>OZ053302.1:12272272-13635970 GCA_964056655.1 Arabis hirsuta
AACTTTGTAAATGATAATATACTTTAAAGTCCTGGTTTTCTTTTATAAATCAAAGAAAAATGAATTAGACAAACTAAATAAAATATTAAATCATCCCGAAACTCAACAGTAAAATGAAAGGTTGAAATTTCGGAGTTGGAAATATATATATAAAAAACGTTTTGAAAGAGAGAAATTAAAAAAAAAAATTGACATGGGAACGAAGAGAAAACGTACTTGAGTTAATGGAGAAAAGAATGATAATGTTTCATCACTTCATCGGATCCCTAAAAGCAAATGTCAAATGTTAGATATTTACATTGATCAATTTACAAAAGCACTCGTATGCTTCTCATTTATAAGAAAAACGAATTTCATACTCATTATATAAGAGAAAGGCAAACATTGATATATGTAAACCTATCCAAACAAAAACAACAAAAACCAAAAAAGCGAAGAAAAGAAAATCAACTAATAAACCTTGTTGAAGAACAACACCCCATGTATAACATAAACCAAAAGGACGTGCACTGATAAATACCTACAAAAACAAAATAAGAATTGATCAAATATGAAATATTATGCATACAAACAAAAACAACAAATAAATGATTTAAAAATATCACAAATGAACGATGGATAAAAAACATACCAGAGTTTGATGTATATATATGGAAGGAGGTATAGTTTAGAGAAAATTAGGGTTTTGTGTTTCCAAATCTTTTTAGAAAATCAATATCTTATTTGAGTATTTTTTTTGCCGATTTTGTATGTATTTTCATAATCTTTAATAGCCTTTTTTTTGTTGCAAATATTACGGAGCTAATAATTTTAAAAATATTTGAGAGATTATGTTGATGATGGATTATTGGTTGCCAAAAATCTGGAAATATTAAATGATATGTAAATTATTAAATATCATTACTGTTAAAAAATATATTGAAGATTTTATCATTGATATACTGAAACAAGTTCTTGTTCACGAAAATAATTTGGAAAAGAAACTAACAACAAATTATCAATATCTTCAATACAAAGATTTTAATTTTCGAAATTTATTATTTTAATTTTCGAAATTAATTATTCAAATTTAATTTGTGATAAAATTTGTATTAAAGAGTAATTAAAAATTTAAGCCATATCATCTTTTTCTATAGACATGTCATAATTTTAAGCCAATAAAATTAAAACAAATAATCGTTCTCAATAATTGTACTTATATTTTAATAGGAAGGGGATATTGAGGGTAACTTAAAAGTTTCAAGTGCTAACAAATTTATAGGCATTGTACGGATACATATTTTGGTATAAACACATATCTTCCATAGGCACACATAACTCAGATCTTCAACGCCGATAAAGAGAGAAACGACGGATCAAAGAAATCGTGTATTGGTTAAGACCTAGGAAGCATGAAATCACCATTGATGGTGTGTTTCTCGCTCCGGAAGCGGAACCGGAAGCGGAAGCGTTCGGAATCGTCTGGAATCGCCTTGGAATCGCGATTCCAATAAAGAGGCGTTTGGAACCGTGGTGGAAGCGCAAGATTCTGAGTTGGAAGCGTTGATGCTGTAATCAGAAGCGTTGACGGCGGTTGATGTTTAATGATATGGATAAGTTTGATCCTAAGCAATTGTAGTACTTTAGGTGTCAATCCAAACTCAAGGCTATTTTAATCACTAGGAATACAAATCATACAACTTAATCTAAGTGGATTCAAGGTTGTGGTTTTAGTGATAACAAGTGACAAGCAAAGCAATTAACACAAGTTTTAACTCAATTAAATAAAAGAGAACCCATGGTTTAAGGTAATTGATCCTAGGCAATTTGCTTCAAGTCAAGGTGTTTAAATTCAAACAATCTTAAATTTCTATAAGTCTAGAACACTAATGAAGATCAATCCTCTCCCGAGGTAGAAATCCTTATGCAATCATGAACTAAACATCAATTCCCATTGGTTTTGTTCACTCAAACACACATTAAGTTCAAGTCTATTAACTATCTAGCAATCCTAACATCAAATCCCTTTGGTTATTCAAGCTAGAGCTATACTAAGTTCAATCAAACCTTCAATGGACACTTTCGATGCTATTGAATATTTAAGGTCTAGATTAAAGTGATCAATTCCAATCTAGCATTAAGAACACTTAGTAAGTATAGAAATCTAAGAGTCTAACTATAAAACACCTTAACTCTTCAACTAATCACCCATGGATCATCCTACCCCATGGATTCAATATGAATCTACTCACTAATCATCTTGTTTACACTTAATCCCATGATGGATAAAAGCATAATCAAGAAGATAAAACAAGAACAAGATTGCAGAAAATCAAAGTAAAACAAACTGAAATTTCATAAACTTCTTAAGACAAGGATGAAGAACAATCTTCCAATTCTTCTTACACAAATCCAAAAACAAAGAAAGATTATCAAGAACAAGAAAAACCAAGAAAAGAGAGAAAAAGGAAGAACAAAGAAAGAGAAAGATGATCTACAAAATGAAGTTTTTCCAATAATTGAGTCCCCCTCCCCCCTTTCTCTTCTCAAAACACATTTTTCTCCAATCCAGTGGGAGTAGGTGGCTGATTTTTCGTCATAAAAAGTGCAGTTTTAGTAAGTGGATCGATCGATCCATATGTGGATCGATCGATCCAGTTACTAAAGATATCGATCGATCGATTCTCTTCGTGCTGGATCGAGCTGCAGATCCCGCGATCATTTTGAAGAATTTTAACAAACGGATCGATCGATCCTAGGGTGGATCGATCGATCCAGTTGCTAAAAATCTTTATTTGCTTCTTTTGCTCGCCAGACAGACATGTCTTCACTAGATCTTCAATAACTTTCGTAATACAGCTCCAAATGAGTTGAAACCACTTCCATTGGAAAGATAACTCAATTTCCTTTCCGCTCACAAAAGTTCAGATTAATCCGATCAATGTAAGACCTTCAACAGAGATGATCTTTCAGCCGCTTCGGACTTCTCCTGCATGTGTTTTGCCCATTTGATCAATTCTTCTAGGCGCTTTGTTTCGAACTTACTCCAATGTCTCCAAGGTACCTAAAAAGGAACAAAAAATGCACAAAATGCAAAGAAATGTATCCTAGACTCTAAAATGATCCTAAGTATGAAATGAGACTCAAAATGATGAAAAACATGCAAAAATGTAAGTCTAATGACTACAAAAGCTAAAGAAAATATATACTAAATATGCTAAAATATGAATGCATCAACTCTCCCGGACTTGCCTTTTGCTCGCCCTCGAGCAAACAAAGAGAACAAACCGGTGAAGAGGTTTGAAATGGAGAACTCATAGCCAAGAGATTGTTTTCCAAAGATCAAGTTGCCAATGCAAGATAATACATCTCAATGCTACAAATAAACCAATCTACTCAATCAAACTTCTCATTCTCATCGCAACTTCAATGTTTTGCCTCTAAATTCAATGTCAAGTGATCAAATGCATCTTATCTACCAACTCCTTATGTTCATTAAGATTCAAAACCGTGTAGTCTTGCAAATGAGAATTCGATCTAAACCAATCGGCGGCTTGGTAAGAGAATAAGTTCAATGTGAAGTGAAGTGGTGTTTTAAAACATTTTAGTGACTTCTCTCAACATATGGCACAAGTCAACACACAAAAGCAATGGAGAAGGGAAACAATTGATGCATACAAGATGTTTTCTTCCATTCTACCCACCCAAATACTCTTTGTGTTTCACTCAAAGTCATTCATGTTCTCTACACCAATTACTTCATTTTTCTTTCTTTTATTTCAAGGATAGAACCTAGGGAGATCTTTCTTATACTTAGACAATTACTCTTGCTTTACTTATCTCTACTCCTTTTGATTCTCTATATATATTCTTTTCATTTCTAGGAGCTTCTTTACTCCTTAGCTTAAGAGTAATGTTTCTTTTTGTTTTCTCTCCTTAGACATCCGATTTTCTTTCTCTAAACCGTTTTGGTTGCACTTCTTTCCTTTTCATCTCTCCAACTTCTCACATAAGCTCACACCCTTACTCACCCTCACCAATTCCCAAAACCGTAATATAAAACATTGAGACTCCAAAATTCTCTCAACCCACCTAGACTAGCCAATGAGACTACTCATAATGGAACAAAAGAACTTGTCGTTTCCATCTCTAAAGATTTTATGCATGAGGTGCAAATAGAAAAAGGCCTCACTCAACAAATTAACGGTGGTTTCAAAGAAAAGCTAGGTGTAATCAAGGTGAGGTATCATCCTCATTCAAATCATGTACTTGAATCGGGATGACCATTCAAACCATTAGAGAGTGGTAAAAGGGATAAAAATGGTTGAATGTGTATAAGTGAACCATGGTTAAGGTCTAAAACTCATAAGCAAGAGAATTAAAATTCAATTTATGGTCTAATAAGGTGGAGTTGGTTTCAATTCAAACAAGTAATCAACAAGACTTAGAGAATTATAGAGCGAAGAGATCAAAGATATGGAGAAGCATGCTTTTCGCGGTTTATGAAGTCTAAAAGAGCATTATCGAGACATTCACAAAGAGAGCTATGTACTAAAAATTTCTACAAGGTATTCCAATCATTATTCTCCATATGAATGATGCAACTAAATGAAAAGAAAAATCTTTTTGTATTTTTTTGAAATTTTTCAAATTTTTATGGTTTTTGAGGGTTTTATCATTTACAATGCAATGCATGAGACTCAAAGATAAAAACAAAACAATTAAAAGATTCATTAGCAAATAATGTCCCTCCCCCGGACTTACTTATCACCATCTCGGTGAGAAAGTAAAATCAAAGAGAAAGACATTAGGCAAGAGAATGTAAAATAAGTGAATAAAAATGGTATGTACAAAGGAAAAATGGTGGTACCTTGGCGAGAAAAGAGAATGAGGATGGTGTGATGGCTTGTGGGAGTGTGCTTATAAGGCGTATGGACCCATTATTCATGCTTGTTTAGTGTCACTAGCTTGACAAAGGATAGACTTGGGAGGTCCCAAGAGGCGCGTTTAACGTCACTAGCTTCACGGTTGCATCATCTTATTCATGCTTTCCTTGCATGTTTCTTTCACTTCTAGTTGTTCCTTCTGAAATGACATATAACATGCAGACAAATCAAACAACAACTACTCATAGATGATAGATAAAACACACACATATATATATATATATACAAGGATAGACATGGGACTTCCTCCCAAGTGAGCTTGTTTTAAGTCTCTAGCTTGACTTCCTTTTCTTTTTGGACTAGGCTGGTGTAGGATCGTAGAGTGGAACCGAGGTTCCTTCTTCCATAGGTATGGCTGCCATGTACAGCTTAACTCTTTGCCCATTGACCGTGAAATCTCCACCATCCTTGTTCCAAAGCACAATTGCTCCATATGGTTTTACTTCCTTGATTTTGAAAGGACCCGACCACCTTGATTTGAGTTTCCCGGGGAATAGTTTCAACCGAGAGTTAAAGAGCAGCACTTGATCACCAACATTGAACTCTCTCTTCAAGATCATCTTGTCATGAAAGGCTTTTGTCTTTTCTTTGTAAATCCTTGAGTTCTCAAAAGCATCAAGTCTAATTTCATCAAGCTCATGAAGTTGGAGAAATCGCTTCTCCTTGGCACTCTTGATGTCAAAATTAAGCAGCTTTACGGCCCACAATGCTTTGTACTCAAGCTCCACTGGTAAGTGGCAAGCCTTCCCATAGACAAGATTAAAGGGAGTGGTACCCAAAGGTGTCTTGTAAGCAGTCCTATAAGCCCATAGTGCATCATCAAGCTTTGTGGACCAATCCTTCCTTGTTGTTCCCACAGTCTTTTCCAAAATTGACTTGATCTCCCGGTTGGAAATCTCAACTTGACCACTTGTTTGGGGATGGTAAGGAGTTGCTACCTTGTGCTTGACACCATTTTTCTTGAGAAGATTCTCAAAGAGTTTGTTGATGAAGTGAGGTCCTCCATCACTTATCACAACTCTAGGAACTCCAAACCTTGGAAAGATGATACTCTTGAACATTTGTTGAACCACCTTAGCATCATTGGTTTGACTAGCTTTGGCTTCCACCCATTTCGAGACATAGTCTACAGCAACAAGGATGTATTTATTACCAAAGGATGATGGGAATGGTCCCATGAAGTCAATGCCCCACACATCAAACACTTCCACTTCTAGTATAGGATTTTGAGGCATTTCATTTCGCTTGGTGATGTTTCCTCTCCTTTGGCGTGAGTCACACCTTGAGATAAAGTCTTGTGTGTCTTTGAACATATGAGGCCACCAAAATCCTGCTTGTAGTACCTTTGCAACAGTTTTGAAAGTAGCAAAGTGACCTCCATAAGTTGATCCATGACAGTGTGTAAGGATCCCTTCTACCTCTTCTTCAGCTACTACTCTCCTATAGATTTGATCTTTGCTAAGAGTGTAAAGGTAGGGTTCATTCCAGTAGTATCTCTTCACGTCCTTGAAGAACTTCTTCCTTGCATACCCTACTAGGTTTAGCGGTTCCCTTCCACATGCTAAATAGTTCACCAAGTCAGCATACCATGGGCCTGTCTCATCGATCGTTTTCACTTCTTCAAGTTTTCTACCGGTTTCACAAACCGTCATCATTGCACGAATGGCCTTGATTTGCTCTTCAGGAAGTCCTTCATCAATAGGAAACCCACACTCCACTCTTAATCTGGAAAGGTGATCAGCAACACCATTCTCAACTCCGGGCTTGTCTTTGATCTCAAGATCAAATTCTTGTAACAGTAAAATCCATCTCAATAGCCTCGGTTTGGCATCTTTCTTGGCTAGCAAGTGTCTCAATGCGGCATGGTCAGTGTAGACAATGACCTTCGACCCAACCAAGTAGCTTCGAAACTTCTCGATTGCAAACACAACGGCTAGAAGCTCCTTCTCAGTTGTTGCATAGTTTGCTTGTGCACTGTCAAGCGTTCTACTAGCATAGTAGATCACATGTGTCCTCTTTTCTTTCTTCTGTCCCAAAACAGCTCCCACAGCATAGTCACTAGCATCACACATGATCTCAAATGGTAAGTTCCAATCTGGTGGCTGAACAATTGGGGCACTAATTAGCTCATTCTTCAGCTTCTTGAAAGCTTGAAGGCATTCTTCATCAAATTCGAAGATGGTTTCTTTGCACAGTAACTTGGTCAATGGTCTTGCAATCCTTGAGAAGTCTTTGATGAATCTTCGATAGAATCCAGCATGGCCAAGAAAACTTCGAACTTCTTTCACTGTCCTTGGTGGTGTTAACCCTACCATCACATCAATCTTGGCCTGATCTACTTCAATGCCCTTTCTAGAAATCTTGTGTCCAAGCACAATCCCTTCTTTGACCATGAAATGACACTTCTCCCAGTTGAGTACAAGGTTGGTATCTTCACAGCGCTGTAAGACTCTGCACAAGTTGGACAAACAAGCAGAAAACGAAGATCCATAGACAGAGAAGTCATCCATAAAGACCTCCACAACATCCTCAATGAGATCAGAGAAAATCGACATCATTGCTCTTTGAAATGTCGCTGGTGCATTGCACAGTCCAAATGGAATTCTTCGATAAGCAAAGGTACCATAAGGACAAGTGAATGTCGTTTTCTCTTGATCATTGGGATGTATGGGAATTTGGAAGAATCCTGAGTATCCATCAAGAAAGCAATAATAAGGATGGTTTGCTAGCCTCTCTAACATTTGATCGATGAATGGCAAAGGAAAATGATCCTTCCTAGAGGCGGAGTTAAGTTTGCGGTAATCAATACACATCCTATGTCCAGTTATAGTTCTAGTTGGTATCAACTCATTTCTCTCATTCCTAACAACAGTTATACCGCCTTTCTTTGGAACTACATGTACAGGAGACACCCAATTACTATCAGAAATGGGGTATATCACACCAGCATCTAAGAGCTTAAGAATCTCTTTCTTTACAACATCCTTCAGGTTGGGGTTCAACCTTCTTTGACGTTCTATTGAAGTCATTGATTCATTCTCAAGGTGTATCCTATGCATGCACAATAAAGACGATATTCCCTTTATATCATCTAGTGAGTATCCTATTGCTCTTCTAAACCTTTTCAATTCATTCAAAAGTTTAGATAATTCATTTTCTTCTAGCTCATTACTTACAATGACAGGGTATGTATCATGAGGACCAAGAAATGCATACCTGAGCCCCAAAGGGAGTGGTTTGAGATCAATTTTTGGAGCATTGAGTTCACTCCAATCTTCATCCCAAGACTCGGTTTTGACAGCAACTGAGGCGACATGGTGCATTGTTTGTGGTAGTTCCAGGAACTTCTCCTCTTCAACTATCCCTTCGTGCGAATTCATCATTCTGACATACTCTGTGCTCACTCTATCTTCAACCAACTGAGATTCTCCATCAATAGTAAGAGCATGTTGTAGAGCGTCCTCCAATGCTGTCTCTTCCAAGAACTTTTCCGCCAATTCTTCATTCTCTTCAATGTAGAAAACCTGACCTTGAATTGTGGGCTTCTTCATCATCTCCTTTACATCAAACTGAAGAGTGTTTCCTTCCCCAAAACGAAGATCAATCTTGCCATCTTTCACATTTACCATGGCTCCAACAGTGGCTAAGAATGGTCTTCCAAAAATCAGAGGGTCTTTGGGCTCTTCATCCATTTCCAAAACTACAAAATCGGTAGGAATCTCATAATTTCCAATTATGACAGGGAGATCTTCCAAGATACCAATAGGAAGTTTCACAGAGCGATCAGCCAATACCAAGGATATCCTACACTTTTTGTATTGTGTAAAACCGAGTTTCTTTGCAACAGATAGAGGCATAAGGCTGATACTTGCTCCCAAGTCACACAGACAATTCTCAAAGGTCAAGGGGCCTATTGCGCATGGTAAGGTGAAGCTCCCTGGGTCTTCTAGCTTTGTAGTCACGGTTAACCTTTGAATAATGGCACTACACTCGTGCGTAAGAACCATCATGCCCTCCATTTCCTTCTTTTTCTCAGCGACAACATCCTTCAAGAATTTGCTATATTGAGGAACTAGCATAAAGGCATCAAGGATTGGCATTGTGACCTGCACTTCACTCATTTGCTTCTCAAAGAGTGTTTTGTACTTCTCTAGCAGATGCTTCTTGAACCTCCCAGGAAAGGGTAACTTCGGCTCATACGGTGAAGGAGTAATTGGAATTGCGTTTGATGTAGTGGCAGCTTCATTCTTGTTCACAATTTTCTTCTCCTCTCCAACATTTTCATTTCCTTTAGCTGCAACAATCTTCTCTATGATCACTTGATTTGTTTTCTCATCCACAATGACCACATCCTCATTCACATTGATGGCCACCTCCCCACCTTGTTTCTCATCATCCTTGATGAGTACTCGTTGAGGTAATTCCCGTCCACTTCGAAGAGTTATAGAATGCAATGTCTCTTTTGGATTTTGCTCGGATTTTCCTGGAAGTGATCCCATTGGTCTTTGGGTTTGAGAAGTGAAGGAAGCAAACTGTTGCTCCAAGTTTTTGAGTTTGTGGTTGAGTTCATTGTAGCTTCCATCAATTTTGGAATTCATCGTTTTCAACTCATCTTTGATCTCCCGCTTTGTTGAGGCATTTGAGTCAAGTATCTGCTTGAACATTGATTCCACACTTGTGTCATGTGGTTGTTGTTGTGACGAACTTGGTTGTCCTTGAACAAACTGGTTGCCTCTGTTGCTGAAACCTGGTGGATAAGTTGGTTTTGCGTGGTATCCCCCTTGTTGGTTGTTGAAGATGGGCTTTGGCTGGTAATTATTTTGGTATGGTGGTTTGTTGTTGAAGTTCCCTTGATCTCTTTGCTGGTAGTTCCCTTGATCGCGGGGTTGAAATTGAAAGTTTGAATCCTTCGTGTACCATGTACCATTGGCATTGATGTAGGAAACATCTTCTTGTCTTTCCATTCCTTCCACTTCATTTGGCATTGGAGTCATTCCGTGGCTTTGGTTACCAACATAGTTGACGTGTGCTTGTGTAGGTATTTCTTTGAGAAGAAGATCCATCTTTTCTTGTAGAGACCGCAATTCCTTTTTGGTGGAGGTATCTTCACTTGCACCACCTCTGTTATGTCGATCATACTCATCATTGTAAATAGAGTCACTTTGAGCCATGTTCTCGACAAGCTCCCAAGCTTCATCTTCAATGCGTCCCAAGTAGTAACCATTACTAGCAGTGTCAAGTCGGCTTCGATAAGTAGGCAAGATTCCTCGGTAGAATGTGTTTAGGAGATTTGCCTTTGTGAAGCCATGGTGTGGACATTGTGTTTGGTACCCTTTGAATCTATCCCATGCTTCACCAAAGCTCTCAAGATTCATTTGTTGGAAGCTTGAGATGTCACTCCTTATCTTTGCAGTTCTTGCACTAGAGAAAAACTTGTTGAGGAAGGCTTCTTTGCACTCATTCCAAGTTGTAATTGAATCACTTGGTATATTCTTCTCCCAAGTGTGAGCTTTACTTCCCAATGAGAATGGAAACAATCTGAGTTTGAATGCATCTTCGGAAACACCATTTGTCTTTGTTGTGCCACAATATTGGTCAAATTTGTGCAAGTGATCGATTGGATCCTCCAAAGCAAGACCATGGTATTTGTTGCCCTCTATCATGTTGATCAAGCTTGACTTGATCTCAAAGTTGTTGTTGCCCACAGCTGGGGCACGAATTCCCAATCTGCTCCCATTGATATGTGGCTTGTCATAAGTTCCAATGCCTCTTGGTTGACGATCTTGATGTTGTGGCCTAAGGTTTGCAGCTCCTTGGCCAAGTTCGTCTGGATCAGCTCGGAGACGGACTCCTTGTATATTTTGTCTATTGTCGTCAACTCCATGGATACCTTCCGGTTGATCTTGATTTCGTTCCATCTCAAGCCCCAATCGATGCAAGTGTGCTTGCTTTTCGTTCTCTCTTCTCGTTCTTCCCAACGCTCTTTCGAAACTTGTGATGTTGTCAACTCTTGGAACAAGGTTTGTTGGTCCTTTACTCCTCAAGTTCATACACCTATCATCCAAAGAGAGATGAAGATAGAGAATGAGTAACTTACTAAACGAAAATAAAACTTAGTCTCAAGTAATGACCAAATCCTAATGTCAAAATCAGCCTTGAGAATGGCAACGGCGCCAAACTTGATATGGATAAGTTTGATCCTAAGCAATTGTAGTACTTTAGGTGTCAATCCAAACTCAAGGCTATTTTAATCACTAGGAATACAAATCATACAACTTAATCTAAGTGGATTCAAGGTTGTGGTTTTAGTGATAACAAGTGACAAGCAAAGCAATTAACACAAGTTTTAACTCAATTAAATAAAAGAGAACCCATGGTTTAAGGTAATTGATCCTAGGCAATTTGCTTCAAGTCAAGGTGTTTAAATTCAAACAATCTTAAATTTCTATAAGTCTAGAACACTAATGAAGATCAATCCTCTCCCGAGGTAGAAATCCTTATGCAATCATGAACTAAACATCAATTCCCATTGGTTTTGTTCACTCAAACACACATTAAGTTCAAGTCTATTAACTATCTAGCAATCCTAACATCAAATCCCTTTGGTTATTCAAGCTAGAGCTATACTAAGTTCAATCAAACCTTCAATGGACACTTTCGATGCTATTGAATATTTAAGGTCTAGATTAAAGTGATCAATTCCAATCTAGCATTAAGAACACTTAGTAAGCATAGAAATCTAAGAGTCTAACTATAAAACACCTTAACTCTTCAACTAATCACCCATGGATCATCCTACCCCATGGATTCAATATGAATCTACTCACTAATCATCTTGTTTACACTTAATCCCATGATGGATAAAAGCATAATCAAGAAGATAAAACAAGAACAAGATTGCAGAAAATCAAAGTAAAACAAACTGAAATTTCATAAACTTCTTAAGACAAGGATGAAGAACAATCTTCCAATTCTTCTTACACAAATCCAAAAACAAAGAAAGATTATCAAGAACAAGAAAAACCAAGAAAAGAGAGAAAAAGGAAGAACAAAGAAAGAGAAAGATGATCTACAAAATGAAGTTTTTCCAATAATTGAGTCCCCCTCCCCCCTTTCTCTTCTCAAAACACGTTTTTCTCCAATCCAGTGGGAGTAGGTGGCTAATTTTTCGTCATAAAAAGTGCAGTTTTAGTAAGTGGATCGATCGATCCATATGTGGATCGATCGATCCAGTTACTAAAGATATCGATCGATCGATTCTCTTCGTGCTGGATCGAGCTGCAGATCCCGCGATCATTTTGAAGAATTTTAACAAACGGATCGATCGATCCTAGGGTGGATCGATCGATCCAGTTGCTAAAAATCTTTATTTGCTTCTTTTGCTCGCCAGACAGACAAGTCTTCACTAGATCTTCAATAACTTTCGTAATACAGCTCCAAATGAGTTGAAACCACTTCCATTGGAAAGATAACTCAATTTCCTTTCCGCTTTCAAAAGTTCAGATTAATCCGATCAATGTAAGACCTTCAACAGAGATGATCTTTCAGCCGCTTCGGACTTCTCCTGCATGTGTTTTGCCCATTTGATCAATTCTTCTAGGCGCTTTGTTTCGAACTTACTCCAATGTCTCCAAGGTACCTAAAAAGGAACCAAAAATGCACAAAATGCAAAGAAATGTATCCTAGACTCTAAAATGATCCTAAGTATGAAATGAGACTCAAAATGATGAAAAACATGCAAAAATGTAAGTCTAATGACTACAAAAGCTAAAGAAAATATATACTAAATATGCTAAAATATGAATGCATCATTTAAAGAAGATGAAACAAATTAGGGCCCAACAAATTAATAATTATTTTGAGCTTATAAAGTTTGATGGCCCAATATAGCTCATTTTATTAACAAACAAAATAAAACCTTAATGAATAAACAAAGGAAATGACATATGATGTAACGACCGCGAACCAAATTACGGAATATTTGGTCGTGTGTCGATCGACACATGGAGTGTGTGTCGATCGACACGAAAAAAAAAAAAAAAAAAAAAAAAATTTGTCTATAAAAGACAGGAGTGTCGGCAGGTTTTCTTGACAGAAGAAAACAGAGAGAGAAAGGAGAATTTGAGCAGATTGAGAGGATTTGAGAGAGTTTGGGAGTGTTCTTGAGGGTTTTTGGGCAGTTTTGGACCGGTTTTGGAGGAGACAAACGGAGGTCAAGATCAAGTCGGATCGGGGTGAAATTTTGAGGGTACGTTCTCCTGTCGTTGGTCTTGTCGTAGGAAAAATCCGTTTGTCAATCGGACGGTTAGATTGTTAGTTATGATCGTTCTAAGTTGGTCGGTTTGTGCAGCCTTCAACTGCGATCAGTCAACTTCGGAGGAGTTTTGCCGTCGTTCTGTTGTGACCCAGGAAGCGTTCTATATACGGTTAGAAAGCTCTCTATGTCTAGTTTTTAGATCGTGTTTCCGATCTTGATTCCGTTGTGTTTTCCGTTCCCAGTGTGCTTTCTTGTAAAACGGGTTATTTCTGTTCCAGTTCGGATCATCGAAATTGCGAGTTGTTTTCTCGTCGAACCGTTTTGAACCAAGAGACGATCTGTATACGGTTAGAAAGATCTATCTGTCTACTTTTCAGATCGGGTTTCCGATCTTGATTCCGTTGTGTTTTCCGTTCCCAGTGTGTTTTCTTGTTGAACATGTCATTTCTGTTCCAGTTCGGATTGTTGAACTTGCGGGCTGTTTTCCCGTCGATTTGTAGGGAGTTAGAGGACGTTCTACATACCGTTGTGTAGCTCGTCGTGTCTAGTTTCCAGCGCCGGTTTCCGATTGGAATTTGGAGTAGCCGTTCGTAGTATACGTTGAGTTCTTTGGGGCGTGCGTGTTCTTGGTGTTCTGGGTGTTCTTGAACACTTTTGAATCCGTTTTCCTTCCCAAATCAAGGTGAGTGCGTGACCATGGGTGCGTGTAAGCATAAGAAGTGTTAGGATGCGTTTGTGTGTTGTTTGGGATCGAATTTCGTGTTGTTTGATGGATTAGTATGCAGAAAATCGCGTGTGCGAGTTTTCTGGGTTTGGTGTGTCGATCGACACATATGGGTGTGTCAATCGACATGGTGTCAGTAGGTCACCGGGATGGTGTGCTGACGGACATGAGTGTCGGAGTCGGTGTCGATCGACACGGGTTAGTGTATCGATCGACACAGGTTGTTTTTACGCGATTGAGTTGTTTTCATGTTGATTGTTCATCCTGGTATTATAGCATTGCTTATGCTTATATTTGTACATAGCCTGTTGATGGGATGACCGTCTCACTGGGTATTTATGATAATACTCACGCATCTCTTATAACCATGTGATGCAGGTAAAGACAGTCAGTGATCGTGGAATCATGGCCGGGACGAGGGGAATGATCTAGTGGCTCGTTTTCGTGTAATAAGTTAGAATTGCTAGGGTGTTAGCAATTTCAGAACTATGTGTATTACCGAATTGAACTAGAATTAATAAGTATGGGCTTGTTAAACGATAATTGTATTTGATTGTTGAATCATTGTTTCCGCGCTGTTTGTTTATTGGACCGTTGAGGATCACTATTTATGATAATAGTGATCCGGTTAAAATTTTTTTTTTTATTTGACGGGTTGGGTCGTCACATATGATATGAAAAATTCTTTTGTTATAAGCTTCTGGTTTTTTTTCTCCAAAATCGTAAACTAGAAGTAATCTGATTGTATTATGATTTTTGTGTTGTTCACTTACTCGTCTTGTTTCATGTTGTTTGTATTGTTTAATTGTGTTGATTGATTGCTTATTAGTTTTTTTTCCTCTTCAATTTCAAAGCAATATATATATGTACATATATAACTTAAATATTATAATATTTGTTTTTTAGTATGATTTATATTTAGTTAGTTAGTTTCTTATTATATATTATATTATATTATATTATATATATATATATATATATATATATATATATATATACACACACGTTTCCATCAAGTACCTGCTTCCTAAATTTTTAGAAAAATTCGCTTTCATGCTTCTAAACGCTCCCGTTTCCGCGTACCCGCTTCCATTTCTATGCAGCTTAGGTTAAGACTTAAAGAGAGTAGAGACTCAGAATAAACGAAAATGGAAAACCAATTAATCAAACCTGATCTGAAATTCTCGGTTAAGTTATATAAGAATCCCGAACCGGATGAAACGCAGCAAAAAAAGGATTGGAGAATCGGGAGATAGAAATAATAAAAAAATGACTTTTTACCGGAATTAGAACTTCGGGGATTTTGAACCCGACGTGAATCGAACACGCAACCTTTTGATCTGGAGTCAGACGCGCTACCATTGCGCCACGGATCCGGATTAATAATGTTCTCGTTTAACGCTATCTAACCATGATTTAACTGTAATTAAAATAGTTCTTCTTGAATGTAAGGCAATGTTGTGGATCATTTGCTCAGATCTCCTTTGACCGAAAATATCAATCTCATTTACCACTTTTTAATAAAAAATTTATTAAAACATTATTTTTTATATCAAATGGTGGCTAAAGACTGATAAGGGTTTAATGAATCAACAAAATTACCAACCCAACCGCGAGATCCAACTCTAAAGCGGATCTGAGCCGGGTCGAGAACTGAAAAAGGGATCTCGATCCCGAATAAAACGCCGAGATCCATAACTTCCCACTTTTTTCTTTTTTCTCTTTTCTCCTAACTAAACGCGGATCCAAATCCACCTAAACTCCGATAACTTGTTTTCTCTCTTCCTCCGATAGAGATTCCGAAGACTTCCGTTCGCCGTTCGCCGTTTTCCCTTCGCCGGTCGCCGTTCTCCCTTCGCCGGTTGCCCTTCGCCGTTCAAGGTAACCACCATCAATTACATCTCTTAAATTTGAGAAATGAGTGTTGATTTCGATGGGGTTTTGATATGGAATTTGTTTTTTTGTTGTAAGAAGGGTTTTGATTTTGAAAGAAATGTGTCTGTTTTTTATTGTGATTTATGTAGCGGATATGAAATTTTGAAATTAGGGTTTGAAGAAAAATCAATTTGGGTTTATGGAAATGCTCCCTTGATTCTGGTTTTGTTTAACGTTTGGAGACCTAGGGCAATGTTTAGCGTTCCTGCGGATTTTGAACTGGTTTTTGATTGTGATGAATAACTGGATTTCGAGTGATATCACCCCTGTATTGGTTAATCGTTGTTTATTTTTCCGCAATTTTGTTCTTGTTTGCTTCAGGGAAGAGTTCGCAAGTTTTGTTTCTTGTAGAAACCAAACTTCTTCTCTGGTGGGTCGCGAGAAAGTTTAGATTTTTAGGGTTTGAATATTTAAAAATTCTGTAACATTTTTTTGTTTGTTTATTATTCGTCTTTTAACAGTTGAGAAAGTATGGATTATTCGTCTTTATCAAAATTATTTGTTTATTTATTGACACAAAAGGGATGACACAAGTGTCTTTGTTTCTCTTGTTTATTTAGTGAGAAAGTGTGTTTTGATTTGCTGCTTGTGGATTTTGCAGAAATGGCTCCTAAGACCAGGGGAGGAAAGCAAAAGACTTCAAAGGGATCCACTTCAAAGACTTCTAGTAGATATGCTGTGAGCGATTCAAGTAATGGATCAGAATCTGGAAATGATCCGACGCCATCACAGGAGATGGGTCAGAATCAGAATCTAGAAATGGGCCAGAAGGTATGTAACTGTTTTTGGACAAGTGTAGTTCTGAGTAGGACTAATAGTACTACTAGGAAGAACTGTGAGTAGTTAGGATGACTGGTATTACTAGGAAGAACTGTGAGTAGTTAGGATGACTGGTATTACTAAGGAGGACTGTGAGTAGTTAGGATGACTGGTATTACTAAGGAGGACTGTGAGTACTTAGGATGACTGGTATTACTAAGGAGGAATGTGAGTACTTAGGATAACTGGTACTTCTAGCTTTTAGTACTTAGGATAACTGGTAGTACAGAATGGTTGGATTATGCTTGGATTTTGTTTGGATTGCAGGAGAAAGAAGATTCAGAACCTCAGCCGTCTGCACAGGAGAAAGAAGATTCAGAACCTCAACCGTCGGCACATGAGACAGATGATTCAGAACCCCAACCATTGGCACCTCAGGAGTTATTCTTCGAACCTACGGAATACAAGAAACAGTGCAAGATACAAACCCGGTGCGATTTGAAAAATTTCTTGGAGATCATAAAGGAATTTCCACCAGAGTTGGAATGGTTTGATACACACCCACAGTTCCAACACATATTCCACATGGATGAGGAACGAAATCATATGCTTCGAGGATTATAGATTCTTCTCCTTCGAACTGTGAAGGTGGAAAGGAGGAATTCTGTTTGGTTTGTGGTGAATGGTGTGCCTATCCGGTACTCATTGAGAGAGCATGGTCTCCTCTGTGGGTTTGACTGCCATGATTACCCGCCTGGTTATAATCCGTGGAAGAAGTTGAATAATTACGAAAGTGAGTTGAGGAAGAGGGTGTTTGGGGCAAAGAAAAAAGTGACTATCAAAGATGTGAAAGACCAGCTGCTGTCAAGGAAGAAGAGTAGTGAGACTCGGCTGAAGTTGGCCATCTTATATTTCCTAAGTGCCGTACTTGCATATAAGTCGAAGACTGATGGAAATATAGAGCCATTTTTGTTTAAAATGGCTGAGAATCCAAATTTGTGTTTGTCATTTCTATGGGGGCGGATGACATTTGAAGGTTCTGTCAGAGATGTTTATCGCGCGGTGGAGTTTATGAAAGGTTCTGTTAAAGGAAAATTGACTTTCCCTGGATTCGTAATTCCTTTAGAGGTAAACCATAAAACTATTTCTATAATTAAATATTATTTCTATAATTATGTTTTGATATTTAACAAAGATATATATGTATGTAGATTCTTGCCTTTGAATGTATAACAAATTTGAAGACTCAGTTTAGAGAAAGTGTGGAAGAAGTAGACGGACAGTGTCCAATAATGTGCAATAAGAGGTTCCAAACTTGTAGTATGAAAGGGTTTACATTGGAAGAGCTTTATCAGTCGCTTGGGGATAGTAAGGTATTAGTTTAACTTAATTTATAATTACCAAACATTTTGGCTAATGTTAATTAACACGTAATTTGTACTTATTTGCATTTCCAGGATATTCAAAGTGTCTTGGAACCGGAATATGAGGAGGAAGAAGCACTTTTGAGCAGCATCTTAGAAGCTGAAGAAACTTATGCAGGCTACGACCCAATGCAAGATATGTGGAGTGACTATCTTGTAGTGAAGAAGAAGAAGATATGTTGGCAAGGGTTGTACGACTCAGACGTGGCTTCCCGAGTACAAATAGAAGAGGAAGAAGAAGAAGATATTGGATTGAGTACAGAGGCTGGTTCAAATGTTAATCCTGCTTTGGTTCAGATGTTGAAAGAGCTTGAAGATAGGCTGATGGAAAGAATGAGGGAAGGGTTTGAAAAGGTGAATGATGCTCATTTGGATTTAGAGAAGAAGGTCCAGCGCTTAAAGGAGAAAGTACAGGCTATTAGAGGTCATGGATACTCTTGGGATGGGTTCGAGAGAGATGATAACGAGTATGTAGGGGAGCCATCAGGGACTGCGATGGACATCGATGAGCAAGAAGAAGAAGAAGAGAAAGAGGAAGAAGAGAAAGAAGAAGAGAAAGAAGAAGAGAAAGGAGAAGAAGAGAAAGGAGAAGAAGACAAAGAGGAAGAGGAGAAAGAAGAAGAAGAAGAGAAAGAAGAAGGAGACAAAGCGGAAGAGAAAGAAGAAGAAGACAAAGAGGAAGAGGAGAAAGAAGAAGGAGACAAAGAGGAAAAGAACGAAGAAGAAGAAGAAGAAGAAGAAGAAGAAGAAGAAGAAGAAGAAGAAGAAGAAGAAGAAGAAGAAGAAGAAGAAGAAGAAGAAGAAGAAGAAGAAGAAGAAGAAGAAGAAGAAGAAGAAGAAGAAGAAGAAGAAGAAGAAGAAGAAGAAGAAGAAGAAGAAGAAGAAGAAGAAGAAGAAGAAGAAGAAGAAGAAGAAGAAGAAGAAGAAGAAGAAGAAGGATCTAAGAAGAAGAGAAAGGCTAAGAGAGAGAAGAAACCATCTATGTACAAGAAAGAGCCTTATACTTCTGGTGGAAAAAAAAAGGGTTCCAAAGGAGAGGGAACGAGCAAGAACACAGGAGGAGGCACAAAGGTTGGGAGAAAGAGGAAAAACGCTGGAGAAGCTACCAAGGCTCCAAAGAAACAGAAGAAGAAGTGATCAAGTTTGGCTTAAAAGGTAGGCAGAAGGTAGGTAGAAGGTAGGCAGAAGCAGACTTTGATCTATTTTAGGAATGTTGAACTTAAGCTTTTTATATTTTATTGTGAATGTTGAACTTATGCTTTTTGAATTATTTTAGGAGTGTTGAACACGTGTTTTTGTTTTGGGAATATTGAACGTGTTTTCAGGAGCTTGTGGAAAATGGTTTTTTTATAATTATAAGGTATCACTCGACCGTATAATTCACTACTGGTATAACTGGTACTACTAGGTATAACTGGTCAATGAACCTCTTAAATAACTGGTCAACGAACCTCTATCCCAAAAAGTGTAAAACATGTGTTTGCATCATTAAAAATTTAAGGAAAATACAACATATTTAACATGTGAGCCGTCTTTTGAATAAACAACTATTAAAAGTTTACCCATAGTAGTACTTAGTATTTCAGTAGTGCCCTTTAACACATAGTCATATTTTGATGTTTTTTACATTTTATTAGTCATACCTAGCTTCAAGTATAATGTTTCTAGTAGTACTGATCTGATTAATCCATTTCAACTTAGTTAATATTGTTTCCTATATAAAAATCTATGAAAACAAAAGTTTTCTATGTTTGACTTAGCAATTAGTGCTTCAACTCACACGTTACCTTACATTTACATATGTGTAAACTATGATTTTAGTAAAAAGTTTGGTTTTCATATATTTTTTAATTTGGACAGTACTAAGTATTAATAAGTAAACACATTACACAGTCATACGTGGTTATCCCTAGTAGACCTGACATAGAGAACACAACAATATCATTACACAGTTATACTTGGTTATCCCTAGTAGTACCTGACAGAGAGAACAAAACAAATACCAATACACAGTTATACTTGGTTATCCCTAGTAGTATCTGACAGAGAGAACAAAATAAATACCAATACACAGTTATACTTGGTTATCCCTAGTAGTACCTGACAGAGAGAACAAAACAAATACCAATACACAGTTATACTTGGTTATCCCTAGTAGTACCTGACAGAGAGAACAAAACAAATACCAATACACAGTTATACTTGGTTATCCCTAGTAGTACCTGACAGAGAGAACAAAATAAATACCAATACACATTAGAGCCTAGTAGTACGTAAATATGTCCTCGTCCTCTTCCTCTTCCTCTTCTTCGGGATCATGTAAATTGGGTTCCTGCACATTAGAATCGTTGGGATCATGTAAATTGGGTTCCTGCACATTAGAGCCATTGTACAAGTAGTCGTAAATAGGTCCTCGTCCTCGTCCTCATCCTCTTCCTCTTCCTCTTCTTCGGGATTCTCCAGCTGATGGGTGTCGTGTTTGTTGATTTCTTCCTCTCTTAACTTCGTGTGGTGGAGGCAACCCTCTCGAATTTCGTATACTGTCAGGTACAATCCAAGTTGATACATGGGGTACAGGATATATCGTCCTACTATAAGCGAATTTCCACTTCTCCATCGAATAATATACCGAAGAAAACTCATAATGATGAAGCTCTGTCTCTCCGCTTAATCGGACGATAGCAGCTAGTGCATGCTCGCATGGGTATTTATCTATATCATAATACTTGCAATCGCAAGTTTTATCGGTCAAATTAACCAAATAATTCTTCCCATCACGTCCAATGACATTGTACTCAAAGGTCATGGCGTTTAACTCTTGCATCACTAGCTTCTTTGCTATCGGTACTCTGGACTCGATTATATTATGCACGTTAGGCACCAACTTTTGTGACTCCGGTACTTCAGCGCAACTCTTCCTGTGTTTGTTGAACCATTCAGCAAGCTTTGCAATGATGACATCAATCATAGGTAGTAATGAGTACTTCCTTGCATCAACTAATACGTTATTCATCGATTCTACACTGTTGGTCGTGTCTATGTTGTACCTTTCTCCCGGAAAATAACACCTTGCCCATTTTTTCGGGTCAACACTTTTATCCAAATACAAGGCCGCAGTAGGATACATTTGTCTAAATGCACTATAAAGTTTTAAGAACTCAACCTCTGTGTAAGCTTTAGCGCATTCCCTGAACTTCTCGCAAACAGTTTTTTTCTTCACACCATAAACACTTCCTTTCACATTTTGAGACAAATGGTATATGCAAAACCCATGTTTAGACAACGGACACACCTTACGTATTGACTTGATGAGCGCTAGGTTTCTATCAGATACAAAAACCAGTTTAGCATGATCCGGTATCAAACATTTCAACCTCTTCATATACCACATCCAACTTGCTTCTTTCTCACCATCAACTACACCAAAAGCAATTGGATAATGGTGACGTTCAGGATCTTGAGCCATCGCAACAATTAGAACTCCACCAAATGCATGCTTAAGGTGGGTGGCATCCACAATTATCACTTGTCTCATGGCATTGAATCCTTCTATACAAGCTCCCAACGCAAAGAACAAGTACTTAAACCTGCGTTCCGTATCCCATACCACACATGTCCGTGTACCCTCATTCTTTTTCCCTAGCATATACAAATAAGACTCCAACATCAAATAACTCTCCTCCGGACTTCCCCGCACAACATTCGCAGCAAGGTTCTTACCTCTCCATGCAGTAGAGTACGATACCTCCACACTAGCTTTCCCTTTAACCAACTGTATTAGACTTTTCGGAGTTGGGGTCTGAAAAGAACCTGGATAATCTTCATGCAAAATAGATGCAACTATTTGTGGTGTCCCTTTCCTTCTGCTCTTCCTTGTACTTGCATCAGCTTTAGAGCATGTATGCATCTTGTTGTATTTTCGAACCAACCAAATTTGTGAATCCGAAAACGTAGCAACTCGTATATACCACTTGCAACCAGCACTTGCTGCACTACATTTAAGCACATATCTCCCTTTATCCGACCATTTTACATCATACTCAAAACAATTCTGATGTGAAGCTATTTGAACTAAATCTTTCACTTCTTGCCTACTTCCAAATTCTTGACCCAGAGTGATATCCATACCATCTTCCCATTCATTGTTAACATGCCCATCTACTTCCACGGCACATGGCGGCTCATTCTCTTCGTACATACCAAAGTTATCTTCGTTTCCAAATTCGTCGTCATCTATAATAAAAACATTGTCAAAACATTATATCTGTAATACCTAGTTATACCCAGTTATACTTGACAGAGAACACATAAAATTTATTAAACAGTTATACTTAGTTATACCTAGTTATACCAGACAGAGAGCACAAAATTTATTAAACAGTTATACCAAGTTATACCTAGTTATACCAGACAGAGAACATAAAATTTATTAAACAGTTATACCAAGTTATACCTAGTTATACAAGAACACATAAAATTTATTAAACAGTTATACCAAGTTATACCTCGTTCTAAGAGCGCATAGTGTTCCGATGATTCGTGTGTGTACTGAGTAATCATGCCATCACCTAAACCAGCTTCATTTTCTCTAACCTCTTCTGTTAGTTGCACACATCCATGATTTTGATCCATATCTTTGATGAGCTCCACATGCAAAAGACTCCTACAACCATCTTGATTCACTTGCAATAGATAATCTAAAACATCATCGTCATTCTTGATATAGGATGGTGCGTTAACATTCAATATCAACGGAAAGTAACTCAGTTTAAGTTGTGTTGTGGCTACATCTGTCATCATCTTTCTGCCAATTCTACCAACCAATGCCAAATAAGTGACCTCCTCCATACTTGCCCGCATCGATACCGTGTAAAGTTCATCTCCTCCCGACCTCCATCTTAAGAAATCACCTTCCATTGAATAAGATCCTCCATAATCAAAACATACCACTGTGAACTGGGTGTTATTCATTGTCCCCTGAAATATAATAACAATTATTGTTAGTATAGTTTCAGTAATACTACATTGATTAGTAATACCAGTTATTCCAGTAGTACCTAAAATCGTTTTGTTTACGTTCGATTTTGTTAGATTTAGAACGATTCAGCTGGTATTTTTCCACAGAAATCGTAGCATCACCTTAATGGGTTTAGAAAACAAGTTCAATACCAAACAAACCATACAAAACAACAAATTTTTTAATCTACAAAGAAATCTCAAAATTAGAAGAAACTTTTAAAAGAAGGGTTTTCAAATCTATTTAACCCTAAACACGGAAATTGTATTAAATAGAATTGGTAACCTTAAATATGCAGATTCAATGTCGTGAGGAGAAGAGACCCAGCTTCTAATGTCGATGCTCTGTTTTTACGAGGAAGTGAGAAGATGCGTGAGGAGGAAGAAGAACATGATGGCGGCTCTGTTTCACGATTTGCAGAAACAAGCGTGAGGATTTGCTTCACGTGAAGGCTTCAGTGCTTCGACCAAGAAGAAAAGAACCTGCTCTGTTGCTGCTCTGTTTTTTTTTTTCTTCAGGTCTGCGACGGAAGAGGAGGAAGAGGGGATGGAGGTAAGGTTTAATTAAAATTTGGTTGTTGGGTATTAAATTTTTTATTGTTGGGTAATTTAATTAGGGGATTTTTAAATATTATTAATAAAAAGAGGGGTAGAGTTGTGAAAAGTTAGTTTTGATGGTAGTTAGATTTGAAGGTGGTAGTAAGGTTAACTTTTTGTTTGAAAGGAGAAGTGAGATTTTTATCCCAATGTTGTGGTCTTGTTTTTCAATCGATCCAGGTTGTATTGACATGATCCCATGTTACAAGCCAAGTCTATTGCATAAAAAAAATGGCATTCACTCTATAATCATCTCTTTCAAGAAGAAAGAAAGAAAAAGGTCATCTATCTACAATGAATAAGTCTATTTCTAACCCTCAAGAAAAAAAAAATTGGATCATCATCATTGGAACCGAGACGTTACGTTGATGAAGGTATCTTCAGGACAAGGAATCGTTAAGCCACCCATTGGATGATCGAACCCAAATTCTTCTTCGGATTTGATGAGAAGAGCTTGAAATGAAGGCTGGCTCAAGTATGAGATTGGCACCACAAATCTCTTCTTCTGGCTCTCTCCTACGTACACCGCAAGAAATCCTTTTGGCGCCGCCGAGGCTGATCTTTTGCTCGTAGAAACTGCGGAGGAGGAGAGTCCAAGAATCTTCTTTGCACCCAGTAGACTTCTCACCAAAGCCATTTATATATATTTTGTGTGAAAACTTTGAATTCTTTTGAAGCTTCTGAAAAATGTATGTATAGATTGAAGCTATTGGATTGCTTGTTGTTGGTTGATGAAAGAAAGAATAGGTATTGTGTGTATATATAGAGAGAGGTCAATGAATGAGTTTAGTCCTCTCTAAAAAAAATCATTGAAACTTGTGGTCTTAAAGCGTGGGACAGGCTAGAACAAAGTTCCATATGGTTTTTTCTTAAGCAATCTGGAGCCGATGCATTAATGCAATTTGTCTACTTGGATAATCTCCATATGAAATTCACAAGGGTTTGTTTTCTCAATGTTTCTGAGATAAGACGTACCCAATAGTTTTAATTACAATGTTTCTGATGATTAAGTTGTTCGTTCTTTGTCCTATCCTCTAATCTCTGTGGTCGAAATAAGAACTCAAATTGGGGACATGCTGTTCTTCAACAGCATAACAACAAGTCTTTGTCACTGGTCAAGTTTTTCTTTGATCACACATGACAGTTCTTTGATCACAAGGGTCTCTCACTTCACCATTTCAGGAGGAGAAGAAATATTCTGGTCTTTTAGCTTTGCTAGATAAAGATGCATAGGATCAAATCATTGTTGTCACATTGATTTTGTTTCTCTCACTGGTATAGTACAAATTGTTTTGAGGACTAAATATTGAAAAAAAAGAGAGAAGACTAATGGATTATAAAACATTATCTCAAGAAACAGAGCAAATCTTAAGAAACAGAACAATAAAGACAGGACAAAATTTCATATGGATTATACTTAATTACTTATGCATAAGATATGAGAGCTAAGGCAGAAATTTTGAAGAACTTGATTAGTTCTCTATGATTCTTGTTCTAATTAAGACTCTCTACCAGAACGAAAACATTACGGTTAAACAGGATATTAATCTAAAGGAAGACTTTTTTGCTGGTTGATAGAAAGAATGGAAGAATATTAATGCGATTACTCTTCATTTCTATGCACTGCTAAATTTAACTTAATGGCATCTATTTCTTTGTTAGATGAAAGACTTCAGTGGATGAGAATTTGGTTAAATCGAGCCGCATATCCGGATGATAAATACTCTCATAAGTTTTAATGATCGATCCAAATTGTATTAATTTAATATGAATCATGAATGTGTCTATAACAGAAAAATAGTATCCACTTTCAAAATTTTTTAGAACAACTCTTTCAAGAAGAAAGAGAAATAAGTAGCAAACAAATCTTCTATATTTACAAGTAATAAGTCTATCTCTAACTCGAAGAACAATATGTTGTATTATCATCATTGAAGCCAAGACATCACGGTGATGAAGGTATCTTCAGGGCAAGGGATCGTTAAGCCACCCATCGGATGATCAAACCCAAACTCTTCTTCGGATTTGCTGAGTGTTGGAGTAAGCTTGAAGCACAAGTAAAAACCTAATGAGATTAGGACTATCTTGTACTTTAGAGAAAAAAAAAAGGAAATTAGGTTTTTGAGAAAAACCTATATAAGGAGTTGTCAAGTTGTGACATCCCTTTGAGGATTTTGTGAGATTAGGAGAAGCTTAAGTTTTTGATTAGTTTTCTTAAGCAATAAAGAAGAGTTATTTCTTTAAATCTTGTGTCTCTTAATCGAATTCTCAATCTAGATTTGGTATCAGAGCGTTACGACATCCTAGGAAGAGATGGCAGATGGTGCAATTGTTTCGATTAAGTCAAAGGAGGGAGGAGGCTCGTCTTCCATCGTGTGCCCTATGCTAACCTCAACCAATTACACCGTGTGGGCGATAAGGATGAAAATAGCGTTGAAAGTACATAAAGTCTGGGAAGCAATTGAGTCAGGTACGGATGCGGTAGATGGAGATAAGGACAATATGGCTATGGCTCTATTGTTTCAATCAATACCAAAAAATCTTGTGATGCAAGTTGGAGACTTAGCCATGGCTAAACAAGTGTGGGATGCTATAAAAACGAGACATGTTGGAGCAGAACGAGTCAAAGAGGCACGTCTACAAACACTCATGGCTGATTTCGATCGCCTTAAGATGAAAGACACAGACAAGATTGATGATTTTTCCGGTAAATTGTCAGAGATAGCATCAAAATCAGCCTCCCTTGGAGTGAACATCGAGGAATCTAAGTTGGTTAAGAAATTCCTTAATTGTCTTCCACGCAAAAAGTTTATTCATATCGTGGCCTCTTTGGAACAAGTATTATATCTTAATACTACCACTTTCGAAGACATTATCGGAAGGCTTAAGGCATATGAAGAGAGGATCAACGAACAAGAAGAAACACAAGAAGATCAATCTAAGCTCATATATGCAAACATGGAGGGTTCAAATAACAGAGATTATACAAGTGACTATCGAAACAGAGGCCGAGGTGGTCGTTTCAATAGAGGAAGAGGCAGAGGACGGTATAATACAGTACGAGACGCGTCCCGAATCACTTGTTACCGTTGTGACAAACTTGGTCACTTTGCTTCGGACTGTCCAAACCGATTGTTGAAGTTACAAGAAGCTTAAGAAACAGAGATCGTGGACACTCAAAAGGCCGATGAACTTATGATGCAAGAGATCATTTTTCTAAATGAAGAAAAGTGCATACCGCATAAGTTTGAGACAAACACAAGGGAAGAGAACATCTGGTATCTCGACAATGGCGCCAGTAACCACATGACAGGAGATCGAAGATACTTTGAGAAGCTTGATGAATCGGTTACCAGGAAGGTGAGATTTAGAGACGACTCTAGAGTTGATATTAAAGGGAAAAAGTCAATCTCACTTGTTGAGATGAATGGTGAGCCTCGAGTTATGATAGATGTGTACTATATTCCTGACCTGAAAAGCAATATCATTAGCTTAGGACAAGCAACAGAGTCGGGCTGCGATATCAGGATGAGAGGAGGTTTTCTTACCATGAGAGATGCAAAAGGAAGACTCATTGCAAAAGCTCCGAGGTCGAAAAACAGATTATACAAGGTATGTATGGGATTTCGTGATGATGCCTATCTAAATCTTGCCTCTACTAGTGAATCAAGTAGATGGCATGCTCGCTTTGGACACATGAATTCGGAGACTATCAAATCTATGAAGCAAAGGGAGCTTGTCCAAGGACTTCCGCAGGTTACTTTTGAGAAGGAGATTTGTAGATCATGCCTACTGGGGAAACAAGCGAGACAATCGTTTCCGCAAGCCACTTCTTATAGAGCATCTGCAATTTTAGAACTAGTACATGGAGACTTATGTGGTCCCATTACACCGAGTACAGCTGCTGGTAATCGCTTTGTCTTTGCTCTCATTGATGATTACTCCCGTTACATGTGGACGATTCTCCTCAAAGAAAAGATTTCAGCCTTTGAAAAATTCAAGATTTTCAAGAGTTGCGTTGAGAAGGATTCAGTGGCAAGAATTAAGACTTTCAGGACCGACAGAGGAGGAGAGTTTGTCTCACGGGAGTTCAATGAATTTTGTGAGAATGCTGGAATACTGAGACATCTCACAGCGCCATACACGCCTCAGCAGAACGGTGTTGTAGAACGGAGAAACAGAACGATGATGGAGATGACAAGAAATATGTTAAAACACATGAGAGTGCCGAATTATCTCTGGGGAGAAGCAGTAAGGCATTCGACATATCTTCTTAATCGAATAGCTACGACAGCTCTAAAGGACAAGACTCCATATGAGATGTTCAAATCGCAAAAACCACGTATTGATCATCTGCGGATATTTGGTTGTATTAGTTATGCAAAAATTGATCAACATCTACTCAAAAAATTGGATGATCGATCAAGGGTGTTAGTTCACTTGGGAACGGAACCAGGGTCAAGGCTTATCGGCTGCTTGATCCTCGAACAAAGAAGATTGTTGTGAGCCGAGATGTTATTTTTGATGAAACAAAACGCTGGAATTGGAAGAAGGATCTATCAGGACAAGACTGTGATGGAAGCTTTGGCATCGTTCTAGGGGAGTTTGGAAATCACGGCCTTATTAACCAGAACGAAACAGAGGAGATTGAGCCAGAGATTGCAGAAAATACAAACATTGATGAAACGCAGAGTGAAGAAGAAGCTGAAATTGAAACCGACCTACCTGAAATCGTAGAACAAGGTGATGAAGATGAAATCATTGAGTCTGTTTCACCTGTCGCACCGGCATTTAGGAGAAGTCAGAGAGAGAGTACGTTGCCGAAGTATCTCGAAGACTATATCTTGCTTGCAGAGGAAGAAGGAGAAGCACTTCTACTTGTTCTTAACAACGAGCCTAGAGACTTCGAAGAAGCGAAGCTATCTATTGAATGGATCAATGCTTGTAAGGATGAGTTCAAGTCAATTAAAAAATTGAACACCTGAAATCTTGTTGATTTGCCTGTTGAAGCATCGGCTATCGGTTTGAAGTGGGTATTTAAGCTTAAACGAAATTCAGATGGAAGCATTAACAAGCATAAAGCTCGGATTGTTGCTAAGGGATATGTACAGCAATATGGGATAGATTTTGAAGAAGTTTTTGCTCCTGTAGCAAGAATTGAAACAATAAGGCTTCTTGTGAATATCGCAGCATCAAATGGATGGGAGATTCATCATCTAGACGTCAAGACAGCGTTTCTCTTTGGAGAACTCAAAGAGACCGTGTATGTCAAACAACCCGAGGGTTTCGAAGTTAAAGGAAGTGAAGGGAAGGTCTATAAGTTGAATAAAGCGCTGTACGGGCTAAGACAAGCACCAAGAGCTTGGAACAACAAGCTAAACCAAATTCTTGAGGAGCTAAAATTCAGTAAGTGTACAAAGGAGCCGACAGTTTACCGAAAGGAAGAAAGAGGTCACACTCTTGTCATTGCAGTCTATGTGGATGATTTATTTGTCACAGGAACAGACATGAAGATCATCAACAAGTTTAAGGAGGAGATGACTTCTAAATTTGAGATGAGTGACCTTGGTAAGCTGACATATTACCTTGGAATAGAGGTAACTCAACATGAGACAGGAATTGTGTTGAGTCAAAAACGGTATGCTCTCAAAATCTTGGAGGAAACAGGGATGATGGCTGTAATCCTGTGCACACACCAATGGAGTATGGACTTCAATTCTCAAAAGCAGAAGGTGAAAAAGAGATAGATGCTACGGCTTTCAGAAAGAAGATTGGGTGTTTTCGATATTTGATTCACACAAGGCCAGACTTGTCTTACTGTGTTGGAGTGTTGAGCAGGTATATGCATAGCCCTAGAGAATCGCATGGAGCTGCAATTAAGCAATGCTTGAGGTATTTAAAAGGAACAACATCTCTTGGTTTAACGTTTGAGAGGAGTACAAAGATACCAAGACTAGTTGGGTACATTGACAGCAGTCATAATATCGATCCAAATGATGGTAGAAGCACGACAGGACATATAATCTATTTGGATAATGGTCCTATTTCTTGGTGTTCTCAGAAGAAGGATGTAGTGGCTTTATCCTGGTGTGAAGCCGAGTTTATAGCTGGAACTGAAGTAGCAAAACAAGCAATCTGGTTACGAGATTTGCTTAGGGAATTTACTGGAGCAGAGAGTGAGAAGGTCATCATCCGTATTGATAATAAGTCTGCGATAGCTCTCACAAAGAACCCTGTTTTCCACGGCAGAAGCAAGCACATACAGAGGAGGTTTCATTTCATTCGAGAATGTGTCGAGAATGCTGGGGAGATTGAAGTTGAGCATTTCCTGGAGTTGAGCAGAAGGCAGATATCCTTACAAAGGCATTGGGAAAGAACAGATTCAAGGAAGTAAGGGAGCTTATGGGAGTACAAGATTTGATGAAGAATGACTTCAAGCTTAAAGGGGAGATTGTTGGAGTAAAGTTTGAAGCACAAGTAAAAACCTAATGAGATTAAGACTATCTTGTATTTTAGAGAAAAAATAAGGAAATTAGGTTTTTGAGAAAAACCTATATAAGGAGTTGTCAAGTTGTGACATCCCTTTGAGAATTTTGTGAGATTAGGAGAAGCTTAAGTTTTTGAGTTAGTTTTCTTAAGCAATAAAGAATAGTTATTTCTTTAAATCTTGTGTCTCTTAATCGAATTCTCAATCTAGACTGAGAAGAGCTTGAAATGAAGGTTGGCTTAAGTATGAGATTGGCACCACATATCTCTTCTTTTGGCTCTCTCCAACATACACCGCAAGAAACCCTTTTGGTGCGGCCGAGGCTGCTCTTTTGCTTGTTATGAAGCGGCCAAGAATCTTCGTTGCACCCAATAGACTTCTCACCAAAGCCATTTCTTTTCTTTTTTATCTTAAAGTTTGATTTCTCTTAAAGCTTGTGAAAATGTAAGAAAGCAAGTTATTGGATTGGTTGTTGTTGGTTGATGATAGGAAGAATGGGATATGTGTATTATATATAGAAAGATCAATGAATGGGATCTTTGAAATTTGTGGTCTTGAAGCGTGGGACAGACTAGAACAAAGTTTCACATGGTTCTGTCATTACCATATGGAAAAGTTTATAATGCAATTTGTCCCACATAATGCAATTAATGTGGGACGATAAACTAAAACACAAACTCCATATACATATTCACAAGGGACTGTTTTCTCGACGTTTTTTAGATAGGACATATGATTTTGTCAATAACAAAGACCATCAAGCTTCTCTCCTTCATGTTCTGTGGTTGGTTATTTGTCCTATATTCCCTCATCTTTGTGGTCTAAATGGATTTAATAAGAAATTAAAGTGGGGACCTGAAGTTGCTCAACAACAGAACAACAAGTCTCTGTCACTCGTTTAGTTGTTCTTTGATGATATTCACAAATAGGATTACGATCACACATGACAGTTACACGTAAAAGACTGAATATCTCATTTATCATACCGACATGGAGAAACAAACACAGAACCATGTGATACTCTGTTTGTGTATGTCCCATACTTTCAATGGTTCCAAGGTGGTTTTAAGTCCTTCATCAATCTATTTATACATCCAGAGACAGAACCAATTCATATCACCAAGTAGAAAATCAGTCCGAGCCTTGAATCTGAGCATCTAACCTTTTTTCAGAAGCCTCAAATCTATATAAATTGCAGCAAGTTTTCTGAGAAAATTATACATAATTGTCTATGCCTCCATATTACTAGCGCGACAAAGTTGTGAGACACATATATGGAGGATGATATGTAACTAATCTCAATGAGTAGAGTATACCAAAACTGTTTTTGTTACTCTTTTAAAAAGGACATAGATTATATTCTTGCAAATTACCTCATTACACACACAAAAGAGGGGGAATCATCATCTTCTTCTGATGATTTTGGGCGAAGCATAATGGTTTTAGAAAGCGACAAGTCTACCAGTGACGATGACTCTGCTCTAGTGATGTTAGCATTTTACATGATATACTTGGATTTTGTCACCAAGTAAAAACAAAAACTATGGCTCTTTTGACAACTTCCAAAGATTCTACACAAGATCACAAAGAAGCGACAAGTCAAAAGATTTCTGACATAACACGGCAAGCTGCTTTTCCCTAACACTTGATAGAGCCACAGTATCTAGACCGAAAGGGTGAAAAGGCAGAGGTCCAAATCTCTCAGTTGTAAAATCAAAACAGAGTAAGAGAAAAAGGCGATAGAAATTAACTCCTCCTTGCAGTTGTAGTGGTACTAGTTTCTTGTCTTGGGCAATCCAGTAAGTGTTGCCACCGAGAGACAAGCCACGTCGGAAAAATTCTATATCCCAGTCCGGATTGACATCAAGAACCTTCCATGAATTAGAGTTAAAATTGTAGATTTCAAACTCACAAATACTCGGGCCGTGCAAATCACGAATACTCATCCACAAATCTCAAGACCTTGTGGGTACGAAGCTTGTACTGGTTATTCCTCTCGTGTCCCAGAGCATACCTGTCCAACAAGTGGTAAGAAGTTCTCGGTTCGATCCACCTTGTTTGACCAGAATAAGGGTTCCAAACAACAAGCCTAGATCTGTCTTTGGTCTTGCATAAAAATAAACGATTGCAGTGAAAGATTTTATGTATGTCGACTCGATCTTCATCGGCTAGGCTAATGAGTTGACCTATACGATGTAAAGATGGGTTAAGGAGATTGACGCTGAATAATTAAACAAACCCTACAATCTGTGGGACCAAAATTTGGAACTATGACTTCGGCGATAAAATCACAATAAGAGAAACGTTAAGGGAAGAGATCACAGTGGAGACGAGACGAATCTCTTTCCTTAACCCTTTGAATCACCCATAGTGCGACATGTTTTACAGATTCCAGGATCCCAGGATATAACCACTAACAACCGTATTCGCAGCACTCGAAATACGATTCTAACGAACTGAAATAATCTACGATACTCTCGAATAGAGACTTACTGATAAACTTTGAGAGATACTCTCGAATAAAGACTTACTGATAAACTTTGAGAGAGATTGCTGTGTTTCTTTTAGCTATGAGCGATTTTTGAGATGATGAAAATGAGAGACGAAGAGCATCCTTTTATAGCGAAAGAGAGAGGTTTAAAAATCCGCAGATAACTGACCACAATCTCACGTTGAGAGGATCTCGGACCTTTGACAGAAAATCAAGAGAAGATCTTTGACTTTTATTAATAATAAAACTGTTCAAAAAATCTTATCTTCACTCCAAAACGATATCGTTTTATGTCTCACGAAATTGACCCAAAAAGAAGTCGGCTCGGCGAGAAATTCCCAAGAGCCCAAGAGCCCACGGCCCACAGTCCGGCCCGGTTCGGCGCGCATATGGGGTTTCCTAGGTTCCTCCATGGTGCATGTGTGTTCTTAATGTTTTGAACACTACTCAAGCATGCCCTTATTTATACACCACCAAAATGTTTTCCCTAAGGGATGTGAGACATTTTAAGTGTGCATTCATTAAACCAACACAAGAGGCTTTATATACCTCTAAGCCCAATGGCTTTGTCTCATTTCTCATTCACATTTTAAACCTATTTTCCATAAACCAAATGTCTATCACAAGACCATTTGTTTATAACCAAAAAATGGTTCCAACACAATCAAGCATCACTACCACTTGGAACTCCTTCCTCTGCTTTTTTTTTGCTTCACGGATGTGCATCTTTGTAAACCTCCAATGTTTTTTTTTTTTTCTAACCTGTAAACCTCCGATGTTTGAATAAAGTGTTCCACTTTCTGCAGGTAGATCGCACTCCACTCAGAGATGTCACCGGAAGCCTAGAGAGCACTTTCTCTGCCATATCCCTTGGAAGATCGGAGAGCATCGTCGTTATTTGTTTCACGAATACAATTTTGTCATGGAAAAAATTAGGTTAAACGTTGCCTATTCGGGGTTATATATAATTTTTCATTATATATCAATATGTCAAATTTTGCAATTATAATATATTTATATTATTTTATGTCATGCTATTTGTGAGTAATTAAATGCCTAACTCATTCTTTAATAATCTCACCCCAAATTTGATATATTTTTGGTTTAGTTTTTAATTAGAGACAAATGAAGTTCATGATTTTCAAAGTTCGATAAACCGAATGCTAATTTGACTAGGGATCTATGAAATTAGGGATTCAATTTTGTATTTTTCCCAAGTCAAAACAGTGTTTATTTACTAGAACAACCAAACGACATCGAGCCAACGAAACCAAACCACCTAACTCGCATGTCGTCCTAGTCATTATTCCGTTAACGTTGACTAATCGAATCTTGGTTAAGGTATATTTCAGCATATCAGATGTTAGTTCATATATTAAATTTGAATTATTTTAAAGTTCAAGTTGAAATAAGTCATATGTAAAAGTTTAGGTTTAAATTGCACCACGAAAAAAATTGAGATCGAAGTTGGCCTTTTCCCCCTTTTCATCTTGTACACGTGGCACTTATGAATTGCTTTCATTTTTTGAACACGGTTTAAGTTTTCCATTATAAATCTCATATATATCACAAAAGGCATAATTTGTCTTATTGTTTTTTTTATATACCATATTGGCTGATACGGAAAGTTTCGGTAGGAACGCATCGAAGTGGTACAAAGTGGATTTCTCCCTGAAAGACCACCATATTTCCCGCCCGAGTTTGGAATACTTTCTTAATAATGTCAGGGATAGTCGGACCGTCTCTTACCGGACTACCAAGTAAACTGTTTGGACCGAAATCCAAACCCAAAGTTCCCACATGGATGTGATATTTGTTTCTACTGAGACTCGAACCCTGAGAGACTGTTGTAGCACATTCCCAAGTCTTATTGTTTTTTTTGCTAAACTGTAAATATCATTAATAATGGTGAGTTGAAGTACTACAAATTGCATTACCTATTGTAGAGCAACTTTGGCAAAAAAAGATTAAGAACAAGATTACAATAATTTGGGAAAGATTTGATTAATGACACCTAATCCAAAGTAGCATTAGATCTCTCCAAAGCCTTCTAGACGCCTTCTAGAGTTAATAATGTTGTGCATATCTCTGTCGATGTTCTTAAAGATTGTGAGAGGAGGAATGGACTGCGAATTGTACATCATATTATTCCTCTATTTCCATGTGTGATATACAATTTGCCTTATTGTTAAGGTAGAAAACTAACATGTACCGTGAAGATACGGGTATGTATGCTGATACACTAGAACATCTTATGTTACACTAGAAGATTTTGTGTTACACTAAAATCTTACAATGTAATACGGGTATGTGAGTGAAAACTATTAGTATTATTTAGCAGAAAAAAAAAGAAAACTATTAGTATTAATGTGTGTTAATATTAAGCACGGGTTCAATATATAGCTCATATCAGTCGTCATCTCCCTTATTATTTGTTTGATCAATCTTCATTGTAAATTGTGGGGAAAAATCTTTACAATGGGACATAAGTCTCGTTGATATATGCACAAATACGTGAGGCTCTATTCAATAAAGTATTAATTTGTTGTAAATTTGTGAGTAAAACCTAGATGAAACCGTTAAAGCGTAAAACTCAGAGACAAAACCCTTTTGTTTAGGGTTTCTTTTTGTTATAATGTTTTATTAGACAAATAAAAGTACACATATAGATGGTAACTATGATGAATTCCAAGGCAGACAATGATCAAACAAATTAGTGTTTTTATTAAGTTTGCAAGGTCCGCCTTTTCGTATCTTCCACTCACATCTTGTGCATCCATACTCCGTGAATTCTTTGTCTCTCTTCTGCTTGTAGATATCGAAATAGCGCAGCTCATTTTCCCAACGAAAACTGCAATAGAAATTAGTATTTCCAAAAATACTAGGTTTAAATCGGAAACCCCACGATCCACCTACTATCATTGTTCGAACTCCAAAATCATCGTTTTTTGATTTACAATGGTATCGTAACGGCAGAGGACCACCAAGATCATTAAAAATCACCACGGTTGTTCTTAGGTTATCGAAACCAAGTGGAGTGATATCGTCTTTGGCGTCAGACATTGCTAAACCTACACACAAAGTTATGATTAAGAGAGCTACAAATTCTTTAGGGGAACACATTTTGAGGGTGGTTTTCTTGTGGTATGACTGTATATATTTCAGTGAATACTTAATCATGTATTTATATAGTAGTGGTGGATCTAAACTTGCCCCCAATAACTTTTAAAATCTTTGTAATTTTGTTAAGTAAAGGATGATTAAATGCAAAATTTCTTTAATTGTCCACATTAACTTAATTGTCCGATTCCAAACTGCCACTCATATATAAGTTTATTTCCACATCAACTCCTTGTTTCCTTTTTCTTTAGTATAGGTGTTTCCATCTTTCTTTTCTCATTCACCTGGCCATTCCAATAATAACTGGAACGTTATTATATGCTTCCTTTTCTTAAAATATAAAAAATATCTAAAACTAATTTTCCTAACGTGGTTTATATCTCAAAAATATATTTCCCGATCCATCACGTTTTTGTAAACTCAGTAACATATGTAATACTGTAATAGCACCACCTATCCTACGAGTAATTGTCATATGTTTTCTCATATGTGAAGTCAACTAGTTTTTATTACACCATCACTCATGACGTGTATTCTATCTAGTTTGGGTAATGCCCGTCTTTATAATTTATAAGGAAATTGTAATATTATTAACAACATAAAACTGAAAAATGCTGGAAATTTATTTATTTTAGTAAGAAAATAATTTTAATAAAGTTGGAAGTTCTATGGTAGATTTCTTCTCTTTTTAATTTACGATTTTCAAAAGCCATATATGTCACTGTAGTTTGTAGGCTTCAAAAAAATGTGACCTAAATGGAGAGCTCTTCATGAATTTAAACTAGAATTTCTCCAATTAAAAAAGAAAAAAAAAAATAGAAAGACTGGAGAATCGGCTCTAAATGTAAAACTTTGGAGAAATCCACGACTTGGACACTTGACTTTCTCTTAATGGTTCAGTTTTTTTTTTTGTGACAAATCAAATATCCACTAGTTTAAAATAAATATTAAACAGTTTAAATGTTGTTATTTTTAAAATTTTAGTTTTTTATAAATCTTAAAACAAAATTATCTATTTACTAAGTTCCATTATGCATAAGTTTAAATTATAAACTTATATTATTATTTAGTTGATATTAATTAAATTTAATACAATTAATAATAGAGAATTCTAGTTAATAATATTACATTAGTTTGTAATATATTAAATCATAAATAAAATTATGGTACAATTGCAAAAATGTCATTTTTGGTATGTACATTTGCAAAAATGTCATTATGAGTTGTCCATTTGCAAAAATTCTATTAATTATGAATTTTTTAGAACCTAAATCTTAAAATTCTAACCCTAAAAATTATTTTGACCCCTAAAAATCGCTAAATCCTAATACAACATAGTTAATTCAAATATAAATGATATAATGAGTAAATAAATTTAAAAAGTGGTATTTTTGTAAAATTTTTGATAATGTGGTATTTTTGAATAGTGGCACTTGACTTTATAAATCTATAATTAGTGGTATTTTTGCAAATAGACACCCCAAAGTGGTATTTTTGCAAATGTGCACACAAAAAATGGTATCTCTCAAAATTTCTCTCAAATTATCTAGGGGCAATTACAAAAATACCATTTTTTGTGTGCACATTTGCAAGAATACCACTTAGGGGTGCCTATTTGCAAAAATGCTACTAATTATAGATTTATAAAGTCTATATCTTAAAATTCTAAACCCTAAAAAATGTTTTGGACCCCTAAAACCCCCTAAACCCTCATAACTAAACCCTAATAGAACATAATTAACCCAAACATAAATGATATAAAGAAAAAATAATTTTGAAAAAGTGGCATTTTTGTAAAGATTTCAAAAGTGTGGCATTTTTGTAAATTGGCACTTGAAAAGTGGCATTTTTTAAAATTTCTCAATTATCTATACCTATTAATTTTTATTATGCATAATTTTTAATTATATTTTAATACTAGTATAGTACCCGCGCAACCGCGCGGGATAGTTATATTGGAAAACAATTTGGTAAGGTATATATGATATATAAGATATAAAAAAGTAGTAAAAAAAATCCAGTATATTTAAAGTATTATAAACAAAACATAAATTTTTAAAAAATTATTAAACAAAAGATAGAAAACCAATATTATTAAAGGAAGAGGATCCAAAATTATTATGACGAACCAAGATAACATTAAAGCAATTACATGTCAAGGAAATAATCATATTCAAAACCACGACATGTCAAGACACGACGGGTAGCAACAATAATCCTCTTACATTCACACTCACCAAGCAGAAGTTGAAAACAACAGAACTGACATCCAATACAATTTTAAATCATAACTGTTTATAGAGACACATCGAACTAAAGAAGAAGGAAAATATTATATATGTAACATAATGTAGATTGTATAGACATTAGTCAAACGAATAAAAACAAATTATCAGAAACCATAATGCCATTTTTATAATAAAAAATCAAAAATAAAATTAATATGTTAATGTGAAGATCTAGAAATTTACTAACTTTCTCTGAGGAAAATGTTTTTTTTTGGTAGTATTGGGTGATGTAAAGAGAAAGCAGCGCCTAATACTTCTTTTTTGTAACCAACTTGAGGCTCATGGTACGTGATGATAATTTAAGGGTCAGAGTGAGATTCCACCAAGAATCTATCATTAGCAAAGTGTCTTATCGTCAAACATCGCACCAAGCCAAGAACTGCAATCATCAACTTTGAAACCAAATCGAATACAAAATACACAAAATATTTTAAATTGATTTTGAAAAATATTTAATTTTCATAAAAAATAAGTTTTCAGTCATATTTAGTTTTTATAAGTTTTCACTATTTTAATCTGATTTCAAGTAATATTTAATTTTTGAATAATTCATTCAACAATCGAACATAATTGGATGGGTAAGAAAAAAGGTTATCAAACGTGACAATTTTTAAAGTAAATAGATCCAACGATTATATGGACCATAAAATCAAAAGGAATGAAAAAAAAAACCCAAATATTAATCGGTATTTTCGTCATCAAAACCAAGAGCATAGCTCGTTGGACCTTTGACTATATTGAGCAAAACACGTAAAATGTAGACCTCGCCTAAAGATGATGGAACTATGTAATCCTCCCGATTGCAAAGCGCATTCGTCTCGGTCTAGATGTTCTAGTTCTACTATAAAAATCACAAACAAATTTCATCGGAAAATTTGAGTAAGTTTTCTGGTTTTAGGATACTTGTTGCACTCATCCAAACAATAAATTTTGATATTCCAATAGATGAATTGATGCACGTATTAGTAAACGTTTTGGATTAATAATACAAAACCTCAAAGAGAATGATACTTTACAAAAATCTTAAAGAATTGTGTACTTACCATACCATAAACAAAATAATATGGAACATGAAACTCTCACCACACCATGAATTTAAAATATTTCACTGAGTTAAGAAAGACAAAAAAAATAACTACCTCTTAGTCAAAACCAACTCAACCGTTTTACCATTAGAAAAAAACTTTTTTTAATATCTGCAAAACATTAACATAAATATGATAATCTTGAATATGTAAATTTAAACGCGATACATCTAAAAGAGAGGTATTCATTGTAAGGCTTGTAAAAGAGAGATATAAGTTGCAAGCTTTTGGTGAAATAAAAAAAGGACGATGACTTTAATTTTGTTCATTTTTTTTTTGAAACTTTCGATGGATTTAATTTATAAGAAATATCTACAGATTTTTTTAAACAATTTACAATAAATGTAAATAACAAAATTTCTTGTAGAAGATACGATCAATTCTAGAGGAAATATGAAAAGAGCATGTATATCTATTATACATTAATGTATTAGCAAGGGAGTCTATGATGCAAATGTAATTGATTCTTTGAATTTCACGACAAAAAAAAAAAAATACTAAGACTCGTGAATAACTCGTATTTGTCTCATGGACTTCTTCTTCACCAAAAAAATCATGTATTTCCAATGAATTTATTTAATCATCTATAAGCTCATTGCAATGGGTACAACTCTTTTGTTACCTGCATAAAACACATACAAAAGTTCAGATAAAATACCAGCATCACTATCGTCAGATTGGTCACAATCCGATTCACGCGAATCAACACAATCATCCTCAGATTCTTTCATGGAGCTTGGAAGCAAATTATTACCAGCTAACTCTACCTTGTAGTCTTCATCGATAACCTCCACGTCTTCCCCAACTTCGTTTTCCACCTCTACCAGCAACGTACGATGATATTCCCTCAAAAGTTTTGCTCACAAGCTGGCTCGAACCATGTCCTTTTTTTAGTAAATAAACTTTGTTTTCTCATTAATTAGAAAAGAATACAATTGTGGATTTATATACAATTGACCAAGGCCTAAATTGTAGCCTTAACCACACAAACCGGTTTATACTCTACCGATGTACAAGACAAATCTGTACCAAATCTATACAAACTATACAAAGCTTTCAATCAACCTGTACAGAGGATCTATATACAATAAAAGTTCCCCTCAAGATGGGAGAAAAATATTTTTGAGACCCATCTTGCTGATAAGACTCCGGAAAAGAGAAGGATATAATGGCTTTGTAAACGGATCAACAAGTTGAAGCTCAGACTTAACATGAAGCAACAAGCCGTTCACGGATGCTATGACAGTCATTTTCTATGTGCTTTGTGCGCTCATGAAAGACCAGATTCTTGGTGATATGAATCGTAGCAGTGTTGTCACAGAAAAGCAGAGAAATTTTGACCAAAGGAATCTGCAGTTCTTTAAAGAAGTTAGTTAACCAGGCTAACTCATCAGTGGTAAAAGAGACGCTTCGGTATTCAGCTTCAGCAGAAGATGTAGAGACAACCAGTTGCTTCTTCGACTTCCAAGAGATGAGAGAATCACCTAAGTAGATGCAGTATCCAGAGGTAGATCAGCGAGTGTCAAGGCATGAGGCCCAGTCTGCATCTGCATAAATCTTGAGTTGCAATTCAGACTTGACAGAGTAGAATAAACCTTGGCCAGTGGTGCCTTTGATGTATTGTAACACTCTATGTAAGGCAACTTGATGAGCCTTGCGAGGAGCACAAGAGAATTGACTGAGCTTGTTGACAGCAAAAGTGATATCGGGTCTTGTAATCTGGAGATACATCAGACGGCCAATGAGACGTCTATAAGACTCTGCATCAACCAGTTCACCACCTGAGTCTATGGACAGCTTCACAGAAGGATCCATGGGAATGCTAGAAGGTCGACAACCAAGAAGGCCAGTATCATCTAGAAGGTCCAATGCATACTTCCTTTGACAGACATGAATACCAGTAGAAGACCGAGCAATCTCCAATCCCAAAAAATACTTCAAAGGGCCAAGATCACGAAGTTTAAAATGTGACTTGAGTTGTTCTTTGAGAATAACCACTTCAGAGTCATTGTGCAGGCAATGAGGATGTCATCCATGTAGACCAACACACACAGAAATAGAGAAAGAGTGGTCTTGAGGAAACAAGTATGATCAGAAGAAGTCTGAACAAAACCCAAAGAAGTAAGTGTACATGAAAATTTGAGAAACCACTATCTTGAGGCTTGTTTAAGGCCATAGAGTGTTTTCTTCAGTCTACACACAACATTAGGTGGAAGAGAGTCCTCCTGTTTGGCAGCATATCCTAGAGGAAGCTTCATATAGATCTCTTCATCAAGATCTCCATTGAGAAAATCATTGGAGATATCAAGCTGATGAAGAGAGAGATTATGAATAACAGCAAGGGCAAGAATTAGCTTCACAGTAATGAGTTTAACAACCGGAGAGAAAGTTTCATTGTAGTCTATGCCTTCTTGCTGTGTGTAACCTTTGGCGACCAGCCGAGCTTTATGGCGCTCTAAAGATCCATCCGAGTGAAACTTGAGCTTGTAAATCCATTTGCATCCAATGGGAACCTTATCAGGAGGTAAAGAAACAATCTCCCAAGTCTGAGTATCTTCCAAAGCATCAATCTCTTCCTCCATAGCTCCACACCAGACCAGAAATTTCTTTGCCTCAGTATAGGTAGAGGGTTCTCTTTGTTTGTCTATGGAAACTAGGAAAGAACAATGAATGGGAGAAAGTTTATCATATGAGAGATATTGGGAGATGTCATGAAGGGTTGAGGATCCTACTGAATGACAGTAGTAGTCCTGAAGATAAGAAGGCTTTTTAATATTGATCCTCCTACGAGATGACTGAACAGAAGGTTCAGGAGCATCAATAGTGGCATCTGCAGAAGGCAAAATATCCACTGGAGGTGAAGATGAAGAAGGTTCATCAACACTAGACACAGGAGTAATCATAGGAGGGAGTTGGGACATATCAGGAAAGAAAGTAATCATAGGAGGGAGTTGATACTAATATTTTAAATATTTTAAAAAAAAGTTTCTTAAGTTAAAATATACTAAAGAAATGAATATTTTTTTTTGTTAGATACGCTATGAGTAACTAACCATTGGGATGCTCTCACACAGTCACACTATACGTGACAGACGACTGAGAGCCACTAAAACGACATAACTGAGTAAGGAGGGTAAATAACATATTAAAACGACATAACTGAATTTTATGAATTTACAAATTAATTTTCATTTATATAATTTGCAAAGAATTCTTATATTTACAAATATTAAAATTTTTGATACTCTAACTTTTGACCAAACTAAAATATTTTAATATTTTAAGATCTTTATATTAAGTGGTATAATTATTTGGTTTGAAAAAATAACCGAATTAAACCAAATATAACATTCAAATTTAGACGCATATAAAATTAAGTTTTCTCATTTTACTATTTTCATTATTTTTGTCTTTTATAATATGAATGCCTTGTGTTTTCTTTGATTATTATGAAATGTCTCACTTATGTCTCCTAGGGTAGGATACATGTATATTTATCAACACATAACAAAAGAAGTAAAGAAGTACGTAGCAAATTAGATTAAAAAAAGTACGTAGTAAGTTGCATACCAGTTCATCTTAAAAGACCAGCTTGTGATCACTAATAAGTGACTCTGCAACATTGAATCGACGTTTTGTTCCACCATTATAATTTCATGCTTTAATTTCAGCTCGTGTCAGTTTAACCTCAAAGTATCTTTTCAGAACCAAAAATAAAATTTGTAAGTAAAACAGAATATGCAACTGATTTTCTTTCTAATATAGTGAATATATGTATGGGTTAACCCGTCAAAGACTTTTAAAGTGTATTTACTTCTCTAATAAAAAATTCAATGGCTCGTTGCTTTCTTTGACCCTTTTATAATGTCCCACACATGTTTCCTAGTGATAAAGTTCATCAAATTTTCCAAAAAAAATCCACTGAATACATATAAATCTTACATGAATAAATTTTGAAAAATTAAATTGTATACCACAATTAAATTGAAGGAGACAAATATTTGGATCAAATTAACATTGAAGAATTTGAAAAAAATAATTGACTTGTTGAGTGGAATGATATGATCTTATATAGTGAAGAGATGGTGGCTATAGGGAGGTGTCGATTTAAGGTTTATAGAAACAATATTTTTGTTAAATTAATTATTTGAATTAAGTAAAGAGAAACATAATACCATATGCTCCAATTTTCTTTACTTCGTTAACATGTGGAAGAAAATATGATTAAATTAATGTTTTAAAGTCAATATTAATTACATAATCTAGATACATTAGACATGTATTAAACTTCATTATCAAAATTAAAATCGCATGATTTTAGAGAGCGGAAAGAAAAAAAAAGGAGTACCAAGAAGAAATATTAATCCATATCGGGTTGGAGAAGAAGATTACATCTTCGAGCCATGAAAATTCTTTTTTTGTTGGATTCGTTCTCTGTTTAGAAGTCTTTATCTAACATCAAAAAAAAAAAAATTAGATAAATAATAAAAAGAACAAATTTAAAAAATATGAAAAAGCCATGAAAAAATAAACGAATGCAATGTTGACCAAAAACAAAAAGGAGAAGAATGCAATGTCGACAACAAAAAAGAAGAAGAGAAGAATGCAATAAAAACTATAAATTCCAAAAACACGTTTGTGATTAAAAGTGTTATGATGATGGTGTTCTTATATAGGCTGCGTATAATGAAAAATATCAATACAGTTTTAAAAAAGATCTACAACAAATCTCAATATTAGGTAATATATATAATTTCTGTCAATACTGTAATTTAAGGATATGATTAGAAAGATTAAAATTGATTAGTTATGATACTTAAAAGGAAAAAAAAATATTCCAATGGCATTTAGTTTGTTATGTTTATTAATAGTGAATATTGAAAAAATGTATATTGCCATATATAGTCATAAATGAATTAGAATTTGTTAACTTATTAAATGTGAAAATATAAATTTTTAAAATTAAATATATCATTATTTTCTAAATATTTGTCAAGATATTAAATTTTTATTAGTTTTAGAAAATTAATCCTTGAATTTTTTAGTTTAAAACGTTATGTCTTGACAGGCTGGAACGGAGTATCACATGGTTTTGTCTTGACCATCTGCAAAAGTTTAGTTTAGTGCAACTTGTCTTGATAAAATTATTAATTGATTGTGCGACACTAAAATGAAAACAAAGTCCATATGCAAATTCACAAGGGACTGTTTCCTAAATGTTTATTTGAGATAAGACATATGCTATTGTCAATAATAAAGACTCGCAAGTTTCTGTTATTCATGTTCTGTGATGATCATATTCTCTCATCTCTGTGGTCTAAATGGAATTATTAGGAATTTAAAAAGTGGGGACCTCAAGTTTCTCAACAACAGGACAACAAGTGTCTTTCGCTTGGTTAAGTCGTTATTTCATGATATTTCATTTCTTCTTTTCATTTATTATAGAGACATGGACAAAACAAACAGATAATGATTTGAAGACAGAGTCATGTGAAACTCTGTTATGTGTATGTCCCATACAGTCAATGGTTGTAGGGTGCTTTTAAGTCCTTCATCGATCTATTTATACATCCAGAGACAGAACCGAATCTTCAAATCACCAAGTAGAAAATCAGTCCGAGCCTTGAATCTGAACCGAATCTTCAAATCACCAAGTATCTCCAACAATCCTCCATTTCTCACCGCCATTTCTTCCAAGCTCCATCACTGCTCCGTCTTTATAGTACTCATCAACAGGAAGAATAACAGACACAGTTCTTGATCCTCCATATCCACCCATTACCCAAAACTCTCTCTCTCTTCTTCTTTCTCTTCTTCTTTCTCTTCCTCATTACCAATCAAGAAACCAACACAACCTGCTAAAAACAGAGGCAACTCCTCCATTTCACTCCACTCATCTTTCTCAACATCGTAAACCTCAATCGAACTCATTCTACTACCAGCAGCACCAAACAACATATGTCGTGAACCACCTCCCGTAACAATAATCCGACCAGGCATCGCAACACAATCAAAGCTACCACGTGGAGATAGCATCGGAGATAACCGTTCCCAAACCGATTTCACGAAATTGTACCTGAAGACAGAGGAAGTAGGCAAAGGACGGTCTAAGGATACAAACTAGTTTGAATGATAAACTATCGTAATTAAGATATTTGATAATTTCGTTCTGTGTAAACAACAAAACACATTACAAATAAATCTGAATATATACTTAGCAAATGAATAGATCACGACATGGAGAAAAGAACAATACTCACCCTGCAAAGAACAATACTAACGACATGGATACACACTACAACAAACCTTTGGGTTATTTTCCTCAATTGCGAGCTTGCAAAGCAATAGCTTTGAGGTCTAGCTTACAATCTAGGTTCACAGTTGAAACAATGTTCCTGAAACGAACAAACAAATCTTGTCATTCACAAAACACAAACTCATAATCTAAAAAGCTAAAAAAGAGACACAAAATGAAACTCACTGCAAATATCCCATATTGTTTTCCATACATTAAAAGCCTTCAATATGTCCTCTGCAAAGAGCAAACATACATCAATCTCAACTTGCAAATTCCTTCCTATTTACAGAGAAATGTATACAACCAAACAGTTCTTATAGGATACTCAATACTAATTAATGACTCTTTCTTGTACCTTTGTTTTGCTCGTCCATTGAAAGAATGAGATCAAATTCAGTGAAATCAGATGCTTTTATAGGTCTTGATAATGATGTTATCTCAACTCTAGGACATTTTGTAGCACAACTCATTCTTGGATCTGCCATATTCCCCTTGTAAACAACCAAAAAACAGTTCCACAATCAACATGAATTACAAAGTCTCACCAAATCACAACACTAAAACCCTAAAAAACCAAAATCAAGGTATTTTGTATCTGAAAGCATAATCTTTTCCACTAATTGTTTCAATCAGGCATCAATCGATCTTCTTCCACAACCCTAACTAAAGAGATTCACTTATTTAGTGTTCTTCTTCTGTTTGATTCGAAATGCAAAAGAAGAATGATAATCACCTCGTGATAGTCGATGCTTCCGGCGGAATCGATGTAGAATTTGGAATCGAGCCCTCTCTTCTTCACAATATCTCTGAAGACACCTTCAGCTGCTGGGCTTCATCGAGAGAGATCGCTTGAGATCTCTTTTTAGAGAGATTGTGAAAAAGAGGGATCGCTTGAGATCTCGAGAGCCGCAGAATTTAGCTAAATAAAGCCGCAATTGCTTCCTTTAAGATCGAGAGACATCGTTTCAGATCGAAAGAGAGAGATGAAATTATCTCGAAGAAGAAAAAGAAGAAGAAGAATGCGGCTCTGTCTTCGCGACCTAGAAATTTATTTTTAATATTACAATTATGCCATTAATGAATTCGGGTCATTATAGTCGGGTCGCGCGGATCCGCGTGTGCAGTCGGATCCAGTTTAAAAATGTCCAAAATTGATCTGATAATTACTGAAATTGTCACTGCATATGTACAAAATTACCCTTTTCAATTGAATTTCTTTAGTTTAAAAGCAATGACAATTTTAGTAATATTAGAATGAATTTTATATATTTTGCTAAATGTACTTCTGCTTTAATATTAACTAGATTCTCACCCGTACTATGTGCGGGAACATTCGTTGTATATGTTGTAAACTATATTTGGTTTTCGTATAATTGTATTATGTCATATATGATATGTTCTAACGTTAGATATTGTATGTTTTTAGGTTGTAAGTAGAATCGATTAGTTTGAAATAATGAAGGTTTTTGTTTTAGTTTGTAAGTAGAAATTCGTTTCCGAATTTTCGTACCGTATAGTTTCCGTATTCCCATATAAGACATGTATTTATTTCCCGATTGGAAACGGGACAAAACAGGATGGGAATGCAAAAGAGACAATTATGGGGGATAAAAGTGATTGTGAGCAAAACCGATGACGAAAAAGGCAGTTTTGGACAAAATAGAGACGGATACAGTGATAGACCAACATGAAGACGATCGGTGTTGATGGAGACAGTGGTTCACGATGACAGAGATAGTGGCTGTGAACATAGATGGTGACGGTAGCTAAAAACGTAATCATAATTTAAGAGTATAAAAGTTTTTTTGCATTTTGTGAACAGTGATTTGCGGCATTTTTCGAGAGTTTTTGAATAAAAGGCATTTGTTAAACATTTTTTCAAAAAATGGCATTTTTGGCAAAAATTCCTTTATGTTTTGATTTGAGATATTTATGTGGTTTACTTTATGTTTGATTTATTTTTATTTCATTATGAATTTCTATTTTAGACTTTAAACATTTATAGAATACAATTGGTGTTTTTTTTTTCTGAATCTTGAGCATGCTTTTAATGAATTAAAGAAGTAGGTTAAAAACATAGATGCGATTTGCAATATCATTTTATTTTATTTAGTAGATTTAAACTGATTATTTTATGGGAATTCCATACCGCTCCCGTTATATCCCGTTTCAATCTCAAATTTTAAATGGAGCACAAATGAGACATATTTTATAGTTCCAAAAATTCCGTTCTCGTTCAGTTCCCATGAAATCATGTCTTATATTCTCGTTTGCCCATCCCTATTATCCGATCTAATAATTCTGGTCAACAGAATTACCAAATTAAGTCAAATATAATTTTCAAATTAGGATGCCTATCTTTACTATTTTTCATTCTTATGGTCTTTTATAATATAAATCCGGATCAAAGTTAATCTTGATATCGGCTTTGCATCAATATTAAAAAAGAGGCTCAAATAGATTTAGGTAAATGAGTTTTCCTATAATCATCTCTCTACTAACCAATTGTATTAAAATGTGTATGTATCTGAAAATAAAATAAAATAAAATCATAAAACTAATAAAATCAATAAAGAAATAAAACCAATAAACCACTGATAATTTCTTTAATTTATACTTTCTTATTTGCTATGTAATAATTATATCATATTCCCAAAAAAAAATTGTATCAAATCTTTACTGAAAATCGACAAATTTGAATAAACTATACATATTTATTTTTATTAGATTTTTAGTTAGAGATTAGTTTTGTAATGTTAATCATAAATTGTAGATAATTTAATTTGTTCGAGAAAATGTTTTTGAATAGATCCCGTTTTTAGGATCAAATAATTGAATGGATATTCCAGTAAAAAAGTATTTGAAATTGAGAGATAATCTCGGAATATTCTTCTGCATCAAGAATTACTTAATTTAAAATAAATATTTTAAATTCATTACCATTTACTATTTAGATCTATTATAAAATTGGTAATATTTATTGTTGATTAATACTAATTGATCAAATATGAATTTATATTTGCACAATTTTCTAAACAATAATTAAATAAAAATAAATGATATATCTATTTTCTTAATTTTACATTTCAAAAAGTCACACTCAATAATAAATCAATGCTCGAATCTTTTGCATCACTATGTTGCTCTATGTTTTTTTCTTTAGGGCAATGAAGTACATTGGGATCGTTATATCAAAGTGTTTTTGATAACGTAGTCTACGACTACCACAATATTAAAAATGTTACTTTTCTTAGCAAAAATAAACTTAAAATATTACATATTAGCATTTTCATATTCTTTTCCCAAAAGCTTTCTATTGGTACAATTTTTTCACAAAAACATCATTCAAACACCAAAATTAACAAAAAAATTATGAATCCATTTAAAAAATAAAAACATTATAATAAGAACATTCTTATGACAATTCAAGAGAAAAATATTTGAGAATCCAGAGTAACTCTTTTTTGTCTTCTTCATGACAACATTTGAGAATCTAGATAGCTCTTCTTGTCACTCAAGAGCATGATCATTACATTTATGGGTCAAGAGAAGAATAACATATAAGAATGAGAGCTATTGAGTGATCATTACATATTTATAAGTCAATATTAATATTAATTATTGAAAATAGCATATAAGAATGTACCGTTGAGAAACAATAAGGAACACAAAAATTAGGTAAAATAAGCACCAACATATAATAGAACAAACCCTAAGCCTAGTATTTATAGAAAGTCATCAAACCAAATCATGGACCATAGAAAAAGAAATTCATACCTGGATTATAGTGAATATGATATCTGCAAGAAGCAATAACAAATTAAGAAATAAAAAAAACATCAACGAATTAGAAAATATGATATACTAAAAAACAGAGAAGAAATTAATTAGGGAAATAATATTTTTAATAAAATTAATTATTTGATTTAAGCAAAGAGAAACCCAATCTGATAGTGATGCACCATTTTTCTTCACTTCGTTAGCCTGTGGAAGAAAAGACGATTAAATTAATGTTTATAAGTCAATATTAATTATTGAATCGAGATACATTAGACATGGTTTACATAAAACAATTATTACTTTTAAATAACTAATTTAAAGTTTACAAAGTAGACTCATAAGAAGGTAAACTTCTAAATATTATTGATTAAAATTATTGAAAAACATTACTACAAAATACGACAACATAAACTCGGAAACATGTTTATTCTAATAGACTAATAAAAAAGAGTTGTAACAATTCTTTATCCGTCGTTTCCATCGTACACTCTTGAGCTGTTATTTTCATTCTTGATTCTTGAGTCGTCGTTATCCGGTTTGATTTTACCCTTAATATTTAAGTACTTGAAGAGATATTTGATAGAATTGGTGTCATTATGCTCGTTTGGCTTAACTGATGGTTGAAATCTTGATCGTTGCAATTATATAATATTAGATCGTTAAAAAAAAGAACATAATTGGTTTCTATCCACCCACAACATAAATTTGAATCACATGGTAAAATTACACACACAAAAAGTATAATTATAATACGTACGTGTTCACCCGGTAGACGCGAATGCAAAACTTTTGTTGTATAATCTTACATTTGCATAATTATTTTTATCAAACTCTTTATCATGCAATGATGATCGGAGTGGGAGTTCCTGAAAGAAAACGATTGTTAAGATCATATGAAAAAGAAAAATAATAAATTCTATAAAAAACATATATCATTATCTACCTTCACCGGAATGTGACATGCATTACATTCGACATCATCATCATTATGGAGAGTTGCCATTGATCTAAAAAAAATATATAATAATAATTAAAAGAAGAATTTTTGAGATTAAGATAAGTATTTTTTTGAAAAAGTACCACTAAATTTGTAGAATTCCCAAGACTTGTAACAATCGGAGCATAAAATCCGAGCATACTGCATGATAAAACACATCTAATTAGCTAAAGGAAATTTACAAAAAACTCCAAAAACATTAAATAAAATATATAAATCTAGAAAAAGAGGTATCGACCAAAAATAATATGAACAGTGTTATGCTTTTCCCTTTTATCAAGTTATTTTTTATAAGCACTTGTAAGGTCGTCACGTATGGTTAGGAATGAAAATCTTGGTGGTTAAGATATTGTGAGTAAATATTTTTCCAAGAAAAATACATCCAAGACAAAAAAAATACATCCAAGACAAACAAACATAGGAAAAGTACCACACCAGCACCCATCATGTCGATTAGCAAAATATACTTTGTTGAAGTACCACACCAGCACCCATCACGTAAACCAAAAAACCAGTACCCATCACGTATACCAAAAAACTTGTTTTGCAAAACACCTACGGAAACAAAATCCAAAAGTCAGAATTGATCATATATGAAATATTATGCATAAAAAAAAGCAACGAATAAAAGAAATAGCAACCAGCAAAGAACTGTGAATAAAACAACCAACGACTAAAGCACTATATATATATAGTTCTCATAGATTTAGGGTTTTTCCAATAATAAAAAAGTTGGGCCGATTTTTAAGCATTAATTAAAAAATAATAATTTTACTATCCATTAAGATTATATTAGTTTATGAAGAGTTTGTAAATCTTGGTGATAATAACAATATACCAACAATATAAGGTATATTCTTTAAAAACTAAGAATATACCAAATTTAAATTTAAAAAATCTGAAATATATGATATTGTTATAGAATCATAAAATTCGAAAGTAATGTTTATGGGATTTCAAATTTAATAAAAAAATTAGATTACCATTTATATTTGGTATTTATGTTAAACTTCTATAGTTGATCGTATAATGATAATTTTGTTACTTGTTAGAGAATGATTAGTAGAAAAAATCGGTCTATAGTTGATCGTATAATGGCAATTGCTTAGTTTTGAGGGTTTTAGGGGTCAAAACATATTTTAGGGTTTATAATTTTAAAATTTATGCTTCAAAAATCCATAATTAATGGCATTTTGCAAATATACACACCAAAAATAGCATTTTTTTTTTTGCAATTGCCCCATTATTATAATATGAGTTCATAGAAATTTTAAATAAATTATAAATAGTAAGAAAGAAAAACTAAAATCTTTTTAGAAATTAATGTTGGAAATATATGAACAAAATTAACTACTTTTTATATAATTAGTAGGATTATTTCGTTCCATCAAAAGTTTAAAATACCTTTTTTATCAAAGTAAAGTTTTGATAGATTTATTTTTATTATTCGATTTAATTATACGTTTTAACTTAATAACCAAACTAAAACAAATTAAATGCTTAGTTTTGGATGCCTATTATATTAGAGGCTTCCTACTCTTACCATTTTTCATCAATTTGGTTCTTTTTATAGGATTTATTTGGATCCAAATTCATTTTCATATCCGATGTGGGACTTTTACAAACTTTGTTTTTTTCATATGTTAAATAGTTTATGTCTTAAAATTAAATTTCGGTTTTAGACACCTTTTCAAAGAATAATAATAAATCGGAACCTAAAGATTTTATGAGATTATCTTTACTTTGAATATCTATTTATTGTTTAGATTTATTATTAATATTAATTTAGGAAATTCCTATTGAATTACATAAAATAAAAATACAAAGAAAGAAAAAAAAGTAACTTTTTAATCAAATTAAAATTTTGATAAATGTATTTCTATTATTCGATTTAATTATGCAGTTAAACTTAATAACCAAATTAAAACTAATCAAATATTGTGTTTTGGATGCCTATTAGATTAGGCTTTCTGCTCTTACTGTTGTTCATCATTTTGTTTTTTTTTTTATACTATGTCTTTGGATTCAAATTCATTTTCTTATCCGATGTGGGAATTTGACAAACATTACTTTTTCATATGTTAAGTAGTTTATGTTCTTTTTGAAAAATTCAAATCATAACATATGCAGAAAAAATCTATGTTTTTTTATCATATAAATTATCCGATTATTTAATTTATATATAAAAAATATCATCAAATAAAGATGAATGGGGATAGAATTCTTAAAAATTGATTATATGTTGATATAAACGGATATTAAATATTTTTTAAAAAATTTGATTGGCCATTAAATTTTTGAGAATTAATACTGATTTTACAAAACTTTCCTAAAATAACGGAAATACCATTAATGTGCCACAAAAAAAAACGAAAATGCCATTAAAAATGTTCGAAATTGATATCAAAATTACTGAAACTGTCATTGCATATGTCCAAAATTATCTTTTTCAATTTAATCAATTTACTTATAAGGCAATGACAATTTGAGTAATATTTGAATCAATTTTAGATATTCTCCTAAATGTACTTCTGAGATATTATAGAGATATATGTTTTATATTTCAATTAACTTTAATTTTTTCTTTATAGTTTTTTTTTTTTTATTGCAAGAGACACTGAAGCGAAGCAATGGAACCGAACCAATCTCGAATCCTTGTGATTTTGGTAAGAAAAGAGAGAGTTTTTGACAATGGGTTTTATTGATATCATCTCGGGGAAGCTCCAATTTTAACATTTGTTTTCGACATTCTTCTTTTGATTTTGTGTCATTTTGGGAAATTTGGAAGAAAAAAGAGAGTTTTTGACAATGGGTTTTATGAATATCATCTCGGGCAAGCTCCAAATTTGCTGATTCTAAGAGGTTTCCAAACATATCAGCAAGTTGGCTTAATTGTAGATTAAGGTGGTTTCTCGTTTTCCTAGCATAGACTAGGGTCAGAGTAATTCTTGAACTTGCGAGCCTAGGTTGAGAATTGGTGTTACGTATTCTGTTTATGTCCATTCCTTTCGTCCCTTTTGTCATTGATGATCTTTTGTCTGCTTTGGGAGATTAAAAGATTCCATGGGAAGGAAGGAGGACACTATAGCTTTCCATGTTGATCCTTCAATGGATTTGGCACTACAGGCAAGTCGTACTCAGCTCCATAAATCTTCTTCTTATCCCGAGCATTTTGAGACTGTGTAATATTGATGCTTGCTAGGTCTTTCCTCTTCATGTATGCTGATGCTATTATAGTAATTGGCACTTCATTGGCGTTCTGACTTTCTCTCAAGCTTTACTTATCTCCCAACTCACAAATACACGCCTTTCTATTTTATGTTATATTATGGTTCAGAGATGCTATAATAGTGACTGAAGAAATTATTTTGCAGGAATTGGCCAAACAAAATATTCCCTTTATGTGAATGTTTTCTGCTCATTGACCATTCTGTGGAGTCAAGCTCGCAGTTCAAGAACGGGCTAGGTAATCATGCATTTGCCGCTGCTGACAGTACGAATTCAGTGAGGTCTTTGTTAGAGAAAATGACCGAATTGATTAAATACCTGAACATATTGGAAAGGTTGGTTTCCCATGCCTCTTTCTTTCTTGCTCATAACTTGATTAATAGCAAGAAAAAGTTGTGCTTGAGTCTCTGCCCTTTCTCCTTTGTTATTGTTTTTGGGAATTCTCAGATAATCTAAGTCCAACATGCCTGTGGCTATATTTTTAATTTGTTTGTAAGGACTGATAATACTGTTGGTTACATAGCTCATTGTATTCTCAGATGTGTCAACTGACTTGGATTAGTGTTTAACTAAGGTGGGTCTATGAAGGGACCATTGATGATCCGTATGGGGATTTTTTTTCATTCTGGAGAACAGGTACTTGGATTTTTGCTTGCTGAGCTCAGCTGCACAATTTTCAATTGCTTGATCTTACCATTTCAAGTTTTCTTGTGCAGGCGAGCCTCAGTCAAGACACTACGGCTAAATATTGGAGCCAAAGATACAGCCTCAAGGATGCTATTCCTGGCTTCCTTGCAAATATCGACCACAGGGAAATATCTCAACGTTATGAGAGAATGTGGGCACAATGTTCAGGTATGATTGTGGCTGCTTTTTCCTTTTATTTAGTACAATTAACAGTGTTTGTGATAGTGGACATGACATTGCTGATTTTTTTAACAGGTTCCCATCGCAGAGAGATCTACGTTAACAATATTCGGTTCAAATTATCAATATCTTGAATGCATAAAGGCTGCTCATAAATTTGCCAGTATAGAGCTTGCGAGTCTCATCAAGGATAAGGTAATAAATTTTGGGTTATAATGACTGCTTCTTTGACGTCATTCCTCGTAAATACACCTGCCTTAACCATAATCAGTACTCCCTCCGTTCCTAAAAGATGTATGTTTAAGGTTATGCGCACATATTAAGAAAAACAGTTAATGTTGAATAATAAATGTATTGATTTTTGCAATAAACGATTTTCAAAAAGTTTCAACCAACATTATTTGAATATTTTTCTCGAAAACTACATTTTCTTATCAATAAATGACAAAAATGCATAGAAAACATAAAAAAATCTATCTTTGTGGAACAATTTTTTTTTGTAAAGTTTTTATCTTTTAGGAACGGAGGGAGTATATGATTCAGTATGACCTCATTGGACGGCTTTGATCTAAAATACAATTCTAAAGTTTCTGACTTTGGACTTGCGAAACTGCTTGGCGCTGATAAGAGTTGCTTTCAGCTATGTAGCTCCAGAGTATGCGAATTCCGGGCTTCTGAATGAGAAAAGCGATGTCTACAGCTTCAGCCCGGGGTTGTACTCTTGGAAGCCGATGAGCTTCTCAGCATCTGTATCAGACAATGTCCAAGACGTGTGTGGGTGACCTTTTTTGGCGCTAAGGTTTTGTTTCTTTTTGCTCTTCTGGTCATTTTTGTTTTTCTTCACATTTTGAATTCATATTTTACTGATATGGCTACTCTCATAGGTCTGATTGGAATTGGAAGTGTTGGTGGACAACAGATTTCTCAAGGCTCACAACAGAATCCTACAAGCAACATCTCAAGTACAATGGCACTTCTTGATTCATCTCGGAAAGTAAGAATTTGTTTGCACATAGCACTTGTAGGTAGAAGAATATTAGATGGGTTTTTTCTTAGTAACGCGCAGAGTTGAGGTAGTAGCAAGTGATTTTTTGTATCACGATTGCTGGGAGGTTTCAGATTGTTTTTTATCTCCGCGGGTTCGTAATGGTCAGTTTCTATCATAGTAAATCTTGTCACTTGGACTTTTGCTGAACTTACTTTTTCATGCTGCTTGATGCTACCAAAATATATATCCATCCATTGACACATTTATATATATAAACAAGCCTACAACTTTGAAGCTGGCGTAACGTTTGGTTGATGTACAACTTGGGATTTGGTTGCTCCCTGCCTAGTCTGATGCTTGTGAAAGCTCCAAATAAGGACATGGTCATGTCTCGTGTCCACTTGCTCTGTTTTTGTGGTCGAAAGAATAATTACCAAGGAACTCTTGTAAAGATCGATGGAGAAACATATACAGATATAAGTGAGCGAGCAAAAAAAAAAGAAAGAAAAAGAAAACAATTCAAAGCATGGTTTTGATATTACAAAGAAAACAATTCAAAACGAAAAACGACCTCACCACCATCACTGCATAAAACAAGAAGGGGGTTGCAAAGAGCACCACCACCACGTCCGACTCTTCTTTCCACGATGACCACGAAGAACATAACGACGGCCAAAAGAGTTCGACAATGAACCTCGTTAACCAACCGGCAGATGCTAACATACATATCCCACGACATATCCATCGCGTTTTCGGACAATTCACTCCTCGGACCATTATCGTTTCATCATCCATCTTTGATCGATCGAAACTGTTTTCTCTTTCTCTTTGCCTTGTGTGTGTGTGTGTTTGCGTCTGTCGAGAGAGTAGGGATCCCATATTTATAAGAGGGAAATTGAAACGTTTAAACATGTAGATATGGAAATCACGATTTCGTTGGGAAAAGGTAAAAAAAAAGGAAAATGTTTTTTTTTTTTTATTAGCGTGGGGATCCCAACGGCTTTCTAGGCCGAAAGACTAATCCTACGGGACCCACGTTCCACCTCCCATTTCTCTGTGGTCGCCAGAAGTCGAATCCGGGTGACGGAACTCACAGCCGTGAGCCCATTACCACTAGGTCACGAGCACGTGGTTAAAAAGGAAAAATGTTTAATGATGCCATTTTGTTTGTGGGCTTAAAAGGCCACTAAAACCCCACTAAAACAACAATTTTGAACCGTGGAGTCCATCGATTTCATCGATAATGATTTTGTCTCATTTTTTGTTTTTTGATTTTTATTCTTCCTCTGAATCTCCCTAGCCTAATTAAGATTTTTGTGTAATGATAGTGATTGGGAAGATAATTTTTACAATACAATGTGAACTGGATTTTTTCCACTGGTGAACAGAGATGGTTCTATCCTGAGTTTGTTTAGTTTTTCCAAGTGGAACAAATCAAATGCACAATCCATTTAGCATTAGATTGCATATTGAACCATGAAGATCGAAATATTGATTACAAAGCTTTATGATACTGACATTTTCATTCACATTTGAGAAAAATAGCATTCACATTTGACTTTTGTAACTTCTTGAACAAGTCTCTGCTTTCACACAGAAAGAGGAAAAAATATTTACATTGAATAATTCTATCTCTAGCTCAGGCTAAGTAATGTTAGTTTTCTTCTTCTTTTGGGACATCATCATTGAAACCGGGAAGTCACATTGATGAAGGTATCTTCAGGACAAGGAATCGTAATCCGCCCATCGAATGATCAAATCCAAACTCTTCCTCGGATTTACCGAGAAGAGCTTGAAAAGAAGGCTGGCTTAAATATGAGATTGGCACCAAATATCTCTTCTTCTGGAACTGGTCTTCGCCAACGTACACCGCAAGAAACCCCTTTGGTGCTGAAACTAACCTTTTGCTTATAGAAAGGCCGATAATCTTCTTTGCACCCAAGAGACCTCTGATCAAAGCCATTTCTTGTGTCTGGAAAATCTAAATTTGAAGCTTCTGAAAAATGGTTAGATGCTCAGATTCAAGGTTTGCTTTGCTTTACAGAAATCAAGAGCTATGATAAGCACAAGTTTAATAAAGAATATCTCTCTTTATTTAACTTTACAAAATCACTCAAAACTAAAGCTCTCAAACTCTCATACAAAACTCATAAGCTCTACCACACATTGATAGCTTTTATATAGAGAATGATCTAAGCAAACTTCCTTTTCTCTTTAAAGGATAATTTCCTTTCTCTCAACTTCCTATTATATTTAGATATCTCCTAAATATAAACTCTAATCCTAATCTCTTTATGATTGCTTGTGCTTCTTATTCCAACATTCTTAAGCTTGAAGTCCATCTTCTCCAAGTCTCGAATTCCCATGATCTCCCTCATTTCTTTGAACTTGATTTTTCCCAAAGCTTTTGTAAGAATGTCCGCCTTTTGCTCACTTCCCGGAACATGTTCTACATCTATTCGTCCACTCTCAACACATTCCCTTATAAAATGATAATGCCTTTGTATGTGTTTGCTTCTACCATAGAATACCGGATTCTTTGTGAGAGCAATCGCCGATTGGTTATCAATACGAATGGTAACTTTCTCGTTTGACGATCCCGTAATCTCACATAGTAGATCTTGTAACCAAATTGCTTTTTTCGCTGCCTCAGTTCCAACCATAAACTCTGCTTCACAAGACGAGAAGGCAACAACATCTTGCTTTTGTGAGCACCAAGTAATTGGACTTTCCCCTAGATAGAAGATATGTCTTGTTGTACTCTTACCATCATCCGGATCAACATTGTGGCTGCTATGACTATATCCTACAAGCTTTGGTATATTCGTTCTTTCAAAAGATAATCCGAGAGTAGTGGTTCCTTTTAAATACCTCAAACACTGCTTCATTGCTGCTCCGTGTGATTCCCGAGGACTTTGCATGTATCTGCTTAATACCCCAACACAAAAAAAGACAAATCCGGTCTTGTATGAAGCAAGTACCGGAGACAGCCTACATTCTTTCTGAAAGTCGTTGCGTCAATCTCCTTTTCATTCTCGGCTTTTGACAATTTCAGTCCGGTTTCCATAGGTGTGTGAACCGGATTGCAGTCCTTCATACCAGCTTCTTCTAGAATCTTGAGAGCATATCGATTTTGGTTTAAAGTTATTCCTTCGTTGTGTTGAAACACTTCGATTCCAATATAGTATGTCAATTTCCCGAGATCACTCATTTCGAATTTAGAAGTCATCTCCTCTTTGAATTTGTTGATGACTTCTAAGCTTGTTCCTGTGACGAATAGATCATCGGCATATACAGCTATGACTAAAAGATGTTCTCTAACTTCCTTTCGATAGACAGTTGGCTCCTTCGAACATTTTATAAACTGAAGTTCCAAAAGAATGTGGTTCAACTTATTGTTCCATGCTCTTGGTGCTTGCCTTAAACCATACAACGCTTTCTTGAGCTTATAAACTTTATCTTCACTTCCTTTCTTTTCAAATCCCACTGGTTGATACACATAAACGGTTTCTTTTAGTACTCCGTGAAGAAAAGCCGTTTTGACATCCATGTGATGTATTTCCCATCCGTGTGATGCTGCGAGATCTATGAGAAGTCTTATTGTTTCGATCCTCGTCACTAGAGCAAATACTTCCTCGAAATCTACTCCATACTGTTGCACATACCCTTTAGCAACAATTCTAGCCTTATGTTAGTTGATACTCCCATCCGACTTTCTTTTAAACTTGAATACCCATTTTAAACCAATGGGTTTCACTCCAATAGGCAAATCTATGAGGTCCCATGTTCTAAGCCTTTCAATGGAATTGATTTCTTCTTCACAAGCGTGTGTCCATTCTTTATATTCTTTTGCCTCATCAGAATTTTTTGGTTTGTTATTCAAACACAGAAGCAATATCTCGCCTTCTTCTTCGGCAAGCAAAATATAATCTTCAAGATACTTCGGTTTGTTTCTTTGTCTTTCTGTTCTTCTCAGTATGGGAGGAGGAGTACCTGTGATCTCATGTTCTAGCTCATGTTCATGTGTGATTTCAGAGTGGCTGTCATCTCCAATATCTTGGTCGTCATCTCTAGTTTCATCGGATAGTTCTCTTTCTCCCAAATTTTCCCTTGTTTCGTTATTCTCTTCCGTTTCTTGGAGGCCATGATTCCCAAAGATATCATATTAAAATTTTTTACATATTTATATTATTTGTTTTAACATGAACTCACAAATATATGTGTTACAAATTTAAAATCCAACTACAATGTATATTAAAATGTTACATAACATAGTTTTTAACGATGAATCATTTACAGATATCAATTACTTTATAAAAGTTGTATTAATGTCCATTTAAATACATATGTAATTGATTATACAATTTTTTATATTATTTAATTGTATCTATATTACTCTAATTAAAGTTGTACTTTTGTTATAATCATACAACTTTACAAATCAAACATTAATCCTTGGAATTCAAAAAATTATCATTATCATTTTGTTATATATTTATTATTTAAAAAAAAAATTATTACATACTAACGCGATATGTCTTTTGATTTTTGTGAACTCAAATAAGTTTAAAAAAATCGATAATCTCATATGTATTTCATTTTACATCAAAAGCGCGTCCATTTATTCTAAGTATCATACAAATTAAATTTTGTAAAATAAAATATATTTATTTATATGGGAGATAAACCATTTTAAAAAATATTGTTTTTCAAATAATCTCGCGTTTGATGTGGGTAAAAAATCTAGTATGGATTTAATTACGAGTAATTTTGCATGTTTTCAATTTTAAATAATTTTCGTAAAAATTATTCGATGATTTTTTGGGAAATTTCGATAATTGAAGACAGCCTGAAATTCTTCTTTGATGAGTGTCTGAATTGGTTTAGAGTCTTTAGACCTAACTAAGATTCAAACCGGAACTAAGATTTTCGGTTAAGAAAAATCAAACTACCGAACCAGATAGTCGAACCGGATGAAACGCAGCAAAAAAGGAATGAAATCTGGAGATGGAAGTAAACCCTGTAGTAATGAAGGTCATGTGTATAGCTTGTAGTAATGGGCTGATGCCTCATTTTTTGGCGGTTTGGATGTAATTATCTTCTCATATCTATATATCTAATTTCAGATGAAAAAAAAGGAGATGGAAGTAAAAAAAAATGTTATCGGAAAAAAGAGGAAGTTAAAAAAAAATAATTCCAGGGAGAGATTCGGGGATTTTGAACCCGACGTGAATCGAACACGCAACCTTCTGATCTGGAGTCAGACGCGCTACCATTGCGCCACGGATCCGGATTGATAATGTTTTCGTTTAATGTTATCTAAATTAAAATAGTTCTTCTATGTATTGACATGATCCCATATTAAAATAAATCTACTACAAGGCAATGTTGTGGTCTTGTTTTTCAATCGATCCAAAATTCCAAATTGTATTTGACATGATCCCATATTACAAGGCTGTTGCATAAAAAATGGCATTCACTCTAAAATCATCTCTTTCAAGAAGAAAGAGAGAAAAAGGTAATCTATCTTACAATGAATAAGTCTATTTCTAACTCTCAAGAAAAAAAAAATATTGGATCATCATCATTGGAACCGAGACGTTACGTTAATGAAGGTATCTTCAGGACAAGGAATCGTTAAGCCACCCATTGGATGATCGAACCCAAATTCTTCTTCGGAATTGCTGAGAAGAGCTTGAAACGAAGGCTGGCTCAAGTATGAGATTGGCACCAAATATCTCTTCTTCTGGCTCTCCCCTACGTACACCGCAAGAAATCCTTTTGGTGCCACCGAGGCTGCTCTTTTGCTCGTAGAAACTGCTGCGGAGGAGAGTCCAAGAATCTTCTTTGCACCCAGTAGACTTCTCACCAAAGCCATTAATATATATTTTGTGTGAAAACTTTGAATTCTTTTGAAGCTTCTGAAAATGTATGTATAGATTGAAGCTATTGGATTGCTTGTTGTTGGTTGATGAAAGAAAGAGTAGGTATTGTGTGTATATATAGAGAGGTCCATGACTGAGTTATGTCCTCTCTAAAAAAAATCATTGAAACTTGTGGTCTTAAAGCGTGGGACAGGCTAGAACAAAGTTCCACATGGTTCTGTCTTAAGCAATCTGGAGCCGATGCATTAATGCAATTTGTCTACTTGGATAATCTCCATATGCAATTCACAAGGGCTTGTTTTCTCAATGTTTCTGAGAATTTCTCCAAAAGAATCTTCTCTTACTTAGAGCTGTCATGTGTAATCCTATTTGTTGTGGATATCATAAAAGAACAACTTAACCGCTGACAGAGTCTTGTTGTTCTGTTGTTAAGCAACTTCAGGTCCCCACTTTAATTTCTTATTAAATACATTTAGACCACAGAGACGAGGGACTAGGACAAATAACCAACCACAGAACATGAAGGAGAGAAGCTTGATGGTCTTTGTTATTGACAAATTCATGTCTTATCTAAAAAACATTGAGAAAACAGTCCCTTGTGAATACGTATATGGAGCTTGTTATCAGTTTATTGCCCACACACTCAATTAATGATCTAATCAAGACAAATTGCATTAAACTAAACTTTTCCATATAGTAAAGACAGAACCATGTGAAACTTTGTTCTAGTCTGTCCCATGATTTAAGACCACAAGTTTCAAAGATTTCATAGAGGTTACAATTCATTCATTGATCTTTCTATATATAATACACATCCCATTCTTCTTATCAGCAACCAACAACAAGCAATCCAATAACTTGCTTCCATACATCTCCACAAGCTTTAAGATAATTCAAACACAGATAAAAAGAAGAAAAGAAATGGCTTTGGTGAGAAGTCTATTGGGTGCAAAGAAGATTATTGGCCGCTCTATAACGGCAGCAGCCTCGGCGGCGCCAAAAGGGTTTCTTGCGGTGTACGTAGGAGAGAGCCAGAAGAAGAGATATGTGGTGCCAATCTCATACTTAAGCCAACCTTCATTTCAAGCTCTTCTCAGCAAATATGAAGAAGAGTTTGGGTTCGATCATCCGATGGGTGGCTTAACAATCCCCTGTCCCGTAGATACCTTCATCACCGTGACTTCTCGGCTCCAATGATGATAATCCAACATGTTGTTCTTCGAGTTAGAGATAGACTTGTTCCTTGTAAATAGAGGAGAATTTTTTGTTTTCCGTTTTTTTCTCTTTCTTCTTGAAAGAGTTGTTCCAATTTTTTTGAAAGTGGATGGCATTTTTGACACAATCATGATTCATGTTAATACATTTTGGATCGATCATTGAAAAAGGAAGGACTAATTTATTTATACTTTCAATTCTGGTTAAGCATCAAAGTAAATCTGAAATGCATCTACAAGGTAATTCTTGTTAATACATTTTGGATTGGAATCTGATAAGCAAAGCACGAGATTTTTATGCACCTGAACAAGATGAGATTTACATTTTCTGATTTTTTCCTTGTTCGAAACATAAACTAAAAAACTCTCATTAAGGAAGAAGACGTTTAATAAGTAAGTAAAAGCCATTTGTCCCACATCGAAAGAACAAAGCTTTTCTTTGTTGTATATAATCGCCAAGTTTACTAAATAATAACGTCGAGCTTAGTAACGTGGGCTTGTGATCCAAGTGGAGACATCAAAGTGATGGAACGTCGGGTTGATCTCATTGGGCCGGGTTCGGGTTGGACTATATTCTGGCTCGCCCATTCCAAGTTGGGAGTTGAGGCATGTGCCTTGAGCGAAGGCTCGGGTCGCTTGTCTCCTAGAGCGGAGGAGACTGCGTGAGGCTGGTTTCACAGAGCAGCGTCCACCTCCCGCTCTTGATGGTGGAAGGATTACGAGCCATGGTCTTCCGAGCCCACTATGACCCGATAAGCCAACACCAATTGAACCATCATTTTTTTTGTTTCATTCTGGTACAAAGTCTTAGTACAAGTATCATAAGAGAAAGCAGCTAAGTTCTCTGAAACTCTTACTTTTGCTCTCAAATCTTATGCATAATTATTGGACAACGGTGTGAAATCGAATGGTCCATCTCTTTTTTTTACACTAACCTTGATTTAACTCTAATTAAATGTTTTCATATGTCTTCCGTTTGCAAAGACATATATGTGTTGACACGATCGTGTAGATTGCAAGAAATTTGGAATTAACTTTCTAAGCTCGTCGTTAAACTCTTTCAAGAACAAAAGAGTAAAAACTCATATATTTACAATGAATAAGTCCTATTTATCTAACTTGGGAGATTTCGACCCAAACAAAAAATATATCTAACTTGGAAGAAAAAAATGTTAAGGATCATCATCATTGGAGATGAGAAGTCACGTTGATGAATGTGTCTTCAGGACACCAATTGAACCATCACTTTTTCTCAAAACGATGAAAGCAATTTGTTTTCCAATAACGTTCATTATGGTAGAAAGTCTTAATACAATAATCATTAGGAAAGCAGTTAAGTACTCTAAAACTCTGCCTTAGCTCTCAAATCTTATGCATAATTGATATGAAATGTTATCTTGTTCTGTTTGTGAGATTTGCTCTGTTCCTGAAGATCAAAAATATCTCAGAGATTACTTTTATTATTGGGATCTGAATTAACAAAAGAGAATCATGGTTCTGTGATGTGACAGAGAACTTGGTTTTGCAAGGAGCCACCGCCGTGGAGATAGTAAACCACTTGCTTTTGGTTTCTTCTCGCCTTTAACGTAGAAACTGAGAGGCCTCTTCTTGCCAATCACTTGAACAGTTTCTTTCGATACGATGTCTAAGTTTTTGTAGCCATTGGCTTTCCAATATCCTTCGTACATCTCTCCTCTGATTATACGCTTGGTCTGTATCCCAGTGTCTTTACCAGAGAGACCTGAGTCCGTTTCACAAAGTAAAACCACTTGTTATGTTTGAAAAAGTGTCATGATAATGCCTTTTGAGGTCTCCACTTTCAAACTATGTTCTTGCAGTTGCAGACCACAAGTTTTAACTCATTCCTCTACAGAAATATATCGAGTAACAAACTCTTCATATATATATATATATATATTTTTTTTTTTTTGAGAAACAACTCTTCATATATTTAACAACAAGCAATCGAAAAACTTAATCATTATCTTCAGAATTATCTTTAAAACCCAAACTTTCAAGATGAAGCTTTTCGCCAAAAAACAAAAAATTATGTAATTTGCATTGACACCAATGTTTCTCACATCCAAAAATAAAATAAAATGACATTCACATTGAGTTTTGTAACCTCATGAACAACTCTTTTCTCACAAAAGAGGAAAAAGGTTGACCTATTTACATTTTGAATAACTATCTCAAGTTCGAGCTAAATAATGTTAGATCTTTCTTCTTCTCGGATGATCTTCCCTTTAGCCCAGAAGTTATAGTGATGAAGGTATCCTCAGGACAAGGGATCGTTAAGCCACCCATCGGATGATCGAATCCGAACTCTTCTTCGGATTTACTAAGAAGCGCTAGAAAAGAAGGCTGGTTCAAGTATGAGAGTGGCACCAAATATCTCTTCTTTTGGATTTGATTTTCCCCAACATACACTGCAACAAACCCTTTTGGTGTTGTAGCCGTTATAGAACGGCTCAGAATCTTCTTTGCACCCAACAGACCTCTCACTAAAGCCATGTTTAGTCTCTGAAAATGTAAATTGAAGATGGACTGAGGATAACAAGTTAAATGCTGAGAGTCAAGCTTTTGATTGCTTTACTACTTGGTGGTGTGAAGAGTTGGTTATGTTTCTGGATGTATAAATAGATCAATGAAGAAATTAAAAACCACCCTGGAACCAATGAAACCGTGGTCTACAAGCGTGGGACATACAAGAACAGAGTTTCACATGGTTTTGTTTTTCCCGATATTGCAATCTTCTCTTGTCTATAATCAAAACATTAGCAGGTTAGGTGTCTTAATGATGTGGTGGGACTTCAAGTTGCCTACCAAGAGAACAAGAATGACACATTCATTTTCAAAGGACATGAATATGATCTCATGTGGTAAAGCTTGAATTTGATTGAAATGTAAGCGCGACTAACCTGTCAGGCTGTCACATCCATGTGGATGCCTCTGAGAAAACTTCATCGAACGACCACCATCAGATGGGGCCTTACTAGATCAAAATGTTGGACAAGACTGGACAAATCATGTCTAGTCAGTACCTATTAGCTCAGCTTCTCCAAGTCAAAGCCAGAAACAGACAGAGCATATATCCTCGAGTGGTATATCTATAAAATAGAAGTTCCCAAACCCTTCACAAGAATTTTTCACATCTTCAGAAAACAACAACTTTCTCTTTGCAGTCATCTTTATATACAAGACAAGAAGAAAGATAATACATAACCATCAAACGAGCCCATGGCTTTGAGAGTTCCTCGTTTGCTGCAATCAATGCAAATCTTCCGGCAAGCGAAACTGTTTGCAACTTCAAAGTCTGCTCATGTTCCAAAATGATACATTAAGTGTACATTGGGGAGAGTCAAAATAAGAGATGTGTGGTTTCCGATATCCCCTGCAGTGAAGAAACATATTTACTCATCTCACCTCTTGTCTCCAAAAGCCACATCTCATCTCTATAGATAATTTTTGTTAGTCACCAATCAAGCTAATCCACCTACACTAATGTAAACGATCTTACCTCCTAACTAATCAAATGAAAATGTATCAAAGTTCCAAGATGATCAAACTATTGTATCTTCATTTCAGATTACCAAAAAAAAAAATGTAATGAGCATGGCCAAAAAGCTAAAGCCTCACATACAAAGAAGGAATAAAAATGCTTCCTTTCTATTATAAACTAATAAAATATAATTTATAATATGTGTATATTTATTTTATAAATGGAGCAAGTAAGAAAAGCCTGAGAAATGTTGTTAAAACGTTTTTTTTTTTTTTCACTCTCTACTCCCTCTGCAACATTTGTGTGCTGTATATATAGGCAAACAAGATAACATAATTGAACCGACATAGGTAAGTCGGTTTAAATATATTATATAATATTAATAGATATTTATATTTTATAATACTCCCCCTTAAATATCTATTTATGTTTGGATATTTTTATACTGCCTCGTTAAAAACCTTATCATGGAAAAACCCAGTGAGACAAAAACCATGACAAGGAAAAAAAGAGTACAGTCTCCCCCTGGAAAAAATATATATAATCTTTTCTTTAGAGGTCTCGTAGATGGTGCATTCCGATACTCTGAACATGTTTCCGGAATGTTGTAGTCGGAAGCGCCTTTGTGAATAAATCTGCTACGTTGTCACTTGAACGAATATATTGAACATCAATCTCCTTCTTCTCTCCGAGTTCCCGAGTGTAGGAGAAAAATCTTGGAGGAATATGTTTCGTCCTATCGCTCTTGATGTAGCCTTCTTTGATTTGGACAACACATGCAGAATTATCTTCAAATATAATTGTCGGCTCTTTGTTGATGGTTATTCCGCTTGCTTCTTGAATATGTTGAGTCATTGATCTGAGCCATACACATTCTCTGCATGCTTCATGAAGTGCAATGATTTCGGCATGATTTGAAGAAGTAGCAATCAAAGTCTGTTTCTGAGACCGCCATGAGATTGCAGTTCCACCAATTGTAAAAACGTATCCAGTTTGCGAACGAGCTTTATGCGGATCAGATAAATAACCTGCATCTGCAAAACCAACAAGACCATCCTCGGGGTTTCTTGAATAAAATAATCCAAAATCAATCGTACCTTGAAGGTAACGGAATATGTGTTTTATTCCGTTCCAATGTCTACGAGTAGGAGATGAACTGTATCTTGCAAGTAGATTAGTAGCAAAAGCTATATCTGGTCGAGTACAATTAGCAAGATACATAAGTCCACCAATAGCGCTCATATAAGGTACTTCTGGACCTAATATTTTCTCGCCATTTTCACAAGGTCGAAATGGATCCTTAAAAACATCAAGCGATCTATTAACCATTGGAGTACTCAAAGGAGTCGCTTTATCCATATTAAAGCATTTTAACACTCTTTTGGTGTAATTTGATTGATGCACAAAAATTCCATTTTTGAGATGTTCAATTTGAAGCCCTAGACAAAATTTTGTCTTTCCAAGGTCTTTCATTTCAAACTCCTCTTTCATATGAGTTCTTGCATCATCAATTTCCTTTTGAGTTCCAATTATGTTCAGGTCATCTACGTATACTGCAATGATCACAAATCCTGATGAGGATTTCTTAATAAACACGCAAGGGCATATCGCATTGTTAATGTATCCTTTACTTAACAAATATTCACTTAAGCGATTATACCACATACGTCCGGATTGCTTTAATCCATAGAGTGATCGTTGTAATTTGACCGAACATATTTCCTTAGATGATACTTTTGATCCTTCTGGGATCTTTAATCCTTCTGGGATTTTCATGTATATATCAGTATCAAGTGATCCATAAAGATATGCAGTCACAACATCCATTAGGTACATTTCTAAATTCATAGATGCCGCCAAGCTCATTAAGTACCTAAATGTGATTGCATCCATAACCGGAGAATATGTCTCTTCATAATCAATTCCCGATCTTTGAGAAAAACCTTGTGCCACAAGCCGGGCTTTATATCTTGTGACTTCGTTCTTCTCATTTCTTTTTCGCACAAAGACCCACTTATATCCGACTGGGATTACATCTTTTGGTGTAAGGACTATAGGTCCAAAAACATCTCTTTTATTAAGAGAGTCTAATTCATTTCTCATGGCCATTTGCCATTTTTCCCAATCAAATCTTTCGTGACATTCTGATATAGACTTTGGGTCTGGATCATCTTGATCAATTTCTTTAGATACAGAGAAAGAGAATATTCCATTAGTATCATCGATTTCATCTCTAACCCATATTTTCCCATTTTGGGCATAATTAATGGAAATCTCATATATTTCTGTATCATTTTTATTTTCTTCCTCTGGTTCTTCCGGAACCCTTTCATACATATCTTCTGGATATTTTTCTTTATATGGTTCCTCTAGAACCTTCTCATTTTGTTCTCCCACTTTCTTTTTCTTTCGAGGATTTTTATCTTTTGAGCCCATCGGCCTCCCCCTCTTTAATTGAACCTTAGGTTCATTCGCTTTGTTTCCATCGATTTGTTCTTCTGGAACATTGATTCTTGATGGAACATTTGCAGCGGGTATATATGATTTTGTCACCCTTTTTGTATTTGTGAACGCATCAGGTAACTGGTTTGCCAAATTTTGCAAGTGTACAATTTTCTGAACTTCCAACTCGCGTTGTTTTGTAGGGGGATCAAGATGTACTAAAGATGGTGCACACCAAGTAATCTCTTTTGGAATTCCTTTAATTCCTCCCCCTAACGCCGGAAATTCATCTTCATTAAAATGGCAATCGGCAAAACGTGCCGTAAACATATCACCAGTTTTTGGTTCAAGATATCGAATTATAATCGGTGACGTATACCCGACATATATCCCAAGTCTCCTTTGTGGCCCCATTTTTGTTCTTTGTGACGGAGTTATAGGGACATAAACCGCACACCCAAAAACACGAAGATGGGATATATTGGGTTCTTGGCCAGATGTTAGCTGTAATGGGGAATATTTATTATATGCATTTGGTCTAATCTGAACCAATGCCGCAGCATGCAATATAGCATGTCCCCATACATGAATTGGGAGATTTGTTCTCAAGATTAACGGCCTTGCAATGAGTTGCAACCGTTTAATTAAACTTTCAGCCATGCCATTTTGTGTATGAACATGGGGAACTGGGTGCTCAACATCAATCCCCATTGCCATACAATAATTATTAAAAGCTTGGGAAGTGAATTCACCGGCGTTATCAAGCCGAACTTTCTTTATGGCATAATCAGGAAATTGTGCTCTTAATCTGATTATTTGGGTAATGAATTTTGCGAAAGCCGTATTCCGTGTTGTCAACAGACACACGTGTGACCATCTACTCGATGCATCAATTAATACCATAAAATAGCGAAACGGCCCGCATGGTGGATGTATAGGTCCACATATATCACCATGTATTCTCTCTAAGAATACTGGATTTTCATTCCCAACTTTAGCCGGTGATGGCCGAGTTATTAATTTTCCTTGAGAACATGCGGAACATGAAAAATCTCTAGATTGAAAAATACTTTGGTTTTTCAATGGATGTCCGCTAGAGTTTTGCACAATCCTTCTCATCATGACTGATCCCGGATGCCCTAACCTTTCATGCCATATTTTAAATATATTAGTAAACTGCTGGTTTACTACAGCATAGGACTCAGTCATATATATCTTTGTGCAATATAATCCAGAAGACATCATTGGTAATTCTTCCAATATATGCTTCTTTTCTGATGTAATGCAAAGATATTCAATGTCATTCTTATTTTTCGTCTCGATATGATATCCATTTTTCCGGATATCTTTGAAACTTAATAAATTTCTGTATGAACTAGGGGAATATAATGCATCATTTATCTCAAAGTTTGTTCCCCTTGGCATTGAAAACCTGGCTTTTCCTGAGCCCATAATAATATTTGCATTACCAGATACAGTACTCACGCTTCCGGCGGAGTCTTTTAAATTAAGAACGGAGAAATACTTTTTATCTCTAAGTATTGTGTGCGTTGTCGCACTATCTGCCAGACATGTATCTCCGTCCATGATCTCAAGTTCTGACATTGTCTGGTGTCACAATATTAATCAGAGATGCATTAATAAAAAGAAACGAAATGTTATGTAACATGAGGTTATAAAATTATTTTAAAAATATTTTACAAAAACTATTTTAAAACTATTTTACAAAATTATTTTAAAAATATTTTACAAACTTATTTTAACAAAATAGTATAGAACCTATTTTACAAAATTGTTTTAACATCATACTGCAAAATAAAAGCATATTATACAAAGTACATAAAAATACTAATATCATGTCTTATAGATTTAGTTATCATTTCTTTCTGTTGATACTTCAGGATCAACAAGAAAGTCAGCTACATCGAAATGAGCATCATCATTGAGACCGTTAAAGGAAGGTCCAGCTTCATCAGAGATGAAATTTGTTTCAACATTCGTCTGATTTGCCTTTTGTGACTCTTGATACAGATCGGCCAAATGTTTTGGCACACGACATGTTCGTGCCCAATGACCTTTCATGCCACATCTGTAACAAGCACTCTCCGTTTTTCTTTTATTTACGCGGCCAACAACATTTCCCTGAGAATTTTGGTTGGATTTCCATGCGCCGGAGTTATCTGACTGGAATCCTCTTCCTTGTCCTCGGCCTCGTCCACCACTTCTGCCACGTCCGCGTCCACGGCCTCTACCGCGACCACGCCATCGTCCTCGAAAATTATTTGTATTGGATGCTACAACATTCGCTTCTGGGAATGGAGCCGATCCAGTTGGACGAGATTCATGATTCATTATAACAATTTCATTATTTTGTTCAGCAACAAGAAGAACTTGCATTCAGTATCGGGTAAATTCCCTTGCCCGATATTGTTGCTGGAGGACTACGTTTCCTAGATGAAATGTTTGGAGAGTTTTCTCGATCATATCAAAATCACTTATACTTTCTCCACATAACATCATCCTCGAAGTAATTCCGAACAAAGCGGAATTATATTCGCTTACACTTTTGTAATCCTCAAACCGCAGATTCAGCCACTCATGTCTTGCCTTTGGTAAGATCACATATTTCTGGTGATCAAACCTATCTTTGAGTGACAGCCAAAGATCTACGGGATTATCTTTCATAATATATTCATCTTTTAACGTATCATGAATATGGTGGCGGAGGAATATCATGGCCTTTGCCTTTTCCTCATCGGACGTGACCTTCCATTTATCAATGGTGTCAAGAAGTCCACTTGCTTTTAGATGCATCTTTGCACCTACTGCCCATGTCAAATAATTTTTCCCAGATAAATCAAGGGCAGCGATCTCAAGTTTTGCCAAGTTTGACATGATAACTATATAACAAAATTTTAAATATCATATTAAAATTCAATTTTAAATAATTATGATAAAATATGTGCAATAATAATAACAACAAAATAAAAAATAAAAATAAAAAACAAGAGGCAAAGCCTTCCATATAAATGATAAATAAATAAATAACAGAACATAAATAAATAACATAAAATAAATAACGGTAAGAAAATAATAAAAAAAAAATAATAGGCATAATTCTCAATATAATCAAGGAGGCAGAGCCTACCATGGGATTATGGAGACATAAAATTTTAATTGATCAAGGAGACAGCGCCTACCATAATAATGATCAATTTTGAAAAGACATAGCCTATTATATGCCTTTTTCACTGATAGTGAGGAGGCAGAGCCTACCATAATATTACGAGGAGGAGGCAGAGCCTACCACTCCATAAATAATAAATAAATTAAAAATTAAATTGAATAACATAAAAATTAAAATCTTACCCTGTTGGTATGACAGAAGATATGATTTAACGGTATGGATATAGAATCGTTCGTGCTGATAACGTATTATAAACTAATAAAATATAATTTAAAATATGTGTATGTTTATTTTATAAATGGAGCAAATAAGAAAAGCTTGAGAAATGTTGTAACAACGTATATTTTTTTTTTTTTCACTCTCTACTCCATCTGCAACATTTGTGTGCAACATTTGTGTGGCAAACAAGATAACATAATTGAACCGACATACGTAAGTCGGTTTAGATATATTATATAATATTAATAGATATTTATATTTTATAATACTTTCAGGTTAATTTACGTTACAACAATCCGAGTGAGGGTCGCCTTCCTCCATTATCGGGTCCATCTTCATTTTCCACTCTCTCTAGCGCCATGGACAAGACCCAAATCGCTTCACTCCTGAAAACATGTGATCTCTTTCCGATTCCTCAAGGCGTCAAGCTTTCGTACGGAACAGCTGGGTTTCGAGGCGATGCGAAATTGCTTGAATCCACTGTCTATAGAGTTGGGATCCTCTCAGCTCTCCGATCGGTCAAGCTCGGATCAGCGACCATCGGGCTCATGATCACAGCGTCGCACAATCAAGTCTCCGATAATGGCATCAAAGTCGCAGATCCATCTGGTGGTATGCTTTCTCAGGAATGGGAGCCTTTCGCAGATCAGATCGCCAACGCTTCTTCTCCTGGAGAACTCGTCTCGTTGATCAGACAGTTTATGGAGAAGGAAGAAATCACAATCGGAGATAAGAAAAGTGCAGAGGTATGGTTGGGAAGAGATACTAGACCTAGTGGTGAATCGCTTCTTCGTGCTGCGGAAATCGGAGTTTCCTCTGTTTTGGGATCTGTTGCGATTGACATGGGGATTTTGACTACTCCGCAATTGCATTGGATGGTTAGAGCTAAGAACAAAGGTCTTAGTGCAACTGAGAATGATTACTTTGAGAATCTCTCTACTTCGTTCAGGTGCTTGATTGATCTGATCCCAGTTAGTGGTTTAGAGATTAGCAAATTGATTGTAGATGGTGCTAATGGTGTTGGTGGACTTAAGATTGGGGAGCTAAGAGGGTCTTTGAGCAATCTTGATCTTGAGATTCGTAATACAGGAAGAGATGGAGGTGTGCTTAATGAAGGTGTAGGTGCTGATTTTGTGCAGAAAGAAAAGGTTGTGCCTTTAGGATTCGGGTCTAATGATGTAGGGATGAGGTGTGCGAGTTTGGACGGCGATGCGGATCGATTGGTTTACTTTTACATTCCTTCAAACTCTTCCTCGGAGAAGGTTGAGCTACTAGATGGCGACAAGATTCTGTCTTTGTTTGCTCTCTTCATCAAAGAGCAACTAAACGCTCTCGATGATGATGATAAAGAAGGGAAGCATTCTCGTCTTGGTGTTGTGCAGACAGCTTACGCGAATGGTGCATCCACGGATTACCTCAAGCAATTGGGTTTAGATGTTGCTTTTGCAAAAACAGGTGTTAAGCATTTACATGAGAAAGCAGCAGAGTATGATATCGGCATCTACTTTGAGGCTAATGGCCACGGGACTATACTCTTCTCGGACTCTTTTCTAGCTTTTTTAGCTGCCAAACAAAAAGATCTTACTCAGGGCTCTGAAGAGCACAAAGCGGTTTCTAGACTAGTGGCGGTGAGTAATTTGATTAACCAAGCGGTTGGTGACGCTCTGAGTGGATTGCTCTTGGTCGAAGTGATTCTGCAACACATGGGATGGTCTGTACAGAAGTGGAATGAGCTATACAAGGACCTTCCTAGCAGACAGATCAAGGTTGAAGTTCCAGATAGAACAGCGGTTGTGACCACAAGCTCGGAAACAGAGGCTCTGAGACCTTTGGGGATTCAAGATGCCATTAATGCTGAAATCAAGAAATACTCGCGTGGCAGAGCTTTCATTAGGCCATCAGGTACAGAAGATGTGGTGAGAGTATATGCTGAAGCATCTACACAAGAAGCTGCTGATTCTTTGGCTAAATCTGTGGCTCAACTCGTCGAAGGATTTTGTTAGTTCAAGCTAAAAATCCATCTGAATCTCTGCGAGAGTATGTTACTGTGAAGATCCATTTTGTTTCTTGTTTCACTTGTCTCTTCATTGTTCTGTTTCTTGAGTTATGCTATGTTTCTATCTTATAGTGTTTGCCTCTTTCTTGTCCACTTCACTGTCTTATTGCGGAGATGCAATTGGATTAGATCAATGTCAGATAGAGCATGATATGGTTTCTCAAAAACTTAGCTGAAAGTACTTTCTCCTACAAAACATAATAGAATTAGCAATTGAAATCGAATTTTTTACACACAATTAGCAATCCAACTTGTTAAGATAAGACACTTGGATTCTCCTTTTAATCAACTCTATGCAACGATTCAAAGAATCATATCGGAACCATGACTCTCTTCATCTCCCTAAACTGGAACATACTTGGCTTGCCTAAAAAGAACCCGCAATGACATTACTCTCCTCCTGAAATCGTGCAACTGAAAGATAGTTGACAAGGAACCAGTAGTACTTATAATAAGATCATTACAATGGTGTACTTGAAGAAAGTTGGTGCCTTAATCTAAGAGGGGCACTTAGCTCATGATTTTGTCTTCTTGTCTTATCTCCCTCAACAGTGACGTTGGCAAGAACCTAAACTGGCCCTTCTCATGGACAACTAGATCGATCAGATTCTATTTGTAGATATTATAAAAGAACAACTTAACCAGTGACAGAGACTTGTTGTTCTGTTGTTGAGCAACTTCAGGTCCCCACTTATAAATTCCTACTAAATCCATTTAGACCACAGAGATTGAGAGAATATGATCATCACAAAACATGAATAATAGAAACTTGCTGGTCTTTTATTATTGACAATAGCATGTCTTATCTCAAATAAACATTTAGAAAACAGTCCCTTGTGAATTTGCATATGGACTTTGTTTTTAGTTTATTGTCCCATCAAGACAAATCCCATTAAACTAAACTTTTCCTGATGGTCAAGACAGAACCATGTGAAATTCTGTTCTAGTTTGTCCCACGCTTCAACACCACAAGTTTTGAAAGATCTTTCAGAGAATTCCCAACTCATTCATTGACCTTTCTATATATAATACACATAACCCATTCTTTCTACCATCAACAATCAACAACCAATCCAATAGCTTGAATCTTTTCATACTCTTCAGAAGCTTCAAAAGAATTCAAACTTTTTCAGACAAAAAAATATATAGAAATGGCTTTCGTGAGAAGTTTATTGGGTGCAAAGAAGATTCTTGGACTCTCCTCCGCAGCAGTTTCTACGAGAAAAAGAGCAGCCTCGGTGGCACCAAAAGGATTTCTTGCGGTGTACGTAGGGGAGAGCCAGAAGAAGAGATATTTGGTGCCAATCTCATACTTGAGCCAGCCTTCGTTTCAAGCTCTTCTCAGCAATTCCGAAGAAGAATTTGGATTCGATCATCCGATGGGTGGCTTAACGATTCCTTGTCCTGAAGACACATTCATCAACGTGACTTCTCATCTCCAATGATGATGATCCTTAACATTTTTTTCTTCCAAGTTAGATATATTTTTTGTTTGGGTCGAAATCTCCCAAGTTAGATAAATAGGACTTATTCATTGTAAATATATGAGTTTTTACTCTTTTGTTCTTGAAAGAGTTTAACGACGAGCTTAGAAAGTTAATTCCAAATTTCTTGCAATCTACACGATCGTGTCAACACATATATGTCTTTGCAAACGGAAGACATATGAAAACATTTAATTAGAGTTAAATCAAGGTTAGTGTAAAAAAAAGAGATGGACCATTCGATTTCACACCGTTGTCCAATAATTATGCATAAGATTTGAGAGCAAAAGTAAGAGTTTCAGAGAACTTAGCTGCTTTCTCTTATGATACTTGTACTAAGACTTTGTACCAGAATGAAACAAAAAAAATGATGGTTCAATTGGTGTTGGCTTATCGGGTCATAGTGGGCTCGGAAGACCATGGCTCGTAATCCTTCCACCATCAAGAGCGGGAGGTGGACGCTGCTCTGTGAAACCAGCCTCACGCAGTCTCCTCCGCTCTAGGAGACAAGCGACCCGAGCCTTCGCTCAAGGCACATGCCTCAACTCCCAACTTGGAATGGGCGAGCCAGAATATAGTCCAACCCGAACCCGGCCCAATGAGATCAACCCGACGTTCCATCACTTTGATGTCTCCACTTGGATCACAAGCCCACGTTACTAAGCTCGACGTTATTATTTAGTAAACTTGGCGATTATATACAACAAAGAAAAGCTTTGTTCTTTCGATGTGGGACAAATGGCTTTTACTTACTTATTAAACGTCTTCTTCCTTAATGAGAGTTTTTTAGTTTATGTTTCGAACAAGGAAAAAATCAGAAAATGTAAATCTCATCTTGTTCAGGTGCATAAAAATCTCGTGCTTTGCTTATCAGATTCCAATCCAAAATGTATTAACAAGAATTACCTTGTAGATGCATTTCAGATTTACTTTGATGCTTAACCAGAATTGAAAGTATAAATAAATTAGTCCTTCCTTTTTCAATGATCGATCCAAAATGTATTAACATGAATCATGATTGTGTCAAAAATGCCATCCACTTTCAAAAAAATTGGAACAACTCTTTCAAGAAGAAAGAGAAAAAAACGGAAAACAAAAAATTCTCCTCTATTTACAAGGAACAAGTCTATCTCTAACTCGAAGAACAACATGTTGGATTATCATCATTGGAGCCGAGAAGTCACGGTGATGAAGGTATCTACGGGACAGGGGATTGTTAAGCCACCCATCGGATGATCGAACCCAAACTCTTCTTCATATTTGCTGAGAAGAGCTTGAAATGAAGGTTGGCTTAAGTATGAGATTGGCACCACATATCTCTTCTTCTGGCTCTCTCCTACGTACACCGCAAGAAACCCTTTTGGCGCCGCCGAGGCTGCTGCCGTTATAGAGCGGCCAATAATCTTCTTTGCACCCAATAGACTTCTCACCAAAGCCATTTCTTTTCTTCTTTTTATCTGTGTTTGAATTATCTTAAAGCTTGTGGAGATGTATGGAAGCAAGTTATTGGATTGCTTGTTGTTGGTTGCTGATAAGAAGAATGGGATGTGTATTATATATAGAAAGATCAATGAATGAATTGTAACCTCTATGAAATCTTTGAAACTTGTGGTCTTAAATCATGGGACAGACTAGAACAAAGTTTCACATGGTTCTGTCTTTACTATATGGAAAAGTTTAGTTTAATGCAATTTGTCTTGATTAGATCATTAATTGAGTGTGTGGGCAATAAACTGATAACAAGCTCCATATACGTATTCACAAGGGACTGTTTTCTCAATGTTTTTTAGATAAGACATGAATTTGTCAATAACAAAGACCATCAAGCTTCTCTCCTTCATGTTCTGTGGTTGGTTATTTGTCCTAGTCCCTCGTCTCTGTGGTCTAAATGTATTTAATAAGAAATTAAAGTGGGGACCTGAAGTTGCTTAACAACAGAACAACAAGACTCTGTCAGCGGTTAAGTTGTTCTTTTATGATATCCACAACAAATAGGATTACACATGACAGCTCTAAGTAAGAGAAGATTCTTTTGGAGAAATTCTCAGAAACATTGAGAAAACAAGCCCTTGTGAATTGCATATGGAGATTATCCAAGTAGACAAATTGCATTAATGCATCGGCTCCAGATTGCTTAAGACAGAACCATGTGGAACTTTGTTCTAGCCTGTCCCACGCTTTAAGACCACAAGTTTCAATGATTTTTTTTAGAGAGGACATAACTCAGTCATGGACCTCTCTATATATACACACAATACCTACTCTTTCTTTCATCAACCAACAACAAGCAATCCAATAGCTTCAATCTATACATACATTTTCAGAAGCTTCAAAAGAATTCAAAGTTTTCACACAAAATATATATTAATGGCTTTGGTGAGAAGTCTACTGGGTGCAAAGAAGATTCTTGGACTCTCCTCCGCAGCAGTTTCTACGAGCAAAAGAGCAGCCTCGGTGGCACCAAAAGGATTTCTTGCGGTGTACGTAGGGGAGAGCCAGAAGAAGAGATATTTGGTGCCAATCTCATACTTGAGCCAGCCTTCGTTTCAAGCTCTTCTCAGCAATTCCGAAGAAGAATTTGGGTTCGATCATCCAATGGGTGGCTTAACGATTCCTTGTCCTGAAGATACCTTCATTAACGTAACGTCTCGGTTCCAATGATGATGATCCAATATTTTTTTTTTCTTGAGAGTTAGAAATAGACTTATTCATTGTAAGATAGATTACCTTTTTCTCTCTTTCTTCTTGAAAGAGATGATTTTAGAGTGAATGCCATTTTTTATGCAACAGCCTTGTAATATGGGATCATGTCAAATACAATTTGGAATTTTGGATCGATTGAAAAACAAGACCACAACATTGCCTTGTAGTAGATTTATTTTAATATGGGATCATGTCAATACATAGAAGAACTATTTTAATTTAGATAACATTAAACGAAAACATTATCAATCCGGATCCGTGGCGCAATGGTAGCGCGTCTGACTCCAGATCAGAAGGTTGCGTGTTCGATTCACGTCGGGTTCAAAATCCCCGAATCTCTCCCTGGAATTATTTTTTTTTAACTTCCTCTTTTTTCCGATAACATTTTTTTTTACTTCCATCTCCTTTTTTTTCATCTGAAATTAGATATATAGATATGAGAAGATAATTACATCCAAACCGCCAAAAAATGAGGCATCAGCCCATTACTACAAGCTATACACATGACCTTCATTACTACAGGGTTTACTTCCATCTCCAGATTTCATTCCTTTTTTGCTGCGTTTCATCCGGTTCGACTATCTGGTTCGGTAGTTTGATTTTTCTTAACCGAAAATCTTAGTTCCGGTTTGAATCTTAGTTAGGTCTAAAGACTCTAAACCAATTCAGACACTCATCAAAGAAGAATTTCAGGCTGTCTTCAATTATCGAAATTTCCCAAAAAATCATCGAATAATTTTTACGAAAATTATTTAAAATTGAAAACATGCAAAATTACTCGTAATTAAATCCATACTAGATTTTTTACCCACATCAAACGCGAGATTATTTGAAAAACAATATTTTTTAAAATGGTTTATCTCCCATATAAATAAATATATTTTATTTTACAAAATTTAATTTGTATGATACTTAGAATAAATGGACGCGCTTTTGATGTAAAATGAAATACGTATGAGATTATCGATTTTTTTAAACTTATTTGAGTTCACAAAAATCAAAAGACATATCGCGTTAGTATGTAATAATTTTTTTTTTAAATAATAAATATATAACAAAATGATAATGATAATTTTTTGAATTCCAAGGATTAATGTTTGATTTGTAAAGTTGTATGATTATAACAAAAGTACAACTTTAATTAGAGTAATATAGATACAATTAAATAATATAAAAAATTGTATAATCAATTACATATGTATTTAAATGGACATTAATACAACTTTTATAAAGTAATTGATATCTGTAAATGATTCATCGTTAAAAACTATGTTATGTAACATTTTAATATACATTGTAGTTGGATTTTAAATTTGTAACACATATATTTGTGAGTTCATGTTAAAACAAATAATATAAATATGTAAAAAATTTTAATATGACATGTAAATTTAATTAAAATGTTTTGATTGTTGATTTAATTAATGTATTTCTTAAATGATACATAGGATTTTTTGTGAATATCTTCTCAGAAGATTTGACGACTATCCGTTTAGGTACGATTTTAATTACTTGACGTACGTGTTTACTATCCATTATCCCCATAATCCAATCTAACCTAAATATACATACTAGAATCCAGATCCTTCCTTATCCACTCTTATTTTTTTTTACACATAATGAACATGCCTAATCTCATATAAAGCGTCAAGCGTGGGGTCACATCTAGTTGGAACAGACTATGAGTAACATTAATATCAATTTTTGAATAATGTAGTCACCATAAAGAGAAGCAAACCTATCATCGAAATTCCAACTTCTGGTACTGTTTTATTCAATTAATAGTATTACATTTTTCTTTATAAAATTACATATAGACACGCATTATTAACTACATGTATAAATTCGGAACTCATCCAAATTTTTTGAATAATACATATCTCCTCCCACACCATCTATACAAAATATGTCTGTTCTCAAATGTTAATAGAAATCCTATATATAAAAGATGAGCTTACACTCACAAGGCAATTACAAATAAGCACTCTCCTTTTTGACACATCACTTCTAATTTTTCTAATTAGGATTTTTGAAATTTTAATCGCAGTCAACCACATTTTAATGACATTAAAAAGCATTAAAAAAAAAATAAGAACCCTAAGTATGAGACGTATGACTATTCATCTAACCAAATAGCTTGGTAAAAACAAAGAGATTATTAATTCACCTGAATTATTTACAAGTTTCATAAATTATAATGGTACACTCTTAACTAAATAGAGACAAACAATAAAAGCTCTTATCTTTACTTAGAGACCAACTCGCCAGTGGGAGTCTATCTATTTTAAGGCTTCTCATGACTTTTCTCCAACTGAACATCTAAGGCCAATGAGAGTACTATATTGGTTTGTTTTATATTTGCTTGGATGATTTGGTGGATTCTAAGAACTTTAATTCTGTATCTAATGGCTCTTCATCAATAAATTTTCTTTGGTATTGAAAATTTTATTTGTTTGTGAAACTAAAAAGAAATTGCATTACAAAAAACCCGCGGGTATTCACCTAGTTCAAAATAATACATGCTTTTTATGAAAAACAAATAGAATCTATATAAATTTGGTTGTAAATGTAGTTACATATATATTCATTTAATAAGTCGTCGCTTTCGTTTTAGTGAATTGAGTGACTAAAACTAGCAAACTACTCTGCTTTTCGCGTGTCTTCGAAGTCACAAAACACAGCTCCTGTTTTCAGCATTATCACGGGAAAGTTTTACAAATGTAATTTACTCTCATGAGATATGGGAATCTTTCTCAACTAAACGCCATGTAAAAAAAGTTCGTTTAAAAAAATAATGGAGAAAAAAGTAAACACATTGAATTGTGGGAGATGTTTTGGCTGTTTTTAGAAAGAAAGAAAAAAAAATCATTCAAAGGTCTGTCTATTTCTCAAACTTTGCCCATAATCACACACACACACCCACACCCACACACACACAGAGAGAGAGAGAAAGAGAAGTAGAGAAGAAGAGGGAGAGAATTAGAGAAAGAAGATTAAGAGTGTGAGAGGTTGAAGAAAGAAAGGGTTTTGAAAGAGAGATGGTGAAAAACAGTGGTTTTGGTCAGATTATGGAAGAAGAAGATCATCCTGGATTCTTCAAGATTCTTCGAAAAGGAGATTTATCTACGGAAATCATGGTAACTCTCTTAACTTTCCAATACCTAATTACAGATTTTCTTGTTAGATTTTTGTCTGAAATGTAGAATCTTTTGGTTCTTCCATGTTGTAATGGATCTCTATAGTAAATTTGTTGCTTTTCTCTTCACTCGCCAAATCATGGACTTTGATCTGTTAGCTCTTAGTGAGGTTTTGCTCTGTTTTTATTGTTGGGTTTGTGTGTGAAATGGTCAGACCAAATCGATTTTACCAAGTGAAAATGTTGAGACTTTGATGACAAGTGCTTAATGGATGTTAAAACTTTATTTGCTATCTTTTGGTTTTGTTGTGCCTTCTAAAGAGAGGGATTCCTCACAATTTCATAAGAAGCATCCCGGACAAGGATTTTTCGTATAAGATGGTCTTAAAATTGCCATGGGGAAGCTCATGGCCAGTCAAAATCTCCAAGAATCCACACTTCTTCTACATGGAGAAAACCGGATGGGAGCAGTTTGTGAATGACAACGGTTTAGGCGATAGCGAGTTTCTTACCTTCACGCATATGGGAAATATGTGCTTTAGCGTAAACATTTACCAAATAGATTGCAAGGAAATGCTTAAACCAAAACAATCAGCAACCATTAATGCTTCTTTTTCAGGTAAGTTTCCATCTATGTGATTGCTTTTTTTGGAATGCTTATGGAAAAGAAGAAGACTAGTTTCGTGGTTTTTGATTTCAATGAAAACAAACAGGTCGGAACAAGAGAGAACAAGTGAATAATAACTTTTACAAAGGTGTGAAGAAGGAAGAGATGGAGTCTTCTTCTAACTCGAGAAGTCATGTTCCAAACACAAGATTGAAGCTTAAAAAAGAGCTTAACTTGCGAAAGAAGGAGGAGGTGGATACTAATAGTGATGATCATGAAGCCAACACTTCGTCTCCTGTTCCAGAATTTACTATCACTATAAAGAAATCGTACCTCACCTTCTTGGTAAGAGCAGCTAATCAAGGACAAGTAATTTACAAACACTGACAATTTTGGTTAGAAGTAATCTATTTATGAATTATGTGAATTGTAGGGGATTCCGAAGAAGTTTGTGAATATACATATGCCGAGAGAGACAAAGGTGTTCAAGATTCATGGTCCTAATGGGAAGAAGTCATGGGAGGTTATGTATGTGGTGACTAATTTACAGTCAAGATTCTGTGCTGGTTGGATTCGTTGCGCCAGAGAGTTACCTTTAGTAGTCGGAGATGTTGTCGCATTCAAGCTCATTGAACCGACCGAGATGCTTGTCTCCAAGAAAAGACGCTCTATGATCAAATGATGATGAATGTATGTGAGATGATCACTTCTCTGAGTCTCTAGTTTGTGTCAAGAAGAACCAATCTTCTTCATTTGTGTGTTATGTATTGCTCTTGAGACTTTTGTAAAATGGCTCTTCTCTCCGGTTCGGAATTACAATTTCTCTTAACCGAGAGTTTAAAGTTTTCCGGTTTAATTCGGTTATTGATTCTTCTCTTCCTTTTATCACTTCTCTTAACCAATTCAGAATTCAATTTCATTTGATCAATTCGACACCACAATCAATCCCAAAACGCAGAACCAATGGAAGCTCGTAATCTGAGAGCGGTGGCTCTTATCGCTGGCGATAAGAACGTACGAGGATGTCTTCAATTCGTACAAGATACTTCCGGTGATCTTTCTTGTCTCGTTTTACCGGCGTACGAGTTTCTAATCTACGAGGAAAATGTTTTGTTTTGTTTTGTTTCAGTCGTTTGGTCTTTGTGTGTGTTTACAGGGACTACTCATGTTACCGGAAAGATCACAGGACTCTCTCCTGGCTTCCATGGATTTCATATTCACTCTTTTGGTGATACCACAAATGGCTGCAACTCTACTGGTTGGTTTTGTTCTTTGTCTATGTTACTGTACACATTCGAATTTTGAGATTGGAATTTTATACTTTTGTTGTTGGTTTCTTGTATTCAGTTGAAGTCTTACTGAGGTTGGTTTACTTTCTTCTGAAATCAGAAGAGAAAAGATCCCAAGTGTTTTTCTTTTCATTCTCCGAGATTTGTTGCTTGTTCTTTATAGAAAGTCTTTAAACTGTTTCTCTGGTTCTTGCTTGATTTTGATGTAAGTGGATTGGTTTGGATCAGATTTAGTTTAGGTTGGTTTTTAGTGTTGCCAAAGAATTAGCTCAAGAAACCCATTTAGATAGCTGATAATACAACCATAAACCAACTTTAATTTCTTTATACTAAATCTCAGCTATGTCCTGAATGTTTGCTTTTAAAGGGTTTTTTTCCTCTTTGGGATTTATGGCTGAGCTCTCATGCAAAATTTAAAAAATTTCAGGACCTCACTTCAATCCATTAAATCGAGTACACGGCGCACCAGATGAGGAAGAGCGTCATGCAGGCGATTTGGGAAACATTCTTGCAGGATCAGATGGTATAGTCTTTGTCCCCTCGTCAATGCATTATATGTCTTGTGCCCTTTGAAGAATGATGCTAGTAACATAGGACGACTTGTTTTCAGGTGTTGCTGAAATCTCAGTCAAAGACAAACAGGTAAAAGGATGCTCTCTTTTCCCTACGTCAACCCAACGATGTTTGACAAAATAAACATCACATTGTTTTCAGTTGGTTTTGCAAGTCCTAAGCTTCTTACACTGCATATTTCTCCATTGGCATTTCCTTATTTATCTCCACTTTTCTGAGTTCACAGATACCGCTTAGTGGGCAGTATTCCATTCTCGGGAGGGCGGTTGTTGTACATGCTGACCCTGATGACCTTGGGAAAGGTAGGAACTTCTTTTTAGCCTTTAGATATCCAATAAGGTACAATGTCACTCAGTGACTCGTAGAAGTGTAAGGGTAAAATCTCACAAGCAATCACTATGTGTAGTTGTCATCAAAATACCGAGCATAGTTCTTAGGTTCATGTTAGTGCTGTATATATATCAAAGAATCATATGATCTCTTCCCGGTTGTTACCATGCAGGAGGACACAAGCTTAGCAAATCGACGGGAAACGCAGGCTCGAGAGTTGGATGTGGTATTGCTAAAAAGCTAACACTTTGAATAGCAGAGCTTCCTTTTCGTTTATTTGCTTGTTTCCAGTGTGACTTAACTCACTCAAGGTTTTGCTGTTGAACCAGGTATCATCGGACTTCGATCATCTGTGGATGCAAAGCTTTAGCTGTTTAGATCAATGAACTATCCAGACCAGAGCCACGTTCAGTTTTTCAGCTGTAGATGTACATTAGCGACCATAGCAGGAAGTGTAATTGTATATTGACTTGCTGTTTAAAATATGGTAATAATGTGAACCAGTACGTGTGCTCAAGTTTTCTTTGAAAATAAATCCTCATAGTTTTGAACAAGACTCAAACCATTGAAGGTAACAAGATCTAGAAACAATAAAACGATTGACTACATACAGATACAGAAGTAGTCAGGATTTTTGTTTCTCAGATTGTAAGCCATCGGTACAGTACGCAACTGGATACAGGGTTCAATCCAGATATCTTCCAAGGCTGCAGGAAAGCTTCCCGAATCTTCTCCACGTCACATGATACAGTGGTCCGCTTTGAATTATCCTCTCAGCCATGTGTTTCTGTAGGACGAGTTGTCGCGAAGAGAAGCATCGTGGGGCTTGTATTCCATAACATATGCATGAGGCAACTTCAAATGTCGCTTGATTGAGTCTCTCAAACCCATCACTGCCTGTTCACATAAAACATTGCATTGTGTAAGTACCAAACAAAGGAGGGACAGAGAGAGAACGAGACTTCTTCTCGTAAATAGTTTTCTCACCTGATGATCAGAAGCATTGCGATTCCATACGCTAATGATGTCCTCATTGAAGCGGACACTTAGTACTGCCCCACATATGTTATCAGCATCGTCAAGCTGGTCGCCTACCAATGCAAGAAGCTGAAAAAACAATCAAATGGAAGGGTATATCATGATTATCAGATACAAAAACCTTGACTCTAAGTATAAAAGATGCACAATTTAAAGAACATTCACAAAACGGTTCCTTTTGAATGAAGTAGATGGGAGTCAATACTCAATAGAAGTGCCCAGCCTACAAGAAAATAAACTCACCAGATCCTCCCAGAAGCGAGCTGATACCACTTTGGAGAAACGTATGATCCACTTTCCTCCATTGCAGTTTGCACTATCCTGAAGAAGATAAATTTAGCAAGTTTGGTTGGTTTATTCTTTATTGTATGAGATGCAAATATTCAGAAATCTTTGTTGTGTAAAAGGTTTTCGTTCTATCGATGATCCACATACGAACAAACATAAAGACAATGAGAAAAATCAACACATGGTAATACCTACCTCCCACAAAGGGCGAATCCCATCCTTGAAGAAATGAAGATCTGTTGGACTGGGCAAAAGAGAAGAACGAGCAAGGTGACAGTAGCAGGCCCAAAACCCTTCAACCTAGGTAGTACCACAAGCAGTTCTCAGAAATTAACAAGAAAAGATTGCAAACAGCTTCAAGAAACGGAACTTCCATTAGTGTGTTTGAGCTTACCGTGCTGAACTCCACAATCTTCTTTATGTTATCCTCATAAGATGTCTGGCTCCGGACCCCTGGTGTGCGACGGGTGTACCAAATCGAAAACTTGTACTGCAAATTTCCAAATACATAAAAACGTTGAGCCACTGAGCCAGTATATAATCTTAACTTAAGCAGGCCAATAATGCTAAACAAAGGTACCAATGATCTCATTTTCTCCAAAGTTGCTCTAACTTGTTCTCACGCTTACATGCCCTTAAGATTTACTCGCTAAAGAATGGACATTTAGGGACAAAAGAGAGAGAGATAAAACTAGTACCACGAATACGCATGTTCCACTAGAGCATAATTCTATAACAATTGAACTCACTAACCAAAGTCGCCAAACCTATGTTCGCAACAAAACCTCGAGAAAATATAGATTTCGAATCAGAATCTTCAACTACCCCGTCTCTAAAACCGTCGTATACAAAATTTCCGATCTTCGACGCACAGGGATCAAAGTTTGAGCTAAGTTCAGATTCAAATTGAAAATAAATCGATATAGAGGGACAAACCCGTAGAGGATGCAGACCAGCCTTGAGGTCACGAGAGTGGCGTTCTTCGAAAAAAGAGTCGGTAACATACTGCGACTTGATGCTATCCATGTTTCCAGATTCTTTGATCTCATCGTCTCTCCTCTCCGTAACCTCCATTTTTCGCAGCTTCAAGCGTTCGGTTTTCGGCTTCAAAGCCCTAAAAAATCTAATCAGGAAGTTGAGAGAAGAAGAAGGAACTCTGAGACGACTGTCGGGTCAATTACATTTAAGGTCCAAAATCTGGAGAAAGTAAAAAGCCTATTGGGTTTATAACTAATGGGCCTCAAAAAAGGCTAAAAATTGTCTAATCATTACCCTCTAGTCACTGTAGTTAGCAAAAATAATAATTTGTTCATGCTAAATTCCCAATACTCAGAAATTAGCTACTAATTGTTTTTAAAATAAAAATTTTGTCAATAAACATAATTGAAAAAAAGAGTGAAAATTAAAAATTTAGAGTCGTTGGGTATGTAAAACCAAACGCAGGAATAGAGAGATACTGTATGTTTTATATAACACATCCACCTATCGTGGCAAGATAAGTGGTGGAGAGAGGAAAAAGGAAGGAATGTGACGACTAGGATTTGTCAAAAGATATTAAAAAAGCAAAAAACGATTTTGGCGTTCTCTTTTGTAATGTGTCCATCAAACTTTGTCATCTTTTCACGGATCTCACACTTTCCCCCAAATTTTTGACCTAGATCTTCTCATACAACATTTAATTCCCTCCCTGTCTTTCTGCTATAATCTTTTGCTCGAATTTTGATTTTTCTTGTTTTGTAAACTGTTAGAAAGATTCTTGAATTTCGCTTAAGCGGATTTGGAATTCCGATCTCTCTCTCTCTCTCTCTTTTGCCGTAGATTTATGTTAATGAATTTTCGGGTATCGATTCTCCTCCTCTGTGTGATATATGGGTCATCCTCGTCCCTGCCGAACTTTGACGTTTGCGATCACGAATTCCATGTGTTAAGATCCGGAATTGAGAAAAAATGTCCTCGTTCCCTCCATCCCAAGCCTCCTATCGAGGTGCGTAATCATATTCTCCATAGGGTGTGGACTTTAATGTGTGCTTGTTTTGTAAGTATCTAATTATTTTTTTGTTTTTGCTAATGCAGGTAGATGGAGACTTGCTAGACAGACTCATGAATGCAAGCCATGGAAATGCTTATACATCAATACTATTTTATGCCTCATGGTGCCCATTTTCGCGTGCAGTACGCCCCAAGTTTGAGATTCTGAGTTCATTGTTTCCTCAGATAAAGCACCTGATTTTGGAGCAATCTCAGGCTTTGCCATCGTAAGAAGTTCTTTTGGCTACAGATATATATATATATATATATAGTTTGCCGAGGGTTTTGATCAAATTATTCACAACAAAAACTTTAGGTGTTGATATTTTACTCGCACAAAAAAACACTTAAGTTACTTACCATATTTTTTAGTATATGCCACTAATCACTTGTTGTTTTGCACTGATCTGTAAAGGTTTTTTGTCCCTGTCAGTTACTCTTACCAGAATAGGACTAATACCTCAATAATATAAAATGAAAAATTTATTTGTTTCTTGTTTCTTCTTACACATTTCACTAGCGGCTATTCGTTTAATCAATTTGGGTGATGAACAGTAATAGGTTAGTTAGTTTGTTGTGCTCTATACCCTTTTAGCGTTATGTAGTTGTTATCTACTAGCTTATTCTCCAAAATGCTAATTTTTTTCATCATGTTTTTTTTTTGTTTTTGTTTGGTCCATGTTAATTGTTCTCATGATTTTCAAATTTGCAGAGTCTTTTCTAGGTATGGTATTCGTAGCTTGCCTTCAATCCTGACGGTGAATGAAACATTGAAGATGCGATTCCATGGTCAAAAGGATCTTGCATCCCTGATTCAGTTTTACCAGGAAACAACAGGTGAGAGCGTTCTTCATGAATTGCAAGACTGCTTCTATGTTTGTGCTTTCTTCTCGTGTTTTCTGTGTATCTGAATAAATCAGTACCAACTTCTTGAATCCCTTGAAGAAACATGAATGCCTTAAAAATCAATCATTGTAACTTTTGTTCTAACAAGCTTGTGTCTCTGTGGCTGTCCAGGTCTTAAACCTATCCAATATGTGGATGAAGATGAACCAACAAGCTTGGACACTGATGGTAATCTGATCACATGGCTACACAACGGGTCGTCTATCAGAGAAATAGCAGAAAGAGAGCCATATCTGGTACTTGCACTGATGTTTCTGTCTTTGAAGCTGGCAATTTTGATCTTTCCCGTAATGGGATCGCGTTTGAAAACGTTATGGGCGTCTTATGTTCCGCATCTGAGCTTGGGAATACTCGGTGAGACTAGCCAGCTGTTTGGCCGTGCACTGCACATGATCGATGTGAGGAGGCTGTGGATGAAACTTAGACTCACCAAAACAAGGAACTTCCAAGAAAGAGCAAAGAACGCACTTGCATCGGTCTCACTAGGAAAATCTACATCACAATCAGCCTAAAAAGGGTGATTGAGAAATCCCTTCAACGTCGATGAGCTTAGTTAGATTACTTTACTTTTTATGGACATGTTTCTTTAACTTTGGAGTTCCTCTGTCTCTGTATGTAAAAAAATCCTGATTTGCTTCTTTTGTGAATAGTTTTCTACTTCTTTTGAATATTCTTGTTATGAATGATCTCATTTTAACTGGTGGACAGTTGGGTCGTACATGTGAAAGAAATTTGTCAAGTTGTGGACCACTCTGCTTCACATGTTGAATTTCTGATTGCGTATGTGTTTGATATACAAATTTGATTCTATTAGTAGGGTTTAAAAGGTTTCATTATTTGTATACAATAAAAGAAAACAACCAAGTTTGAACGTAATCGAACCCAAAATAAATCGATAACCTAAATGAATTTAAAAGTTAAAGACATATTTATTTAAAATTCGAATACAAGCAGAAATCATAACCATACTAAGCGGTCCATGTTAGATTGTTTTAGACTGGATATTACTAGATTGGAAAAAATTAGAATTGAACACTGATGAATCAGATCTTCGACCATAAAATAGCATTTTATTTGACAATGATAATACTTTAACCCCGCGCAGCAAACACCTAGTGACTAGAATAAGCAAGAGACATTATTCAGGATATATATACAAGACACTACTTTCGGGTTGACAAAAATGGTAATAAATAGAAGAAGAAGAAAAAAAAAGAGTATGTGTGAGAGAGAGAGGGAGAGAAAGAAATTTGTGTGTTTATGATGTGTGTAGTTTCACGTGAGAGACCTAAGAAAAATGCATTACCTGGCTTGTTACAAGATGGAAGCTAAGAGCCACATATGCAATATCAAACTGTATACCATAACGCCAAGCCTTGCTTGAGGACGGCTCATTAATACTCTTCCACCTGAGATCCTGCATCGCAGAAATCGACCAGTACTTAGACAAACTATATTTCATACCAGTTTGATAATAGCGAGTGTTTACCATAGTCCATCAACCCGGTCTGCTATCATCTTTCCTTGCGTTGGAATCAGACCAGAACTGCTAAAAGACTTGAAAGCATGTCCTGCCAAAGAAAATAGATATGCGTTTAAGATGAGTGATATTTTAAGAAATAAATACGGAGACGCCTAAGTGCTGACCTTTATCTTCATCTGTTTCGCTGTGGTTCATCAGACTTTCAGACTCTGAATCTATGTTGATTGAAAGATGATTCGCCGATCCCTTCCTCGCCATTCTCACTTGCGCTGCTGTAGGCAGAGGTGGTATTGATTGTTTGCCCAAGGCTCCCTGAGCAAAAAAACGTGTTCAGCACAAACTTAGAGATTAAAGCATAGCAAGAGTTTTTGCTTCCAAGATATAACCAATCAAATTGCAGCTTTATTTTATAGCTTTAAGGTCATAAGTTATATTTTAAAAATACAAGGACCATTATGACATGGATGGCCTCAAAACTGAAATAGCACAAGAATAAAATTTTACCTTGTCCTCAATCTCGGATATTTCTGAGGTAGAAGGTGCCATGGGTGCTTCGAAGATGCTCTTTCCGTGAACGACAGTAGGCTGTATGGCTTTAATTTGAAGTTTATCTTCAATTTCTTTGACTTTGAATGATAATCTATCAACCATTTTTTCACTACCGGCCAACTTTAGAGCAAGTTCTTGGGCCCTTGATTTTGAACCCTCTGATTCTAGGAGAAGGGAAGTTATTTTTCTCTCTAGCGCTTGTAAGAGTGTCCATGACTCGGAGAAGCTTGAGTCTACAACAGGATCATTGCCCCCCAATATACCCAGTAGTTTCTCGAAGCCAGATATTAGGCTGGACAATTCGGTACTTGTCCTCGCTAACTCTAGCTCGGTTGTGCTCTCTGCTAGAGCCGCCTCCTTCAGACCTTGAATTTCAAGATCCTTTTCTGCCAAGGTAGAATTGAGCTCTTTTTGTTCATATGATAAGAGATCTATCTGACGCTGCATCTCAGTAACACTATCAACAATCGCGAGTAGCTTCTTTACATCATATGGACTCTGTGGAACTAATTCATTGACCGAATCTACTGAAGACACCTCCATACCATTTATCTTCTCAAAAAGGGCACGCATATCAGAAGCTGGAATTATATTTTCCTTTGCTTCTGCAACTCGAAGTAACAGCACGTGATAATTCAGTTAAGTGGTAAAGATGTTAAGAAGAATTAAAGAAATGAAAGACAACAAAAGAAAAAATTACCTTGCTCTTGCACTGACAATTTATCATATAATGTAGAAAGTTCCACCTCTTTTTCATGCCATTTCTTTTCTTCCGCTTTGAGATTTTCCAGCTGAAGTTTCAGATCTTGGCAAAGCGCTTCTGTAGATTCCACATTGGCCTCACAACTTGAAACCTTCGTTTGGTTTAGATCTCTTTCTAACACAACCTTTTCTAGAGTGACAGATGCTTCTTTTAGTCTGTTCTCCATATCTCGGATTACAACAGCAGCTGCATTACTTGTTCTCTCAAAGAGTTTAAGAGTACTACATGCCTTCTCTGTGGCAGACAATAATTCTTTTACTCTCTTGGCACATTCACTTAAATGAAACTCATGTGGGTGTTCAGTTGATTCAGTTTCACCACCATTCTCATTTTCTTGGACCTGAACCAACTCTAGGAGGTCATTTTTGACTTCCAACTGCAATTCTCTGGTAGCCTCACCACATACAGACATCAAAGATGACATGTCTTTTTGTAATGCAGATATAGTGTTCTCCTGTTCGCGAACAATATCTTCAGCACTCCTCACCTGTTCTTTCAGGGACTCATTATGACCCATGGCATTTTTCACATCAGCCCTAGCTGCTGTAAGGTTTTCCATCAACCCCCCAATGAGTGTATCAATAGAAGTTGTACAACCCTCGAAGTGTTTCTGGAGTATTTCGTTTCTCAGCTTGACCCCCTCTGCAATCTTCCTAAGGGATGAAGAAATTGCGTCTTCATCAGCTGCACTCCCTTGACTATTCTCCAGCTCTGTATTCGCCGACTCATCAAGACCACTCAACACGGATCTTGCAATAGTCGAATCATCCTGGAAATATAAACAGTGTGTCAAGTGAACAGCCTTATAAAAAGTTCTCCAAGAAAAGATCCATAAAGTATGGTCCATCTATATTTCTAGATGTGCATATGCTCCATTTATGTATGTAACATTTATAGTTCACAGAATAATAATTCATCATTACTATCGCCGGTAATCAACTTTTATACAAAAAAAAATTATAATTTCTAACTAGATGTGTGCATCTCAAATAAGCCATGTTTAAAACCAATAAATAAGCAAACAGGAATAATGAACGGAAATGGTAACACTTATATGTAAAAGAAGTCAACAAACAGAAGAAATAATGATACGTGAAGGTTCGAGAATAATGTTACCTCCGTAGCATTGTCCAATTCCCCTTCCAATAATCCCTTCTCACCAACATTTCTTATGATATCTCTAGCAATGACATCCATGTCTCTAAGGCTCCTGAATTTTCTCTCAAGGAAGTCATTCACCCTGGAAACTAGTCCTTCGCCATTCAGTAGCATCTGGAGATTATCAAGATGAGCAATAATCTCCAAAGATTTGCTCTGTGAGTTTCCACTTGATTCAGCCAACTCTTCCATGCATACATTAAGTTTATTACTGAGACTTGATATCTCAGCTTCAGCTTTCGTCATTTCTCCTTGTAAAGCAGAAAGATTATTCTCTGCCGTCAGTAATGCCTCGTCAAGGGAGCTTATTGTCAAGGAAGCATCGGCCATCTTGCTACGCTCGAACTCTACCTCATTTCTAAGCTTCTCTAACTCATTCGTCAGATTTGTAGTTAAATCTTTGTCATCTTCAGTTTGTTTGCATTCTGTCTGAGCAAGTGTTTTTTCAAGTGACTCTATGGTGCTATGTGCGTCTGCTAATTTGTTATTCTGATTTGAAACTTCCTCTTTCAACATCTCTAGCTCCATCTCTGCTGTAGCAGTTCTGCTTTGAACCTCTTCTTTTTCAGTGATGATATCAGATATATTTCTTTCAGCCTGCCTTAGTGCAGTTTCAAGTGTGTCCTTGGCAGCTTGGACTTCCCTATTCTCCTCAGCAAGTCGGTCGATATTACCCTCTGCAGTATACAATGCATCCTCAGCCAACTTCAAGGCTGTATGGGTTTCTGCTACTTTAGCGGCTAATGTACTAGCTTCTTCCTTTACTTTTTCCAATTCTTCTTGTTCCTCTACTCTTGCCAGCTGCACTTCCTTAAAGTACTCAGCAAGTCGGTCAATCTTTTCTGAAGAATCCTCAGATGCCAAATAACCAGGGATAATTATAGTTTCAACTGATTTCATCACTTTCTGCAACAAGGTGTCATTCAGAGATAAGGATTGCTTGAGTTGATCTCTTTCGTCTTTAATACCAACAAGCTCGGTCTCTACCTTTTTCGTTCGCTCTAAGTCTTCAGATAACATATTTATTTGATTCTTGTAGCTATCAACCGTACCACCTAACTGCTGCAACTCGAGCATCAGCTTCTCAGTTTCAGAGTTTTTCTCATCCAACTGATTTTTCAACTTTTCCCTATCTTGGACTAGTCCTTTACCTTTCTTGATAGCCATTGAAAGTTTTTCCCTGAGCAAAGCAGATTTCTCCTCTGATCGCTCAAGATCTGTTTCCAAAGCAGTTTTTTCTTCTTTCACGGAAGCAAGTTCTCGAGATGTGATTTTTAGCTCATTTGAGAGATTGCATACCTGCAAATTAAACAGCTTTTCCTCTCCTAGCAATTCCTTACAAAGTGACAACTCATGATCTCTCACATAAAGAAGACTTTGCAATCTCTCAAATAATTCTTCGTTGCCATAAGAACTGGCACTAGAGTCCTTGATCTGCTTTTCTATCTTCTCGAAGGATTTATCAACAAGCGAATTGATAGCTGAAGAATTATGATGTTCGACTTCATCTGTCATCAAGCCAGAGGCTTCCACAAGTCTTCTCACAATCTCCTCTCTCTCCAAAGAACCTCGCTCTGCAGTTTCCTCCATTTTCTTCAAACTGAAAGTTAACTCATCCAATTGCTTTCTAAAATTATTTTTCTCCTCCATTTCTGCTGAAAGAGACATGCTTAAGCTTTTGATCTTGTTTTGCAGGGTACTAACTTCATCCTTTGCCTGGAAAAAAGATTCCCTAAGCCAAGTTAGGCGAGTTTCTAAGCTGGATTGGGAAATCTCCGCTGGTAAGTCAATGGAAAAGATCAAATCTTTTAGTCTGTTGAATTCCTGGTAATAATTTTTGAGCTCTTTCCTCTCTTCTACAAGTGACCTAACTTTTTCAATAATATCGAAAGACTGACCTTCTTCAAGTGTATCAATGTGTGACAGAATGGCTTCAATATTTTCAATAATAGAGCTCTTTACCGATACCATTTCCTGAAACGATGCAACCATAGCATCAGATTTTACTAACTCGCCTTTCATCTGTTCAGATTTATCCAATGATGATGACATCTCTTGTAATTTCATCAAACATTCTTCAAGTTCTTTTGATTTCTCAGCCAGAGACTGATCCAACTCTTTGTTTGTTAGCTCATATGCTTCCAGGGTTGCAGACTTATCATGCAATTCAGTATTGCATTTCTCAAGTTCAAACGTCTTTTCAGCTAAAGATTGCTCCAGCTGAGCCTTCACTAATTCAGAAGTTTCAAGGGCAATCTTCATCTCTTGTAATTCAGTCAACTTATTCTCAAGCTCGGTTGTTTTTTCAGATATTTGATGCTTCAAAGCATCCCGGTTCTGAACTAATGCCTTCCCCTTTGTAACGGCCATGCTGAGCTTTTCTTTTGTGTTAGTACACCTTGTTTTTTCTTGCTCAAGCTCTGCCTTCGTTTTTCCAAATTCTGTTCTGATTGACTCAATCATTTCTCTATCACTGTTCACTTGTTCAACCAATTTTCTATTTTCTTCTTCTAGATGGCTAATTCTTTCGATAAAGACTGCTTCCTTCTGTTTGAGCTCAAGTAACTCAGAACAAGCAGCACCTAGAACTGAACCAAAATCCTCTTGGATAAGATCCGACCCTTGACTGGACAAACATTTCTTTAACTGATCAGCACCGTAGTAAAACTCAGTATACTTTGCACTTAAAAAAGAAACTCGGTTTTCCAGATGAGCAAGCTTTTCAGCGACAGAAGAACCATACAGAAGCTCCCCCTCACCAAATACACTACTAAGAGAAAGCAAAATCCTATCAGTACCAACCGTAAGTTCCTCCTTCTGTTCGGAAACCAAATGTGACGAAGAATTAATCTCTGAAATCTTTGCGGCGAGATCAGCAATCTCGTCGTCTTTCCCACTGATAACCCCACGAAGCTCCCTAAGTGCATCATCATGCTGAATCCTCTCTTCCTCAACAGTTTTTAGAAACTTTGAGAAACGACTGACAACTTCCACAATGTTCCCATCTTCACCTTTCAAATCATTCTCACCAGTCAACAGCTTAAACTGCTCCTGCAACCCTGTAAGTTCCTTCTCCAAGTCCTCCTTCTTATTCTGCATGGTAGAAAGAAACATAAAACATGAACAAAACAAAAGATCTTTCGAAATCCAACTCAACTTAGACACTTAGTGAAGTAAACCATAAAAACCACATACATTGGATTGATTTCCAATCTCTCCATTGTCATATTGATCTATAGTCAGAGCTTCCTCCTTGTTGGGTGTATCGAAATTCAACTCTTCAGGAGCATCAACAAACATATCTTCCTTACTGTCAACGAAACCAGTTCCCTGCAAATCACAAAACCACCCAAAAAAAGATTAGAAAATTCTGAATGAACATAAACGATTAGAAATCAAAATTGAATTACAAATCTCACCTGGTCAGGATCAAGCTCTTCTTGTCCGTTTGAGTCATCATCATTCTCAACTACAGAATCAATGGAATCATGCGGAAGATCATCATTCTCGTGCATTATCTAAATACGATCCAAAACCCGTTCCTAAAATTCCAAACAGATCTAATCTAACCACGAATTCGGGAGATAGATCGATTAAAGGAGAGATTAGAAATCAAACGAGGAAGCCCTAGAAAAAAAAAACAGCAAAGCGAGAGTATCGAGAGAATGGAGGTATGAACAACAGTGTGAAACGGTTTGGTTTGTTGGTCGGAGATCCGTGAGTAATAAATCAGCGAGGGAGAGAGAGGCTCAAGCCAATGGATTTGTCGGCAGGTCAGACCGTAAAGAGAAGCGTTGCAGCACGACCGAGGCGGTGCGTTTTGGTTTTTTCTCAATCGTGTTGAATTTCTTCTTTTTTGTTTAAAGAAAACAAAATTATGATTTTTTAAAATATTTGTTTTATTTTTGTATGATAATTAATGTTGTTGTGCTATTGAAGTGGATGATGTGTTTCATCCAATAAGAAACGTTCGCTCGCTTCGGTTTACGTTTTTTTCTTGGCTCAATATTCCTTCATGTCACTCAATTAGGATCTGAATGTAATCATATAAATATCACAAAATAAGTAGCTAAGGTTTTTAAGATCTTAAATTAAATTACATGCTATAATTTTAAAATCTTAAATTAATTTTTTAGTCATTAATGTAATCCGGATTTTTTAGTCATTAATGTAATCTAAGATTTTAAAATTATAGCATGTAATGTAGAAAACCTCAATTTTCCTAATTTCATCACCGAAAAAAAAAGAAAGGATATGATACAGATGTGATACCTTTTTTGCTCCTATGATTTGTAACAAAATCATCTTAATCTCACAGTGAATCAACTTTACAAAGATAGACGAGTGTTTATGTTGGTGTTGGGCCCAAGTAATTAGTGAGTGGAGCCCATTTAGAAGGAGAGTTGTTAGGAAATGATGCAGCCCAATAAACTAATGATAGAGAATAAATGAAAGCTTGAAGTATGAAAAAAAAGGAAGAATAAGGCAGATGACATATCCAAATACACACACTCTTAGCATTAGAATTCTCACTTGCTCACTCTAAACTCAATAATTGTACTCTTGTTCAATACAAGTCATACACATTTTGTCTAACACTCAATCATTTGCCAACCAAAGACAAACTAGTTTTCTAGACCGATTTCATTATGAAAATCATCGATTGTTGAATCTTTGCACATAACAGTACATAATCAAATGTTGAAAACCGCAATTTCCCTAATATTATCGCCATAAGGAATAACCATCTAATACACCATTTAGGAACAAATCAGCAACAAAACGAAGACCATAGGATGCATCCAACAAAGAAAAAGTGACTATACGTATCTATCATTTATTACAATCAAACAATCTTCAACGTTTATAAAGTAGTGAAAGAAAAAAGTAGAACAAAGCAAAATTCGTTAAAAATTTAAAGCATTTTCTTTAGGTTTAAAAGTTGTATGCGAATTAGACCTGATCATTAGTCTATGTATAATCGCTGCAGGAAATTTTTTTAAATTTAAGTTACAAAACCAAAATTAAAGAAAATATTATTATTTTGAATGAGTATTTTTTAATTTTAGACTTTATTTATTTACTTGATTATTGAGAGAAAAAAACTTAGATATTCAGTTGTAAAACCAAAAAAAAAAACAAATTATCAATTTTTAACAAACCAAAAAAATTGTAAAACAAGTTTTTTTTTGTTTGAATATAATTTAAAATTCAATTCAAAAAAAAAACTACGGTCAATTTCTTGTACCATCACTTCTTTTTTCGTTATGTAAAGGATCGTATCAGGATGATAGAAAATTATAATAAGAACAGTAGATCATTCTAATTTCTCTTAAAACGACCTTCTCTTTTGACACTTTGTTAAATGAACAATTCGTTGTTTTTTCTTTGAATAACACTAGTAATTGCGAGCAAGCAACCTCCACTACTATATTTTTCTCTCTAGAAAAGGACTTTAAACTTGTGACTTGTGTAACACATGATTTTCTCTCTCTTTATATTACCTTTCGTTTTAATGGTTAGCTACAAAAGTTTGGTAATTTTCTTCATCTTAAGAAACATACCCAAAATATGATAAATGTTTATGTGTTTGGTACCAAGTTTTATGCTTGAAAATTCTTCCTCCTATCCTTCTCTGTCTAGAAAGACGTCTTAACCCATAAACCAAAAACTCAAACTACCAATTTTAATTAGTGGAAGCATGAATAAATTCTTCATAGTCACCAACCATCATATAACTAAATCAAGGTTATAGGAAATAAAATATCAAAGAGAGAAGGGATCTTGTCAAAGAAGACAATCGATACTTCTTATTGTGGGTCCTCAAATGGCAACATCTTCTTCTTTTGTCATTTCATGTTTAGTAGATAAGTTCCTTCCCTCACCGCCCACGCCTTGAATATACATTTGATTTATATATCATAGTTTCACCAATACTATATAGTTTAATATAAGATTGTATAATATTCTTTGCTAGTTACTAGGAGTATGTTTTAAATCTATATGTTTAGCTATTATAAACAATCACAATAATATCTACAAAAATTTATGGGCAGAAATTATTTTTATATATGTACTAAAAATTCTGTTGGAATTTTGTATACTTAGAATATTTTTAAACATTTCTATCTTTTTTTTTGGTCGAAACATTTTATAAAATTATCTACAATACACTAATGTAACAGCGACTGCACTAATTGCAACAGTCTCGCTTGCATCACTCCAATCGTAAAATCACCACCCTAACCATTTCGGACTATAAAGAATTTGTTTTTTGGTCTCTTCTTCTTCTTCTTCTTTGCTCTATTAAAGGATCTTGTAAACCACTTCACAACGACAAGAGAGAGAGAGAGGCCTCTCCTCAAAATTACCAAACACAAATCGCCCAATTCCCAAAAAAAACCTATCTTTTTCGAAAAGAAAACCCTAATCAATCAACAACTCCAAGGAGATGGATCAAGAAGATTGGGAATTACTCCCCAAACACAACTACAAGGGTCTCGATCTAGATCTTGATCTCGATCATGACGAGGCAGCGATGAAGATGATCAGAAACACCGGAAAAAGCTTCGACATGGATTACTTCATCTGCCCAGCACAAGACTCTGTCGAAAAAACAGAGCTTCATCGAACATCGAACGTGGTCCCCACACAGCTCCTCCAATTTCCCATAACCTGGGAACCCGTATCCACCGTGGACGACACAGATCACAAGAAGAGCCCGGATCCGGATTTCTCGGAGCCAGACCCGGAGCTTTTGACGGACTCTGTTCCGTCTCCGAGACTAACCTTCAAAACAACGAAGGAAAACGAATTTGCCGACATGAAAATAGACCTACCAGCTAGGTTCACAAGTCCTCAGAACAACGATAAGAAACACTCAGAGTCAGAAGGAGGGTTAGGAGGAGAGTACTATGATGAGATCATGGGATCAGAGGTTGAAGAAGAAGGTAGTGACTTGAGGAGCAAGAAAGAGATTGATTGGGATGTAGATAATAAGAGCATAGGTGACGAGAGATTGAATCTGTGGAAGATGCGTCTTAATGGGATTGGAGCTATGTGTTCATTTGGTGTTGCAGCTGCTGCAGCCACCATCTGTGTCTTGTTCCTTGGACACAACAATAATATAAAAGGTTGTCGGAACAAGAAGCAGATTCTCAGGTTCCAGATTTACTCTGATGATAATAAGGTAATATTTTTTAATTTTTTTAATTATGATTCTTAATCCAAATCAAATAGTTGTAGAAAACTATTTAGATATAAATAATTTGATACTCTATTAATCCAAGGATGATTTTTATCTGATGAATCCTGATTTCAAAATAAAAGTTAGCTGGGGATTTGGATGTATCTGGATAAATCAAGACTAATTGCCAATGATTATGAAGTTTTGTGTACTTCTTCTTATAGTGGCTAATTGGTAGTACGAAAGTTAGATCTCCACTTATACAAATTTACGTACGTGTTTGGTCGATTGGAAACCGTTGATTAGAAAAGTTTGTTTGTGTCTTTGATCCAACCAAAGTGATAAGGATGCGTTTGGCGGTGTGGGCTATTACGTGTCTAAGTGAACAATCAATAATTGGTAGAGAAGATTCTTATTTTGTCTTTGTACGTTTTGTGTTTATCTTTTTTTCTTGCGTCAAAGTCACACTTTGAACAAAAACACGTTTAATTTAGATAGTGTCATTGTTCCTTTACATTTACTTACAAGTTAATGTGCATATTAATATTGGCTAGAGCCGAGATGGGTTGATACAAATTTTATATGCAACATCGAAATAATTATTATGGGTCAGACTTATCTTTAGTATGATTGTTTGTAAAGTTAATTTTATGTTTTGGTATTGCAGAGAATGAATGAAGTGGTGAAGCATGCAACAAAGCTAAATGAAGCAATCTCTGTGATGAAAGGTCTTCCGGTGGCAAGAGCTCAGATATCTTTTGGTGGATACTACGATGGACTTTAAATGAAACCATGTATAACCGTCCGTTTAGAATAAATACATCAGATCCAAATGTCTTACAAACGGGCTCTATAGCTTTTATATATATATATACGAATTTAGGAAATTCAGTAAATAATGTTTGTAAGTTTTACATTATTTGTCCCGAACGCATACTACTAAATCAAGTTATTAGTCAAGTGGTTAGAAGACGAAGAAAAAACACGATATACATAAAAAAAAAAATGTAAACTTTTGGTCCGATGGTTGATCAAAAGTATAGTTTCTAGTGTTTTCAAAATAAAGTTCCAACGGATTGTGTCAAAAGCCTTGGTAATATCAATCTTGAATGCACAACAAGGAGATATTGAGTCTTTATGGTAATCCTTTACCAACTCAGTGTAAACCTTAATTTCCTAATGATTTCAATTATGAAATCTATCTCAAGATCATCTAGATTTAAATTTAACTCAACCACAACCACTTTCTTGTAAAAGAAGAAAGACTAACCTTGATCCATTGCTTGTTTGGTTTGATATAGAATCAATTTTTATTAGTTGATTTCTTCCTCCCTTTGACATTTTTAATCCTTACAATTTCTTTGATGGAGAAGGAATCAAATCTTTCTTAGTGATGTTCTCTTACGGTTTTGACAAGTTCTCATTCTTATTGTGTTGTATTTTCACACATAATCATTAAGTGTGTATTTATACTAATGAAAGCCACACTCCACTAATGAAAGCCACGTTCCTCTTTATGTAGGTGTCCTCATAGGAGTCCTTTCACATAAGAGAAAATCATGTCTACATTTCTTTTATAGGTGTCTTTATAGGAGTCCTTTCACACACTTTTTGATTAAGTGTCTTTTCACACACTCTTTGATTAACTTGTGATGGTTCATCACCAAACCCACTTAATCACCACTTACGTATATATATATCTTATATAAAGCATCACTCAAATGTAGTTATAAATGTTACTTTATTAACTACAATGCAATATACAAAATATAGAGAAAGACATTTACTAGTATATAATAAGGTAAGAGAGGAGGGTTATCAATACACCCGAATTCTAATGTCATTAATCGAAACCGATCCATCACGGTGTCGTCTTTAATATTAGAATTTTTTAACATCAATATGAACTTGATCTTTAATAACTAAACCGAAAAACACATAGGTCACATAAGAATATAAATATTCTTACATTCTCCCACTTGACCTTTGTGTCGACATAATGGTTTAATAACTATAATGCGCGCTTGATACCAAGTTCATCTAACTTTAAGTATTATAATAAAATCAGAATTGATTGAATCATGGCGGTCACAAATCATTGAACGACATGATTCCTTCCATGTATTACAAACCAATTCAACCTCTATATCATCCTTACATGAGAAGAACTTTAATTCTAAAAATGATCATATGTTATCTATGAACCATAAGTGTATACACAAACCTTTATGATAGCATGCTTAATAAAACAGAAACACAACTTTAAGTGAATTCTTGTGTCACACACTTAATGAGCAAATTATAAATTTTAAAGCAAGATCTTATCTATAACACCCATACGTTCTACATGGCCATTGAACGCCTTGGGTGGTAATCCTTTAGTTAACGGATCCGCTACCATCATGTCCGTTCTAATATGCTCAAAGGACACCCTACGTTTCTGTACTTCTTCTTTGACAGACAAGTACTTTAACTCCATGTGCTTGGCACCCTTTGAGTACTTGTCATTCTTTGAAAAGAAGACAGCTGCGGAATTATCACAGTAAATTCTCAGCGGCTTAGCTATAGTGTCGACAATCCTAAGCCCCGAGATAAAGTTCCGCAGCCACAATGCTTGAATCGTGGCCTCAAAGCATGCCACAAATTCAGCCTCCATAGTGGAAGTAGCAATGACAGACTGCTTTCCACTTTTCCATGAAATTGCTCCCCCAGCTAATAGGAACAAATAGCCAAACGTTGATTTTCTACTATCGACGCATCCGGCATAATCAGAATCTGAATAACCAATGACCTCAAGATGATCAGATCTCCTATATGTAAGCATGAACTCTTTGGTGCCTTGCAAGTACCTGAGAACTTTCTTTGCAGCTTTCCAGTGGTCCATTCCGGGATTACTTTGATATCGACCCAACATACCAACGGCAAAGTTGATATCTGGTCGAGTACATCTTTGAACATAGTTCAAACTCCCAACCACTGATGCATAAGGAATTCTTTCCATTTCCTTACGCTCCAATTCATTTTTAAGACATTGCTTTTTACTGAACTTATCCCCCTTCTGAATTGGAGCTATCCCTGCAGAGCATTTGTCCATTCTATATCTTTCTAAGATTTTATTGATATATCCTTTCTGAGACAAACTTAACAGTCCTTGTGATCTATCTCGAAATATTTCTATTCCAATCACATAAGATGCCTCACCCATATCTTTCATTTGAAAATTCTTAGAGAGATATTTCTTTATATCATGTAGCATACCCATGTCATCTACAGCAAGCAAAATATCATCAACATATAAGACTAAAATCACAATTCTGCTCCCACTGACCTTAATGTAGATACATCGATCAACGATTATCTCTACGAAACCATATGACGTTATGGTATCATTGAACTTTAAATACCATTGTCTGGAAGCTTGTTTTAGTCCATATATTGACTTTCTCAGCTTACAAACCAGATGTTCTTTCCCTTTCAGATCGCCTTAATGGTTCTTGTGGTACACTATTCTCTTCTTGAATTATGACAGATTCATTAGCTGGTTCAGCTAGTGGGATTAGCTCATCTTCATGTTGTTCTATTGTGTCGTTTGACTGTGATGCAACAATAGGAACAACTACCTTAGGTGCAACTATAGGTGAAGAAACTTCAACCTGAACTTCTTTAATGTTCACCTTTCTTGGTTCACCACTCCCACTAGTTTCACCACTTTCAATGAACCTAGCATTACCCGTTTCAACTATTCTCGTACTATGGTTAGGACAATAAAATGTATACCCCTTCGATTTTTCAGGATAGCCAATGAAAAATCCACTGACAGTCCTTGAATCAAGTTTCTTTTCATGTGGGTTATATAACCTTACTTCTGCTGGACAACCCCAAACACGAAGATGCCTTAAACTAGGTTTCCTTCCTGTCCACAGTTCATAAGGTGTCTTAGGAACTGCATTACTAGGAACCCGATTCAGCACATACGTTGCAGTTCTTAATGCATATAACCACAATGAAGGGGGTAAAGAACAATTACTTAACATGCTCCTAACCATTTCCATTAATGTACGATTCCGCCTCTCAGCTACACCATTCTGCTGAGGTGTACCGGGCATCGTGTATTGAGCACAAATGCCTCTACTTTCAAGTAGCTTTGCAAATGGACCTGGACATTGTCCACTTTCAGTGAATTTTCCATAAAACTCACCACCTCTATCAGATCTCACAACTTTTACTTTTCTATCTAACTGCCTTTCTACCTCATCAATGAACACCTCTAGGACATTCACACACTACAAGAAAACAGACATTTAGCGTCAGCGTAATTCGACGCTAAAAGCCCATAGCGTCGAATTAGCGTCGAAATCATTTTCGACGCTAAACCCTCGACGCTAATTAATTTTCGATGCTAAATCGATGCTAATTTTTCGACGCTAATTCGACGCTAACTAGCATCGATTTAGCGTCGAAAAATTTCGAGGCAACGTGACGACGCTAATTCGACGCAAAATAGCATCGATTTAGCGTCACAGTGTTTCGATGCAACATATCGACGCTAAATCGATGCTATTTTGCGTCGAATTAGCGTCGTCGCTTTCGACAATTTCGACGCTAATTCGACGCTAAATAGCATCGATTTAGCGTCGATTATTATTTGTTATTTAAAAAAAAAAAATTTATAAAAATATATTAAAAATTAAAAACATTATAAAACAAAATATGCGATACAAATGAAATAAAAATCTTAATCTACTCTTGTTGTTGGGTCCTTAGATTGATGACATCTTCCCGGATCATCTCTTCGGATTCTTGCTCGAATTGCGTAGGACCATCAGGTGGAGGCGGTGGAGGAAACTGAAGCCCTTGCAAGGCAGTTGCTAATGCTGGATTATCCACTGCAATGATGTTGAAGAGACTGGTCATTGCCGAAAGGTTAGTCTCTAGCTGCGAAATCCTAGAATTAGCAGTTTCCAACTGCCTGGTCAATTGCGGCTGAGACGGACCCGTGGTGTAAGAATATCGAGCCGACGAACAAGCTGTTGGGACATCTCTGATGGATCCAACACCCATCGTTCGTCCTTTCTTCTTCGGTGCAACCTATAAAATAAAAATGTTATACAATAAAATTGTAATAAAAAATAACTTTAAATATATTAAGAAAATCTAAAAAATTATCTCTTCGTAAAGTCGATCCAAATCTTGGACACCCATCATAGACTGGACAGATTCGTCTAGCTCTGCCAGTCGTGCGTTGTACTCGTTGAACGTTTGTTCCGCTTGAGCGGTAACAAACATTCCATCCTTCCTTCGATGAGTTTTCTCCATCACTTTAACCATCGGAGGAAGATCACCGCCATCAGCCTGTTAAACACAAATAAACGTAAATAAAACTTAAATATAAATATTTAAAATACAAAAAAATCAAATAAATTACCATATCCAGTCGTATTGTGGCGTACGATTTTTGACCCGCACAATGCTTTGAAGGTCCATCTCCTTCGGCCACTGGCGTGAGACGGGCTACAGAACACTTCCCCGATTTAACCACCGAATGGAGATCCTCCCAGAATTGCACTAGACCCGACCAAACATCGGGATCCATCCCTAGCGGCTTCGCCTCATCGCCTTTCGCGCGCCACGCCTTCTTCAAGTTACCGACGTAACCGTTGAGACGCTTTAGCGCCTTACGCTCGAACTCTGCTCGCACTTCGAACGTACGACCTTCTTCCCAATGCCATCCTTACTACAAAAATACGAATAATATTATGAATATATTTAAAATAAAATTTTTTAATAATTAAAAATAAATAATATAAAAAAATTACCGCCCATGATTCGAACCAAATATCCCGCACATGCTGCGGCGTCTTGCTCCAATTAGCATGAGGCATAGTGAAAAAAGCCGCGATGGCCTTGGTGACCGAACGCGATACCTTGTTATCGTTAAACCTGTTAAACAAGAATTTACAATGATCTAATTATAATTTGTAATTAAAAATTAAATAACCAATATTAGTAATATTGTAAAAGATATAATCATACCATAATGTACCAGGAGGCCTCATCGGATGGAGAGTCCTAACCCGTGTCCCTCGTCCAGGTTGGCGGAGAAGCTCGGTAATCCGCATCATGAGAGGCACGTTTACCGGTGGCGGCTCTTGGTGGTCATCAGAAGGGTCTGTTGCGTCTTCTTCTGCCTGTGTCTCTGGCTCTGGCTGAGACGGTGGCAGTGGCGGTGGCGGAGCTCGTGGTGCAACTCGTGATGGACCTCGTGGTGGAGGTCGTGGACGATATGTCGCAGCTTGCGAACCCGACGTTGATCCTGATCCTGATCCTGATCCTGATCCGCGACGACCATCATATCCAGGAACCGTAGCATCCTCGCCAAATAACTGTCCGTAGGAAGGTGGTCGATCCGCCTATAAAACAAAAAAAATTAATAAATAAAAATAGAAAACATATAAATTAATAAATAAAAATTAAATTTGTAAAAATAATTCCAAAAATGCTTAAAAAAATATTTAAAAATGCATTTCAATTTCTAAAAATCCAATTTAATTCTTACAAATCCAATTTCATTTCTACAAATCCATTTAAATTCCTAAAAATCTATTCTATTTACAACAAATCTATTTCAATATAATTCCTAAAAATCCAATTTAATTTCTAAAAATCCATTCAAATTCCTAAAAATCTATTCTATTTACTACAAATCCATTTCAATTCCTAAAAATCCAATTTAATTTCTACAAATCTATTCAAATTCCTAAAAATCTATTCTATTTACTACAAATCCATTTCAATTCCTAAAAATCCAATTTATTTTCTACAAATTCCTAAATCAAATTTAACATAATAATTATTAACAAAAAAAAAAAAAATTTACCATGTGTGGGAATTCGATATAGGTCGCCGGAGAGAGGGAGGTCGCCGGTGAGAGGGAGGTCGCCGGAGAGAGGGGCGTCGCCGGAGAGAGAGAGAGTGAGAGAGAGAGAGAGAGAGGAGTGTCGACGGGAGATAGAGAGAGAAAGAGAGAGAGAGAGACGTAGAGAGAGAGAAGTCGGCGTCGCCGGAGAGAGAGAGAGAGGGAGAGGAAGAAACCAGAGTGGAAGAAATCGGAAATGAGGAAGAAGAAGAAGTTCGCTTCTGCATTTTATTATACTATCCGACGCTATTTCGACGCTAATTAGCGTCGAAATAGCGTCAAATTTTTCCGGAATCCCACGCACAATAAATGGTTACCGCGTTTTTGGTTAAATGTTTTTAATTTAGCGTCGAATTTGCGTCGAAAATTCAGATTCGACGCTAAATTAAAAACATTTAACCAAAACCGCGGTAACCAAATTTGGTTTGCCGCCATCGGTTAAACCAAATTAGTTGAATTTAGCGTCGTTTTTGCATCGGATAATAAAAAATCCGACACTTTTTTCATTCTATACCCTAAACCCAAAAACCAGAAATTTTAGATTTAGCGTCGATTTCATCTGATTCGACGCTAATTCGATGCTAAATCTATCAAATTCTGTGTTTTTGGGGTTTAGGGTATAGAAACTGCCACCTATACGAGAACTATCTTATCCTTTTCAATCTTTATTAGTACCGAATAATTTAAACTTTTAAAATTTTAAAATACCTATCTAGTTCCGAAATGTTTTATGATGGTATATGTTAACCAATATAGTTTATAGAAATGTAAGACTTATATGCTTTTGTTTAAAAGTATAATTATATGAACTTAGTTTTTTGCAATTAAATTATTCAGTTTATCTAATGTATATGCTTCACTCGTAATTGTTGACTTTTAAATGTTTTATTCTATACCCTAAACCCAAAAAACCAAAATTTTTAGATTTAGCGTCGAATCAGATGAATTCGACGCTAAATCGACGCTATTTAGCATTGATTTAGCGACGAATGCCCAAGATTCGATGCTAATTCGACGCTAAATCTAAAAATTTCGGTTTTTTGGGTTTAGGGTATAGAATGGAAAAGTTGTCAAATTTTTTATTACCCGATGCAAAAACGACGCTATATAGCATCGAATTAGCGTCGAATTCATCTAATTCGATGCTAATTCGACGCTAATTCAGCTTATTTTTTTTTAAAAAAACTTAATAATAATAGAAAATATGGTATAATAACAAATTAATATTATCCGAAACAAATGAAATAAAAAAAAATCCAAATAAAACACATGTATATGCTTCACTCCGAATCGTCATTTGAGTCATCGTCATTCTCATCGGTATTTTCGCCACTCTCGTTTGCGAACTCGTCTTCCGGGTTTTCTGCATCGGTAGCCTCCGAAAGAATTTCAGCTTCTCGATTTTGCGGATCTATAAGAATGATGTTGTCTATATCTTGTTCTGGAGTTGTTATATCCACGGCAGCTTCATATTGCATTGGAGTGTCGTCGGATTCAACTATCATTCCTCTGGGAGCTATTTTAAGCACAGATAACCATGAAATCCCTGTCTTTCTGACACGTGGATATGGTATGAAACAAACTTGATCTGCTTGTGATGCAAGGACAAATGGATCGTACTTTGCATAAGAACGAGATCCGTTAACATCGATGACACCAAACTTTTCTACTCGAGTCCCTCGCCCGACAACTGGATCAAACCACTCGCATTTGAAAAGGGTGCACTTTAAGTTAACCAAACCAGGGAATTGCACTCGAACAATGTCTTGTATAATGCCATAAAAATCCGTGTCCCCCGCTCGAACTACCACACCATAGTTCGCAGTTGCTCTGTTTTTGCCACGTTCGAACGTATGAAACACATAACCTCGTGTAAAATACATTGGAGATGACGTAACTTTTCCCAATGGACCTTGGATCAACTCTCTAAACCATACAGGGTACGACGTGTCTCCATAATCAACCTGGCAAATACAGTATACACATTGTAAATATAATAAGAGAATATATAGGTTTTAATGGAAACTAGATATATATAATTATGTTTTTAACTTACTTGAGTTTTCAACCATTTAGCAAAGTGGAGATCTTTACGTTTTTCAATCTCATCGGCGGATGCATTTGGGAAAGCCTCGGCAACTTGGCGAATGAATTCACTACAAGAAAATATAGTTATAATTAATAAATGTTTTCAAAGCATATATAAGTACGAAGATAACCCTTCTGATATCAGTCCGTAGTTGGTATTTATAATATGTACCTAAAAAATGGGGTAACTTCATCGCATTGTAAGAGAATATATGTGTGTGCACAATTGTAGTCTTCGTATGAGAACCAATCTTCTTCTCTTGTGATTCTGGCATGCCTACCAACTGCACAGAATATATCTGGGACATTTGAAACCGGATATGATTGCGCGATGCCACCATCGTCGTACCTACGTGGAACTCTTTTTCGTGTTCGGACTGTGGGAGAGAAGTAATATGAGCTGAAATGAGAGGTTTCTTCGGTTAAACTTCCCGCAACAATTGATCCCTCAACCCTAGCCAGGTTTTTTGCCTTTCCTTTTAAGTGTTTCATGAATCTCTCGAAAGGATACATCCAACGAAATTGAACGGGCCCTCCTAAATCGGCTTCGTGAGGAAGATGGATAGGAAGATGCTCCATAACATCAAAGAAAGATGGAGGAAATATCTTCTCTAAGTTGCACAACAATATTGGGATATTATGTTTTAGTTGTTGAATTCCATCATCAGTCAGAGTTCGCACACACAGATCCCGAAAAAATGCTCCAACACCTAAAACCGAAATTCAATATCATAAAAAAAAAAAAAAAAAAATTCACACATCATTTGTTTAGATATTTATATATCATCATAAAAATTATACCTGCAAGTGATTCATGCACGTTCGTTGGCAAAAGCTCTGCAAAGGCGAAAGGCAATCATCTCTGCATAAAGACATGACAATCATGACTTTTCATGCCAGAAAATTTTTGCCCTTGCTCTACCGACTTAGAGAGTTTTGACACGTATCCATCTGGAAACTTTACGTCGGTGGAAACCCAGTTGAAGAATGTTGATTTGCCTTCGTTTGATAATCTGAAGATAGGGACTGGAGCTCTACCATCTCCCGTGAGATGTAACTCAAATCTATAGCATATAAGAGGCAAATCCAATCTAGACTTCACGTTGTCTTTAGACCTGCCTGAAACGTTTAAGATGGTATGCATGATGTTATCGAAAAAGTTTTTCTCAATGTGCATGACATCAAGATTGTGGCGCAATAGATGATCCTTCCAATACGGTAGATCCCCGAAAATGCTCTTCTTATGCCAATTATGTTCAACAAGGTATCGATCTGGAAGATTGGCCGGGATATTAAGCCAGTTACCACCACGTTTTGCTGTATCCTGAGCTCCCCAATAATCAAGTTGTCCTTCAATTTGCTCTCCTGAAATATATGGTGGTGGTGGGATACGTACACGTTTGCCCTTTGTGAATAGTCTTCTGTTCCTCCGGTACGGATGGTTCATAGGGAGAAACCTGCGGTGACAATCAAACCAACAAGATTTTCTACCATTTTTAAGTTGGAAGGCATCTGTTTCATTTTGGCAATACGGACATGATAACCGACCATGTGTTGTCCAACCAGATAACATTCTGTACGCTGGAAAATCGCTTATCGTCCACATAAGCACAGCTCCCATGGTAAAATTCTTTTTCTTGGAGTAATCATAAGTCCGAACCCCAGCAGACCACAACAAGTTCAACTCGTGAATCAGCGGCTGTAAAAACACATCAATAGATCTTCTTGGATGCTTCGGACCAGGGACTAAAATACTCAAAAATAGAAATTCCCTCTGCATGCACATATCAGGCGGAAGGTTATAAGGTGTCAATATAACCGGCCACAAAGAATATTGCCTGCCAGACATACCAAACGGAGTAAAACCATCTGTACATAGGCCAAGATAAACATTGCGCTTCTCTTTAGCAAAATTAGAGTGTACCGATTTGAAGTGTTTCCAAGCTTTTGCATCAGAAGGATGATGAACTTCTCCTTCAATAGTTGAATGTTCCGCATGCCACCTCATTGATGCAGCTGTTCATTCCGAATGGTATAACCTTTGTAGCCTATCTGTTATGGGTAGGTACCACATTCGCTGGTACGGCACTTTACTTTTACCAGCTCCTTGGGGCTTAAATCTTGGTTTGTGACAAAATCGACATTCCTGTAGAGCTTCATCATCTTTCCAAAATATCATGCAATTGTCAATACAAACATCTATCATCTGCGAAGGTAATCCCAAACTAGAGACTAGTTTTTGTATGTCATAGTATGACTCAGCAGCTTGATTACCCTCTGGCAAATATTCTTTTAGAAGAGCTGCCCAATCATCCATACAACTCTCAGATTGATTATGATCAGACTTTATTGTCATTATCCTAGATGCCAATGATAATTTAGACAGACCTTCCCTACAACCTTCATAGATTGGTTGGTTTGCAGAATCAAGCATATCATAGAATTTTTTGGCATCTACATTGGGTTCCTCAGCAACATCAGGAGTAGACATAACTCTAGGAAATGCATCGGTTACCATTTCTTCGAACCTATTATGTTCTAACCCGACATCATGATCATTTACTATAACAAATTGATGCTGATCAAATTGCTCATTCGAATAACCCTGATCCATAGGTTGGTAACTAGTACTACCTGAAGTTTCATCTTCATATCCCTCTCCATGATAAAACCAAACATAATATTCAGGTGTAAACCCTCTATTAAATAAATGCGTACTAACTGTATCAATTGTCTGCGTCCTCGAATTTTTGCACTTCCGACACGGGCACACCATCAATCCGGTTCGTTGAATTGTAGGCACACTACTCGCTTGAGCCATGAAAATTTCAAGGCCGTTGAGGAACTCTTCTGAAAGCCCTCCATTTGCATCTTTACGTTGATACATCCAGCGTCGGAGTTCGTATATATCCCCCATTTTTTTCTAAATTTTGAAAAAAAAAAAAAAATTTCGAATTTTTTTTTTCTAAATTTTGTAAAAAAAAAAAATTTTTGAATTTTTTTTTTTAAAAACCGTGGACTGATTCAAGCGATGCGCGGGGTTGCGTATATATCGGAGAATTTAGCAGCGATTTAGCAACGATTTTGCATCGAATATTTAGCATCGAATTAGCGTTGAATACCTTAGTGTCGATTTAGCATCGAATTAGCGTCGAATTAGCACCCACGTAGGTAAACTCTTTTTTAATGTGTCTCCTACCTACCAATTTGAGGCAAATTTGACGCTATATTCGACGCTACGTGATCGACGCTAAATCGATGCAAAATGAGCATCGATTTAGCGTCGAATTCTGAAATTCTGACGCTAAATCGTTGCTAATTTGCGTCGATTTAGCATCGAATTTATTCGACCCTATTTAGCGTCGAATATGTAGACTGACACAAATCCGACGCAATTTCGACGCTAGATTAGCGTCGAAAAAATTCCGACGCTAAATTACAGTTTTCTTGTAGTGACAGATTGAGACTTTTCATGCAGCACATATATATATCCATAACGTGAGTAATCATCAATAAAAGTGATAAAGTATTTTTCACCACTCCAAGATGGAGCGTCAAAAGGGCCACATATATCGGTATGTATTATCTCAAGTAGTTGAGTGCTTCTTGTGGCTGGTTTCTTTACAACATGTTTAGTCTGCTTTCCTTTAATGCAGTCTATACACACATTTAGGTCATTAAAGTCCAATTGAGGAAGAATTTCATTCTTTACCAACCTCATCATCCTTTCTTTGGAAATGTGACCTAATCTTTGATGCCACAAGAAAGCAAAACTTTCATCTGATGCACTATGTTTATGCCTCGTCTTTCAATATTAAATAAGGATTCAGAAAACTTTTCATCAAGATTGAACTTATAAAGTGAATCAAACAAAGTACCACTACCATAAAAGTAATCGTTTCGGTACAACGAGAAAACACCATGTCCAATCTTAAAATCAAACCCTAAATTATCCAACCTACTTATTGAAACAAGGTTTCTAACACATTCAGGTACATAGAGACACCCTTCTAGTTCTATATGACAACCAATGTCCAAGATCAATCTATACGTCCCAATGCCTTCAATTCGTGCCTTCATTCTGTTTCCCATGAACAAGTACTGTTCAGGTCTTCTTATAGGCTGGATCGTACTGAATCCCTGTTTAATATGAGACACATGAGTAGTAGCACCAGAATCTAACCACCAAGTATTATTAGGCACTTCAATAAGATTCAATTCAGAGCAAACAAAACTGTAATGTTTACCTTTCTTATCGAACCATGCCTTCCTTTTAGCACAATCTTTCTTGAAGTGTCCCATTTTCTTGCAAAAGAAACACTTCTTTTCTTTCTGGTTTTGACTTTCAGGACCTTTCACGAAAGTCTTTTCCTTTTCTTTTTTTTTCATTTTCTTGGTTTTCCTTTCATGCTGCTGGCACTTCCAAGACCTACGAGATTAGCAACTTGTTCTTTCATTTTCTTTAATCTCCCTTCCTCCTGAATAAGCATAGCCTTTAGTTCCTTAAAGTTCCATTTCTCCTTAATGGTGTTGTAATTCACCTGGAACTGACTAAACTCAACAGGCAGGGAGTTCATGATGAATTGGACCAAGAATTGCTCATAAATCTCCATTCCCAAGGTCGTTAACTTTGCTGCCAAATTAGACATGTGTGTCACATGATCATGGATTGGCTGAGACCAGTCAAACTTTTTCGTAGTTAGCTCACTCATGAGACTTCCTACAATCGACTTGTCAGCCAAATCCGATTGTGAACACTCCTTAATTTTCTCTATGAATTCCCTTGCTTTATCTGTCTTAGGCATAGATGACTTAACACTTTCTGCCATCGTCATTCTCATGAGGTTTAAACTCAGCCTGTTAGATCGCTCCCAAGCCTCATACTTAGACTTGTCACTTTCAGAGCTCTTTTCAGTAATGGCTGAGGGTTCCTCATCCGTTAGGATTGCACGGTCCAATGCCATTGCACCCAGTGTAAACCGGATCTGTTCGGACCATTCTCCATAATTCAGCCCATTGAACTTTACGACAGAGTTAGCAGATGCAAACAAATTTGATGAAACTGCAAACATTTATACATGCTTACCCATTAGTGCTTTGAAACTTTAATACAGATTCATAGAAGACTTTTAAAACTTTTAAACATGTATTTAAGTAACCTTTGGGCAATACTTAAACACAAGCACTTTCATCGACGCTAATTCTAAAACTTTTATAATTAATCATATCATACATAAATCAACAAGTATGTTACCTTTAGGTATACATATTATTAACTATAGTAAGAAATGATTAATCCTTTTCATATTATTTACTATATCTAATGATCCACCTTTGGGTGATCTCCAAAAATATAGATAATAACTTAATTGATCAATAAAACTTTTATGTCATTTATAGCATCTCTTTAATCTTGATCAATTAATAAAATCTTTTAGTTTTCAATATTTATATATAATGTAACAAGGTCACTTTGGTGACTAACATGTCATATACAATATAAACATTAAAAATTTAATCGGGTAAAATTTTCTTTATATTGTATTAATATTTCATAACACAATTACCCTTTTTTTTAATCAAAGAGCGGAAGCATCTTAATTTCATTACTAATATTTTAAACTTATAAAATATCAAACGTTTAAGTGTGCCATATAACCGTACAAAACCATAAAACAAACTGGCTGTTAATAAACTTTCAAACAATACCGTTTTTTTTTATGAATCCACTAACTACTATGACTAAAATAATTTTCATGAACAGACATGAATCATCGTCCCTTTAAATGCGTTCCTTAGTGCCATAATCATAAACAAGTCACACGTGTAATTATGGGATCATATTCATGCAATCTAACAAACGATACAATGACGACAATACCTTAAGCCTTACGGAACTATCGCCACTATCAATTCTATTATGCAATAACCGTAATAGTGATTTCTAATCATCATAAGATTCAATTCGATAACTACATTTGTTACGTAACGTAAAGCGACTTGACAATTCATAGAGAACGACGGTTATATGTGATTCAATTGCGATTAAATAATTATCAATTCATCACAATTAATAAACCGTAGCATCTCTCAAAACCGAATTCCTTAATTTATATAATGATAAAATATAGATGCACACTAATCAACTAATTCCATAACTTGATTAAAAATTTAAGCACTCGTTCATGAATCCATGCAACACCGATTACGTATGAATTATGAATGCTCTTAATTATGTGTACGACAAAACAAATGGTTGTTACAAATTCATGCATGCTTGCAATGTAATCCTACGTCCTTTATCCAACGAATCAAAACTTGCATGCAACGTTTCATTTTCATTTACAACTAAAACATCTCAAATTTGCCGTAACTTAATTATGATTTTCTAATCATCCGTTCGATTATGGTGAATTAAAGAAATCTAGAGGAGCTCTGATACCACATGTAAACCGAAATTTCCTAATGATTTCAATTATGAAATCTATTCCAAGATCATCTAGATTTAAATTTAACTCAACCACAACCACTTTCTTGTAAAAGAAGAAAGACTAACCTTGATCCATAGCTTATTTGGTTTGATATGGAATCAACTTTTATTAGTTGATTTCTTCCTCCCTTTGACCTTTTTAATCCTTACAATTTCTTTGATGGAGAAGGAATCAAATCTATCTTAGTGATGTTCTCTTACGGTTTTGACAAGTTCTCATGCTTATTGTGTTGTATTTTCACACATAATCATTAAGTGTGTATTTATACTAATGAAAGCCACACTCCACTAATGAAAGCCACGTTCCTCTTTATGTAGGTGTCCTCATAGGAGTCCTTTCACACAAGAGAAAATCATGTCTACATTTCTTTTATAGGTGTCTTTATAGGAGTACTTTCACACACTCTTTGATTAAGTGTCCTTTCACACACTCTTTGATTAACTTGTGATGGTTCATCACCAAACCCACTTAATCACCACTTACATATATATATATATCTTATATAAAGCATCACTCAAATGTTATAAATGTTACTTTATTAACTACAATGCAATATACAAAATATAGAGAAAGACATTTACTAGTATATAATAAGGTAAGAGAGGAGGGTTATCAATACACCCGAATTCTAATGTCATTAATCGAAACCGATCCATCACGGTGTCGTCTTTAATATTAGAATTTTTTAACATCAATATGAACTTGATCTTTAATAACTAAACCGAAAAACACATAGGTCACATAAGAATATAAATATTCTTACACTCAGTAGCTAGCAAAACGTTTTCCAAGAGTAAACGCCCCTTGATGAAAGCACTTTGGTTTGGTTTCATTGCTTCCGGGAGGAGAGTCTTCAGCCGATTGGCAAGAATCTATGAGATGACTTTATAGATCGTGTTACAACAAGCTATGGGTCTAAAGTCCTTCATAGTTTCTGCATCCACAGTTTTCGGGATGAGCGAGAGTACCGTAGCGTTAACACCGCTTGGCATGAAACCATTTTGGAAGTATGATTGTACGGCTGTTACAAAATCTTTGCCCACTATCGACCACGCAGCTATAAAGAAACTCCTTTGTATAACCATCGGGTCCAGGCGTCTTACCCGAGGGCATAGAGCTGAGAGCTGCTTTGATATCCTCCTCAGTAACTTGTGTTGTTAACATCTCTTTCATGTGGTCAGAGCATCGAAACTCAATTAGGTTTTCAAGATCATTACCAAGACCAGCTTCAGTATCGCAAACAGCTTGCAAATACCTCTTGTAGTAATCAACCGCCTCCTCTTTTAGTTCTAGAGGGTCCGTTAGAGTTCGACCCTCCGCATTGATCAATTTTCGGATAGCATTGTGAGATCTTCTCGCCTGAACTGTTCGATGAAAGAATGAGGTATTATGATCTCCCCTGATTTTTGTCTAAAGAAGCTCTCCTCAACGTCAGCGTAATGATGCCATTGTCTCGCCGCCTCTGCCTCTCTTTCAAAAGTTTCTGCACACGGATTTTCAAGAGCTTGTCTCTGCCTCTCACAGAGAACATCAAGCGCATTTTTTGTTCTCCTCGTTATGTCCCCATATCTATCCCGATTCAGAGTTCGTAGAAGAGGCTTTAGTAGCTTTAGTTTCTTATGGAATCTGTAAATTGCAGAGCGTGAGTGATATATCTCCTCCGTCGCATCCCAACAACTTGCAATTGTTTCGAGGAACAGGGGATGATCTGTAAGGTAATTGAAAAACTGGAAATGGCGCTTCTTACGGCTTACTGTAGTAGTCATCTTCACCGTACCTCGGACATGATCAGATATACCATTTGTCTCGAAAGCAGCAAAAGATTCAGTGAACGTATCCGCCCACATCCCATTTACCAAAACTCTGTCCAGTTTCTTCCTTCCCGATTGGCTCGGCATCTCTATGGTTCCACCAAGTGAATTTTGGACCAGTGTATCCGAGATCAGTGAGCTCACATTCAGAAACTAACTCTTGGAAATCTTGCATCCCCAACTGATCTCCTAACCCATACGACACACGAGAGTGTTCATCAGAAGCTAATGTGACATTAAAATCCCCTAATAAGATCCAAGGTAGATTGCCTTGACCAAACATCTGTTTAACGTTTTTAATCTCTTCCCATAGAGTGAGACGATCGTTCCTAAAGTTGGAGGCGTAAATACACGAACAAACAAAGGTCTCTCCTCGAACTGTTTCAATTCCAATCGTGATCATTTGCAGACTTTTAAAAAGAACAGTGACTGTAACTTCAGCAGACCAGACCAGCCAAATACGACCAAGTCTGTGATAATCGTAGTTTGTTACATATTCCCAACCAGGAAATACACGTGAAATGATGCTTGAACTATTCTCCTCGTGCACTCTAGTCTCAAGGAGACAACCGGATTGTTGGGAAATCCTGAAATCATTTGTACTTTACTCTAGTTAAAGTTGAAATGTTGAGGTTTGACATTTGTATAATATTAGATAGTTATAATGTTTTGTTAGAAACCGCTTATAATCTATAGACTTAAAAGTTTATTGCTAATATTATACAAACCTACAGGGTCACACACCTAACTAAATTGGATCAATATATTTAATTGGGTTTAATCGTGATTAAACCAATTATAATTGTTGGGTTTAATAGATTTATTGTACATGATATATATACTTAACGTGAATTGAAACATTCATGTAAAAGATATTCTTAATTAGATTAAGAGTATATGTGTATATCTTGAGATTCCTTTTTAGAGAAAAAGGAAATAATACCAATTAATTATAGGGCATTTAGCTCAAATCCCATGGAAATTAGGAAATATTACTAGAACCATATAAAACTTTTTTTTATTACTGACATTTTTTAAATACCCAGCGTGCCCTTTTGTTACGTTGTGACAAAAAATGTAATTACAAGATTGCCATAGCCACGTAAGCAACCACGTAGGAAATCGCTGACGTGTACTAATGAACTCAGCCGTAAATGGATACGGCTGAGTTATGGTTACGTTGCGGCTGAGTTATGGTTAGTTGTGGCTGAGTTATTAAAAGCGGCAGACTTATGAGAGATCGGCTGACTTACGAACATAAATCAGCCGTTAGTGACGGCTGACTTACAGAAATCTGGCTGACTTATTAGATAACGGCTGACTTATGAACAGAAGTTACGGCTGAGTTATACAACGGTGGGCTGATTTATGAGGTAATAGCTGACTTACGAACATAAATCAGCCGTTAGTGACGGCCCATTTACAGAAATCTGGCTGACTTATGAGAGATCGGCTGACTTACGAACATAAGTTACGGCTGAGTTATGTTCTCCGGTTGGGAAGCAGTTACGGCTGTTACGTAAATCAGCCGTAATTGGCTGGGTTAACAATAACTCAGCCTTATTACGGCTGACTTATCATCGGAAGATTAATTACTAGAATAGCATTTATTTTACGGCTGATTTATTTGACGATACGGCTGACTTAATATTTTATAGCCTTATTACGGCTGATTTATTAGCGAAAGATTAATTACTGAAATACTATTCACGTCGCGGCGGACTTACACTATACTTGATGGCTGATTTATTAATGGCTGAGTTATGTGTTCGTTTGGCGGCTGACTTACCGATATTCCATGTCATCTGCTCCGATTTTCCATGTCATCAGCTCTTATTTGCCATGTCATTATTAATGTTACGACAGTCTTCATCTACGACCTTCGCCTTCTTGTTACTATTCTTCATCTAGCTTTTTCATTCATCAGAGATCTTATGGATCCGGTAATTATTGTTTCCGGTAACTGGGTTAAGAAACACAGATATGTATTCAACACCGACGGTAGAGGATGTAGAGTTGTGCATATAAATGAGAAAACAACAGTAGACGAACTTGCGAAGATAGTACTCGATGATTACGGATTGAAGGAGTCAAGCCATCAGATTCAGCTGAGCTACATGTTCTCGAATAAAGTTTTGAAAACAATGGCGCACGATACTCCACCAGTTTACCTCTCAAATACTCGACAGTTGCAAGTTTTTTTAAGCCTTAGAAAAATTGAACACTTACGTCTTTGTGTGGAGATTACGGAGAATGAAATTAGTCGGAATGACGGAGCGAGAGAGAAGAATAAAAAGTTATTCAGTTATAGCTCAGAAGTTGAATCTAGATACGAAGATTACTGTGGGAGTTATGATGGTTTCAACTTGGAGGATGAAGTAGAAGAAGATGATGAAGAAGACGAAGGAAATGAAGTAGTCGAAGAAAATGAAGAAGACGAAGAAGATGAAGAAGGCGAAGAAAATGAAGTAGTCGAAGAAAATGAAGTAGGCGAAGAAGACGAAGAAGATGATGAATTTGATAGCCGATTTGATATGTTCGACGACTCGGATGGTGAGTCATCTGATGGGGATAACTTCAGTTTATTCGGTGAGTCTCCAACACAAGACGAAGATTCACCGACACTATCTCCTAAAAAGAGACCTAATAACTTGTCGACGATCGGATCTAAAGGGAATCCGGAGGTTCCAAGGTTAGATTTGTCTTCCCTAAACCTCTCGGTAGGGCAACGATTTGAGAGTAAAGCCGATTTGGAGAAACGACTGAAACTTCTTACGGTGAAGGATCGATTTGATTTTGATGTACACGTATCCGATTCGGATACACTCGTTGTTAAGTGTTGGGTTGGTGGATGTCTCTGGAGAGTTCGTGCTACTACACTAGGGGATCCCCCGGCATTTTATGTTCGTATATACGATTCGGATCATACATGTTCTATAACTGAGCGTTCTAGTCGATCTCGAAAAGCAACAGCGGCTATTTTAGGAGAGTTGTACAAGGACTTTCTCGGCGACGTTGGTCCGTCAGTTCGACCTACGAGTGTCGGAATATCTATCAAAAAAAAATTTGGTGTAAAGGTAATTATTAGTACTTGCGGCTGAGTCAACGGCAGCCGTTATATAAAAGAGTCGGCTGAGTTACATAAACGAGACGGCTGAGTTATATAACTTAATGGCTGAGTTATCTAAACTCAACGGCTGAGTTATATAAACTCAACGGCAGAGTTATATAAACTCAACGGCTGAGTTATATAAACTTAACGGCTGAGTTACTACTACGTTTGGGCTGACTTATTTTTACGATGCGGCTGACTTATTTGTATTATTTTCCATGTGGTCAGATAGATTATTGGAAATCACATAGAACGCTAAGATTTGCAAGGGAACTCGAGATGGGAACTCCTGAGAGTGGGTTTGAAGACTTGCCTTCTTACTTATACAAGATAAGAAGGGCAAATCCGGGTACAATTGCGCGTCTTCAAATCGATGAGTTTGGAAGATTCATGTATATGTTCCTTGCATTTGGTGCGAGCGTAAATGGGTTTCCTTTCATGCGCAAGTTGTCGTTGTCGACGGTACATTTCTTACTGGTAAATACAAAGGAACGCTTCTCACAGCACTAGCTCAGGATGGTAACTTTCAGATTTTCCCAATTGCCTTCGGTGTGGTTGACACTGAAAATGATGATTCGTGGCACTGGTTTTTTACGCAACTAAAACTTGTGATTCCTAATGATGAGGGTCTTGCGATAATCTCAGATAGGCATAACTCGATAGGGAAAGCAATTGGGAATGTGTATCCGTTGGCTTCTCGGGGAATTTGCACTTATCATTTATATAAGAACATTTTGGGACAGTTCAGAGGAAAAGATGTTTTTCGTCTGGTGAAGCAAGTGGCAAGATGTTTTAGGATGCCTGATTTTACTGCGATATACGAGGAGATTCAAGCGATTAATCTTGAACTCCATGGCTACCTTGAAAGAGCTGGTGTCAACCTGTGGGCCCGTGTTCATTTCCCGGGCGAAAGGTATAATTTGATGACTACGAACATAGCGGAATCAATGAACCATGCACTGTCAAATGCTAGAAGTCTTAACATTGTTTGACTATTAGAATCGATACGGGTTATGATGACCAGATGATTTGTTGAACGGAGAGAGGATGCTATATCGCAGCTAACCACGCTTTCGCGTGGTGTCGAGAAACTACTACATGTAAGTCAGCCGTAACATTTGATACGTCAGCCGTAACATTTCATAAGTCAGCCAAAGCATTTGATAAGTCTGTCGTAATATTTGATAAGTCAGCCGTTACTTTGTTTATGCTATTTTGACATTTTTTATTCTGTATTTATAATAGGGTCGTGTTACTGCCGCTAGACTTATGACGGCACGAAGGATTGATGAATATCACACTGAAGTTATATATGGATCTTTTGGGGTTTCTTCGCATGTTGTGAATTTGGACGGAAAAACATGCACATGCCGGCGTTTCGAAGGGGAGAAATTACCATGCGTGCATGCAATCGCAGCTGCCGAGAACAGGGATAAATGTCGGATATCCCAGTCCTTACTATCAAAACAATAATTTGGTAAACGCATATGCTCAGTCGATCATGCCGGTAGATTCAGCGCTCCAAGTTCCAGATAATGTGGCAAACCAACCGTGCTTTCCCCCGGTTGTTCGTCAACCACCAGGAAGGCCTAAGAAAGGTAGGATGAAATCTGCTCTAGAAGTTGCACTTGAGAATAAACTACCTAGGAAAGAACACACATGTTCTCGTTGTAAACAGGTTGGACATAATGCAAGAACTTGTCCAATATAAATTGTTGGTTGTATTACGGCTGAGTTATGGATTTTGTTTACAATATGGCTTTAATTGTATGGATTTTGGTTTGATTTTTTCCAAAATAGAAACACGAAACGTTGCGACACGACTGAGTTATGGATTTTGGTAAGACGAAACGTCGCGGCACGGCTGAGTTATGGATTTTTGTTTGATTTTCCCGCCCAAAATAGGGCGGGAAAAATTATAATTTCAATTAATAAACCGGGTGAAACTAGAAATACGAAACGACGCGAGACGGCTGAGTTATGATATAGAAATACGAAACGTCGCGACACGGCTGAGTTATTATACTTGACGGATGAGTTATGTTTAATGAGGCTGAGTTATGTTTAGTAAGGCTGAGTTATTATACTTGACGGCTGAGTTATGTTTAGTAAGGCTGAGTTATTATACTTCACGGCTGAGTTATATAAAAACTTGTATAAATTGTTGTAAGCAAAAATAAAAATTGTAGTAAACGGCTGATTCATTTACATAAATAAACTCAAAATTTATACAAAATATTTAGGGTTCAAACATTTATTTAAAATTACATTGTCCAAACTCAAAATTATCTGGGCCAAACTCATCAAACATTTCGACGAGAGCAACCCAAACTCTATTTGTAATCCAATCAGGCTTCTCGCCGCCATGATGCCATATCCTCTTAAACGTCCGCATTTGAGATCAAAATATCGTTTTAGCCAGCAGATTAAACTGTGTCCAAACCGTCAAATTATGCCTCGGATCCCATCTGTATTTTCGCTATAAAAAGAAACAAAAAGTATTAGTGTTTAAGAAACAAAAAGTTAAATCTAATATGAAAGTTAAATTATGCTTACAGTTAGTTTAAGAAACCACTGTCCCTTAACATCATCGGGAATGAACTGGTAAGTCGGCCACGGCTCAACCCATCCATCTCGAAGAATATCCGGGATCGCCTGCAAGATATCGTGTAAAAACTTAAACCACGTAACAGTAGTTTGGTCACACCAGACACCCGCACCAGGGTTTAGAAGAGGGAGGTTATCCCGATCTTGCATGTTGTGTATGGCATTGATCATGCTCTCGAACTGGGATGTCATATTAGGGACAATCGACATGATGTATGTTTTTATGAGATTAGGTTTTTTCTATAAAAAAAAGTGATGGGAGAGACAATATTAAAGAGAATGGCTATATATATAGAGAGAGAGAGAGATAGGAAGCCGAAACATCGCAAGATGGAGAGATAGGAAGACGAAACGTCGCAAATTTCCCGCCCAAATTTACATTTGACGGCTGAGTTATAGGAATTTCACGGCTGAGTTATGGATTTAGGGTTTAGGGTATAGGGATCATGGTTTGGGTTTTAGGGTTTAGCATTTAGAAAATATATGATTTAGAGTCTCAAATGAAACAAATTATACACATTCAATTGAAAAAAATTCTATGTGGTTTGCAATATATTATTTTGGGTCTTAACTATATGTAAAGTTTTAAGTACTTGTAAGACAATTTATATCTCAAGATCAAGTTAGAGTCTCGACTTGTAAATTGAAGAAAGAAAGTATTCACTTTCAGATGATTTATATTCATTTTATATTAACAAATTGATCTTAATTATAATTTTGTAAGTCTTAAATTTCATTTTCGATTTTAGGGTTTAGGGTATGGCTGAGTTATCTAAATGAAATGGCTGAGTTATCAAAACAAAACGGCTGAGTTATATACACTAAAAATATACAATTTACGGCTGAGTTATATACCCTAAAAACATACAATTGAACATACAAATAGAAGGTTCACAAGGGCTAAATCAGCTAAAATGCGCCAACATATCATATCCCTTTTCAGTGAAGATCTCTGCTGCCATTTTCACCCGTATACCCTGAATATTTTTATCGCATATTCCATCAAAAGTTACACCAAGCGCTAGACACTCGATAAATTTCGCTGAATACACGCCACAGTCGCCAACTTGGGTGTTTTGGGGAATGTTTTTGCCGCTTTTACGTCTGAACGCAAATTGTTTTCGGCAAACGATTTTTCTTCCAGGAATGACAGCATCGATCATTGCAGGGATCATTTGCAACAGCGGCCTAAATGCTTCTAGCATCTTCTGTTCACTTTCAGGAGTTACCTGTCCAATGATGGGATCGTAGGCATCGATCTTCTCCTTCAGAAGATCCGCGTGAAACGCCACCCAATGATCTCCTCCAGTATGAAGCACTCCGTACAAATAATCAACATCTTCAAGCCACTTCTTGTTTGTCGGAAGGTCGGCGGGAATCTTACCGTATATGAGATTTTCATAACCTGAGTCCTTGAATTTGAACATCTTTGGATTCATCTTGAACTGCTCGAAATCCCGAACCCATAATCCTAGGAACACGTGTCCACAAAGGCTATGCGCTTGGACCAGAATGGGCTGGGATCTTGCATGGACCTTTTGGTGAGAACTCTCATATACGAAGTAACATGCTGTACACAGAAGATTAAGTCAGCCATCGAATTATCATAACTCAGTCATTAAATAAACATAACCCAGCCACAAAATAACTAATAACTCATCCATCAAACAACGATAACTCAGCCATCAAACAGACATAACTCAGCCATCAAACAGCCATAACTCAGCCATCAAACAACAATAACTCAGCCATCAAACAACAATAACTCAGCCATCAAACAACAATAACTCAGCCATCAAACAACGATAACTCAGCCATCAAATAACAAATAACTCAGCCATAAATAACCATAACTCAGCCATTAAATAACTAACAACTCAGTCATAAATAATCAAAACTCAGCCGTAAATTATACTTACAGTATCAAACAACCATCCATACTGTAGATTTGGCCAATGCTTTCTTTCAGTCATGAGAATTCTGTAGAAACTCACTTCCTCGTTATTAAGATCGGTCAGTGCAATGGCCCTAATAATCAAACACAAGTCAGTTTAGACAAATATTGCTAATAGCTGTATAAAATTAAAAAAAAGAATGGTGTAAAAGTCTATACTCGAATGGCTTCAGATGTTGCTTAAGTTTCTCCAGATGTTGCTTAAGTTTCTCCAGATTAGCCGGGTCAACAGGTGCGAGAGGATCATAGATCGCTGATGAAGGTTCAAAACCCTTCCTCATGCACGTCGTCCCATTGTCTCCAACAGAAGGAAAAACTGCTGAAGGAGGATTTGGCTTCCCTGCTAACCCAGTTGTAGCTAATTGAACCCTCGACCGATACTCCTTAATTCTCGCTAACCGAAGCCTTTCATCTTCTTCCTCCTCAGACTCCGGTAACAGTTGGTTTTCTTTTGCGAGAACTTCATCGGTCACATCCTCAACATCAGTTGGACCTTCCATCTTCCCTTTCCCCTTCGTCTTCACAACCGGCAATTGTATTCTTATTACACCCTCACGACTCTTCTTCGCAGCCGCTTCTTTCTTCTTTAACTCAGCCGCTGCCTTCTCTTCCTTCTTCTTTAAATCAGCCGTTGCCTTCTCTTCTTTCTTCTTAAGAGCGATCTTCTTCCTTTTAGCAGCAACTTCAGACTTCTTCTTAGCAGCATCCTCAGCTTTCTTTTTCAAAAATTCCTCGTTTTCTTTTTCTGTTGGGTGCCACCTGGTTCCGCGTCGTAATTCTTGCTTGGCAGGCGAAACAGTTACGAAATCAAGTTCACTACCAAACAAATTCTTTTTCGCCTCAGGCGTACCCTTAGAAATTTGTTCTTTCGCCTTCAATTTTGACCCCACAGCTTCCTTCTGTTTTGGAAAAAACTGCTGCGGAGTTCGGCTTTCGGCCTTAGCAAGCTCCTCAGGCGATGTCGTTTTAGCCCACGCAACATTGTCAGGGGTCTCAGATACCGTATTAGGTACCGTTCGACTATTATCTGACTTTTGCCCTGCTCGCGTTTTTGGACTGGGAACATAGTTTTGGGCACTTTCGGATAAACCCAAAACTTTCAGATGCTCATCCACTGCATCTTTGACTCTATCAGCAAAATTCTTTTCCATATCTTTGACTCTATCAGCAAAATTCTTCTCCATATCTTCCATCTTGGAATCGTAGCCGGAAAACTGCGAGCAAACCCTCTCAAAAATAGAGTCATATCTATCAAATTTAGTGGCAATTTTCTCCAGCGTAGCGATTATGGTATTCATAGCCGCCGCGTCCTCACTAGCACCCGTTCCCTTTGCATCCTCCTTCTTTGCTACATCAGCAGCTTCATCCTCCTCAGCAGCTTTCTTCTGCTTCTTTCTGGGTCGCTCAGACTCAGAGTTAAAAGGAACTAAAGCCAACCTTTTTTTTTCTTCTTCTCCTTCTCCTTCCTCTGAACATCCCAATAATCACCTACTACATACCTACCAGAATGTAGGTCTCTTATCAGGTTACTCAGATGTGGGTCATCGTCTTCACCCGGCCACTGAGGAAACATCTCCTCTATAGACTCCTTCAAAACCATATGCCTAACACGCACCTACAACAGTAACTCATAACTCAGCCATTGAATAATCATAACTTAGCCATAAAAGAATAACTCAGCCATCAAATAAAGAATAACTCAGCCATCACACAAACAAATCATAACTCAGCCATCAAACAAATCATAACTCAGCCATCAAATAAAGAATAACTCAGCCGTAAAATGAAGAATAACTCAGCCATCAAATAAAAAATAACTCAGCCATCACACAAACAAATCATAACTCAGCCATAAAAAATCATAACTCAGCCGTGAAATAAAGAATAACTCAGCCATCAAATAAATAATAAATCAGCCTAAAACCTTACATGACCATGGTCTTGAATCTCCTTTTTCAGGACTGTATCAAAACTTGCTCGTGTGCGCGTTGCTTCATATCGAAGAAGCGGAATTTCTTCCGCATGGATTATTCTGCTAAAACGCTCACGAAAGCAACTGATAGATTCATATGCCCAAGCCAATAAAGCGTAAACCAGGCCGCTGATGGAGTATGTCTTTCCTACTGGATTCAACGACTGAATACTACCAACCAGCGCTTCAAATGCAGCCCGACCCCATGGATAAGTCATCATGGCTTCATCATCAAATACTCTTTTTGCCGTTTCAAAAGGTATCCTAGAATTATGATGCCCGACATAAATTCCCATGGCTTAAAGAACTAACAGCCCTAACCATTTACGCTTTTCAAAACTCCAGGACCTACAACCTCTTATTGCTGCCCTCAGTTCATCAGGCTTGGGTCCAAGGCCATGCGGCACATTCAACTCGTCCCAAAACTCTCTGTATTGGTCAGGTTCATTTCTACTTTCTGTTGGCACTGGGTCTGTGTTTAACCCAGTGATCTCACCAAACTCGAGTAAGCTAGACCTGATAGGTTGATCACCAACCACGCTCCATATCTCCTTCTTCTCTACTTTCAGCTGTCGACATAGTAGATAGTGTACAGTCCTACCAGACCACACACATTTTCCATCGACTAGCTTAGCAATTATTCCAACTGGAAACTTCTTCAGTTCTTCCCACACCTCAAGCCCTAATTGTGTTCTAACCAAACCAAAATCTCCCATATAGGAATTGTGATTAAGCTCTCTATTTTCTAGATTAGCAGAGCGTATTGATCTTCTTGGGTATTCAGGTGTTTGATGTTCCATCTCAGTTGCTTGATGTTCCATCTGATGACAAAAGACTTAAATAAATCAGCCGCAATAGAAAACTAACTCAGCCAAAACATAATATATAACTCAGCCACAACATAATTTATAACTCAGCCGCAATAGTAAACTAACTCAGCCGTGTAGCGACGTTTCGTCTTTCTATACCATAACTCAGCCACAACATAAGTTATAACTCAGCCGCAAAAAACCCTAACTCAGCCACAATTTATAACTCAGCCACAACATAATTAATAACTCAGCCGCTAAAACCCTAATTCACCCATAATATAATTGATAACTCAGCCGCAAAAAAACCCTAACTCAGCCACAACACTATTAATAACTCAGTCGCAGTAAAAAAAAAACTTAGCAACAACCTACCGGATAAGAAGATTTTAGGCGAATGCGGAGAAGACGATTACGAGGGAAGTCGATTTCGATTGTGGAGAAGATGATCACGAGGAAAGAAACAATGTCGATTTCGAATGAACAGTTGACAAAGTTTGCGGTTTTCTTTTGCGTTCTTTTTTTCCTTTGAAAGAGAACTTAACGTTTTTGCTTTTGAAACTTGACTCTTTTCTAATCACGGTTATTTCTTAATGAAGTGGAACTTAACGTTTTTGCTTTTGAAACTTGACTCTTTTTTAATCACGGTTATTTCTTAATGATGTGGAACTTAAACGTTTTTGCTTTTGAAGCGTGACTCTTTTCTCATCACGGTTATTTGTTAATGATGTGGATTTATTTTTGATTTTTTAATTAAAAATAATCTCAATTAAGAAAAATTAATCAAGGGTGTTTATCGTAATTAACCAGGGGTGTGAAAATATTTGAGTCATTTTTAAAAGATATATGGTATTCTAGTCATATTCGCATAGTTTCATGGGATTTGAGTCATTTTATCTTAATTATATTCCATATTTGATAAGGAAATACCTTGATACACAAGATAGATTCTTTGTGGAATTGGAAACTTCAATCATGTATATATATATATATATGCATAGCTCTCGTGACACACATAAGAAGAAAAGATTAACAAAAGGTTTTATTGTTCACGAGAGACAGAGACGATAAAAGTAGTGGAGAAGAAATTTGTTTCTTTTCACACAAGTAACTAAGAAACCAAGAGAGACAAAAGTGTTTGTCTAGTGTTTGAGATCGGATCTCACCGGAACTAGCATTCTATCCCGATCCAGTTTGTTTGTGTGCGTGTAGATATCAGTAGAGGCACGACACTTGGAGTGCTAAGCAACCTCGAATCATTCAAACCTATTTTTCCGCTGCGCGAATATCCAGATATATTCGAAACCATAGAACCTAGATCTAAATTTAGTATTTACAAGAATCCTGGAAATTGAATTCTAAATTGATATTTATAAATAGTTATAAATCGCCTATGAATTCCAACACGAATGTAGGATTTGCAGTACTTAACCATGAGTTGACCAGATTGTGTTTGCGCATTTTTTTTGTTTTCGTTTGGTGCAATATCTTGGTCTTTGGGGTTCACATTCGGTTTACGTTGCCCATTTCTCTTCCTCTGACTAGTACCTTTTTCCTTAGTAATTGACTGCTTTTCTTCTTCATGAGGTGTTGAGTTGTTAGCCACCTCCTTCAAGTCAAACCCGCTTACAATTTCTCACCTCTTCTTGCTCTACTTCATCTTCATTGTTGTCCGTGAGGACATTGAATCTAGATGGGGACATATTTCCTGTTACAATGTCAATCGATGTACTTGTCTGTTGCTGGGTAATTTTGAGGAGAGCTTTTCCCTCCTTTAGTTACCTTTGTCCATTGCTGCTCTATTTCACTAACTGGATCCTTGATCGCATGACGTTTAAGAACCCTTGATCGCATGACTGGATCGTCAATACGAAACAAGACTGTTTTCGGATTAATCAATTGGGCATCAATCTTTGATGATTTGTTCGGAGAAGACCAAATTCTATTTACCGTCGCGTGAACTTTTCCTATGTGATGGTGGCCTTAGCCATGTCATTGACAATTTCCACATCCGTAGTGTAGGTAGTGTTCGATGCAACTTTCTCTAACAAAACAGAGGACCATTGTTACGACTTTTTGGTGAGGATTGGTTGTCCGGAGACTCTGACTTCTCCGGGAGAGTAGTCCCCATGACCGGCGGAGATCTTCTGAGCAGCTACAAAGTGGGGCGTTTCAGAGGTTCAAAATCGCAGTGGGCGGCTCCTAGGACTGTTTATTCACTGGATCAAGGGTTGTATTTCAACAGCGACGTTCTCGGTTAATGTCAATGGTGAGTTACAAGGGTTTTTCAGTAGTTCCAGAGGATTACGGCAAGGTTGCTCGCTTTCTCCTCTGCTGTTTGTCATTGCAATAAATGTGCTCACTCATCTGACTTGATAAAGCTGCAAGAGAGCAAAGATTTGGTTTTCACCCCAATTGTAGAGACGTGGAGCTCACTCACTTAAGTTTCGCTGATGATATGATCATATTCAAGGATGGTTCCGCGTCCTCGTTAACGGGCATTGCTGCATTTCTGAAAGAGTTTGAACAAGAGTCGGGTCTAGCTATAAACATGAGCAAATCGGCTCTGTATATGGCTGGAAAGACTCACCATGATCTTCAAGAAACAGCTACAACTTTAGGGATTCTCATTGATCAGCTTCCCATCAGGTATTAGGGACTGCCCTTGACTACAAAAAGCATGACTAAGGTGGACTACGAGCCGCTTATTGACAGGATCAGGAAGCGGTTCCTTACGTGGTCCAGCAAATCGCTCTCATATGCAGGAAGACTCCAACTTATTCAGTCTGTGATCGCAAGTATTACAAACTTTTGGTGCTCAGCTTTCCGGCTACCAAAAAGATGCCTAGGAACAATCGAAAGTATGTCTTCGGCATTCTTGTGGTCTGGCTCACCGAGCACAACAACAAAAGCGAAAGTCTCCTGGGAAGATTTGTGTGCTCCGAAGAAGGAAGGGGGACTGGGAATTCCTCGTTTGTATGATAGTTCAACTGCTTTCTCTCTAAAGCTAATATGGCGTCTATTTGCGCACAATGGTTCCCTCTGGGTTGATTGGGTGAGGAAATACTTACTCAGAGGTTCATCGTTTTGGGAGATTTCAGATACATCCACGCGAGGCTCTTGGATGTGGAAGAAACTCTTAAAGCTTCGTCCGCTAGTCGAAAATTTCATTAGAAAAGAGGTTAGGTTAGAGATGGAAAGAGTACCTCTTTTTGGTATGATAATTGGTTGCCTCTGATCAAAGTAATGGGAGAGGTGGGATCAAGAATATTGGGCGTAACCAAAAATACTAAAGTGGCTGATGTTGCAGACGAGAGGGGCTGGAAAATACGGCGTAGTCGTGATTTACATCTCCAGGAGTTGCTGAGACAAATTAGAGCAACAAAGCCGCCAAGAGCAGAGAGAGGTGAGGACATATCACTCTGGAAACAGAGCATGGATAAATACGAGCCTTGCTTTTCATCTAAGAAAACTTGGGAGCAATTAAGAACGGTTGGTCACGAGGTTACATGGCACCGTCAGGTTTGGTTCACAGAATCAGTTCCACGGCATGCTTTCATTGCTTGGCTAGCTTTCCGGAACAGACTCGCAACACGGGATAGCACAAGAGTATGGGGAGACTACCGAGCTTGCGTACTATGTGGAGAGATTAACGAAACGCGGGATCACTTGTTCTTCGCGTGTCCCTTCGACTGCTCTCACTCCGCAAGGACTCAAGCTCAGGAGATAATGAAGCCATAATGCGATGGCATGATGTTTCCCGATTACCCTCATAGTGTTCCAAAGCTAAAGCTGCATCGAGTGATCAAAAGTCTTCCAAGTATTGTGTGAGATTTTAACGATTTTTACAGGTTTTTGTACCAACATGTTTGAGGCAAACCATAAGTTTGTAAACTTTCTTTTTTGTTGATAAATAAATTTAACATTTCAACAACAAAAAACAAAAGTATAGTTTTTGCTATATCTTACACGTCCAATAAATCAAATTGGTCCTTATCCTCTGGGTGACCTCAATGCAATAAAGGTCTTTTGAAATTGCGACAAGTATAGTGTCTGATCATAAGATTACTAGTCAAGGTGGTTGAGAGACTTTTCATCAAGGAAAGGATATGTGGTGATGCTCAATAATTTCGTGGTGTGCTCTGTTTCTAGGCTTGTTGTTTTTGAGCAATACTCTGTTTCCAAGATGTTTTTCTTCTTCTGTTAAGTCACTTTGGTTTCTAATAAATGTTGGATGGAAAAAAACAATTTATCTATCAATCAACGATTAAGAATTCCAATATAGAAAATAAAAAAAGAATTCCAATATAGAAGCAATTTTAACAACAACAACAACAATGTTTCCAGATCGTTACATAATAAAAAAATTGATGGTAATAACACCTTACAAGATTAGAACAGTTAAAGAGTTTAAAGATTAAAACCCTAGTTAACAGTAGTTCCGCTTAATTCAATCAATGAACTCACAGAAACCGAGCAATCCCAACTCTTCTTCACTGAAAAGTTCTTCGATATTGACCATGTAGTCATCTTCTTCTTCATTGGCTTTGGAGCTAATGTTTGGATCAAAAGTAGCAACTTGTGAATAACAAGACTCGCCATAGATCTGGTTGAGAGAAGAGTTAGCAAATCCAAGATCACCGGTATCGAAGCAATAAGGTTGAACAGACAAGGACTCGCCATAGATTTCTTCAACAGAGGAGCTAGGGTTTGGATTAGCAACTTGTGAACAAGGGTAGCCAAAGATTTTGTCGAGAGATTTGCCAGGATTTTGATCGAAAGACAGGCCACAGATTTCGTCGAGAGAGGAGTTAGGGTTTTGATCGAAAGAAACCATATGTGGAGAAGGCAATGCGGTTGGTTTTTGATCGACGTCAGATACAAATTGTGATGAAGATGCCCCACAATCGTCGGAGCTAGGGTTTTGATGGAAAGAAACAATTTGCGGACAAGACTCGTCGGCAGAATTATTGCTAGGGTTTTGATCGAATTTAGAAACAAACTGTGAGTTTTCTTTCTTCTCAAGGCAAGCCATCAAATCCTTCTTGGTTTTCTCAAGACGATCCTTGATAACGTTCAACTCGGAGAGATCGTCACAAGAACTGTAGAGATCGGGATCTTCCCACCAAAACCCTAGCTTGGGTTGGGGGTTAGTATTAATCTTAGGAGGAAGCTTGCCGTTGAGGTAACAATGTGCAATCTCAGAGGCAGAAGAGTAGCCGGAGAAGGAGTAGACAACGTCGGAGTTTTCGGAGGGAGAGGTTACGAAGACGGCGATGTTGGCTCCGGAGACAAGACAGAGATCGGCGGCTTTGGAAAAAAGCGTTGGACGGCGTTTAGAGCAAGCCACCGCTCGTTGTTGTTTGGTGTCTCGTTTCTTTATTTCGATCTTTCTTTTTGTACCTTTCTCTTTCGCCATTGTTAGGTTTGCTTTCGCCATCGTTAGGTTTGTTTACAGAGGCAAGTCGAGAAACAGAGAGAGTGAAAAAAAAATAGAGAGGGTAGAAGCAATGCACATATTCTATAGTCAAACTTGTGCTTATTGGACTTTTTAGCGGGCCCAGTATAAAGGCCCATAATCTAGTAAAGATCCGACTATTTGACCCGCAAGTTATTTTTAACGGCTCTCCGTCTCTTCCACCACTTAACGTCAGTCAGTGGTCCGTCGACACTTGACAGATTCTGTGTCTGTGTGTGAAGATAATGCAGACTCATCTCCTAGTGGGACCCATCCCACTCAAGGGCTGCCGTCGATTCTCCTCCGTCTTCTCCGACGATCTACTCTCTCCGTCGTACAATCCGATTTGCCGAGACCTAAACCATCACCACCGTCGAAGGCACCGCGAAGGCAGATCTCGGTGCCAGCGCAGTCGCCGGAAGACGAGTGTTATATCTGCGGCGTCTTCAGCTTCTAATACCGGCGGGCAGAACCACTACGTTGTCTTGGGCATCGCTCGCAACGCCACGCAAGTTGACATCAAGAGAGCTTATCGCTTGCTCGCTCGAAAGGTAAATGATGTGAAATTGCAATCTGTATTAGGTTGAAAACAAGACCACTTTGTTCTTCTAGCCATGGAAGAAGATCCATGAACGGAACATAGCTTGGATTGTATCCAGGAAATGGTCAAATTAGGCACTAAAAATTTGGGGAAATTAAAACAGTTAATGATTTTGTGTTTGTATGTGAATTCAGCCTTTAAGCTGTTTTTGTTTATCATCATATCAACCTCTGTCTGGAATTTGGTGGAGCTTGTTCTCTGTTTTCTTGTATTTCAATCTAAGCTCTTGTTTTCATGTTTGTGACTGTATTCTTGTGTTGCTATTGCAGTTTCATCCTGATGTGAACAAGGACTCTAGAGCTGGAGAGCGATTCAAGAGCATTCGTTGTTCATACGAAGTGGTTATTTCTTCTAAAGCTTGCTTCTTTTTCCTTCTATCCCCTATATCTGATTGCTGAAACACAAGCATTGAGTTTATCTTGGAATCCAATGTACTATCAACCGATGGAATCTGATTCATTCTACCTCTACTTTTCTGGAAGGTACTATCTAATGAAGCTACAAGGACTCAGTATGACCGAGCACTTAAACTTGAAGAAAATTCCCGGTACTATAGAGTGAAAAGGCATTACAACACAGCTGAGGTTGAAGATGCTCCTTACAGCTGGTCTGAGAAAAGACGCGGATCCAGATATGAGAGATTCTATGGACAGTATTCTACATATCCTAACCCACATTTCTACAGTGAAACCGATAGCAGGCCACAGGAAGAAGATAAAGAAACGAGACAAGAACAGCTAGACTCCTTTGTCGAAGTTCTCAAATCCACCTTCTTATCGATGTTACTTCTATATACAATCGGGTGCCTAGCATCTCTCACGTTTAGCACATTCACAGCTTTGCTCGACAAGGAACTCGACATGGGTTACAAAGCCGGGTTCATGATTGCGTGGATACTAGGCGGGAAAGGTGGTATCCTTCTCGCTCTGTGCCTAACATTTGCAAGCTGGCTCTGTGGAAAAGCAAGCAGCAGTCTTGTGGTTCTCGTGGTAGTCGCTACGTGGGTTTGCTCCAATTTAGCTAGACATGCTCCTCTTCCACAAGGAGCTCTTCTCACCCTCCTCTACATGTCAATCAAGCTTCAAGTCGACTCGAGCTGAACCTTTTCGACAGTTTCACAGTACGTCGGTTTAATCACTACGTTAGGTGTATATAGATAAATACAAATGGTCTTCATCAAGTTTAAATGTTTCTTCTCTATTGCAATTTCCTTAAAGATCCTGATGATTGTGTATTTTTGATTTTGGGTTTGGAGAAAATTGAATAGTAATGAGAAGAAATTTCTTGTTGATCTTTTTTCCAGATTACAAACAGAAGTAATCAAAATTACAAAATTCAGGAGAAGAAATAGAAAAAATAAGAGGGTTATTATTATAAACTCGTCTAAGTATTGATCATTGTTCTTAAAACTCTCTGCACAAAGAAAAAAGATGAAATCTTGAAATTGAAATCCTCTTCTTCTTCATTGACTTTTCTCTTTCATTTCCTTGAGATTCCTCCAAAGATATCTTCCGCTGGCCATATCGACGAAAACCCAGAAACCATTCTCCATCTTCTGTTAAAATCAGAAATCCCAGAAATTCAAAACCCAGAATTCAAGAAAATTAAACGAAAAGCAAAGGAGATTTTCTTCTTACCTTTTTGAAATCGAGTCCTTGTTTCTCATTCAATTCGACAGGTGAGTCGTCCGAGATGAGTTCCGGCGAAGAACTAACCGTCTTCCACGCGAAATATCCGGCGAGTACGGCAGAGAAGAACACCAATAGGAACCTCAACGGACACATATTCGTTATGGGAAAAGGAAGAAGAAGAAGAAATTGGATTTGATCTCAAGAATGGAGATTACTATTAGGGGGGTTCGTGAAACAAATTGTTGGAGAAAATGGAAACAAAAGAGGCAAGAGAAATTTAAGGGTGAGATTTTACATAATTACATGTCTCCCTCTCCCACTACGAAATAAAGAAAAGAAACGCGTTTCTGATTTTTTCAGCAATGGAGAGAATTAGGAATTGGTATTATTTTCACATATACGTCAATGACATAAAAACCCAAAATATTTCTACAATTGATAAAACAGCCCCATATCTTTTAATGGTAAGCATTAATCCATGATTTTTACGAAATTGTCTTGAATTGAAGGAGTATTTTTACCATACCAACTTGAAGGAAACTTTTGAATTTTCAAAGGATGGATATAAAGAGTAAATATTAATTGGAAAAACATTTTATATTGTATTTCTAACCGGAAAAACGGTAAAAAAAAACCCCAAACTATTTGGATTAAACCGAAAAAACCATGAACTACTTATTAAACGTTTTTAATCTTCATCTTTTGTTGACTTGTTCTTTTTAATCTCCTAGTTTGTTTGACAAAGCCAAATTAGTCCCCTCGTTAAGGATCACAAGTCCAAGGATCACAAGGCTGAACTTATGTCTCTGTTTTTTACACATATATTTTTGCTTCGGATTTTGTCATGCTTATGGTACTTTTTTGTTTTTTGCTTTGGATTATGGTACCATATGTACATGTTAGTGTTTCGGATTATGGTACCTTTCTGTGCTACATGTATCTGTTTTGGCTTCGATTATGGTACCTTTGTATGCTAAATGTGTCTCTATTTTGCTTCATGATCAAACTATGTAAGACAAAAGTATCATTTATGTTGATGCTAGGCAACTTAACGAGGGGACTAATTTGGCTTTGTCAAACAAATTTGGAGAATAAAAAGAACAAGTCAACAAAAAATGAAGATTAAAAACGTTTAGTAAGTAGTTGAGGGTTTTTTCGGTTTAATTCAAATAGTTTGAAGTTTTTTTTACCGTTTTCCCTTTACTGTATATAGGGGAGACGACGACGTCGTTTGTGTTTAACGGAGAGATTAAACGGTCATTGACCCCGTCTAATAAATCTGTTAGGCAATTTAACGAGGGGACTAATTTGGCTTTGTCAAACAAATTTAGGGATTAAAAAGAACAAGTCAACAAAAGATGGAAATTAAAAATATTTAGTAAGTAGTTCATGGTTTTTTCGGTTTAATCCAAATAGTTTGGAGTTTTTTTTTACCGTTTTCTCGTTTCTAAACCATATATTTTTCAGTTCAAATGTGATAAGAGTTATTTTCAAAATTGAGGGGTGTGTGGAGGTAACCGTTAAAAATCAGGGGGTCAATGTGAAATGATTACTATTTAATGGGTAAGGAAACCGAATATAAGTAAAATATAAATAGATAGACAGAAAAAGTGGAGAATGTCTAGAAGAGGCTGACCTCAACTACCACCACTTATATAGTTGTATTATTGTATCATGTATTATGAAATTTTGTCAACGCGACGCAATTATAGAATTGAATTACCTCTTCCACAAAAGGCTCATAATTCTTTCTTTTTTTTGGTACAATTTGCGGTACATGGGTGGGCAAAATACCCGAACCCGACCGGATTTCGGTTCTAGAAAAATATTCGAATGGGGTCTAAGGGGTAGTTACCTCTGGTGAGTAATATCCGAACCGAACCCGAAATCCAAACTAGTATTCGAAAAATCCGAAGTTAACTAAAATCATTTACCAATTTTTCATAAATTCGGGTAATTTTGGTCTTTTCGAGTATTTATGGGAGTTTGAATAATTTTTATACCGGATTTATTGGTTAATTCGGATACTTTCAAGTATTTTCGAATATTTTTAGGTAATTTGGATAGTTTTAACAGGGTTGTTCGAATAATAATTTAGATAATTTAATTTTAAGTGTTTTCAAATATTTTTGGGCAGTTGTTTTTGGATTTTTGGATAATTTCGGGTATCCGAATCGGAACCGAACTCGAAACAAAAAAAAAAAATAAACCCGAATGGTACTTATAGGTTTGGTACCGACTCCGATTCAAGAAATGGTCCGAGTAATGGTAAATACAAAGCCCTATGCATTCTTACAAATAACAAGATTGGGATTCTTACGTTGGAAACTCAAGAATCATGGAGAATGGTATCTGGAGTTAGCCCTAGCCATACCCCTAGTAGAGCTTACGGGAGATGCATTGACGGAGTCATTTACTATGAAGCCTTAATTTTGTCGACTCTATAGAATGCCATAATGAGTTCTGATCTCAGATCCGAGAAATTGGGTTTGATTGAATATCCGATGGACGGAATCCCCCGGGATTTTGGTATTGTATGAGGGAAGGTTAGCTTTGGTAAGGTCTAATAACTCTAGTGTACTCCACATCATTGTCCTTACAAAAAAAAGGGACTTCAAGGGTGTTAGTGATGATGGTGAATATATTTATTATATTTATAAACAGCCATGCCCAGACTTTCGGGTCTAAGGGGAATTTAAAAATAAATAAGGAGGAGTTGTTAGGCTCTAAAGAAGATTACTCCCGATGAAATTGCTTCTACTTCCGAAAAGTCGCTTTCTTCTTCCTCTTTTCTATTATGTCTCAAGAGACTCTCTCACTTGTAAAGAAAAATTAAGAATCTTTCTCATTACCCTCCATTAGTACGAGAGAGAGATCGTGGGATGTGAAGAGATGGAAGATGTAAGCTAGGGTTTTGCGGAACCTCCACGACCACCTGGATAATCATTCTCCGACATAAGGAACAACCCTAGCCTGACGGATCCGGGATAGGCACAGACGAAAGGGACGCTAATGATTCAGAAACGCTTATAATCAAAATGCGAGACCTTCTTAATTTGCGCCTGTTTCACAAACAGTAAGGTAAGCCGTCTTGTAATGCAAAGATTTCCCTACATTTAGCACATCTTCTATGTTCTAATCACCTACATTTTTCAATGTAAATTTACGATTGATTCTCTATTATTCGATTCATATTTAACAAATGCATAATTAATTAATTACACATCAAAAGTTTATGTGTATTGTTGTTACATGTCGATGCGTTTGAAGTTAATGGAGTTTACAATGGTGCTTATAGAATTTTCTTTTGTGGTAGGCTTATCAGGTTGCCACATGTAAGAAACACACCAGAAACTACGGCTAACAGCTATACGCTTATATTAATGTATTTGTTCATCAAAAGAAATCTTCTCTGAATCTTGTAAATTAATATTGAAGATTTTGGTTAATGTGGTAGGTTCAACGATGGATTTCAAAGCGTAAGGATTGATTACAATCAAGAATAGAGCTCAAAACATCAATGAGGTTCACCAAATGAAAATATAACTTATGTGCTTGTTTTCTCAAGTTTTTTTTATTCATATTAAGTTCATAACTTAGTGAGCCTAGTCTCACTAAACAATTAGTGTTCACGACTCTATTTATTTTGCTGGTAACCAATAGTGGAATTTTAGCCGGGGTTAGAGGAGTTTAGGAAGGTTGGTGTAAATTGCCTGCTTTTTGTAAAACAAGTATGTCTTTAATATGTAGTAATGTACTTTGAGCACCTAGGCTCGTGGCCACAACATGTATAAATGTTTTGGTAACTCATTGTAAAACTTATGTATAAGTATGTATAAAAGAAAGTTTGTTTAAACTTGGGTTGCATATGATACTAATCCTAATCCAGGATGAACCAACTATCGCTCATAACTCGGGTTGAAAAGCCTTGAGTTGTGTTCGATAGGAAATGTGTACTTGGATGTCTAGTCTAGGGTTCTTAAATGTGTTTTTGGAACCTTAGAATAAACGGGCAAGTGCACATATATAGCATCTTTGGTCTGGTTTAGGTTCTATGGTTGGTTGCGCATGTTCTTATTTGATTGTTGCGCGACCAATCCTGATCAGGGGTGTTACAGCCGGAGTGGTCGAAACAAGCGATGTTCCATGGTTAATATCAACCCATTCTTGTGTTTCAAAAATCGCTTTTTGAAGGTTTCTATTTTCATAAAAGCGCTAAATTTTGTTAAACTCAAACTATGTAGATATACCTCAAACGTTTTTTTTTAATATAACTTTTAATTTTGTTAAAATGATTTGTAATCAAATTGTCAAAAAATCAATAAAATAAAATTTGTTAACATAAACCCGCGCGTATGCACGGATAATCATCTAGTTATAATTTAATTTCAAATAATTGTTAAAGTGCCAATAAAAAACTAATGAAATTTACTAAAAAAAACAAACTTTTATTTTATCATGAAAATAGTTTTGAATTTTGGATGAAAATTTCGAAAAATTCTCTTACCTTAATTTTTACTACTACACTACAACTAATTTTTGGAAAAATGGGACACTAAAATTATACAATATTATCAGGGCCCGTAGACGAATGCCTTTTTTATAACATAGGAAGAACGGCCTTGTTTATACACCAACATGTACTTATCCTGGTCATAGAACAAATGGACTTATTTCTAGGGAAAAGAGTTTGTATGAATCGTTCTCAGTTGGTTATTTTGATCCCAAGAAAAACAGTTTCAGAGAAGTTAAGTTTGGAGGAATTGCATGAGACGAGATTATGCGACTTGATGAAGTTGGATTCGATCTTGAGAAAGAGTTAACTGTAATACCAAATCACATTGAGTGTCTCATGTCCTCGTTGTAAGAGTTATATATTATCATTTTTTTCTTTCCTTATAATGACATTTTATTTATGCAATTTCCTTAAGATTTTTTTTTTATAATAATAATTGATTGGTTGAATTAATCCCATGGAGATTTCATGATTTGATAATTTCTTAATCCCAACATGTTTTAATGTAGATTGCGCAGACTTACTGCATATGCTATATTTGGGACATTTACAAAATGCCACATTTTGTGTCCACATTTGCAAAAATGTAATTTTTGGTATTCATTTGCAAAAATGCTACTAATTATGATTTTTTAAAATCTAAATCTTAAAATTTTAAATCTTAAAAAAAAATTTTGATTCCTAAAACCCCTTAAACCCTAAAAACTAAACTCTAATACAACATAGTTAACCCAAACATAAATGATATAATGAATAAATAATTTTGAAAAAGTGGTATTTTTGTAAAAATTGTAAAAAATGGCATTTTTGTAAAATGACACTTGAAAAATGGTATTTTTTGAAATTTCTCATATATAATTTATAAACAAGTGTCTGGATTATAGAAGACTGTAACCAATTGCACATAAGATTTCTCTGTTCTATTTCTAGCATTTGCCATCTTATCCTCTTTTACTTTCAGAAACAAAACGTAAAAATTAGTGGCAGAGACTTCTTGTTTTTCTTTTTTTTTTGTCAACAGAGAGTTGAAAAAGTAACGAAGAATTATTTTGAACGTCTTCATATCTTGGTAAATAGCGTTACATTGCTCATTTCTCTTCAACAATTTGTTTTCCTTTTGTTTTCTTTAGAATGGCACCTAATTTTATGATTATCTTACAAATTCTTCTTGTAATCTTTATACGTTCCCATGGAAGGGATTTGTGATCAGTTAATAATTTGATCATTCCTTAGTTTGAATATATCCAATGGTACATCTGATTATCTGGATCGCGTAAGCTACTCGGATTCTTCCCAAACAATTGAGAAACTAGGTTTTTTAAATAAGAGCTCAAAAATAATAAAAAAACGATGAAGAGAGTAAACAATAGGTCTTTGTATTAATCAAGTTCCGGGTCCCCTTCAAAGAGAATTACATAGTATATCTATACAAATATTGAATCACTCGAATGAACCCTAAGAAAAATCTCATAATTTTAAATTATTTTTTATTATTCATATCTATCTTTTCCTGTTTATTCCGAACCCGCCAGACCGGTTGAATCGTGGTGAACCTGGGCTGAACTCATGTGCTGGGTCGAAACCGTGTTTTTGGGCCTAGTCTTTTGCCTTATGACAAAGCTTCGTGTTGATTCAGATCTTTGTGACGGATGCTAAACTAACCTGGTACCACCATTCAACATGTGTTGTAAGTTATAACAATGTGGGTTGTGCAGAATATTGCATGTATCACTGGTAGCGACTCAATCTCTTCGAAGTTAGAAACAATGACATTTAATTTTAGTGGATGTATTTAGCTAAAAAAAAAAAAATTTAGTGGATGCGTATGGAGACCATTCATAAGCAAACTAAAGATTCTACAATACGTGGGATAAAAGAAGAAGCCTAAGCTATTACTAGGTTGCATACACATGCCTTAATTTGTCTTTTTCAACAACTCTCCTTCAATGACTTCACTACAAACACAATGGAAAATCAGTTTTCATATACCACAACGACAAGATCTACATCTTGAAACGTTCGACATCCTCGCAAAGTTACAAAGAAAAGGAAAAGAATGAAATTGTATTTAATGGCAAAAATACATAATGTATACTTTTTCTTATAGATATATTCATAAGACGTGAAAATTCTTTATAATCTACATAATATTTAATAATAACTGTTAATAATAACACGTTTAAAACATATATTATTTTTTATTATATTTAGAAACAAATTGAATCCATTCATGCTTTTTGGACACAATAATTGTGACAAGAAAATAAATAAAGTGGATAAGATTGTTTACAAGTCAACAAACACCAATTTGTAAAAAAATCAAAGACTTGCAATTTGATGCGAACATGACGATGCAACCATATTCTCTTCAAATCTAAAGATTGTTATATATTATGCGTGTATATGTCACATTCTCCACTTATTTTTCGTAGGAATATTTAGCCTTAGATGATGGCATATATTCATGTAATGTAGTGTAGAATGTTCTTATTCGGCTTGCTAGATTTACATTCTGACAATATATAACACAATATCTAATTTTTCAAAACTATTTATCATGTAGTAATTAGAATTGTTTCCACTAAAAATGTCTACATATACAACAGTAAATATGAAGAGACAAAATTAGTAGGTATTAGATTTAGTTAGCTGTTCTAAAGAGGGATTTTTGTTTTTGAGTTATCTTAAAGTATGTTTGTCTTAAATTTATCAAAATCATTAACTTGATTTTACAATTTTTTTCTATTAGAAAAATAAATAAATACCAAATAAATCCGTTAATCCATAATTATTGTCGCTGGGCTGTTTTTTTAATTACCTTAAATCAGCTCTACCGCCACTGAATCTTACCCAAGCATCGATCACGTGCACCCTATTCTATATTGTCTGTGTTAATTTAGTGTATAAATATCAGTGACAGTGATCAAAGCCCAGAAAGTAAAGAACAAAGAGAAAAGTTCACAGGAAAAGAAGAAGGAGAAGAAGCCATGAATGCTTTAGCAGCAACAAACAGAAACTTCAAGCTTGCTTCTAAGCTTCTGGGTTTGGATTCTAAGCTCGAGAAAAGTCTTCTCATCCCCTTCAGAGAAATCAAGGTTCCGATTTTATCAATTTTCACTCCTTTTTTTTTATTTTCTTTCTTTCTTTGTTGGGTCTGAAATTAGTTAAGTTTCTGTCGGATAATCAACCCTGATCACCGTCGCCGGCGCCGGAGATGATTCTTCGCGGCCGATTTTAAAGAAAAATGAGTTTCTGAAGATCCGACCCGCTATTTACGGGTCTAAGACACCGATCCGGTTCAGATAACCGGAACGAACCAATTAACCAACCGGTTATTGATTTTTTTTTTTTATTGCAGGTGGAGTGTACGATACCGAAAGACGATGGGACATTAGCATCATTTGTTGGTTTCAGAGTTCAACATGACAATGCAAGAGGTCCTATGAAAGGTGGAATCAGATATCATCCCGAGGTTTTCTAAATTTGACTCTCTTTTTTTTATGATAATTTTCTCTTTTAAAACCGGTACACAATTTCGGTTCGGTATGATGCAAACCGGTTCCTGCAGGTTGACCCGGACGAAGTGAACGCATTGGCTCAGCTTATGACATGGAAAACAGCAGTGGCTAAGATTCCATACGGAGGAGCCAAAGGAGGGATTGGTTGTGACCCGAGCAAGCTTAGCATCTCCGAGCTCGAGCGTTTGACTCGAGTTTTCACTCAGAAGATTCATGATCTCATTGGGATCCACACCGATGTTCCAGCTCCAGATATGGGCACTGGTCCTCAGACAATGGCTTGGATTCTTGATGAGTACTCTAAGTTCCATGGGTATTCTCCTGCAGTTGTCACTGGAAAACCCATTGTAAGTTTAACCGTAACGACGGTTTTGTTTTGCTGATCACTGAGTATTATATATAGCCTGAGTGGTGAATGATGCTTATGAGCCAGGATCTTGGTGGGTCGCTAGGTAGAGATGCAGCTACTGGAAGAGGAGTGATGTTTGGAACCGAGGCTTTGCTTAACGAGCACGGAAAGAGCATATCGGGGCAGCGTTTTGTCATCCAGGTGATTCTTCTTTTATTGCCGAGCCAAAGAAAGTTTTCTTATTAATCTGGTTTACATATTGGTTGTGAAGGGGTTTGGGAATGTGGGTTCTTGGGCGGCAAAGCTGATAAGTGAAAAAGGTGGGAAGATTGTTGCGGTGAGTGACATTACCGGAGCAATCAAGAACAAGGATGGTATCGATATCCCAGCCTTGCTCAAGTATACAAAAGATAACAGAGGTGTTAAAGGGTTTGATGCTGCAGATCCTATCGATCCAAGTTCGATACTGGTTGAGGATTGCGATATCCTCGTCCCCGCAGCACTTGGCGGTGTCATCAACAGGTTCGACCTTTTTATGCTACACAAACTTACTTTTTTTTTTTTAATAAACTGTCTCTAACTGGGTTTTGGTTGAAGGGAGAATGCAAATGAGATTAAAGCGAAGTTCATCATTGAAGCTGCTAATCATCCAACTGATCCTGACGCTGATGAGGTTTGATTCTCATTCTTGTTTAACCTTTTTTTTTGTTTGTCGGCCACTCTTGTTTAACCTCAAGAAGTTAGCATTGCAAATCTGTAATGGAGACTCTTGTTTTACAGATCTTGAGTAAGAAAGGTGTGGTTATTCTCCCAGACATATATGCAAACTCTGGAGGAGTTACTGTCAGTTACTTCGAATGGGTTCAGGTATGAGTCTTTAACCATTATCCTTGGACAAACCAAGTGCTTGAACCAAACCGATATTTGATCAGATTAGTTGTTTCTGGTAATGTGCAGAACATACAAGGGTTTATGTGGGAGGAAGAGAAGGTGAACAATGAGCTAAAGACTTACATGACTCGCGGATTCAAAGACTTGAAAGAGATGTGCAAAACTCACTCGTGCGATCTTCGGATGGGAGCTTTCACACTCGGTGTTAATCGTGTGGCTCGGGCTACCGTTCTCAGAGGCTGGGGAGCTTGAGATTCTCAATTTTCTCTATGAGGCTCCTGAATAAAACGACCCAACTTTTACTCCTCTTTTTTCTCCTCTACTCTTCTTCGGTTAGAGATCCTCCTGAGTTAACAGATCTGTGATTTATAAACAGATGATGCTTCTGTATGTAATAAAACCATCCACTCTGATAACTGATCAACTTTTTACTCAACTTGATAGACCAAAGTATCAAAAACTATAGTCTCTGGAAGACAGATTCTCGTCAACTAGGTTATTCAAAGCATTTTTATGATCAAAGATTGAATAAAGGGTTACAAAAGCTAAGGCTATCGAATAGGAATCTATCCTCTCCCTCGGTTTCTGAAGCTTCCACGACTACCACCTCTTGATGGATATCCTCCTCCACAGCGTCCATCACGGCCTCTTGATTGCGCTTGTCCCCTGCAGAAAGAACAGAACAAATGCAATAAGACTGTTGTTACGGACCAAAGAATTTGGCGACTCAACAACTGAGAAAGAAGCTATCTTTCCGCTAATGGGTTAAGAAGTGTGGCTTACTTTGGTTGAGGAAGGAATTTTGCTAGAGGTAAAAGCCTAGCAGGGTCTATGAAGAACTTATCGCCTTGAGTATACGAGATAGCTACAACTACAATACCTTCTTTCATTTTGATAAAATGCTTTCAGTAAGAGTGAGCACATACAGATTCATTAATCGGACCAAAGATCTCATCTACATTCCCAATCTGGGTCTTGTTTTGTAGGTAGATTGAGGCATTAAAATACGGGATTTTCTCATTGGAGAGCTTGGTCACAGCATCTCCCTCACAGGCATGTAGAAAATTCTTCACAAGTTTGTTTCTTTCACTTAAACCTCGACTCAAAAGGAAACTAACTTAGGGAAAAGAGACTGATTAGTCAAACATAAGTGAAACCATAATAACATGAAACAATTCATCAATTGGATATACCAAGAATCTTCTTTTGTCGAAAGTTCTGCAACAAACGCTCATCAATTTCAATTTTTGGGAACATTAATATGCATCGAAGCTTAGTGGTGAAAACTGAAAAGCTTTTAATTGTATTGACATTATGATGGTCTTGATTGTAAACATGTAGGATTTACAGAGATTTTGGTTTTATTGATTTATGCCTACATTGGTTTAAGTTTGGTTTGGCCTTTCTCACTTTTCACTTATCAGACACTTCCAACAAAAACCAAACCTAGAGACGAATCAAACAACGTATCATATGATGGATGATAAGAATAGATAAGCGCACACACTTGAAGGCTTAAAAAGCCCTCAAATCCTTCTATTAAACTAATTCAACTTCTCTGTTACCTTCTTTTCTCTATCTTTTTGTACTTCTACATACATACGAAGACACATCCATTTCATTAACATTTAACAAACAGGTTGCGTCTGTTTTTGATTGTCTTATGATCGATCCTTGAGCTCCAATTGCCTTTAGCTTTCTAACAGAACACATATGATGCTAAAAGTATTATCAGCACACTGTCCTGCCATAGCATATTGATGCAATGTACAGATTTTTCGCCCATTTGTCCTGAAAATCAACCAACACCGTGCGCAGGTGATTCAGTATATGGAAACAAACCAAAAGCAAGAAAATTCAATCTTTGTTGAAAACAAAGAAAACCCACCTTGACATGAGTGCTTGGAAAGGCGGTGGTACGAAGAGTCTCTTGAGTTTCATCCATTATTTTACGCTTTGGTATGCTTAATATGAATGCTGCCTGATCCGCAGTTGCCGCCATTGATGTTATCCTATACCCATTTTCCCACCTCCTATGTATTCCATCGCTTGGGTACAAAAAGTCGAGCTCCACGACCTTTTTCACGCAAAATACCAAATAAGATTATTAGGGGGAAATGTCCAAATGTTAAATGAAAATGTCAAAAATGCTTTTAAGTGAAGAGATGGAAGCCTACCTGCTCGGAGAAGCCCGAGTTCCTCGACATTACCACACCCCAGCGATTCCCAGCAGTTGTCATGGAGGTTACATGAAAATCTTCTTTCCATTTCTTATTTATCCACTTGAATGGAAATGAGTCGCTGACTTTGTAAGATTGCTGAGTGTAAGAAGTTCCTACCAGTTTGCAAAAGGTAGAATAGTAAGGAGACTTCATATTATAAGGTTATTATGCAAGTATGACATTTGTTATAGGTAAGTTGACATAAAAAATCGAAGATTACTACCACTAACACCAACCTTTTGACATAACAACTAACGAGTTCCCGTTATCTGAACCAGCTATGGAACTGATATAGTAGTTCTTTTCCCATTGTTCCATAATCCAGTCCTGCAAAACCAAAGAAAGGGTGAGTTACTACAAACAAAATTAGTTGACTAATTGCTTCAACTGATTATTACCTTGTGCAGGAAAACCGATGACAATTCATAAACTTGAGAGGTGAATCCAGTCCCAGCATCCATTATGAGGGCCCAGAGATTAGCTGCTGATGCTACGCAGCTAATTAAAAGGCCATCCTCATTACCTTTCTGAACATGTTGGTGCAGCCTTAGCTCGGCAACATTGTAGTGATATCTACAAACGAAAATGAACATTAAACTGTTAGCGAGGAATTTGATTAATGAAGATCTTTGAAACTTCCAAGTGTATATGCAAATTATTTACCTCTGTTTCATGGGACGACGAGCATTATAGACTGATATCCACTGAGTAGCAGGACTGCCTATTCTTATTTTTTTCCTCGGCTGTTCATCCTCTTCCAAATTAAGTTGCACTCTTCCTCGTTTTTGCCCGACCTAATCATGCCAAAGAAAAGCAAAAGCTGTTGTATCAGACATGTTTATAACAAGATGGAAAAAAATAAGCATAGGACTGAGAAAACAGCCAGCAACCTTGAGAGCCCCATCAATTCTAATTGGTCTAGATAGCGCACATGGCTCAATAAGACTATCGAAAATCGAAATAAGCTTTGCATAGTTGGGCTCCTCATCAAACTTCATATTAGCAACTGCCTCGAGGAAAAGCTTAAACGGGGGTGGACAAAAACAGCACATCAATTCAGGAGAAGTTGACATCTTTTTCTTGCAAACAAGAAAGCTCTTGTTGTCACCCTGCAAAACCAGTAAACAATTTATACATCAATTGACTGCAATTAATGAAAAAGATGAATCAGAAGTGTAAGGTCATGAAGAGAAATAAAAACAGACCTGATAACCTTGCCATGGCAATCTTCCTTTCAAGAGAAATATTAAAGTATAAGCCAGCGACTCTAGATCATCTCTCCGACTTCCAGTTCGACCTAGATGCGCATGAACACTTGCATACCTTATTGTTCCCCTGCATGCAAACGCAATAAACATGTAAGAAATAATAATATATTTATATAGTGAAGAAAAAAAATATACACTTTGAAAATACCTGAACACATCAGGCCTTTGATCATATTCAACATGCTGGCCTGAGTGCGAATCTTTCCATTTTGATGCTGAAACAAACGAATATTATTATTTGAGCACTTATGCAAAAATCAAATAAGAAAACCATTTTTAATATCCCACAAAACATTGTAGCAACAGAAGAGAAGGAACTAGTACATAATGATTAAGGTCGTTCACAAAATTATTATAATAAAAAGTAAAACAAAAAACTCACCTAGACCAAGATCAATGAGGTAGAGTTTTTTCTCATCTGCTGTTCCAGGTTGACCGAGTAAAAAGTTTTCGGGCTTCACATCTCCATGGACAAACCTAGTTTGACATAGGGATGGAGCATGGCATGAAATCAGCTCAATAAAAGCATATTGTGACAGTAACAATCGAAATTATTTTATTCAAAACAAATGGAACTATTGACAAGAAGTTCGCAAGAAAATATTTTCACTAACCCTTTCATATGAAGTTTCTCAAGAATGGATATGGACTCAACTGCAATACACGCTACCATGTTCGGAGACATCCTGCCAATGTCATGAACAAGGATCATATGAAGAATCTTGCAAAGCGAAAACTGTGTGGTGAAAGAAGAAGAAGAAGAGTGCTTACGATTGCCCCGAAGAATTCCAAACATCCCAGAGACTGGGACCAAGCATGTCCATGACCTGAAATATTTATTAAAATGTTCCTCAATACATGATCACACGGTCAATCTCAAATTTATCTAATAAAGGCCATACTAAAATACATACCAGAATGTAAAAATCCCCCTGACGGCCCTTGTGATGTACCGCAGGAACTCCATAGCAACCGTTGAGCATACTTTACAACAAAAAGAAACAGATGAGATGACAAAATAAGTTGATATCAGAAACTTGTCATGAAAACTAAGACAGAATGCACGCAGGTCTTACTTGTACACTTGCCACTCGTAAGGTGGACCAAAATTGCACCCTTTGCTATTTCGGTGCTCAAATTTCAGAGCAACCTGAAAAATAAAAACAATAAAAATAAATAAAATTTTGACTTCATTTGTCTTTAACCCTCATAATTCTTCAGTATGTTTCTTTACAACATACCTCAATTGCATCTGCCCCAATCCTATCGCTACCACCACTCACCCTTCTACCAACAAAAACTTGACCAAAGCCTCCCTTACCGAGCTTCCTTTCAGTCTTATAAACAGGAGAATTTCCAACTTGTACCTATACACAAAGAGGAAATCAAAATCAGCATATCTTTCATACGAAAAAAAACCAGTGATTGAATGTCATAAGATTAGCATAAAGTTTACCCTTTCAGGTACTGGAGCTGTGCTGGAATCTTCTTCCACACCAACTACCTTCTCTGCGCTACCACCTTCCATAGCAATATCCTTATCAGCTACCGCTTCAACTTGATTGAAAGCAGGTTCACCTACTGCCGGACGAACCTCACAAGGCTCTGCCTCTAAATCTATCAACCTGATGCCTCGACCTCTACCGGCAGCACCGGTTGGTCTTGGAGGTGCAGCTCCTTTGGCTAAAGCTGCAGCGTTTCCCCTTCCTCTACCTCTTCTCCTTGTTGCAGTTGGCGGAGGAAGCTCGATATTTTCTGCCTGATCAATCACTTGAGGGCTAGGTTGTCTCAATCTACGTGCTCCACTTCTTAACTCTGGCATTCTTTACTCCATACAAAGAGTAAGAAAATCTGTTTTACTTTCAGAGAACCTCTTTAGTTAACCTGCAGTATAAAGAGCACTAGATGAGGGAAATACTTTAGTTGATCAAAAGGTGAACGAAACAATTTCATTTGCATTTCCTTCACAATCCAAAAGAGAGGACACTACTCTATTGTGATAGCAAGTAATTACAATCTAATAGTACACAAGAAACAACAGCTTGCACTTCGAGCATTCTTTTTTCATCAAATCACAATATTTTCATACTTATAACAGAAGCATTTTCCAATCAAACAGATAAGCAATCAAAATCATCACAAGCATCTGTAACCAACTTTAGACAATACAGTAATCAACTTTGGCTCAAAGAGTATCAAAATCATAGAGGGAGCCAAAGATGGCCAATACATAGGGATGTTAAATAGGGTTTCTCAGCCCAGCCCAGCCCTATCATTTGAAAGTCCAGCCCTAAGTAAGCCCTAACCCTATATTAGCCCTATCAGATTTCAAACAAAGGGTTTAAGCCCTGGGCCTATATAAGCCCTGTTTGATAATAAACAAAGTGTTTAAAAGTTAAATTTATTGAATTTGTTAATAAAAATTTATATTTAAATTTACAATGTGTTTTTTTTAAAACAAAACAATATATAAAATTAGAAACAAAATATAAAAATCGACAATGTATTTTATATAATGTTTTGTTTTTAAAATAAAACATTATATAAAATTTGTCCGGTTTTGGCGGGACAAAAATAATATAACAATGTTAGGGAAAAATGTAATTTTACGGTATTTGGTAGAAAACGCGATTTTGCGGTTTTTACAAAAAAAAACACAAATTTGTGGGTTTTGCGAAAAGATATGATTTTAGCGGGAAAATGCAATTGGCGGTTTTGGAAAAAAACGTGATTTTGCGTTTTTGGTTGGGAAAAACAATTTTGACGGTTTTGGCGGAACATGCGACTTTTTTGGTTTTAGCGGGAGAACATAATTTTGCGGTCTGGGCGAGAAAACGCTGTTTTGTGTTTTTGGTGGGAAAACATGATTATGCGTTTTTGGCAGGAAAACATGATTTCGGGGTTGTAAACAGAAAAAGTGAATTTGGCGGGAAAACGCGGTTTTACGTTTTTGGCGGGAAAACATGATTATGCATTTTTGGCGGAAAAACATAATTTCGGGGTTGTAAACAGAAAAAGTGAATTTGACGGAAAACGCGATTTTGCGTTTTTGGCGAGAAAACATGATTTCGGGGTTGTAAACAGAAAAAGTGAATTTGGCGGGAAAACGCGGTTTTACGTTTTTGGCGGGAAAACATGATTATGCATTTTTGGCGGGAAAACATGATTTCGAGGTAGTAAACGGAAAAAGTGAATTTGGCGGAAAAACGCGGTTTTACGTTTTTGGCGGGAAAACATGATTATGCATTTTTGGCGGGAAAACATAATTTCGGGGTTGTAAACGGAAAAAGTGAATTTGACGAAAAACGCGATTTTGCGTTTTTGGCGGGAAAACACGATTTCGCATTTTTGGTGGGAAATCATGATTTCGGGGTTGTAAACAAAAAAGGTGAATTTGGAGTTTTGGCGGAAAAACATGATTTTGCGTTTTGGATGGGAAAAAGTGAACTCGGGGTTTTGGCGAAAAACGTGATTTTGTGTTTTTGGCGGGAAAACATGATTTTGGGAGTTTAGACGAAAAAGTGAATTTTGCATTTTTGGAGGAAAAATAATTTTGCGGTTTTGGCGGAAAACGTGATTTTGTCTTTTTTATGAAAAAATATAATTGTGTTTTTGATTGAAAACTTAGCCCTTGGTAAGCCCTAAAAATCTTAGGGCTAATTAACATTGGCCCTATTTAGGCCCTGATATATTATATAGGGCTTAGGGCTCAAAAATTTTACTAGGGCCAGGGCCAGCCCTACATGGTTGAGCCCATTTTAACATCCCTACCAATACATCAAAAGAATCTATGAAAAAAGTCAAGTAACTACTCAATACATCGATCAAACACCATCAACACAAAGCAGAATAAAACAAGTAACATAGATTCAACAGAATCAGTGTAACCAAGGGACAGTTCGATACACAAAATCATGTTCAATCATCATCCAAAAATAAGATCTTCCAGAGATAATCAGATTTGAAAAGAAGGAAAAAAACTTCCAAAACATAACAACAACAACAACAACAACCACCACCGAATCAAAAACGAGATGTCAAAAGCATTTTTACCCGATGAACGATTCGGGATAAACCCTTGAAAAGGACCGATGATCGGACTATGAGGAAGAAGAAATCGATCCCCAAAAAGAAAAATTAAAAAAAAAACTTTCAGATCTCCTTAGAGATTTTCAGAATGAGAAACCGATGGCTCCTCCAAATACGGCGATTTAAATGTGAGAACTTTGTAGCTGTGAAGCAGACATAGAGATGGAGATGGATAAAGAGATAAAGCTTTAGGGTTATTAATAATGAAGAGGAAGATTGAATTGAAGATGAAGATGAGAGGAGGTACAGATTTGGGGAAGGATTTTTTTTTTTTTTTTTGGTCCAATTTTTTTTTTTTTAATTTCTTGGATGGATTGATCAACTTTAGAAAAAATTCTGGCATATAAATTTGGTGAAGATTTTTATTTTATTTTATTTTAATTTGGTTTTCGAAACAAAAGAAAGAAAAAAATGAAAGTTCTAGTCATGTGTACCTTCGGTCTCTAATAATGTTAATGGTCGTCTGATTATTGCTCTGTTTATTACTTGGGTTTGCTCGCATGATACGTACGTATGATACTTTAATAAATTTTGGTACGTGTGAGATTGGACTTGTATCCAATAAAACGCATGTGTAAGGCTGTATGTAACCACTTTATGTCTTGCGGTAGGAGTGGGCGTTCGGTACCCGGTCAGGTTCGAGTCAAATTTTTCGGGTTTTCGGTACTATGTTCATGTCTCATCTGTATGTATATTTTTAACGTTTAGATCGGATTTGGTTTGGTTCCTTCCGAATTCGGTTCGGATCGAGTTTTACTTGTACTCAAAATTATCCAAAAATCCAAAAAAAATTATCTAATAAATACTCGAACGTATCTGAATTACTAAAAAAACCCGGTTAAAAACTACTCAAACTACCCACAAATATCCAAAAATATTCGAATAATCGAAAACCCGGTAAACAAAGTAACCAAACTCTCCGAAAGTACTCGAATATACCTAAATTATATGTAGTTAGATAAAAAGAGATAAATAGGTTTAGTTAACTTCATGTTTTTTTGTACTAGTTTGGGTTTATGTTTGGATAAAATATTATATGATACCCGAAGTACCTAGCTCTTAGGATCTATTTGGGTATTTTCTAGAACCGAATCCGATCGGGATCGGGTTTTCCTAGTCGTATTTGGGTTCGATTTTTTTTCCCACATTTGTCGCTCTTGCGTAAAAATAAAAAATTTAGTGTAAAATGTTTTTTTTTAACCTCTGGATTTATTATTTATTACAAATCATGAAAAATATTACACATATAATTCTATCACAGAAGATTCACTATGACTTTGCTAGATCCACGACAGACCAAAATACTTTATTAAATTCACGACAAACGACATTTCTTGTTCCATGTTCATGATGAACGCCCTTTTATCTCTAATGTGTGGAATCACGACGAATAATTCTAATTGCATAACGCTAAAAAAATTGTAAATTTGCCTCCATTAGTCTGCATATTTATTAATAAATCGTATTAGATGGAAATCGAACTCCACACCACTTTGTACAAATGCATTAATTAACTTTAAAAATACTAATGGGGCAAATAAAATTTCACAGTATGAAATGTTTAGGCAACTTTTTCTGTAAACTCCCATGAGGTTGGAATCAACATTTAAAGCTGATCTATTTTGTCACAAATATCTGAAAGCAGACTTTTTCCCGCCAAATTTGTGAATTATATTAAAGCCTAGACTAGGCACAATACAAAGCTTTGAAGCCCACGACTCTAATTGACACAATTTCAAAGATCAAAAACCTAACAGGAATTATACAAAAAAGATAAGGCTGAACAAATTAAATTTCAGACGTGTGTGTAACTTAAGAGTCAAGGGAAGAAGAAGCACCGCCGACATAGGATCGCCACGGGATGACGGAGACTGGAAATTCGACCAACAACAACAAACCAACACCGATGAAAGCAACAATTTCCAGTCATCAACGTCAAAGACCAGATGCCAGCATTTTTATCCGAAAAAACCAGCTTTGTGGTCAATTTTCTTTCACCGAGACAATAAATTGGGACCAAAACTGATATATTTGGGTGAAGATTCCAAAGCACAGCTATGCTAGATCTACTCCTAAAAAAAAAAGTTATGTCACAACACCATCCAATTTCCGGTAGAAAAAATTAACTCATATCCCAATTTAATGACTTCATGAAGGAAAATATGGATTACACTCTTTTGGGGAAAAACATGAATGAGACCAATCGATAGATAATTGACCAACATTTCTCGGAAACTTAAGAAAGAAGGAGAAAGCTTTGCTAAAACACAATAAAATCCGAAAAACTCAGAAGAAAAAGATAAGAATATAATGTCCGGTAATACCTCAAACTAAAGCCTGAGTAAATTGGAAAAACAAAAAGATAAGATTTTTATTCCGAAAACAGACTTAATCTATTTTTATTTTATTTTTATTTTTTGTCGTCTATTTAGCTTAGTTAAAGATAGAAAATCCAAACTTTTATGATGAATATTCATTGGAAATGTAAAACCATCCCTGACAGCTTTGAATGGTAACGTTTATAATATTGTACCGCTGTATTACAAATGTATATTATCTCTTGTGTAACCACCAATCAATAAGTAACATTACATAAAATAATATCACTGTTGCTTTTTATTGTACCATAATCACTATTTTACGGCTTTCAATTGTAGTATTATCATTGTAAACATTAAAATATTTTGTACATGGAACCTGTATAAATCTTTTGCTTTTAAAGTACTATTGTTTTACTTTTTCTGTCGTCTACAAAATTGTAGGTAACTTTTCTTTTTTTAAAGTTGGCCCATTGCGCTTTCAACCAAACATTCCTTGAGCAATTTCATACGGAAAGGGAAATGAACCGAATTTATAAGATCGGTTCGATTTGGATAAAACCGATAACTCCGATTTTAGAATTGTTCGAAACCGATTGGTTTTAATTCTTCAAATCGAAATCCCACAAGTATCGTAGTTACTGAGAGAGAACAATGGCGTCACCGAGCCATGCCCCTGATCACGGCGGCGACACGGTCGAGACTCGGTCTCCTGAGATCAGAAAAGATCCGGTGACTAACCGATGGGTCATATTCTCTCCCGCCCGGGCCAAGAGACCGACTGATTTCAAATCCAAATCTCCGCAGAACCCTACACCTAAACCTTCCTCGTGTCCCTTTTGCATCGGTCGTGAGCACGAGTGCGCTCCGGAGATCTTTCGTGTGCCAGATGATCCGAATTGGAAAATCCGGGTCATCGAGAATCTGTACCCGGCTCTAAGCAGGAATCTCGAGACCGAATCGAAGCAACGCGAAACCGGTACAGGTCGTACTATAGTCGGGTTCGGATTCCACGACGTGGTGATCGAATCCCCTCTTCACTCGATTCATCTCTCCGATATCGATCCTGTAGGTATCGGCAATGTCTTGATCGCTTATAGGAAGAGAATCGAGCAGATTACGCAACATGATTCGATCAATTACATTCAGGTATGCTAATCTTTAGCTTCCACTCATTATTCTAAAAAGAAGCTACATTTTAGCTAAGGACTTCACATTATTCAGTCTATAAGCTCTATTTGTGTGAATCTGTAATGAAATGCACCATCTATTGTTTAGCTATCTGTGCTTGTGTTATGTGCGGATCTTTGGGTTGCTTACATAGTTATATATTCATCGAGAATCGGTTTCTTTTCGTACGTTTGTTTTCGTATACTAAAAGGTTTTCAAGAACCACGGTGCGTCGGCTGGAGCATCAATGAGTCATTCCCACAGTCAGATCATGGCTCTACCAGTTGTTCCTCCAACAGTTTCTTCACGCCTTGATGGTACGAAAGATTATTTCGACGAGACTGGGAAATGTTGTCTTTGTGAAACTAAATCGAAAGATTTTGTGATCGATGAGTCGTCCCATTTTGTTTCCGTTGCTCCTTTCGCTTCTACGTTTCCCTTTGAGGTTTGGATTATTCCCAAGGATCACTCTTCCCACTTCCATCATCTCGATGACGTCAAGGTAAACCTTTTACTGTTACGAAGTTCCGTTTACAATGCAAGTTCCTGGATCATCATCACCTTACTCACTTAGTTTTGATGATTTACAGGCCGTTGATCTTGGAGGACTTTTGAAACTCATGCTTCAGAAGGTAGCAAAGCAACTAAACGACCCTCCGTATAATTACATGATCCATACTTCTCCCCTCAAGGTCACAGAATCACAGTTACCATATACGCACTGGTTTTTACAAATTGTACCTCAGCTTTCTGGGGTAGGTGGGTTTGAGATTGGCTCAGGGTGTTACATAAACCCTGTTTTCCCAGAGGATGTAGCAAATGTTTTGCGGGAAGTTAGCCTTGCTTGAACCTCCTAAACCCGAGGTTGTGAGTGAAGTGGAGTTATGGGTTTCTTCAGAAAACGCGGTTCATCTTCGTTGTTTTCTCTGTTGAAGAGGAAGATGTTTCAGCTTTGATTTAAATAACATTAATGTAAACAATAATAGTTCATTTGTAGAAACTGAATCTCTTGGACCCAAGCATACTGAACTTGGCAGATTATGATGATTGCCATTATCTATATATAACAAGAGACTCACTCATTGTCTTCTTCTTCTTCCCTTCTCTCTTGCTTTAATTCTTCTTCAATAACCAAACTCAAATTCAAAAACACAAGAGAGCTCTGAGTAACGTATATGTGTGATTGGACGAAACTAAAAAGTCACTTTTCATGGCTTCAGCTTCGTCTCCGTCGTTCTCCCTCGCCGGCCGAGTCGCGATAGTCACCGGTTCATCTCGTGGGATTGGCCGAGCCGTAGCCATTCACCTAGCCGAGCTCGGTGCGAAGATAGTCGTCAACTACACCACCAGATCCACTGACGCCGATCAAGTCGCCGCGGAAATCAACTCATCCGCCGCCGCTGATGGTGGTCCGGAACCTATTGCCGTCGTGTTCCGCGCCGATATCTCAGAGCCGAGCCAAGTTGAATCTCTCTTCGAAGCGGCGGAGAAAGCATTTAACTCGCCGGTTCACATCCTGGTTAACTCGGCTGGAATCGTCGATCCCAAGTACCCTACCATCGCCAACACTCCCGTTGAGGATTTCGATCGCATCTTCAGGTAAAGCTTTTCTTCATTTTCGTGGAATCTTGTCTCTGTGATTAAGAGTCTGTGAATATCAAAAATGCATCTCTATCTCACATTGCTTATGCTGATTCATGAAATTTCAACACAGCCGTGTGATTGTGATTCTTGCAATTGTTCGATTTCGTTGTGGTTCTTGTACACATTCAATAAACAGATATTGCCTTTGGAAAGTGATCACCAATTGCGTGAGACTAGAGAGAGTTTGTGATTCTTGACATGTTATTTGTTCAGGGTGAACACAAGAGGAGCATTCTTGTGCTGTAAAGAAGCTGCAAAAAGGCTAAAACGCGGAGGCGGTGGTCGTATCATACTCCTAACGTCTTCATTAACCGAGGCGCTAATCCCGGGGCAAGGACCTTACACAGCATCAAAGGCAGCCGTTGAAGCAATGGTGAAAATTCTTGCCAAGGAACTCAAAGGTTCAGGAATCACAGCAAACTGTGTGTCTCCAGGTCCTGTCGCGACTGAGATGTTCTTTGACGGGAAGAGCGAGGAATTGGTGAGGAACATCATCGAAAAGAGCCCCTTTGGTAGGCTTGGTGAGACCAGAGACATTGCTTCTGTTGTTGGTTTCTTAGCTACAGATGCTGGTGAGTGGATCAATGGGCAAGTTATTGTCGCTAATGGTGCATTCCTCAAATGAATACGGTTTAGACTTTAGAATGTTTTACACACTTTTAGTTATCTACCTTCGTTTCTTCAATTATTGGACAAAACCTGTTACTTTATTCAATGTTTAAGCTTTTGAAATTAAAGAAGTTTGAAAATGCAGGATTCAAAGTTTCTAGATGGAATTACAATTTCCTGAAGAAGTTTGAGCTGTGAATTGAATTCTTATATTTGATGGTGACTCAAGAATCCGCAGTATACTACAGAACATAACCAAACCCAAAACCAATCAAGAAGCAAAACCAGAAAGCTCATAGTGCCATAAAAAGCACCAAAATACTCACCAGACTCAACCCGACAATCGAACCAGCGCAATGCCCTGATGTTGGATCTCCGATCTGAATGGGGAAATTACATTGTTCTCGAGAAATGTTCCGGGTAGTTATCATCGCAAGCCCTTCAAAGTCACACGCCTCTGCCTTCTGATTCTGCACCTGAAAATACATGTTGAACGCATACGACGCATTGCCTACCTCATCAAGATTACCACAAGAGGAACCATACCCCAACGCGGTGCAGTCAGAGAAGGTACACGCGTAGTTAACGTTATCTCCGAGCTGGTTAGTGTTGTTACTGAAACTGTGGCCATTAGGGTTTAACATACACCACTGGTTTTGCAAGTACTGAACATTCTGAGCTCCGGTCAAGATCTTCTTCTGACCTTCCCCTGACAAATCCGCCGGAAATTTCGGTTGGCCATCGTATTTGAATATCCCCCAATGACGTTCAAAGTTTCCTGGAGCTATACTCTTTGCATCTTCATCGATGAATCCGAAAAGATAAACTTCGATGTAACCGGGACGCGTAGGTGTTCCTCTGTTTGCTGCTAGCTTCGGAAGCAGACCGGTATAGAAACGTTCTGCGTTTGGAATATTAGCGTTCTTATCACCATCCGTTGGCCAACCAACTTCTCCTACTATAACCGTCAAGTCTCCATGACCCAATGCTCTTAGTGAAGCCAAGAGTGTATCGAAATTGGCGTCGAAGACGTTTGTGTAGATAACGCCGTTATCGTTAACGGTGTTTTGGCCGTTGAAGAAGGCGTAATCGAAAGGGAAATCGCTACTGAGGTAAAGACTTAAGAAAGGGTAAATGTTGACAGTGAAAGGAGCTTTGTTATGAGCTAAGAAGTTAACTATGAGTCTCATCTCTTCAAAGATGTCTTGACGGAATCTTCCGGCAGAAGGAACCGGATTTTCCGGCGGAGAATTGTAGACGTCGGCGTTTAAAGGTACGGTGGCTTTGATGAAATCTCCAACTCCAGCTTCGTTTAATGCCTTTTGAATGTTGAAGAGTGCTGGATACGTTAGGTTTATGAATGATCCGTTGTAAGATGTCAAGAACGGTTCATTCCCAACTGCGACGTATCTGCAAAAGAAACTGATTTAGTAGTTTCAAGCAAATTCTTTTTGAAGAGATGAAAAGGTCTAAACTTTTTTTGTTACTTGATTTTAACTGAGTCGTTGAAACGAGTGATGTTTCTTCTGACCCAATCTTTAGCTCTGTTGTAGTTTCCCATGGATTTGAGCTGATCGTTAGGGATTGCAACCATAACTTCGATGCCGGAGTCGGTAAGAGCTACCATGGTGTTTGTGTCGGCATCGAAAAGCTTTACTTTTTGTACGTTGTTGTCTTTCAACATCTGTACTACTGTCTTTGGAGGGAGCTGGTGAGTTGACATGGTTCCCCAGTTTACTCCCAAGGCGGAGACGTCACCGGAGAGGAAAGATACGGCGGAGATGGTGACGGAGAGGAAGATGAAGACGGTGGTAGTGTGTCTCCATCTGTAACTCATTCTGAGTAAGAGTAAGAAACAGAGAGAAGGAGAAGAAGAAGAAGAAGAACATACGATGTAAATAATTTACTTATGATCTATTTTTTCTTCTCACACTATCGAATAATCTAAAAATTAGATAATGACACAATGATAAATTCTGAAACTGAAAGTACACGTATTTCTAACCATTTATATCACTGATCCAGTAACATTATATTTTTTTTTCCTTTGGTCGGTCTTTGATATGTGCCATACATTCATTATGCGAAACGCAAAGTGGATTGCTTGGGGTCTAAGGATTGCCTGTCTGGTTGGGCACGCAGAACGACGCCGTTTCCAGGTCAAACCTGGAAGCGACACACTCCACGTGGTGGTGATGAAATTTCGCCGATCCACTAAACAAGCCCATACTTTCAACCGACGCTGCATAATCTCTTCGGTACATGCACATTCTTGTATACATCTAAAGGAACATACTCTACTTATGATTTAAAGACTTTTTCATTAATGTACGGGAAAATATAATAAACAAGTGTTAAAGATGTGTTAATCTTCTAACCGTATTCAAAACTGTTAAGCATCAACATATTTAATTTAAATTTCATTACCAGGCTTCTGGAATAACTTTTAAGCATTGAAGATTCCGTGATGAGACTCAGTTATTAGTCATTAGAGTACTCAACAAAGAATTCCAACTTCGAAACTGAAAGTAATTAGTTTATTGAAAAAAAAGAGAGTATAAATAGAAGCAGACGAGATAACACTTGCTCAAGAGTTTATACACATATAAAACATATATCTCTCTTTTGCTATACGGCAAGTTCATCTTCAAGATAGCTGTATTCAAACATGAACTCGTTTTTGATCCTCTGACACCTACACGCACCATACCAATTAATAATAACTCATCTACAATGACAACAAAATTAAAGCTCAAATGATTTTTAAAATCGACAATCGAAAACGAGAATCAAATCATACCATCCTCCTTCTTGGTTCTCGTCTTTGGGGGTTTGGAAATCGAAATACACATATGCTCCTTGTTCATACTCATCCGTTGCAATCTTCGGTTCCTTATGTCTCTGAAACCAAGTGTTGAACTTTCTGTGGTATCTCCATGACTGTTTCTTCAGCTCTTTTGCAGCTAGATATTGCTGATACGAGTTCTAAAATAAACAAACCCAAGGAAAAAAACAAACAAAGAGAATATAAGAACAGACTTAACCGATAAGGCCTAAAAAGGAAGAAGATGATAACATAAAAGATGGGATTAGTGAAAATCAGAGCGTTTTGTATTTGGTACCTGCTGATAATAAAATGCAAAGAACAAAGTATCGGTTCCATAAGCATCGCTGCCTAAACGTTCCCAAAGCAAAGGGTTATTTATGATTGGTGCTTGTGTTTGGGGAAATGTTGAAGGTGTGATTGCTGGGTTCCTCTGTTCATAATCATTGGGAATATGACACTTTCAAGCGAATATTATCAAGTAGGGAGGCCAAAGAGAATTCAGAAGAATGGTGTACCGGAGTATAGGGTCTAGGACGTTCTGAATCTTTGGGTTGAGGAAGTCTTAAGAAAGCAGCTTCAAGCATCTGGAGAGTGTGCATCTGCTCATTATGCATTGGCCCTAAAGCTGAAGGGTCACCAATGGCTCCTAATTCTGAGTTATTTCTACGCCCAATGACCCCGAGGCTGCTTGAAGGTTGACCAGGTTGTATGGGTTGTCCAGGAGAGAAATCAGGACCGTCCCTAGTTATCTGTGCTGGATCCAACATGTAGCTGGGCATTCCCGACTGTAGATAAAACCAAAAGAAAAACACAAGGCAGGTACGATAAGAGGCCAACCTTACTTCGTTGCTTGGTTAAACAGAATACAGCTATTATTATTATTATTATTATTATTATGTGTATCCATAGACCACATTAACTGTTGATTTGCATATGTGAAGTTTAAGCAAAGAAATGACAAACCAAAACTCTCACCAACACCAACAAAGACAGAACAAATTTTATTCATTTTTTGTTGTTAAATTCTATATCTGATGGCAAGTGCATATCAAACAAATACTTAAGTGTGGGCATATATCATGCTTACCGGAGTATCAAACATAACTTTAGAATCATCCTCATTTGGAAGACTTTTTGAAGCTGTTACGGAAGTTGAATCATCAGGTAAGTTTTGCTGCAGCTGGTCATCATTTCTGGCATGATCTACATCTGCACAGACATCAAGAACAGGTCCTTTATATTGCTAAGTTTTATATCTGTACTTTCACAACTCCAAACCAAAAACTCAAGGATTTAAGTAACTGCCATGATGTGTTTGCAAAGTGGTTTAACTTCACAAACAATGATTATAATAAAAGTATATAAACCTTAGTTTGTATTTTGCCATTGATGATAGTTGCCAGACCCAGACACAGAGTTTATCCACAATCATACCATAAACTACTGAGATAACCTAAACGGCGATTTTACCTGCAACAGAAGGCTGCTGACCCAGTTGTTGAGTCATGGCATTTGACTGCTGCTGTAAGGAGGTAGAACTCATGACATTAAATCCTGGTGCCTGAACTCCCATTCCCAAGCTACCATGAGGAGAGATAGCGGGGCTCTGAGAAATAGACTAAAAAAAAACAATCTCTTATTACGATGCAATGTTATGTTCTGAGTACCATTAATCATGTAATTATTCCATAAAATTCAAAACAAACGTGCTCAAGACCTGGTAAGTACACAATATACAAACAAAATAGAATATGGTACCTGCTGTAAAAGAGGATTTTGCTGTTGTGAAGAAAACTGCTTCTCATTTCCTCCAGATAGAGAAGGTATGCCTAAGAGGTTACCGTGGCCTTGCTGTACTTGCTGTAACCGTTGTAAAAATTTCTCTCTTTGATCTGGTGCTATTTCAGTTCTCCCACGGACCTAAAAGTCAAAAGTAAATACTTATTCCATAGAGAAAAATAAGACAGTAGAACCTAACAAACCACGAGACAAACCCTCAATCAAGCCCATGGGATGTGCAGCCCTAGGAATACATCTAAAAGAGAGCCTAGTTAGGATTACTTTAGAGTGTAAACCCAATTCTACAGAGTTAAACATTAAAAGACACAGAAGTTTTTCTGAAGTATGTTCCAGAATAGGAAAAAAACTAACAATATATTTGCTCAGACTACCAACTTAAATATAGTGCAAATGTCCCACAATCCTTGGGATTATAATTTTCAAAAACACGGACCGTTTCATTCTGACTCTGAAAGGGGCTCCCAGGCCTCCACTGCGAACCAGATACAATAGATGGTGAAAAAGCTCTGCTGATACTAGCCGCAACATCACCAGGGTTACCATCAGAGACAGTTCCATCATTACCCTTGGCAGTTGGTGGCAATACCATTTTGCTCAGTGGAGAAGTTAGAGGTTGGATATTGCTCTCAACTCCCATTATATTTCTTTTTGCAACTTCAGCTGCTGAAGTAGCACTAATGCGAGCTCCATTAGCAGGACTTGGAGACGGTGGCTGACTTAGTTGGGGCTGGTTGGAGATACCAACTCTACCAATGCCCCTTGTTGGAGCCTCAGGAACAGATGAGGGTGGTTTACGGGAAGGCAAGGTTGTCACGTCTTCTTCCTTGGCAGCCACTGGAGACAAACTTCCCATGCTCTCTATGGAAGTTTGAACAGGAATCGAAGTTGATAAGGCAACTGGTGCATTTGAAACATTACTGGCAGGCACATTCAAACTTGGACGTCCACCAGCAGGTGTTGATGGTGCTGAGTGAAGGGCACCATTCTTTGGGGGAGGGGTTTTTGGACCTGTCTCAGAATTGCTATCTGGTAAAGTTGTGTCCTCTGTTTTCTCTTGAGAAGTACTCTGATGATTCGTTGGCAGACTTATGCTCTGAAACAAAGCCATAAAAAGAAACATAAACAAAAAATCTTCAAACAATAGGATATAAGAATACTTACCCGAATTTGAGATGCTGATGCTGATGCTGACGCTGCCAAAGAAGTCTTCATGCTCAAAGGAGTACCCTGACAAATTTAAGTCATGTTATTGCTAAATATAAAGCTAAATGACAGGTAATTACAGTTGAAAATGTCCTGTTTCCTCTTTCCACAGAGATGGAAATTTAAGAAAATAGAGAAATTGCAACAAAATTCACCTTGACGAGGGGGCCAGCAGTAACTAGATCTTCAAGACCCTCCACCTCATCTAGTGGTAACGTGCTATATAGCTCATCAACATCACTGAATTCGTCAAAATCATCCTACATAGGGAAAAGTTAAGCATAATCCAGGAGAATATCAGTCAACTTATAATGTTGGAAACCCAGAGTAAACTTTACGAAAACACATATAACCAAAACCAACAATCTTTGTTGATGGGAAGTTCGCTTATTCCAAAAACACCGTATGGACCACACTAGCCATTATGGTTACTAAATTCCCTTATTGTAATGTATAAAGATACAAGTGAAATATCTTAATATAAGGAATCCACTTATATCTCTCTTTCTTTATACAATGTCAAAATTGATTAATAGAATATGAAAATTTCCAGGTTACAGATGAAACAGACCTGATTTCGTTCAACATAATCGTCCACAAAATCTTTGACGTCATTCACTTGTTCTGGGCTTAATTCATCATTGTCCAGAAGCCTCAAGATCAGTTCCAACTTTATTATATGATCCTTGTGTCTTGTGATAGATGTCTCAAGATGTGTCTGAAAGGGGAAAACAAAGCAAATGATTCACTATAAGATAAGGAATTAAAGCATTTGCATACAGATGCATACTTTTCAGAACTTACCAATCTAGGCGGCCTTGTCTTTCCTTTTTTGACAGACAGACCTTCCAACTCAGCTTCAAAGCTATCTATCTGCGACTCGAGTTCACTCACCTATCAAAAGCAAGAAAATGAACAAAGAATCAGTTACAGCACAAATTTAAGATGATCTATACGGACCTAACTATCTAGTTCCCCTTGCATTTTAGCTATAATTAGCCAAGGCCCAAGGGGTTTCACAAACACCATTAACATTAATTCGCTTTGACGTCTCTGTTAAACGAGGGGATCAAGAATAAATAAATAAGCACAGACAAGTTAAACAACTCACCACATTGTTCAACCAATCCCTTGTCTCTGACTTCGCTTTCTCTTTTGGGTCCTATTAAAAAGAAGCTGACAGAATCAGTAGCCTGTCTACCGAAAAAAGTTTTAACATAATATACCCAAAGTTTTTCCCACAGATTAATGTTTTGATAGTAACTCAATTATGTGCTAGAAAGAAAAATTGTTCATATCTACAATGGATCAGTAGGAAAACAGCCATTGATACTTATTTGTCCAACATCCCATTTAAACATGAGAAAAAGACAGATTGCACTATACTGCTCTGAAAAAAAGTTGCTGCTATAATTGATACTACAAAATTGTTGGCAGTTCAAACACTTCAATATCACATTCCATTAGGGGGGAAACATAACTAAATGAATCGAAAAGTAGAGAAATTCTTACAGTTTTAGGTTGCTGACCCAGTCCTTCCTTGGAGAAGGCTTTTGTCTTTGTCTCTTTCTCACAGATCTTAAACCTCTCCATCTCTCGCTCAATAAGCTTCCGAGCATCAACCAGCGATTGTTCATATGATGCACTGACCTAAGTTATGTGACAGACAATCTTCTCAGTTCAGTGTAAAACAAATAGGTAATAAGATTTTTTCAAAATATAACAGCATATAAGAAACATAAAACTGATGATAAGAGATGAAGCTACTCTTTTGAGCTATATGAAACCAAAACAAAAGCCAGCTAGAGGGTAACCAAAGTATGACAGGCAAAACCATTGCCGCAAAACACCTTACTCAAACGAACAAAAATCAAGATGTTTTCTTTAAGATTTTGGGAAAACTTTAGCTAAAACATGATAAGATGATGACCTGATTAAAATCATGACCATGTATGTAAATTTAGACCAGAGAGAAAACCAAACACAGCCATAGACTATGGTCCGCATGTGCAATCTAAGAGAAAGCAAGGGAGCCACGGCGCCTCATTATTCAATTTTAAAAAAAGGCGTGGAAGATGAAGACCACTGACTTTCTTATCTTTGATCTCACTGGACTGAATCCATGTCTTGATCTGGTCTCTATACCGCTGCAACTTCTTGATTTCCTTCTTCAAGTCCGCCTCAAACTTTTCCTTTTGGTTTACATTATCTGTATCATATACCTGAAACACCAAAAAAGTCCGGTTTTTTTCCTCTGTCCAGTAAAAAACTTTTCTGCTTCGAAAACAAACATTCTGCTCACATTCCACTGCATAAACAACAAACGGAGCTCGGTTTTGAGGTAGAATTCCACTTGAAAAATTTACTCACAAAACAAACAAACAAAAAAAGGTTAAAAGGAACCAAAAATTAGCAAAACAGACAACAATTCATCCACTGATTCCAATTAGATGCTCATAAATCGATACATTCCCAGTCCAAGTCTGTATACTAATGAAATCACATTAACACAAAAAACTAACAAATCAAGACAGGAGCAATATAAGTATCCAATAGCTTTGATCTCACACACTAACTCAAGTCTATTGAAATGTTGTTACACAGTTCCTAACAAGCGAATGTAAATTTTTATAATCCTATAGATCTTCCTTCCTGCATTCTCCATATCATTCAAAAGAACAATTGAGGAAAAAAGACGATTAAATTGATTGCGGTCAGGAAACGTTACCTTGTTCCAGATGCTGTCGAAAACATCAACACCTTCTTGAACCTTCTTCAGGACCCGATCTATCTCGCCTTGTAATTTGCGGCTCGCACCCATTACAGCCGAATTCAGATAGAATAAGAAACTCTTCAAAGTTTAAGGTAAACAAAAATATTTGACAGATTTTGGTGACAGAATTAGGTTAAAAAAAAAAAAAAAATAGAAATTAGGGTTTTCGATTTGAGAGCGAGGAGGAAGAAGAAGAAGAAGATGATGTGTAACTACCGATGAATAACAAAATCACAAAAAAAAACACAAAAAAAAGTTGAGTTGAAAAATGAGTTTGACATTGACGGCCCAAATTAAAATGTACCGGGCTTTTGATTTCCGATTTTGCCCCCTTTGATTCTCCGATTTTGCCCCTTACTTTTTGTCCTTTTCCCAAATTAGGTACTAGTGAATTAGTTTTTGCCGGCATTTTCATTTAAGCCCCCAATGAATGACAGAAAATCTCCATAGTAAAATCAGTTTTTTGCCTTCATTCCTTTCTGAACCACAAATCTTACAAAAAAAATTGAAATTTCTTTTCAAATGTTTAATGAATCAACTAAAACGTAATATCAAAAAAGTTAATAAATTTATCTAAATAAATGATCATTGATATTTATCATAAAAAACTTTGTCAAACTGCACGTTTCTTTGTACGCAAATCAATAATTTATCTTAGGTAAACAAAAAAGATTGATACAGTTACTAAATTTATGCAAAAAATAGTGATAAAATATTTTAGGTTATGATTTACAAATTACAATAAAACATTGTTAGATTATTTTATGTATCTTCTAAAATATATATTTTTGTAATAAATTAACAATTTAATTTTTATATAAAATTATGCTCCTAATAAACAAAAATTCTCGATAGGCCACTGTCTAATCCGTTACCCGTATAAACAATGGATAATGATATTTTGCTATCCACAAAAGATGTTGTTGACCACAACTACCCTTTACCGTCTACCATTTTACAAATTTTATACTAAAAAGTAGATATAAATAAATATGAGTGAATTTGGTAAGTAACAAGACTGAATAATCTAACTAAGAAAGTAGCAAAGAGAAATTTGGCATTAGGTAGCTAACAAAAGGATGCCGAAAAAATCACATGTCAACAATGAAAACAAAGCGTTTAAATACACAGCGTGTGGGTAAAGGTGAAGACCATGTGACAGATTTATGGTATGACGTGAGCAATCATAAAGTGACTAGCATTTAATAGCAGTTAGGTGAAGCAACATTGATATATTTCCATTGTGGTATCTTTTGAGTTGACTTCAAAAATTATCTATACATTCATAGTTTTGGAGTCAATGTCTACAATTTTGTTAGTTCTTTTTTTTTTTCATCTAAGAACAATATATTGAAACAAATAGAGTATTACACATAAGATCAAAGTCGGTAGGGGAAAATCCAATCCGTAACCATACCAACAAGGAAACAAATCCGTTTAGAACTGAACCCCAAAAGAGGGAAACAAATCCAAATGACTACCAAAACAAGGATCCAAATTCGAAAAGTACAAAACAAATCCGAGTCATGGAGATACTAAGTAGTACAAACAAACCAAAGACGAACATGAGGCAAAGACACATGAATTGAAGAATATGCAACCTCCAATCCACAACGGATAAGGTTAAATGCAAGCTCGCATCGGAAGAAGACAATGTAAAAACACGGGAAGCAAGCGATCACCATCAAGAAAAGCAGACCAACCCACCGAGGATACTCCAAATGATATTCAACCCTATGCTCACTAGTTAAAGGAGGCAAGAAATTGATGTACATCGCCGTTTGGAGATTATTCTAGAAAAAAAATAAGAAAGGCACACCAATCTGCTGGGCAAAGGAAATCAGTCTCGCTATCAACTCTTTCCAGAAATAACAATCCACCAATAGGCACTTCAATCCAAATCAACATCACCTAAAGAAATGAAGTAAGAACCGCTCAAATAGCTCCAGGACGAATGCGAGGACCCCCTACAAACCAGGATCAACAAGCAGAAAGAGCAGACCAATGGGAAAACGGGCATCGACCAACCACAATCACCATCAGAGCAACTCCCAAAACCCATCAACAACTGCGAAACACATAACCACCTACACTCCACTACACAAGCCATCTCAAACAAGAAGGCGAAGGAAAACCAACGACTATGCCTATCGAGCTAACGGATAAGACAATCACCAAGTGGATAAAGCCGTAACCAACCACGAGATGTCAAAACCCAAGAGGCGACAAAAGAAAAAACAGACCTCACAAAAGAGAGACACCCGACAAGTGGAGAGATCCACATATCCGGCAGCCCCAGCCGGGTCTAGAAGGAGATCGATCGGAGTACCAATCTATAGATGAGCATCAAACCTTCATCACGAACCACCACCACAATCCCGAACCACACCCCAACCACCACCATAGCCACACCGCCGAACGAACCACCTCCAAACATCGGAAGAAAATCCACTCTTCAAGGCTGCACAAACACTACACCGAGAAAAACAAAGCTAAGACGAAAACAAAAGGACCAGTACCGGTGCTAACGAAGCCACCTGCACCGATCCAAGCTCAGATCGGCCAAGAGATGAGATCTAAGAAAATCGCCAAAAAATCTCCAAAAGGGAGGCGGAGAGAGCGATGAAAAGAAGAAGTATTTTGTTTCACAATTTTGTTAGTTCACTTTAATCGATTTAATTTGGATGGAATGTTTAAACATGCATAAATGATTATAGAGAGTTATGAAATTAAATATCATGTCATTTCACATCCATATCTCTATATAGCAACGTACATCATCGGATAGCATGCTATTTATAAACATTACTAAATATAGGTAGTTATTTATTGAAATGGTTGTTATGCAAAATTTTACTTTGTTAAGTAATATCTTATGGATCTATGTCTTCACTTTTAGCGTTATGCATAAATATAGCTGTCTAACAAATTATATGGATATCTAAATACCTGGTTTTGAGTTGATAAATGAAATATAACTATCTAACAAATTAATTGTTTATTTACATTACAGGTTTAACTATCAATAATTGTGGCAAGAAAGGACACGTGGCAAGTGAAATTTTTTCTAGCAGCTGTTATGGATTTGGTGCATCACATGTACAAATATAAATTGACGAAAATACAAATATAAATTGACGAAAATCCTTGAGGCTCTTCATAGGCGGATCAAAATATTGAATTGTGAGTCTAATTCAACAAGATCAACTTATTGATCTGCACTATACTCTTTAATCAACTAGTGACATTAAACTCAGATTTTTTTTTTGTTTTTGTTTTTGACATCACCCATTAATATTTCTCATATTGCCCCATCTTTATACTTTTATCATATTGCTCTACTCATATATAACATACTCCCTCCGTCCCATTATATAAGATGTTTTAGATTTATTTTTTTGTTTCATTTTATCATATTGCTTTAAACGCCAGAGCTTCCCTATCTGGTTCTGGATGTTGTTTTCAGCCAGCTTCAAGATAAATAAACAAAAACTCCATGAGGCACAAATCTAAGACCGGAGAAAAAAAACAAAAATGGAAACTATACCTTTGCTCTTCTCATGACTTCGACGAGCTATCGTGGTATTCCGTTCGTGGTCTCCAGATCAAGTAAGACCACTCGATTTCCAAACGCCACATGCAAGGTATTAGCACGGGCTTCGTCCCTCAACAGACTCGATATCTATATCCATCAACAGACTCGATAGAGAAAGGACCCCATACATCTAAATGAATCAAATCAAATGGAGTAGAAGACCTATGATTATTTGATGGAAAAGGAGTTCTTTTTTGTTTTGCTAATGGACATACAGGACAATAACTATCAGTATGAATACTAGCTTTAGACAGAGACAATGTACGAGAAAGAAACTTTAACTTGTCAGATGATGGATGTCCGAGGCGTTGATGCCATATATCTCCATCAACCTTCAAGGATCTAGCAAAATGAGATTAATGTGATGATGTATCAAGCTGCAGGATGTATAGATTGTATATAAGAATGCATCTACCAATCATCAAGTCCTGAATAGACTCCTGGATATAACAAAAAGTAGGAAAGAAATTAGCCGAATATTGATTTCTTTATAACAAGCGACTAACAGAGATGAGGTTAAACTTGAAAGATGGAACATGCAGAACATCATGCAATATGAGAGATGGTGAAAGATACACAGTGCCACAATGAGTTATAGCCACTCTAAAACCATTAGGTAGTGAGGTTGTTACTCCAGAGACTGCATTAGTATCCCTAAAAAAGGACAAGTTATAACAAACATGACTAGTCGCTCCACTATCTATGATCCAACTACCATTAGGAAGATGATTATATAGAGAAGAGAGGCGGTGCTGTTGAAATGTTAATTGATTGTTTTCAAAGCGAAGAGAAGTAGAAGGAAAATGAGAAAGAAAAGGAGAGGAAGAGAAAACAATACCATATGTGGATTGAATAGCCATAATACCATGATCAGTAATAGACGCAACTTGTGGAGAATGAATTGAGGGTTCTGGAGCCTGAATCTTGATATGAGCTGAGAGTTGTTGAATTAATGATTGAATCTGCTCGGTATTGAACTGACCAATATCCAAGTTCACAGCTGATGTTGCTGGAACAGGAAGATACAGATAAGGAGAGTTAGTAACCATATTAGCAACAGTATGACCTTGAGGTCTAGAACGAGTTGGAAAATTTGCTCCTTGGTTGAAAAGGCTGAGAAGACTATTGTTGAGATGGAGTCATACTCTTATAGCCTGGGATGTAACCTGGAGGATAACCATGAATTTTGAAACACTTTTGCACAGCATAACCTATCTGACCACAATGCGTGCATAGTCTAGAAGATCTAGGTCGAAAACGATTCTGAACAGTTGTATCATTAGCCATATTCTCAAAAGAAGACTGTTCTGGAACACTACCAAAAGTCTGAAAAACCACATTCTCCACTTTAGTAGAAGGTCTGATGCTCCTTTGCCTTTCATCTTGTGTGACCATGTTAAAGACATCTTCAATGAATGGAACTGGTATCGGCATAAGAATATGTCTTCTAGTAGTCTCATATGATTCATTAAGCCCCATAAGAAACTTCATGACATGACTTCTTTGTTGCAACTTCTCCCACAAAATAGCTGGATTACACTCACATTTTCCACAAGTACAAACTGGCAGTTCAACATAATTTCGATATTTCTCCCATAATGTAACCAATTTTGTATAACATCCAAAGCACCTTATTGCATATTGCTTAAGCGTTGTTCAATCTCATAGACTCTAGACGCATCATCTTGCGTAAACCTAGACAACATATTCTGCCATATTCCTTCCGCAGTCGAGATGAATAACAAGCTTTGACCAATCTTTTTAGAAACAGAATTCATAAGCCATGTAGCTACCATATCATTGCAACGAGACCATGAACCAAAATCACGTTGATTCTCAAATGGTTTAGAGATGATACCGTCAATGAAGCCAAGCTTGTTACGGACATTCAATGTCATACGGATATATTGATGCCAAGAATGGAACTCAGCACCGGAAGAAAGACGATCAGATACCAAAACGAGACCAGCATGATCGGAATTATGCAAGAGATACAGATTATCGTATTGATCAACAGAAATTCTGGCACAATATGTACCGGAGTTCGGAGGCGGCGAAGTTGATGACGTCATCGAAATCGAAGGTTAAGAACAACGAGAAGCTTCAAGCGAAGATTCAGACGAAAAACTCAAGGAAAATCCCAATGGTAATAAGAATCGAGTGGATGATGATAAAAAAAAAACAAATTGATGAAGAAGATAAGAGAGATTTGACGAAGCGATACACTCATCGTAGCTCAAAATTTGATGAATTAAAGCTCAAATTGAGGTTTCGGGATGATGATGATGATGATGATGGATTCGGATCGAATCGAAGAAACGGAAGAAGAAATTTGAGAAAGTGATGAAGATTCTTGTTAGAGTTTGTTGGGAAAATTTTTCCGAAAAAATAAATGAGAGAGAGAGATAAAACTTTAATGCCCGTAACAACTAATTGGAAAATATTATCTTTCTCATTAACCCAAAAGTGAATGAATATTATGAGATATATTTGTATATAGTATTGACTATTGAGGATTAAGCTAAAGGAGACTTAATCACTCTAACTAACTGGGTCATTAAGCTAACTAGTAGATAAACTTAATAATGGATATCGATGCTTCCAGCAAAACCAATTCCCAGGGTGTGGTGTGACGGTCGGTGTGTAAATCAAAATAAGCAAACAAATATTAGCGTTAGAGTAGTTAAAACTCAACCAAATATGTATGTATATGTGGACCAAAGAAAACCTATAATTGGTAAAATTAAGCCTGACAATTTTTCTTTTTGTTCTTCTGCAACGATGTCGTCGCTCTTTTCCCAAGTTCGGTTAAAAACCGGTTAATCCTAAACTGCTTTGAGTATGCTGGTTTAACGAATTTGATTCAAAATCACCGGTTTATCGTACTTGTTCATGATGACGTATCTCTCTAGACGAACTTTCTCCTCTCAAGAATATCAAGTTACTAAATTCTCTGTATTATATCAAATAGTGTTGTACATTTTGCACAAGATGTCTCTTTCATAATTGGAGTGATAAATCGATCTTAGAACGAACTGACAATTGAAATCAAATGTTGTTGGTGCAGTCTTTTAACTTGTTCTCAATTCCAGCTGAAACCATTCAAATCAAACTGTTTCGGACGCGTTGTGCCGTAGTTTCCCCCGTGTGTGTTAAGATCTAGCGCTGTTCTGCTGCGTGTTTCAAGCTTGCAATCTTCGCCATTCTGGTTGAATCTTTCCTCTGTGTACTCACTGTTGCTATTCCCTCCATTGTGTTCATGTAATCCCACTCCTATTGACAATCTTCCAGGGCTTCTTCTTGAAGACGAGCTTCTCGGTTCTGCATTGTTGTTAACCATTGTGGAAAGATATGGCCTGTTGTTATTCTCTCTGAGGCTTTCTTCTTCTGCCCATGTTAACTCCATTCTAGGGAAGAATGGTTCCTCCATTATCTCCTTCTGCTCGGAAGTTGAATCTCCAATATATGTTCTTAATCCCAGTCTCTTGTCAAGCATCTTCGGGGCTTTGTGAGTTCCTTCACTTGAGGTTAGGCAACTGTCCAGAGAGGTGTTAGGTGGATAAGTTGTCTGCATCTGTTGATGGCGTAGATTCTGCACTTCTTTCGGTTCTAGGAAAATGGATTCTGGATATTCTGATGACACTTTAGATACTAGTTCTGAGAGTTGAGCTTTCGTTGCTTCGATCCCAGCTCCACCTACGTTCTGTCTTCCAAGAGTCTCTTGCGCTTTCTCCAGAATCGCTTGCAGGTACTTTCCTTGAGCCTCGATTCTGAGCTGCAAATGTCGCTGTACCTGACTCAGTTTGAAATATTTTTGATGAAATCGTAACTAAATGCCTTGTTATTTCTGTTTCTAGACAGTAGGTCTATCCTCTATTGATGCTCTACACTTTTTGTGACTTTCACTGAGTTGAAATGTTCCTAATCAACACACATTTTTCATATATTTTTCTGCAAAAGTTGGTGATACAGACTCGTCTTGATTGATCTTGTTAGAACAAATATAGGAACAGCAATTCCAACGCTGATATATGCTTTAACTAGAGTAAATCCATGCAGCACAGTATATGATACCTCAAGTTGCTCGTGTAGCCTTCTTTGAACCTCTATTTGCATTTGAAGTGCATCACTTATGGGCAAGTTCCTGGGTGACCAAATATTAGTAAAAAAAAATTAATGAGGTAGAAGATGTAAGCAAATAGCCATATTCTTACATGCTCGGCTGTGGTCCAATGCTTAAACTTTCGCTGTGACTTTCATCTGCTTCAGGGGTGTTTTCTTCTACCATGGTCATCACGCCTAAACCAGGTTACCTTTAGTTCCTTGAAGTAAAATATTTTGAAAAAAGAGAAAATGAAATTCGTGCATCTGAGTAATGAATAACTAAGCTTACTTGTCTTGTTTAAACTGCTGTGAGCTTGTCCATTAAGATTCTTGCTTAGCCTATATTTCTGGTAGTCAAATCTTGGAATTAATAAACTTTGTAAACGCGATAACAGATATTATCGATTTTCAGTTCTTGACTCGTAATTTTTGGGCTACTTTAACAGTTTTATACCAAGCAAATTGATGAACGAGTCATATACAGAAACCTGAAGAGTTTAGGTACATGTGTGTATATAAAGGTCCATTAGCTTACCTGAAGATGACTCTTGAGATGGTACAAAGTGAGGCCTGGAATACCCATGACTTTCATTATTGTCTTAGGAGTAGCCTCTGCAGAGACACAAGTGTACATGTTAATACATTATGTCAAAAAGCTGTCAAAGTTGGTTCAGTTGCTAATAATATTACTTACTATCTCCTCCTCCAAGCTGGTTGACTGCTTCAACAAATCTCTCATGAAGATCTGGAGTCCATTTTAGTCGTGGCTTTGCATCGGTTGAGAGAATGAGTCCAGAATCCCCTGTGCCATTTCCTCGGAGGAATGGATGCCTTTCAGAAGGAATGGGCATTCTCGACGAAGAGAGGATGCTCTTTCCTTGGTGCTGGTTGTGGTAATACATAAGTCTGTCTTCAAAATAAAAATGTCAGTTTATCCCACTTAGAGATACTGCATTAATAATGAGTGTAAAGACCAAATGTTTTTCTTTTACCTGACACAATCTAAGTTTTTGAATGCAGTTTGCTGCTCTCAGTTCAGAGATACTCTATGGTATGCAACTCCACCAACTTGGGAAAATGTCTTTGCTGCTTTCCTTATTTATGCTCTTTTTACTCAAGCCGGGGTCTCTCAAGAGTAAAAGGTCTTTACAGCTTTGCTTTTTATAGAAAGTTGAATGCAAAAAAAGGCAAACTAGAGGATGATAACTAAGGTATGGAATATGAATAACCGGTCCAATCGTAGCTTTATTGCTTGTGTACTTATCGTTTAAATTGTGTTGTATGCTTAGATTATTTTTCTCTTGATTCCTCTGGACTACAACTTTTCAGTGCAATTCAAGCCTTGCATTAGATACCAGAATTGATCCCCAATTAATGCATCAATATGCGCATTCTTTCACCATTCTGGTATATGAAAGAATCTTATTCTCCAAATTGTTTTTTTGACAACTTTTCTACTTGGGCTGGGGAATTCATTCTCGTCCCTTATTCCTCAATTTTTTCAAAGTCCACAGCTCTAACCTCTCTACCTCTCGAGGAATATTCTCATTGCTTTCCACTTGTCTGTATTGTTTTTGCTCCTACTTGATAGTCATTTTTTTGTCTGTAGATACATCTTCAGTCTTAACATTCTTTTTATTAAAACTTTTGGTCAAGAGTTTACCGATATCATCAACATGGCTGATTTGGCCATGTTAATTTGAAGAGTGTATAATGATGATATCCTTATGATTTTGATGGCAAAGAAGCCCCAAGAATGTGATATCAAGAGATATGTTTTTGTTTCAACATTGTTTTGTCTTAAAAGATAGTTAAGACGTGAGAAAGTGAATGAAGAATATTTCATGCTGTCTCCTTCAACAAGTTTAGTACCTATTCTCTCTAAACAGTATAAAAATTAGTGGGGGACCCATTATCTTACATTCTTTGATTGGCACAACATATTTGGCCCATCCATGCGTGTGTCTATGTATGCATGTATATGTATGTATGTATGTAACCTTCTTGTCTGATCCAAAGGCAACATAACATGCCTTCAGTGCATAATAGTATGTATTGTTTGTTTATGTACATATTATATATATATATATATGTATGTGTGTGTGTGTGTGTGTGTGTGTAACTTCGTGAAGCATCTATGCATCTGTTGTTTGGCTGCGTTCTTACAGTATACGTCCCCGAATCTACTTTAGTGATGACTACTTCTCCAAATTCCAATATTGATCATATTGTGGTGTTGGCTCTGATTTTGATTTGGACTTCACAATTGTATTTCTCCTGCCTAAGTACAGAGATACTTTCCTATATGATATACAGCTATATAGAATAAGTTCATAGATAAAGATATAATATATATAGAAGTCGTGATTGCCAAATGCTGAAATTGTGGCTTCTCTATGTGCAATAGAGAATATATCCACAATCTATTATAGAGTCTCACATATCTTAATGAGTTTGATAGATGCCTTGGAGAAAAAAAACTGGTTTAGTGTTCCAAATGAAATTGTCAAAAAAAACAAATCTTATGTTCCTTGAATGATATCTTTGCATTTGTTTTCAACCTTTTTTTGTTGATATCTCATGGTTCTGATTTCCTCTTAAACACTTTATTCTGTTTGGTAAAGAAGCTTTCATAACCTTCAGTTAAAAGTATTTGAGCATATTGCCTAAATAGTTGATTGCCATGTGGGTGGGAATATGCTTCCACAAAGTGAGACTTCATATTGTATGCTGCAAGTTTTTAAAGTCTATTTGAATACCATGAAAAGTAAATTAAAACCAAGCAAAATCTGTGTTGAAATATTTTGATTGATTTCACCTTTACCAGATATATTTATAGATAATTCTGTTCTATATCAAATGTAGAATTCAAATTAATATCAAATTTTGATTATATTTTTTGCAGCAGGGTCTGTTTTCACCAGCTAAAGGAATTAGAAGAAAAGGTTTTACTGTGACATGTTGCTCCAGGTTCCTCGGTGATGCTATATCAGTTAATATCATTGTCACCATTTTTATAATTGTTAAATCTTGATCATCTGTGTTATACTATATCGTGCTGAATTCTTTAGTATTTCCCCTGTTTCTTTCCTTTACTTTGCTCATTGAAATGTCACTCTTTAAGTAAAAGAAAAGAGTAGTCAGAGTAAATGTTCTTCCTTGTACGTGCATTTCCCTTTTACAGATTCTTGTTTACTTAACTTTACTCTTTGATCTTGGTTAGGAGCATAATACAACACGTGGGCTGCATCATGGGATTGTGAGTGAGAGAGGATTGGATACAAAAAACAACAACAGGAAGCGGGAAATGACCGCGGAATTATATTCTTTTGGAGAGAAAATGGAGACGAAAAGTGGGTTCTTGAGATTCTACAGAATGAGAATCCAAAACTAAAGAAAGCTTGGTGAGTGAGTCGCATTCTCAAGTCGGGAATCCTTTTTGTTCATCTCAACGCAAATCCAGGAAAAAGAGAGAGAGGAGAAGCTATTCGAGTCTATTTCTTTCCGCTTTTACTCAAGTGTCCTTTTAAGTGATTTTTGTGGGTGTTTTAATGAGTTTTGATTCTGATAAGCACAACAAAAGATTGGGAGAATCATTGTAAGATTTTTGTGTTCACCACAATACAATGTTAACTTGTCTGCATCCAACAGAAAACAAACGTACAAGTTTTGTGATTTTTTGTTATCGGTTTGCAAATCGATTTTGATTTGAAATAGTAGCAAACGCAAATACTTGCTAAGTTCGACAACTCGGATCATTGTAAAGATTGATGGTCTAGTTGCAAGTAGTTAGTAGTATCCATTCTTGTTTTTTTCTTTCTTCTTTTCAGTTTATACATTCTTTTGTTCGTTTACTTTCTTTTTCAAAGTTCGTTTACTTTCTTTTATATTCGTTTTATACATTTATTCCAAAATTTAATTTTTAACCCTTTGGAACATGGAGAAGTAAGATTCCAAAGATAAATTTGGATAAGCAAAAACACTTGCCTTTAACAAAATCCCCTAAACTAAAAGTAGATTGAGCTGCTTTAAACCGGTCCAAATATTCTAATTACACAGTTCATACCTGGATCGGTTCGGTTCGGTTTGTTTCAGATGACGTGTCAACAGTTTAGTGGCTAATAGTACGGAACTATAGTAGTCTCTTCCGCAGGTGATCGGTGGACTCTTTCTCTCTCTCTTGTCGAACAGAGGAAGAAGCAAAACAGTAACAGAGTATAAACCCTATGACCAAAAAACTAAAAGAAGAAGAAATTCGTCTTCTTCCTGCGACGAAAATGGCGGATTCAGGGCACGAGATCGGAGTCAGATGCCATCATTGCGCAGGCCCTCTCACGAAAGATTTGGTATTTTCTCATGAATTTGTATATACAGATCTCTACTGCAGATGATGATTGATATCTCTCTCTTTTTGTTGGGTCTGTTTATAGAGTAAGATTCGTTCTTTTAGTATGTATTTTGAATTAGAAGATGATTGGTTTCAGGAAACTAGTGATTGGACTGTTGCTCCGTTCATCAGGGATAGCTTTTCTATGGTAAGCTTCTGATTTCATTCTTTCGAAGAAAATTTGGTCCAAATTCGACTTTTAGTCTGTCTGTAGCTTGCTGCAATTGATTCTTTTTCAGAAAAAAAGTTTGTCTTTTGGAAAATGCGAGCTTTCTTTTTGTTTCTTTTGGATCAAATGGATTAGCTATTTATGTTAAAAAGGTCGACTTTTTGATGTTCTTAGATTGGATCAGCTGTTGGTGGTACCGCAAGTGCATTCATTGGATTTAACCATGGTATGCATATCTCTCATCGATTGTTTTCTCAATTGATACCCTCTTGTGATGAATTCATTTGATTCTTGAGTTCGTTCTTCTCTTGTTGATTGTGTCTGCCTGTAATCAACTTACATCTTCTTCGTACATCTGCAACTTGGGATTCCTATCTAACTTGGTGAAAGAAAGAGAATAAGGACTTAGTAACTAGATGAAATGTAGTTTTTTGGTCTGCTCCGACTTCCGAGGAAAGGCCTGAGTGCATTTGATGCTCGGTCGTGTGGCTTATGTTCCAGTACTGTAACTGTTGGTGTTCTTTTATGCTTAATTGTTTTCTAGTTATGTATATTGTTATAGTGATAGCAGTTAGATTTAGAGCTTGCTCAAAAGAGTCTCAGTCTATTTGGCTTGTTTAAATGCCCTTTTTGATTGACGCAGTTATGCCAATTGTACGCAAGTGCATAAAAGGTCCCATGTGGTTACATTTTCTTGTTGGGGTAAGTTGTCATCATATATTCAGATTCCCTTCTTCTTTTCATCATGCTACTGTTTTATCTTGTTTCATGCTTGTTAAATCATTAAATCTTTTTCTATACTGATGAATCAATTGATTTTTCATATTTGTATCGATGCAGGCACCGCCTGTTATAGTTCTTTCATCTGCCTGTGCTGGACTAGCAGGTTTGAGATCTTCTCTTCCTCCTTTACTATTGTGGAGTTTTGTGTCAATAAGCTGTAAAATCTTAAATGCTGCATCTTTCTTCGGGGAAATGTTTGCAGGTGGCACTGTACCGGCACTGGCACAGCTTGCTTCATCTTCATACCGAGCAGCGGTCCATTCGTCTGAGCCACCAGAAAATAACAAAATGCACAAGTCTACGACTTCTCCTCTGTAAAACACACAGCACATCTCCCTCTCTCTATCTCTTATGTTCTTTTTTTCTCTCCATTTTGTATGTCAATCTTTTCTATTTGAGGGAGCTTCTTGGTGTAAATGGTTCTGTTTTATACAAATCTCTGGTGCTAAAGATTAAAGAAAGGTTAAGCCATGTGAATGGATTTCTGGGTTTGGTATCGCAGTGTCTATTTTATCTCCATGAATCCTTCTGGTCGCTCTTAAACAAAAAGCTCAACTTATTAATGTCGATATATAGGGGTTATTAATGTCGCTCAGAAGTTTCTGGGGTTTCGTAACAATATTTAAATAGTTTTGGCATGTTGTGTAGATATATCTTTACGCGAGGGTAGTTTTGGAATTTGAAGTCGGTGATACATAAAATTTAGGGTTTTGAGCAAAGACATTATAAAACCCGAGCAGCTAAGATTCTCCTAACTTCAAAACTACTTGATCTTATCTGAGCTGAGAAAAAGGGTTTAGGGTTAGGGTTTCGACCTTTTTTCCGATCGTCACCGAGCAACCCCATCTCGCTATGGCCGGCGGCTCCGGTGACGGGAAGGGTTTCGATTCCTTATTCTTTAATTTTCCCTTTGTTTTCTGCGATGAAGACTGCCTGCTGACTGAGCGCACACGATTACTCGGCTCTGTGATGGCTTTGCGGGCTTTAACCCACCCAAACAAAATCAATGTTTTTCGAAATTTTAGATTTGATTCGAAGTTTTCTTCTTCTTAGGTTTTTGTTTTTTATTCGATTCTTGTATAATTAATTTCTAAGTTTTTTTCTCGATGCCTTTTGTTTACAATGAAAAAGTTCTCTCTTTTTTTCTTTTCACTATTTCGTTCTTGTTTGTGCTTAAGGCGTACTATTTCTTTGTAGCCTGCAATACAGAGTAGGACTTGTTTTGGTCTACAAGTAAATATAAATGTCTGTTGATTCTGTTTATTGTTTCCTAAACACAAACAAAAGGTTTAGAGATAGATATGGTTAATATTACGATTAGATCATGGTAAGCGTTAATAGGATCGGGTCATGTTGGATCTTGTGAAGAAGATGAGAAGTTTATATTCAAACAGCAGCTGAGTCTTTCCCATTTATGGCTTCTTCTTCGTCTTCTCCTAATGTGTCTTCTTTGATTGTCATTGCAAGGGTTACTAAGCGGCTCTGATTCCACAGATGTGCGGCTTCTTCTGAGGGATCTCAATGCCAGTTCCAATGTTTCAGGCATAACCAGCGGCCGCTCCATTGCTCCAATGGTGTTTGAGCAGACAGGACAAAGCGGGTCTCGGGTTTGAGCCGTTGGTGTCACTTCGTCTAAACACTCAACATGGTAGACGTGATGACAGGGGAACACACCAGTTTCTGGCATGTCTCCACATCTCAATATCTTGTAAGAGCACCATGGAGATCTCTGAGATAGAAGCTTCTTGCAGACCCCGCATCTCTGGTGTGTCATTGAACCTGGTTCAAGTCTTGGGTTTCCTACTTCAGCAGTTTCATTGGACCTTTCAACATCTGGCAACATGTCACTGCTACTCGAGTTTGGCGATGCTTCTTCTACTGGTGAGTCTTGATGGTTTCTTGTGGACATCATGAAACTGGAATCAGGGTTTGTGGATGAGTCTTCTTGCGAATCATCAGGTTTAGGATTCTCACAATCTGAAACTGGATTGCAGAAGACTCGAGGGTAAGAGCGATGGCTGAAGCAGAAAGGCTGCTTGCTTGGAGTCTCTGATGGGGATCCTGATTCTGAATGAGATAACAAAGACCTAAAACTCTGTGAAATGGCTCTACTTGCTCGATCAAAACCTTTGTCCTGCAACAAATAGATCAGGGATACAAGGTTCAGATGAAATCATGAAAAGCTCATGTTGAAGAGTAACATACCGGGCCATATTAACTAGACGACCAACTTACCTCATTCAAGGATTGATGGTTTGAGCGAATTGATCTTGGTGATTGCTGGAAACAGGATTCCAAACTTTTTCGTGATCTACTTCTGCTTGGAGGCAATTCAAAGCCAGGACTCTGGTCGCTCGTATCTTGTTCGAAACCATCTCTAGTATATCCAGAAGGCGAGTAGCTGAGATTCATCCGCCATTGCAGGCCATCATCTTGACTCGATGAAGGAATACCCCTTGTTCTGCTGTGAGGTGGTGATTTGATTGTTACCAGTGGCCTTGAGGCCACAATACAACAGAGTGCACCCGTTTTGAGCTATGTTCGATTCTCACAGCGTACAAGGCTGAGAGACTTCCTACATTGAAGAAGGATTTTCAGATAAAACCAAAGGGCCTTTTATAACTTGTGTAAACACTAAACAGTGTGCAAAGTTGAGTTAAAATGATTGTAATCTTACTTAATTATAAATGAAAGTTCTTGATTATGCAGCAAAATCTCAGAGTTTAGTGATTTAAATAAAGAACTAACGAACACGTTCAAGCTTGAACAATATCTCTCAATCGCTAAAGACCAAGCCAGCTCTGCGACAACGAGAACAACAGTAGCAAAATGAAAAAAACACCAGTTACAAGACAAAATCGTGTTTAAGACAAAACACTAGGCTCACAGATTCAGACTCGTAACAGCTGTTTTGAGCTCTTATAATCACAGCTGTTACTCGTAACAAGATTAAGCATCTAAAGCATCGGAAAGGTAACCAAGTTTGTGTCGGTGAAAGCAGATTAGATTAAATTGCAGAGAAAGGATAAATTTTAAAAACTGAACACAATTCACCTTCAATCTGGGTTTGAGGAAGAAACCCTAAGAATTTGGGGAGGAGAGAGAGATCTTGTAGAATCGACGGCGAAAAAACGGCGAGAGGGAGAGTAAAGCAAAGAGCGCACTTCTCTTTTGAAATAAGAGACAAGGAGAGAGACGACTGTTATGACTTTCTGAGATTAGCTAATTATTACTCTTAATTATTGATCTTTTCTTACTTTTTTTTGTTTTGTTTTTCCTCTATCATTGGATTAATCATTAATGGTTTTAACGATATGGTTTTGATGTGATATGGTTATGACTTGTGATTAGAGTTTTTAAAATCATTTGGTTTCACTAGGATATAATTTATCTGAATTAGTTTACATAAATAATTTATTACATAATTCTGATACAAGTTTTTTTTTTTTTTGCAAAATATTTAAGTAATACAATATAAATGTTCTTTGACGGTTTTACCAAAGCTATTTCTTTAACATCACAATGCGAATTTTGTTCTTTCATTATCGTTTGATGTCAAATACTAATCCTTGTACCAAAACCAATTATTGGTATCGTCGAATAATGGTGTTATACAATTCAATCAGTAGTGCCTACGCAAATATTTGATCTATCAAAATCAACTTTCAACTCTCAACTTTCAACCTCAACTAACGGAATAAATAATTCAACTTTATATATATTTGGTATTTTGGTTATACAATTATTAATCTCAAGTCTCTTAAGTCTCTTTACGGAGTGGTTTGCTCCTACTCTTCACAGTAATTAACGCCTTTGATTAATTTCTTACTTTCATAACTTTTCTAACATTTCTTTCAAACAGAAAAACAAATTCGTTTCAATTATGTTTCCAACCATTTATCTTTTAATCTTATTGAAAATTGAATTTAAAATTTTAAGAAGATCAGTGGCACTTAAGATTCAATGTCTGTATGCAACGAATTGAAATTAAGAAAACTAATAATCTAGCAATATGGTGAAAATATAAATGCAACATTAATAAATTAAGCCCATGGACTTCAAATAGGCCCAATATTAGTCTTAGGCCTTTCTTCAGTCAAACCCATGGCCATGGCATAGCTATTGTATTCATCTCTCCTCTTATTTTCGACGGTTCTTCTCGACAAAGTGGAGCTTTAGGACTATGATGAGTGCTTTCCCAACTACTTCCTTTCCTAAAGCTGCTGATCGTTGATTAGCATTGCTTGTTCTCGCACTATTTCTTGCAGTGGTTCGTTGCTTTCTCGATCTACAACTCTCGTCATATGTCTTTGTATATCATTTATTAGCTTTCTAATGTGTAGTCTTGTCGCTTACCGTTGTTCTTGTGCTCTTTATTTTCTGCATGCTGTAACCGTTTCATCCGCTTTTAATTACGTGGGATTATGAATTTATTCACCATTATTTTTCGGTTAATTTTAGCTTTGTATGCACATAAACTTAAAATTCATATGTAAGAAATTTAAATATTATGTAACAGAAATATTCATTTTTGTCAAAATTCACATATATTTTTTACCGTTTTGAAATTAGGGTGATGAAAAAAAAAGACCAGAACTAATCCAAAATAATATTAAATTACAATCATCGATCAAATATCAATTTTCATCATGGCAAAAAAAAAATATCTCATTCAAGAGTATATATATCTTCCGGACAACAAATGATTATTTATAGTAAATTTGGTTTGGTCGATGTATTAATGTATGTATACATGTACATATAATATGAGTAATAATAAATTGAAAGTAAAAAGAAGAAGAAAGAGACAAATTAGTAGAAAGGAGGCGATAGAAATCCATCTAGAACCGAAAAAAGGGAAAGAGATCGGTTAGCTTTGCTGCAAGTATCGATCTAAAAGCTTCGCTTTAAATGGAAAGTCCCGTTATTATGCGCATTAAAATAATCCTCACATTCATGCTTTTCCCTAAAATAATTATTCATTTACAAATCGATTCCTCGCTCATATGATAAAACCATATTCATAAAGAGAATAACATAGAATATGAACCAATAATCTACCAAATATCTTCAAAGAAGATAGCCCACTTAAGGTATATATAGTAGTAATCTTTGAAAAGTGAAGGTAAAAAACTTGACAGTGGAAAATATATATGAAGAATCTAAAAGCAACCAAAAGAAAGAAAAAAAGGAATAACTATTCTCTGTTGTGGCTGAATTTAGTGTCTTTAGTACTCCAGTTGTAAGCGATTATAATTAAATTCAAGTCCAAAATTCAACAAAAAATTTAATGAGATTAATGTCCTGAATTTGAGGTGGAAGAGACTCACACGCTTATTTTCAAACCATCATAGTACATTGAACCAGAGACATCATTTATTTATGTACGGTTGATTAACTGAGTTTCTATTTATTTATAGTTGGTTAGATGATTACCCTTACATGAAACGTTTGAAACTTTTTTTTTTGTTTTTTTGTCAATTAAACATTAATTAAAATACTCCACCGTTATTGTCCAATAAGACGGAAAATTGTTTATATAAGAAAATTCTAAACTTCGAAAACGTGCAGAACGGACCAGACAGTCCGCTTTCAAATTAAGAGAACTAAAGATAAACTACAATGAAAAAAGAGGCAGACGATCTTGTAGCTCCTGTTTGAAACTTTTCTTAGAACATTAATTATGGTGATAATCAAAGACATAAAACAAAAATACTTATTAAAAATAAGAAGAATCTATAAAATCAAGCAAAATATTTTAAAATGTGTATATATGCATGGCAATATGGTATTATTATATTATTATATAAATTTCAAAAAAAAAAATGGTATTATATATCTTTATATAGCACTAATTAATATGTTACTTCTTCCCTGCTTTTAAAATTGGTGCATTTTCTTCAAAAGTGTATGTCTTTGTCGTCTTTTAATATAAAAATATCAAGAATCCAATTCAAAGAATATTATAGTACATTCAACCAAAAAACAGATCTGCTACCAAATCTTAAACACAGATCTGCACCGATATCTTATTCTATGTAAAGACAAGCTTTGTGCTTCGGTCCCGAAGCAAAGAAAATCCTTAAGATAAAATAAAATAGAAAATACTAAGTGCATATATTACATTAAATTTATGTATTTACGGTATAAAAGATAACATAAAATAGAAATAAAAAAACGGATAAAATAGGTTGACAATAAAAGAACAGATGTAATAATAAGTGCTGGAAAAGTTTAATATGTATGTAACGTACTAAAAACTTCCAATTATTAAAAAATACGTTGGCAAACGTAATGTGATTGATGTAATAACCAAGTTCCTTAAGACATAAGTCTTTGGGATCTGGAATTGTATTTTTACAAGAAACCGCATCATTAATCACTGTTCTTAGTTGAAATATTTTCTTTTAAAGTTTAAGTAAATGATAAACTAATACTAGTAAATAGTGTCATTATAATCTAAATTATTGGGCATATGAAAAGGCTAATATGCTGCCCAGATTCGGGGAACATTCACATGCCTCATGAGCTGTGTTTTTTCCTCTCTGTCAGTTTTATTCTGATGCCATATATATGCGTTTTTCATTTCTTTTATTTCTCAAAAAACAAAAAGAAGAGAAAACTAAATTAATCTATTAATTATTCAAAAAACATTATGTTGATTGTTGAGTGATTGGAGTAGTTTAGTTGTATTATCTGAATTTAAATCCAGTTGTTAAAGCAAAAATTTGATATTCACATAATTATTATCATCTTTTCAAATGGTAACGTTTCTACTTGAGTTTGGATGGTATATATGTCCACTTTGTATCAAAATGTAAAATCATATTTTCTTAGAATATACCGAATTGTACTAACAACGCTAGAATATATATTGTGAATCTTAATGATTAAATATAACTCTATAGAAATCATATGAAAACTAATTTTATGTATACAGATACAGTGTACATTGAGTATATAACTTATGCACTAAAAATCCCAAATGATCACAAACCCTTTTTTCCTTTTCTTTCCCACACTAGAAAACTAATTAAACAATCAACTAACTAAATAAAGATGAATGAAGTGAAAATAAATAAGCATTAATCCCTAGTAAAATCCTATATGTATAAGTATTAACTACATAATTTTAAAACCCACCAAATATACTCTTTCAGCACAATTAAATAATTAAATAACCTTAATAATTCTCCCAACTTAAACTTAATCAATAGTCCCATAAGATCCCCCTCAAGTCGCATAAATCGTCGTACGACTTGCTCCCGTTCACCATTCCCATCATCCTCATCTCTTGTTTCATCACCGGACCAGAAGTTACCTCCGTGGTCGTGGTTGGGTTCACATCTGAGCTCAGGCAGGTTTCTTGAGACACACTAACAAGTGATTGTTCCATTTTGATCATATCCTTGTTGTTGTTGTTGTTGTATGTAGAACCCGAAGCAGAAGCAGAACCATAACCTTGGTTAAAGATTGACTGGTAAGAGTTGAAGTGATGAGATTGGATTGGTGATGAGATATTATAGGTTGGAGGGTTGATGGGTTTGAAGGTGGCTTGTTCGGGTTGACCTGTGAAACTCGGATCTATGAGAGGAGGAAGAGATGAGAAGTCTAGGAGATGATCAAGGTTCTCTAGAGAATCCATTCTCGGGAGATCTTCAATGGGTATCCTCGTCATTAGTTGGGTTGTAGTAGAAGGATTGTTCTTGTGAAAAACCCTACATACGACCCATTCGTCCTGTAATCAAGATCATAGACAAAACAAAACATTAGATTTTCTTTTGAGTTTGGCACTGAATCTTGAATTGGTACTAATCAAACTCTTTTGAAAAGGACTTAAGTTTTCACCAAATTTAACATACTTTTGGTTTACGAAAACTAAGAATAATAATTATATAAATCCTATATTTTTCTTCTTTTGGAATTCAAAAACATATGAGAATATTATATGAAGTAATTTCATTCGAACGTACCCTTGCGGATTTGGGGAGATTGTGATAAGAATATTTGCCTTCGAGACGATATTCATGCATGACCCAATTAGTCTTTTCACCTCTTGGAGCTCTTCCTCTATAGAACACAAGCGTTTTCTTCATCCCAACGAGGCAACCTTTTCCTTTAAAGATCTCCTTATCCTTCCCGGTTGCTTTCCAATACCCGGACTCGGTCGCACGGTTCGTCCTCATCCCGGTCGGGTACTTCCTGTCTCTTTGACAGAAGAAGTAGAACTCTTTCTCCCCCATCTTTGCCCTCTCTATATCCACCAAAAATAAAAATAAAAACAAGAGTCAAGAATCGAAATATTAATCAAGAAGCATTTAATTTGTGTTTGAAGAACGGTCAAAGAAGATTTGAATTTGTTAGGTAATGAAGTTTGAAAATTGATAATCAAGAAGCTAGCCTCGTGTGAATGAAAACTTGATTCAAGAATTGATAATCTTGATCAAGAAGCCTTTAATTCGTATATATGTTTAATTATGTGTGAACACTCTTGAAATTGTTAAAGAAGAAATTGAAAATTGTATAGAGACTACGTTAATACTATCTATACTTACTTGGCAAATCCCAAGGCTCGCACTTGTTGAGATCGGCTTCTCCCATGGCCACGGCCGTGAATCGGCTGTCTAAAACCTTCTCTTTGAGGTAGTGTGTTATGATCTCTTCGTCTGTTGGATGAAACCTGAATCCAGGTGGCAAATCCACAAGCTCTTCACCTCCATGATTCAACACAACGCCTTCTTCCACCACAACCGCCATAACTATGTAACAGTGTATCTATATATATGTATCTGTTTTTTTTTTTTTCTTTTTTCTTTTGTAGTTTAAAGATTCAAGAACAAGACGAAAAGAAAATATTTATAAACCAGAGATTTTTCTCGAGGAAAAAGAGATATGGATGGTTATTTAGAGAGAGAGAGGAACACAAGAAGAAGATGAAGAAAGAAAAATGATTTGAGAATGCTAGCTGGAGAATCTTTTGGGCAGTTAAAGCAAGAGAAATAAAAGTATTGAAAGGGTTGAAAAATGTCTTAAATAGAGCAAATGGAGGAGCTTTGGTTGTATATAAATAAAGATAAAACTATTATTGTTTTTTTTTCCTTCTTCTTTTTTCCTTCTTTTTGGTGATTTAGAAAGATACGTAGGCTCCAAGCAACTTCCTGAATTGTTGAACAAGCTTCACATAGACAACAATTCGATTATTATTGTTTTTCTTATATATGTAATTAAAAAGTTCAAACTTCATATCTAATTTCTTTAGCCATAAATCAGTCCTTGGTAAATTACATCTAACAAAAAAAAAAAAAAGATTGAAATTATCTTTTCTGAAAAAAATAATATATATTCATACGTATACTCTTTACTCAAATTCGTATTTGACGTTGAAAGAGTCTCTTTAACTGATTTAGCTTACGCAGTTTCGATTAATTGCTTTTGATAAATTTCTTAATTGATGCATTAGCTTGTTTTAAAAACAAAAACTGTGGGGAAGAACGCTCGGAAATAATTGATATCAAACAAAAAAACGTGTGGAAAATAAATTCACTAAAAAGGGTTATGAGTTATAACTTTTTTTGTTGTTGTGTGTGGACCCATGATTGAAGATCGTTCTTTATTTAATTTGATTTATATCCTATAGAAAGAAAGCCCTAAGAAATCTCCCTTTCTTTGTATTTAGTTATTTATTGGAGATTCATATCAATTTTATAATCTTTTTCTTTTCTTTTAACAAGTTCTATCTTTATAGTGTGATCCGTATTACATTATATTTTGCATAAAGTCGAGAAATACGGTTATATTAATACGTATCGTTAAAGTTTATCTGTGTATGTTTTCTTGTATGTTAATTAGAGAAATTAAATTGAATATTATTTTAACACCGCTTCATCCATTCAAAAGGCTGTTGCCTTTTTCTGTGGTGTTTGTTTTAGCCTTTTCAGTGAAGCTGAAGAAATACAGTTAATAATATATTTTAATTAATCAATCAATCAATCGGTAGCAGTGTGATTCAATCTAAAACATAAACATCATACAAAATTGTAGTAACTTTTTGCCATTGGCATATATGCATGAATATTGTTCGGAACCCGTGAAGTTACTATATTTTGAAAATAATGTTTATGTACACAATATATATTTTATTTTTTTGGACGTATTCTTTACATAATAGTCTATTTACAGTAACAACATAATACTATATATATATACAGTTTCTTAATATCAAATATATTTATTGCGTAATAACGAAAATGCGAAATACTAACAAGAATATAAACTTTGTTAAGTTTAAGTTAATAATTTACAAAAGATGTCTGGTTAAACAGCTAGAATTTGTGTGATTAGTTATATACTAACACATCATTTTAGTTATTTTGAAACAACTAAAACCCTTATAAAAAAATATGAGTTCAACAAGCCAAACGTAGTGTTCTTGTTAATGAAAGAAAGTCTCACATCGGAAGTTGAAAAAATAATTTTACTAATATATAAAAGATTAGGACCAATCCACTTATGACCAATTGGTTTTGAGTTGGAAGTCTATGAGTAATCCAAATTGGTTTTGAGTTGGAAGTCCATGAATAACCCAAATTTAATAGTTCTAATTTTCATATAAGTCAGATAAAAACAAGAAAATCAATTTAAGTGTTGGGACTAACCCTGATATATTTTTCACAATTCGGTCAAGTCACCAAGTTGTTGACTAACAATCATAGAGGAATGTCCAACCATGGGTTATAGATGTGTATATAACTCAGTAGAATATAATATAATTTTTTTCTCAAAATTGATTAATAGTATCATCATAAATTTATAATAGACTACTCTACTCTTGTAGAAATTATAATTAGGTCATATATATCGACGTCAGAAACAGAACTAAAATTAGGTCATGTATATATATCAACAAAATAGAAAACTGAGGGTTGTGTATTAAGTATATAATATTTTGTCTGACTTTTTGTAATATACCGGAGAACTACTCCTCACCAATGGCACTATATAATTACTAATTTACTACATAAATAATTAGTACTAGTTGATTAATTTACGAGCTGAATATTAAACCAAATTTTATTAATATATATGCTCGTATGTAATCTATTCGGCCCGTCCATTTTGATAATCACAAATTAAATATAATTAAAAATGTAATAAATCATTTTTTTGTTATGATAATTAAGAGTATTTTACACACGTCATTTTCTTCTAAATTGTTCGAAAATTCTGCCACAAACCAAAATCTCCAACGAAGTTAACTGTATAATTTGTCTTTACTCGCTTTTATATTGAACAGTCTAGTATGTGACCCCAAAAAAAATTGAACAGTCTAGTCTAGACAATAGTTATTTATATCCAAATAGTTTGAACTGAATAGTTTTTTTTTTCTTTTAGGTAAAAAATTGAATAGTTAAATATTAAAGTTATTATGATCATTCATCATTTACTTATTTTTTTTTCCGTCACCAACATACTTTATTATCGATTAAACAAATACATAATATGTATGAGTAAACCAACCAATAATCTACTGAAGTGCCAATAAATGAAAAATTCATCGTTTACTTGAGCTTCGTCTATATACACTGATGATATATATACCTTGATAGGAAATCCGAACTCAATAACGACTACAAAAATTAAGAATAGTATTTGATTTTGGCTACAAAATAATAATTGAAATATTGCTGTATAATTTTTGTATGCATTTAAAAAGTTAAAAATGGATCGATTTTTCCAGCCTGTCATCTTCTGGATAATATTAATAGTATATAAGACAAATTTAAATAAGAATTTTTGTAATAATCTACACATTGTCGACTCAGATTAAATTAGAAAGTCGTTTTAGTCAGTACGCTGTAACAAATCACCGACTTCATCATCTGAAAATAAGTAATAATTAAACACTAATGCATATTTATTGAATCTTAGCTCACATTATTAATTACTAGTAATCTAATTTATTTCGTTTGATCTGTTCCTTTTATTGACCAACGAACTAATAAACAAGTACCAATATCAGTATTGACATTTATTGGTTGAATGTAGAATATAGTTACATATATGTGAGTATGTGACAGTGACAAATAACAAAAATCCATTGGTTTTGTCCCACTGCGGTAAATTATGTTTTAATTCAGCAATCACATATATAAAGAAAAATGTTCGTGAATTAAAAAAAAAAAGCAACTTTTTAATCACTAGATTTTTACTTGCAGTTTTAAATTGGTTTATGTAACTGATTTGTCGCAGCGTGTTAGTAAAGTCCATATTAATGTTGACAGCATATATATATGTTTTTTTTTAACAAGTATCTTTCCCTTAAATTGTTTTTATCTCGATTTTGCCCGTAATTATCTCGTTTAAACGCGTTTGTTATCATATGTGGAACATGTATAAAGGAAATTTGGATAAGAATAACAATTCTGATTAATAGTTTAAAATATTATAGTGTGGACCGTAAGATATGGAATGAAATCAGGGTTTAAACATAAATAAATCTGAAACTCTTTCCTGGTAAATTTCTTTGATATATGTAATTTTGATTTGTCTTTTTCTTTTGTTCGACGTGTGGACCCCGTGGAGCTTAAGAAGGTTGACTTTTGCTCCCAAAAACGAGACTGCAAACCGAAGGAGCCACATCATTGGATGAGGGATTTTTGACGTCAACTTTTACGTCATCATTTTCCTTTCGACGGATTTCAATGGGTCACGTGGACCCACCATAAGCCGTCATACGCAACGCTCTGGCCTTGTTTGTGTATTTTCAGAAATCGTCAATTATTTTCTGTAGTTTACCATATCTTTTTTTTTTCTAATTTTTTTCATCTAAAATATCTTCAAAAACTAAATGAGCCATAACCCAACGGCTAGGAAAGACAGTAGTAGAGACTCGAACCGAGCCAGAGAGGAGACAACGGCAAGGCAGAGATATCGAGCAATAATCTAACCGCAAAGAGAGACATAGACATAAACTCAAACCAATCTGGCCAAAAGAAATACAGATTTTTATTTAAAAAAAAAAAAATATATATATATATATATATATACAGATTTGAATTTCGAAGGGCTACTAGATGGATGTTAAATAAAAAATTACAATGACTGCTGCTAAGTAAAAGTAAAGATTCAGAACATATTAGGATGTACCATTTATATATTTATTTTATTAGTTTATGATTTATTAATTTAAAAAATAAATGTGGTAAATGTTGGGATTTTTTCTATAGAAAAAGTATTTTTCTTAAACCTCACTTATATTATTAATTCTCTCTTTCTTTTTGATCTTTGTTTGATACATAAAACTTTAAGTGTAGAACTCTATTTATAGAGTTAGGAATCTAAACAATATTGTAAATTTATATTTCCTAGATTTTGCCTTTTTTTCATGATTTTTCTTTCTCCAATTTCATTTGTTGCTTGATTTTCTTTTTGCTTGTTTTTCTTTTTTCTTGTTTCCTTGATTTTCTCTTTTACTTGATATTCCCTTTTCTTGTAAAGAAAACGAATCTATTCCAACACTCCCTCTAGATTTATTTGCTGTAGCTTCCATTTTCTCCCTCTTGAACAAAACATCTTCATCTTCATCCTTTGTAGTCTCTTCGTCTTTTATCTCCATTACTTTGTAGCAATCTTCCTCTTTGTCTTTTATTTCCATTGCTTTGTAGCAATCTTTCTTGACTGGAAATTTTAGGGTTGACTCTGAACTTGAATCTTGTGTCTTTTCTTCTCTTGTCTCTCTTGCTTTTTCTTCAAGTAACTCCCATCTGATAATGAACTTCTGATTATCCTCTTGCACCTCTATTAACTTCTTCCAATCTTTATCCATGATTGTACATGTCTTCACATCGAATAGAACTTTGTGACATTTAGCCAATAATTGTGGCACACTCAACAAGTTTCTGTCAAGTCCTGGGATTAGTAACACATCCTTGATAGTAACTTTCCCTTTTATTGTCTCCATGCTAATATCTCTTTTTCCTGCACTTGTAAGAATTACTCTACATCCAAATTTGATTTGAACTTTGTAAGTCTTGTCTAATCTTGTGAAGAATTTCTCATCTCTAATCATGTGGCATGTTGCTCCACTGTCAATCAGCCATGCTCCTTCTTCATAAACTTGACTTGCATCATAAGCTGTTGGAGTGAAAGACAACTCTTCAAACCTTTTCTCTTTTTTTTCTTCGATTTGGCAAGAGTTAGCTTCTCCTTTGCTTTTGTAGTACTTTGCATAATGACCATACTTGCCACACACATAACATTCTCCTTGACCTTGCTTGTTCTTATGGGCTTTCCTTCCCTGTTCTTGAAATAACAAACGTCTTCATTGTGGTTATTCTTCTTGCAGATTTCACACCATGGTGATTTTTCTTTCTTGAAGTAACAGTCTTATTCATTGTGATTATCCTTTTTGCATATATTGCACCACTTGTTTGTTCTTTGATGTTGATTTGAACGCTGGCCAAACTTTGCTCCTTTGATTCTTGCATAAAAAGCTCTTTCGATAATTTCATCATCTGGTAGGTACTTTGCTTCATGTGAGATTAGTGATCCAACGAGATCTGTCACATGTAATCTTTTTTAGTTCTTTGGTTTCTTGCATTAAAGCTGTTAAACCGGCATAACTCTTTGGCATCGAGTTTAGTATCTTCCGGATCACTTGATGATTTGTCTTCTCTTCTCCTAGTAAACTCATCTGGTTCACCACCTCTTGTACTTTATCTGTGTAATCCCGGATCTTTTCTCCTTCCTTCATATTCAGATCTTCGAACTCCTTGTTCAAACAATCCATCCTCACAAGTTTCGCTTGGTCGTTGCCTTGATAGGTTTCTTGTAGCCTTTGCCAAATTTCCTTAGATGTAGTTGCAGAAACTACCTTCATTTAAACCAAATCTGTCACAGCCATCTGTAACAATTGTAGAGTTTTCATATCTTGCATCTCTTTTTCTTTCCATTCTTCTAATAATTTTCCTTTTCTTCAGGTTTTTCTTTTGGTTTTGGTGGAAGTCCTTCCTTCACAACTTCCCAAAACTCTTGAATCAAGTAGTTTTTATCCTTGTAGCCCAAAGCTCATAGTTTTGCCCATCAAACACTGGAATAGTTATTGTTTGCAAGGTTTTAGTCATCTTTAGCTTCTGCCCAGACTTCGCACGAACCCAGATTTTGCACAGAACAATTTTTCACGAACTCGGATTTTGCACAGAGACGAACTTTGCACGAACTGGTTTCTTTTCACGAACCCGGATTTTGCACAGAACGATTTTGCAGCAGAATTTGTTTCGCACGAATTTTGCACGTAACGAATTTTATTAAGAACACTCAAGACTTTGTCTCTAATATCATGTTGAAATTTTCTCTATAGAAAAAATATTTTTCTTAAACCTCACTTTATTGTTGGGATTTTCTCTATAGAAAAAATATTTTTCTTAAACCTCACTTTATATTATTAATTCTCTCTTTCTTTCTCTTTGTTTTTATCTTTGTTTGATACATAAAACCTTAAGTCTAGAACTCTATTTATAGAGTTAGGATTCTAAACAATATTGTAAATTTATATTTCCTAGATTTTGTCTTTTCTTCATGATTTCCCTTTCTCCAATTTCCTTTGTTGCTTGATTTTTCCTTTGCTTGTTTTTCCTTTTTCTTTGTTTTTCTTGATTTTCTTTTTTACTTGATATTCCCTTTTCTTGTACAGAAAACGAATCTATTCCAACAGTAAAACGTGAATGAATAAATGGGGATATAGCACTTTCGAATGTGCACATTGAGAGTAGCATCTCCAATCGAGTCCAACTCGATCTCGGTCTTCGATATACAAACCTCTGCATGAAGGTCCACATTCGAATATATTGTACCTTTTAAAAATTTCATCGTGGTAAAAAACCTCTGCATAAGGTGCCACACCAAGTAGTCTTGTACGACTATGATTCTGCGAAATTCATTTATATCATTACTACTTGTATAGGGACAAACTCAACGAATAAACTGATCTTTCTATCATCACACCTTACGGTTTGGTAATTTGAAAAATTTTGATCAGTAAAAAACGCATCCGGTAGACTCTTAACTACAACCATTACAAATATCGTATGAGTGTCCGCGTGTAAGAATTATTGGTGTTGTTTGGCGTCTTTTCAGTCTGAGGTCGAGGGAATTTCCCTTGAGCCTAGCTCCTCTCGAGCTCCTCAGTTTCTTTGGAGAGTTTGTGTCAAGTGTTTCTTTGTTCTGTTTCATTGTAGTCCTGCATACAATTCTTGAGTGAGCATATATTGAATTCGTTGTTAGTTTTTCGAGTCATCAGGAGTTGACTTGCTTTTTTTGGTCATGCTCGACGTTTGTGTTTGGTTATACATTTACTTTTTATTTTCAGATTCTTGAAAAAATTGCAGAATCGTTTTAGTTCCATGTCTCAGTTGTTGTGTCAAGAGTTTTTTTTTTTGTTTTTACAAATCATTATAATTTTTCATTGTTTTAGAGTTTATTTTTTTTTTTTCTATTTTACAGTCTTGGTTCCTTTTATTTCTTATGTTGTTGAGTATTAGTCCACTTATGGTTTTTCCAATGGCTCTTTTATTTGAGATTTTGGCTCCGAAAAAAAATATTGTCCTGCCAGCTTATGAATAATTTTGAAGTTTAAAATATTAATATAGTCGACCTAGAAGATTTTTTTTTAAAAATAAATATTATTTTGGAATGTCATAATTATATATCAAGATATATAAATATTCCTCACGCTGTAAATATATTGTACGTCAAATATATATGCTATATGTAAATGTGGTGTAATGTGAATAGAGCACATGTAAAAATGTAACATAACAATATGGAATGATGATGATGGATATGATGTCATTCAACATTGCTCAAAGTCATGGCCACCACCACTAATTCTCAGGCACCCTTGTGTATATATAAATATAATAATTTATGTGTAAATTGGAAATCTTAGAAGTTAATCTCACTGATTAAAATAGTTTATATGTATGGACTTGTGGATCAAGTTGACGAGCTTATTATAAGTATAGTCCAATAGCTCAAATAAAATATAGACCGAAATGATTTGTTTCGTAGTTTGAGACAGACCACAAATGTATGTGGCAGGTACAACAAGTTAGCTTATATGTTACTGATTTTTGTTTTTGATAAATATGTTATTGCTGGTAGGAAACTAATGTATTAATATATGCTTATTTCGAATTTAGTAGATCGTAATACATATATTATAGTTTCCGTGATTGTTTTAGAACTTAGAAAGTAACTAAAGTCAAAATAAAGGCCTTTGATAAAAAAAAAAAAACTAAAGTCAAAATAAATAAATTAAGATAGTTACTATGTAAATATTCCTGTGTGAGTATAATTATACCGAATACTCTATGATATATATAATATATAATATTAAACATAGGTCTATATTTAGTTTCTGTATATTACTGTTTTAATTTATTTTATCAACGACATATATTATACATATTTAATTTAGATGGTGGTAAAACGACAATACTAACATAAAGCACTATTTTACATATCTAAATGATAGTAAAAATAATAATTTGTGTTTGTAAAAATATTATGGTGCAATATTTATAGTTTATAATATCATAACAATGTTTATTGTTATTTTGTACTTACTTTTGTAAAATTGTATGATGTGTTACAAAAATGTCATTTTTGAAAAGTTATTTTTCCAAAATGCTACTATTGTGAAATCTTTTCACAAATGTCAATAAAATTACTAAATTAGTATCATTAATTCAAAATATTATTTAAATTTAGGTTAACAATTTTACGTGGGTTAAGTTTTTAGAGTTTTGGGTAAAATTTTAAGGTTTAAGATTTAAAAAATATTTAATTAGTGATACTTTCGAAAATGAACAAATTCTAAAGGGATTTTTGAAAATAAAAAGATGACATTTTTGATATTATCCATTATTTTTTCCGAAAAGCATTTACCAAAATGATGATAAAAGATCACATATACACATAATTATAAACATTAATAGCGTAAAAAAATTTACCCGTATCCACTAATTATTTAAAATGACTTTTTATTTTACCAAAAAATGACTATTTATTTGGCAGAAGTATATATACGTGTAAATAATTTTCAAATGAAAGATTCTATTCGCTAAAACAATTGTGTGAACCAAAAAAAGTTCATTTAAATTAATATACATTACGATGGTATATTTTTTCCCTATTTACGAAATTATTATAAATTTTTCTTTTTTATCGAAGTTGTTATATACGAAATTGGCTATTATAAAAAAAATTATTTAATAACTAACCCAAATTTTTTTTCATGACAAAATCATATCCAAGGGTTTTTGATTAGTTATTAAGTTTTAATTTTTTTTCTTGATTAGTAAGTAACTTAACCCTTGTATATATATCTCTGAGACCAAATATTCAAATGGACTGCTTAATAAAATGAAAATATATGAGTAATTTGATCAAATAGTATACATATGCATTCTATCTGTGCATATTTATGTAATTAAATGTGGATATATCATATAAGATATATGTTGACAGCTGTACTTTGAACATTAGAGTATGTTTTACTAATCCCGTCTGTATAATCACTAAAACATTAGATATGATGGGCAGTCTTACGTCTTTCGAAAAAAGATAATATTGTTAAACGATTATTTAACAGACAAATTATTTGGAAATTTGGATTTGGAATTTGAAAGTCAATAAATTGCCACTTTTTCCTTCGAGGGCTTGTTAGCGATTAATAGACTATAGACCATTCTGTCATACATGTTCCACCTCTCCATTTTCCTACGTATGTATGTATACACACATATTCACACACACACATATATATATATATATATATATATATATTGGAATCCTTAATGTTTAGAATAATATTGACAGAAATAAAATGGAGAAAATTACAAAAAATACCACTTTTATGTGTATATTTACAAAAATACTATTTAAGAGTGTTTATTTATAAAAATATCACTAATTATAGATTTTTAAACCCTATATCTTAAAATTCTAAACACTAAAAAATGTTTTGATTCCTAAACCTCCATAAATCCTCATAACTAAACTCTAATAGAACATAATTAACACAAACATAAATAATATAAATTTTTTTTTGAAAAAGTGATATTTTTAAAAAATTTTCAAAATGTGGCATTTTTGTAAAGTGACACTTGAAAAGTGGTATTTTTTGAAATTTCTCAATAAAATATGTACTATAATTTTTAGCCACCATAGCCAATGAAATTTTTTAAACAGCTAAAACAATATAATTGTCATTTATGTCTATTTAGCTTTCATTTCCTTAAATATGGATCAACTGTTCACTTTTAACTATCTCAAAGAATTAAGCCTTGTAAGAAATTTTGGGTATAATTACTTTAAAGAAAAGAGTAGTCTTGGTTGCAATTAAATCACTATACTATTATAGAAGACAATCTTATATATTATTATTAGTATATGATATATGATCCAGAATTCCGGATAGTATTAATTAGGGCCTGACTGGTTTAGACGCAGCGGGTGCGATTGCGGTTGCGGGAGATTATGGAAGCGGTTTCAAATGTTATTGAGCGATTTATATGACTGGCGCAGCAGTTGAAAACTGGTGCGTTTGCGAAATATTTATGACTGGTTGACAGCGGATAGAGTAGCGGTTAAATATTAAATTAATAATATAAACACATTATATAGTTATAAAAAAATTAAAAACCATACTATTAAAATAAAATATAAAAAAATCATTGATTCAATATAATTAATAATAGCATACCATGAATATATTTCTTATGTTCCTTTTTAAAATTTTTAATTTAGACGAAATTTATGATTGTGACAAAAAAAGAGATGAAAATTGTGATTTTAATGGATAATTTTTATTTTATTTTAGAGAGATTAATGTGATTTTGAACATTTTACTTGTTAGATTTATTAATTAGTGATCAAGAACAATTTATTGAAAAAATTACGATTTGAAAATTTTATAAATATAAAATTATGATCGGTTATTAAGTTTTAATTAGAAAGTTATAAATTGTTGATATATTTCGTAATTATAGTTATTAAAATATCAATTTTTAATTTATTATATTTATTTTGATTTTAAAGTAAATCTTCTCGTTTTTTGATAAAAAGAAAAATCAATTTTTATTTTGTAAATCCAACGCAACCGTCCGCAATCGCAAACGTTTGAAGGAAACAGTTTTTGGATTTGAGAGGTTTGGAGTGACACTGAGCGGTATAAGGCGTTTTCCATAATTGTTGTCAAACGTCAACAACAGCTATCGCCTCTAAAATCAGCGTTTGCGGGTGGTAGCGGGTGAACCAATCAACCCGTTAGTTGCAAAGTGAGTAAAAGAGTCGTTTATGTATATAGACCACACATTTCTAGATCTTCTGCCAGTGGATCACATTGATTTTATAATTTGTCCATAATTTCCGTAAAACTCGTAATATTTGTCGTATGGTATTCTGTTTTTATATCGCATACTAAAGTACTAGTTATTTAGTCGATCATTTATTCTAGATTATTTTGTTATTTAGCAATTTGACCCTTTTTTATAATGATTTATCTATGTTGCCAAAAAAAAATAATCATTTATCTACCTAAATGATTCATATCTATTAATCAATTATTTAAAAAAAAATTCTTACGCGAACATATTTGTTTTTGGAATTCATAAAGATAAATCGATTGTCAATTTTTGAAAAGTTTCAAATTAAAAAAAGAAGAAGTTGATATGCTATATGCAATGCATACTGCATATATCGTGAAAAATCTCTTTGATTTCGTTATTTGCATGTATCGACTGAGTTACAACTCAACGACAAGGCGGATAGTCCTATTCAGAATTAATATGATCATATATACGCATCGTATGATTCGTATCTATTAGTAGTCGACTAAAAATTGATTAGCCAACACGATTTGAAGAAGTATAAATGTACGTGTACACTTTATATCATTAACACGTGTATATAGTTAATTAAAATATGCGCTTATACGTGCAAACAATAGCAAAAGATTATGCCTTGGAGATCATAACTAGGGGTTAAGCCTCTCATAACTTTTTTTGTCAATAAAATATCGTAATTAACATTATAAACAAACAAGAAATCATCAGACTTAGTAAAATTTTGAATTTTAAGATTAAATGATTTCTATTTTTATAATTTAAATATAACCTATGGCGTTCAAAACATAATTCAAAATTCTTTGTGTAAATTCGTGATGCAATGTCTGATATAAGTATTTGTCTTATACTTTAGCATAGTATTCATATATATATATATATATATATATACTTGTAAATAAAGTATTGATTGCCAATTTTAGTCCTTATTCTTTTTTAGTTGATCCAAGTCTTACGACTCAAATTAATTTGAGATCAGCTTAAATTAGAAAACGACATATTTAATCTTCGGTGTAATTGCTCCCCCGTTACATGACAACTATACATGTATTTTCTTAACGTCACATATACAATCTAAACCCCTCTTTTTTTTTCTTTTTTTTTTTCTTTTTTTCAACACAATCTAAAATCATTAAGAATTTGAAATCAAATCTAATTACAACAAATGACATTAATCCATGTGTGTTGTGTTCATCTACACTAATATATGGTAAGCAAAATAAGTAAGCAAAGGATGATGATACATTGATTTTTCCACGGTGTCTTTTCTTTATGACTAATGCATGGGTCATAAGTAAGTGTCACATCTATAAAATGATTTAGCTCACCAATTAGATGCTCTTATTTATGCGTGTTCATCGAATCCCCCCTATAAGATAATTCTTTTTCTTTCTTTTTTTCTTAGGTTCAAACTCATTTTTGTTCCATTTGAATACTCTAATAATCAGCTTAGATAAATAATTATAACAAATAAAAAATCCTCTCTTTAGTCTGAATACACTGATTTAACGATTTGAACAAAAATTTCTCCAATATATAATTATATATACATGTCCATCGAGCTCAGATTTCCTATATCTATATATATATATATATATATATGTACACGTTCAGATTTTAGTCTATGATCATATTTTGAACATTCAGATCAATGGATCCAAAATTTATGATTATCAAAATTGAATTCTTGAATATAAGATAAATTTGACAGGTTTTTAGTGCTATAATTAAACTATAGCACAAAAAGAGATTGATGATCATTTCATCCAGGAGTAGTCTTTTCAATTTGTGATAGTTACCCCTACGATTCTCCTTTGAAAATAAATGTGTTATATGTCCTCATTTTTATGGACATATTAATATTATTGGCTTTGCTTTATTCTATTTCTTAAAATTCAAATGATTCCCCAATAATTCATTGAAAAATAAAACTCAGCTTCACCATGAAGCTTGAAAATATGCCCCCTTTTCCTAGATATTATACATGTAGTTTTAAATCCCAAATTATAAAACAACCAGTATCAAATGATTTATATTTGAATATCATATCATAAAAATGAGTTCACATGTGGTATATGATTCAATAGATTTAATGTTTATCGTTATCCAAATCCAAATTAGTATTGGTACTTATCCTTCTTTTTCTTATCTTCTTAGCTTTGAACTTGGGGGCATGAAGCAAATATACCTCCGTTTTAACTCCTAGCTAAATGGGATGGTGATAAGTTGAAGTTAGCAAAAGTAAATGAAAATGTTTTTTCAGAAACGTATAATGAGATGCTTGTTTTAGGTGAATTACCACTAATATAATGAAAAAATTTATGCAGTCAGCTAATCTTTACAAGCTTTATTCTGGGAGATCAAACGAGAAGCAAATATGTGGAAGGTGCTTGATGGTAATAAGCAGATACTGACAATAAATATACGAGTTGTTCCCAAAACACTAGATGGTTATCACAACAAATTTTCAAAATAGAAATCGGCATTTAAGAAGAAGGTTGATAATTGGTTTTGAGAACTATATCTTTTGTTCGTTTTGAGTGCTTAGATGAACGAGACATAAAGAAGATATTTACCATCTTTACGGACAACGTTATTGCCAACATTTTTTGCTCTGAGAAGATTTAAGGATGCATTCAAATAAGTAGAAAATGCATGGTTTTAGATGGTGAGTTCATGTATATGCGGTGTTGTGCTCACTTCTTGAATTTAGTCATCCAAAGCAGTTTGCATGAGGTGAGTCACAACGTGGATGCAATTCGTAATGTGATGCATAACTTTGTGTTGAGACAATAAATATGATAAAGTTTTTCTTTGGGTTAAAATTATATTATTCAAGGTATTTAATGCTAACAAACGCTCTTAAGTTTAAGTTAGAAGCTGAAGTACATGTTATTGGGATGCAGTAGAAAGGTTGGTAAGGTTTCTTATAAACTTTTACAATAATACTTTAGTTGTTTCAAAATATACTAATGTGAGCTCTGTAAGTGCTACAATGAGTGACTAATCTCATTGAGCAAATATTGATGAAGAGTGGGAGAAAAACCAATGCTATTGGAGAAAATTTGACAATATTGAGAGGAATTGCAGGAAACTAATAGACTCTTGAGCATAGATATTGTCTTTGACCCAAAGAAGAAAATGAAATTTTCAATGCTTTGTTTTGAGAAGCTTTATGGTAAAGATAATGCAGATTCTTATGAGCTTTATGATTCAATTGTTAATGTAATGAAGCGACATTTCTCTAAAAGTATTTTGTGCAAGTAACAAATACTTTTCTCTAAAACAATAATTTCACCATTCCGCAAATTACTAATTAAATTTTGTTTCATATAAATAAAATACGTATTTCTTAACTTATATTACTGTTATTATTATTAACGTTGGCTATTTTGTGGAAGAAAAAGTTAATGACAATGATGTAAGTGATACTAGGGAATATTCCGTAAACTTCTAATGTATTGATATTGAAAGATAAATATATGTTTTGATTCTAATATATTAGATGGTTTAATGTAAATCTATGTGTTGATTTTTTATATAATTAGTTTTTGTATTATAATTTATATCAAGAAGAACATCCCAAATATTTTTTTACAAAAAAATTGGATCTTATTCTTAATATATTTTGGTTCTAATTCTTAAATATTATATTTTCAATTAAAAAAGCCAAATAGAATGATGATTCACCAGTTGATGTGTGCAAGTAATTGCCTATCTTTCGAGGGACACGAGCGAGAGACAATAATTGGAGTTCAATCTCCACGTGGATTTACAGACACCTTACAAATGGAATAACCAATTTATTTATTTTCTGTATTAAGATTTAATATTGTTCCTTAATTTACTAATTTTGGCCAGTTGTGAAATTTGTTAAACTTTATTAACCCATCTGTCATTTCGTGGGAAAATATAGAATTTTTTAGCATGGATCAATGCGAAATACTTGCCCGTTATAGAATCGTCGATGTAACAATTATCATAATCTGTAATAGAATAATAATAAATTCAGACGATTAAAAAAAACAATCTGTCAATTCTTCTACAAATGCTAACGTAAAAAATGAGTATTTTTTATGAGCATTACGAAAAATAACGAGCATTACGAAAAAATAATGAAAACTGTTGTTCGGAAAAATTTATGCATATATATATATATATTTTTTTTAATCGTCTAGATTTATGAATTATTACAAAGTATGAGAACAATTACACAGATGATTATATAACGGACAATTTTAGTCTTGACATGCGGATTAATCCGGACGATTATATAACGGACTATTTTAGTCTTGACATGCGGATTAATCCGGACGACTCTCCTTAGACCACGCTGAAAATCTCCTGTAAATTTTGCCTCCATTAATTTGTATCTTTTGGGATTCGAACTCCATACCTGTAGGTGTAGAAACATTATTGAATCCTCTATCAAACCACTAGACTGAGGGGCTTCCACAATTTATGTATTTAATTTAGGAAATTTTTTTTTTTTTAGTGTATCACCTCTAGATATATAGATTTTGATCTACAATGACCAAAGTAATTCGAGAGGTGAAATTACTTGTGTCTATTTTTCGTTCTCAAATGATAAACCGTTAAGGAATGAATTAGGCTGAAGCAAGGCTGGTCCTAAGATTTAGGAGGCCCTAAGCAAAAAAAATTTTTTTAGGGAGTTCATTGAAAATTTTTAATTTGGGGGTCTTTTCGCAAAAAAAATAAATTAATTCGAAGGCCTATTTTTAATATTAAAAAATTAAAAAATTTTGACACCCAAAACTCATGCCTCCTTGGCCTGTGCTCAGGCCCGGCCAACATGGAACCTTGTTTACAATATGGATTTCCGTATCATAAAATTGAGAAAGGTGTGAAAAAAAAAAAAAACTGAGAAATGTAAAATTTACTTATTTTTCAATAAGTTGTGAATTCAAATATGATTAAATACTTTCCTCAATCAAAAAGTTAATACTATAATTTACCATTCACATGTGACATGTAAAAAGCAAACAAGCTTTGTTCCATAAAATGATTAAAACAACAAAATTATTTCCGAGGAGCGGTTCGACGTCTCACATGCCGTATCATACGTTGCATCTTGTGCGCCAATGACTTCATTTTGAATCTTAAAGGCCTATTTGTTGGACGACTGACAAATGGAAATAATGGTATTCTTGTATGTACACGTAAAACTCTATAAATAGTTAAATACTGTATTGATTTATTTTACTTAGACTTAATCTCACGTTAAAGTACTTTTCCAATCACCTTTTTTCCATATAGGCCCGAACCTCAGTCTCTCCACTCTTTCGACTTTTTTTACCATTCCCGGTGACGTTTTTAGCCATTCTCATAGCCAAATCTCTCCCTATTCGTCTTTCTCCACCTTCATGTTCACTAAATTATTAGATACACCGTGGATTGTCCCCTATGATCTTGTGTTACAATGATCTTGTGTTACAATGTCACGACCGTATCACGATGATTTTTAATTTTTGCGCGGAAATGTTTTTGGATCGAACATGAAAAATGAAACAGAAGAAAATTTTATTTAAAAGGGATTTAAATAGATTGAGCTTATATAACGTTTCCTCTTCAACGCTAAACGAGCCCATCAAGCCCAATTAACCCATCGAAAACCCTAATCATCCACTATATAAAAGGAGAGTATGTGAGAGTTAAAGACCAAGAGTGCAACTGCTGCGAAACCCTGGCCGTTTTACTTTTCACCGCCCTTGGAACTGAACTGCACCGCCGGGTTGAGAGACGATTTTCCGATGAACCGTCACGAACTGTGCGACGATACACATATCTGTGGAAAGGTCCGAGTCTCAGCTTTCCAGAAAATCTAATAACGTCTTGATCCAAGTTCTGTGGTGAAAGTTATGGCATGTTCTTTCCAACTGTCGCGATATGTCTTATTCTCGAACAACCGCAAATTTGACCAGTTTCGGTGGAGAATAGAAACGAAGGAACAAAACTGTTCGGATCGATATGAATATTGGTAAGGACTTTCCTGACTCTCTTATTTACCCAAGGCAGAAAGCGGTTTGTCATTTGAAGTTGTGATATGAAAGTTATGGATGTTTTCTCGTAGATGTTATTTGCTGTGAGAGTTTCCAACCAGTCAGAGGAGAATTTACGCTGCAGTTTCGTCAATAATCGGATGAAACTTATATTTGGTACGCAGATTTTTAACTCTCTGATCTAGTAATATTTGAAAGAATTTTGTCATTCGGTGTTATGGAATGAATGTTATGGATGTTTTACTTTGACTGATCTGTACAGAGTGAGTATGCGATCAGCCGACTTTGCATACGTTTTTCGGCCAAGTCTAGAAGAAGTAGATGTTGATATGGGCGTCGTTAGAAAGATCACGAATTCTAGTTTTTTTAGAAGCTTTCGGTTCTAAATTACGAGGTATGATCTGCTCGTAATTCGTATTTCAATATTGAGAAACATAACTGTTTCTGAAACTGAAATTCTTATTTTCATATCCGATTAGAGAATTTGTAAGCTGATTTCCTGTCGTTCTGGAAGGACCCAGAAGACGATCTGGATATCATTGGAAAGTTACGAGGCATAGCTTTCTAAAGGCACAAGTTTGTCTTGATCTGAGGTACGAGTAAGAAGTTATAGCTGTTTTCTTCTGACTGGTATAATTTGGCCGAACTGTATAAATATTTTAGGAAGTTTAATAATGGAATGTTAAACATGGGTTCCTAATCGCAGATTCGCAGTAGTTCATCCCTCTATGTTCATTCTTTCGTGTCAATCTATCCAATCTATAAGGCTAAGGTGAGGGTGTTGTCTAGATTACTTTAATACTAGTTAATAGTAGATGTTCTTACATGTTAGTCTAGGGATGGAATGTGATGTTGTTGGTTATATATGCTAAGTCTAGGGATGCTTGATGTTGCTGGTTGCTATGTGGTAGTTTGTAATATTGTTTGATGTGTGGAGACTATTTGATAAAGTTGTATGGTGCTAGATAGAGAAAGAATGTTAAAGATTTTAAATGAATTGTTTGAGATTATAGATATGATATATAGTTCTGCGGACGATCGCGTATGTATGCCCGTTGCAGAACTTGCTTGTTGGACCACGGACGATCGCGTATGTAAGCCCGTTGTAGTCTAGTCCTTAGAGGACTATGACGGGGAGGACATACCCAAAACGCGAGAAAGCGGTTGGCTCCGCCGTGAATTTAGGATAAGTAAAGAAAGTAAAGAGTGTGAAAAGGAAAGAAAGTGAAAAATGTGAAAAGTAAAAAATGTGAAAGGTGAAATGTTTAAGTATGAGATAATGTATAAGTAAAAGAGATTATGGTGTGGAAAAATTATGTATTAATGTTATATTGCTAGTAATATAAGTTGGGTGATGCACGTTTTATTTCTGGGTTAATGTGTTTGATTGCGTACTGTTTTTAAATATTAGAGTTGTTGTGGGTAACTTCCTCACTGAGTAATTTTTTCCCAGAATTGTTCATCCCTCTTTTTTCCTCACTGAATAATCCATATATCGAGATTAAAAATTTATAATATATCAAGATTAAAAATTTATTCATAACTAAGATTAAAAAAAAAATCAATTGAGTGTCAGTGCATGTAGTAGTAAAAATCAAAATCAAAACTAACTTCAGAATTTGAAGAAAGAAAATTATCACAAAATTATGCAAAAAAAAAACAAAACAAAAAATTAAATGATTTATTCTTTGTGATTTGCATGTGCGAAGGTTTTGTTTGAGAAATGTGAAATTTTGTTCTTTTGCAATATTAGCTAATGTTATCGCTCATTTTATCAAAAAAGTATAACCAAGAATGGTAAGTTTCAGTTTTACTTGGCACTTGGAAAATCGACATGGTTTCACACTACAAAAAAACACTCTAATTTTAACCATCAATTTGGTATCCTGACTAGTATTTGACCAAAATCGATTCGTCAAAAATCGGTGGTCGCAGATAGATTTTGGTAAAAAAATAGTCAAAACTTTTTGACCAATAAAAATGGTAAAAAATTTGGTTCTAACCAACAAAGTGGTCGGAAGTTTTTGACCAATCAAACTAGTCAAAATTTTGGTTCTGACTAATAAAGTAGTCGAAATTTTTTTATCAATCAAAATAGTCGAAACTATATGCTTTTCGACTATATATTCCAACCAAATTTTGACCAACTTAAATATTTAATTTAAAAAAATTGTATTCGAAAATATTGAAATTAAAATTTAAAATATTTGATTCATAATAATTAAATTAAAAATAAATATTTTAAAACAATTAAAATATAAAATAAAACACAAATAAATATTCTTGTTATCCACTCAATCACGGATTAAAATATTTCAACATAAACTATTTGGGCTATGGTAAGCCCATTTACGTTTTCGAGAATGAAGTAAGTGTTATTTTATAGAGAGTCAAAGATTCATCCCTCCCATATTGTCGATGTGGGACAAATACAAAAGGCTATATATGATCAATATTTGGTCGATAATGTTGTGACCAATTTTTGACAACTATTTGTTCGTCAAAACTTACTCAAGAATTTTTGACCAAATTTTGTTTTAGTCGATAAATGGTAAGAATATTTTGACTATTTACTGACCACTTGTACGAGTTTAAATTTTCATAATTTTTTGGTCGAAAATTTGTCAATAAACTTTTTGACAATTTTACTGGTAAAAAATATGGTAAAAAACTAATGTGTTTTCTTGACTAATTTTCAACCAATCTTCTTTGTCGCAATTTTTCGACCATTTTTGACAAATTTACGAATCCGTTAAAAATTGGTCGAAAAATTTCGACTCTTATATTTCGTCATATTTTTTTTGACTAATTTATAACAAAAATAAATATTCGTCTAAAATTGGTAAAAAACTGTCAAAATAATTTCTCACCACAAAAAAAATTGGTCAAAATTTGATATGTTTTTTTTGTAGTGTCATGATCAAGTGACAAAGGAAGCTGATGTTGAGATTTTGTTGACGCTTCATGTATCTCTCTCGTGATATGAACTCTCTTCTCTTTTGTTTTTTGAAATTGAAAAAAAAAAAATTTAAATGATGTGAAGATGTTTACTTGACTTCTAAATGATGTCGTGTTGTCTGATTTTTTTCTGATCCATTATATAAGATGTTAATTTAATTTTTTTTTGTTTCTTTTATAAAATATTATACCAGTTTCTATACAGATTTAAATAAATCTTATCTAATATTTTTGATTTTTTAAATCATAAAATCTTTTACATGATTGGTTGAATTATAATTTTAATTAATTAATTAATGTTTTGTTTATAATTTTTTCTAATTTTTTTTTGCGGCGGGCACATGCGTGGTTTCTAGCCCGGATTTTGATTTAGAGGCGTTCAGTCATAATCCAGCGCACGGTAGCTTTGCGCCACTAGCTTTTCAACAAAGCGCGATGACCAATTGTGCAAATCAACGGTTCCTCTCGTACTAGGTCGAATTACTATCGTGACGCGGGCATCAGTAGGGTAAAACTAACCTGTCTCATGACGGCCGTTCCTTATTGGTGGGTGAACAATCCGACACTTGGTGAATTCTGCTTCACACTTGGTGAGTTTTTTAATTAACTATCATGTAGGAAAAAAAAACCCTAGCCGCATGTGAAGGAGAAAAAAGTGCGATCACTACTCGGCAGGTGGCCGGAGGCTTTGTTAGCTCTGCCGTCGGTCGGGATGTGTTTCTCTAGTGATTTCTCTTAAGTTTCTTTGATGGTTGGGTTCCTCGGCCGTGTCGATTGTCATAAATCGCAGGTCAAAGCTTTTGGTGTTTAGGTTATTTTGGCCGTGACGGTGGTCATAAATCCTAGGTCTTGTCGATTTTGGTTTCGGGAGGTGGATGTGGAAGCGCTGTCTTCGTCGGAGGTTATGGTTGGAGAGCGATACCAAAGCTTTGATATGGATTTGGGGTTCTTCCCATGGCTGATTCGTGGTTGGCTTTTGATTTGGATCGGGCTTTGGTATATGTGCAGGTTATGGTTGTTCTTCCTCTTTGTCTCTGTGGTGGTTTTATTGTTTAGAGATTGGGTCTTTCCGATTAGAAATAGATTCTAACCCTAGTGCTTCTACTCTGGGTTCTCTCCTCTTCGATATAGGTGGTTAAAGTTGCTTTAGGTTGTTTGTTTGGGTTCGCCATTCAGTTAGAAGTTTGTTGTGGAGGCATCTACTTGGCCTTCTTTTTGGCCTTCAGATTTTGGAGAGATTATCAAGACGAGTAGTGAGCTTGTTCTACAGCTCTTTTCTTTGCGTGAAGGTGACCTTCTTTTAGTGTGTTGATGGCTAAGGTTGGTTCGCGAGGGTCTGTGTTAAGAGTTGTAGATCCTATTTGACGTTTTCTCTTTCATCGGTCATTGCTTGCTTTGAGCCTAGATTCACTGTAGTTATCCTGCCTCCAGAGTTGGTTGGGTCAGAGTTACTTTCTATATGGTCTGGACCGTATTGTTCTTGCGTCGTCACCCCTGCACATAGTGTTGCTGGTTGAGTGCGATTCTTCTTCTGTCTACAAGATTTCCAGGTCGTTCGGATTGTTTTAGATGCTTTTTATGTCTCGTTTTGGCTCATGTTGTTTGGCTCAATTTCTGCATCTACTTGTTTATGGTGAATTCATTGGAATGCTGCGATTCAGCAGTTTGGTTTTAGTTGCTAGGTTATGTTCTGTTTCTTTCGGTTTCGTTTCTCTTTTGGTATCAGTCTTTTGTATTCGATGTGATGATCACTCCCCTGTTGTAGGATTGGGGTTCTCCTATGGAGAGATGTTGTGTCATTACTTTGTATTTCAATTTCGTGGTTTATAATAAATTCACGAGATGGAAAAAAAAAAATTCTTTTTTAATTTTCGCGCATTTAATCACAACATCTTCTACAACAAAGACTAGGAGAAAGGAAACTTCGTTTCAGAGTGAAATAAAGAAACTTTGGAGACAAAGAGAAAGAGTGGGTTTAGAACTAAAGTGTATACATTTTCGGCTATCATATCTTCTTTTCCGTCGTTCTTTTTTTATACTCTGAATTCCTCATTTTACTCTGCAGTTGTTTTGACCGATTTGTCGTTAAACTAATAATGATATCGTCCAACATCAAAAACAATAATAATAATCAAAAATCTGAATGGCAAAGTGGATGGTAGATATAAAAAAGCTTTGGGAGAAATAAAAAAGAATGAAGGATTTGTGTAATTCCCAAAATGGCCCTCACGGTGAGGATACGGCCTCTATTGCGCTACCCAGTGGCCACGCAGCTTCCACGGCGTGTTCTCCATATTTCACCTTCTTCACTAACGTTATTGTCTGTGATGCTTCCAATCCTGTTTTATATTATACCCCAAGAGAAAACTTTATAAAATTAGGCAAATGACATTAAATACAAATAAATTGTGGACTATAGTCGATACCGTTGAAAGAGAATTCTTGTTTTTATGAGTTTAACGTGAAAAACAAAGAAAAGAAAGGAGAGATACTAACCGAATCCATCAATGAGCAGAGTAAATTGGTAAACGAGATCCATGCACAAGTAAGGCAAATTCTCTTCCTCCACACGTGGGAACTTCGATTTTCCCTCTTCCATCTTCATACTGCAAGCTTTCTTTGCTGCTTTCTCAAAGTCCATCGGACAAACTCTAGCAACCGGTTGCGTCGGATCAACGAATCCAGCCTGTGCCATTACCAAATGTTTTAAACTTAAGAGCGTAGTGGTTGTACTGATTTTAACAAAGAGGCGGGTTTTGTCCGTGAATGATTGATGAACGGTTTTTGAAGATACATAAAGTTTCTTTTGGTTGAGTTACCTCAGCAGCACGATCGAAGAAAAATGAAGCAACAAACATATTCTTTTGCCCACCACCTCGACCACCATTCCAAACTCCACCAAATGTGCATTTCATGTGTGTACATAGTGTGTCATTCACTTTGAGTGCGTTGAGGGTTATTCTTCGGCACTCATCAAGACTCGCACCAGATGACCCAGCAACAGCTTTGAATGCTTCTCCTCCATACTTGTAAGTACCTACGGTGAATAAAATATGTTAGGAAGAAATTGAAAACTGTGAATCCAGTATGCTAAAGCTGTTGCATATTCAGAGAATTTCTAGCAAAGTATGGTGAAGATAATAGAAATAATGAAAACATGTGTCATATGATGAGGGTAAAAATGAAGAGAACTCTAGTTGCAAAGAAACAGCTTTCATGGATAAAACAACAATCTCTCACCATCATAGCCTGACACCATGCAGGGGTTGTTTGAAACTTCCGAAACTTTCAAAACCTCTGCTCGGGCGGCCAGTAATCCGTAATGTAGGTAACTACAAGCAAGAAGCCAATAACATCTCACATTACAGATTTTGGATACAAATAGTTGTGTGACTAGCATGAAAGGAAATATCTAATGAGTACGGTAATCCAGAAAACAAAGTAGAAAAGCCTAAAGTCATCCACACTCTTTTGGTGTCATTGTAAGATTTAATTGAACAAACATGACATCAAGGAAACCATAAGAGATGACCAACCTGTGAACATAGAGGAAATACTTCCTTCCCTTCAGATACATTTCTCTGACATATGAATCCTCTCCATCTAATGGTTTTGGTGCACTTGCAGCATCTTCCTCTGATATAGCATATGCCATTTGAACAGAACCCCCTCCAAGGTCAACCACTCCAACCGTATCTGAGTATGGTTTTCCCAAGTTCCTTAGCAAGTAATTAATTGTCACCTGCAAAGTCGAAGTCCAATTAACAGAAATTCACAGCTTGACTAAGGTTGGTTAGGGTCCTACAGGTTGATCTTTGAGACCATTCGACATCACAAACTTTAAACTAGCACACTTGTCAAACCAAAAATGTGATACTTCTTATTGAAGTTAAAGAAGGTAGAAAGATACCAGTTATGTAATTACTCCTTGGAATGGACGAAAAGATTTAAGGAATACCATAAGAAGTACGGCAAGATTTAATATTTACTTTGAAAGAGTGAAAAGAGAACAATATTTTAATTTTGACTGTACGACACTAATAAATGGGAAGAACTGCAACATACCCACTGATAAGAACCTTCCTGAGTACCATCCAGAACGGTAACTGCATTTGCCTCAGTTTTCAGCATGCTTCTATCTCTCAAGAGTTCCCTAACCTTGTAAAAAAATTATGATAGAAAGTATAAGAGCTTGTGCACAGGCGAATGTGCGTGAAAATATATGGAAATAAATTTACAGCTTGCAAAATGTTCTCAGATGCTTCATGACCCAAAGTCCTCAAACCTGCAGTTGCCTGACAGGATACAGAGATAAACATTTTAGATGATTCACGAAATAAACAACCACAATATGAAATAGTTTCAACTGTCTACATCTGGCATTCATTTCCATACCCCAACTCTGACAGGTGTCTTCGGACGCAACTGGCGGGGAACAGAAGCTTCTGCTTTGTCAAGAAGAGACACCAAAGAGTTTGCTGCTTGCCGGGGATCAGTAGGATATGCACTCAACCCTGGTTTTAGCTGAAATCAAATCAGTAAATAGTTTAGGGCCAAAGTTCCAGAACGGCACCACTCAAGTGCAAAATAGACAAGAATTCAAGCCACTTAATCTAATGAATCAAGGAACTAACTATGCGAGTTTATTCAGTTCAAGCTTCATGCTGGATCAGTTATGGACAGTGAGAGCAAAGATATATGCTTCCCATATATCCTGTTGCCTCAGGGTGAGTTATTGTGAATGTCAAATCTATAGCAGAATCAAAGATAGAAACTTGCAGAATAGAACATTCTTATTCATCGTCCAAACAGAAAACCGTACTATAACTCCATTTATGTAAAACGATTTCAAAATTGCAGAACACAACAATTTCACATGATTCAAGTTTTGAAGGTTTTTAGATCAGACAGATATAGTTTGTGCGTATCACAAACAAGGCCAATAAAGCTCTAGCCGACACATACGAATGAGCTCTGGAGACACTGCCCAAGTCTTCCCACACACAAACAACTATATCAACTTATGAAATTGAATCAAGTCTAGGGAACGACACAATATCTATTAAGCACTGCAGCAAAAATGGTAATTCTGCTACCATATCCAGTACACAACTCTACTTTATCAAGCATCAAATTATTATGATCGATTAAAAGAAAAGAAGAGATAAACCAATAATGTGTTACCTGTAGGAAGAGCTCGAGTTCATTACCGAGAGGAAGAAGATCCAAATTCTGATCAAAACAGTAAACATGTACACGGCTTCCAGAACTTCCAGCATCAAAAATCACGGCGTAATTCTTTGGAGCCCTTGAATTCGGGCCTCCTTTTCGATTATTGACCGTGTACTCTTCAACGACCGAGTCAGAAGCCGATCTCCCAGGCATTAACAGAAGAACGAGTCCGATCAGCACAACGGGAACCGAAATCACGAGTATAATACCTCGATGGCGTTGGATCTTATCGGTAATAGATTCGTGCCTTCCAATCCCACGTTTAGCCGTCATCTTACCTCCGTCGTCAACAGAGAGAAGTCCCTGATGAGAGTCGGAGGTAGGAGGAGAATGGTGACCGGAGGAAACGTTGGCAGTTCCTGATTCCAATAGCTCAGTGGAAGATGGCGAACGGTAGCGTATCTTACCGTTGCCGGTGCCGGAGGACGCCGTGGTCTGCGGCGGATCCTGTGACGGCTCCAGATCGACGATGAATTTGGAAAAGCGGCTTGTATCGCCGGATTGATCTGGAGAAGGAAGAATCTTCGATTTCAACAGTCGTGCTTCTTCAGATCTGTATCTGTATTTGAGAAACAGAAACAGACAAGAGACGTTATGGGTCTCTTACGATTGCGGGAGATGAGTAACTCCCACAATTGGTAACTTCCACAATCAGTTTTTTTTGGGTCCAATAACTTTATTTCAATTACAAATGTTTACATTGGCCATTTTACAACATAATCTTCAGAATGCACTCTAGCTTGCTTACCTAGTTGATCGGCTTGGCTATTAGCGTCACATGAAATATGAAGAAAAGTGAAATTACAAAGACGAGCTATGTTAATAATATCATGCAGCTGCACTATATATGAGAGATTTGCTACCTGTGGATGTGACATAATCTTGCAATAATTCATAAAGCTTTTTAAAATCCCCGCAAAACGTAACATTTCGATAGTCTAGCCTATACAACTCCGCGACCGTCATTCTCAAAGCTTCAACTTCACTATGAGCTGATGATTGTGTAGGTTGGAAAGATCCTGAACCAAAAAGAAGTGGTTGTGCACTACGATTATAAAAAATCCATCTAATGTCCAAATTATGATTCTGAGCCATGATGCATCAACTAAACAACAATTTTGTTGGACTTGCTCAAAAACTTGAGATAAACTTCTAGAGTAATCCGAGAAGGGGGCCGTATTGAACCTGATATAGTTTGTAAGATCCCGGTTTCTGGAAATATGTGGTGCATGTGGAGAGACTTAAGAGAATTGATTTGGCTACATATATCAATAAATTGCACTTATCTTTTCCGTCACACATCCAGAGAGAACTCCAGAGTTAAGCGTGCTTGGGCTGGAGCAATTTAAGAATGGGTGACCTACTGAGAAGTCATTTCCAGTATCGTGTGAATGAGGACAAATCACGGGGAAAGATCACATGGTGATTTGCAGGGTCAGTAAACAAGTCTTTCTAGCCTCCCGGACTAACGCACCGACTGTCCGACAGAGGTGGGTCCACGGGCCGAGAGTGGACGTGGGGCCCATTGGGAGATGAAGATTTCTCCTGAAGGGATGATGACTTCTCTTGTATGTTACTGAGAGATGAGGATTTCTCTCGAGGGGATGAGGATTTCTCCGCATACCGATAGCTCGAAGGTGGTCGGGGCGTTACATAGTTGCTTGTGACTGATCATGTTGATTCGACTCCAATGCTTCAAGCCACAAATTGCACTCTTGCACAGCTTTATTAATAACTGATGGAATAGGCCACCGCTTACTATTGAAGATTATCTCATTTCTTTGTTTCCATATTCTCCATCCTAAAAAATGCACTAATAGCTTGTGCTCATTGGATTCCTGATTTGCAGATAAAAAACCAGCATAATTTTCTGGCAATAAGTTAGAAAATAGAGAATCCTAATCCAATCCATTTACCGGAGCAAGTTCCCAAATTTCTTTAGTAACCCAGCATTGAAACAACATATGATTAATTGATTCTTCCCTTTCACCACATAGAGAGCAAGTACTATCTGTAATAATCTTTCTTTGCTAAAGCTTAGAAGCTACTGGCAAAACATCACGTAAAGCTCTCCACCAAAAATGTTGTATTTTAGGAGGGAGTTGATGCTTCCACAAAGATTTAAACATAGAAATTAGAATAGTGGAAGACTGACCTTGCTTAGCTTTGAGAAAGTTATAACCAGATTTGACTGTGTAGCACCCATGAGCTGTATGAAGCCATGTGATCTTGTCTTGCCCTCCTGTACATGATGGCCATAGTTGTTTAATCAGTGGGATATCTGCTGGATGGATCAAAGAATTTAACTTTGCTTCATCCCATACAGTTGTGTCATTCAAGAATAGATCTGTTACCTTGAGTTCAGGATTGATATTAGGTCCTACAGAATTCGGTGCAACAGCTGGATCTGTAGGCAACCATTGATCTCTCCAAACATACACATTCTCCCCATTGCCAATGCTCCATTTAATCCCTTGTTTCAACAACTTATTGCCTTGAAGTATGCTTCTCCAAGCATAATTTGAGGCCAATTTTTGTTTGGCCTCTAGCAATGTTGTCTTTGGATAATATTTAGCTTTGTAGACTCTGGCTAATAAGGATGTTGGCTGTTGAAGAAGCTTCCAACTCTGTTTTGCTAACAGGGCAATATTAAAGTCTCTAAAATGTCTGATCCCAAGTCCCCCGAGCTGCTTGGACTTTGTTACTTTGTCCCAAGAAAGCCAACTGATCTTTGTTTTGTCTTGTTGAGAAGACCAAAAGAACTTCCGCATAACAGCCGTTAATCTCTCCAATAATTTCCTTGGTAGCATAAAACAAGACATGCAATAAGTTGGTAAAGCTGTCAAAACTGATTTGATTTAGCACTTCTTTACCAGCAGGAGATAATAATTTTGAATACCAATTTTCAACTTTTTGCACCATCCTTTGAACTAGATATGAAAATGTATCCACCTTATTTCTACCAACACATTCAGGAAGCCCTAGATATTTTCCAAATCCTCCAACCTTCTGAATCCTAGTACTTTGCAATAGATGTTGTTTAAGAGCTAGATAAATACCTTTGGAAAATGTGATGGCAGATTTACTCAAATTAACCTTTGTAAACTCTTAAAATGTCAAGAAGCTGGTCATATTCCTCGGTATTTGCCTTGTAAAACAACAAAGAGTCATCCGCAAAAAGCAGGTGAGTGATTATCGGCCCATTAGCACTTACTTGAAAACCAGTAATATGTCCCCTTTCTTGTGCTTGAGCTAAAAGAAATGATAAAGCCTCAGTGCATAAAAGATAAAAGTATGGCGATAAAGGATCACCTTGACGAATACCTCTTGAGGGGACAATTGTTTGAGTGGGAGTTCCATTAACTAAGATTGCGTAGGTAACAGATGTTACACACTTCATAATCCACCTACACCAAATATCAGCAAATCCCATTCTCCTCAATATTTCCTCTAGAAAAGATCATTCAACCTTATCAAAAGCCTTACAATATCTAACTTTAAAGCCATATAATGAGATTTAATCTTCCTGGTATGAAGAGAATGCAATATTTCTTGTGCAATAAGGACATTATCCGTAATGAATATACCAGGAATGAATGCCGATTGATATTTAGATATTAAAGTATTCAGAAATGGCTTTAGTCTTTCGGCCAATACTTTAGATAATACCTTATATGCAACATTACTCAAACTGATTGGCCTATAATCCTTTACTTCTATGGGATTTTCTACTTTTGGAATTAGACATATATGTGTATGATTTAAAGTTGGCTCTAATTCCACATGCTTAAAGAAATGATGAATAAAACTAACCAGCGAATCTTTGACAGTGTGCCAATTATCCTTGTAGAAAGCAACAGTAAGGCCATCCGGTCCTGGTGCCTTATCGGGATCCATTTTATTCAGATCTTGCAACACTTCCATTTCTGTAACATGCTTGATTAATGACCTATTCATCTCTTCTGTTACACGAGGTTGCAGCTGCTGTAGAAAGGTTGTATTGACTGCAGTCCTATTGAAACTAAAAATGGTAGTAAAATAATCAACAATCAGCTGATTTATTTCATCTTGCTTAAATGATAAACGAACAGAAACATTTGCAAGAGAAATAATCCGATTAAAAGCTCTCCTTTGCTTTGTCTTTGCATGAAAATATTTTGTATTTTTGTCCCCAGCTTGCAGCCAAAGAACCCGACTTTTAGCTCTCCAAAACTCTTCCTCCAGCCTGTAAGCATAGGCTAGTTGCGATTTAAGTTCACCAATAACCTAATAATCAACATTAGGCAACTCATATTCTTCCTGAAGAGCTTTCTTTATTTCTTTAATTCTACACTGTGTATTTGTAACATTTTGGGTTCTACATTGTGACAAACCTTTCCTACATATTTCCAAAGCTTGTTGAATGCATGGCTTGGAATTCCTTTACATTTGTCTGCTCAAATATGTTGGATCCTCTCTTTAAATTCCGGATCAAACCTCCACCTGCGATCATATTTAAACAACTTTTTTCTTTTCCAACTATCAGCGTCTGTGTGCAAGATAATATCCCTATGATTAGAACATTGCTATGGAAGAATTTGAGCAAAAGCAGTAGGGTATAGATCCAACCAATCACAAGTTGCAATTGCCCTATCTATTCTGGTCCTAACAGTATGAGAATATCTGCGCCCTACCCATGTGAATCTTCCTCCAATATGTTTAAGATCATGTAAACCACAAAGAGATAGCATATGTCTAAAAGTTTTGAAAGAGTTTTCAGACCTGTATATGCCGCCCTCCTTTTCATAACAGTACTTGATATCATTGAAATCTCTAATCACCAATCTTGGCATGTTGTTATAACACCCAGCTTCCACCTGTGAAACCATATCATTCCACTGTATATTACGATATTTAGCAATTGGATTTCCATATACGTAGGACATACAAAAACACTTATCACCATCATTTATATACATATTAGTTTGATACAAAGTTGGAGTAGATACAATGTTTAGTTGAATATGCACATCCCAAAAAATAGCTAAACCTCCCGATAACCCATTAGCCGGAAGAACAAAAGAATGGGCATAGTTAAGATCCCTATATAACTTGTCTACAACATTATATCCGTTCTTAGTTTCTACGAGGAACATGATGTCAGGTTTAGAAGACTGCCTAACATCTTTTAAATACTGAATTGTCAATTCCCCAATTCTTGACAATTCAGATGCATGGCCGAGTCCGTGGTTACCACCAAACCTTTGTTAGCATCAGGGAACCTGTTTGTTTTTTGTTTGGAGAAGGATCATCATCACTTCCACAATCAGCTTAAAAGACACAAAATGGTTAAAATTGAAATTTTTAATTGAGTGGAAGGAGAAGTACCAAAATTAAATATTATACTGTATATGGTAGCATACTATTTGCGTGATTTTACATTAACCACCCCAATTTTTCATTCGATTATTGTTTTGATTTGAATGTACTTTTCCTAATTGTTTATATTGATATTCTTTTTCTAATTTTTTTTTTTGAAATTTCATGCAAACAACTAGTGATGGTTTGGTTGAATCCAACTTCTTTTCGTATCCGATTGTCGCCTGATTTAGTGCTTATTTATTCATCACTTGATCCTACTTGTTTCCAATCTCAATTGTAACCAAAAAAAATTAGAGACACTTTGGTCTAGTGACAACTCTATCAGAATCGAGTTGACAACTTGAATAATATGGAAGAGCCATTGAATCGAAGAAGGTACAACGAAGTTTGACAGAGAAATGTGTGTATTTCTGAAAATTTAAGACAAGGAACTATGTTTTAAAAAAAGGAGCAACAAATCATAGAAGTCTTAGAAGAGAAACAAAGAATAGACTTGTGTAGAGATATTTGGCTCAAATATGCTACTCCAAAATATTGTTTCACAACTTGGTTGGCTGTTCATAGTCGTCTCACAACAGATCACATGGCTCTTTGGAATACAAGAATATCTTCGGTTTATGTTTTGTGTGGTTATTATTTGCAGTCGACCACTTGCTCTTCAGTTGTCCACACTCTCTCTCTGAATCTGGTACATCTCTCACTCGAGGGCTACTATGTCAGAGGTTTGTATCAGATTGGGATTCAATTACGCAAACCCTCCCAAACACGATCCATACCACACATCGAACGCTTCCTTATAATATGCCTTTCAATCCACTTTACACTATGTTTGGAGAGAAAGACATAGTCAAAGACATGGAGATCAACCTCCAAACCGGCATCGCCTTACCGCACTCATTGACAAAGCAGTACGAAATATGATCAGTTATATACGAAGAGAAGACAGTCACTACGAGGAGGGACTTATCATATGCTCCGATAATCCATCAAAATCGTCGATCGGATACTCTGCTTTTTTGGATTCTTGTACTATAATTTGTTTTTGAAATTTAAACAAGCAAGTTACACATAATGTACAAAAGATTATAATCTATAAAAAAAACAGAGCAAAACAGAAAAAATGAAATATGAGGCTTAGTGAAACTTAATCAGAAAAGAAAGAGAGATCCATGGTGCATCTGATGTTTTAGGAGACACTTTGGAAAAAGTAAATGTTTTGATAAAACATGCGATCGGAAAATGGTTAGAGAAGAGGATGAGATTAGATCTCGAGGCCAGAGGAAAGCTAAGTGTTTAGAGAGTTGAAGATTCCATGCCAGTTGACTGACAAGTTATTATGAAACACCCGTCAATGCAAATTCTTTTGAATTCATAACGTACTACAGCGAGTTTGGCGCTATAGAGCCATTTAAATTTACATCGTACTACAGCAGATTTAGCAATATGGAATCCCTTAAGTCCATGGTGTGCTTCTTAAGTTCTCTAGATATTGAAGCTGTTTTTGTTAGATATCCAATATACGAATTGTTTGATATTATTTGTTAATGTACAATTCACCTAGTAATTATAGATTTTCGGAATTATCCATACCCAACTCATACTTGCATTTAGCTTATCATTTCCGATAAGAGACGGTTTGATCCAAGAATATAATAAAAACAATCAAACCAAACACGAAACTGATAAAAGCAAATGATCTTTTATATCAGAACATTACAAACCTAATCAAAACCGGGAAAAAAAAATATTCAAACTGAGGATATAACTTGGTAAAAACTAAAAACTAAAACTAAGCGAAAAGTGAAATATGAAATAGGGAAAATAGCCAATCACATGTACGTATATACATACCCAAATTCAAGTTTGTAGATAATTTTCTACATTAACATACGTTGATCGTCATTCTATTAAGTGATGTCGTATTTGAATCTTTGATGCATTGGCAATTGCAACATCAGTTGAATCATCAATAATTATTAAAAGTTGTCACATGCATATTTTTGCTCAAAATTTTTTTTTGTCACATATGTAAAATCATTTAAAATTTTTTTTTATCTTTTTCTCTATATTTATTTTTATATTTTTATCTTAACTTTTTAATTTCACAAATCATAAAGATAAAAAAACTATCTTTCTCAAATTTTTCATGTTTAATCAATTTTTACGAAGCGAAAAAGGAAAAATGTGACGTCCGTACGAATCCATAGAGGAAAAAAAAGACATGAGTCTACAAAGTACAAATGACGACATAGAGATCTGTACTACATACAACAGGAAACATAATTCATAAAATCTAGTTTTACGTTTTCTCAGGCTTTCTTCTGTTTCTTCTGAGCTCGAAGTGGCGGCGGAAACAGAATTCGAAAGAGCATGGCGGATAAAACAGCTCCAGTAAAAGAGCTGACCCAATACACATAGAAATGATCCCATGTGTTGTGAGACTTGTATATATATGCCCACCCAAATGCCTGCATTGCAATATCACAAAACTATATAATCAATATATTCATTTCAAAATATCGAAAAAAGTTAACAATTATTGAGCAGGATGCAATAAAGATCACTTACAATGGCAGGATTCATGAATGGTCTAGTGAATTTAGATCCGACTATAAACACTGAGACGGTAGCGATAGCAAGCAAGAAAGTTTTAGCGAGTAGTTTCCGAGGACCTCTTAGGATAATTAGTAAAACCAAAAATGTAACACAAAAACTTAGAATCACTTCTGCAATAGCTCCATTGTGTGCACCGACTTGCAATGAAGGCTTTCCTCCAATCATAGCTTTATATTTTTCCGGAATCATCTCCATGATCGTTATCGCACCTCCTGCCGCACCAACTGCCTAGGATCACAGAATATTAACATCACATTTTCTCTTTCAAAAACGAGAGTCTAATTAAGATGGTTTTATACATGTCATCTCGAAGTTCTAATAAGGTCAGATAGTGGTCTTTTGCTCCTAAGAAATCAATGGTATGAAGTGTGAACCCGTTAATGAATCAGTTTTACAAATTTAGGATTCAATCACCGAAGATTTATTTGATGTTGATTGGTGGGAAGTTTTACAAACTGGGAACTTTGGTGGGCATTATTTTTGTTGGGAGTTGTTGAAAGGTAGAAATTGAATTGAGTTGCTAAAGTAACATTTTTCGATTTGGCGATTATTTAAAAGATATACTGAAAAGGACACACGCCACAAAAGACGAGAAAAAACATGTCAGTATGAGGGGTACCAGTGGGCCAAAATGTACCATAGTTGTAGTAGTTTTTTTTTTGGGTCACAACTCACACAAGTTGTAGTAGTTTTTAAAATTCAGAATGCTAGTATTTTTAGAAACTTGATTTATAAAATGGCATATTTTACAAAGATTTTTAAAATTCAGAATGCTAGTAAGTTAGAAGCCTCAATTGTAAAATATGCCATTTCATATATCATTGTGATATACCATTGTTTAGAGAATATACGTTTTCGTTGATCATCTAACAATAAACAAATGTAAGAAGATAAATTTCAAGGAAAAAAACCCAATGTAAGAAGACTCAATTAAAAAAGAAAATTGTAAGGATAATACTTTAAAAGATTCTTACTGAATCAATTTGGTTTATATTCGGTTGTTAATCAAATTTTTTTTTCAACATCTAACTTTCGATTTAATTGTTTCTGTTCATTACGTTCGGATTGAGTTTCAATTTTTTTTTCAAAAAAAACGAGTTCATAACCAGAACAACAAAAAACACCTGGTTTGGTTTCAAAAGCTAGCTAGATCATAAATATATACCTGAGCCGGAGATCTAATGGCGAGAGAGAAGAGAGAATCTCCTGAAACACCGGCGGTATAAAACGCTGCGTTTCCACAAGGATTGAAGCTAGCTCCACCGAGACAATTTCCAATAACCGTAAAAATGGAGATGGAGACGAAAACAACCAACGTTGAGATCACCGGAGGCGCCCAAACCATGCCATGAACTCCAGCTGCGGAAATAATCGCCGCCGTCTGTATCCCAAACGTCGCCGAGAGAATAACCCAGAAAAAGGTTATCACCATATCCCCTAATGCCGACTTCACCGCATTGCTCATCGTCGATCTTTTTTTTTTCCTTTTGTTCTTATGAATGTATATGGATGGGTTTTAAGCAGTTGTTACATTGTTGTTTTCGCCTATATATATATATATATATATACTCCAATAAAAAATTATATTCTTTTTTGGGTCTTTTTTTATATAGAATGGAAGATATGTTTGAGTGACTCACCTAACGTATTAGAGTTAGGAGAAATTAGTGTTGGGGTAGCCGTTACGTGTATATTTTTTCTTTAGCTATATCCAAATTAATAGAAAACTGTATTCGTAACGTTTATAAAAAGAAAAATGGGATATTTTGCTAAAAATATCATTTATTTGAAAAAATGTTCGAAAAATACCATTTATTCAAAAACTCTCAAAAATATATCACAAATCACTGTTCACGAAATGAAAAAGACATTTATACTCTTAATTATGATTTCATGGTATACATTTTCGTACAAGATGTTATCGTCTTTATCCATCGTCACCGTCTATGTTCACAGCCACGGTCTCCGTCATGTCCACCACGGTCTCCGTCAACACTGACCGTCTTCATTTTTGTCCACCACCGTATCCAGTGCCGTCCCATGGGTAAAGCAAGAGAAACCCTTGCTTTAAGCCTCCCTTTATGAAGAAAAATTTTAGGCCACATATACAATATGTATATATAGGTCTAATGGTTTGAGTGTAGATTGATAGAGTCTCCACATCACGGGTTCGATTCGAGTCTTTGTCTCTGTTTTTTGCTCTTTTTGCCATTTTTAAGTGAATTTTTAATTCCCTTTTTATTTTTTTGAAGCATAAAGACTCGGAAGGTCGACGGTCTCTCTCTCAAAGAGAAAAACAAAAAGTCAGACGACGGCACTGCTTCCTCGCGCGCTGATCTTTTGCCAAAAGGAAGAGATTTCTGATTTCATTTCAGAATTGGATAGCTTACGAATCGATTGTCTAGCGAAGATCGAAACAACGAAACACGAGATTTCAGAGAATTTAGGTAACTTTCCTTTGTTTTTTCTTACGGTTTTTGTGTTTTTCAAGCTCTTTATTATTTGGGTGATTGTTTGTCCGGTTTGGCTTCGAATTTTGATTGATTAATAAATTGTTATGATCAGTTGATGTTGATGTTGATAAATTTTACTTCCTCTGTTGATAAAAATTTGTACAGTTCTTTGTTTGTAGTGAAATGCCTCCAGTATGCACTAGAAAACATGCCATTGGTTCAGATAAAAAGAAAGAAGAAAAAGAAAGAAGAAATATTTCTTAAATCTCAAGCTGGTTCTCTGCTTCCGTTTGTTACAATCACAAGACGTGGAAGTGGAACTTCTTCTACAGGTGATGTGGTTGTTGGTGATGAGGTAAATGAGAATGAAATTGAGATGAATCCTTGTAAGAATGGTGAGGAAGAGCCTGGACGTGTTGATGTCGATGACAATATGGAAGAGATTGGAGATGAACATGGAGCTGTGGATTCTAATGATCCTGGAAATTGGAAAACAATTGACAAAGGAGTGAGAGTTTTTTTGGTTGAAAAGGGTCCTCCGACAAGACTAGCAACTAATTATCGGTTTCCGAGAGATAGTATTGGTAGGTGTTTTTCTCACTCAGCCTATACGAGAAAAATGAGCAATGGGGAGAAACATGAAAGGAGATGGTTAGTTTACTCAAAATCGAAAGATCTTATTTTCTGTTTTTGCTGTAAGCTATTCAGCGAGGAAGAAGATCCTCCTTTATTAGCAAGTACTGGATTTAGTGATTGGAGAAACCTGTCAACTCGATTGAAAAGCCATGAAAGAAGTCATAGTCATATTTTGTGCATGACTAAATGGACAGAGCTGGAAGTGAGACTTCAAAAGAAAAAAATTATTGATAAGCATGTGCAGGAAGAAATTGAAAGGGAGAAACAGCATTGGAGAGATGTATTGCTGAGGATACTTTCATTGGTTGAGGCTTTTGCTAAACGAAATATCGCTTTTCGTGGAGAAAATTCGAAGATTGGTGATGAAAGGAATGGAAACTTCATGGGTATTGTTGAGTCGATTGCGAAGTTTGATCCAGTAATGAAAGAACACTTTCGGCGGTTTAAACAAGGTGAATCTCAGTGTCATTATCTTAGTCCTCAAATTCAGAATGAGTTGATAGAATTGCTTGCTTCAGAGACCAGACAGATGATCATCAAGAAGATTCATGGTGCAAAATACTTTTCGGTTATTCTGGATTGTACTCCTGATATTAGTCATAAAGAAAAAATGTCTTTTATCATTCGATGTGTGGATACTTCGGAGCCCAAACCCAGAATTGAGGAGTTCTTTTTGACATTCTTAGAAGTAAATGATACATCGGGAAAAGGACTTTTTGAGACGCTCCAAGAGGTACTAGTTGATCTGAAGTTGAAAATTCGTGATGTGAGAGGACAAGGTTACGACAATGGAGCAAACATGAAAGGCAAATACAAAGGTGTTCAAAGCAGATTGCTTGAGATGAATCCAAGAGCTTCTTATACTCCATGTGGATGTCATAGCCTTAATCTTGCGCTTTGTGATATGGCTTCCTCATCTACAAAAGCAGTGTCATTTTTTGGGATCGTTCAACGTATTTATTGCTTGTTTGCTTCTTCAACCAGGAACTCGAAGATATACAGAGATATGGTGAGTGGCTTAACACTCAAACCGTTGTCTCAAACTCGATGGGAGAGTCGGATTTCTAGTGTGACACCTTTACGATATCAGGCTCCAAAGATACGAGATGCTTTACTTCACTTGGCAAAACATAGTGATAATCCAATGCACAAAAGTGAAGCCAGGTCTCTTGTTGATAGTGAAACACATGGAATCGAAGGGTTTGAGTTCTTGTTTGGAATGGTGATTTGGCACGAGCTTCTTTCCGCCTTTAACATCGTAAGCAAGGTCCTACAATCGAAAAACATGGATATTGATGCTGCTATTTTTCAACTAAAAACACTTGTGTCATTTTTGAAAGAATACAGAGAACATGGTTTTGAGCGAGCAAAAGCTGAAGCCACAAAAATTGCAATTGAGATGGAGATTGCACCTGAATTTTATGTGAAGCCAAAGCATATAAAAAAAAGGAAAATGCATTTTGATGAAGATAGAGAAACTGATGATGCAAGTGTGGAATTACTCGGGGAAGAAGGATTTAGGGTGGATTACTTATTAAAGATCATCGATCAAGCCATTGTTTCTACTGAAACGAGATTTGAACAATTCCAAAGTTATGATCAAACTTTTGGATTTTTGTTCGATGTAAAGAAGCTTATATTAGCTACGGAGGATGAGTTGATGAAATCTTGTGTTAAGCTTGAAGATTTTTTGAGGCATGGTGAGCATTCAGATGTAAATGGAAAAGATTTATTCTTTGAGCTTAAACTTCTAAGAGGAGGTTTACCAATGGATGTCAAGAGGGCTATAGATGTATTGGAGTTTTTGAAAAGAATGGAGGGTTGCTATCCGAATACATGGATTGCGTATCAAATATTGTTGACGATTCCAGTTTCAGTTGCCACTGCCGAGAGAAGTTTTCCAAGTTGAAGCTCATAAAAAACTATCTACGATCTACTATGTCGCAACAGAGGTTGAATGGATTGGCAATGATCTCTATTGAGAAAGATATGATCGATAAACTTGACTATGTGAAGATTATGAATGAATTTGCAGGGAGGAAAGCTAGAAGAGTTAATTTTCATAAGTAGAATTTGTGGTATTTCCCCGAATTGTTGGGTTTTGAGTTTTTATGTAGCATTCTTTGGTTTGGTTAGGAATACCAGGATGTGTCTCGGCCTTTTTGATACCTTGGAAATCGATTTGATCTTGATTTTGCATCATATTTGTACTTTGTTTCTACTCTGATTCTAATCGATTGTGAATTTGAATCTTGAAACCGAAGTTTCTAAACTATATGGGCCACATTTTTTTGAAATGCTTTAAGCCTCCAAATTGTTCGGGACGGCACTGACCGTATCTACCTCTCTTTTGTCCACAACCGCCTTCTCCGTCACCGATTTTGTTTACAATCGCTATTGTCCATCAACGCCGTCTCTGTTTTTGTCCACCGCTGTTTCTGCTTCCGTATCTGTTTTTATCCATAATCGCCGACATAGTTTTTGTCCACGACTGTCGTCGCCGTCTTTGACCACCACCGTCTCCGTTTTTCTCCACCACCTTCTTCTTTATCAATAAAGAGAGATAATAGTCATTTCTCCTTATGTGAATAGTAATTTGTGGCATTTTTTAAAGTTTTTGAATAAATGGCATTTTTTAAACATTTTTTCAAACAAATGGCAATTTTGACAATTTTCTCAAGAAAAGAAAAAGAGTATTTTTATGCTTATATTTACTAGAGATTTTTTTATTTAATTCCAAAAGAGTTGTATATATATATTCTATAATGAGTTCATTTCCTTGTATTATTTATTGAAATTGGTATTTTAGAACCCGTATATATTAATATTTGAGTATTTGCATTTTATCACAATATAAAACATGACGTTTAAGAAAACAACAAGTAAATTTATGACCCCAACAAGTATATTTGTTCCGGTAACATGTTATTTTTTATATGAATATCTAATATATAAAATAACTTTTTATTGTTAGAAATTAAATGAAATTTTGTACAAATTTACTCGTATAGTTTAAATGTTGTTGTATTTTTTTGTCAACGTTTAAATGTTGTAGAACGCTCGATTTTTTCATGTACCATGCTGTTTTTTTATTTAGACATTCTAATTTATCGAAATTTTTATCCTCATCATACATGCTTAGAGGTATATATATTAGTATTTAATGTCTTGTTATCTTATTTTCTTTTCTTTAATGGAATTGGACCAATATCTTAATTTCATTTCTTATTTTAAAACAAAGTTTCACTCCGAACAAAATAACTTATATAAATCTTTTAGTGGATTTGTTATCCAAATCTTGCAAATTTTCCTCTTTTTTTTTGGTTTTTTTAATATTTTAATACAAATATATATAGTCAAGTCAAAAGTCAGCACTTACTTTCACTATATATATGGGTCAGGTTCATTGATTGATATTTTCAAATCTTATTTGTTGGAGGAATCTCATAAGAAGAAGAAAAAGAAGAGAAGTCGGGACGGTGGAAGAGGACTACGATAAGAGGAAGAGATTGGGTTTCGATTTGATCCTTTGGACGAAGAACTCATCATTTATCTCCAACGTAAAGTTGCCAACCAACCAAATCCCGACTTCGAATTAGAAGTCAATGACGACTTCTACAAGAAAAAGCCATGGCGGCTTCAACACACAGAGACCGACATTTTTGAGCCTAACCAGTGGTTCTACTTCGCGAAACAGACTCATGTCTCTCTGGTAAATACACTTGTATAATCAGAGGAGAGACATGCCAAGGATATTGGAAAGCCAATGGCAACAAAGACGTAGATATCCTGTCGGAAGAAACCGGTCAAATGATTGGGAAGAAGAGAAATCTCAATTTCTACGATTATTTTTTTTATAAACCGTGGGAGAAAAAAAAAACACAGTTTATACGTTAAAAGTGAGAAAGACAGAGAAAGCGAGTGGTTGGACCATGACCGAGTACTATCTCCCTCGTAATGAAGTTCTTCGCCACCTCAAAGGACCATGATTCTCCATCCCAATCATAAATATGTTTTTTTCTGTTTTGTTTTGGAGATTCGATTGTAGTCTTTCTTTTAATTTAAGGAGAATCTCAGATATTTTTTTGCTTATTTATAGAAAAAACTCTATATGAGGAGATGCAATAGTTCGCTTTGACTCGATCCAAAAAATTCGAATATTCGTTATGAATAAAGCGAAGCAAATAGTAAAATCTAGTTTCCGTCTAAAGCGGATCGAATAACATATACTAATTTTATAAATCCGAATATCTACTCCGATTCTTATATTACTTATATATACAAATAATATGATAGATATATAATGTATATAAATATTTTTTAGACTTTTTAAATATATTTGGCGAAAATTTTTAGAGTAAAGATAGCTAGATACTAGCTTTTTTAATAAGAAATACATTTTTTTGTTTTTTTCTTAAATAAAAAGACATGTTTTATTTTTCACCATTTTAATCTTCTACTTTTCATTTTTAATTATATCGAATAAAATTATATAATTTAATACTATATTTAATCAATTTTTTAAAAAAATTATGATGTTTTGAATTATTTATGTTGTATTAGGGTCTAGTTTTGAGAGTTTAGGATTTTTTAGGAGTCAAAACATTTTTTTAGGGTTTAGAATTTTAAGATTTAGGTTTTAAAAATTCATAATTAGTGGTATTTTTACAAATGGACAATCCATTAAAATGCCACACCAAAAGTGATATTTTTGCAATTGTCCATAGTTTTAAGTATCCACGTTTACGTCCAGTGCGTGCCTAGTCTTCCAAGGGCCCAAGTCAATATTTAAAAATATATTTTTTATTTAAATATAATGTTTATCATATAAAATATGAAGTTTTTCTTTTAAAAATATATTCAATATTGCAGAAAGTTTTGATGTGACTAACATATATATTTCATATTTTTTATATGAAAACAAAATAGTTTATTGATATTGTGTGCATAAATTCCTTAATTTTTTTAATTAGAATATATTAATTACACCTATAAAGTTAGACATTTATATAACAATGCAAAAATGATATCAAATGGGTTAAGAAAAAAATATAAACAGAAAACTTATAATGATTAAAATCTGAAATTATGATGGAACCCATTAACCCAAATCAATTTGTAGGATTTTATTTGTAAACCTCAAAACTAAACTAAAAAGCATATATACAATTTTTATCAATTAAACTAACTATATAAAATTTAGAGCCCTAAAACCATGGATTTGAAGAGGGGTCCTACGCTGTTGCCTTATTTTTACTAAGGTAGTCACGGCTAGGCATGTTAATTAGGGTCAAAGTCCGAAGTTCAGTCTGGCCCAACCCTTAAAAATACCGGGCTCGGGACTGAATATATAAGCCCAAAAAAATTGGGTCTTTCGGGCTAAACCCATTCGGGTTATTGAGTTTTTGGGTTTTAGCCCTGTTGGGCTCGAGCCGGTCCGGAAAGCCCGAAAATAAACATAGAATTTATAAATTTAGTAATAAATTTTGTTTAAAGATACTTTTTAAAGATAAATTAGTAAAATAATTTATATATATGTACTTTGTTGACCAAAAACTCTTATTCTACTTCTTGGACTTTTGGTATTTTGCTTATGTTTTATTTGACAGTACTATTTATTTATAGTTATTTGAATTCATTTGACGTTTGCATTCATTTGGTCACATTTTTTCTTTTAGTTAAATTAGATTTCAATAAAAACATATTGGTAGATATTTAAATTTGGATTTATTTTGGTAAATAATATTTTTTCTAATTTATTTTTATTTTATATATAAATACGAAAAAGCCTATAAAGCCCTGTTCGGGCCTGGCCGGACTTTGAAAAATATGTCCGAATATTTTTTGGGCCGGGCCGGACCGGACTTATATATATGCGGGCTTTACGAGTTTCGGGTCGGACCGGGCCGGGCTAACCTGTTTGACATGCCTATTCAGAGCCTATTTACGCCAGGTGTTATACGGTCAATGTAACTTGGTATACAATATCAAGACGATGTATGGTGATATACCGTATCTATACCATATTTTTAAACGTAATAATAAAAGCATGTCTATACAACAGTTAAGTAATTAAGCATATGGCTCTAGCATATGCTCTACATTTTTTCAAAAATTCACAAATAAAATGATGTTTGATCGAGTTCTTACTATGTGTGATCCTGATCTTTGTCTCTGGTTTTCACTCTTAGCCGTGGTTTGGAGATGAAGCTTATTCCTTTCTTGTTCTTTTGATTGGCTTGTTAATCTCATATGCTAGGCAAAAGTGTTAGATGCTTTGAAGGTGGTTTATGGCTGTTTTGTTAGTAGATCTCAAGTGGTTGATGTATAGGTTCTGGACATTGGTTATGGTTATGCTGAGGAGTCATGCGTCTGATGTACAAGTTTTTGACTTGTTTGAGGGCGCGACACTGCTGCTTTCGCTGTCGTCTTCACGTTTCCTATTCCATTTGGCTAGTTCTATTAACAGTGCGAGGGTTGCTGCGTGTGTAGTTTGTGGTATTGCCAGCAAAAGCGGGTTTCTCTTTTGTGGGCATATTTCTCCCTTTTGTGGGCATATGTCTCCCTTTGTGGGCTTAGTTTTCCGGGGATTTCTTCATTTTCCGCCGGACTTTGTAATCTTACCTCGTAAGTTTTAATAAAATCTTATATGACAAAAAAAGTTAGATGAAGCGCAGACAAAAAGTATTAATTTATTCTAACCAAAACGATGTTATGGATATTTTGCTTTTCTTATTAGACCGATGTCAATTTGGATTGAGAATATTCAAATTTGGAATTTGGGTTTACAATTTGAGGATAGTATTTAATTTTTTGAAAATCTGGGGTAATCTGGCTTTTTATCACCCAACTAATCCCCTAAGATGAGTGTAGCCGTCGAGTATCTCATTCACCAAGTTTTCTAATAGACCTAAAATATAACATCATTTCTACTGGCCAAATGAAAATGGTTAGATAATTTCGCGCTTGGGAGAAATTGAATTCTAGCTTAGACCCACAGAGCAATTTCTCTCCAAGTGGAAATCACTAGTCCACTAGCACTTGATTTAATTTTTGATCTTAGTGTTTAATTTTGAAAGTTTAGTGAAAAATAGGAAAAACATCTTATAAAATCTTGAACACTGTGTGAAATGTAAATGATTATGAATTTGTTTTTAGTTTTTTTTTTATTATGAGTGAAATGTTTATGATTATGAGTTATGAATCATGTGGACAGACCAGATCAGTAATTTAAGGATACACTAGGGATTGTCCACGCGTTTTGTGGATTCAAAAATTAACATGATAAAATATGCAATAGTTTTTAGTTTATTGTTTATTTGTGAATTTAATATTAAAGTCATTTGGTGTTGATAGTAAATAATTATTTAGATTCGAAGACTAAACATTTGTAACAAATCATTGATACAATGTTATATGTAAAAATATCGTTCATTAATAAAAATTTGTATATGAATTGACATAAATTTGTAGGAGACATGCATATATTATGTGAGATAATACAAATATACATTAAAGTTAAAAAATATGTTTGGTCTTTTTTTCTTGCATCAAACACGTTCTTAAAGAAATTTATTGATAGTGACCAAAAAAAAAAAAAATTTATTGATCTGCATCATCTCAACAAAAATGTTGGAATGTGTCTCTATGTTTATTTCGTTAAAACTTTAAGTCGTAAAAAAAAAAAATTGTTGATTGATTGTATTCCTTTTTTTTTTTAATTGTTTTGCTGTTATTTTATTTTTTAATATAGTATATTATTGAGTTCAATAAATAAAATATATATTTTCCAAACCATTAAAAATTTTATAATAACACGTTTAATTTGGAATCATATTTTTTTGTCAATAAAAAAAAAAACAATGTCTAATATATATTATAACTTATTAGAATTAATTATCATTAGAATTAGTTATTAAATTGTTGGAATTAATTGTCTATTAGAATGAGAAAAAGACTTATAATTTTCATTTTCTCTTCAATAAGTAAATTAAAAAGATACATGACAAAAAATAGGTGACACATGGCAGCATCTCATAACTTCAACTAAAAAAATCTTACTATATTATATAAGATGTTTGTGTAGTAAAGTCTGATCAGGTCATCAAATCAGCAGTTTAACCAAAACTCAATCAAACCGGATGCACAATGCTAATCAGAACCGACAAAGACATATGTTCATTCCTCGAAGCTTATCAGATCAACTAGAACGATTCAGCGGTTGATATCATTTGGAGAATATTCTCTGCTCAATTACAACACATCTCAAAGAAGAATCATATCAAGTGGAGTTCAAACGAAGGAGTTATTCAATTTATAAATCGGGTGATTCTCATTTTACCCAATTCGGACCTGCGTGTGTTCAGTGAAGGATTCAGACCATACCATAAAGAATTAAGCTACAAACTAAATTTCTCTATGAATTGATTTATCATATAATCTCAAGGAGTTGGATTCATACCAATACAAGGTCAGATGAGAAAGTTATTAATTTTCTAAACTGAATATTCCTCGGCTTGCCTTACTTGGAACTTTCCAGGTTTAAGAATCTTCAAACACATATTTGGCAACCATGCGAGTCTCTACTACAACTAGAGGCTCTAAATAGTACACATCAAGCTGCATTCTCAGCCATTGAATCACGAGATTTCAATTATATACTTACTTACCATATTTGACGTCAGAAGGACCATTTAATGCCCAACGACTCTTTCCCTTTGATCCAGTATAAAGAGCACGACTTTTAGGAGCTTCTACTTTGGCCAGAGAATTCAATACCATGGATTCATAAAGAGAGGGGATGATGGGTTGGCTTGTAAAAAGTGTTTACAGCCTAAATATGTTTCTAAAGCTTTAAAACCTACAATTTGTTATAAACTCATTTGTATGGATGCCCATTATAGGCCTATATTTTAGAACCTTCTCGACTTACATTTTCTCCAAGTTATACTTACTCCCCAAGCTTTGTATATCTATATATACTTTGTGTTTCTCATGGAATAAGACACAACACAATTCTCCTTCTCTCTTTCTCTTATTCATAACACGTTATCAGCACGATTAGTTCTAGCCATTGAGTAAAACTCTAGCCGGTTGTTCACAAAATCTTAGCCACTTGAGCAACTACTAAACCCTAGCCAACGTCTTCCTCTCCGATCAGTTTTTCCACCGAAGCTAAGTATTCATGTTTTATTGTTATCGCATTATCACATGAATAGTTCGTACATAATAGCTTCCATCTTAATAACCAATTAACTCGATATATTATTTGATATTCTAGTGCTTTATAATGATGAGAAAAGAGCATAGTTAAGTCGATCTATAGCATATTGATTTTTGCTTATCTGAGATTTTGCATACTTATAATATTGGGTTTGGTAATATAATATCGTTGGTTTGATTTTGTTTTAATTGTTATATGAGTAATATTGCTTAATGTTTGTTTTGGCTTGAAAATTCATAGACTTGGACTTAACATTTTAGCTTTTATCATTTGTCTACTTTTATTATTTTGTTGAACGGTTGATTGAGCTCGTTAGATCTATGCGCCATCAAATCAATTTGTTAATTAAATTTCATCGGCTCATATCTCCATGACTTACTAAGCATATATAGTTGGTGTTGTTTTATAAAATACAGGCTCACGTTCGATAATTGTCAATTGTTAGTTCGTTATAATATTGATTTGTGATGTTCGCCATGAGGTTGAGTATTTAAATTATTTAACTTTTGTTATTCTTGATTAATTGATCATCCTGTGCTTTAGAATTCACTTTTCTATGTCATGGTTATTGGTGGTTGCATGAATCTTAAAACTGGTCTATAAATTCATAGCTAATTTAGTTTATAATTGAAACATGCTTTAAGTGAGACCAATCAACACATGTTTATTCATGAATCTTATTACTTTGCTGACTTGTTGATTTATAATGAGTTTTGCAGCCTTCTACGATGAGGCAATCTAAGATTTCCGGACAAGAGGAACCATAGAATACGAAACCCTAGCGGACTGAGCAGAGCAAACAAAGATTACGGTCAACGTGCAAACCTCTAAACTCAACGAAACCGTCTGATCTGTCCGGTTTCTTATCTCCATTCTCAGAATTCATGTTTTATCTTTGCCACCATATGCTTTAATTTTAACGTGGCATGAACAACTTGCATAATTGCTCCAAATTGACTCGTTCTGGTGTTTAATACCCCATTGTTTTAGTTAATTATATTATAAACCAAGACATAATTTATCATGATTAACACATGTTTTGATGTTAATGGATTGCTTTAATAGTTTGAGAAATTAGTAATTAGAAATTGATAAGAGATCGTTGGTTGGTTTGGTTAGTTGAAAATAGTTGATCTGGTTATCACGTTGCATGAATTAGGCATTGCATCAATTAAATTGATTATGATAATTGCATCAATTAAGTTGATTATGACAATTGATTTTGTTTCGACATTCGAGAACGAACTGATTCCATGTGGTATTTAATATTCTCTTGTTTATTAAACTAATGAAATCATACCCACTGGATTTATCTTCAATTCACATAGTGTTTTAGTTAAGCAAACCTTATAAGCTCTTTGTTGCTTTATACTATCACATGGTTTATTAATATATGGATTTATGATCGATTTTATGTTTTTTATCGATTCATGTTAGTTGTCGATGTTAGTCAGTTTTTGCAACCGGTGTTGTTTAATGTTTGATGTTCGCATATGATTCTATTATGTGATGATTGATATGGTCCATTAGGAGAATGTAATGTTTTCTAAAAAATAAAAAATAAAAAAGACCACACTAATAACACTAAGCCAAGGAAGTGGCGATTGAAATTATCTTGAATGGTCAAGATCAAGATCAAAAGTTTCTTTCAAGAACTTAGATTCTCACCAGAACTGAGAAAAGAAAGATGATAAGATATAAGAGATATTTATTTAACTCTTGATGAAAAAATCTAGTGTGAGTACAATATCAAGAAGTGTAGTGAACGCTCCTGAAGAGCATTGTCTATCGGAACGCAATTTGATATTATGGATGCGTTATATTCTCCCAAAATACATGATCCAAGTACGTTGTCGATTCTAGAGTGGAATTCAATTTGAGATGGATGAACTTGAAGTTTCATCATCTCGAGGAGGAGAATTAAAGAATCCCACATAGACTAAGTGACATATCCTTGGGGGAGTGTTATAAACTCATTTGTATGGATGCCCATTATAGGCACATATTCTAGAGCCTTCTAGACTTACCTTTTCTCCAAATTATACTTCATCCCCAAGCTTTGTATATCTATATATACTTTGTGCTTCTCATGGAATATGACACAACACAATTCTCCTTCTCTTTTTCTCTTATTCATAACACAAATCATGCTTTACACTTATTTTAAAAGCTACAACCTAAAAAAAAATAAAGATTGTAAGACCCCTAAAAGCTACAACTTCACATTCGAAGCTTTAGGAAAAAAATTGTGCCTGTAGGTTTTTTTTCCTTCCTTTGTTGTCTTTCATTTAGTTTCTTATATAGTACATTATATTTAACACAATTTTTTTTTAAGTTATATGTGTAACACATACAATAATTACTTTATATACACATTGATATGTTATAATTGTATGCATATTGAATTATATTTTTTTTATATACAAATAGTATTATATATGTATTATATAAAATCAATTATATATATATATAAACAAAATTTTATTTAGTTAAATAATTTCCATATTCTTGTTGATATAAATATCATTAATATTATTTTACAAGTTTTTTTAATTAAAAAAAGTATTCTACATCATACATCTAATATTTACCAATCGTGCTTTAGTTTTGAAAAATTTACAGCTAAATTTCTACAGTTACACCAAAAAGGTTTACAAACCAAATTCTACAAAAAATAAATTACAACTACAGTCCAACCAATCACTCACAGAATCTCAAGATACAAGGCTGCCCACGAATTTCCTAAATTGAAATGTGTTCACACTAACACATATCCTTCCTAACGGCTACTTTTTCTTTGTGATATTTTCTCATTTAATTTTGCATTATTTCCTTTCTTTCCAAGTTGTTTACTAGCTGTTAGTGACTTTCTTGGTACGTACTTATAAAAGCACTTCTCTTTATTCAGTTTAAAGACACCCTTGATCATTGAATTTAATAGAAATTGTTTTTTTGTCAAAACTTGAGTACTTTGTTTGTTCTTTAGTTCTTAGTGAGTGATTCATTAGGTTCTATTGAAATCTGCGGATTATGATTGTTTGAGAGATTCAAACCTTCGTATTTCGTCCATTGATTGAGAGAGTCAATCGCCTTCCCATTGATTGAGCGAGTCAATCTTCTATCCATCACCTTTATCTCGACATCATTCCACCTTCTGCGATTTTAAGCTTGGAATCTCTTGATCATTGACTGATCTTAAGTTGAAGTGATTCCAATCTTATATCAAAGTCTTTTTCAAAAAAAAAAAATTGTACCCTAATATATATTATACTAGTGAAAATCCACGCGTTGCGCGGAACAACTATTTAGATAATTTTTAAAACTATTTTAATATTATATATATATATACTAACATTGATATACTTAAATGGGGCAATTGCAAAAATACCATTTAGAGGTGTCTATTTGCAAAAATGCCACTAATTATGGATTTTTAAAACTTAAATCTTAAAATTATAAATCTTAAAAAATGTTTTAACCCCTAAAACCCCTGAAACTAAACTCTAATACAATATAGTTAACCCAAATATGAATGATATAATAATTTATTTATTTTTGAAAAAAAAGTGGCATTTTTGCAAAGATTTTGAAAATGTGTTATTTTTGAAAAGTGGCATTTTTAAAAATTTCTCTACTTAAATAATGTTGAGAAATTTCAGAAAATGTCACTTTTCAAGTGCTACTTTACAAAAATGCCACACTTTTGAAATCTTTACAAAAATACCACTTTTTCAAAATTATTTTTTCTTTATATTATCTATGTTTGGGTTAATTATGTTCTATTAGGGTTTAGTTTTGAGTGTTTAGGGGGTTTTAGGTGTCAAAACATTTTTTAGGGTTTAGAATTTTAAGATATAGGCTTTATAAATCTATAATTAGTGGCATTTTTATAAATGGACACCCCTAAATGGCATTCTTGCAAATGTGCACATAAAAAGTGGCATTTTTGTAATTGCCCCAATGATGTTTAAGATATATGATCATAATTTCTATTTATACAAATTCAAACATTTTTTTTTTGACAACCAAACTATATATTACGCAAAAACCCCAACCGAATTGGAAATCCAATTTGGCGGCAAGTTACTTACATACGAAAAATCAAAAACTCGAGTATGTGAAGAACGGGTTAAACAGTCCGCCTTTAAATTATTAGAACAGGGAACAAATGATAACGATAAACTCGGAAGACGGTCTTGGATGCTCCGGACTTGGTCTGACAAAATGGAGAATGTCGGCCACTCTGTTGGATTCCTTACTATATCCACGAGGTCAGAGCAATCAGTTTCGAAAGTATGAAATTTAAACATCATTTTAAAATATTTAATATGAAAGTGAACCATATTATGATATACCAAACATGATAGAAAATTATATAATGACATTATGACATGTCGCCAATACAAAAAAAACATCGGAACATCTTATATACTTTTTTAATTTGGTATTATAAAATAATTTAATTTTAATATAGAATATACTCTTAATATATTTGATCACAAAAAAGACAAACAACAAAAAAAAATTAAAAATATATATTTTTTAAATATCATAGTTTTTCGAATATTCTAATTAAGAAAAATTTAAAAAATTTGAAAAGAGATATTGAAAAAAAACAATTATATCTATTAGAATATGATTTTACATATTTTTAAGGGACAATTACAAAAAATGCCACTTTTTGTGTGCACATTTACAAGAATGCCACTTAGGGGTGTCCATTTACAAAAATGTCACTAATTATAGATTTATAAAACTTATATCTTAAAATTCTAAATCCTAAAAACTGTTTTGACACCTAAAATCCCCTAAACACTCAAAACTAAACCCTAATAGAACATAATTAACCCAAACATAAATAATATAAAGAAAAAATAATTTTGAAAAAGTGGCATTTTTGTAAAGATTTTAAAAGTGTGGTATTTTTGTAAAGTGGCACTTGAAAAGTGGCATTTTTTGAAATATTTCTATTTTTAATTAATTATGAAGATAATTTGATGTTAATTAAATGTTTACATTAAGTTAATGTATTGATATCACATTTTTATTTTAAAGAATCAAATGCAAAAATTCTAAAATTTAGAGGGACAAATGTCAAAATTAAATAAAAATAAGATACTAAAAATGAAAAATTGTTAACACCAAAAATAACACGCGGCATCCTCTCAAAGCTTCACTTAGAGAAAATTTTAAAATATTATATTAGATATTTCGAGAAAATATATCTAAGTTTTTGTATGAGCACGATCTCTAACTAATGTCACTTTACGAATTTATGGTACTAATTAACTGTCAGGGATCTGATTACTTGAGTAACAAGGACCCCAAACAATTCTATTCTTCGCACATCCTAAGAAAATATGCTCTTCCATGGAAGACTAATTATATTTTTCTTTGTTATACAGTATTTTAAAATATATTATCCGCTAATCCAGTCGAATATTATTGTATCGGTTTCGTTAAACGTATTCGTGAATGTTGAGATCGTAAATCATTTTATTTGAGAAATTTTGAAAAATGTATAGCATATGCCAGATTCATATGTTTAATCGCTTAATCATTGTATATGTGAGAGATGCGAAGCAAAATATATTCAAGATAATTTTTGAAAAAATGTCATTTTTTAAAAATGTTATTATTTTAATTTTTTTTTAAAGATGCTACTAATAATATATCATATACTCAAACTATAATTTATGTTTGAGTTAACTATATAAAAAAATTTAAAAGTTAAATTTTTATTGGTTTAAAACTTAAACTTTTTAAATTTGTGATGAAAATGGACAATTCAAAGTTACAATTTTGCAAAATTGTATTTCAAAAGTTGCATTTTTGAAATTCTCAAACTCTTAGAGCTTTATTAACACATATCATGCAAAAATAAAAGAGAAATTTTTAAAAATGCCACTTTTTAAGTGTCACTTTACAAAAATTCCACACTTTTGTAATTTACAAAAATACCACTTTTTCAAGATTATTTTTTCTTTATATTATTTACGTTTGGGTTAATTATGTTCTATTAGGGGTCAAAACATTTTTTAGAATTTAGAATTTTAAGATATATACTTTATAAGTCTATAATTAGTGGCATTTTTGCAAATGGACAGCCCTAAATGTCATTCTTGCAAATATGCACACAAAAAGTGGCATTTTTATTATTACCCCAAAATAAAATATAGATCATAGCATATTAAAGCTTTTTTTTTTTTAAATGCCATAAAAGGAAGAGATGAAATTTAATAAAAAAACACCAAAATCAAATGATTTTAGATTAATATCATAAAAGGATAAAGGAGGAGTTTTGAGGCAACTCTCAAGGTTAAGTTGTTCCATTACACAACATGAATGTTTACATAGAAATTCTGATTGGAAACCCTAAGATACAGGGGCGATTGGACTTGTAATTAATAAACTAACTAGGCAGGTATCCGCGCATTGCGCGAGACAATAATATATCAGGTGCTAAAAGTTTAAAATTGTAAATTGTGATTTTACATTCAACACAAAACTAATTATTTATTTTGAATAGTGAACACATAATTTGACATATTATATATCTAACATTCAATAAATTATAATTGAACAAACCATACTAATCGATATTTAAGATTATTTATGAATTCAATATTGAACATTAAGAAATATATATAAGTTATCGAGATGATAATAGAGATATAATTATATAATCTATGGTAATGTTTCTTCTTCGTTATCAACACAATAAAAAACATGTCAGATAATTTTTAGAATTGGACTATTTTATCGAATACAAGTTGTTTCCATTCCGAATGACGTGTTTTGAGACATTTGATTTGTTTCATATTGAACTTAGCCTTTTTCAAAATCTTATCGTGAACGTTAATTGATTTGCATGGGAAAAATAAATTTGAAAACCATGCTATAGTTTTTCATTTAGAAATGAAACTTTCCTCTAAAATTTTATTTTATTTTAGCAAATTAATAGATACTAAACCCTAATATGTGAGCCTAAAACCCTCACAAATACATGTAAAATATTGAAAATAATTTATATTTGAAACAAATTATGGGGGTATTAATCTAATATGTTGGCCTTAACTTCACAAATGTACGTAAAATTAAAAGAAAATAATTTTCATGTTGCTTGGATTGATTTCTTCTTCGAATTCATCCTCATCTCCATATTATTTTTTTGATTAATAATCATCATCTTCTTTTCCCCATCTCCTTCATCTTATCGTCTCTTTCTTTTTTCATCTCCATCTTCATTTTGGTTTTTTGTATTCTTCACTTCTCGTCTACTTGGGTTTCCTTGTCTATTTCAAAACCTACACAATATTCTTTTTCGCCAACAGATTTGCATTCGTCACCATTATCACCATTCTTTCCTTATGTCAAACAACATCGTTCTTCTGATTCAACAACCACACTTTCTTCAAGATCAATTATGTTTGTTTCATAATATAATATCTAGTAATTGGTTGAATTGTTTTTATTTTATATATTAAATAATTCTATATGAAAAAAAAAATTTTCTTAAACTTCGTAGTTCAAGCAAAAACATCTTATATTAAAAAACGGAGGGAGTAAGATTAATCTGGCAAACATTGACAAACACCTTTTAGGCTTTTAAGAACTTCTTTGTTCGAAAACTATCACTTTTTAATAGTACTAAAAGACTAACATTTCCTTGAAAGGTATTAGTATTTCTTGTTCATGATACTGATTAATATTGATATACTTTAACGGTAGAAGAATGTAATCTTACTTCAGACTGATATACATTCACAAATTTAAATACTACAAAATTATTATCAACCGTAAGAAAATCTTACTTCTCTAATTAAAACTAAAGATAGTTATAGACGCAAAATAAATTTTGAAAAAAATGCTAGTTTTTGGCAATAAGAAACCTTTATATTTATGTGTCGCAGTAATTTTAGCCTTTAGCTTGTTAAGGAATGTGAGTGAAAATTGTTTAACAAATACACAGACGTCATGACTCTTTCCCGGACCATCTTGACTGTCAATGACTTCGTCGACGTCTTTTCAAACCCATCAAGACATGTGTTATCTGTGAGGGCAGAGCTAAGTCACATGGCGAGATCACTCATCTGTTCTTGCAACTCGCAGGTTCAAAGTGTCCAAAGTATGGCTAAAGACTTATGGAGATTATCGAGTCTTGAAGCAATTCTCGACAATCGGACAATTCCCAAATGCTGAACACCGCGTTTTGAGAAGGTATCTAAGGACGTCTTTGTTGTCATATCAACGGAAACTCAGGCACGTGCCCATTTGCTTGGACTATTAAAGCATTGATGAAATTTTGTAAACCATTTTCTTTAGCAAAATTACTTTCGAGAACACGCATTAATCATAAAAATTTTGCAGCAAGCACTTAATGACTCCATGCTTACACTATTGAGAATACATACAAAACAAACTTTTAGGCAAGATATATTAATCGCAACATGCAATATCTGCTTCCAAATGCAAAACAGTTGTTAGAATAAAATTTAAGCTTATAAAGTTTATTCTTGTTGAAAAACCAATTTGTATGCATAACACAAACCAAAAAAACCTGAAAATACTTTCAAAAAGAAAAACATACAAAAAAAATCAGAATGGATCAAACATGAAATATTTTGACAAATAAGAGTAAAAACCAGTAATACTATAAAATAAAATAACTAAAGAAGAACAACTAATCCAATAGACTAAATTTGATAAGAAAAAGTAATAAGATCGATATATACAACTTATTACTGAGCTAGGGTTATGCCAATCTTGGAAAACACACGCAAGTTTAAAAGAACGAATAATCGCCTACACATTCAAGAACATATCCATGGTTGAAAGTTTAACGAATATCAATAATAAAAAGGAATAATAATAAAATAACATCCAATACTTCGACCCTTAATCCCAAATATATATCAAACATGGCGATCCCATGAAAACAAAAATCGAAATTATGGCTCATTAACCACTGATATAACCGCTCGCAGAAAAACTTAGATACAATCAAGATACTATATGTTTAAATATTAAAACAAATAGTAAAATGAGATACTATAAAATCAAATATAAATTATAAAAACTAAGCGAGCAATACAACACTTACATATCATCTAAGCAATAAAGGAAGATGAGCCAACCTACAAGAAGATTACATACTATTAAATTTGGGTTACTCATGGGCTTCCAACTCAAAACCAATTGGCAATGAGTGGATTGGTCATAACCCTTTATATATTAATGTAAATCCCTTCATCTTTCCGATGTGGGATATCTTAACACGCCCCCTCGAGATGATGGTTCTTCCAATCATCTCGAACCGAATCCCACTCTAGGACCGGTAATAATTCCTACTTGGGCCACCATACTTGGGTTAACAAATTGGGCTAATCAACCTTGCTCTAATACCATATTAAATTTGGGTTACTCATGGGCTTCCAACTCAAAACTAATTGGCAATGAGTTGATTGGCCCTAACCCTTTATATATTAATGTAAATCCCTTCATCTTTCCGATGTGGGATATCTTAACACATACCTCGTCAATCGGAAAACTATCACGCAAAAACCCAAAACATAATTACAAAAACCATATCATTAACAAAATAAATAAACAATCAAAACTTATACAACGAAACAAAATTATAAAGAAGATAGTGTTATAAACCCAATTAGTGGATGCCCATTAGAAGCCCATAATCTAGAAGGTTCTAGAAGGTTCTATCTTGTTCTCCAAGTTAAGTTTCCTCTCCAAGTTATTACTCCTCCCCAAGTAATTGTATCCTATATATACCTTTGCTCTCTATTGGAATAAGACACACAATTCTCTCCATTCTCTTCTTCTCTCATTCATCACACGTTATCAGCACGAATAGTTCTAGCCACTGAGTAAAATCTAGCTGCCGATTTTTCTTTTCCATCTTTGATCCGATCCAAAACCAAGGTATAAGAATTAACTTTGTGATTTGATGGATATCATATACACTTGTTGATCGAATAACACAAACGAATCCTTATTAATATTGAATGTTTATCGCTTTGACTCATGATTATTTTACTGCTTATGTCATTACTGTTCTTGTTATACAATTGTTTATTTGACTTAATGATTCGTTCGATAGCATATCCATATATGCATGTTGATCGAATCATAATCATGGTCACATACTTTAATATTCGTTTTCTCTGTTATTACGAAATTACTTAATGATTTATGGTTCACCTATTGATAAGCTAAATTATTCGATTAGTTGGTTCCTGTTTATCCATTCATCAATTCATGATTTCCGTTTGATTACTTCGTCACTTGATCATGCATATATTAATTAATTAATCCAAGATCCGTTCATAAGTTGGCTTCACTTTTTAGTAATTATATTCATATGCTTATCATGTCTAATATTATTTTATCATCGATTATTGGTAGTGAAGCATGATAGTTTAACTTATGAATTCATTGATCTGTTAATTGTTAAATGTAAATTGACTTTTGCTTTATATGTTTTGATAATACTAAAATAAAGTCTGCCAAAGTTGATCTGTTTGCTAATTCAAAACTTTAATATTTCACATGTCTGCTTAGCTATTGTTAATTAAATTATAATCATGTTTCTTGTTTTATAATTTAACCTAAAGCTTCACTTTGATATCACCCATGTCAACTAGCTTACGTTTAATATTGTTTAATATTTTGACCGATTGATTTTACAAAGCATAAAATATAACTTGATTCTATTGTTTTAATCGATTCGTCTTTATGCTTCTCTTTCATATGAGTTGACTTTTATATTCAGCTCTGTTATAAATACACATATTGTTATATGGCTATGTTTGATTTATTTGTAGTCTGATTTTGCCATAAACATAATATTTTATTATAAAGCTTAATTATATTATTTTTATTATTTCAGTAAACATGTCAAATTTTACAAAAACTCGAATTTGAGGCTCTTGACATAAGTGGTAGCAACTACCTATCATGGGCGCTAGATGCTGGATTTCACCTGAGTGCAAAAGACCTCGGTGAAACTATCAAAGAAGAGAATGAGGCAACAGCCCAAAACAAGGCAAAGGCCATGATATTCCTTCGCCATCACCTCCATGAGGGTCTTAAGATTGAGTATTTGACCGTGAAAGATCCACAAATCCTTTGGACTAATCTAAAGGAAAGGTATGATCACCAGAAAACAGTGATTTTACCAAAAGCTCGTTATGAGTGGACTCATCTGAGATTACAAGATTATAAGTCTGTTATTGAGTATAACTCTGCTATGTTCAGAATCACTTCCAAGTTGAAGTTGTGTGGAGAAAGTATCTCCGATGATGAAATGTTGGAAAAGACATACTCTACCTTTCACGCGAGTAATCTTGTCTTACAGACACAATATCGTGAAAAGGGATATAAAAAGTATTCTGAACTTATTTCTGCGCTCCTTGTAGCTGAGCAGAATAATGAGCTTTTGATGAAAAACCATGAGTTACGTCCAACTGGTTCTGCACCATTCCCTGAAGCGAATGTGTTATCATACAAGAAAGAAGCAGACCATGGTAATAACAATGGTCAAAGACGTGGCCACAATCATGGACGTGGATATGAACGTCGTGGACGTGGATACAAATATGGTCGGGGTCGAGGCCGAGGTGTCTCTTTTAAGAACCCAAACTCTCACCAGAAGTGGGAAAACAGAATTGACAACAAACAAGAAAAGCCAAAAGGAAGTGTATGTCATCGCTGTGGAGGAAGCGGTCATTGGGGTAAAACATGTCGTACACCAAAGCATCTAGTAGAGATTTATCAGCAATCCTTAATACAAAAAGGAAAGAATGTGGAAACAAACCACGTGTAAGAGGATGGCGAAAAAGACTATGATCTTGATGATTTCTCTGGTGATAAAGTTGCACTGGAAATTGCTGATTTCCTTGCCCCTAAAGGGACTAAGTAGCCCTTAGATTTAATTATGGTTATTTAAAAACTTTGTCGTTTTATTTATTATTTTGGCTTTTATTTCTACTTTCGGTTTTTATGTTTTAATTTCTAAGTTATTTTAATGAGATATTTTATTGAGTTATTTTATGATTATTATTCTATTTGTTTATTTGAAGAGCATGAATACTCCTCAAACTCGATTGGCAATGAATCGTGAAAAATTATGCTTGGCAGATAGTGCAACTACTCATACCATTCTGAAAAACAAGAGATATTTCTCTTATTTAATAATGAAAAGAGCTAGTGTGAGTATTATTTTGGATAACTCAAAGATAATTGAAGGCTCTGGAAGAGCAAATATATTGTTGCCTATGGGAACGTGATTAGAAATCACTGACGCGTTATATTCTTCCCAGTCTCAAAGAAATTTATTGAGCTTTAAAGATATTCGTAAGAACGGATTTCATATTGAGACTATGAGTGAAGGAAATATTGAATACCTTCAAATAACAAGTACTACCCAAGGTACTAGACGTATTTTGGAGAAATTGCCAGCATGCTCCACCAGAATGTACTATACTAAGCTTAGTACAATTGAGGCAAATGCTATAGTAAACCAGAAGTATACTGAAAATTTATTGGTTTGGCATGACCGGTTAGGCCATCCCGGTTCAACAATGATGCGAAAGATAATCAATAATTCACGTGGACATTCATTAAAGAACCAGAAGATTCTTCCTAATGATTTCACGTGTGCTGCTTGCTCACAAGGCAAATTGATCATTCGACCTTCACCAGCCAAAGTCACTTCTGAATCTATCGGTTTTCTGGAACGTATACTAGGCGATATTTGTGGGCCAATTCACCCACCATGTGGAACCTTTAGATACTTTATGGTTCTGATTGACGCATCGATTAGATGGTCACATGTATCCTTGTTATCAACCCGCAACCTCGCGTTTGCGAGGTTACTTGCTCAAGTGATAAGATTACGAGCACATTTTCCAGATTTTTCGTTAAAGGCAATTCGCCTTGATAATGCTGGTGAATTTACGTCTCAGACATTTAATGACTATTGCCTGTCTATTGGGATAAATGTTGAACATCCTGTAGCTCATGTTCATACGCAGAATGGTTTAGCCGAATCATTAATCAAACGTTTACAGATGATTGCTAGACCATTACTAATAAAATCCAAACTCCCAATATCTGCTTGGGGACATGCTATATTACATGCAGCAGAATTGATTCGCATCAGACCAACAAGTAACCATCAGATCTCCCCATCACAAATGGTTTTGGGTCAGGAACCAAATATTTCCCATCTGAAAACTTTTGGATGTGCAGTATATGTTCCAATTACTCCTCCACAACGATCTAAGATGGGTCCTCAAAGAAAGATAGGGATATATGTTGGATATGAATCCGCCTCGATAATTAAATATCTTGAGCCATCTATAGGAGATTTATTTAAGGCTCGATTTGCAGACTGCCATTTTAACGAGTCTGTTTTTCCAACATTGAGGGGAGAAAATAAACAGCTGGAAAAGAATATTAGATGGAATGAATTATCATTATCTCATTTTGATCCTCGTACCAAATAATGTGACTTAGAGGTACAAAAGATAATCCATCTACAGAGATTAGCAAATCAATTGTCAGACGCATTTACTGACCCTAAGAGAGTGACCAAGTCACATATACCAGCTATAAATGCTCCAGTCAGAATTGATGTCCCAGAAGGACAATATCAAACTGCTAGTGAGTCTATGATACGCATGAAGCGTGGTAGACCTATTGGTTCCAAAGATAAGAATCCTCGGAAAAGAAAAGGAGCAAAAGTTAATAATGGCGAATCCGAGGAATCTAATAAAGGATCTCTAGAAGAGACCTTAGACATGACTGATAAAGAAATTCAGGTACCTAGAAATGAAGAGATCTCAATTAATTTTGTCATGTCAGGAATAAAATAGAACCGAAAGTAAATCGACGTCGATGATATTTTTGCATGCAATGTAGCAGTTGATGTTATGAATGAAAAAGAGGATCATGAACTGTGGGAGTCGAAACTAGCACAATTGAATTTGTAGGGTTTCGGTGAGGAGATAGAGAATTCTAGGGTTAGCTAAGATCACAAGAGTATCGAAAATTGCTTTTATTGCTCTGTAAGAATCTGTCAACAAAGTTCCCGATGCCTTCTCAAGGGCTTTTACATCAAATATATATACTATCTCTAAGGCGGCCTAGCATTCCTAAGTCTTCGTGGAATTGGTTGCGTCGCAGTGGGCTTTCGCGTCTGGACCGGGCTTCGGGCTATTTCGGTGTCATTGGGCCGAAGACTGCACTGGACCGAGGACGTGATCAGCAGGCGAGGAGAGGACGTGGTCGGCCCCTGGACCGAAGCCGTGATCGGCCCCTGGACCGAAGCCGTGGTCGGCTAGAAGAAGCCGAGGCCGTGGTCGGCCCCCGGTGAGGCTGTGGTCGTCTCCGTCGGGCTGAACACGCCTCCAAGTCCAAGATGGTCCTCCACCTTGCCCGAAACGGTCTCCATGATTATTTGCCATTCTTCGTTGTGAAGATTTAGGTGTTATTCCACCTTGTTGGCCGAGAGTACGGAGGGTCGTTTCTTCAGTTATCTGTCTTTGAACGTTAATGTCTAGCGGGCGAATACCGACCCCAACAGTTAGCCCCCCAGCTCGGTAGTGTTAGAGATAATAGTGCTGAGCGATAGATGTTCTGGATATTGGCATTGCCGTTCAGAGACAAAGTAATTGCCTATCCTTTCTTACAGTAGTAGAGAGTGACTTTATGCTGGAGGTTTTAAGACTCTTGTTCTTCCATGAAGATTTTAAGACTCCGTGTTGTCGTTAGTACCGTTTTTGACGATGAGAAATGATTCCCGGAAGGAACAACGGGTTCGGGACCCGTCCAGTGAGATGAGGAAGAGAAGAAAAGATTTTTTTTTTTTTTTTTTTTTTTTTTTTTTTTTTTGCCTTCTTCTTCCTTCCTTCTCCTTCTTTCTAGGTTTTTTTTTTTTATTTCCTCTCTTCTTCTCTAGCCGCCGCCGCCGCCGAGAGTCACATTGCCGCGAGCGTTCCTCCGATGGCCGACGACGAGCTCGTTAATGCAACCGCCGACCGTCCTTGCTCCATTGTTGGTGAGTTACCTTGCCATTCCCTTACACCAATTTTGTAGAACCTTGAAGATTGTTGTTCTAGTGTTTATGAAGAACTAATCTTGGTCTACTAGGTATTGATTTACTAGGAGGAATTCCTTGAATTGTTGGCTTTTGATGATTCGGCACCCTTGATTTATTGATGGAGGAATCGATTTTTGGAGTTGTGTAGATCTTGGAATTACTCCTTGTGTTTCGGTTCTTGATGCTTTGGGGATGAACAAGATGCTTTGTTCTTGGTTAACTGTTGAAAACCCTTGACCTTTGATCTTCATTTTGTGATATGTGTAGATAATTTTGGTGTTATGGAGGAACAAGCATTCGGTTCGGTTGAAGAAACCGGTGAGCCTCTGGCTCGGGACGAGCCGACCGTGGCTTTGCCGATGGACCCGACCACGGCTTCTTCGCTTCATGTCGACCCGACCATGGTCTCGCCGGTGAATCGGGCCAATTCTTCGCTCCACGTCACTCCGACCACGGACTCGCTTCATGTGGATCCGACCACGGCTTCGGTTTCCCCAAATGCATCGAAGGATACGACGTCGCGCTACGGAAACGTCGATGTGGGGACCCATCATCGCAACAAGGTCATTGTTTCGCGGCGTTGTCTAGGCGGTCTCGATGATAGCGGCGATGACGTCTTTGATGACTTGGCAGATATTGAGGAGGAGAGGAGATTTAGCGGTGATGAGGATCTTATGGAGAGAGGTCGAGGTGTTAGACTCTCCTTTCCTTTCAACGACGAGGACCCACGGCTTCTAGCTGGTGAAGCCGACGCTGCTCTGTCATCAGATTCGTCCTCCACTTTTAGGTCGCTGAGGTTGGTGATGATGGTTTACTTGCAGAGGTTGACCAGCCCGTGGTGGCTAAGAAGAAGAAGAAACGTCCGGACCCCCCGGGATCTACTCTTTCCGATGCTGAGTCGTTACGCCTCCTTCGAGAGAAGTGTGATATTTCGGACGAGATTGTTCTGGTTCTCCCCGACTCTTCTCAGCGAGCAGATGCTCCGCCGCCGGGGTACTTTACCTTGTACGAGAACTTCCTTGAGCAATGCTTGCTGTGGTTCCCGGTGCCTCGCTTCCTCCTTCGTTTCTTAGAGGCGAACGGCGTCTCCCTCGCTCAGATTAACCCCAGGGGCCTGAGGCATATCATTGGTATCTATGTGCTGAGCAGGGAGTGCAATGTGGAGATTAGCACCGAGCAGTTATCCTGCCTGCTGGATTTCCGACCCCGTGGTCGTGCGGAGGAGCTTAGGTACCTTGTCTCCCCTGTCCCGGGTCGTATGCTTATCGACGGGTTCCCGAGTAAAGATGACCACTTCGAGGACCGGTTCTTCTTCGTCGAGATTTCGGAGGAGACTGTCGAAGCGGACTGCATCTCCATTGTTAGGACTAGCTGGGAGAAGAGAGGTAATTCTTTACTTAGAAACAATTTTCGTAGCGTATTCTCGTTTCGCATACTGATTTTTAGATTGTTGCCTTTGCAGTAAAGAAAGCGTTGCCGATCATCAGCCGGAGTGTCGCAGCAGCCATCCACAGTGCTCTCGTTTCTGGAGGGAGTGGCGACTGGGTAAAGTCGTTCACTCGTCAGCGGGTCCAGAAGGCGCTCTCTACCAGGATCTTCCCAGGGAAGGTCCTCGGACGGGGCGTGCCTAGGCTTTCGGCTCACCAGCGAGCGGAGCAGGCGAAGGCGTCTTCGAGCGCTGCAGCGCCAGCGAAGGTGTCCTCGCGGAAACGAGCTTCGTCAAACACGACACCGAAGACTCCCGCTGCACCGGTTCAGCGTTCACACGCTCCTGACCTTACTCCCGACGAGCTCGAGAGGCGACATGAGCTATCGCGGAAGAGGGCCCTTCTTTCGGAGAGCAAGGGGAGGAGTGGTCCCGACGGACCCCTTCCGAAGCGACAGAAGACGGGTTCCTCTCACGCAGTCGTGGCTGGTTTGCTGGCGAATCAGGGTGTCGCAGTTTCGTCGACTCCGGTCGCTGGTTCCGCAGCCCGTGGTTCCTTCTCTTTGCCAGTCGGCGGGTCGATCCACGGGAAGGTTTTCGCATCAGCGAAGACCAAGGCTTCCGAGGTTTGTTTTCCTTTTCTCCTCATGCCTTTACTTTGTTTTATTTCATTTACTTTGACGTCTTACCTTTCTTCTTTCTCTGTAAGCAGCTTTCCGCTCTCCTAGACCAGTTGGCTTCCGGCGTTGATGAGGACGCTCGCTCCCGGGACAAGGAGCTTAGTGACGTTAGGAAGGCCAACATCGCCTTGCAATCAAAGCTAGACGACCTCGCTGAGAGGAATCAGGTTCTTGAGGCTGACGCTGCATCTGCGAAGAAGAGAGACGAGGAATGGAGTGGTAAACTGGCGAAGGCGTCTTCGAGGCATGCTAAGGATAAGGGGGAGATCGCTCTGCTGAAGAGTCAGCTGAAGGCTGCTGATGACCTCCGGGATGCCAGGGTTGAAGCGGCAGTTATCGAAGCTAAAGACGAAGCGGCTCGTGGCTTCACCGGACGAGTTCGAGAGGTTGCTAGGTTACTTGTGGAGATCGAGGGGACGGCGAAGACCAACATGCTGGATCTCGCTGAAGTGGACGCAAACCTGGAGTTCATTGGGCGTCTCCGCAGTCCTGACGGGCCAACCTTGGACGCCGCGGAGCATGATTTACTTGAAAGGCAGGTACCGATTTACGATGCTCGTGATGTGTTTGATGAGCTTGTCTCTGGGGTGAGGCAAGCTTTAGGGATCCCCGAGGTCGACGTTGGCGATGAGGTCGATGAGGATGTCGAGGCCTGATGACTGATCACCTTTCTTTGCTCATGACTTAGTTTTTTCTTTTATTAGTCTTTTTATGACTTTGCCGGATATGATGACTTTATAGCATTTGATGGTTTGTATCCTTGCTATTATTTTGGGTCCTTGCATTATGGCAAATGCAGGATTTCTATGATTATCGTTCTTATTGAGCCTTGCACGTTTAGTCTTATGATGACCCTAGGGGGCTTCGTAGAGTAGCATACTCGTTTTTAGACTTAGGGGCGTTACGAGGCCGTTGCTATTGCCAACGTTGCTGTTGGGCTTTGTGACTCGGTGCTGTTTTTCTAGACACGTCTGCCCGAGAAACAAGTACACCCTATGTTTTACCAGAGTGCATTCTGGGTTTACTGAATGACCGTTCAGGATACATCCTGAACGAATCATCGGCAGCTGCAATTTACCAACGATGCTTGTTGGGTTTTCGAATGATCAGTTGGGTTCGTCCGCCCCAGCTCTGAACATTAGTATTTATATAGCGCGCTTGGATCCGATGCTGGATGTCATTGTGGTCTTTTTCCCGCATCATCACTGTGGCCAGCAGTGAGGAATACGGAACGACTCTACCTGACTGAAGCTTTGAGTATTCCTTGATGGACATAGCTGTTCTCGTGCTGAGGTGTTCGTCAAGTGTTTGAAGTGATGATGTAGTCAAGGAATGGAGTATGGGTACCCCACTCCCCCTCATTAGACCTGTGGATGGAAAAGCTTAGACCCCCCCCCCCCCCCCGAAGGCGGAAGAGGTCAAGTGGGAGTATCCGGAGACAAGGCTGTGGAAAACGCTGACTCCCCCTCCGATGGAGGCGGAGGAGAGCGCTGGAACTCATCCGGAGACGAGGCTTTGGTAAAACGCTTATGCTTGTCCAGAGACAAGGCTTAGAGATCGTTTGAGCTCATCCGGAGACAAGGCTTGAGAAGCGTGTGATAACCCCCCCCATGTTTTTCGGGGAGGAGCAACTGAACTTGTCTGGAGACAAGCTGCCTACGTACCCTTTGGAGTACTAACACCTCCTTTAGTTTTAAGGAGGGACAACTGAACTCGTCCGAGGACAAGCTGCCTACGTACCCTTGGTCAGGGATCAAGTCGTCTCGTAGTTCACAAGGAGAGAAGACTAGTGATAGTACTTCTTCAAGTGCTTGGCATTCCAAGAATGGAGGATTGGAGTGCCAGTGATGGTGGCGAGTTCATAGACGCCAGGACGGATGACTGTTGTGATCCTATATGGGCCTTCCCAGTTGGCTCCGAGCTTGCCTGCGTTTGGCTCTGCAGTGTTCTGGAACACTGCACGCAGGACTAAGTCGCCCTCGCAGAAACGTCGTTCTCTGACTTTGGAATTGTAGTACCTTGAGGCGGCGTTCTGATAGTTGGTGATCCTTACAAGGGCTTGGTCACGTCGTTCATTGATGAAATCCAATTCATCAAGGAGCATGGACTGGTTGATCGCTTCATTACCAGGTAAGAGGCGACGGCGTACCCCAGGAGAGGAAACCTCTGACGGGATGACGCATTCGGTTCCATAGACAAGGGCGAAAGGAGTTTCACCCGTTGCCCGGCGTGGAGTGGTGCGATGAGACCATAGAACTCCTTCGAGCTCGTCAGCCCAGCGGCCCTTCTTTGCTTCCAAGCGTTTTTTAAGACCATCTAGAATTGTCTTGTTGATTGCCTCTGCTTGACCATTACCCTGAGGGTAGCGAGGCGTGGACTTGCTAAGTCGGATGTTCCATTGTGCACAGAAGTTCTCGAACCGGTTGGATATGAACTGCGATCCGTTGTCTGTGACAATCTCATATGGAACTCCATGTCGACATATGATGTTACGCCAGACAAAACTTTCTACTTGGACGTCCTTGATGCTGGCGAAAGCTTCTGCTTCTACCCATTTAGAAAAGTAGTCTGTTAGGACCAGTGGCCAGCGTTTCTGCTTCGAGGGGTGTAGCGGCCCGACTATGTCCATAGCCCATCTCATGAACGGGTAAGGAGATGTGACGGAGGAGAGCATCTCGGTAGGCTGATGAATTTTTGGAGCGTGTCGTTGACACTTCTCGCACTTGGCAGAGAACTTCATACAGTCACCTACTATAGTAGGCCAGAAGTGGCCATGTCTCTTGATCTTGATTGCTAGAGCTCTTCCTCCTGAGTGATTGCCGCAAGACCCACTATGTACTTCTTCCATTACTTGCCTTGCTGCCCTACCTTCCACACAGGTGAGCAGGGGGCCTGAGAGTCCCCATCTGAAGATGTTGCCGTCAAGTAAGGCATAACGGGCAGCTTGTTTCTGCAGCTTGCGTGCTGCCCACTTGTGGGTGGGGAGCTTCCCATCAGCAATGTAATCTCGTATTTCGCCCATCCATGGCTTGTCACAGCCATATTCAGGCTCTGCAACATCTTCATCCATTGGGGCTACTTCGGGTTGATGGGAGCGACTAACGACGGCGATATCGTTGCCGAGGATGTCAACGTCTTGGGCTTTAGCAGCTTCTGCCATTTCCATATCTTCGTTGGTTGCTTCAGCAAGCGCTATTGCTTGTTTCGCTGCTTGAGAGCGTGTTGAGATAGCGAGGGTCGTGTCGAGTTGAATGCTGGGGGATCCAATGAACTCAACAGGAATGATTCGCTTCAAAGCAGGATCCTCTGGTGTAGCGGTGGCGGAAGCCAGATTAGCCAGCGCGTCGGCGTCCATGTTCTCGCCTCTTGGAATCCTTGTGAGTGTGAACTTCTGGAAGGTAGAGGCGAGGTCTTTTACTATCCTGAGATAAGCCTCCATGCGGTCATCCTTTGCCGCGTACTCGCCGCTGTATTGGCTAGTAACCAGTTGAGAATCGCAGAATGCGTGGATGCGTGGGATGTGGAGTCCTTGAGCGAGCCTCATGCCAGCTATGATAGCCTCGTACTCTGCCTCGTTGTTGGAGGCTTTGAATCCCAGTCTGAATGATTGCTCAAGGATCTCTCCAGTTGGGGATATCAGGCGTATTCCAACTCCAGCTCCGTTCTTTGAGGAAGAGCCATCCACATATAGCTGCCAAATCCCGGGTTGTTCCTTCTTTGAATCCTTGTCATCTGGAAGCTCTATGAGGACGTCTGCGAGGACCTGGGACTTGTTGCATGTCCGTCCCTTGTATTCTATGTCATATTCGCTGAGTTCGACAGCCCACTTAGCTAGCCTGCCAGATTGACTCGGGCTATGTAAAACTGTACGTAGCGGGAAGGTACTAAGGACAATAATAGAATGAGATTGAAAATAAGGCCTTAGCTTTCTTGATGCCATGAGGACGGACAATGCGAGCTTCTCCAGCTGGGGGTATCTGGTCTCGGCGTCTGTGAGGGTCTTACTCACATAGAAAATGGGCTTTTGCTCTCCTCTTTCCTCTCGTACCAGGACAGCGCTGACTGCTGTTTCTGAGACAGCAATGTAGAGAAAAAGAGGCTCTCCAGTGACTGGCTTAGCAAGGATAGGTGGCGTTGCCAAATACTCCTTAAGTTGCTTGAAGGCGTCTTCGCATTTTTCTGACCATTCAAACTGTTTGTTTCCTCGCAGAGTGTTGTAGAAGGGGAGACACTTATCCGTCGACCGTGAGATGAAGCGGTTGAGTGCAGCCACTCTCCCGGTCAATCTCTGTACCTCGCGTTTGTTTCTTGGTGAAGCCATCTGGATCAGTGCATCGATCTGCTTTGGGTTGGCTTCGATACCTCGTCGGGTGACCAGGTATCCGAGGAACTCGCCAGAAGTCACGGCAAATCTGCACTTTGCGGGATTCAGCTTCATGTTGTGGAGCTTTAGCTGATTGAAGCACGCCTCCAAGTGGGAGATATGGTCTTTTTCTTCAAGAGATTTCACGAGCATGTCGTCTATGTAAACCTCCATAGTCTTCCCAAGTTGTTCCTGGAACATGCTGTTTACCAGTCTTTGATATGTCGCACCGGCGTTTTTCAAGCCGAAGGGCATTACCTTGTAACAGTAGATGCCGCGGTCTGTGATAAAGGCTGTCTTCTCTCGGTCCTCAGGGTGCATTAGGATCTGGTTGTAGCCTGAGAAGGCGTCCATGAAGCTAAGGAGCTTGTTTCCTGCTGTTGCTTCTACCAGACGGTCGATACGAGGTAGTGGGAAGCTGTCTTTTGGACATGCCTTGTTGAGGTCCGTGAAGTCGACGCAGACGCGCCACTTCCCGTTCTTCTTCTTCACCACAACCGGGTTTGCGAGCCAGTCGGGGTATTTGACTTCCGTGATGGACCCAACTTTTAGAAGTCTTTCGACTTCGTCATTGACAGCCTTTGCACGTTCAGGACCAAGCTTCCTCCTTTTTTGCTTGACCGGTTTGAATGTAGGGTCAACGTTAAGCTCGTGGCTGGCTATGTTGATGTCAATCCCAGGCATGTCTTCAGCGGCCCACGCAAAAGTGTTGATGTTCTTCTGGAGAAACGCAACCAGTTTTTCCTTGAGCTCTTCATCAAGGGTAGCTCCTATTTCAACACATCTCTCCGGGTGTTGCTTATCAACGCACACGGAGATCACAGGTTCGCAGATAGGTCGTGCTTCCTCTGCTCGATCGTCTGCAATCTGTAATTGCTATAAAAGATTGGTCAAGTCCTTTACCTGATCGGAGCTGGTTCTTGCTCTCTTCTTCTGTCGTTGGGACGCTGAGTCCTCGTTCTTTTCTTCCAGGTTGCGTAGCTTGTGCTCGGCAAGGAAGCACATCCGTGAATCCTTCTGGTTTCCGAAAATTGTTTTCACGCCACCGCTGGTTGGGAATTTCAAGCATAGATGGTATGTCGATGGTACAGCCCGCATCTGGTTGAGCCATGGTGTTCCCATGATTAAATTGTAAATAGCGGGATGATCAGACACTGTGAAGTTCACCATCTTCTTGACGCCACCGGCCTGTACTGGAAGGCGAATTGTTCCCATCGTCATGGTAGTCTCTCCAGAGAAACCTGTTATGGGCTTTGGTTGCCCTATGACGAGTGACGGGTCGATCTTCATTTTCTCAAGTGTGTTCTTGAAGATGACATCTACCGAGCTGCCGGTGTCGATGAGGACTCGAGCAACATTGAAGTCGAAGACAGTTAAGTTGACCACCAATGGATCGTTATGCGGATGATCAATACCTTCGGCGTCTTCTTCATCAAAGGTGATGGGATCGCTGGTCTGCTTGGTCCTTGGAGATGTTGATATGTTAGCGCAGACCTCAGCGCGCCTTTGGTAAGCTTCAATTGCTGGAACGTTGTCTGCGCAGTACGGTGAACCTCCCATGATCATGTAGATAGTGTCCTGCGGGTTACCGCTCTCTGAGTTGTCATTGCGACGTTGTCGCCTGGGATTCTCCGCCTGGTTTTCATTTGTACCCTGAGGCTTTTCTTCCGGCTTGAAGTCAGATATGCTGATGTTGCCCTTGAGGGTACCTTCGGCGAGTTTAGCAGCAAGCTGTCGTCCCAACTCGCGGCACTTCGCAGTCGAGTGCCCGGTCGCCTTGTGGAACTCGCAGTACAACTTCTCGTCGTACTCCTTTGGATTTCTGATCCATGTGAGGCTTCCTCTACCGCGTCCGCGACCACGGCCTCGACCTCGGCCGTAGCCAGGTGATTCAACTTGATAGTTGTGAGCTCCGCCTACTCCTCCTTCGAACTGGATGAAGGCGGGATTGCCTTTCTTGGCCTTAGCAGGGGTCGGAACTTGAGCGGGCTCGTTGGTCTGTTTAGCCTTCCCGCTCCTCTTGGCAAGAAGCTCTTCTTCACTTCGAGCGAAATCAGCTGCACGGTGAAGAGCATCCTGGATCGTCGTTGGAGGGTTGATGGTGAGTTCATGCCAGAATGGAGATGGGCATCGAAGGGCTCCTCGCAATGCCTCCAGTGCAGACGTGTTGCTGATTCCGTCTACCTGTGCGAGGGTGTGCTTAAACTTTGTCATGAAAGACCGCAGGCTTTCGTTCTCACCCTGTTTGTTGGTCCATAGTTCTGTATCGTAAATTTTTCGTTCAGCAAAGATGTTGAAATGTTGGATAAACATCTCAGAAAGTTGGTGGAAATTGTGAATCGAGTTCTTCTCCAGTTTGTAGAACCACTGGAAGGCAGGCCCTTTGAGGCTTTCCACGAACAGCTTGCAGTAGCCGACGTCCTTCTCGGCTTCTCTGAAGTTTGCTCTCCCTAGGGCTACTTCGAATTCCATTAGATGATCAGCAGGGTCTGAGGTTCCTTCGTAGGTTGGAAGCCTGATTCTTCCGGGATCAGAGATTTTAGCCCCCGAGATGTTTTCAGCGAAGGGTGTATTTCGCGCTTTCTCTAGCACGTAGGCAACCCCAGGAGCCTTCCCCGTGCTCCGGTACATCTGTAGCTTGGTGGTTCTCAGGTCAGAGACGACCTGGTCCAACTGTGCCCTTAGCGCAGCGACTTCTTCTTTGCGGGAACTTCGTGGAGCCCTGTGCTCATGCTCCCTCATGTAGATTTCGGCGATGGAGGGATCTCCTTCCCCATCAACCCTATTGTTGTCGGCGGCGTTCTCTCGAGCGTGCCTCTGAGGAAGGTATCGATCCTCCCGAGCCCTAGGATTTTCAGTTGCTGCGTGGGTTCGGGCTCTTCTCTGAGGAGGCTGATCCTCGTCCGAATCTTCCACCAGACGCTCGGGGGTTCTGTCGGAGTCCCGACGAGGAGGTAATGGAGGCAGGTCCTCTTGATCTGTGCGATCTGTCCGAGGCGGCAGCTCCTCGTGGCGACCCCTTCGATTGGATCGGGGCGTGGTAAAGCGGAGGCGTGTTGGTCGGGCGCGAGCCCTCTTGAGCTTTTTTCTTTTGAGCGCCTGTAGCTCGCTCGTTGTTGCCTCAATGTGCTTCTCCTGATCCTGCACCTTTTTATTGAGCGTTTCAAGCATATGCTTCAGCTCTGTCACATCTGCCGGGACGTTAGCTGTGTCAGGTGCAGTGTTCTCGATGGAGTCCATCTTCTCCTCCTCTCTCCTATGAGACGAGGATCCTTCGCTGCTAACTGTGTTATTTCCAGACATGTTCTTTGACGGTGTTGTTGTGTAAACCTAGCTTTGCTGTGTCAGAATTTCTCTGGCTGTTCCCCTTAGACGGCGCCAAATTGTGGGAGTCGAAACTAGCACAATTGAATTTGTAGGGTTTCGGTGAGGAGATAGAGAATTCTAGGGTTAGCTAAGATCACAAGAGTATCGAAAATTGCTTTTATTGCTCTGTAAGAATCTGTCAACAAAGTTCCCGATGCCTTCTCAAGGGCTTTTACATCAAATATATATACTATCTCTAAGGCGGCCTAGCATTCCTAAGTCTTCGTGCAATTAGTTGCGTCGCAGTGGGCTTTCGCGTCTGGACCGGGCTTCGGGCTATTTCGGTGTCATTGGACCGAAGACTGCACTGGACCGAGGACGTGATCAGCAGGCGAGGAGAGGACGTGGTCGGCCCCTGGACCGAAGCCGTGATCGGCCCCTGGACCGAAGCCGTGAACGGCTAGAAGAAGCCGAGGCCGTGGTCGGCCCCCGGTGAGGCTGTGGTCGTCTCCGTCGGGCTGAACACGCCTCCAAGTCCAAGATGGTCCTCCACCTTGCCCGAAACGGTCTCCATGATTATTTGCCATTCTTCGTTGTGAAGATTTAGGTGCTATTCCACCTTGTTGGCCGAGAGTACGGAGGGTCGTTTCTTCAGTTATCTGTCTTTGAACATTAATGTCTAGCGGGCGAATACCGACCCCAACATGAACCAAATTCTGTTAAAGAGTGTACACAAAGAGATGATTGGCCAAAATGGAAAGAAGTTATAGCGGCAGAATTAAAATCTCTAGAATAGAGAGAAGTGTTTGGACCAGTAGTCCGTACACCTAAAGGTGTAAAACCAGTAGGACATAGATGGATCTTTGTGAGAAAAAGGAATAAAAATGGTGAAATTGTAAGACACAAATCACGTCTGGTTGCACAATGTTTCTCACAAAGACCTGGAATTGATTATGAGGAGACATATTCTCCCGTGGTGGATGCAACTACTTTCAGGTTCCTTATTAGTCTGGCAATAAAAGAAGGACTTGATTTACGCCTCATGGATGTAGTCACGGCATATTTATATGGACCACTGGACAATGAAATTTATATGAAAGTCCCAGAAGGATTTAAACTACCAAAAGCAGCAAACTCTAGTTCTCGAGAACAGTACTGTATAAAGTTGAATCGATCCATGTATGGATTGAAACAATCAGGACGTATGTGGTATAATCGCCTTAACGAATACTTGTTAAGAGAAGGTTATAAGAATGACCTCGTCACTCCATGCATCTTTATAAAGAAATTTGAGCAAGGGTATGTTATCATTGTAGTGTATGTTGATGATTTAAACATCATCGGGACTCCTGCAGAGATTTCACAAACAGTGGAATATTTGAAGAAAGAATTTGAGATGAAAGATCTTGGAAAAACGAAATTTTGCTTAGGATTGCAAATTGAGCATCTTAAGAGTGGAATTTTAGTGCACCAGACAACATACACTGAAAAAGTGCTTAAAAAGTTTTATATGGATCAAGCGCACCCATTGAGTAGCACTATGGTTGTAAGAGCACTTGATGTTGAAAAGGATCCCTTCCGCCCGAGGGAAAATAATGAAGAAATTCTTGGTCCTGAAGTACCATACTTAAGTGCAATAGAAGCATTGATGTACCTTGCTACCCATACGAGACTCGATATATCCTTTGCGGTCAATTTGTTGGCAAGATTTAGCTCATGTTCAACTCAAAGGCATTGGAATGGGATTAAACATATATTTCGATATCTTCAGGGTACAAAAGATATGGGTCTATTCTTTTCTAACACGTCAAAGGAAGACTTAATTGGTTTTGCAGATGCAGGGTTTTTATCTGATTCACATACTGCTCGATCACAGACAGGATATGTGTTCACATGCGGCGGAACAGCCATTTTTTGGCGTTCGATGAAGCAAACTATCGCAGCTACCTCTTCCAACCATTCAGAGATTTTCGCTATACATGAAGCTAGCCGCGAATGCGTATGGTTACGATCTGTAATCCTGCACATACGAGAAGACTGCGGTATATCTACGGGAAAAGAAGTTCCAACAGTTCTGTATGAGGATAATGCAGCTTGCATAACACAACTCAAGGAAGGATACATCAAAGGCGACAGAACGAAGCATATTCTACCAAAGTTTTTCTTCACCCATGATTTACAGAAGAATGGCGATATATGTGTCTTGCAGATCCGTTCAAGTGAGAATCTGGCAGATCTTTTTACAAAGGCACTCCCAACTGCTACCTTCAAGAAGTTAGTTCATGGCATTGGACTACGTCGCCTCAAAGATCTCAAGTCATGCAGTCATCAGGGGGAGTAAATACGCGTTGCACTCTTTTTCCCTTAACCATGGTTTTTCCCACTGGGTTTTCCTGGTAAGGTTTTTAATGAGTCAACATCTTATGCGTATTAGGATTATTTTTGCTATAATGGACATCCAAGGGGGAGTGTTATAAACCCAATTAGTGGATGCCCATTAGAAGCCCATAATCTAGAAGGTTCTATCTTGTTCTCTAAGTTAAGTTTCCTCTCCAAGTTATTACTCCTCCCCAAGTAATTGTATCATATATATACTTTTGATCTCTATTGGAATAAGACAAACAATTCTCTCCATTCTCTTCTTCTCTCATTCATCACAGATAGGAAGCTAACGATTTGTTATTTATAACAAAAGAAGTATGATAACATCAATTATGTACCCGATAACCTAACGAATCTACAACAACAAAAAAACCCGTTAGCATACGTTAGAAATCTTATATCAGAATAGGATATGATACAAATACATAATACGAAACCGAAGAATAAAACAAAACCAAAAGAAATCATATATAAGAATAAGAGACTAACCATAAATTGCAAACTTTGCTACGATGAACCTATATATATATATATAAGAAAAATTCACAACAACTTATTTTTCCTGTTAATATTGAAAATTAACAACATGAAAGTGGTGAAAAGAACAAAAATATATAAACACGTTATGGAATTAGAATATAAACATGAACCTGTATCTTGAATACACAATCAAACCCTTAGAACTCATTATAAATAGCAAAATTAGAATATATAAGAACAAAAAGATCAAACCAATAAAATACTAAAGTGGTGAAAATACGATTGACAATGGAACAGAGTAAACGCAAATATATATATATATATAAAGCTAGGGTTTCAGTTTTAGAACAATATCTCATCGAATAAAAAAATCATGAATTTTTTTTTAAAAATGTTTAGATTCGAATATATCATATCACAAAATTAATGAAACATTACCATAAAATTAGAATATATCATATCACAAAATTAATGAATCTTTAATAAATTAATTAAAAGGTCAAACGACATCTATTAAAAACCAAACTAAACATAAGGCTCAAGTCCAATAGCAATAATTAGCCATAATATAGGTAATTTGGCCCAAAACAAAAGTGATGGCAAAAGTATTTAATTGGGGTAATTTTATTAAGGGTACCCAGTAATCAATCAACTTCAAATCGATGTAGAGCCGCCACGTATGATTTTTTACTTCACATATAAAAGAATAGATATATAAAGGGTTATGGTCAATCCACTCATGGCTAACTGGTTTTGAGTTGGAACTCCATGAGTGACCTAAATTTAATATGGTATCAGAGTCATTCGATCGTTGGATCACCCCGTGGATGTTGTTCCCATAATTGCTCACGCTACAGATGTGCATGCATGAGCGTAGGGGGGATGTTAATGAAAGAAAGTCATACATTGGAAATTAGAGAATTTATAAACTAATATATAAAAAGTTATGGTCAATCTACTCATGGTTAATTGGTTTTGAGTTGGAAGCTCATGACTACCCTAAATTTAATAGTTGTAAACGTAAAAGTAGGATTGGTCCTTTTTGTGAATGCTCTAATAGTATAGACATATGCTTTTATCATGTCGTTGAAAACTATGGTATAGATACAGTAAATCACCCATACAACGAAGGTGCATAAACCATAGAACGCCGGACACTTAAAACATACTATTGCAGCTTCTCATATATATAGTTTGTCTTTAAATAAACAAGAAAACATCTGAGATTCTCCTTAAGTACATCTACAAAAGCTTGACCGTCGATTTGAGTTTTTTTAAGACCATCGGGTAGAAAATGCTCGACCATGTGGCAGGTCAGTGATCACAACTATATATAAAAACCTTATTGAGCCGACAGGTAAATGCACATAACTGAAAGTAATTGTTGGTTGGAGTCTGTCAGCTAGATAGGATAGGTTTGACTTTAAAAATTAGAAGAACTTTGACTTAGAATCTCCCCAAGACTCCCCCAACTTTTTCACCGTCATCGTGAAGCTTACGCCAACTACATAAATTAAATGTAACGCCATATTCAAGTTTGGATTTAGTAACTGAAACAAATTTTCATTAGTTGGTAAACTTAAGGAAACTTTAATTAATACATTAGCTTTCGTTTGTTTTTCAAACCATGCCTTTAATTTTATCTGATTGCAACCCAAACATAAATAATAAATCTGTTGATAACCCAAAAAAAAAACCTTCAAAATATATGGGTTTTCACAAGTTTTGAAAACTATTGAGTTTTGGTTTTAGATCTTTTGGTAATAAAGAAAAAAGGAAAAAACAATGGCTATGATTTAACTAAGAAAATAATCAAAGATAGCTATGATTTGGTGAAATGATTATGGCTTGTAGATCAATTTTCTCTATTGAATGTGCAAGGAAAATAAATAAATGGATTGAGGATAGGTGTGAATAATTTTCTAATTTTCCCATTGGAAACATAGCAATTTGGTTAACGACAAAGAAAAGTCAAGAATTGTTTATTTTCCTGACCGGATATCACTCCACGAGGCACCAGGCTGCGCCTGCAACTCAACGTCCGGTTTTAGTTTGGACCAATATTAATATGTTTTCAAATTTCTAAAATTAAATCGAGAATTACATTGAAGACAAGTTAAAGATATATAAAAAGTCACTGAATTTTAAAATATTTTAGCTTATACTGTGGAGTTTATTTTAATGTTTATAGAGTCACGCTCAAATGTAAACACTTAACCGTTTCAATTAATTTATAGGTTCATTGATTGAACATAATTGAAAAAACATGAATGATGATAAATAGGGGAATCATCAATGGGCTATGTATTCATATCAGCTAATAATTAAAAACTATATCCATCATTAAAAAAATCGTGAATTCCATGTGAATAGAGGGCCGACGATATAATAGTCAATCATCACAAAGAACGTAATATATAGTAGTTAGATACGCATATATATATATCATACAGTTGCTAGGGCCGAAGGAGGAGCGGATATTCAGAAAATACAGTATTTATGATTCGATTTGTTTTTGACAGATATCTAATTTTCTGATTTGCCTTACTTCGGAAAGTTTTAGATATCCGCAATTACGGATATCCAATTTTTTCGGATATTTGCGGATGACCAGATATTTATGGATATATGTTTTGAACAAAAAATAATAACTAGAACCGCATCTGTTTTTTAAAAAAATTGTTTTAATATAATAGTTAAACTAACTAATGTATAAATATATGAAATTATCTAATATTATTTGATATAATTAAAAAAATGAAAAGTGGAAGATTAAAATGGTAAAAAATTAAACATATATATTTTATTTAAGAAAACTAAATAAAAATTCAAATATAAATCAACTAAAAAACTAGTATCTACCTATTTTTACTATAAGTATATTTCAAAAGTCTAAAAATGTAAATATACATTATAAATTTACCATATTAAATATATAAATAAATAATATACGGATCAAATCAGATATTTGAATTTTTAAAATTAGTATTTGTGATTTGCTTTGATTTAGATAGATACTAAATTTTACTAGTTGATTTGCTTTGATTCATGATGGATATCCGAATTTTTCAGATTAAATAAAAATGAATATCGAATCGAACAAATTTAACGAATAATTTACCCAGCTTTTGCTATTAAATTCTAATTGATTTTATATTTTTCATTTATTGGTTTTTAATAAAGTGGACATCATTGTCAACAAAGGAGGTAGATTTTGAAAAATGGACAGTAACGTAAAGTAAATGTGTCACTGACAAAAACTTAACTAAAAGCCGTAGACTAAAAAACGCGTTTCATCTTTCCTTTTCATACCTTCTGCTACACTCTCCCCTTTTGTTTTTTGTTTGCTGAAATTTCTAAATTTCTGAAGTTTCGATCTATTATAATAGTATTGAAAAAGGATTGAAAAATAAAATGTAACTGTAAGCTAACAGTATTTATCTAATTTATTATTTTACAACTTTATGTAAATATTGTAAAACCTTTAATGCACTTTTTTATAACATTGATCTAGCATATTGGACTGACTTGAAAACTAAATCTTTACGATATTAAGCTAATATGAAGAATCAAACCAAGAAACACATAAGTTACTAACTAAAATTTTAAAATTCTTTAAAAAAAAAATCCAAATTAAAATTTTTTTTTCTCTTGAAAAGGGTTAAAAAAATTTTCTTTTACCTAAGAACATGTGCAATGATGGGTGTTAAGTAATTTTTAGTAAGTTGCTAAATAATTAAAAATAATTAAATAAAAAAAAATACTTAGCAACTCTAATAAAAGTTGCTAATTTAAGAGATTTTAGCAACCCAAAATATGAGTTGCTAAGAACTTTAAAATAATTTATAATAAAAAATTACTAAACAACCCTATTTAAGCTCCGAATGGAGAAAGCAGATCAAGTAGAGCGGATCAAGCGGATCAAGTGGATCAAGTAGGAAAAAAGCAGATCTAGCAGATCAAGCTAGAGAAATGCAGATCTAACAAATAATGCAGTTCATAATATATGTTTGAATGGTGAAAGCAGATAAATAGTAGTACAAAATATATTTTAAAATAATAAAAAAAATTGGAATAAAAATTTTAGCTAACAAATTATTAAACAATATACATACTTTAAAAAAATTACATTAAGTCTAAATATTGTTTAGTTTTTCATATTTTTAACACAACTTTTTCAAATGTTAAAATTTTACATTTGTTTTTTAATTATGATAGCTATATTATTAGATTTAGGTTAATTGGTTAGATTTTTTATTATAGTTTTTTTAGTTACTCAACTCAATTTCCCTATTATTTATTGTAGTGTTAAAATTTAATTTTTTTTAATTATGATCACTAGCTTATTTAATGTTCTTACTAGAATAATAGTTACTTTATAACAACAAAATATAATCAATTTTCTAAATAATTCCTTAAATAAAACGAATTACGTTATTAAAATATTAAAATATAATTTATAAATGTATAAACTACAACGGTTATTAAAAATATATATTTCAAAACATCATACATAAAGTAAAATAAAATACAACGTATGAATAAAGAATAAATTTTTTATAGAGTATTTCGATTTACCCATAACATATTTGCAATATTATTCCTAATTGTTGTCATAAGATCTACTTCTCCTATACTTGAAGTGTTCATGTCACCTAAATCATTCTCATGATTTGTGTTGTAACCTCGGCTTGTCTCATTATTTCCGCAAAATCTTCATCTGAAAAACTTGAAATTCTAATGAAATTATGTAATCCCATTGTAGCCATTACCACTCTCTTTTGCACGTGAAGATTATATCTAGGAAATTCACAAAGAATCCTCCATTTCTTCTTCCAAACTCCAAATGTCCTCTCAATAACAGAGCGTAAAGATGCATGCCATCGATTAAACAATTCTTGCTTATTTCTAGGAGGAGGACCACTTGAGAACTGTGACAGGTGATATCGAACAACCCCGTTGCGTGAAGATCGATATGGGGCAAGAAAACCTTGTCTGTTAGGGTAACCAGAATCAACTACATAATACTTATCCAGAGGAGGCAAAAGAAATTCAGAATCACTCTCTTGCGCTATCGTGAGAACTGCTGTGTCGTGACAAGATCCTGGTGCACCATTCCAAACATATGTGAACAACATATTCAAATCACATATTGCCATGATGTTGAACGATGTTCTATCGTGCCGACTCCAATACATTCCTTGTAATTCAGGATTAACTTTAACGCATACATGAACCCCATCCATGGCTCCAACAAACCCACTAAAATATGGCCAATACTTCCCGTCTTGTTGCAGCCGCTCGGGAATACGAAGTAGATCTTCTGTCGTTGGGGTGTTGATATAATCACAAGCAAGTAACTCAACCGCTTTAAGCACTTCAAAGAATTTCCTCTTCACTGTTTCTTGATTTCGTCCAAATCGTAATCCAACATCCCTTTGCACTTCATTGTGTCCACATATCCGTAGAAACATAGCCACGCTCTCCTCAATGCTTACACTCGATGTTGGTAGTAGCCCATAACTTGTTTCTAGTTTATCACACAATGCTCTAAAACAATTAAGTGACATTCGTAATAACTGAAGACAAGCAGCATGATCTTCTTGTAGTCGACGCCAAATATTCCTCCATCCCAAATCACCATCAGTCTGGACAGGTCCTCTTTGAAAATACCGATTGTAGTAACTCAATGCTGGTTGGATTATTAACTCTTCAAATTGGTCATTTTCCAAATTCCATAACTCAATTCTCTCCTCGTAACTTAGAAATTGTACTCCTTGAGCTCGTAACTAGCAAATACGAAAAACCTAAAATTTGATCACCAAAAGATAAAAAGTCAATTAGAACAATAAAAAAAAGCAAATTGCATTACTTAATAATACATAAAGTGCAAAGTACATTAGGAAAAATAAAAGGCAAATCAAGTCACAATCACTAATAAAGCGTACACATTACTAAACTAATCATCATCGCCTGATTCGCTTTCCTGAGTTTCATTTAAATTCGGTCCTTGTTGGGTTCCCCAAATATTGAATAAGCCCCCTACTCTACGTGTCCGTGGTATTGGATCTGTTGAAGTATAATTTGTGAATCCAAATTCTGGTGATACTCCCCTACGAACGTTTGCTGAAGTAGTAATAGGTGCTTCATCTACGACTCTTGGTTGAACATTTGTTCTAGTTTCTGTTTGAGTTCCCAATGCAAATCCATGTTGAATATTTGTCGGAGGGGTCCATTGTGAAGCATTTGGTGAGGACCCCCACTATGGAATATTAGATGATGAACCCCATTGTGGAGAGATTTGTGATGAGTTCCATGGTTGCGGATTTAGTGGTGAACTCCAGGTTGGACCACTTGATGATGCACCCCATTGCTGACCATATGGAGGTGTTCCCCATAGTGACGTATTTTGTTGTGTTCCCCATTGTGAAGTACTTGGTGGTGTGCCCCATTGTGGAGCATTGGATGGTGAACCCCATCGTGGAGCATTTGAAGGTGAACCCCATTGTTGAACATTTGATGGTGAACCCCATTGTTGAACATTTGGTGGTGTACCCCATTGTTGAAAAGTAGGACCCCATTGACAACAAGAAGTTTGACCCCAGGAATTTCTACCACCGGAAGATGGACTACCAGAAGGAAAACCAGTTGAATTTGGACTCCCAAAATGTTGCCCCGAGCTTAAGCGCTTTTCAACACGTTCATCATCTCGTGTATACCCAGTTAAAGCTTGTAAGAATTGTATTTTATCATCAAAAGATTTTCCAGCTTTATCAATGAAATACTTACGCCAAAATCCATCTTCTTTCAAAGCTTGAATGCATGACCAATAAAATTTGGTATCATTTGGAAGCTCCATCGCTTCAAAAATCTTCACAGCCTTGTCAAAATCGTCGTAATCATCTTGGTCAAATGGATTTGGGCGTAGTTGTTGTAAACTTTGGCGCTGAAATTCTGTAAACCCAGTTATTGTGTCTGTTAGTGTTGTTTCAAAAGATTCTTTTCTTCGACTTCTGCGTCAACCACTCACGGTAGAGGAACGTGAGTTTCCCGTACCTCTTTGTGTAGTACTTCCCCGTCTTTCTCTACCTCGTGGTTGAACTTTAGAATCAGGAATTTGGATCGGATCAACCGTTGACGAAGTATGGCGTATATGTGCATTGGTAAACTCATTTGAATGACTTCTCTCATCATCAATGCTAACGCGATAGACCTCTTCGTTTTCTTGTGTTTCTGGAACTTGATTATCTGTAGCATATGGTTCTGAGTAGAAATGACCTTCATCGTGGGATGAACCCTCGTTAACTATCTCTTCTCTTCGTTGGTTCACAGAGTATTGAGCTTGTGATTGAACGTTGTATAATTTGAAACAACGTTGTATCACATCCCAATGATCTGGCGGCTTTCGTTTAAATGATTTTATAATTTTACATACCTGTATGAAACATTTTAAAGTTTTTAATTAACAATTTTTTTGTATACATCAAATTTACTTTATTTTTGCGGTAAAAAAGATCATGCGTACTTACTTCACGATCTTTCCACCATGATTCAGATGCAGATATCACAGATGTAATAGGATCAACCACTATCCCGGTAGACTTCAGCATAATACTATACTTCTTGTATTTTCTTTTCAATTGATCAAGTTTTTCTTTGAAGAATTTGTAGCTGATATTAAGATTGAATTCCTCATTGAACTTTTCAATTATAAACTCTTTTGCAAATGGTGAAGGATCTTTTATACGGTAATTATTCATTGCAATTCCTTGGTCGTACAAGTCAAGAAACATTCTTTCTCGACTTGGAGTCCATTTAAAGTTGTCTTCCGTCTACAAATTTTTTGAATATTTGAGAAAATATATTTCATTTTGGTTTTAAGTACAATAATTAAAAAAGTATATAATTTTACTCGTGCTGATGTTTCTGTAGGAAAACTTGTATTTGCTTCTTTGGATAAATTTATGTTTTGTCGACGATTAGACGTCATCTCTACAAATTTGAAAATAATATTAGTTTTATAACATACAAATTCTAAGTATGTATATAAGAAATAAGAAAATCTTATACTAAATCTAATACATTTCTGTATTATTAAAAATAAATCAATTTAACTCATAGTAATTACAAGTAAATATAAATTGCAACATAACATGTATAATATTGTTATACTACTTAAACATGCCTTTTTGTAAAAAATACTATTTTATAAATTATATATTGGATTTTTGTTTGTAAAAATATAATTATCTTGAACTAAAAAGTAATATATTTGTTTCTATACTACTTAAAATATTCTCTATGTTTCAAATTATAAGTTGTATATTTATACATGATTTGTCAATTCAACAATTATAAGTAATTATTTAAAAATATAAAATTTATAAATATGCTAATTGAATATACTAATCTTTTAAAATAAAACAATCTCATGCCACTAACCATTTACTATAAGTTAGGCAATGCAAAATACGTAAATTATTTACGAGCAAACAAAATAAAATTTGTGTTTTTTTTGTCAAACTCAGAACAAGAAGGGAAAAAAAAAGTTAAAGATCATACCTTTAGAGAAGAAATTTTTGTATTCAACTGAAAAATTTTCAAATGCTGCCAAAAAAAAAAAGAAGTGCTCTCGACTCTAAGCAAATTTGGTTTGAAGTATATATGAAAAAAACTGTCATTTTATAAGCAAATTTTTGTGACAATTTAAAAAAAAAAGTAGGCAGATCTGCAAACATAAGTGGGCCGATTACTCTCCTAGACAAGTGGATGAAAATCGGCAAGTGGGATAATGTTATTTTCATAATTTGTCCTGCAAGTGGTTCGTGAGAATTTTTTATTTATTTATAGCTGTTGATTTGATAATTCTGTAAATAGTAATAAATAATGTTGTTTCCATACTCTCTAATTATCTACTTTTGTTCTATGTTCCCACCCATAGCCTTAAGCTCTCCTATTGATCATGCTCTAAAGTTCTAAAAAAAAATTGAGACAGCTCGGCACTAACCAATGGATTTTTCTAATCAGACCAACTTATTAGAAGGGACTATGCACTTGTGAAGTTTATATTAAAAAAAGAAAAGAAGATCTTAAAAAAAATCTATTGAAATCTCTCTCTCATAGTTGACTGTTTATAAGTAAGGGCAATTTTATTTTTTTCCTACATACCCCACTCTGGTTATAAAAGACAGTAACCTTTCTCCAGATCACTCTTTCTTATTTTTGTGTGTTAGTGCGTGGAGAGAGAGAGAGAAACAGAAAGAAATCGTCATGGCTCATGTAAGTGAATCCTTTCTCCTTGTTCTCTTTCTGTCTTCTTTAAACATTCCAAAAGTTCCCTCACTTTTAATTTTTTTCATAAATCGTTAATCTCTTCATCAAGATCGTCAAAACATGCCTACTAATGTCTTCGACTCACTTAAAACCTAGTCTCTCTCTCTACACTATTTTCTCTTAGAATTGATATTCATAGATACGCTAAAGTGCCAAACTTAGTCACGTGTTGAATATTTGTTCTTGTTCTTGACTCTTAAATATTTGTTTATTGTAGTTTCTTGAATCATTTTTTTTTGTTGATAAAGTAGTTTCTTGAATCTTGAATCCTGAATCCCTGGTTCTTGTGGCTTCTTGATTCTTGAATATTTGACAATTTTTTTTTTTTTTTTTGGTTTCTTGATTAGAGACTAATTAGCATATTAATTTGATGAAACGATAATAGGGATATGGGAGATATGATAATAATAATAACAATAATTACAAGAAGAAAAGTGGACAGATTCCAAGGTTTGGAGAATGGGAAGAAGCAAATGAGATGCCAATAACACAATACTTTGAGAATCCAAGACAAGCTGGTCTGATTCGTCACCATCATCACTTCACTTCTTCTTCTTCTTCAACTACCACTTCTTCATCTTCTTCTTCTTCTTCTGCAGAAGCCCTCAAGCTTGCTTCTCACCATCCCCGTCCACGTCACCGCCATCCTCCAAGACAGGTTTATAATTATTTTCTTAATTATAATTAATATAGTACTTAATTAATTCGATATAAACGTAATGATCTAAGTAAGAACGCGTTGATTGTGTAACTTGCCGTAGACGGTGGGGATGAGGGAAAAGAGGGGCCCACAAAGGCGCGTGCGTGATGTCAGTGCACATACAGAGAAGTATTATGTTGACGTCAACGGAGCCAAGCAGTTCCAAAACGACGTCGCTCCGACTTCGAGGCCACCTAAACCCGTTGATGAAGATCTCTACAAGATTCCTCCTGACCTTATTCATTCTTCAAGAAGGGTAAGAAGAGCCCTATCTCACACATAGATTATCTATTTATTTATTTAATACTTTTTTTTATAAATGTTATAACTTATGAGATTTGATTTCACTTATGATTTCCACTTCGTTTTTCAAAAATTTACTCTAATAAGAAAAGATTATTTGACATATCTTGAAACAATTTTGAACTTTCTATCACTTTTTTCTAAAGTTTTGATCTATATGGATTTGTTATCGAGTTCACGTTTTTTAAGATAAAAAATCATATTCAGTGTTCATATTATATATATATATATATTGATACATGATACTACCTCAAACTTTTTAATAAAGTTTTACCTTTCGTTAATTTAAAAGATTTTTCTTTTTGTTAACTTTTTTTGTAAAGTTTCTTTGATATATTAATTTGGTGTTCGCAGAAGAGAATGCCTGGCTTTTTAGCATGTTTGGTTCCATGCGCATAAAAAAGGAAGAATGACGAGAAGGAGAAGAAAAAGTAGGATCAAAATGAATGAATAATGTAATTTGTTTTTTTATTTGATTTCATTAAATATATATATGCATGATAAATACGTGGCTTGCAGAAAAAAAGAGGATACTGATGGTTTATAGAAAAAGAGGGACAAAGTAAAGTAAAGTAAAGTAATATCGTATTCATAGTGTTTCTGTTCTCACTACATCTCTCTACTTTATAAAAATTTCTCTCGTTTTTGTCACGTATGTTCTCAACATTTTGTGTGTGTTTTACTTTTAAGACAATCTCAATAGCGTTCTCTTTGATTTTACTCTTATGTTTTGGTCGACTCTCTCTTTCCTTGTTTTAATCTAAATTTGGTTATTGACAAAAATAAAAGGCAAACATACAATTCATCGATGATCAAGCAAGGAAATAAATCTTAATTGAAAGCATGTAAATACATTCTACGTAGTTTTTTTTGGGTTAAAATACATTCTAGTTAATTATGTGAATACAGTCTACATAATTCAATTACTACAATTCAACAAGAATGATTTTACGTAGTTAATTATATGCTTAATATGGTCTCAAGCTAATCTGTTTTGAGTAATCCAACATGGGAATTACTTCCAATTTTTTAAAATGATTGTATTCAGTGCTATATACAATCAATTTTGTTCTATGTCTCGTCTAGTATATATGATTATCGTTTAATTGAATGAATAAATAGAGGATTAATTTAAAATTCAGTTTTTGAAGGTAAAAGCTTGCATAATAGTTCTTGATCACTTTAACAAAAAAAATAATAGTTCTTAATCGAACTAACAATACTGTATTTTAAACTATTCGTGTGCCTATGCGGAAGAGTTCCAAAACAAACAAGTAACAAAATACAAAACACACTATAATTAAAGTAACAAAAGTCAGTGGTAGATGGCCTAACAAAGTCCACTACATATTACGTTTCCGGTTTCCCCCTTGAGTCAAATATCACTCATGCCACTTTTGAATCTTAATTCTCTCTCGATCCTAATTTATAAGCATTTATCTTGTTAATTAATTTGTATAACCATGATTCTGCTCATTAATATTACGGGTCATATTCTAAATTTAAAAATATTAACGGATGAAGTAGAATTTAATACTGAAGATCCAACGTGGATATGCTAAAATTCTAAAACCTTCCATGAATCCAAAATGAAGAAGTTTGAATTTTTGAGGCTTCAAATATATTTATATGGTTGGGAAATGGGAGCCAATTGTAAAGAAATATTAATTACGAGAAAATATTAACCAATGGACCACAAAGTTGATTTTGTTTGGAACCACCAAATTTACATGAAATTTTTGGAAGACCGACGAAATAAGATTTTAACCCGGATTGATTAGATAAGATTTTAACCCGGATTGATTAGATAATGTTGCACTTTCCACTAAGGGCCTTATTCATTGATAAGAATTATAAGAATCCATTGTTATTGGTTTAAGGTTGGTGTTTGTTATTTCTAAAAGAGGGAGATGGTTATTGGTAGATAGATTCTTAAAGATTTTTAGAACAATAAGAATCCATTGTTATTGGTTTATATGTATTATGGCATTCTTAATGAAATCTTTTATTATTGGTTTGTGGATTCTTAAATTCTAAATAAAATTTCTTGTTATTGAAAAAATCTAGTTACCATTGATTTTCTAATTCTATTAAAATCTTATGTTATTGAGACATGGATTCTACACATTTTTTACTCATAGAAATCAACTTTCAAAATACCATGAGTATCCATGAAATTCTTCAAATCCATATATTTAAAAAACAACACTCACAAACACAAATACACATGTGAGCTATCATAAACACAAAACTTCAAATTCAAAGAACACTGCAAACACAAATGAGTAAAAAATCAATGTATACGTGACCTAACTTTCTAACCAACTCATAGCTCATTGAAAAGACAGATGAAATCAAAATACTTGTAGACAGACTTTGTGCTTGTCATTAAACAAGATCATAGCAAAATCCAGATTTTGCAAGAGCCAGAGACATAAACAAGTCATCAGATAAAAAATGCAAATCCCATTAAAAAGAATCTTTAAAACATGTAAAACTAGATGCTATCATGTTTACTCCATTTAACCAAGAACTCATTATTCTTTAAAAAAAAGAGAGCTAAAATATCACTAATATTCATCATCATTGGTTACTTATTTTTCTTATTCTCAGTTTCTCTTTGCTCGATACTATCATGTTCCTCTAGTTAACCAAGAACCCAATATTCTTTAAGAAAGTAGAAAAAAAGCTAAAACATGCCTAAAATGAATTCTAAAATATTAGAAGACATATTATTTGAATAATTTATATAAAAATATAAAAATACATATTACTGTATATAGAATTTTTTTTTTAATACAAATCCATATCAAATCAATGACAATCCATAGCAATCCATAAGAATATTTTGTAAAAATCAATAACAATCCATAAGAATTTCTAAAATCTCATAGATTTCTAAATTAAAATCCATAAACTCTACACAATAATCCATTGTTGCTCTATTTCTATAGGTTTAACACATTTGTTATTCTTTACCATTTGTAAAAACAGATACAACAACATCAACTTCATCTTATTAAGGTTGGTGTTTCAAACCACAGTATATCAAACTTTGGGAGGAAAGAAATGCAAGACGACAAAAAAAAGTTGGCTTGACTCGTCTCATCTTATTCGCATTATAGACAAAACTATGCGCAATAGATTATCACTCTAAACAAAAATTCACCACACAAATTCGAAGGACTTCGTTGACGTTAGGTTTGCATCACCTTCAATATGATGTCGTGTTGCTCTATTCCTATAGGTTTAACACATTTGTTATTCTGTAGCATTTGTAAATAACTTCAAGTTTTGATCAATAAATTTTAAACTTGACGACCCGAATACTTAGTTCAGTAGAGGAACAATAAAATCTTTATGTAGGTGCTTTTTTTAGAGCAAACAATGACGTATTTTCTCCCCCCAATTTAGTTTTTTTATAGAGCATTGTAAAGACTATTTTCTAAGGGTGATTTTGCTTAATAACAAAAAAAAAAAAATATAATATTTAATCAAATTGTTAGAGAGAGATTGGAAGAATTAGAGAGAAAAAAAAAGTGAGTTTTGGTTAGATTTTATATTATTGTTTTTTTTTATGGTTATTTACCACACGGAATAATCTACAGTGGATAGGAAGAAACAACTGATGGTGATTGGTGAGTGTGGTTTTGCTACAAAGTCATCACATTGCTTTGATTCTCCATGTTACATCACGACCTTTTTATTATCTTCTTCTTCTTCCAAATTTAGCCCCACGTTAGCTCAGCTAATTACCACCGACACCCTCGTCAAGACCGGTTAACCCCACCAAACTCACTTTTTCAACAAGTAATTAATTATCTTTTGAAACAAACATAATTAACTATCTTAACTCTTTTGTTGCTTTCGGTTTATTGCAGTCGACCCGATGGGTTAGGTAGACCAAATACTAGGAGACTATGACCGGCCATAGCCGCCGCTTATTATAATTACATCCCTAGATTACCCGTTTAGTTTAGTTTACCCGTATTTACGGTAATGCCACTGCCTTCCGTTTGGACTAGACATATGTACATCTCATTGTAGATTATTATTACCCATTTTGCCCATTCACTAAAGAAAAAAAGAGAACGTTAACTATAAAACCTCTGCCCTCTCAATCATTCAAAACCCCTCAATTTACGATCGTGCCATTTGCCGGACTATCAATCGGAAACAGCAAGTCAATTAAGAGCAGCAAAACTCTTAGGCCTTCTTTAGGCACTCTTCCTTCTCAGAGAAACTATACAACTTTTCTTTCTTTCTAATTTCTATACTTTCTAACACTATTTACCATCAATTTTGTATATGTATAAATTTGCAAAACTATTTATGTAACAACAAGACCTGCTTTTTTAATGATTCCTTCGTTACCTCTGTGGCTCTTTACCAGTAGTGAATCTCCTAATCCTCTGTAAAATCGCTTCGGCTTTTCTCACCGTACGATCTGATCCTTGCCTCGCAAGCTTTGTAAATGTCCCGTATTGATTCTCCTCTTCTCCGACCACTTTCAATTGAGAACTGCCTCTGTTTCTTTCACACATGTTGAAGACGATCACCACCGCGTTCTCACCAGTCGTTGAGCAACTCGGTTTCCTCAAGATTCTAAACAGATCATAGATAAACCCTAGATTCTCCATTTCCGCAATAGCCTGGTTGTGTGAAGAAATCAATGCCAAGAGAGCTAGCAAGTCATCCACATTGCATCCTGCTTTGATCTTATTGGTTAGCACCGGAACCAAACCCGCTAAAATCGCCTTTTCCCTGTTCTCCAATACGATACAGATGTTGAAAACAGCGGAAGCAGCCTCCCTGGTTGCTAGGAAATCACCCTCTTCAATAAGAACTACCAGAGCCTTGAGGGCTTCTGATTTTGCGATGATGGTCTTGTTTGAATCGATGACTGAAAGCGACAATAAAGTCGCTGCAGAGTTTCTTCGTGTGTTAGCCGTCCCCTGCTTTAGAGACTTTGTAAGCAGTGGGATCACAAGAGGGTTTTCAGCAATTACTGTTTTATTCTTCTCAAAAGCCGATATGTTGAACAAAGTCGTGACGATATTCTCTTGAAGCTCGGGATTCTCGTCTACCGCATCGCCCAAATCAGAGAGCGGTCTGATTAACCGTGTGATCGAATCAGTGAGTTGAGCAACAAAGAAGACCCGAACATTGGTAAATTTCTTGGTCCGGAGACGTAGCTCTTCTGCAGCTTCTGTCTGATCTGCAACCGAGGAGGGAGAGTAAATCCGCTGAAGCAATGACTCTATGTCATTAGTAAACAGTTCAATGGCTACATCAGTGGATGGTTTTGGTCGATCAAATCTGTTGGCTCGACACCATAGCGTAATCAAATCATCGACCAAATTGTTCGGTGTCCACAGAGAGTGAGAGAGTACTTCTTTGGTTTTGGGACATGTACTATGATGCTTCAACCACTCTGTGATGTATCTTTTTTCATAAGTCTGAAAATAAGAAAACAACAGAAGCGCAAAATCAGCACAAATTCGTATCTTGAATCCTAAATTTCAAGAAATTCGTATAACACACAATCATCGAACTCCTTTGCAATGTCAACCATAAACTCTGTTTTCGTTTCGATGATACAAGAAATTTGAATGCAAATACATAAAGAAGGTGCATGCATACATACACATACATAGTTTTCATGCGAATAAATCGAAATGTATCACCAAAATCAAGCAAGAATCTCAAGAAATTGTCACAATTATTTGGGGGGGGGGGGGGGGGGGGAACAACATTTCTGAATCAAAAGGGAAGAAATCAAACCTCCCCAGAAGCAATGATTACAGGTTCGATCATGATTTTATTCGAGAGTGTACATTTAAACTCTTTTGGCACTTCCACCGAAGCCGACGGAGACAGAGAAGACGAAGGGTTAACAGTTTCTGGATTCTTCGATCCTACTTTCCTCAGGCGAGTCAGGACTCTAATAGCCTCATCGATCGCTTTCGAAACTCCAAAACTTCCGTCAGAATCTTTGCTTCCATCTCCGGCTTCGAAAATCTCCGTCAGAAGCTTCTTTAACATCTTCTTCAGAGCATCCGCAGTTTCCGTCGTCGCATCCGCCGTAGAATCCGCCATTTACAGACGGAGATTCGTCGACGAACACGCGAAATACCCAAAAACACGAAGCGAGCAGAAGAAAAACCCTAGAAACTCGAGATTTGGGGAAAATGAAGAAAGGGAGAAATTTCTGTTAGCAATAGAGAGAAGAAGCGAAGAAACAAATCTATCAGTTGGGTTTTTAATAGTTTGATGAATTTATTTATCTGCTTCCTTTTATTTATTTATTTTTGTTTTAATTGCCACCTGTGTAATTAGGCTGCCACGTCATACACTATGCCTTTTTTGGGAATTAAATTACATCCAGATTCTCTCATTGGTTAGGAAAAATCCAGAGTTTTTTTTCGATTATTTATCCTTAATAAAAACAAATTCAATGTATTACGCATGCTATGATCAAATTAAATAAAACTTAACCCATCAAAAACGAACGCTACACACATACCTATATTTCTATTTGTTTATATTATATTACTTACGATGATTAGTGTATGAATTCCCAATAATACTAACCGAAAACCTTACTGTAGAAGAAGCACAGAGAAATTGATAACGTAAGTAGCAAGAAGAAATGAATAAGCCTATAAAAAGAAGAAGTAGAAACCTAGACGTGAATAAGCCTATAAATGTCTTTGATATATATGACGTGAAGATGAAATAATGGAGAATCCACGAACAAATCCATCCCAAATACGAAGGTAAACCTCAATATTTGATCCTTTGTTTTTAGCAAAAAAAAAATATATATATTTGATTCTTTGTAATTTTAACATGAAATCTCTTCTAAATCCACTGAAATCCAATATCAAATCAAATTCTTATACAAATTTTTACAATTGAATAACATGTGGTTTGAATCAGTATTTATAAATCAGAACTAATAACACTAAACATAGATTTTAAAATCATAGAACCAATAACACTAGATTTTGTCTGAATTTTCAAATCCATTAAAATGCAGAAACCAATAACCCCCTCTAAGAATTCCGTGTGCAATGTATTTAGTTTCTATGTCACTTTATTTCCAAAGAAGATCCATTGTTTTTTGTGTGGTCAATTATATATACTTAAAACAGCATTGATTTCAGACCATACTGATACTGGTGATCTACCTTTAACGTTAAGTGTTTTAAAAAATGGTAAACGTTAATTAGTGGACGCGATCTAGCGTCTTAATGTTTACGAGATTAAACAAGTATACTATATACATCTTACAAAATAAATATCAGTTAATCAATAGTAATTTAAATATCATATTTTTTTTTTAAATATAGTATACGAGAATAAGATAAAAATATCCTTTAAAAAAAAAATGTTAAATTTTGAAATTTCAGAATTATTTCATCACACAATCAACTATATATTTTATCAAAATATCAAAATTTTATATTATTATTATATTACAACTTAACGTAAATGTAACCGTTTTTTTTTTTTGGGTCGAAAACGTAAATGTAACCGTCAAATCAATTTAATATAAGTCAAACTTATTAATCAAAGTGGTCAAATGGAGAAAATCAAGGAGAATAAATCAAGGAGGGAAACAAGGAGACAATAAAAAATAAATCAAGGAATAAATCAAAGAGTCAAAAGAGAGTAAATCAAGGAGCAAATCAATGAGTTTTTCTCTATATATAGATTTGTAATCACTCTCATTTGATAATCAACTTAATGAGAACTTAATCTTCTCTTCATCTTGTATTCTCATTCTCTCTCAAATACTTAAATCTTCAATCTTCATTCTTCAATTCCGCATAAATTCTTACATGGTATCAGAGATAGATCCTTACTAAACTCGTTCATAATCTCCATTCGATTCTCCATAACCTTCATTCACTTCACTCTTCAATCCGATTTCTACTCTTAAAGCTTAAAATCTCTACTCTTAGTTCTTCTCTTCTTAAAATTTACTAAACCGTTTCTACTCTTTTTTTTCAATCCTCATAAAAGTTTCAATCTTTTCATCATGGATAATTCTAAAGCTATCATTATTCCGGTCACACTTAAAGGGGCAAATTACTTGTTATGGTCAAGAACCACAAAGATTGCTCTTTGTGGCCAAAACCTTTGGGGTCACATTGAGGAAGACTCAAGTAGCGATGAGGAGGAAAGAAGCAGCCCGTTCATCAAGAAGTCTAAGTGGTTCCAAAAGGACCAAACCGTTTTGGCCATTCTCCAAAACTCACTTGAAGCATCAATCCTTGAAGCATACTCGTATTGTGAAACCGCTAGTGAGCTTTGGGAGACTCTCAAAAACGTGTATGGCAACACGTCAAATCTCACTCGTATCTTTGAAATTAAAAAGGCCATCAATGATCTAAGCCAAGACGACATGGAATTCACCAAGCACTTTGGAAAATTTCGATCTCTTTGGGCCGAACTAGAGATGCTTCGACCAAGCACCATGGATGCTAGTGTTCTCAACGAAAGGAGGGAACAAGACAAGGTCTTTGGTCTCTTGCTCACCTTGAATCCAATCTTCAATGATCTAATTAAGCATCTCCTTCGTTCGGACAAACTTCCAAGCCTTGATGACGTATGTGCTCAAGTTCAAAAAGAACAAGGCTCTTTAGGCCTGTTTGGTGGAAAGGGGGAGCTTCCTACGGCCAACAAAGGCGTGTTCAAGTTCGAGGATCGACGGTCGAAGACATGTGAGCATTGCAAGAGGAGAGGACATACCAAGGACAAGTGTTGGATTCTCCATCCACACCTAAAGCCGAGTTCTTTAGGAGGACCATCAAGAGACCCGCGTGCTAACATCACTCAAGCCAAGGATGATCACGGACAAGCTGGTTCATCAAGACAAGGCGAGGATGCAACACATGGGGACTACGTGAGAAAGTCGGATTTGGAGGCGATCATCAAGTCCATTGCCTCCTTAAAAGACTCCGGTATAAATCACTTAACCCAAACACCATATAGCTTGCTTACACATAAACCAACTAGTTCTCTTATTGTTGATTCGGGTGCTTCACACCATATGATTAGCAACCAAAATTTACTCAATAATATAGAACCGGCTAAAGGGAATGTGATGATAGCTAATGGTGATAGAGTTCCCATTAAGGGAATTGGAAATTTAAAACTATTTGATAAAGAATCTAAAGCTCTCTACATGCCTAAGTTCACCTCTAATCTTTTATCAGTAAGAAAAATCACTAATGATCTAAATTGCTATTCAATATTTGGTCCTAACGAGGTATTTTTTCAGGATATTGATTCCGGTAAAGTGATCGGAGAAGGGGGAACCAAAGATGATCTCTATATTTTAGAGAATTTTGCACCGACCACTTCACAAGCTTTCAATTTTAGCTCTCGTTTAAATGTTTTTCCAAACAAATTGTGGCATGCTAGATTAGGACATCCTCATTCACGTGCACTCAAACTTTTGATGCCAAATGTTTCTTTTGATCATTCCACTTGTGAGGCTTGTATCCTTGGTAAACATTGCAAAACTGTTTTTCCTACATCGTCTACACTTTATGAGAATTGTTTTGATTTAGTTTATTCGGATGTTTGGACATCACCGTGCTTATCTAGAGATAATAATAAATATTTTGTGACATTCATTGATGAAAAATCTAAATACACTTGGATCACATTGCTTCCATCTAAAGATCGTGTGTTTGATGCATTTATGAACTTCCAAAACTATGCTATTAACCATTACAATGCCAAGATTAAAGTGTTTAGAACAGATAATGGAGGGGAATACACAAGCCATCGATTCAAGGAACATCTAGCAAAGCATGGAATAATACATCAAACGAGTTGCCCTTACACACCACAACAAAACGGTGTAGCCGAAAGAAAGAACCGGCATTTGATGGAAGTGGCAAGGTCGATGATGTTTTATACCAACGTTCCTAAGCACCTATGGGGAGATGCGGTGATGATGGCATGCTACCTCATCAACCGAATTCCAACCAAAGTCCTAGAGGATATTTCACCATTCGAGGTGCTCAACAAAACTAAACCTTTCCTTGAACATCTAAGAGTGTTTGGTTGTGTTTGTTTTGTATTAGTGCCCAAGGAGCAAAGGAACAAGCTAGAAGCAAAAAGCTCTAAGTGCATGTTTCTCGGCTATTCAACGACCCAAAAGGGATACAAGTGCTACGACCCTATCAACAACCGGACTTATGTTTCAAGGGATGTAAAGTTCTTGGAAGATCAAGGGTTCTATGACAAGAAGGATTGGGATAGCTTGAAAGACTTGGCAGCATCATCCGACCGAGCCTCAAGTTTGAAGATACTATTGGAACACCTTGGAGACACAACACCCGAAGACAAGACAAGCCGGAAGGAGGATCGAGCACAACACCAAACTTACCGATTCCGGAGACCACAACATCAAATGCACATGAACCGGAAGAGACTCAATCAAGCGAACAAAAGGAGGAAGAGGACCACCAAGAACAAAGTCAACCGACCCAAGAAGAAGACCCTAGCTCATCGACCAAAGAAGTAGTTCAAGCCCCAACTCAACCGATACTTAGAAGAAGCACAAGAGTAAGAAGCGACCCATCTACATGGAGAGATAAGAGGTTCTACTATAATTATGAAGCCGTGGCTCATCCAATCCAAGCCGTATGTTCACTTGCTCATGTGCCTTATGACCATCAAGTGTTCCTTGGGAAAATCGATCAAGACCTTATTCCGAAGACTTATGAAGAAGCGATGGAGGATGAGAAATGGAAAGATGCGGTTGGTGATGAGGTTGGAGCTATGACCGGAATGAGACTTGGGATGAATTCGACCTTCCCGAAGGAAAGAAGACGGTTAGCTCTAAGTGGGTGTTCACTATCAAGCACTTGAGCAATGGAGATATAGAGAGATACAAGGCGAGATTAGTAGCTAGAGGGTTCACTCAAACCTATGGAGAAGACTTCACGGACACCTTTGCACCTGTGGCTAAACTACATACGGTAAGAGTGATCCTCTCCTTAGCTACTAACTTATCATGGGATTTGTGGCAAATGGATGTGAAGAACGCGTTCTTACAAGGGGAACTTGAGGAAGAAGTCTATATGACACCTCCACCGGGTTTAGAAGATTCGATTGCTCCGGGAAAAGTCCTTAGGCTTCGGAAGGCGATTTATGGACTCAAGCAATCTCCTAGAGCGTGGTACAAGAAGCTTAGCAACACTCTCAAGGAAAGAGGCTTCAAGAAATCTCAATCCGACCACACTCTTTTCACTATCCAAGGACCTCAAGGCATGGTGGTGGTATTGGTTTATGTAGATGACTTGATCATAACCGGAGACAACAAGGAGGGGATTCAAGAAACAAAGGACTTCCTCAAATCCGTGTTTAACATCAAGGATCTTGGAGAGCTCAAGTACTTTCTCGGAATTGAGGTGTGTAGATTCTCGGATGGACTCTTTATCTCCCAAAGGAAGTATGTTTTGGATTTGCTTCAAGAAACCGGATTTATGGAAGCCAAACCGGCTAAGACTCCACTTGAAGATGGCTACAAGACACGACGGATTGAAGAAGAAAAAGAAGATAATGAGGAGAATAAACCGTATGAAGATGTAGCCCGATATAGAAGACTTGTTGGGAAATTGATCTACCTCACTCTTACAAGACCGGACTTATGCTTTGCGGTTAACCAAGTGAGTCAACACATGAAAGTCCCTTCGGTTTATCATTGGAATATGGTCGAGAGAATTTTGAGGTATCTCAAAGGAAGCTACGGTCAAGGCATTTGGATGGGAAAGAATGATAACTTCGAGATCGTCGGTTATTGTGATGCGGATTGGGCCGGTGATAGGAATGATCGGAAGTCTACCACCGGCTATTGCACATTCATTGGAGGGAATTTGGTGACTTGGAAGACAAAGAAGCAAAAGGTCATATCGGATTCAAGCGCGGAAGCGGAGTATAGGGCCATGAAGAAGCTCACCAACGAATTGGTATGGCTAAAAGGACTTAAGAAATAAATCAAGGAATAAATCAAAGAGTCAAAAGAGAGTAAATCAAGGAGCAAATCAATGAATTTTTCTCTATATATAGATTTGTAATCACTCTCATTTGATAATCAACTTAATGAGAACTTAATCTTCTCTTCATCTTGTATTCTCATTCTCTCTCAAATACTTAAATCTTCAATCTTCATTCTTCAATTCCGCATAAATTCTTACAAAACTTGGTTCTGTATTATTTCTTCCTTTTCGTAAAAAATGCCATTTTAAAATTTTAGTTTCGTTTTATAAAAAGTGTGGTTTTGTATTTAATACGGTGTTATTAAAAATTCAATATAGAACCACTTAAAATCGCCTTAAACCGCTTTAACCTGCCTAAAACCACCTAACTCTATTTAATGACAACATTGCTTACTTACAACATCTAACAGATAATCGACATAGTTATGACCACTCAGCACAGACGTTTTTTTAAAGTTGTATAGTATAAGTTTTTTTTCTTTCAGAAAGTAAAATTGTATATAAGTTAGTTTGTATTCGTTTTGGCAATGTAGCCAGTATATATCACTTACAGTCTTACACAGTTAACTATTTTGATGTGCACTAGACATGCGCTTGTAGATTAATATTGGCTTGTTACTAAGTAAGGACATTCTCACACTTTATAGATTAGAGATCAATTTATAGATTTATAGCTGTCTAGCATATGTACTCACTAAATTATCTTCCTCTTCTCATGTTTCAAAAGTTAATAATTTTATGAACATAAATAATAAATATATATAGTTTTAGATCACTACATCATATAGATCAAAATGGGTGGGAGGGATCAAAGTGTGTGCCGTTTCTCTGGTCCGCTTTGGCTATTGAACTTATATTCTTACACTTTTCTTTTAGACTACTGCGCAAGTCCCAATTTTAACTAACTTCTCTGCGTCACTCTGATTTCTATTTACACTTTTAACGGTCGACGAAAAAAATGAAACGTCTATGATGATCCTGTTAAAATAATTAAGAAAGACCTTGTACGATTGAAGCCAAACAAGAATTTCTTTATTAAAATAATAATAGAGAGAAAGCTTTAGTACTAAAAGATGAAACTCGAGATTCTGTACAGAGCAATGGGGAAACTAAGTAACAAATCCGGTTTAAGTAGAATTAACTGAGATGGTTATGGAGGGAAAGAGATTTATATACCTAATTTTGACGATGAAGAGAAGTGTTGAGGCATCAGAGAATGTAAAAACAGAGGATTTAGATCATCCTGAACCACTCTAAAATGGCTTCTGCCTTTTGCACTGCAAGACATGTTCCTAGATGCCAATATAGCTAACAACTTATATCCTCATTTCCTGCTGCTTTGATCTTATTGATTGCCACCCCGATACAACCGGTCTTTCCCTGTTCTCCACTACAATACAGATGTAGTTCAACATAAAGAACTCTGCTTCATTTGAAAATGATAGAGATAGGGAGGTGTATCTGCAGACCCATAGATATCATTAGTAGGTCACAAAATTACTGCTAACACGAGGTGGAAATCTACTATGACAACTTCAGATTATTAACATGATATGTTCTGTTCGAGATGAGATGGACGGATACGATCTTTCTACATTCTCCCAGATAAACTTACGTAGTTGTGAAATGTTTTTTTTTCACAACCCGAATAAACTCTAGATTGATTGTGCCACAAACCCGAATAAACTTACCAAAGTGTTGAGATTGAGCCGTTGTTCTTGGAAAATTATATCACTTGGAATAAACAAATGTAATCACATCACAATTTCCAATACCTACACGAGACTTAACCTAATTCGTTTCCTGTTCTCTGTTTCTTCATCATCATTACCTCTGTATTCTTCTCCTCCTTCAGTTTCATTGTTTGTCTCTATGCTTATGTTCATATGTTCTTGGCCTTCAGTTTCTTTGCCGTCAAGAATACAATGAGGGATCTCCAAAAGTTGTACACCGCAAGCCTTTCACCTTCCATGTTTTATCATGGACTATGAACTCAAACATAAGCTCACTGAAAGTGGCTTCTTTGGCTTCAAGGAAATCCTGGTTTAGAGAGAAAGAATTTTCAAATATATATACAGATGCTCTGTATCTCCAAGTAGAGCTGGTATATGAAGTTGGTTTGATCCATATCGAACAATGATGCCATTCTGCTTACCCCTAACGCGACAAGACACACACATCAATGAATTCTCATCCTCTTCATCATCATCGTTGTGATCCTCGAGATTAATGTTGCCATTTGACAGCAAGATGCAAGCTTTAAATTTGAAGGACGAAGGAAGAGGCCTTGGAGTCAGGTTGATCGTTAGGGAGCTTGAAGTAGCTCGGTGTGCAGAAACTTCCACTCCGGGTAACAGCGCATATTTGCAAACTGATGTATGGATGAGCTCTCTCAATGCCGCATATACTCAAACCCAAAAATTCAAGATTCTCCAACTTAGAAATGTTTGGAGATATACTGTTCAGCTCCTATGCCAACAAATTCATCGAAATCCCTTGATGGTGTAAAATCCAACACACCCTTTTGTTAATCAAGTCAGCTTCATTGTCCCTAACAAAAATAGAAGCAGTCTCCATTAAAACAATCACCACCAAAAAAAAGCTACACACACTATGCAAGTAAAAGTAAATAGAGAGCGAACCAATTGCGAGAATGATAACCAGCTATACTCGCGACATCCTTCAAAGCTTGCCTCCATGCCTGCTTCACTTCTTCTGTTCTTCCGACACAAGTTTCCTCAAAGACATTTCCGAAATCTCCCGTCTGCTTTCTCACATCAGATGGATCAGCTTCATAAAAAATGGTCATCACTGTTTGTTGATTCTCTTCCTTGCACTTGATGATTTGCACTAACTCGTCCAAACACCAGCTTGAAGACAATGGCAACCCTTGATTCTCTGATCGCTAGAACAAGCTCGGGACCTATAGATTGGCCTCGCGTAATCTCATTATCAATGAAAGGTGTGATTCCTTTGCTTCTGAGAAAGTGACTGAGAAAGGCTTTGCGAACATCTCCTCCACAGAAGCTCGGGAAGACTTGGTATATCCAATTGCGAGATGTAATTGATGAAGAAGCCATGAATCACAGAGCACGGAGAAAACTGATGAACAGAACAAGAGAGATATCACAACCACAGAAAAGGTTGACTTTACTACAAGTGGAGAGGAAGATTGATGGAGATTCAACGACGTTGACATTTAGAAATTTGTATTATTTTCTTTCAACTTAAATTGCAAGGAATGATTGACCTAATCTTTCAACTTGAGATTAAATTTAAACTCACTCATCTAGGATGATCAAATGCTCTCTTAATCACCGGATAATTTAACATAAACTTGCCTGATAAAAAAAAAAAATTGTATCTATTATATAGCATAGCCAGATTTGTATGTCCATCTTGCTCCTGAAACTTGCTGGATTCTCTACTTGTAGAGGGCATGGAAATTCTGTTTTCGCTTGGCATATCAAAGGCACGGACGTCAGTTTTGTGATCCACATCGTAGTGGCATATAAATTCCATGTAGAATTTCAGGACCGAGCTCATCGCCTGAATTGAAAGCTAGATCACAGACTAATTCAGCTCTAAAGTGAGAAGCCGTCACATTCCACGCAACCTTTAGTGTGGTTTTATCAATATGCTCGACTTTGGAATCTGTCCGTGTGATAACAAGTGGTAGGTTCACGAGACGTTCAGTGCCAGTAGGCTTCACCATAGCATTAATCTTGTCTCCAGAAGAATTATAAACATGGATTAACGTCATCGACCAAATAGGCAGTAGTTGTTTTTGACCCGCGAATCACGTCATCGTCTGTTACAAGCGGTGTCTTCTTAAGCAAATCCTCCATAGTTAAATGAACTTTCTACAATATTGAATGAACATATAAGCATATGTATTGACAGAAGAAAGCAACAAGTGTAATTTGAATTTTTGCATACCCATCTAGCAAAGAGATCATCAACCATAGTATCCTCTGAGTTGTTGTCGAGATATTCTAATACGAAAGTACTAGTTAGAAGAGGAGCTTGATATGACGAATAAATCGGTGATCCTGATGAAAAGGACCAGAGTGGTTTCTCTGATTTTTGGAGTCTTAAAGGACACTTTTCCAGAATGATCAACAACAAGCTCCGTGTTTGGTTCTGTAAGTTTACTGATTACAAGTTCATGATTAGAAGACCTCACAACCAATAACCACATAGAGAAATCCAAAAGTTGAAAGACTAGAAACTAAATCCTACACTGGTATTGACAATATGCAAAAAGCTAAACCTAGAAACAAAGCAGTCACCCCTAGAGATGTAACTTTTATCAATAACATAACCAACATAGGAGGAGCATATGGTAACGCTCTTTAAAAATAGAATTTAGGTTAAGTCTCACAATCGATGGAGTCTAGGCACCAAGTGCGATCTGCCGCAAGGAGATAGCAACAAGAATAGATAGCCAAGGAAGTCACATCTCTCTATGTATCTGAGTCTGTCCTTCCTTGCCCTAGGTAACATGTTTTATAGCCTGCAAATCAAATTTACGCAACAAATATTGCTTTCTTTTTTTTTTACTTTCATGGGCCCTTAGCCCACTCCCTTCCTAAAAGTGGAACTAAAATTTCAACTAAATATTAGTTTCTGTTCTTGGTGGAATTTGAAATTTCGCTTACCCAACAACAAAATAAACTGTACACAAAAGTGTGAATAAACGTACGTATCACAATAGAGCCTAGAAGGACAAGGAATCCATTACAGTGTTCGAATTTGAGAGGAAGAGCTAACAGAGGCTCTGTGTTTGTATATATAGCACGCATTAAAAAACCAGAGTAGTAGTATTTGTTACCTTCACTCAAATTTACAGAGGAAGATCCATTGAAGCTTTGTTCCGCAAAATAAAAGGTATTATTTTACTTTCCAATTCTTACAAAATTGCTCTTCTTTCTGGCTTCATATGTTGTTACCTGTCAAATATGCAGCAGAGAGGTTTATACAGATGCTACTATTTCATGCCCTTCCTCGTCATTACCAGCTTACGTTGCTAGATCTGAAGCACTCATCAGTCGGCTTCATGAACATGAGGGAGCTCTAAGAGTTGAAGACCACACTCTTTTATCCCCCAAAAGTAATCATCAATCTCGAAGTCAAAAACAAGCTCGCCTTCTGCTTCAGGATTGTTGCACTCGTCCAGAGAGAAAGAAGCTTTGAAAATATACATATGCTCTGTGGATGCATGTGGAGTTGGTAAAAGGTGCACACTCGATCCATATCGAATAGTGAGGCCATTCTGTTTGCCTAAGACATGACAAGATAACCTCATGATCTCCTGTTTGGTATAATGATCGCTATGAGGGTATTTATCATAATCACCATAGACTATGACCTCCTCGTCATAGTCATCGTAATCGTAATCGTAATCTTCATCGTCATTGTCATCGTCATTGAACAGCAAAAGACAAGCCTTAAATATCAGGGATTTAGGAAGATGCCTCTCTTTCAAGTGGATTGTTAGGGAACTTCCCGTAGCTCGATGAATGAAGTGTGCAGGAACTTCTCCAGCAGGTAAAAACGCATGTTTGCAAACAGATGTCTGGATGAGTTCTCTCGCCTCTTGATTCAAGCTAATGCAGTTTAAGAAATTCAGACGGATCTCTGGATTGTGAAAGGAGCCATCTATTGTCTCAAGTGACACACAATTTTCTGCATCTAGAGATGAGAAGCAATCTGGAAGCTGAGGCAACGATATGAGATTTTGGCATTCATAGAGTGAAAGCTGACGTAGTTGAGAAAGATGTTTGATGCAATCTGGAAGACTCTCGAAACCACTACCAATGAAGAATAGTGACACTGGAGAAGTATACACTGTCTCTGGCAGACAAATTTGTAACATATCCGACTGTAAAGTCCACTGGTTTAGGAAGTCAGAGACCCACCTGATGTTTACTTCCTCATCACCACGAGTAATTTGCATACATGAAACACCTACCATCTTGGAAATTCTTGATAAGGACATGTTGCCCAGCTTCTTGCATCTGAACATAGCCAAGTGCCGAAGCTGAGAGAGATTCTCAATCCACTGAGGAACTTCTTCTATTTCTGTATCACTCAAGTCAAGCATTGTGATTTCTTCAGGAGCAGGCGGGAATACCTTCAGGCTTCTGCACCTCGCCATCTCTAATTTATAGAGACGAGACCACGATCTGATCGATGAAGGCAGTTCTTCTATCGCTGTACCATTCAGATTGAGTTCTTGGATGTTTGTGGAGATCTCTGGGAGAGTTTTCAACCGTGAGCAAGCGCTAAGATCCAATTTCTCAAGACTAGTGGCATTACAAATAGAGAAGGGGAGCGTCACCAGACTTGTGCAACCACCAAGATCCAAATTCATGAGACTAGTGGCGTATCCAATAGAAGAAGGAATTTCCAACAGACTTGTGCAAAAAGAGAGAAGCAATGACTCGAGGTTAGTGGCACTTGAGAGATCTGGAATCTCTTTCAGGTTCCTGGCATCACTCAAATCCATCCGCTTGAGATTTTTAAGTGGCTGTACAAACAAAGGGCACATTTCACGCGTTATATATATATATATATATATATATATATATATCTGTTTAGAATCTGAGACAGTTTTCTTAAAACAAAAGTATCATAACATTTTACCTGGATTCCTTCCCACAATCTCTCAAATTTGCTCCCCCGCATGAAAAGCTCAACGAGAAACTTTGAAGAAAACTTAGAGGGCCAAAATCTCAACGGACAATAGTCCCAGTGCAGTAACCTGAGTTTACGAGGTAGACAATTCAAGCCTTGTGGAAAGTTCAACTTATCCCTTAAGCACTCGTCAAATATTAAAAATTGAAGATTAGTCATCCCATCAAACACCATTTCTTTTATAACTAATTCATCCTCAATCTTAGAGACGTTGAGCATTATGCCTAGAATAGTGCCAGTGCCCTGAGGTGTGTCCAAAACAAGAAAATATAAAGAACGATATTAGAAACGTAATCAGCAGGGACAGAGACAGATGTAAATATACTTACTGTATTGTCGGTGATAACATCAGAAATCTCGTTAACATCTACTAAAAATTGACGTTTCTCAGGCTCTCCAATAGATTGTTTACGGACAATGTCAACGCCCAGTTGTTGCAGCAAAGAATGCATCCTAACGAGACCCATATTTACAGATATGAGAGATTTACGAGTTAAGACTTCAAATCCATGGTTAACATCCAAACTGCTGTTAGCAAGCCACTGTTTCACATGCTCGACTTGACAACCTTGGAACATACATGCTATGTGGAGAAAGAGAGCTTTATCTTTATCGCTTAGGACATCGTAGCTAAATCTTAGAGTTCTCTCAATTTCACTGATCTCACCGTCAAGGCTAGTCCTTAACCTTGGTAGTGCGTTTGTCCACTCATACAAAGACATTCCTCGCAAGTAAGATCCCAAAACTCTAAGACCCAGGGGAAGTTCACCTGCAAGTTCTGTAAACTCCCGAGCAAGTTTCTTAAAACCATCATATGGGAACTTTTGACCGAAAGCAGATAGACAGAAGATCTGGAGAGCTTCATCTGTAGCTGGAAGGTCCACCTTGTAAATATGGTTGATCCCATGTGCCTTCAAAAGTCTTTGATCTTGTGTTGTGATGATAATCCTACTTCCATAGCCGAACCACCGAGTTTCTTTCGCCATTGCATTTAGTTGCTCTAATTGATCCACGCCATCAAGAATGACAAGAACTTTGTGGTCCCTAAGCCTCTCTTGCACCGCACCTAAATGACGAATCTCGATATCCTTCTGGCTGAATATTTCAGATAAAAGCCGTCGTTGTAAATTTATCTTCCTCTGCCGTTCACCATTCATGATCTCGGTTGATGCTTCCAGACAACCATCATCATGGCAGGGTCTCAAATAGCTAAGCCTGATATTCTCTATAAACGCAGCAAATTGGAAATCTTCAGAGACTTGGTCGTATAAAACTCTTGCAATGGTGGTCTTGCCAATCCCAGGAGGACCCAATATCCCTATCATCCTCACATCACCAGAGTCTAGACATAGCAAGGACTTGATCTTTGTGATATGAGGTTGGATTCCAACATAGTCATCAAAATCCCTCGATGGCGTATAGTTCAACACGTCTGATACATCTTTTGCAATTTTAACAATCATGTCCGATTCTCTATCCCTGAGAATCAAAAGAGAGAGAGAGAGAGAGAGATTAAGAACTCACAAACACACGCATATGGGTGAAATGGATTTGCGAACAAACCATTTCCGAGAATCCTGTCCGAGTATATTGGCAACGTCCATCAAAGCTCGACTCCATTTCTGTTTCACCTCTTCCGTTTTCCCTCGACAGGTTTCTTCAAACGCTTTCCCGAAATCTCCGGTCTGCTTCCTCACATCAGATGGATCCAATTGGTAGAAAACAGTCATCACCGTTTGACCAATTTCTTCCCTACACTTCATAATCTCAACCAATTCGTTAAGGCACCAGCTAGACGAAGCGTAGTTCTTCGAGAGCAAGACAATCGCTACCTTCGATTCTCTAATCGCTCGAAAGAGCTCAGGACCGATCGAGTCACCTCTCTTTATTTCGTCATCAATGAATGGAACGATTCCTTTGCGTTTGAACTCTTTCTGAACATGACTCAGAAACCCTTTCCGTACATCTTCCCCGCGGAAACTCGGGAACACTTGGTGTGTCCAAATTCGTGACGGAAGAGACGAATTAAGAGATGGAGGAGATGAAATTAGAGACGAAGAAGACTTGATTGATTTGCATTTCTGGTGGAATTTGGGTTTTCTATAAACCCAGAAACAAATTATACAGACAATCGCGACGGCAACAATCGCCATTGTAGGGAAAACTAGGGATTCAGTAGAACGATGGAGAGAGAAGGAAGAGCAAACAACAGAGAAGACTTTTAGCCAAGGTCTGCTTCGTTGACTCTCCATTGAAGACTTTCAACACTCGATTTCCATGACAAGATTCAAAACCCCCAAAAATGATGATGCTTGGAAGAAGAGAAAAAACTCCTCCAAATGTATTCTACTTGTACCCTTAGAGTAACTAGTATTTACATCAATGCCACTGTTCTTGTTCTTGGAGAGTACAGTAATAAGCATCAAACTGAAAATTACAACATTTGTATTAGCAATAGCACATAAGATATTCTCCAAATGGAAAAACAAAAAAAACAAGCGATTTCACTCATCATCATCATCAGCATCATGCCATTCTTCACCACTTATTATTAATTCATCGAACCAAATGAAATTATTCTCAATCTTGCTGGAGACTGATCCTGATGAATTCATCAGAAAAGGCAGCTTGCAGTGCCGTGCGATGCAATCCGGGATAGTGTCAATATAGTTATTCCTGAAATAAAATGGTTGAGGAAGATCGGGGTTTTGTATGTTTCCCATCTCCATCACCAGATTATGACAGAACCGAGAGCTCTCGAAGATCTCTGCAGGAAAGCTCACAACATTCTTGCACCCCAAGAAATCTAGTGTTTCGATATGTTCCAGCTTAGCAATCCCAGAAGAGATGCTTCTTAGCTTCACGCAGCTGTTCATCAATAGTTTGTTGAGCCGAAAGAGATTCTCGATCCAAAATGGGACTTCTTCGATTCCTGTCCTGCTCAAATCCAACCATTCTATAGTTTCCGGTAGACATGGAAATTCTTTGAGGTTCTTGCAGCCTGACATGTCCAATGCTGCCAGATTCGGCCAAGACGCGATTGTTGTCGGAACTTCTTCTATTGTAGTTTCTGATAGAGAAATGAATCCAATATTCGAAGAGACTTCTGGAAAAGTTGTCAATCGTGAGCATTTATCGAGATTGAGAATGCTGAGAGATTCCAAGTTGATATTGGCTGGAAAATTCTCCATCTTTGAGCAGCATTCCATGTCAAGAACAAGCAGTTTTTTAAGGTTCTTGGTCGAGGGAGGTAACGTCACCAAGCTTCTGCAATAACTGAGACAGAGTTCCTCGATATTCACTGCTTTTGAAAGATCTGGAATCTCTTTTAGATTTTCAGACATACTCAAATCCATATGCGTCAGACTTCTTAGAGGCTAAAAGAAACTCACATGAAACAAACAAAAGAAAACAATCAGACCAATATGTTATGAGAAATTGAGAGAGGAGAGCTATCGAATTTACTTACTTGTATTCCTTCCCAGAGCTTCTCAAGTTTGCTCTCTCTTAAATTTAGCACAACAAGAAACTCTGGACGGAAACTCGGAGGCATTGATGTCATGGGGTATGCATCCCAATGCAACAGCCTGAGTTTACGGGGCAGATAATCCAAGCCTCGAGGTAAATGCAGCTCCGTTTGATTTTTACTCGAAGAGGACGTCTTGTACAATTTTAGAAACATCAAATTATGCATCCCACAAAAAGATCTCTCGTTCAGAAACCACTCACTGATCTTAGAGACGTCCAAAGATATGCCCAAAACAGCTCCAGTGCCCTGAAACACAGAAGTACCAATAGAAAGAAATGTTCATGCAAAGTTGTAGTGAACTTAAAAATGAAAGTAAAGTAGAGAAGAAAAAAGATTGACTTACTGTGTTATCAACAAGAACATCATAGATATCTGAAGCATCCACCAAGAATTGACGTTTTCCAGGCTCGTCAAAAGATTGTTCACAAACAACTTCTCGACCCAATTGTTCTAGCAAACTGTGCATCATAATGGTGTGATTGCATCTCGATATGTATATGAGAGATCTATTGGCTAGGACTTGTATCCCAAAGTTTACATCCAGGCCAGAACTTGCAAGCAGCTGCTTCACATAATCGACATTCTCACGACTAAATAAACACGCAATGTGAAGGAATATGGACTTATCCTTCTCATGTAAACCATCATAACTGACTCGTAAAACATTCCTAACATCCTCATTGAGACTGGATCTGAGTCGAGGCAATGCTGATTTCTGTTCGTCTTTGTTCATCCCTCGCAAAGATGACCCCAAAACCTTGAGAGCTAGGGGAAGATAGCCAGCAAGCTTTGTTATTTCAGTGGCGAGCTCGATACAACCATCTGGTGCAGCGCTTTGTCCAAACGCATAGTGGCAGAAAATCTGAAGAGATTCACTTCTAGATGGAAAACCCAACTCGTAAATAAGCTTGATCCCATACGCTCTCAAAAGCTGTTTGTTTTCCGTGGTCACGATGATCCTACTTCCAGAGCCAAACCACTGAGATTGTTCCACCAAAGCATCAAGTTGTTCTAGTCTATCAACATCATCAAGAACAACAAGAACTTTCAGATCCTGCAATCTTTCCTTTACCGTACCTAAATCATGTATCTTCATATGCTTATGATCAATAACTTCTGAGAGAAACTGTTCTTGCAAACGCAACTTGAAGCCATAGCCATCGAGTTCCGATCTCCAATAACTTCCCTTAACATTCTCCATAAAGATAGTGTGGTGGAAGTTTTCAGAGAGCAGGTTGAATAAAGCTCGGGCAATTGTTGTCTTGCCAATACCTGCAGGACCCCAAATCCCCATCATCTTTACTTCAGTTGATTCCAGACACAACAAAGAATCCATCTCTCTCATATGAGCGTCGATTCCAACCAGATTGTCGGAATCTCGTGATGGTATAGAATTCAATTCATTTGAAATGCTCATAGCAATCTTTTCAATCATATATGCTTCATTGTCCCTAGCATAGGCACCAAGAATCCAATTCATTCATGTAAAGCAAAGTTTCATTAGTTTGATTAATGGGAATCAAAACAACTTACCAGTTTTGAGAAGATTGCCCGGCTATGTTAGCCACATAGACCAAAGCTTCTCTCCAACTCTGCTTCATTTCCTCAGATTTTCCTATACATGCTTCCTCAAACGTCTTTCCAAATTCTCCCCTTAGTTTCCTCACATCAGATGGATCCACCTCGTAGAAAACCGGCATGACCTTCTTGCTAGCTTTCTTGATCTCCACCAACTCGTTCAAACACCAGCTTGAAGATGCATAGGTTCGCGATAAAACAACAACGACAATCTTAGATTCTCTGATAGCTTTAACGAGTTCAGGACCGATCATTTGGCTTCTCTTGATATCATTATCTATGAAGGTGCGGATTCCCTTTCGCCTAAACTCCTTGAGAAGGTGACTAAGAAAGGTTCTACGAACGTCTTTGCCACTGAAGCTTGGGAACACATGGTGTCTCCAATGGCAAGACTGCAATGCCAAAGATGAAGAATCTGCCATGAGAGAAAAAGCTGAAAAGTAACAAGAGCTTGTTATAATTCCTCTTTGTTTTGTTTGAAATGCCAAGTTTCAGATCTTTGGAGATGCTACATCTGTGGACATGGACATAGTTGGGTCAAGACACGTCGAGAATGTTGACTTATTGCCTTATCTTTGCTTCTACCGACAAAAGGATTGACTTTAGAAGTTGTAGAAACACAAGAGGTATAGCATTTTGTTGCGAGAGGTCAAAAATCACGGCCAGGTAAAGAGGTTGAGAAAACGAGTTAAAGCTTGGACCAAAATTTCTATGCTTGACAATTGTTCTTTGTTGGAACTGGTTTCATTGTCATTGTTAACAATTATCCTCAACGCCATGCGGGTATTACCATCTCGTTGATCAATAGTATGGTGCTTAAATATGCTCCAAATAAGACATAAACCAAATGTTTAAATGCCCTATCCACGACAAGTTCGAGTTTGCCAAATTTTGATTTGCAAAGATGATTTGTGAAATACAACAAATAAACAGCAAAACTAACATAATCATATATGCACCTTGCTTCAAAGGAATAACGTAAATCTTTGTTAAGAATACAGAAGACACAGAGAAACCAAAGCCTCAAAATTTTGTAGAAACATACTACAGCAAAAAGAGTTTTTTATATAGGGTCTACTCAAGAGCAAAGGCAGACTGCACTTAATCTACACATTTAGGCATTTGAACGGTTCAATGTGGAGATCTTAACTCACAAACAAAGCCTAACCGAGATGTTTCATTAACTAAATAGCTCACAGCCACATCAAAGCCACAGCTTCTCATAAAACTCAGCAACATGCCCAAACTATCCAACGCAAATGCAAACTACAAGGAGCAATTGGCCTAACCAGTGATAGAAACTATGCAAAATGTGAAATGCCATACATCTCAGAACAAGAAATAAGGAGCAATCTAAGTTAGACAAGAGAATGAAATGAAAATGACAACCATAAGATAGCAAACGATTCAACATAACAAAAACATAAGTTCTTGGAGATTATCCATTACCAAATAAGCATAAAAACTTAAAATTTAAAAATCTAAACTTCTCACAAGTCCATACTCAAATAATACTCTCAAAAACCTTGCGATGATGATCGAAACTGAAATGAAACAAGACAAACCAGAGCATTTAACGGTAACTCTTCTGGAAACGAGAACGAGCACCACGACCACCAAACTTCTTCGGCTCGCACCTCCTCGGATCCGCAACAAGTAAGGTCCTGTCGTACCTAACCAAGATATCCTTGATCTCCTTCTTCGATTGCTCGTCCACATACTTCTGGTAGAACGCAACCAGTGCCTTTGCGATACTCTGACGAATCGCGTAGACCTGGGAAGTGTGACCACCACCGTTGACACGGATCCTCATGTCCACACCTGCGAATCGGTGCTTTCCGAGGAGATACACTGGCTCGAACACCTTGAATCGGAGGATCTCAGGCTGGAGAAGCTCGATTGGTGAACCGTTGAGCTTGATCAGACCAGTACCACGCTTGCAGTGGGTGACGGCAACCGCCGTCTTCTTCCTTCCAAAGCATTGCACAGACTCCTTCGCTGGTTGAGTAGCCATGGTTAGTGTTTCTCCTCTTTCTCCGCCGCTAAAAGAAACCTAATTCTCAGAGAATGAGAAAGAAAGAGAAATTTAGGATTTTATAGTAGAGAACTGAGCTAGGGCTTCCGGTATTAAAACGCTGCGTTTTTGCGTTATCGTATAAATAAAAGCAAAATAAAAAAAAACTAATATTCCACGTCACTGGAATGAATATGAATATCACTCGCTATCTTAAACTCATCGGAGAAATTTTCCCGGTGAGAAATGTTCCTCCTCCGACGATCTACCGGCGGCGGAAGGCTCTTCTCTATCTTCACCAGCGATTGCAGAGCCTCCATCGAATATACTATTCGCCATTTCACTAGTCTCGAGCCTTTGCAAAGCTCCGATTCGACTCCAACCAAAGGCGATTACTTCGCTGCGATCAACCACGTCGTCAACGTCGTCCGCCGCGAAGTTCACCCGGAGAGATCTCTGAACCGTCTCCGTCTTCCTGTAACCTCCGAATTCGTGTTCAGAGTCCTCCGCGCCACTTCCCGCTCCGCCAATGATTCCCTCCGATTCTTCAATTGGGCTCGCTCTAACCCTAATTACATCCCAACGTCCATGGAATACGAACAGCTTGCGAAATCATTAGCTTCACATAAAAAGTATGAATCGATGTGGAAAATCCTCAAACAGATGAAGGATCTATCTCTAGACATCTCCGGCGAGACTCTCTGTTTCATCATTGAGCAGTACGGTAAGAACGGCCATGTGGATCAAGCCGTCGAGCTCTTCAATGGCGTCCCGAAGACTCTCGGGTGCCAACAAACCGTTGAGGTTTACAATTCTTTGCTCCACGCGCTTTGTGAGGTGAAGATGTTTCACGGTGCTTACGCCTTGATCCGGCGAATGATAAGGAAAGGTCTCAAGCCGGATAAGCGAACGTATTCGGTTTTGGTTAACGGATGGTGCTCCGCCGGAAAAATGAAGGAGGCTCAAGAGTTTCTTGATGAAATGAGCAAGAAAGGGTTTAATCCACCGGCTCGTGGACGTGATTTGCTGATTGAAGGATTGTTAAATGCAGGTTACTATGAATCTGCTAAAGAGATGGTGAACAAGATGACCAAAGGAGGGTTTGTTCCTGATGTTCAAACTTTCAATACTTTGATTGAAGCTATATCTAAATCAGGGGAAGTTGATTTCTGCATTGAAATGTATTATACTGCTTGCAAGTTAGGTCTTTGTGTAGATATCGACACTTACAAGACACTTATACCTGCGGTTTCAAAGATTGGGAAGATCGATGAAGCGTTTCGGTTGTTGAACAACTGTGTGGAAGATGGGCATAAGCCGTTTCCTAGTTTGTATGCTCCGATAATCAAAGGAATGTGCAGGAATGGGATGTTTGATGATGCGTTTAGCTTTTTTAGTGACATGAAAGTGAAGGCTCACCCGCCTAATAGGCCGGTTTACACAATGCTGATCACAATGTGTGGTCGTGGTGGGAAATTTGTGGATGCAGCTAATTATTTGGTTGAGATGACAGAGATGGGTTTGGTACCGATATCACGGTGCTTTGATATGGTTACTGATGGGTTGAAAAATAGCGGGAAGCACGATTTGGCTATGCGAATAGAGCAGTTGGAAGTTCAACTTAGAGGAGTTTGATGGTGCTAAGCTTAGAAAGGGAGAGGAACGAAGTCACATCTCTCGCCCAAGTTCAGCTTTGGGGTCTATAATTGGGAATACAGTAGAAATTCAGCTGCTTTTTCTCTGATCTACTCTGGTTCAGTTCGGTTTAGTAATGATATCCGGATCGTGTCATGTAGTCGAAGCTTGTCTGAGTGTTGGTTAGGTTATTATACTTGGGTTTGGGGGTTAAATTTAGTTGGTCTGGGGACTTTTACCAGGGAAAGAGATGAGAAAGAAACTGCATTTTGTTTTGTTGTACGATCGTCTTTAGATCGAGATTGCTACAGATGAATCTAGTCACGTGGTCACAGAGAACAAACAGAAACATAGTAACACTTCGGGAGCACAAGCTCTGGTGTAATATATACATTGATTCACAGGCTGCACATTTAACCAGGTCACAATAGATTCATTTGCACGCGGGTGATACTGTGATACACTTATTCATTACAAACAATTTTGTTCTTGCATAGATATATATTTTTTCGTCTCATAACAATTCAAAGGACAAATCTGTCCGAAACTTATATGCTCACACTTCTCAGTTTCCATTATTAAACAGAACGTCTGATCAATCACAGGGAACACCAGTAAGAACCACAGCTATCGATAGCAGCGTTTGATGATAAAAGAGTGATTTGCAACCAATCTACTCCACAAACCGATAGAAGCTGTGAAACTAAGGTCCAAGCCAATTAACAGACACAAACCACTATTTAACAAAACACAAAGCTGTTCTCCATTGATACTAATTAAGGTTCCAAAGTGTTTTGTGAGCAACACCATCAAATTTCTATAAAAGCTTTATAGAGCCAAGCAATAAAACGAGTACCAACAAACAAAGTATAAGAAAGGGCACAAAGTAAACAATGAAACTACTGTGTGTTTAGCAAAGGGGTTTGGCCTCTGGTGAGAAACAAGTATGCATGAAGATGCACCTTTTACAGGCTTATATGTCAGCTTCGAGGAAGTTTTGAGATAGGGATACCTATGGAGGAAGAAAAAGTTACATGAATCAGTTGTATTCTCAAAATGATTTACAAGAGCTAACGATGGTTATAGATATAACAAATCAGTTACCTTCTCGCCTAATTTGAAGGGTGGGAGACCCTTGTAAGGGCATGTACCGCAGCGGAAGGCATCACCGAGCCCACACTGAAAGAAAATGTTTTAAGGAATTTTCAGTCTTGTGGAACCAAAAATCCAATGCATAGAAAGAAGGAGCTGGGTAAAGAAGCTTACACTGCCACATGATGATTGTGGATTCTCGATTTGATCCTCTGTGAGACCCAGCTTTACAGCTTTCTCCTCTATCTCAGCTCTACCGCAGACACAGTTCTTGCAAGCTTTTTTAGTGGTCTCACAACCACTGGCTGCAAAAAAATGCAAGATATCTTACACACAAGGAATGAATAACGATAGCAAAGGCCATGTGGTTGTCGCTAATTACCAACAGGAAGTTGTGGCTTCTTCAAGTCATCCTCTGTCAAAAGAGAGTCTTCATCTATAAGATCCAAGTCATCGTCTAGATTAACCTTCAAGAGAGTTTTTGCAGGCTTTTTGAGAGCAAATGATGAACCAATCTTCCAAGAAGGTTTCTTTGCCTTGATCTGCATTTAAAAACATGTTTATATGTTATGTGGATGAACTTAAGTGAGAGCATATGTGCAACTTTGACAAATAAGTAGAACGAAGATCTTCCATCCTTAGTGTAAAAGGCCAAGAATAAGCTTGACCTCAAAACACACACTTTTATTCTTCTTTTTGGAGAAGAACAAAAGCTTTCTCATACTGAAAGAAAGAGAAGACATGTAAAAATGCTCACCCCAAAGGATAAAGTGGACGTAGACAACCTAATTGATTTCAAATCAAGAGACTGTGGCTCCAGAAAACCAGCCAACGTCACTCTCCTTTGAAGGGTCTGCAAGGAAGATGCCATAAGATTAAGCAAGTACAGGTCAAATAAACCCATTATTAAAGACCAAATACACAACACAAACCTGTTGCAAATCTCCAGTTTCACCATCCAAATTCGTGCACACAAAAACCGTACCACCAGGCTTTAAGATTCTCGAGAGCTCGCCGTATATAGTTTCACTGGGAAAATCAGATGTTTTGGAAATGGCTAAAACCGCATCCACTGAGGAAGAATCCAACGGAAACTGATCTGCAAAACGATTGACATGACAGTAGTACACAGTTAAAACAAGAGAGGAGAAACCACAATCCATTTGCCTAAAACTACTCACCTCTCAATAGTACAAACATGAATCATTCTTTCTACATACAGTCCAGATTAACCATACGCTAATTATTAACAGCTAAACTAAGCAAACGAGCAACTGTTTTAGATCCAAAGCTAAACAAATAACCAGAAAGTAATGAAGATTCGAGATTTTTACTTATTGTGGACGCTTGAGTAATAACCAGAGGATCACAAGGTTCCTTTCCAAGCTCTTTCATAATCGTTAGAACAGAGCTAACAGGTAAAACCACATCATCAGTCACAGCCAAAACAGTTTTTTGAGTAACCATCGAATCCTACAAAACAAAAACCCAGAAATTGGAAACAAGATTATTAAATTGAAGATTGAAAAAGGGAATTCCACAGCGAAAGCTAACATTGGGTTACAGGAATTCATATGTTTGTACAATCTAAATTCAATCCGCCCAAAGTTGTAATAACATGCAAATGAATTAAGAGGAGAAACTAATTAACGGTTCGTGTAATCCAAACACAAAGATGAAAATCTCAAGCACAAAAAGATTACAAAAATCGATCTGGGGAACATTCAGAAAGACAAGAAAACCTAAACTCACCATAGTTGTAATCTCTGAAAAACCTCACGAGATACACAAAAACCCTAAGCTCTCTTCCTATGTGAAATAAGAAAAAGGGAAATCAAATCTTCCGACCTTCTCTTCCTCTCCTTTCTCTTTATATTTCTTTTTCCTTGGTTCTGCTAAAGGGCGTTTTGGTCAAACCGGGTTGATGATTTTCTGCGCCTCGGTCCACGGTACGGTGGTGAGCCGACCCTTGTAATATGTGTATCTTTTCTTCTAAAATGCCATTCGAAAGATCAATTTTAAAAATATCACATTTTCAAAATTTTTACAAAAATATCATTTTTCTAAAATTATTTATCCATTATATTATTTATATTTTGATTAACTATATTATATTAAAATATAGTTTTGAGGGTTTAGTGTTTGTTAAAGATCAAAACATTTTGTTAATAAAAGAAAATCTTATATCGGAAGTTTGAGACTTAATTAACTAATATATAAAGGGTTAGGGTCAATCCCCTCATTGTCAATTGATTTTAAGTTAGAAGCCCATGAGTAACCCAAATTTAATATAGTATCAGAGCCACCCGATCATTGGGCCACCCCGTGGATGTTGTTCCCACAATTGCCCACGCTTCAGATGATCATGCTTGAGCGTGAGAGGGGTGTTAATGAAAGAAAGTCTCACATCAGAAGTTGGAGACTTAACTAACTAATATATAAAAAGTTAAGACCAATCCACTCATTGTCAATTGGTTTTGAGTTAAAAGCTCATGAGTAACCCAAATTTAATACATTTTCTAGAGTTTAAAATTTTAAGATTTAGGCTTTAAAAATCAATAATTTGTGGCATTTTTACAAATGAATAAATAACATTTTTGCAAACTGACACACCAAAAATAACATTTTTGTAATTGTCCCTTTCATAAAATACCTTAACTTTTTGAATAACTAAACGAATACATTAACATATTTTTATTTTCAAAAGTAAATTATGTTATTTATGAATGTGGATTTTATTTAGTATATTAATAATGAGTTATATGTTACAATATAACTTGTATATTTCTAATACTTATATTATATATATGTTTTCAAGAAATATCTCCTGTATATATTCTGCATAAACATCTATGTATATATCTCCATGTGTTATATGGTGGTTGACCGTCCGACTAGTGTATAATACTCCATCTGTTTCAATATATATGATGTTTTAGAAAAAAAAATTGTTTCAAAATGTATGATGTTTTCAATTTTCAATACAATTTTTATTAACTAATGATGATGAATTGTAATATTCAAGACACATTAATTGATTTTATTGAACTACTATTGGCTTAAAGTTATAGGAAACTATTTTGTGCAAAAAAACAATGTATTAATATATCAAAGTAATATGTTTTCTTAATATGTGCAAAATTTCTAAAATATCATACATATTGAAACGGAAGGAGTATATTTTAGAACACTAAATGAACTAGTGTTAATGGACACTAAATGAATTCTTGTTAATGGACATTAACGTCCGATATCTTTTTTAATTTTTAATGATATATTTTAATAATATTTCAGTCGAAAAACAATAGCAAATTTCAAAATAATTTTTCAAAAACGAAAAAACCCAAAAATCTAATTTCTTAAAAAATAAAAATTAATTTTTAGTTAACAAATAAATTTTAGTTTCAGTTTCATTTTGAATTAAATTAAATTCTAACATTTCTAAAACTATAAAAGTTTGAAAAATTCTAAAACGTTCATAAAATTACAAAATTTTCAAAAGTTTTAAATCTTGATACAAATTTGGTTAGAAAAAATAATAGAAACCATGTTAGTCCACAAATATAGTTTAACGGAAAAATATGTCCTAAATAATTTAGAATAAAAGATATTCCTTCTATTTCAAAATGTAAGATGTTTTGGTTAAAAATGCGGAGTTTAAGAAACTAATTTTCTTCTAAAAAATGTTATTTAATATATATAATAAAAATAATTAATCCATCACAAAAGAGACCTATAAAATACTAGTGGTCACATAATACACTAGAAAATTGATAAATTAATATTCGATAATAACTCGATGAATCAATAATTTTCTCCGGTCCTAAATTGATTTTTTAGTGTAATTAATATTTTTATAAATTAATAACTCTATAATTTAATTAAATTTTATTGGTCCGACAGTATTAATTGATAGAGTTTTTACTCTATTCAATAAAGTTAAAAAGTACATAAGATTGTCATAACATCTTATATTTTGAAACAAAAAAAAGTCCAAAACATCATATTTTTTTGAAACGGAGGGAGTATGAATGAAATATATCATACTATTTTAGAAGAGATAGGAATATTTTGGATTTTTCAAATTTATTGAGGGTTTTGAGATTGAAATTTCAAAATACAATTTTTTCTAACAATTTTTTTTTGTATCAAGATATATAATTTTGAAAAAATTTTCATTTATGAATTTAAAAAAAAATAGAAAATTTAGAATTCTAACAAATTTAATTTGGTTTTTGAAATTTAAAACTGAAATTGCAATTGATTTATTAACTAAAGGTTAATTATTATTGTTTTTAGATTTTTTTATTTTAAAATTAATTTAAAAGTTATTATTATTTTCGATTAAAATATTAAAATTATATTATTAAAAAATATAAATAAAAGATAATGGACATTAGTATTCGTTAACACGATTTCGTAAACTAAGCAGACGGAAGGGACTTGAAAAATTAAACCGGATTAAAAATATAGTTGGGCTATCTAGGCACTGAAAAGCTGAATTTAATTGAGTATTTTAATGCAATTTTCTCTTTTTAAAAGGGGTAACTTCAAAATTGTTATTTTTAGTGTGTCAATTTTCAAAAATATTACTATAGATTGTTCATTTGCTAAAATGCCACTAATTAAGGATTTTTAACTATAAATCTTAAAATTTTAAACCCTATATAAGGCTTTGACCCTAAACAAGCCCTAAACCTTCAAAATTAAACTCTAATAAAGATAGTTAACTCAAACATAAATGATATATTGAGTAAATAATTTTGAAAAAGTGGCATGTTTGCAAAGATTTTGAAAAAAATCGTATTTTTCAAAAATTCTCTTTTTAAAACTGTAAAATAATTCTTCCTAATACCTTTTAATATTTTATTTTAATACATTAAATACTTTAATTTTTCTTTTTAGCATTTAACACTTAATTACTCCCTCCGTTTTACAAGGAGTATCATTTTAACCATATATTTTTGTTTCACGAAGAGTGTCGTTTTGTATTTTAACATATAATTTATATGAAAAAATTATAGGTTTCAAATTTTTATTGTTAATGTATCAATTAGAGAGAGAATTTTGTTTATGTTATAAACTCATTTAGTGGATGTCCATTATAAGCCCATATTCTATAGTGTTCTAGACTTGTTCTTCAATCTACTTCCTCTCCAAGTATTGTGTTCCTCTCCAAGCTATTGTATCATATATATACTCTTTATTAATGATGGAATAATACAACACAATTCCTTCTTTTTTTCTCTTATTCATAACACGTTATCAGCACGATAATCTAGCTGTCTGAGCACGAAACCCTACCCACTAAAGCAAAAAAAAACTAGCCACTAAAGAAAAACTCTAATCCATGTTTCTTTCTCTAACATCTCCGTTTTCAATCTCTCCGAAGTCGTCTCTGATTCAATTCAAGTTACTTTGTTACCTCTGTCCAAAATCTAATCGAGATAAGTGATCGATCTGCTCATACTTTATTGTTTATAGCTTTATTCAATCTGTGATCGCTTATTGAAACACACATAATTGTTTGATTTGCATGATTTGATAAACTATTGCTTCACCATGAGATCTGTTGGTTATCTATGATTACTAAATTACTCGATAACTTTAATACATAGACGTAATAAGATTTTGCTAGTGGAATATATGTCCATATAATGATTTATCCATATAATTGTTTCCAAAAACTTTGAAGTGGGTATTTCTATTAAATAATGGAAGTTTGATGCAAATTTTTCATGTTTCTCTAATTTTTGGTTAGCTAATTTGCTAAATTGAGAATCGTTGTTGGTTTGATAGACAAAGGAATAGAGTAAATTTGATTACTTTATGATCACTATGGATTACATGCCTCATATATGTTTGATCCATGTTTTATTGATTAGCCAAATAGTTGGGTTGATTTGATTTGAAAATTCGTTTGATAAATCATCAAATTATGGTTCTTTGTTTTATCAGAATCGGTTATAATTATCATCACTTGCTTAATATTTTAATATGTGATGCCTTATTGTCAGTTTGCTTTGCCCTTGATTGACACATGCTTTTATTATATGAGTTTGAAAACCATTAAAGTATACATGAACAACTCATTGATTTAAGTGCCTTTACTTAAATATTTTATTGGACTGAACAAAATTGTTGCTAAATCCTTGGTTGTCAGATTCGTGTATGGTTTATGCGAGGAGCTTCCTGTCCGGAGGATGAACCAGTTTAGCAACGATGAATAATATTATCTTTGACAATTATTTGTGGATATATTGGCCGAATTCTTTTTGATAAAGTCTCCAGAGTACTTTTTCAAGTAAGTAACTTAACCCTATAATAACAAATTTAGAGTAAAAAGTATATGAAAGAAAATAGCAACACGTGTATTTACATATGATTACAAGTATTATTATTTTACCATTTATCGTTGATATTTTATTGGTTAGGATGCACATATTTGATTTACTCTCGATATTTTATCAATACATGTTTGCTTGAAATCTCAAATCATTACATGTTTATTATTTTATTGAATGATTGAGTTCCTTACATAGAAAACCATTGAATAGTTTTGTAAAATTCTAGAAGAATACATTAAAAGGAACTTGAATTTGTTTATTGAAAGTAAAATTATGAATCGTTGGCTTGAGGAAAATATAATCGCATGTTTGTTTGATTAAAGTTAATCGATAATATAGTTTTTAGTTCCTTATTTGAATATATGAATCAAATCGTTTGGGAAAGTCTCATTTATAATATTATTTGGTTTGACAAACCGGTTGATTGAATTATAATTTATGATTTATCTATGCTTCAATATAATCGATCGAGTATTTTGATAATTGATCATTTTGTTTTAAGGAGATTTATTGTTTAGTGCTTTCTTGTTATCAAATGAACTTGAAAAGTTATTGGTAAACAGTTGGTTTGAGTTCTTTAATTTGTTAAAACATGGACTTTGAATTGTCGAATTTTGTTTAGTCTGCTTTTGCATACTGTGTTGTTCAATGCTTGATTTTCGAACATGATTTATTCAGGATTATTTATAAGCATGTTAGCATAAGCAATAAGCATGTTGATTTCTAAACATTGTTAAAATTAGACGATGATAATAGAAGCATTACATATGATGAGGTGATTAAATGATTATTTGATGATTACTAGAAATTGTTGGGTTTTTTTTTCCAACAAAATTCATGAATTAATCACATCTCGTGGTCCATTCCCTAAAGTGAATGTGATATATTAGAAAGGAAAAGAAAATATCACTTTAGAGTGACTATAAAAGTTGCTTTGAGATTTCTTTCAAGAACTTAACTTCTCACCAGAAGTGCGAGAAGAAAATAAGAAATTGATTATGATCCATTCCCTAAACTGAATGTGAAATTGTATATAAGAAATAAAAAGATCACACTAGTCAAAGAAGTGGCTATAGAAATTGTTTTGAATGGTCAAGATCAAAAGTTTCTTTCAAGAACTTAGATTCTCACTAAAAGTGAATAAAGAAAGATGGTAATAAGCAAAAGATATTCCAATCATTTGGAAATTAAAAGAAATTAGTGAATTCTCCACAAGAGCACATAAAAGTTATTGCCTATGCCCTAAGTAGGGTATGTTATTCTAAATGAGTATATTCAAGATTGATAATACAGTATTATCATCTCGAGGGGGAGAGTTAAAGAATCTTATGTAGATGATAAGTGACATATCCAGAAGTGTATATTCACTACATGATTATTAATGTTCACTACAAGTGATATATCCAAAAGATTATATTCACTAAGTTCTTGAAAAGTGTGATCACAAGAATGTGATATTTAAGACTAAAAGACTTGAAGTCTGTAAGTGAATTTAACTCGGGTTATTTGAGAGAATATCTCTAATGAGTTGTTCATGAGAAATCACTATTCATGTATGGTTAGTTTTTGGTCAATTCCCTGAAGTAAATATAATAACTTACATAGAAAAGACCAAATAAAATTCACCGAGAAACTGGCTACTAAGTGATAGCCTCACTTTTTATTTTTCGGAAGTAATTTTAATTATGATATTCCTTGAAGGAAGTAAGTGATTAAAGATTGAAAAGTAAACAAGAATTTTACTAAGATTAAATATTTGGCTTAACCGGATTGGTCATCCTGGTTTAATAATGATGCGAGAAAATTTACGTGGACATTCCATGAAGAATTAGAAGTTTCTTCTTGATGATTTATCATACATTGCTTGCTGAGAAAACAATATGATAATGTGGTTTTCACCAGATAAAAGTATTTGGAATCTAACGCTAATGTGAAATATATACAAGGAAATGGTTATGGGCTAATCACCTACCATGTGATATTTTTTATTCCTTATGGTTATAATAGATGCATCGATTCAATGGACGCATTGACTCGATTGACGCATAAAATCGATGGATGCATCGACTAAATATTCACATTTATCTTTGTCATCAAACTGCAACCTCAATTTTGCAAGATTATTTGATAATGTTGGTGAATTCACATCTCAAGTCTTTGATGATTATTCTATGTCCACTGGAATAAGTGTTGAACATCCTAAAGTTCATGTTCATACACAAAAATGGTTTAGTACCAATGACTCGCATCAAGCCAATGAATAATTGATAGATCCCCCCATCATTATTGGTTTAGGGTCAGAAACCAAATAGTTTCATATGAGAATCTTTGAGTATGAAAAGTGTTCCACCACAACACTCTAAGATAGACCTCAAAAGAGGATAAAAATATATGTTGGATATGAATGATACTAAGTATCTAAAGCCATCCGAGAGGGATTTATTTAAGGCTTTGCTTGTAGACTTTCATTTAAATGAGTCAGTTTTTCCAATATTAGGGGGAGAAAGTAAAATAGCTGGGAAAAGATATAAGTATCTATGAATTATCAATGATCCTCGGACTAAAAGATGAGAATTAGAAGTCCAAAAGATAATTCCAAGTTTAGCGTATTGATTGCCAGACGCATTTACTGACCCAAATATAATGATGAAATCACCTATACCAGCTGTATATGCTTTAATTATAATTAATGTCCCGAAAGAACAATATCAGACTGCTAGTAAGTCTAAAGATCGCATGAAGCGTGATAGACCTATTTGGTTCCAAATATAAGAATCTTCGTAAAAGAAAAGGAGCAGATAATTAGAATGACCAGTCGAGGAAAGAACAATTTCGAATGATCTCCAGAAGAGACCAAATAAGCTCTTGAAGAAATATAAACATGACGAATGAAAATATTCAAGTACTTGACAATGAAGAGAGCTAGCTAGCTATGTCATGTTTGAAATAAGATGGAACCAAAAAGCAAATCGACGTCGTAATATTTTGCATGCTATGAGCAGTTGATTTTATGAATAAGAAGAGGATCATGAAAGTCTATTGAAAAGTGTACACAAAGTAATGATTGGCCAAATAGAAAGGAAGAAAATAGACGTATAATCTCTTGCAGAGAATTAGACAAGTAGTCTATGCACCTGAAGTGTAAAACCAGTGGAAGATAAATGAGTCTTTGTGTGAAACAATAGTGAAATTGTTACAAAGACAAGAAATGTATTATGAAGAGATATATTCTCTTGTGGTGGATGCATTATTTTGAGCTATCTTATAAGTCTGGCAATAAGAGAAGAAACACTGGAAAAATGACATTTTTATGCAATCCAAGAAGGATACAAATATGAAAGATATAATCCATGAAGGATTAATGATATCAGAGTTATGTTTCTGGAAACTCTACTCGATCGAATGATAAGAAAATATGTAACATAGGGTATAATCATGTGTTTATCAAAAGATTTTGATAAAGTGATTCTTAATTGAAGATCATTGAAACTCCAGCAGAGTTATCACAAGTAGTACTATGATAATAATATATGATCAAATATCACTGGATAATGATATTTATGAAAATCCCAGAAGAATTCAATGTAAAGAGATTTCGTAAATGATTTGCTATAATAGCAATGTATGTGATGATTTGAACACCACTAGAACTTCTTAAGAGATTAATATATGAAGAAAAGATTTGAGAATATACTTTGGAAAGATAAATTTATCTTCAGATTTTTCAAGTTGAACATATAGCGCAAAAGATGTTATCTCAATAAATCCTTAGAGGATTTTACAGATAATGCTCATATATGTTTGGTCCTGAAGTACCATACATAAAATGCGATGAGATTTTGTATGATAAAGGAAAAAGTGGTATGGACCAGAAGTCCAATCATCTAAGATATCATATGACAATTATATGAGTTTTAAAACTATGTTTATAGTCATTTCGAAAGATCGGAATTCATCTCCCGAAGAAGATGTTTCCGAAGAGGAGATATATAATGATGAGCATGGATATACTCTTTTTCCTTATCATAGTTTTTATCCCATGGGGTTTTTCTATGAAAGGTTTTTAACGAGATATCAAAGGACACACAAATGATATACACTTAAAGAGAAATATTATCATTACAATAATATATGAAAGTCTATCAATCTCCTAAATGTATATCATACATTGATGATATCAAGAGAAACAAAGAGAATGATTAAGATAAATCATCTGAAAGACCCATGAGTTGCAGGAGAAAGACGATGTACATGTTCTACAGATTCGTTCAAGTGAAGCTTTGACGGACTTATTTTCCAAGACACTTCCAGTTAGTACTTTCAAGATGCAAGTTCAACATTTGGGTACATCGTAACAAAGATATCAAGTTATGCACTCATTAGGGGGAGAAATAGCGCGTTGCACTCTTTTTCCCTTAACCATGGTTATGTCCTAATTGGGTTTTTCTGATAAAGTTTTTAATGAGGCAACATCTTACGCGTATTATGAATACTTTTACTATAATGTCATCCAAGGGAGAGTGTTATAAACTCATTTAGTGGATGTCCATTATAGGTCCATATTCTATAGTGTTCTAGACTTGTTCTCCAATCTACTTCCTCTCCAAGTATTGTGTTCCTCTCCAAGCTATTGTATCATATATATATACTCCTATTATTGATGGAATAATACAACACAATTCCTTCTTTCTTTCTCTTATTCATAACAGTTTAATGTATTAATAAAGAGTATAACAAGACTTTAATATTTTTTTTTTAATATGTGTGGAAAATAGTAGAAAGACACTTTTTCTAGAACAGAAGGAGTGAATTTAAAATTCTAACCGAAAGAAATATGTTTTTTTTTCTAATGATCATCATTAATAAGAAGGAAAAAACATTGATTACAATATTAAGTATAGTATTTTGTAACGAGTGTATATTCTTTCTCATAGCTCCAAATGAGACGTTTCAAACTCATAAAGAAGTTGAATCAATGATTTATCTTCACACCAAGTATTATCCAATTCCAAGTCTATTTGATCCTTCGTTTATTGTTAAACTTTTGTCATATATGTTTTGTCCAACTTGGTGGAATGTTGTATCTTGTGAAATATTTGGTCTTGATTATGTCTTTGGCCTTTGAAGGTTGTTGTAGCTTGGTTTACACCTCTTTTAGTCCTTTTTGATTGATTTCTCTGTTAAAACTCTAAAAGTACAAATACAAGAAAAACTATCTCTAAAATCATAAAATTGTAGATAAATGCATAAAAAATATATAGAAATATGTTGTAAAATAGATAAAATATAAGACATTTCACTTTTATAAATGCGATCATACGCAAGACCAGCCCAAAAGAGCATCTTTAATAGCAATTACGTAAATTAAGCTATCTTTATATGCTATCAATGCCCATATTCTTGTAGTGGTATCTTTGATATAGAGAATATTTTTTTTGTTAGGTTGTAGGAAATCAAATAGTTTATGAGTTGTTAAATTTTACTGAATGAATTAAGGATAATATATAAATTCTTCTTTTTTACATACTCGTAATGTTGCATGCTTTTCTAATCAACTAGCATCATACTTTGGGTTAGTATACTCTCCAAAATCTTATTATATTGCCTGAACTATTATTTGATGAGTTAATCATCTTAATAATTTGAAAGTTTAGTTGAAGAGTTTAGTGAACAATTGAATTTCAAACTAGCTAATGAGTGTTTTCAACTTGTAATAACATTCGATAGTTGAGTCTATTAGGTTGTAAAAAAAGTGATCGGAACCACAAGAGTGAAAATATTATATCTTAATGATTTGAGTTCTAAAACGGTTTTTCTAAAAGCCTTGAAATTCGATATTGTTCATGATTTATAAATATCTACGATGAACTAATTGTCTAACATTTTCTCTTATTAATTTGTATCCTTTTTTTTACTTAGTTAATTTTGTGCTCCTTACGGCTTAATTTTGTGCCTTAGTTTAATTAAAACTTAAAACTAATGGGTTGTTTGGTAATGGCTTTTACTGAAAATTTTCACTGTAAACTTTTGATTGTAGAGATTTTAGTTATAAATGTTATAATTGTTATTTTAAATATTTATAAAAAGCTTATTGGTAATAGAAACAATAGAAGTTGTAACTGTTATTTTAATAATTAAAGATAATTTTTTGTCAAATATATAAATTATGACATAATTGTGCACAACTTAAGTAACAACTATTTTTAACCAAATTTCACACTCTAGCAATTTTAATGATTCTTCATCAATAAGAAATTATTTTTTATTGATGTTGAAATTTTTGCATAATTTATGGATTTACATAGAAATAGATCCCTAAAAAATAGAAAGAAGATAAAAATTGATCAATCAAATGTTTCAGTAATAAATTAGAAATAGTTCCAAAAACAGATTTGAATAATTTTGTGGAGTAAGGAAAAAAAATCATGTAAATGTAATTATTTTCTCATTCTAAAATCACTACAATGAGACTTTAGAAAAATGTGTAAAGAAGACAAAGGAATAAAAGAAACTCTTTAGAAACTTTAAAAATAACAAAGATAACAAGTTTGGCAAAAAAGAGTCTTTTAAAACTTTCATATTTTTTTAAAGTCCTGAAATACATTTGCCAAACATCCTCTAAATATTTTAGTTTTAACTTGATTCGGTTCTTAGAAACTTGTACTACAACACTAGGTCCATGTGGATTTTTGGTCTTTGTGGATTAGACTCTTGTATTGCAACAACATTTTATTGTACACTTGCAATAGTTTATATAGGGTTAAAAACTGTCTATCATTTATAACATTGAATATAATCAAAACATTGAAATCACATTTTTAAAATAAGATTTATATTTTTCTAATTATAATAAATTGTTAAAGAAACACAAAGTCAACGGAGACAATTACTATTAAGAATTAAAAAAAAAATGTGTAAACATACTCTTATAACATAATTTATAAAGATAAATTTTGAAAAATGTCACATCCCCCATACCACTTTACAAAATGTCAAATTTTTAAAACTATTGCAAGCGTGGCACCCTTTTTCTTGCATATCCCTATTATAAACTGCCAATTTATTTGTTCTTCTCGTTGAATCAGAAACGTCATTTTTTCTGCTCTCGCACTCAAATTTTTTTTCTTCTTCTCTCTCCAAACTAGATCTCGCTGTTGCTTTTCTCTTTCTAAACAAGATCTCGTCGTCGTGAAATCTGATCTCGATGTTTCTTCTCTCTAAACCAAATCTCGCAATCGTGGAATTGGATATGAATTTGATTCTCGTTTTATCCAAGATTAGATTTGATGGATATGTGAAGAAAAAAAAGAAGAATATTCTCAAAGAAACGCAGATGCAAACACAAAAAGAGAAGAAGAATCAAAAACGTTTTTGAAAAAATACAAACACCTATAAATTTTTGAGTTTTTGTTAACTATTGTGCATTTAGGGTATAGTTTTTGGGGGTTTAGAGTTTTCATTAATATTATAAAACTTTTAAAAAGTTATAATATTTTTAAACAGTTTATAAAGTTTTTAAACAGTTTATAAAGTTTTTAAATTGTATTACGAAACATTTTAAAAACCTTATAAACCGTTTAAAAAATCTTATAAACCTTTTTAAAAATCTTATAATCCTTTTAAAAACCTTATAAATCATTATTTCAAATGTTTATTTTTTAAAGATAGATACATAATTCTTATAAACTGTTTATAATGACACGTGAAAATCTTAGATCTGTGAAAAAAAAAAGGAAAAAGAGAAAAAGAGTAAACTCCATGAAAAAAACTTACATGTACATAGTGAAATCACAAAAATGAAAACAAACACAAAATTCATACCTTCAAGTTTCTCCAGAAAAAAATTCAAATCTAGTATTCTTTTTTCTTCTAATTCTTCTAACGAAATTAAACCCCAAAAAAGCTCCAGATCTTGTTTAAATTCATACCTTCAATTTCTCCAGAAAAAAATTCAAAGAAAGAGGAAGGAGAAGAAAGATGAGATATATAGAGTGAGAGAGAGAGCAAAAAATTAGATTCAGAGCTGCTTTGTTTTCGAAAAAGAGAGAGAAATAAAGAGAAAATATTTTATTTTAGCTAAGAAAATGTGGCATTATTGCACGCTTGTAAAAGTCATCAAAAGTGACATTTTTGCAATTCTCCCATTTATAAAAGTGTTATTTGTTTCTCTATTTTAATTAATTTTTAAATTTATATAGAATTTAAAGAGGTGGTTATACTTATGGTATTAATTTGTTTATCAATAGAATTTTGAGCAAGGAACGAAAAGTACAGAGAAATCGAGAAAAACGGTTACGGATTCTCTTAAGAGATGATTTACAATAAATAAATAAAAATATATGTTTGTAAATTGTAACGTAAATATATGCTTTTATATGTGGGGCAATTGCAAAAAAAAAAACCACTTTTGGTATGTACATTTGCAAAAATGCCACTTGGAAATTTGTAAAAATGCCACTAATTATGAATTTTTAAAGCCTAAACCTTAAAATTATAAATTCTAAAAAATGTTTTGACCCCTAAAATCCTTTAAACCTTCAAAACTAAACCCTAATACAACATAATTAACCCAAACATAAATGATATAGTGAAAAAATAAATTTAAAAAGTGACATTTTTGCAAAGATTTTGAAAATATTACATTTTTGAAAAATGACATTTCTTAAAATTTCTCTTTATATATTGTATTCGAGCTTTATTTGCACCAAACAAAATAGAAGCATATCATATGTGCCGATATAAATAGAAAAATTATTTACTTTTATATATTGTATTTTCAAGAATTGACACTAAAAATAATAAAATATCATGTCACATATGCATATAAAAAGATATATAAATTTCAATAGATTTTTTTCCTAAAATAATTTTATCACTAGATACTCTAAATTCAAAACAAAGGCAAAAATCTAGTAGTAATTAAACTAAAACTTAAAAAAGAAAAGAAAAAAAAACTCTTATAAATAGAGTTCTTCATCAAGAAAACAATAGTACATCGTTTCTTTTTAGTAGAAATAAAACTAAGAAAATTATAATGGATATCACCAAAAGCTTCATCACTATTTTCTTGGTAATGACATCGGGAATTTTGTTTTCCAACTTCAACATTTTGGGCGTGTCAGGTATCATAATTCTTATAAATTTTATTTTCTTTTGCTATTCTTAAAATATTTGTAACATTTGGAGACCAATACTTGAATGCATTAGTTTTTTTTTTTTTAATGTAAAATTGGTAGTAGCCATTTATATTGATGTGTAAGAACTTTAGTTTGCAAAAACAAACTATTTTTTTGAGATAGTAATGCAGATTGTTTCTATGCAGTGGTTATGGCAGCAAAATATGGAGAATGCATTCATGATAGATGTGAGATTGGAAAGTACAGAAGTTATAATTGCTTCTTTGATTGTATAAATGATATATCGTTGAAGAAGAAAAGATATATCGGAGGAGAATGTGTTCAAAAATCTCCAACGAAAGGAGATTGTTGTTGCATCAACCCATAGAAATAAATATTCTTTATAATAATTGGCGATTCGAGCATTAATAATCTTTTATTTTTGGTATCATATTCCAAAAAGATTTTCCTATTATTAGTTCTCAAATACAGTCAATACCTAATTAAAAACAAAATAAAACATATTTTATAGTAAAATCTACTATATAAAAATCTCCCACCAAAGCTCCGTCGACATTGGGCATGCGCTTATTTTGGAGTTTTGTACAAATTTGCAAATTTTTTTATAGATCATAATGGTTTAGTGATAGTGCCGCATCACAGCACAACGGAAACACAAAACAAATACCGCAAATTTGCTTTTGTTTCCTAACTTGTGAGTTATCACTTATCTATCACATGTTATTATTACATGGTGATATCGTTTCTCAAAAAAAAAAAAAATACATGGTGATATCTAACCTTAAGTACTCATATATGATATTCCTTAAATATCTAACCTTTTTAATCCCTTATATATTAATTAGGGAGTAATTTGCGTAAATATGCTTATGTATCATCTTCACAATCACTCTCACCAAACAATTATAATATGGCTTGTCAAAATTGTGACATGACAATTTTATTACAATACAGTAGAAACTCTATAAATTAATAATGTTGGGACTATGATATTTTATTAATTTAGAAAGTTATTAATTTACCGAAGAAGGAAAGTTTCCATAATCTTTTAAATTTTTGTTTACTTAAATATTTTTATTTTAAACTAAACTATATTTTTCTTAAATTAGTATTATTCTTTTTATTTGTGTTTATTATATCTAAAAATGATTGAGTTATAAAGAGATTATAGTGTTAAAAAAAAGACAAACAATACTAAAATCTTATATACCGAATATTAATTTATAGTATAATTGGGACCATATATTTACATATGGGTTTATAATATTTATTATCTTATTATCTTATCGAATTGTGCTATATTTTACAGTGGCCCGACTTGGGACCGGCAAAATTTATTAATTTATAGAGTTTATTAATTTATCGAGTATTAATTTATAGAGTTTTTGCTGTATATAATTTTGTTAATAAAATGTTTTGACCCTTAAAAATCTTTAAACCCTCAAAACTAAACCCTAATACAACATAGTTACCCAAACATAAATAATATAATCAGTAAATAATTTTGAAAAATTGACATTTTTGTAAAGATTCTGAAAATGTTGCATTTTAAAAAAGTGGCACTTCGAAAGTGGCATTTCTCAAAATTTCTTATTAGTTAGTCTATGTTAATTAATATTCTACTTACGGTTTAACTCATCAATTAACAGCTGATTATATAATCTTAATAATCGGTAATAATCGATCTATTAGTAAATATAATAAATATTAGCACTTAATACTTTAAAATCTAAACTGTAATTGAAAGAATTGTGGTTTTTGTAATGATCATTTATAAGAAAAGAAAAAAAAAACGTTGATTAGAGTATCCTGTAACATAAGTAAAAGATATATAAATATGACAGCATCTAACTTGATAACTTTGCAATTACACAACTCAAAGCGATTAGCAAAACATTTCTAATACTTTCCATTGAATAAATATTGAAACTTGTCCAAAAAAGACAATGAAGCCAATCGCTTGCTTTCTAACTCTTCTAATCCTAGTTTCATCATGTAAGCTTACTCTCATTTAATTGGGAGATATATGTATCATTACATTTTATATCCTTTTAATAAATAATATTGTGATTTGATCGTTTGGTTTTCTTTGAATATATATATATATATATATTTTTTTTTTTTTTTCTTTTTTCTTTTTTAGGTGTGTCGAATATCATGGCAAAACCTAGCTTAGGAGGAAATGGTCTCTCCTTTAACCATGCAGAAAGTCCTCGAACAGTCAATTCTAAGATTGAAGTTGAATTCTGTCAGAAATGTATGATTCATTGTATTCTTAGAGAGAACACACACGCAGATAGTTGTAAGAACTCTATTTGTCGTTGTCATCGTGAAATTGATGAACCACATTTCCCTTAACATAATAAATAACTTTTAAAAGTATATGAATCAAAACGTTATGTATATATATACATGCCCCAAGCTCAAAGTCTAACTAGATGGAACCATTAAGCCAAAATTTTGACAATTTGGTTTCTTTTGTGTGTGGCAATTTGCCTACGCTGAAGCCAAACTTTTGTTGTTTTATAATCTTATGTTTTCCTATATTCTCAATGACTTTCGATGGATCCGTATATTTCTAGATCACTTGCTCTAATATTGATAGAAAGGACACATGTTTCATCAAAATACATAAAGAAACAAAAACAACAAGAATCGTCATAAATGTGGCAAGAAGGTGTCTTTATCAGAATGTTAATCAGAATATACGGTATTAGAGTTGACATCAGATCAGCCAACGGTACCTTTCTGAGGAAGAGTCTCAAAAGCAGACACAGTATTCTCAAATCTGACACGTGGCAGCGGTGCGCCGCTCTGTTTGATGGCACAAGCCGTTTTGTCTTCGAGAGGACAACGAGCTTTAAGCATGGAGAAGACATGGTTGTTCAGCCGCCGAGCTTTCTTCATCCCTTCCAACAATCCTTCCCATTCCTTTCTTACACAAAAATATAAAAAAGACATTCAAACAGAGAAACAAATAAACTCAGAGATCTGTATAGAAGCTAAATCATTCTCGGTTTCCACTTGCTTTCTATATTTCATAGACCGAAAAGTGAAACCAAAGTAGACATCCTTAAAGTGTAACTATGTGTGCATAAAAATTTGTTAATGAGAAGATGGAGAAAGCAGAATCTACCTGGAGGGTTTGAGGATTCCTATGACTATGTGAAGCAGAAACCGTTTCAACCTCAGAGACATTGAGTACTTGGTACGAGAAATCAAACAACTCAAAGTGAAGTTGCTGACCAAGCAAATAAATGATGGTGCAACCACCCCAAGCTATCGAATCACCGAGGACTTCGTGTTGAGTCGACTGTGGAACTGTTATGTCCTTCAGATATCCCTGAGTTCATTGCATATTTTCATAAGAATTGAGACGATAGAAATGTTAAAAAAAAAACAAAAAAAAAGACGTTTTGAAAAGGTTTTGCGGTTTAGGTTTGCTTACGATCTGAAGACCACCATAAATACGGTAAAAATCCTTTGACGTTGTAATATCGATGAAGCCTGTCTTTGGAGGAGCACTCCATTTACTACAATATTTGTCGAGCGACGCACTTGTGAATGCAAGAGTATATTCAAGAACGCTTCCACCGTTCATGTTTGCCTTATACAAAAGATCTGCACATATAATATAATACCAAAAAGATTGAAAGTTTGTCGTAAAAATAAAAGAGTAAACAAAGATACTGATCATTAAAATGGGTACATGTCCTAATTCACCTGCAGCTTCTGCCTGTTTTGACATTGTGTAGAACGCTGCTGGATTAAGGCAACCGGGACTTGACACAACCGCAGAAGTTGCTGACTTTAAGAGATTAACAAGTGGACTTTCGCCATCTTGAGCATTAACTATCTGTCCTTCAGCGCCTGGAACTAATCCCAACCAAGGAGCTGTTTGCATGAAACGCTTTGTGTCTACCTCTCTCTGCATAACAACAAATTTTTAGACTAAATCATTAGACTTATTAGCCTTAAATCTTTCACAATCTGTCTGATAGGACTGACCAATACAATATCGAGAAGTCCCATTGTATATATCACACTTCCAATTTCCTTTATTCCTTGTAAAACTTCTGATTTAAGTTCTGACTTTGTGCCCCAGTTTAGTTGTTCTCTAATAAGCCTCATACAACCTGTAAATGAAACAACGGAAAAGCATCTATGAATAAGAATATATACAACACACAAAATCGAAACACATAAATAATACTGAAACTGGACATTAACCTGTGACACCACCATCAAAAGATAGCAATCCAATAGACTTGGGCAATGCTTCTTGCAATCCAGAGATCATTGGCTCGAGTATTGTTATCTGAAAGTTAAAAACATAAGAACTATTTTAGCTGTCTCCCTGTATAATTAGTACGAGGCAAAAGGAAAATTTGATACAAAATGTACATATACCTTATTCGATATATGATCCAGCAAAGCTCTTATAAGCCAAGGCAATGATCTGGATCCAAGAAGTTTCACTATGGAAAATAAATGTGGTATCCCGAAAAATCCACTATGCAATCGCGCATAACTTTGATGCGCTGCATTTAAGTCCTACCACAAAAGAAACATAAGATCAGGTTAATAAAAAACACAATGGAGGCATTAATATAAAATCGAAAAACGAGATTTTAAGATGGTTTTGGGACCAATTAAAAGTAAGAATAGCTTAAGAGATTGCTCGTTACTTGAGTGCCACAGTAGAAACTAGGCTTAGCAGAAGGCACTGATGGTTTCTGAGTAGGAGGAACTTTGGATGATCGGACAAACCGCTGAGTGGTATTGCAAAGAATGAAGTTTGGTAGGAAATCACTCTGCATCTCTGACCAAATCTAGTAGGGACAAAAAAAGAACCAAAGATTAAAAAAAGGTGGGAAGACAATAGACTCATAACTTATAATTCCTTCAAGTATTGTAAGCTGACCTGTGTAGCAAGTCGACTGGAAAATGAGACAAGAGAAATGTTTTCTTGCATTTCATTCAACATGAGACTGAAAGTATCTATGGAAAGATCTTGTGAAAGCAATTCATGTGAGTGCTTTAGGATATCTATAAGCTTATCCAGTTCCTGCACTTGAGGAAAGGATCCACTTTGTATATCATATAAAAAAGCAATGCTAATGCAAAAAGAATCATGGAAATGAAAGAAAAAAAAAAGCTTACCACTACAGCACATAGGTCCTGGGACTCAAAACGGTCAAAGAGAAACTCCAGATTCTCTCTAAAAATTTTATTCATCCTTTGTGCGATCAAAGTTCTTAAATTAATTGTTCTACCAAGTATCTGCACATCACAACAAAATTTAGTAAGAAGATTGAATAAACATGCCAACCCACACATAATTAGATGCAATGCTTGAAACATAGTCTAAATCTATATAATATCATAACAATGAAGCGAAAGATTTGACTAGTTGTGACTTTCTCTCTCTGTCCACCCGGAAAATGAGAGCAGTATTATTGTTCACCTTTACTTTTGTCATCTTAAATAACGCCGTAAACCTCACAGGCTGAATGGAGAACTTTTCACTATTGTCCAAGGCAAAGAGAAATGATGGATCAAGAAGCTCACTGTTGAACTCAACAATTGATGTCAAAACAGTTTAGCACCTTTCATTAGTTAATAGTGAAGCGGATGAATAAATGAATAACCAAGTAATTAGATACCTTGCTGACCAACTCTTGTAATATGTGAATATAGACTCCGAGAGTCTTGAAACGAATATATCAAAACCATGGTCCACCTACATAAAGAAGACATGATACAAGAAACGAATTTTTATGTTCAAGAAGACATATAAGGTTATTGCTGTTGAGATCGGTATTAAAACTATAATTACCTCAGCCTCAATTTCATCATAGAGGAATCTCTGCCTCAGAACAACCAGAGCTTGTTGAGCTGAGTCATTATATATGTCAAAAGGGAGCAGAACACTCTCAAGAAGGCCCGAATTCTGGGCTTCGAGAATGTAGTCTACCAGCATCCACGGTAGTGAGCATTCAATAGGAAACTGCAACAGTAAACATACAACTATAAGTGAGAACAAGTCAGGACTGAAGTGAAAGACAAAGTGGCAAAATATAGTATAAACCTTTTCATATTGCCGCTTACCTGAATAACACGTGAAGACTCCAGGTAAAATTCTCTAAACCACATGAACCCGAGATCAGTCAATATTCCAATACTTGCTGCAGCCATGATGTATTAAGTTAAGGTGTCAGCTTATGAAGCTAATCATTATCAGGATGGCTCAATAAAACCAACCGAAAAGACATTTCAGCATGTGGGTTACCCGAGTAATCTAATATGTGTAGAAAAAAGCTGAGCTTGTAAAAGAAAGTCTCTAATTGCTTTAAGTCATTAACAGGAATCTCAGAGCCATTATTTCCAAAGAATCCCCCAGGCCTCCTCAGATTTCCACCAGAGACAACCTCATATATCAAAAACTGCAAGCAATGCACCTGAAATAGCGAAACAGCGATGAGTTTAAGCACTGGGTCTTAACATCCATCTAAACTAATCATGAAATCAACACACACCTGTGCTGCTGTTGGGGCAACTGGCCTCGGGTAAAAGAAGTTAGCTCTGCTTTCATCACCTCCATGTTGCGAAGATGGCATCTCATGTTCGGGTCTGGTATTTGCCATCCAGTCAGCCGAAAGTGTCCGCATATCAGAAAGAATCCTGATATGCAATCATACAAATGACACGGTCAACAATCTGAAAAGCTTAAACTTAAGGGAATGTGAGTTGAAATAAAAAGAAAAGAAAGGAAAACTTATTTACCTTGAAAGATCTTTCTTTTTTCGGAAGGTGGTACGCAACATTGTGGCTAATGTGTTTTGTACAAAATCTTGAACTTCGGCATGTATTGTCTCCCATAAAGCGTCTGCAACTAATGTGTCACAGCGCTGCAGCATCGATCCTACACTCTTTATATAGCCAACAAGTTCTACCAAGGCTTTTCTTTCTTCTGCAGTATAATTGTACCTCACCACCTATTGAAAATAATTAAATACTTGTTACCATGAAAGAGAAAAGTATATACTTTAAGAAAATGTTTAAATTGTTAAAATATTCCGCAAGTTTTACCTTCTCGTAGTCAGAATATGATCCGGAAGCTTCCTGCGTCTCTCCTGCATCCCTACACGGGCGAGAGAACTTCCAGGCACATTGCTCCCAAATGCGTGCAGTCCATCTGCTTAACAGTTGGAAACCTTCAACAACCATATCGTACATGTTTCCTTTGACCTCTCTGCACCATTCAGTATATGCTCCATCATTTGACTTCAACAACAATAACTGCATGAAAGCAAGTGAGAAAAACATTCTAGAGACTCAAGATAAGAGCAAGAAAATCGGAACTCCAGGGAAAGTACTAGTTTGAGCACCTGATTCATGGATGAAGCAAATCGGATTGCGAAATCGTCGTGCTCAGCACGGAGGGCTCCAATGTGATTGACGATCAAATAGTGCCTCTGATATGTAAAAATATGTAAAGGCTTGCAATTTTCAAAGCAGTGTTCAATATACAGTAATCCAGATAGTTTTAAAAATAGGTGGGTAACAGTACAAATAGTAAAGGATATTCTAGAGCTTCACGTGGAGGGAGCTCATGAGGTGCTGGAAGAGTCAGAAGGCGAGTTTGTGATGAGAACTTTTGAAAGTATACTGACAATTCTTTCAAAATTGCAGCAGGAGATAGATGGAGGTCGGGAAACGCAGGAATGACAGGATCATTCTGATAATGGATAAACACAACAAAGATGATTAGCAAGTCGTAAACAAGGCTTTGAGGTATATTGGCTGCGAAACTCAGGTATACAATGAACTTCAATACCTTGAAAATGTTGATCAATCTGTTGAGTTTTACCCTCTTGTATAAAGCCTCAGTATCTTTCTCAGATGGTGTTGCTAAAACAACAAGAACGGGCAAGACGCGGAGGAGAATATACCGCTCAGGAAAGAGGAGGGCGAAATCCAACTCCAGAGACTCAACGATGAAGACTATGAGAACTTGGAGAATATCTTCCACACTGATTTTACTTTTAAGGAATCCAAAAAGTTTGAAATATTGTCAAATAGCTTAAGGGACTTTAGCAGCATGCATATCCTGAATAGAGAGACCCATAATAATCTCTGTAACCACAATAAGTTGACGATAAATGTCTAGACGAAAGGATACTTGTTCACGCGGAACATCTCAACATGCAAATTGAGTAAAATCGCCCATCTTGTGCTCAGGAAAATCTGCATACATAAGAACTCTCCTAAATATTTATGAAAATTCTCAGGGGAAGGCAATAAAAAATTATTGCAATAACAAGCCATGCAATCACCTGTAAGTCATCTAACTCCTCTCTCATTGTATCTGTATCTTGCCACTGGGCACTGACTTGAGTGAATGTTCTGAAAAGAGTGAAACCGAAAAGCCTCTATGAAATTACTTCAACTCTAAAAAAAAAGTGTTAGTAGCCGAGATAAATAGTGATGGCCATAGATCTACCTACACTCAAGTGTCCTATCTACAGAGAGAATGTAAGGCAAGATATTGTAATTTTTTTTACCTTTTATACCAAGAGAAATCATTAGGAATGCTAGCTTTAGCATTTTTAAGATGATCAAGCTGAACCAAGACATCAAGCAACTTTAGCATTGACCTATATTAAGTAACACCACTGTTAAGTTATATTCAGGAGGAGTGTTTAAATATTCGAGGATGTATACAGAACATAATAAAGAGAAGTCATAATTCACCAAAGATGTGTGACTGTGGGGCCATTGATGCGCCGTTCAGGTCTTGAAAATCGCTGCATATCAGCAGCTAACTGCACATATATAGAGCATATAGGCAAATTATGTCTTATGCAGGAATGTAAATGAACAGAATCAGAAGGGGAAGGAAGTACACCGTACTTTAGCTGAAGCTGACGATTGCCATCTCTGAATTTCACGTAAACGACTCATTTCTAAGTCCAAAACTTGATAAGTTTCTAGATACAAATCTGATTGACTATGCTTCATAGATTCGGGAAGCTGCACGTATATAATTTGAGGAAAAATATGTTATTATGTAAGAGACAAAATATGAGCACATCCAACAATACATGATAACATATTGAATCTTATTTTAGTAATTTCTATTTTCTAACATCCATTAGTATATTGCTTTCCTTTTTGCGTTATACTTTGTACTTCAAAAGGAATCTCGCACAGTGGGAAATAGTCACTGCTTTCACAAGCTGAACCAAAGATATACCTGAGGCAGTGCTTTGACACAACTTCTATACGTATATAGAATTGATGCCATCTCCTTCCCTTCTTGTATAAGTGTATTCTGCATACAATCAGTCGAAAAATGACTTGAAATACTCAACCAATCTGCATAACTGTACAAAAACAAGTACGAAAACAAGAATATAGCTATGAAATCTTAATTCATCAAATGAAGCAAAAGAGGAAGAGTCGCATACCAACTGGTTAAGAGCTTTGGTGTCTTCTGATAGAGACAACCGGTATGCTGCAACATCACTATACTCTACAAAATCAACCATCTTAAAATCAGTTGTCTATTATGCCAAAAGAGTGAAAAAAAAAGAGGAAGAAGAAAAAAGACACAAACCGATGGGACTATCGGTTGCTGCTCTTTCAGCTGAAACCATCACAGCTGGTCCTTGGACTTCTGGTTGCTCATCCTATCATGTCCCCAACACAAAATTTCAAAATGCTTGAAGAAAATTTGCTACAGTGTCTCCAAATATTTAAGAAGATACTTAAAAACTATTTTACTTCTGATTAGGCAATACAATTTTGAAGATTATCAAAGATCCGCACATAAATAGGCAACGAAAATAATTTATCTAGCAAAATGGAACAAAAATGAACAGTTCATCTCCTTTCAAGTCAAATTTCAGAAATTGAACTCCAGAGAGAAGCATTATAGTCAAAGATTGCGAAAAGGATTGATCAAAAGAAGCACAATTTCTAAATTTTGACAACATCGCAACTACCTCTAAGGAGAATGTGGAAAGAGCTGCGATTGCTTCCTCTACAGGAACCGCCATTGTCGTCTATTGACTAACCTGGAAAGATCAGAAGAAGAAGCAATTAGCAGCCGGGAAGTAACATCGGCGAGACTGAAGGAGAAAGATTTTAACTTTGAGTTTCTTACCCAGCAAAAGTGGAGAGCTGTTACTACTTGGAGCCGATTGATTCGGGTTATGTTCTGGTTCTTTGTGGACAGAGATCGAGAAATTCCTAGTACTCTGTCCGAACCAAAGATTTCGCCAAGTTGGAAGCTTTCATTTTTATTTTATTTTCGTGTAAACGAATATAGAAAAATGTTTTTTTTTTTTTTTTTCCGGTCCTCTCGACTCTTGTTCGTCTTTTTTACCTCTAACAAAACATTTATCTTTATTTGTCTTTTTGTTATATTGCTCCTACATAAAGAAGTGCTTGAAGATAATTTTAGTTGTCATCAAGTTTGCTTCACAGAAAAGACAAGATGTAAGGCTTCGTCTTAAAGCTAAATGTTGGGTGTATATAATAGCGTAAACTAGTTTTGGAAATTAGAATATTAGTGAAATGTGACAAAAAACAAAAAAGAATATTAGTGAAATAAAAATCATGTTTAACATTACAAATAACTGGATCCTTCATTTTGCCGCCTTATTATATTTTTTATTTTCCTAATTGTAGATTGATGATAAAATTTTCGGCCAAAGTGGAAGATTACTCACAAACATGATTTTTATTCCAAAAAAAAAATGTTGAAAGAATTACGATTCTGATATACAGAAGGGAAATTGGGTTATTTAACACAACAACAACAACAACAAAAAATACAACTTTAGATTGAACAGTAAACAAAAATACGTCAAGCTTCTAGAAATAATCAAATATGTAACTATTTGTTTTTGGTTTTACCAAAGCCTAAGCCAATCCGGATCAGATCACTTACTGTTTAACGTTCATGGTTAAGTGTTGGTATCCTAAGAAAGGACATACGTCACATACCAAAAATATATGAATTAAGAACAATAATAATCTATAAAAAAAAAACCAAAGCTGTCTTAGATTCAGAAAGTAACTTCTTTAGTTACAAAAGAACCGAAAAATTCGACGAAAAAAAAGAAAAGAAAAGAAAATAAATTGGAAACAGATGGGAGAAGAAGAAGAAGAAGAAGAGAGAAAGAGTAATTATTCATTCCAATGATTTCAAAAGCCTGAAGAGACCCGCTGCTTCTCGAATCCGCGAAAACTCAATGCAGAAAGCTTGAACTTCTATGAATAGATCCTTCACTGTTCCATTTTTAACAAAAACCTGAATATGTGATACCACGATATTTGATAGCAATCAGTCAAAACAAAAAAGATGAACATACATACCGTCGATGATGTTGTTCCGAATTAAACTTTGTAAGAAAACGCAAACAAGCCGTACAAGCCTATTCTGCATGTATTTATCTTGCTGCTACAGATTGAAAACAATATATCACTATACCATTTAAGAAACAACCAAAATAAAAGGATTCTACAAAATTGTAAATCAACAAAGCCAAGAACTTAATCATTACAGGATGATGCATAGAAGCTTTGTTTTAAATACACAACTTCGATTGAGTGCTTTGTTTTAAATACACAAGAAAAAAAACAAAAGAAAGCTTTGGTTTTATACCTTGGCGTTCTCGCAAGATGATATACAATTAGTGATGTAAACGCGTATAAATTCCTTGGGAAGCTCAACTGCAGTTGTGAGCCTATTCACAACTTCCATTGAGTGCAGGCTCATGTCCATACTTACAAGAGCTGTAAAATAGCTGCACAAGCATTCTCAGATTCCCACTTCTAACGTTTTTTTTTCTGTGCTTCTTTTTAAGAATGTAAAAAACAATGATAAGGTAATGACTTACTCAGCAATCTCTGGGGAGTTAATCAACTTGGTGAGAATCTCAACTGCTATTTGAGGATTGTGCTCTACTAATTGCTGAGAATAAGAAAGTAAATCACATCATAGAAGAGAAAAAAAAAAAAAAAAAACTGCCAGATAATGAAATCACATACCGGCAGCTTCCGTGGAGTTATCCCACAGTGATACACAAGCTTTGGGTCATTTGCCAATTCCGTAGTGATAACCTGGCCAACAAATGAATAAAACAAATTGATTCCATCACTCAAAAGGTCCAGGTTATAAAAATTGACACAGCTGTAGGAGGCAAGGCTGATCAGTTAAATCGTCACAATCACTATTGTATCTATCGCATGGCTATTTTCCAGAAATTCGTACTGCAATCAGCTCCCTCTTAATATCCTACTGGGAGCTACTATATCTTTTAATCCAATGAGAAAGGGAAAAAGGGATAGCACGACTTCTCTCACAAAACCAAAGTATGTCTGCCATACAAAGGCCGTCTTTACAACCTTTTAAAATTGTCCTTACTGTCCCATTGCAATGTTAACTCACTTATCAGTCTTAAAGGAAAATAAGCAATAACAGGTTATCCTAAGAGCAGGATACTACTTGCGTGACTTTATGCACATATCAAGGGTTGAATAGCGATATATACCTCTTGCTCCGTAGGTGAAAGTGTCACCTTTAAACCCTTAACAAGCAAGTCTCTAACTGTTGCACCTCTGCTAGTATCAGCACACATTTTATCATCCCAAACAAGCTCATGCTTGTTATCAGGATCAATCCAAAGCAACTGTAAGAAGTTAAACCATTTTCAGTCAGTAAGGATAATTTAAACAAGTCAAATAATGGATTAATATTAGTCTTACCTCACTCTGATGAACCGGGTACCTCGGAGGAAAAGGACGGATCCATCGAGGACCAAATCCCCCAATCGTCAAATTGCTCAATATTCCAGATATGGCCTCATCTCTATCACCAGATCCAATTTTGAAATTCCCTCCAGCTTGCACATCAAACCTAAAAGAAAATTTTGACTCAGATCATCCATAAAGTCAACTCAAAATTGACACATGATGATATAACACAGAAGATTATGCTGGCGGAAAACTGGAAGCTTGCAACAAATAGATCAGAGTCAAATGTAAATAGCAGTTAGAAAGAAATGGAATCCGCTAGCTCATAGTTTACGTACTCTGGAGAGTTCGGATCACACCCACGAGGAACATCAGGATCATGCAATAGCTTATTAAGGGAGTATTCTGCAAAAATGTGACTAGATGGTCCAGGATCAGCTTTGACACCATACTCTCGTTGCAGCTCTCCTAGCTCCGGAAAATCCTGACAGAAAATCACCATAATAAATCACTAACCAAAAACGTTTCTTTTAATGTTCTCCAAGTGGTGTTAGGCATAATACAGTAACAATTATGAAGAAGATATGATGGATTAAAGATATAATTGGAACATCAGATGTCTATGTGCCTACAGCTCTTACGTGAGTTGAAGGATCAAACGATTTCGTATAATCAACAGCCGACTGTTTGAGAATCTGCAAGAGAGTAAACTGTTGTTACTTTAACTGATCATGAAATAAGTTTTCACAGGTCACAGATATGATAGAATTATAAGAAAAGGCTTTGAATATGCCTGATCAGAGTAATTGATCGATTTATGACAAAGATAACTCAACCCAGCAAACAAGTGTTCACCAAGGAAACAAAAAGTCTTGGAGAGAGTATATGTGAAATTTGACTTTCATAATCATATTTATAAACAATAGAATCAACGTTGAGAGATATTCAACAAAACGTCAAAGTATGGACATTATTCATCCACAGGAGCATTATGAATCATGATTCTGTTGAGTACATATCAACAGAAAGAGTAAATTTTGAATTTACATGAAATGAGAGAGAAAAAAGCAGAAAAACAGCTCAAAGAAACAGCTATATCTTACCTCGTTAGCGTTATTGTAGCTATTCCATTGTAAAAGGTGGAGAAGAAATGCTCTCTCACTCATCTCCAGTTGCTCATTACAAGCAGCCTGCAAAAGGCATAGATATTGTTATTCTTTCACACAAGAATACCACATCATGCTAAGACACAAAACATGTTTGCCTAAATCAATGTAGAGAAGGCCGAACAGGTCACTATATAAAATTTAGCTTCAATGAGTACATGGAATCTCATCATTCACAACTACAATGTCACTTCGATAGATAAATGACCAACACTAACTACACCAAGCTTAACACTACAAATCTGCTTCTAAAATTAAATTATACCAGCAACTAAACTTCTACAGGATTAACAACACACTTATTACATTAGGAGACAATCAACAAGAATTGAGCTACTCAACACAACTAAGCAGGCCAAGTAATATGCATTTCTAGATGTATATAGCTTAGAAATTTTCAATCTGTTTGATGGAGCAACCCATATTAGACGCACAACAATGAAAGCTGCTTACATTTATCATGTCAGATACGAACGGGTTGACAGATGGTTTCTGGGAAGAATAACAATGGTGTATGATAGCAAATGCAATTAGACGGTCAGTACCCCGGAGTACCATCAGATCCTGCAATCGAACCAAATTTCATTCGGTTAACCCCAATCTGAGAGTAATATAGCCTATCCAAAAAGCAAAATTACGAAATGAAAATCAGACTGAAACAGTTTCTTAATCACTTTTGATTCATTACATGTATCCAATGAGCAGAACAACGAAGTGAACTCTAATTTAGACGATAATTCCAACACTAGATTTTTCATTCACGAGTTCATCGATATCCAAACCACAGAAAGAGAAATGAAGAGTTCATATCTCTCTACACACATAATAAACACGAAACCAGCAAAAGAAAAAAAAAAAACCCTAGATTCAAATCAAAATCCTCCAAGTGAAATATCCCAAAAACCTCTCTAAACTCGCTACTGTCACACAACCAGAAAAAACACAGGAGCCGAGCAGCGAGAACAACTTCAGCAACATGAAGAAAAGGAATATAGTGAAGAAGAGGACATGCCTGCAAAAGCAGTGAAAGAGAAGAGCAAACAATGAAGTGACGAGGGCGTGAGAACTTGGAGTTGAATTCCGATAGAACGTCTTCGATTGGCCGGAGATCCGATTTGAGAAGCGACAGAACAATCGCCGTCTCTTCCTTCTTCATAATCATCGTTGATCGATCCTCCTGCTCCTGCTGCGCTAAACCTGGATTCCAAATTTTTCAATCTGTGAGATTTTTTTTTTTTTTTTCATAAGTTTCTTCGTTTTTTTTTCTATATTCTCTGAAAAAATGAACCTTATACCTCTTACAGAGTCAGAAGGTCTGGGGGCTTGGGTAAAGTCTTCTGAGGCCATTATTGGAAATTTGGCTATATATTAGGCTGTACTATCTTTTAAAAATAAGAGAGTTTTCTGGATTTTAAAGTTTGTATTTAGAGTTAGTTTTAGGTTTTGTTTAAGGTTTATATAAGAGTTAGGTTTATACTTTCTGATTTACATTATTTAATTACTTAAAATTAAATATAGACTATTTTTCTCAATTTTGACTATATCATTAATTATCATTGTTTTATCACTTTTACGTTACGTAACTAGTTTAAACCACGTGTTGTACATTAGTTTTATAACTTTAATTAAGATTTAAATATTTATTGAGTTTAGATTTTAGGGTTTAAATTATTTCATTACTTAAAAAATCAAGACTATTTTTCAATTTTACCACAAATTTTTGACTATATCATTAATTCTCATTTTTTTTATTATTTTTACGTTACAAAATTAGTATAAACCACGTACCGTACATTAGTTTTAGGAGTTTGGTTAAGATTTAGAGTATTAGATTTAAATTTATATTTTAGTGTTTACATTATTTCATTACCTAATAATATAGACAATTATCTAATTTTGACTATATCATTAATTTTTATTGTTTTATCACTTTTACGTTGATAAACCACGTGTGCTACATTAATTTTAGAACTTTAGTTAAGATTTAGGTTTAATTAAGTTTAGAGTTTATGGTTTTAAACTATTTTATTACTTAAAATATGTAGACTATTTTCAATTTTGCTATAAATTTTTTGTCTATATCATTAATTTCATTGTTTCATCACTTTTACGTTACAGGATTAGCATAAACTACGTGTCGAACATTGGTTTTAGGACTTTTGTTAAGATTGAAATATTTAGGTTAAAATTTATATTTAATTTTTACATTATTTTATTACCTAAATATATATATATATATATATATATATATATATATATATTGTTTCCCAATCTTGACTATATCGTTGTTACGTTACGAAATTAGCATAACTAGTGTATTATCCGCGTCCTGCGCAGGATTTTATTTTTAGATAATGATTTTTATAGAAAATAAAGGATACTTACCATCTTAAAATCACCATATATATATATATATATATATATATATATATATATATCTAACAATCGACAATGATTACATGAGATTATACTTAATTAGGGCTCGAGACGATATCAAGGTTGGTAAGGTTCGAGGATTTTATTTTTAGATAATGATTTTTACAGAAAATAAATGATACTTACCATCTTAAAATCACCATATATATATATATATATATAAATATAACAATCGACAATGATTACATGAGATTATACTTAATTAGGGCTCGAGACGATATCAAGGTTGGTAAGGTTCGAGTCCCCTGCTCCGATGGATTCTTCCGATCTAGTTTCCTCCATGAAATAAAATATTACTAAGGTCCAATCTCTCTCCTCCAACATGAACAGTCTGTTAATCTTAGTGTGAAATGTGAAGGTGGTGTGCAAATTCTCCCGAAATCTAAATTCAGAAATTGGAGTAAATAAAAGAATATCAAAATTATCGGAGTTCTTTTTTTTATATACATCATGAATCTTAAACCATATTGAATTAGGTTATATGATTCTATGAGGTAAATTGCTCAATTTGTTATATGATTCTGTGAGGTAAATTGCTCAATTTCTCTAGATCTCACTCTATTCTTTGTTTTTCAATGTTTTTCTTCGAGAAACTTAGAGTCTTAGAGCATGTTTATTAGTGATACTGTCATAGAGTCTCAACTTATAATATTTTGATTTTTTTATTTAATTTCTTTAATTATTTAAATAGTAAATTACTAAATAGATAATAGATCAATAATGTAAAGACACGTGGTAGAGACTTGTCTCAATAATCTCTTTCTCTTGAATTGCAATACCTTTTCTTATTACATTATATTAAACTGATATCTTTAGGCGTAAACAAAAAAACATAAGCTAAATTGATTATTTACACATTAGAGTCTACGTCACAAGCTCGGTACAGTTTAGCTATTTTTAGCTTTGAAACTGATATTAATTCTGAAAAAGCTAAACACAACTTTAATACTTAAAAGTACTAAGGAAAAATCAATATTTCATTATGATCAAAAAGAGACTCGAGATAATTTTGAAGAAAAAGTTTATTTTCCTCCATATTGAAGTTCGGCGAAGGTAACATGTTCCATAAGTTTCGGTTACCAAAACATGTTAACTTTCTCACATTTATACTCTTCAACTCATTTAAAAGTAAGATTATATTTAATTTTCATGGCAAGAGAAAATCATGAGATCAACAGATATGTTTAGTATCACACCAAAAATTGCATTGTTTAGTTTCAGATCACAAAAATTAACATGATTAACCAAAGCACAAACTCTGTTTTTTTCTCTGGCTTCTCTAGTTCTCCATTCTCTAATCTTAAACAAACTCTTTCCACCTGAATAGTAAATGCCTATAGATTCAATGCTAATCCACAAGTCCTAAGCAATTAAACTAAAAAAACCATTTAAACAGAACATCTAACAGAGTGAGATTCTCTTTTTCATCCTCTTTTTCATACCTTCCTTCTCCTTTCTCATCTGATTTCTCTAAAGATAAAAGCACGATCCAAAAGAATTAAACATATGATTAAATCATAAGATATATGCATTATCGCTCTTGCATCAACACTTAAATAATAGACTACGATAATTCCTCTAAGCAAAACAACAGAAAACAACAAACAAACCATTAGCAATCGTTAATTAATACTATAACGCAAAATACAATAAGATACTAATACAATTAACTTATCAAAATAACAAAATAGAAACCATGAACGCATAAATATTTAAGATTAAGAAAACAAACATAAAGGATGTGTTCATACAAACGAAATATAAGCATGAAACGCACCGGTAACTCCATCATGAGATCACCAGACGAACATAGTTGCTTTAAGATGATTCAATAACCTAACTAAATATAAAAAATATAAATATAAAATATAAGAAAGTGCATATAAACAATATGAACGTACTATGAGATGAATGGTCATAAAGCATAACAACCTAATGCCTACAATCAAATAAAAAAAAACATGGGAATTAGGTGTTGAAAAATAAATTGGCACGATCATTGTACAATTGGGAAAAAAACAAAATAACCTTCAAGATTCCGACTCTGAATCCCAAACAAAACGAATAGGATAACCTGATGAATAACAAAGACCGGAATGCTCGCCTATTAGTCATTCATATAGAAACACTTCGAGGAAAACATGAAGTTAACTATTGACAAAATTAAGAATAAATATACAGTATAACAAAAAGAGATGTAGTACACTAACCGAGCTATAAAGGATATCAATCAAGATTATGCAATCTCAAAGATCTCAATGAGAAGTCAAAAACAAAGACAAAAACAAAGTGAAAATTGATGAGAAAAAAACAAATTTTGTTAAAATACGTTACAAAGCAACAACTAATTATAAATTAGATGACCTTCGACATAAAGAACATTTGTAAATCTTTCCAAAGATCATATGTCGAAGAAGGAATAATCAATATACCTCGAAAATGTCCTAAACAAAAATCCAAAAAAATATCAGTAAGATATTAAAATCATTCAAATACAGAACGCTTGCTTAAAAAATAAATTTTTGTTTCAAAATCAAGGTCATATGCTAATTCTGACCAACGTTATCACTATAGTGGATGTAATAGATTTTGTATAGACATTGACATCTAACTTTTGCTAAGAATCACATTTTAATAAAAAGTCCACTGTTTATCCAAAGACAAAGACAATTGGTTTTCTAAGAATCAAAACTCTCAATCACACAATAACAACACCAAGCAACTCAAGCAGACTATATAACTATTCCGATGGATTTTCTAGTTCTTTTAAAAAAAACACGAAACAATTGTACGTAGAAAACAAAGGCTCGATATATCCAAATTCGAATCCAAGAAACTAAAAAGAGAAAATAATAAAAAAGAAAACTATGAAAACTTAAAAAAAAAACATACCATTTTTAAAGGTGGAGTCTTCTCTTCGAAGCAAAAATAATGAAATCCAAAAAAAAAACATAGGAAACAAAAGAGATCAATTATATTAACAGAACCCCCACGAATCACACAAACCATAAGAACCTGCCTTGAAAATATCTTCAAAGAATATCACAATTGATAGAATATGGAATATCATGCATATGAACAAAAATAACAAACGAACTAACGAATAAAAAGCAAAAAAAAAGAGCCAACCTTAGCTTATTTGTGGGATTACAATTTAAAGTTGTTATCCAATGCTCTCTGGTTGTTCTAATGTACAATAGCTTTTAAACTCGTTAGTAAAATTATTCTTTCACCGTTAAAAAGGAATATTACTAATGTATATAATTCCTAATTAAGAAATTTCCAATCTTGTAAAAACCAAAAATCGACTGCAAAGAAAGAGATGGGTAAAAAGATGCTTACGCTGCCACATGTTGATTGTGGTATCTTGATGTGATCATATGTGAAGATCAACTTCACAACCTTCTCTTCTATCGCAGTTGTACCACAAATGCAATTTCTTGCAACTTAATGAATAAGAAACACAACTTACGTTAGATTCAGGAAGAAGAGCAACATGTACATAAATTTCGTGGGTGAAATTTATTGTTTCAAGTCTCAGAAACCAAAAAAAACTTGTCAATGCTTCCACCTAATCATCAACAACATTAAAAAATAATAGAGACCAACAATTTTTAATAATGGGGAGTAAAAAAAGATAAAATAAAAAAGTAGCAAAAACGTAAGAACTAAGAGATGAAATCTCTTTGACTCGATGTGTCCTTGAGAAAATAAAAGACTCGGTCATCTTGTCTAAGGAATGTCACAAACGGACTATCTCAATTTACCATAATTCTATGTAAAGAGAAGATTCATGTGATCGACCATTGAGAAGAAGAAAAGGTAAGAAATCATGAACTATAATTAGACCAACTCAGTTTGTGACCATAACAAAGGTAAGAAAGAAAATTCATAAACCGTGACTTACCAGCACGTTGGACAGCAAGAATAAAACGAAACTGAGTTCACCATGAATGATATAAGCAAAATATCGCTAATAACATCATGCATCGTCAGAATCATATACAAAAGAGACTAATTTATAAACATAGATGTTTTTAATCACCTTTAAATAGTTTTTGCTTTTGATCTTCTATTTTTCTTTGTTTTAAGGTTTTTTTCTTCGCAACCTAAAATAATAGAAAACACATCACAAAGTTAGGTTAAAAGTGGTAGCAATATGGTAGATTGATAATTGTGACTGATTCTTTGATATCAGATTTATAATGTTTCCATTAGGAAGTAGTAGGAAGGAGCCCATCACAATTTGACTCAAAACTATCATATATAGAAACTACGGCATGTGTGTAGTGTTATTATATTTGATATATTATGAAAGTCTTTAGCTTTTCTTAATCTGGACTTCGAAAGCTATTTGTGGTAAACAAATTGAAACGTAGCTTGCAAATAGTTCTACGCAGTGCATAAAGGTTAATTAGAATTTTGGTTTTTCAGATCTTCCACCTGATGAAGAGCCTTTAGACTGGAGCAGAAGAATGACAATAGCGGCAGGACCAGCAAAGGGACTGGAGTATTTGCATGATAAGGCAAACCCGCCCGTGATCTACAGAGACTTGAAATCATCCAACATTCTTCTAGGCGATGGCTATTGAAACAACCCGACCCGTTTATTTATTTATTTATTTATTTTTATACATTGGAATCGAATTAATGTTCCCATAAACATTAATTCGCAATTTTCAATCAATTAACACACATAACCAAACAAACCGATTAAACCAGTAAAATGCCAACCACATTCATTATAATCAACCAGAACCATGTCAAATCAAATTCAATACTTAACCAAGTCTAAATTCCATAATCTCTAGAATTCGCTAGCAACCTAGCAATTCAACATAAAAGCAAACAACCGAGACGCTGGATCATCTCCTCTTCCTTGCCCGATTCTACGATCATATTTTCTCTTTACCTGCATCACATGGCAAAACGAGATGTGTGAGTATTATCATAAATACCCAGTGAGACGGTCCTCCCATCTACAGACCATGTACTCAGTAAAATAAATCATACAATACCAGAATGAACAAGCAGCACGAAAGGCAAGCAAACGAAACATCAATGCATGGAACGACACTGTGTCGCGCGACACAGCGCGCAGGAACTGGGAAACGAGTCTCATCCTCTCATGACTCGAATCCCAATCCGTTCCACTGCAAACCTGTACCAAAACGTCCACAACAACCACAATCCAAGCAAAATCACAGCAGCAATCAAACATATCGTATAACCTACTTCCTGAGAGTCTATGGTCGCGCACTCACCTCGAAGGATCGAAATGAAATGAAACCAACGTTCACTAAAACCCTCGTACACGATGAACCACTGGTCCAATTCCGAAACAGGTGACTGTTCTGGAAACTAGACACACACAGCTACGCGTCGCTATGTGGATCGCCCCCAGAATCCTTGTGGTTCGATCGGAATTCTTCTCTGAAACCGACTGATCGCAGATAACAATATGCACAGATCCATCGAATTCAAACAGCCATAACTCGGTGAGTAAACAACCAAAAGACGAACCGTTTTCGCCTACATCACGAGCAGAGATTGGAGAACCTACCCACCAAAAATTGCTCCAATCCGCCTCGAATAGCCTAGCCGTTTGCCCTCTCAAACTTCCGAACAGAAGACAGAAGCTGTTCTCACTCACGAACCTTTCAAGAACAAAGCCTCTCTCTCTCAAACCTCTTCCAATCCCTTAACATCTGATTTCTGATCAACAAAAAATACGGCCAGAACACTGTTTCTGCCTTTTATATCGAAACCTAGGGTTTCGCTAAACCGACCCCGAACCGAAACAATTCAAAACGAACCGACGGACCGAAATCACCCCTTGTGTCGCGCACTCCACCAGCCAACCGCCCTTTTCGGTTCACGGGCGTTACAGCTATCACCCAAAGTTATCTGATTTTGGGTTAGTTAAGTTAGGTCCGTGGGCGATAAAGGATTATGAAAATTTCAAAAAATAATCAAACTCAAAACCAGACATAATAACAACTTACTTTGATATCAAAGAACACAAAATCTGGAGAACAAAACAATAAAATAAATCAGATCAAACCAAAAGGTTAATTACCAAGCATAAGAATAAGAACTCAAAAAGAAATTAGCATCATACGATACAGAAATAAAAATTGTCAAACCCTCGTAATTATATAATGACAATGAAACATGCAAAACAAAACACTTAAAGGAAAATTATGTCGTCTAACTAACAACTATGATGTAAAATTCTTAACTGAATAACGACTGATAAACCTGAAAACAAACTTTCTATACACGAACAAACAAATTTACCACCAAACATAGCAAGCGTGAAAGACGATCTTACCTCAATGACCAGGTTAAAATTTGCCCAAAACAAAATTAGGTTAAAAAAGCACAAACATATAATAGAACAAATCCTACACCTAATATATTTATATAAAATCACGAAAACAGAAATCATGTAGCATAAAAACGAAATTCATATCTAGAGTAATGAATTATATATGCAAGTATTAGCTTCGAGAATAAAAACACAGACCATGACCAACCTAAGAGTAAACAACACAAAGAAACACATTTATACATGATAAATCAATTAATATAAACCATAAATTGATTTAATAAATGATATAATATCGTGAATTTTTCATGCGATGAACCTGTAAATTAAGAGAGAAAAAAAGCAAATGAAAACAAAGAAATCGTTAGGAAAGGCGAGCAAGAGAAACATGTAATAACTAAAAGTTCTCAAAATACGGTAGGCCATAAAAACCAGAAAATCAGACCTCTGAAACTAAAACTGGGAGACTAAAAAGTAGTTTGGAGAGATATTATATATTACGAAAATTAGGTCTACGAAATAGAGTCAAATAATAGGGCTTTTGTATGACCAACTTACTTGTATGGGCTTTGTTTAGTATACAATCTGAAAACCTGCCCAAACTAAAAACGATGGCATTCCAGCGTAAACTACATATTAATTTTGACTCTCTCTTACAAGGGGATATGTTTTCTTAGCCGCTCGAGTCAAAAATGACATACAAAAGTAGTTGGGAAAACTTCCGGCTAATGTTCGAAAAAATCAATTTATGTATAATATTATGTTTGTTTTGTTGATACGCTCAAATTTTCCTGAGCTACTCTCTCAAATTAAAAGATCATTGTAGTACTTAGGGGTCAAATCCACATGGAATCGGTTCACACAAAAGATTGATGATTTCGAATTAGGTTAAGCAAATATGTATGAATGTAAAGTAGAAAACAAAGCAAAGAAGCAGATTGTGATATGGTTCTAGTAATCAATGAGACAAAAGAGTTAGGCTATGGGCAATTCTCAGGAATGAATCGAAATTAAGGATAAAAGACTGTTAGGATTTTATTAAGCACAGTTCTAGAACTCAAACACGAATATAAAACCAATCAACTTTCGTTGCAGAGATTATCTATGACTAAATCCCTAAATTCCAAATTTCTTTGCAAACTTAGTGAATAAAGACAAGCATTAAGTTCGAGTTCAATTGTTCACAAAATTCCTAAGCCAAATTTCTTTGCAAATAGATAATTTTGCTCATCTAAGATTAGGTCAGGTTGTTAATAATACTTTCGCATCTATTAAAGCAACCTAGGGTTTTCAATTTCAGTTGATCAATCATAAAATCAGAGTTATAGCAATCTAGATGAAGAACAAGAAGATAAATCCCAACGGTAATCAATCCTATCAATTTCTCATCAATCCCTTGAATCCCCAAAACCTAATAAGGAATCTACTCAGACATAGATGATGAAAACATTATCAATAGAAAAGAGTAAAACAATTGTCTCAATAGAAAACAAGATATATCCTCAACAATGGCTAAAAACTCGAATAAATAGGTCTAATCACGTTTTTGGTTCAATCTCTATGACAAAACCAAGTCAAAATTGGACAAACTGCAATTTCCTTTTTCTCTAGCGAACCGGTCGGTTAAGGGCAAACTGACATGTCGTCATTAAAACTTGCATAACTTTCTATCCAACCGTTGGAATGACCTCAAATATCTTCCAAATGAAAGCTAACTCAATGTTATAGCGTATGTCAAATTTTCAGCTCGATCCGTCGGTGTAAAAGGCTTCAACGAGTGCCAAACTTCTGACATTTCTGCACTTTTTCTTCTCGTCAGACCTTGCATCGATCGACGCAAGAGGAAATATCGACTCCGACTTCATAACTTTGGCTACTCTTTCCACAATGCTCCAAAACATTCCAAAGGCTCCCATTATGCTCAAAACGTACGTGGACCTATAAAAACGTGAAAAAAACTCGAAAAATACCAAAAAGACTCTATAAAAAGGACTTATATCATGGCCAAAAATCGGTAAAAACCATGATATATCATTTGTTCATCGAATAACATTTTATTTAATTTATATAATTTAGAAGAAAATATCTTGAACTGAATCGAATTCATATGAAACAATGTAAGTTCCTAGTTTAGAATCCAAATAAGTAGTAAGATGGTAACTAAAAAGGTGATTATTTTGTATGCTTTTATACCCGATAGTCGATGACAAACTAAAATCATCAAAACTCAAAAATCAAAATAAACGTAAATTGGATTAGACACCAATAAAAGCGAGGCAAATAATCAAATGAACCACCATAATCAGAAATATAAGAAAATCAAAAGTCAAAACAGACAAGAATTAAAGATGTATTTCCTGGTTTGAGGAAACTTGGAGGCTGATTTGCCTAATTGTGTAACAGTTTGATCAATGAATGCAGTGTTCTGAGTTTTAAAAAAAATATGAACTGAAAACTACAAATATATAAACAAGTTAAAATTTAGATTGAGTTATTTCATGCTCTTGCATTTGATAGTCGATACATACAACTTGTGAATCCAATAAACATAAATCAAATAAACGAAACCGAATTTCCCAATTCGACTTTAGATGATCAAATGTGTGGCTCATAGGGCAAGAGCAGAGCTAAGGTTCATAGGGTTCATATACTTGGTGGATCCGGTCAAGATATGACGGACTATCATGCGGTTTGCTTTCTCAGTCGGATGAAACGCGTCCCAAAACACATATAACTCTCGGTTTGGACACAAGTTTGACAATACCGTACACAACCCCATCCCATTATACGGCCCTTGTCCGCAACAAGCAACCTTCGACGTGATAAATCCTATAACCCCATCCGAAAGCAATAGATTATTGTTATAACCCTTTCTTGTCGATGAAAGTAAAAAGTACATAGTTAGAAGGGACAATTGAAATTTAATTACCATAGGTTCGTGGAGTGCTTAGAAAATCCGTTTGCATTTGGTTAATGTTTGCGGCAATAAACACGTTTTTCCCAATCTTTCTGTTAATCTCATTAATCATTTGGAGTAGTTGAGGATCGTATAGGGACGCTGCTCGTTGTAGCTCGGCCGAGCATCTCCCATTGGACGAGGTTGTTCTAGCTAGCTCGGCCGGTGCACATCCTAGTGGTCCGGCTCCGGTCACTAGAACTCGACCCACTCCAAGCGAATATAATCTCTAAAAATAACATAAATTATATTGTTTGTATCTAATAGAAATCAAATCAATGTGTAAAGTGAAAGTACTTGATGTTACAAATATCGTGTGTGGGTAAGAATGTGCTTTATTTTGTATGATTGTTATTACCGTAAGTATTTTCTTGTATTCGGAAATTAGTAACCGAACGTAGTCAGGTAGAGAAAATTGGCGCGATCTAGCGGAATACGGCACCAAGAAATAGTTGTTGACGAAATCATTGCCGCCGACGGTGATTAGTACAAGCGCTTGACTCACGAGCCGCTGCGTTTGCGGTCTACTAATCAAACGACTCACACGTTGTTGGTATTGTTGGAAATAGTCGAGTTGTTGGTTCATTCTTATAATGTTTATCTGCGGTATCAAAAAATATATATATCTATAGAGAAGCGAACATTTAATGGAAACTTTATAATAAGAGATTAGACCCGGTTATATTACTTACGAATTGAAAGCCGGTATCGTTGAGAATTCCGATACCGGCAGAGGCAAAGTTGGCACCATTAAGCAGCCTCCGGCCCCTTAGCTCTGGACTTAGGTACGGTAACGGTGGCTCATCGTTGCCGATTGCTTCACCTAACCAATATTAACCAATTGATTATTAACTATTAGTCAAGTTCACATATTGTTTGTTTGTTAAGTTCACATGTATCAATTGATTATTTAAGTCTTTTGGTATATAATTTACATTTTACGACTAAATATGTATATTTTGTCGAAATATTGAATTAAGATTACTCTAAAGCGAGTAATGAAGTTAATTAAAAACCAAACGAAGTTAACAAAAAAACCAAACGTAACTGATAAGATCTGGAATGTTAAGACCGTTGGAAAACCGGCCAGTTGGTCTCCGAGTTGGAAAATCGATTCCATACGGCGGAGAATCGGCACGTGCAGTTGTCACCAGATAGTTGTTGTTGCCACTGTCCACGAGTGAGTCGCCAAACACGTAAAACGCACGTGCCTCAACCACGATCGGACCGGACATAACCAATGCTATCAACAAAGAAACGAATACTATAACCAATGATTTGGATTTTCTAGTTGTGATCGCCATAAGGGCACTTACTTTTCTTTCGTCAATTTGAAATGACTTTGTGAAAAAACTGAAGATGAAGCCATGAAGGAAGAGTAGAATATATGGTTGGATTTTTGGTTTTCACTTTTCATATGATTTATTTTAATGTATTCAATCCCGTGTTATGACAGCCAAAAGTGTTTCTATTATTTTTTTATACAGTCACCGTTGAGGATATATGTTTCTAAAATAATCAAAAACCAGTGAGCATATATAAACTATTATATACATTATTTTGTTTTTCCTTGCGATCATTTCCCTTCTAATGCTCCATTTCTTTTTTAATTTAATGTCACCCACCAATATCCACCTCAAGTGTCACAAGAAGGAACGAAAGCGTTGGGACACAAAATCATTTATTTACAACAGGAACTCACATGAGGCTTGTGTATGACAGATCTATAGACTTATAGAGCAACAATAAATTGTCCTGGTTATAAAAAAAAAACAATAAATTGTCCTATAATAGAGAAGTTGGTTCATATAAAGTTGAAATAAGATCAAACTGTTTGAAAGCTCAGCAAAGAACATTCAAAATTTGATGATTTTTCCCCACAATTGGTTTCTTCACGATTTTTACCCACACACTTCAAACCAAACATATATATATCTAGAACATAACTACATTGTTTCCGTGAACAACAAAATAACATTTTCCAATTAGATTCTGAATATATATAAGATATCGAATGCTAAATGCTAATCTATTAATCTTGATTTTTTTTTGGTAAGAGGAGGAGACAAATGTCTCCTGATTTATTCAACTAAAAAACCCGATTACACACGAATGCTTCTTGGGTACAAAGACCCGGAAGCATCCTCCAACACAATCGGATTAACAACATCAAAACTAGAAGTAAACGTATGAAAACCTAACGGTAACGAAAACACATAGTTCGCCAATCCATCTGCAAGACGATTGGCCTCCCTATACACATGCGAAATACGGACTATCCAGTCCCTTGATAAAAAGCCATGGCACAACCGTACCAGGAATGACAGCGAATGTGAATCACTTATCCCTAACGTAAGAAAACACACCACAATCTCCGAATCCACTTCTAGCTCCAAGCACGTGATCCCTTGCTCCCAAGTTATACATAATCCATAGTAAACTCCCCATAATTCTGCTAGCGGAGCGAAACATATACCAATATTTAGCGCAAATCCTCCCCGCCAAAGCCCTTCGCAATCGCGTAACACTCCACCCGCGGAGGCTAGACCAGGATTTCCCCGTGAGGCACCGTCTGTATTCAACTTCATCCAACTATCACATGGTGGACTCCACGCAATCATCCTCTCCACTATTCCCGTTCCATTAGACTTATTTTCTGCTAGCTCATGCGCAACCAATACTTCTTTAGCTAGATCTTTAATGAACCGTACCCGATCGCGACATTTTCCGGTAACACCGAAAACATTCCCACACCTCCATTTCCACCCCCACCAAGCTGCCATCGCAAACCTCGTAGCACACGGGCTTCCGTCTGTTACTTCATCATCCCCTAGATTTGCATAAATCCACTCCAATAAGGACTTCTCAAAGAAGGAGTGTACCTTTCTCTGAGGAACGAGTCGGTTCCAGATCCTTGCCATAGCTGGACAATCCCGAAGTACATGCATGATAGACTCATCACCGCTTTTACATACCTGACAGAGTCCCGAGTCCTCTATATGTCGCCTATGCCTTTCCACATTTGTCATTATGGTTTGATGCACCACTAGCCAAAGAAACGTTCTAACGCGTTCCGGTGCCATCACCTTCCAAACTCTCTCAAAGATCTTTTCCATGCCTAGTTTGGGTCTGTCATCTTTAGTCAATAATGAGTACGCCGATTTAACAGTGAAACTGCCATCTGATGTTGCACTCCAGGATATATTATCCCTAGCACCCGTGATAACATCTAACACCACCGCCGAGAGTCGTAGGCATATATTTTGAGGCACGTAGGGCGCAATCCGTGAAAGTTCCCATTCCGTGCCATCTCGCCAAAGGTCCTGGGCACAGACATCTTCCTCTCCATCAAGTAGAACACTCATTACAAGATTCACTAATTGCACATCCAAAAGCCACTTATCCTTCCAAAACCGTACCACTCGGCCATCTCCAGGGACCCAACTCAATCCTGGTCTCACCACTTCTCTCAAACCCAATCCTATACTTCTCCATGTTGACGATCAATTACTCTTAGCCATCATCCAAGAGTTATCATATGCCATCCCCACTTTGTACTTGTGCCGTAATAATCTCGCCCAAAGACTGTCCTGATCATATAATAAGCGCCACCCAACTTTACCTAATAAAGCTTTGTTCATAGAGCGAGCTGATCGTATACCCAACCCACCCTCCTTTTTCGGTACACAAACTCGATCCCAAGCTATCAAGTGTTGTCTCTTTTTCTCTGCAGTGCTTTCCCACAAGAATGATCGCGAAACTCGGTCCAAACTATCTAATACACTCGCTGGTAACGAGATTGTACTCAGAGAATGGACAGGGATAGACGCCAAAACTGATCTGGTGAGAGTCATTCGTCCCGCGAAACTTAAGAATCTCCCTTTCCAGCCTACCAATCGTGAAGCAACCCTCTCAAGAACTTCTCCAAACGTGCCCTTGTTAATCATTTTTTGTAAAACTGGCATCCCCATATACTTTTCCAACTCTCATGTGGACTTAACTCCACTCTCATTACTTATTAACTGCGCTAAATCCCGATGTACATTGTCAGAGAAAAAAATCTTCGACTTTTCCAAACTTACCTTTTGACCCGAGGCTAGGCAAAATCTTTCTAAAACCCGCCTTATCACTCGTACTTGTGACATAGATGCCTCCGCAAAAAGTAGAAGATCATCTGCAAAGCAAATGTGTGATAGCTTAGGGCCACCGCGGGATAAGCTAATTGGTTTCCATTCTTTGGACGCAGTCGATATCTCAATTTGATGGCAGAATCTTTCAATGCATAAAACAAATAAGTATGGCGACAGAGGATCACCCTGTCGAAGCCCTCTTGACGGTTTAAAAGGCTCTGTTTTTTCTCTTTTCCACAAAATACTCATTGATGGTCCAGCCACACACTGCATAATCCACCGAACCCAAGTAGCCTGAAGCTATGCCGAAATAAGTGTATCCTCTAAAAAATCCCACCTTATACGATCATAAGCCTTTTCAAGATCCAACTTAAGTAGCATCCAACCCTTACGCCCCTTCTTCCTTCTCATAGAGTGTACAGCTTCCTGAACCACTATAATATCATTAGTACTCAACCTTCCTAGAATAAAACTTGATTGAGCCAGACCAATGAGCTTCGGCATTACTGCCTTTAGTCTCGTGACCATAGTTTTTGTAATCGTTTTAAACAAAATATTACATAAACTTATAGGTCGGAACTGTGTTATTCTCTCCGGTTTATCAACTTTGGAAATTAACACAAGCAACACATCATTTAGCTCACACGACAACTCGCCTGATCGGAAAAACTCCAACTCGAACCGGGTCACTGATGAGCCAACTACATCCCATCATTGCTGGTAAAACCCAGGTTGGAACCCGTCTGGCCCTGGTGCTTTAAATTGTCCCATACTTTGAATCTCTTTCTCCACTTCCGTACCAGCGAACGGTTTGTTCAATGCCGTTAGTTCATATTGCTCTAGCCGTACAAAGCCACCAATTGGCAGTTTTGCAACATCCTGCTCAACATCCGCCATCGAATAGAGACAAGTATAGTATTCAATCGCCATCTTCTCCAATTCCTGAGAATTCGAAATCCATCTACCATCATCATTTTTCAGCATCTCAATCCGTCCGCCTTCGTCGTATGATAGTTGATGTATGAAAGAATTTCGTATTCCTATCTCCCAAGCAATCAACTTCTCTCGAGATTTCTGAAACCAGAGTACTTCCTCTTGTTCCAGAACCACATTAAACTCTTTAATAAGATCCTCCTCTTTGCGTAATAAATCATCTGTTTGGCTCGTATCCAAGAGATCTTGAACCACTTTGATTTCCGAAACCAAGGACTCCTTCCGTTTGTGGATATCTCCGAACACTTCTCTATTCCACTTCTTTAGTTTAACCCGAAACCTTTTTAAAGCTTCAGGTGTATCTACTGTGTTACTCCAGGAGTTCAACAACAGTTCTTTAAATCCTTCATGTTTGAGCCAAGTGGCCTCAAATCGAATGGTCTTCTCCTCGGGTTCCCTTTATCCTCCGGTATCAGCTGCACATAGAGAGGAGTGTGGTCCGATGATAAGAAGGGAAGATGAGTCACTACTGCTTCTTGCCATTTTAGCCTCGCATGGGCACAACACAAGACCCTATCCAGCCTTTTTGCTATATAAGTATTCACCACTTTTCCTCTGCGCCATGTAAATTTATTACCTCTGAACCCCATATCAATCAATGATAACTCATTTATCCATTCCCCAAATGATAGAGAGTCCGTAGACAGCCGATCGCTCCCACCTGTTCTCTCATCCACATGAACAATGGTGTTAAAATCTCCTCCTATAATCAATGGACCATTGACCATTTCAATGACCGCTCATAACCTGTCCCACAGCCCACTCCTCCGACTCACAGTAGGAGCTGCATACACAACAATCAGATTGAATAACTCTGGTTCACTTGTCTTTACCGTCGCATAAATAAATTGGTCCGACAATTCCACAATAACTACATCTCCCACGCTCGATCTCCACAGCAACCATAACCCACCACTCTGACCAACTGCGTCAACACGAAACGAATTCTCAAATCCCAAGCCCTAACAAATTTGACTAGCTCTATTTCCTCCCGCGTGTATCTCAAAAATTGCCAAAATATCCGTATTAAATTTCTTCAGGATATATCGGATAGATCTTCGAAAATTGGGTTTATTCGTCCCCCGGCAATTCCATAATATCCAATTCATCATTATAAGCCAAAATATGTAATGAAACGCCGAGGAACCCCGTTATGCCACCGGCATCCCCGCCACTCCTTTCGACGGGTCCATGTGCATACTACTTTCTGATTCTCACTCGATTTCGCCAATACTGTGCTAATATCATCGCCAAATCTCTTATTTAGTATTTTCTCCATTCTTGTCTGTTCTCCTTCACTTAAGAAAACCCCTCCTGGTCGACCTACATCTCTCCTCTCCACACGAAGTCTTTTTCCAGACTCAAATAATTCATCCCCTCCACTAACCGGCCCGAAGACCAAACCACATGTGGGTCTGTTTCACTTATTTTGTTTCACTCGTGGGCCAACCTTCTCTATGGGCCTAATGGGCTTAATAACATTAGCACGAGTACTCATAAACTGTCCTCTACCACCTCCTTGACTTCTATCCACCCCTTGTTTGACCAAACCTTCCTTAACTTGCGTGATACTCTTCCCTTGCCTAGGGTTATTCTCCATGATTGCATTTTCCTTATTCTCTCCAGAGGAAATAATCACTTCCCTCATTTTCGCATTTACCGTATCAGCCTCTAACTCTCCAAATCTGTTCGAGATCATGATATTTTGTGGGATCTCATTAAGATTCCTTCCTAAGTCTACCTCCACTCCCTCCACCGCGACCACCGCTTGACCCGCCGATGACCCCGAACCTCTTCCCCTACGTCTCACGGTTGTAAACCCACCAGCACATTTGCATGTGCCCTAGTCTCCGTACTAATAAGAGGCAATGGTGACTGTACATGATTATCTCGATCTCTCTTGGGACACCCATGGATTAGATGGCCATACATTCCACATTTCGAACAGATACTAGCCATGCCCTCATAGGCTACATAATACCTTTCTCCATTAATCATCACCGAGCCCTTCAAGGGTTTTGTTAGGTTAACCTCCACACAAACTCTAGCAAAACGGGCCCTCTCAAACTTCAATGTCGTCGTATTGACTTTGACAGGATTCCCCAAGCCTTTTGCAATTCCCATCAAAATTAATTTGTGGTAAAAGTTCACTGGGAGATTCGCCAATCGAACCTATACCGGCGTTGTCACGATATCATTTTTCAATGGATCAAAATCCGGCGACCAAGCCCTCACCATAAGATAGCTCCCAAATGCCCTCCATGGACCACCGCTCAACGCCGCCATATACTCATCCTCAACCTCAAACCGAATCATAAAAAAACTGTTTAGATAGATCCATCACATACATAGCTCCTCTTGGTTTCCACATCTCCTTTAACTTCCGATTAAGACTTGTGATCGAAACGTTTCGCCCTAACACCTTAACAATCATGTAGTGCTTCCATAACCCATTCATCGCATCTAAGACCTCCTTGCCAATTGTAATGACCGGTTCTCTATCCACTCCATCCGGGAATTCCAACTGCATCCTCTCCACAATAAACTGATCCTCCAAAACACTCTCTGGCAACAAACCACCACCGACACCACTTTTGATAACCTTTTGTGCCCACGAACCCCCTCCATCCGGAGTATCACTTGGCGGTCGACCCTTATCTCCGATGTCATCCATTACCTCATCTCGACTCCCAACTTCCTGAAATCCTAGATTGCCTCTTTCGTTGCCCATCTTTATTATAAAAAGGCTAGTACAACAAATCAACTATTAATCTTGATATTATATATATATATATATATATATATATATATATATATATATATATTTTCAATCTTTTCACTGAAAAACTATCCCAATATATGTTGCTGTCGATTAACCACCAATGAACTCAGTCCATTTTCGTTTGTAACTTATATAATTCTCATAAATCAAAGTTTTTTTTTTTTGAATTGAATGTTAAATTTTTATTCAAACCAAAAAACGTTTTTACAACAAGTGTTACATTTTATTGAATTGTAAACTGGTTTTCCTTCGATATTACGAACTACACGAATGTCCGATCACGCTGTTACAATTGTCGTGTTGCAAACCATTCCAGGAGGCCGTCCATATAGTTTTCCCCTCCTAGTTGTCGAATTGAGCTCAATCTATTTCGTACAAGTTTGTCGACGGTACGAATGAGTGTCTCCGTGGGAAGATGTTTCTCTCCATGACGACGGTTGTTTTGTTCACGCCATAGGTGGTATATGGTGGCTTGAAACGTGTACCTAATGAGAAAAAGTCTCGTGCCGCTGAAGTTCCCGTTTTTGAGTAGTGCGATAAGATCCTCCCATACGATTGTGTAGTTATTGTCGAGCAGACGGTATGTGAGTCCCTTCCAAACCGTTGATGTGTAGCTGCATTTAAAAAATAGGTGGTTTCGAGACTCCTCCATAGTGTTACAGAAGACACAATGGCTCAGTCCAGCCCAAGTTTTCGTTCGATCCCCTGTTGAAAGACGATTAAGCATCGCAAGCTATGTCAAGAACGAGTACTTTGGTGTTGCGTGGGTAAACCACACACCGATGTACCAACTCTTGATCGGGCTTTTGATTCTTATTTGATCCCATGTTGCGCTTGTTACAAACTTTTTTATGAACTTATCTTCTCCCTTTCTCCATAAGGCAATGTCAACACTCTCTGATTTATCTCTACGTTCCAGGTTTAACTCCTCTTCTATTTGATTCAACACTTCCACCCTATGTCGTCTTTTCCGATGATCCCTCATTGCATCTGCTACCGTGGCAGTGCTTGAGATTCCCATGTCAATTGTCCCTCGAATTCCTGCAATGGTAGATAATTTTCCCAATTTACACCAAGTATCATGCCAAAAAGACGTTTCCTCTCCATTACCAATCTCTCTTCGGTGGAAAGTTTGGGCCAAGTATCGATACTTTAGTAACTTTCTCCACATCCATGTCCTATTAGTTGTTGAATCACTGACCGTCCACAAATAACCATGGCGTAGAAGTGTTTTCATTGTCCATTTCACCCAAAGTGAATTGGAGTGAGATACAATGCGCCATATTAACTTCAAACAACTCACCACATTTTCCTCTTTGATGGATTTAATCCCAAGCCCTCCTTCCTTTTTTGGGCGACAAACATCAGCCCACGCCACCTTTGACTTTCTTGTATTTAACTCTGGACCCGACCATAAGAATGCTGCGCATAATCCTTCAATCTTCTTTATACATTGATTCGGTAGACGAAATGCTTGAATCCAAAAGTTAACAAGACTTACAATAACCGATTGTAGTAGTTGTAATCTACCCGCATAGGAGAGATGACGCGCTGTCCATGAGCTCATTCGAATGCGTATCTTTTCAATCAAGGGTTCATAATTTGCGGCTCTCATTCTTTTGGTCAGCAGTGGTAGTCCCAAGTAACGTACTGGGAGTGTACCTTCAGCAAAAGGGAACTGTTCCATGATTAATTCCCGATTCATCGCTGAAACACCTGCTAAGTAGATAGTCGACTTCTCTAGACTTATATTTAGACCTGAATATTCTGCAAACTCTCCAAATAGCTTGATCGTTTCTTCAATTGATCGCTTTGTACCATCAATAAACACCATCAGATCATCCGCAAAACAAAGATGCGTGATGTGTATATTTTTGCACTTCGGATGGAATCCCATACGTTTGGCAGTCGTCGCTCTGTCAATCATAGAAGAGAGAACATTCATACATATGACAAATAAGTAGGGAGATAGTGAGCAACCTTGTCGTAACCCTCTTGAGCTACCAAAATAACCCGAGAGTTCCCTATTTACTTGTACAGAGAATGAGGCTGTGGTTATACATAATCGAATCCAATGAACGAACTCCCCCGGAAAATCAAGAGCCAACAGAGTGTTCAAGACAAAATCCCATTGAACCGAATCAAACGCTTTAGAGATATCAATTTTCATTGCACAGCGAGGAGAGATCGATTCCTTATGATAGTCTTTGACCAATTCCGACGCCAGCAAGATATTTTTCATAAGTAACCTGTCTTTCACAAAAGCCGACTGATTCGCACTAATGAGCTGACTTTCTCATCGGAAAATTCGTGTCTACGGCTCCTCACATAGCCAAAATTCATGTCATAGTCAACAAAATCTGGAATCTCGGTGATAAATCACTCAAGATCGATGTCTTTGAGGTAAACTCAACAACATTCAAGTTCAGAATCAGGAACAACGCAGCACGTGATAGAATTCTCCGACGAGGGATGTGGAACATAGCTGATGTTCCGATGATTGTTTCGAAATGGTCACCAAACATAGAAGAACATGAACCAAACATGGAAGCAGTCCCTCTGTGGGTAATTATGAAGAATGTTCCCCACAAACTTTTCTCCAGGACAGGTTTGCGGTTCCTTGTAAGCGGTATTGGAGAGCTAAAGAGGCTACACATCGATACAGAGCTCTGCAAAAGTTTCGACGAAGCAAAGGTCCTGGTGCAAGCGGACTTGAACAAACCGCTACCTAAAGCTTTCAGGTTCAAATCGCAAAAAAGAGTTGATGCACAAGTGAGTTTCGAATATCCTTGGTTGCCTCCTCGATGCACATCTTGTAATAAATAGGGCCATGTCTCGGAGGTATGCGTGATGCATGGGGGGTACAATTCACTCTCATGAGACGACCTACAAACAACCTTGAACCAAAGCCTCAATCATCCAGTCCACAAACCAAGGTGTCAAGTAATCGATCCGACACGGAGCAGCCCATTTTCAACAACACGAAGCTTCAGAACAGAGCAACTTGACACAGAGCATGGTCGTGGAAACTGGACCCACGATAAATTTGGCTAAGGAAGTTGGAACTCCGCAAGCTGTCCAAGACTTGGAGACGGTTATAGACACTTCTAAGACAGGGGATGAGGAGAATTGGCAGACGGTATCACCTGGGAAGATTGGGAGACAAGAAACAACAGACCAAATATCACCGGTTGGTATCTGTCCATCAATATTTTCAGTTTTAGAGGATCAAGGGAAATGAATAAATGTAAGGATAAAGAAGATGATGATCAGTTGGAAGAAAGGAAAGTGGTAATTCAGTATAAGGAAGAAGACAAGGTTTATCAAAAGAAAAGCAAGGTTTCAAAAACAGAGGAACAAAGAAAACGCACTAGGCATCCTCGAGCAGCGACAAGAACAAATGCAAAAGGTATCCCCCCTAATGCCGGAGGCAAAAGGGGAAAAAAACATTGATTTATGTCTAGATTCTTCTGGAATGTGCGCGGCTTTAACCAATTCTTAAAACATTCCATTGTACGAGAGTGGGTGCAGAGTTGTAATTTTCAGTTTGGTGGTTTATTAGAGACGAGAGTAAAAGAGAAGAAATTTCAACGAATTGCGGATTCGGTATTTCCGGGATGGTCTATTATGTCCAACTATGAGCATCATAGGCTTGGACGAATTTGGATTGTTTGGAAAGATACGGTGAGAATAACACCAATGTACAAAAACGATCAATTGATAACGGTTTCGGTATTATTGGAGGGTAAGGAGGAAGAATTTCTTTATACTTTTGTCTACGCATTGAATCTAATGGAAGAACGAAAGAAGCTATGGGATGATCTTCGACATCACCATGACTCACCAATGTTTAGAAATAAGCCTTGGATGATTTATGGGGATTTTAACGAAATTCTACGAGGTGATGAACACTCACATTATGTGGCTACAAATCCATCGACGGGAATGGTTGATTTTAGAGAGGTGGTTCGGTATTGCTCTCTCATGGATCTAGGATATCAGGGTGATCGCCTTACGTGGTGTAATAAGCAAGATGAGGGTCTTATTTGCAAAAAGCTGGATCTACTGTTGGTTAATGAATGTTGGTTGGATGATTACTCGCAATCTTATTGTGTCTTCGAATCTGGAGGATGCTCTGACCATTCAAGAGGAAGGTTCTATCTTGGCACGCCATATCAGAGAAAGAGGAAACCTTTTAAGTTTGTCAATGTGTTGACTAAACTACCACAGTTTCAGCCGATGGTGAGAAATTTTTGGGAGAACACCACACCGCTATTTCTCTCCACGTCGACTCTTCATAGATTCTCCAAAAAATTAAAGGCCATTAAACCAGTTATCCGAGAGCTGAGCAAAGATAAGTTGGGAGATCTCTCTAAACGTACAAAGTTGGCTTATGAAGAGCTATGTGCCAAGCAATCTCAGACACTTCTATGTCCGAACAAAGATAATATGACTCAAGAGTCTATAGCTTGGGAGAAATGGCAGCACTTATCGAAATTGGAAGAAGGATATTTGAAGCAAAAATCAAAATTACATTGGCTTGCGGTTGGAGATCAAAATAACTCCTACTTCCATAAATCGGTAAAGGTGAGGAAAATGAAGAATAGTATTCGGGAGCTTAGGGGATCAACCGGAGACATCATTGTGGATGGTGAAGCTATAAAGAAGGAGGCAGCAGATTTCTTTAATAAATTCCTTAACCACATACCCGTGGAATACAAGGGTATGAACGTAGATGCTATTAAGGAGTTGCTGCATTTTCGTTGCTCCGATGAAGACAGGGAGAGTCTAATTAAGAATGTCTCGGATGCAGAAATCCAGAAGGTTATATTATCTATGCCAAATGATAAATCACCAGGACCAGATGGGTTTACAAGTGAGTTCTTCAAAGCTGCATGGCCACATATTGGGAAAGAATTTCTGCTTGCTATTAAATCCTTCTTTGCTAAGGGTTTCCTTCTCAAAGGTGTGAATTCAACCATTTTAGCTTTAATTCCAAAAAAAAAAATGATGTGAAGGAGATGAAAGATTACAGGCCGATTTCATGTTGCAATGTCTTATATAAAGTGATATCCAAGATTCTTGCTAATAGGATAAAGGAGTTAAATCAAAGTTATTATGTCTTTAATTCGATTAAGAAAGAATTCTTCTATCTTATTTCATCATTAGCACTTCACCGTTTGAATATTGGTTTGTGGGTTTTAGGCATCCACAGTTAATTTTAGCACTTCAATTAATTTATCCTCATCTGCAAAAATTACGATAATGTTTTTCTCAAAAAAAAAAAAAAAATTACGATAATGTTTTTAGGGGAAAAAAAAAAGTATGGTTGGGTAACCAATAGGCCCAAGTAATGAAGCTCTAGACCAAGACCTATGTTGTCATCAAACCCATATATACTTCCGACAAAAGCATAATTGTCAGCCACGTCGGTTAAGAGTGCCTCCCGGTTTGTACCGGTTGGTTCTTTGATCTTCTCCAGAGTATAATTTTAGGTTTCTTCTTTCAATCGAACAACAGTTACCGACGAAATCCACGTTTCAATTTCTTCTCCATATCACAAAAATCAATTTTGTCTCTGAGCAAAGAGTTATCGGCCTTCGTTCTCAGGTAGGCCTAAAACCCTAAACCCTAAACCCTAGCAGAGCAAAAATCTTTCACAACTGAGGAGGATGCGTCCTTCGTTTAACTCCTTCCAGCCTCGAGGGCACCCTCAACGACCGCAACAACAACAACAACAACAAGTATCTCTCTCTCTCTCTCTCTCTCTCTCTCTCTCTCTCTCTCTCTCTCTCTCTCTCTCTCTCTCTCTCTCTCTCTCTCTCTCTTTTTTTCCTCTTTCACTCGATCAAAATCTCTCTTTTTCAACCACAAAATCAAAGATTTTTTCGTATCGATATCTCTGTTTTTCCCTTTTTTGTCTTTAGCAGAACAATGGATATTCTAATCATCACCACCAACATAATGGGTATCAGAACCAAGTGAATCCCAATCAATTTGGAATGATGAATCCACAGATGATGAATAATCCAATGATGGGTCACATGAATAATCACATTCCAATGCCTAATATGCCAATACATCCCCAGTTCTTTAACAACAATATGCCTCAACAACAACAACTTCACCAGTTTGGTTTGCCCAATATCAACCACTTGCTTCCAACCCTCTTGGGGAATCTTCAGTTTGCAGTTGCTAATAACAACCTTATGGGTCACTCACTTCCCTTAGTTCAACCCAATTTTTTCCGACCGCCTCTTGAACCTTCTGCTTTCACTTCTCGGCCACAGCTTAATTCCTTTAAACCCCAAAGTTATCCTCCGGCTCCAAATCCCCATCAAAACCACCAATTGCAGCGGCCTCCCGGTTTCGCACCGCCACGACCACAGGTGAAGGTGATACTTCTTGTTTCACTCTGCAGAATTGTCTTAAGCTGTTTTCCTGTACTTGTTGTTCTTTTAGTTATAACTTTGAGCTTCTTGCAGGGGCAGTCTGGAGGAATTGTGAACAACAACAATGGTTCCAATTCTAATGGGAATGATTTTCGAAACAAATTTACAAAACATCATAAATTCAAAGGCCCTGGTCAAGGGTATGTTCCTCCTACGTACTTGCTCGCCTTTTTGATTATTTGCATGACACAATCTTGGTTTATATGTATTCTGAATTATTGTAGATTCCAGAGATCCCAGTCGCATCAAGCAAATAATGCAAAGAAAAAGTTTGGGTTCAATAAGGATCGCACGGGTAAAGGTTAGTCCCATTTCCATCTAATCACATTTCTGATGTGTAATTGTAAGACTTTTGATCACACTTCGAAGTCTTTCAGTTTCCTTGGAATGCCGTATTGTCATTAGTGTAAAGAATGTTGTGAGTATCAGTTGGTATTTCTACACTTTGTTGTTGATTGATTTACTACAATATATCAGTTAAAGTCTATAGTGTTGTGTATAGTCCTATGTTTTGCAAATATTTATGTATGCTTTACCCCAAATTTCCTTGTTGGTTAACAAGGTGTTTTTCTTTTAATATTTAAGTTTTGATCTCTGCATTGATGACTTTAATTCAGGGAGCTACAATAAGATGGCAAGTGGGCTTGATGGTAACATAGCTAAGGAGAAGATAAGGTATTGCGAGGTCTCAATATCGTAGCACTTTACTGTTTGGGTCACTAATTTTCTTTTGGTCACTCCAAATATTTCCTATGAGTGTTTATGGTCATCTTCTGGATTGCTGAAAATCTTTTGGTCTATCACTTTTTTTCAAGTTGATGTCAGCCCACGAGGTTTAGTCTCCAATATTGTTTCTTTTGATGTTTTTTTTTTTCAGGATTAGATCATATGCTTTGCTCTATACCAAAAAAGAAATCCAGCAATGGCGTGAATCTCGGCGTAAGAATTATCCAACAAAACTCAATGTTAAAAAGGTTAGAGTAACTTCCAGCTCCTTTAATTTGTAAAATTCACTCTTTCGGGGTAAATGCTAAATGCTAAGTCTACTATTTGCAGAATGCTAAGAAAAATACTTCAGAATGCACCCTTGACGAGGAGCGACGTCAGGTACCCTTTATTTTGGTTTCTCCTTTTATAGAGTTAGTTATTTATGGTTATGCCAGATAGAGGCATTAGATAGAATCAATTGGCAAATCTTAAGAAATTCTTCATAGTCCCAAAGATTATTAGAGAAGGGTGAAAAGAAACTATATCTGCTACTTGGTGTGAACATATGAACACTAAAATTATAGTTTGTTAACAAGTAATCTTCATGAATCTCAAATCTATTCTTGAAATTTTGTCTGTCAAGATCAGCTTGCCAAAATTGAAATCTCATTAGTGTTATGATTCTTGTTTTATTTTTAAGTTCCCGTGAAGATGAAAGAGGTCATATAAATTAGGCTTGTTATAACAATCTTCCTATAGTCTAGTCATGTTTCTTCTTTAAATTTAGCATTTTCTTACCTTGTAGCTATTGATTTTTGCATTGCAGCAACTCCATGAAGTTTTAGCAAAGCAGGCTGAGTTAGGTGTCGAAGTTGCAGAAGTCCCTTCATATTATTTATCCAATACCGAAAAGGGGAGATTTCAGAATAATAGACACAATAAGCGAAGACATGGTGACAGAGACAAGTTTAGTAAGAAACCAAGGTTTGACGACAATAATTCATCTCAAGAATCTATTGTGATAACTAGAAAACCTACTTTGCTTGAGAAGCTCCTAAGCACAGACATAAAGAGAGAAAACAGCCAGTTATTACAGGTCTTCCGGTTCATGGTAATGAATTCATTCTTCAAGGAGTTTCCAGAGCAACCTCTGAAGTTGCCTTTGGTTATGGTAGAAGAAACTGGTTGTGAACATGATAGGGAAGATCCAACAAACGAAATTGTAAGCGATGACGATGATGGTGATAGTGATGTTGATTCGAATGGTGACGATAACTCATGTGATGAAGCTGTTGAGAAATAATGTATGTTTAAGTTTGTGAGCTCAAATACACTATAGTCGTTTTGTGGCATCAATATATTTTTGTTGTCTGCAGCAAACAATGAGATAAGAGTCTGAAACATGAACATTAGAGGGTAGTAATAAACTGTAATTTGTTTCACTTCAATTATCTTTGGCATCCACACCACAAACATATCCTGTAACCAGGTTATATGATTTGCCTAGAACAATTTATAAATGCAAATTACTGTTGATAAAAATGGGAGAAAAGTAAACCACGAATTCGTTGGTTTTACTTTTACAAATCCTCAAAGAAAACATATCCAAGCTAATCGTAGAACCATCAATGAGCCTTCATGTTTCATGTGACGCAACTGCGTTAATATGTAAGAGATGTCATCGACTCGAGTGTGTTGCACGAATCATACGACACATGCCATACATTGTTCCATTTAGACCGTCTGCAACATTTAAGATTGATGTCTTGATTTTGGAGATGATTGACGTAAATCATTACAAAAGTGATTGATAAAATCCCTTGCATCTTCCATTTGAGAGGAAAACTAAAACTACAAAATAAATCTCATGCATACCACAGTCAAGAATCAAAAATTTTAAAAGTGCTTATGAGAGAGTTGTAGGTAACAAAACTCATCTTCCTTACTCCAACTTCATCTTTCGCTTACAAAGAGAAATCACAACATCGTACAGCTAGTTCACCGTTCCTCTTTCTCACTAGTAAACGGTGTGGCTAAATAGCGGTATGCCGGTATTAAGGGAAGAAGGTAACCTGTAGACCTACTTATCCGGTCCGGATTTCGTCGTGTCGATATAATTTTGGTACAAACGGGGTCAAGGTAAAACCTTTAGGTTGACTCGGAGGGTTTAGACTTTAAAGTTGTTTTCCCTCGCAAGTAAAACCACAAGTGATATTTACTTAAACCTTATAAATTGCTCTTAGTAATCTACTTATTTGACAAAAAGACTGATAAGAATATTGTAATTTCTTTTTTTTATATATATATAACAAGAATATTGTAAGGTGTATAAGATATAATTATAACTCGGAACTTGAATCTAATAAATCTTTTTTGTTTTACATATCGCTTAAGAAAATTACCAAAGCGTGTTCAAACCTATTTACACTTTACACACATCGGACAATATGCAAGACAGCAAGAGGAAAAGAACCCACGACGATTGGTGTATAACAAATTACTAGTCCTAAATCGAACTTGAGAGATTATTTATGATAAATACTAAGAACAGCAATAAATAATAGTCTCTCAGAACCAATTCCATGGATGTTGAAACTCATCACAACACCAATTCTTGAAATCTCCATTTTTGCCAATCAACAAACCCAAATCATCAATCTCCAAAAGATCATCCATCTCCAAATACCCTGTTGTTCCCTCCTCCACCTCCGGCCTATGCATCCTTTCTCCGCCGCCGCTAGGAACCGACGACATTGTCTCCTTATTGTCCGACGAGCTACACGAGGATGACACGTCATGCTCTTTCTTCTTTTGTTGTCCCACAAGAAACCTAGACCAAGCTCCATTATTTGATAACCCATAATTCTGATTCCTCACCAAGTTCTTTGGTTTCAATTTCGTCGAAAACGTTAGCGTAGAGCCACAGGCGGCATTAACGCTTTCTTGATCTTGTGAATCACTTTGTTTAGGTAGTAACCAACAAAGATTCGACCCACTTGAAGACAAACATCGATGATGATCATCCTCTTCTTGTACAAAACTCGATCTGTCCGACCACGAACCTCGTGACGCACTTGACGGACCGAGACCAAGGTCCAGCCCACGAATCGCATCGAGCTTACAAGTCCAAGAACCCGACCGGTGGCTCGAAAAAGACAAGTTGTTACTCACTTGCTGTTGCTGTTGTTGTGGTGGGTGCAACAAGTTGAGTTTAGCCTCGTGTCCGTACAGTTTCTTAGCGGCGTCGTCGTAAGCCATGGCGGCCTCGACCGAGGTATTGAAAGTGCCGAGCCAGAGACGGGTCCCACGGTTAGGCTCACGGATCTCAGCGACCCATTTACCCCAAGTACGTTGCCTAACTCCACGGAAAGTACACGTCGCGTTCTCTGGACCACCTTTACCTTTCATACAACCTTTTCTAGATCTCCCCATGTTCCGTTTCTTGGCCGGAGGTTGCTCTTCTTCCATGGTTATGTTTCTCTGAGGGTTGGATATTAAGTTTCAATTTAGTTAAACACTAAAATGAAAATTGAAGAGTACGTTTATATATATACGTGGGCACGTCATCAGTCTATGTAATTTTACGTGGCATGTGTATGAGTAAGTACGTGTGTATATATGTATACTAAGGAATCTCGTTTTGTTTAATAATTTAGTTAATGTCTCTGTCTAACACGAAAGCGACCTCCGACCATTGTCTTGATGATGACTCACGTGTTTCTCTCTAGCTGAGCCCCTTTTTTTGAAAAACCTTATGACAGAACAAAAGACGACCATGTTTAATATAGAGGGATTTTTTTTTTATAGGCCAAAGTACGTAGACAAATCTTTAGAGAGAATGTGCATTTCTCCGGATATGCAAATGGACCAAAAACAAAAATCCATATCTATGTAGATATCCAGGATAATATAATTTAGTTTTGCATAGCAAGTAAATCGTACTTGGAATATATTGGCATCCTAGTTCCAGCCTCATCTAATATAGAAGGATTCTTTAGAATACTATGGTTGTAAATTGTTTACCTATTAAAGGAATAAAAATAAGTCAATTTAGCAATTTCATTGAATTCCTAAAAAAAATAATAAAATTGTATCCTATTCAATTTTAGAGGATTCCACAAAAAAAAAAAAAAAGTTATGCTTAAAATTGTTATTCTACCAAAGAGGAAAGGAAAAAAAAGGGAAAAAGTCTTAATTCCTTCTTCACCACCATTTGCACCCTATATTTTGAAGTTTTATTTTCAAAAATATCATCATTTTTTAAAAAAATTTAAAAATACTATAATTTATTTAATGTTTTAAAAATACCACAAATACAAAAGTTTATTTTTAAGGGTTTATAATTAAATTTTTGAATTTAGATTGACTTTTGTAAAATTTAAATATAGTTTGTAGGAGGTAAAATTTGAATTTAGGATTTAGGGTTTAGTTTTACATATTAAAGCCTTGTTTGAAAATGCGCCGCCGAAAGCCGATTACGCGGCAAAAATTCGCTCGGCGACTCTCCACCATCTGGATTATACCCTATTCGCTACAAAAATCGGAACTTTAAAAAAACTTCAGAATTTTATTTGATTTCAGTCATAAGTTGATATATAAAGTGTTTTTTTTTTGTCTAAATGTTAAGATTTATAACGTTTGATGTCTTGGATGTAAGATCCATGGATCGCCATGCCGTTGCAGCCGGTAATATCATAGCTGGAGCCAACCAAATTCTTGATGCAAAAGGGACCCACATCGCAGTCATGAAGGGACATTCAAAAAACAAGTGATCATGGCTTTCTATTCCCCTAGTGCATAAGACACAAGTAGAGGGAACATTGAGTCCCCAACTTCTGAGCCTATCTCTAGTCAGTAAACGAGCCTTAATAGCAAGCCAAGTAGTAAAAGCATGTCTTGGGACAGCCTCTTTACTCCACACAACTTTACACCAAGGAACTCGTGGAGATTGATCTCGCAATTGTTCTCAAGTATCTTTAGAAGAGAATGTAGGTGAGAACTGTGGGAGTCAGATCTGCACAGTTAAATTTGTCAAGGGTGTTTGGAGATTAGAGATTCTATGTCGCGAACACGCTTCGAACAAAGACCGAGAATAAGAATTCTTTATTGGTGTTTCTGTTAAACTGAGTTTCTCTGCCAAAAGTTCTGAACCCCTTTTTGGGTGAGTACAATGAGATGTATATAGTGTTTAAGTAAGTGGGCCAACTAATAAAATGGGCTTGATCCATTAAGCAATATATCTACTTTAGGCCCATAATTTCATTAAGCTCATTTTGATTATGGATCTAATGTCATTTTGGGACTAGATTCAGACTGGGTCCTTGCAGACTTGATCCGATTTCGTCAGGACGTTGAAAAGTTGATCTCGTCGTTATATCGATCTTATAGAGGAGAATTCCTACCCATACAAGAACGTACCAAATGGTTTTCGCCATAGGAAGACATCAGAACCTATTGACTCTTCAGGAGGAGCTATGGTTGTGAGAGTGAGCAAGAAAGTCTGCGCTCTCTCAGATCTTGCCCCCGGCATTCTCCAACCGTCATTCCGTGTGGCCTCAATCACACGGGCGTCTTTTCTAATTCGTTGCTGCCTTGAACCAATTTCACCAATATAATCAATGAGATGGCCCAATTCAGTCCATGAGTCATACCAAAAGAAAGCATGCTTCCCATCTCTCAACTCGCACCGGAGGAAATTTTTCAAAATCGGTTTGAGATTGAGCATATTTCTAATGGTGCGAGAGAAGCGAGGGGAGTCCTCGGTTACTCAGAGGAGGAAATCGATATATAGTTAGTAGATCTATCATATTTGGAAGTATAATAACGAAAAAAGCAAAAAGAAATCATGAAGAAGACGATTATGGTTTTCAGATTTTGCTGCTCGGTGAAGAAGACGGGGTCATTTTACATTCATTAATGCGAAATTGAAAAGAAAAAAAAATATAGAAAAAACGCGTCCATTCATACTCGAACTCGTAAACAAGGCTTGGCGACCGAGACAATATGGGCTATGACAGCCACTGAACTACGGAAGTTCATCTCTAAATTTAATATATAAAGCCATATATATGTTAAAATTGCAAAAACTAATCTCCGATTAATCTCCAAAATTTTTTTGATTTGTTCATTAGGCGCTAGGCCAGACCCGAGCGTCCGATTAACGCCTTGCGAAATTTTGAACATTAGTTAAAAGTTAATTTTAATTTTGTGGTATTTTTGAAACATTTATCAAATAATAGTATTTTTTAAATATTTAAAAATGATAATTTTTCAAAAACAAAACTTTAGTTTTAAAAATTATATTTTAACGTATTATGATTAATTTTAGTTCTAAGGTTTTCGATATCTACGTTTTACTTAGGTTATAAGTTTCTGAATTGGAATAAGATATAGTTAAAAAGAAAAGAAAAAAGAAAAAAGAGAAAAAAAGGGACAAATTATACATAGAGTGACTACACATGCAAAAATGGAAGATGTCATAGATGTATACCACGTGTCATAATCGAGGACGGCCTGGCAAACGACTCTGAACACATGGCTCAACGATTCATTAGGTTATTATATCCACGTCAGAGATTATAATCTCACTGCCTCATGAATCACCATGCATTTATGAGGCGTCAGTGTCTTTGCTGTGACTTCGGAGAGCCGCGTACTGTTAATTGTAAGCAAACTGAAATTTATTATCTGTTCTTTGCTGCAGGAAAATTTAAGGAAAGGATTAAGCCCAGCAAGGAAAAAATTCCCGCACATGTATTACAAGTTGAGCTTACAAAACTCCAGCTGTTAGAGGCCAGTTCAAGCGAGTTTAACGTGACCGTATTGCCTTGGGGAAATTACAGGTATTATACTCTTGTTCTATTTGTTTAAGTAAAGCAGTAGGTATTTTGATATGGGAGACTGATAAAGAGGGGTGAGCATTCATGCTTATGTCATGGTACCATTTGTATTTGCTTTGTGTTCACTGATCAAGAAATCTATTTTATTAATAATCTGCAGTGTGGGGACAGCAAATCCTCTTGTTCTGATCGACGAGATTGATAAGGTAATATCTTAGCAGCTTATTTAGTTCATCAAGACAAAGCTATTCACCTCCAGTTATTACCAAAGTTCTCTTTGATAAAATTGTTTATTGATCCCTGGCAGCTTGGGAGAGGTCATGCGGGTGACCCAGCCAGTGCGTTGTTGGAGCTTCTGGACCAGTATCTCGATGTCACTATTGACCTATCAAAGGTAAGTGATGTTATCAATGACCAAATTTTCTTTCTTTTCTTCATGGTGTTTTGATCCACCAATTGATGGATAGGGATACCATTTTGTTTCATGTTCTAGGCTGTTTGAATTTAAATGTTGATCCATTTCCCTGCAGGTTTTATTTGTGTGCACAGCAAATGTAATAGACATGATTCTGAATCCTCTGCTAGACAGAATGGAGGTGATTTCTATTGCTGGGTATATCACTGATGAGAAAGTTCATATCGCAAGAGACTATTTGGAAAAACCCACACGCAGAGATTGTGGCATCAAGCCTGAACATGTCTCACTCTCATTATATTCTCCACTTTGACTCTGGTTTTAACTTTGGGGAGAATTCGAGTAATTGTCATGGAATCACATATTTTCTTGTGGGATTTGCTCAATTTGTTTATACTATATGCAGGTTGAGGTGAATGATGCAGCTCTTCTTTCCTTGATAGAAAATTACTGTAGAGAAGCAGGTGTCAGGAATCTCTAGAAACAGATCGAGAAGATATACCGGAAGGTAAGTTTGCTACAAGACTTTGAATTGTTTACTCCAGCCCTCAAAATCTAACATCATTAGTATCCTTTTGTAGATTGCCCTTAAATTAGTGCGCGAAGTAGTTACCGAAGAGCCTGCAGGTGCAATTGATGCCGAAGAGGCTGAAATTGTAACTAAACTCGATGTGGAGCCCCCAGAGAACCATATTGTCCAAGAAAACCCTGTGCCCTCTGCTGAAGAATCAAAGGAAGAGGCTCAAATCAAACCTAGCAGATTATGTGGGAAAACCAGTATTCCATGCAGAGAAGATCTATGAGCAGACACCTGTAGGAGTTGTGATGGGTCTAGCTTGGAAATCAATGGGTGGTTCAACATTGTACATAGAGCCAACTGTCGTGGAGGATGGGGAAGGTAAAGGTGGCCTGAATATAGCGGGACAGCTTGGTGATGTGATGAAGGAAAGCACACAAATCGCTCACAGTCACGAGAAAGATCTTGCTGGAGAAAGAAGCAGAGAACAAGTTCTTTGCAAACTCGAAGCTTCATCTCCATGTTCCTGCAGGGGCCACACCCAAGGACGGTCCAAGCGCAGGCTGTACGTTGATCACATCATTACTATCACTTGCCATGAAGAAACCTGTTAGGAAGGATCTTGCATTGACTGGAGAAGTCACACTAACGGGTACAATTCTACCTAATGGAAGGGTAAGTTAACAACTCCGGTCTTCTTTCAGTCTATGAAAGCTTCGTTATCGACATTTTACAAAATTTTCTGCAAGTTTCTCACACACAATCTTTCAGGTGAAGGAGAAAACTATAGCGGCGAGACGGAGTCAGGAGAAAACGATAATATTTCCGGAGGCAAACCGGAGAGACTTTGATGAGCTTGCGGAGAATGTGAAAGAAGGGCTTGATGTTCACTTTGTGGATAACTATGAAAAGATCTTCGAGCTTGCTTTTGGCTATGACGATCATCAGATTCAGACCAAACAAGAAGACTGAAAGAACTGAGAGAAGTCACTTTGATCTTCTTCCTCAGTTGTTGTCTCCATCTATAAACAAGAAGAACATTCTTGATTCTTTCCTTTGTGTTTCTTTTCCCCTTGAAGAAGAAAGTAATTCTGTAACAGTTTTTATGGTTAGGGTAATTTATTCATGTTGTTGGATTTTTTTTTTTAAAACCATGAAAAACCAAAAATAAAAATGTTTTTTTTTTAATATATTTCATTTCTCTTTGTAACCTTTTTAGATTACGTACTTGTGTGATCATAGAGATGGTCTCACGAGTTGATTTACTAAAATTTCCTTTTTTTACCTCTCTCTAATTTCCTTCTCTCTCTCTCTCTCGTTACAATCTAAAAATAAAAGCAACGGTCATAAAGCTACCTATAAATGTTTCGTTTTTCTTCTATCGCACTATAATTTCCAATTTTTCCCTTCTCTTGCTTCAATTTTCTTCCAGTTTCTCGAGTGATTCAATTTCTTCTAAGCTTGTAACTCAGTTCGAACTCGTAAAAAACAGAAACCCTAAAACTAGCAAATCAAAAAAGATGCAAACAAGTGAAGAGTTCGTCAAGTTCTTAGGCGAAGGTGCTTACGGTTCCGTTGATCTCGTTAAATACACTAAAAACGACGGCTCCTCTTTTCACGCCGCCGTCAAAACCTCCGACGCCGAAGACTACGAATCTCTCAACAGAGAGTTTCAGATTCTGTGCGAACTCAGTGGATATCCGAACATCGTTCAATGCTTTGGTAACGATTTGGAACTAGGTTTCACCGATAAGGGATACTTTGTCTTCAAATTGCTTCTCGAGTACGCATCCGAAGTAGTTTAAGCGCTTTCATGGACAATTACACCGACAGAAAATTACCTGAACCGATGATCAGAGACTTCACACGTATGATTCTCCAAGGTTTGGTCTCTATTCACGGTCATGGTTACGTTCACTGCGATCTCAAATCCGACAATCTACTTGTCTTCCCCTTGGGAGATTCTTCTTACGAGTTGAATATCTCTGACTTTGGAAACTCTTTAGAAGTCGGAGAAGTTCCTGATTACTGGGAGATCGATTATCCGTTCGTTGGAACGCCTATTTACATGCCGCCAGAGTCTCTACACGATGGTGTTGCGAATAAAACCCTAGATTTGTGGTCGTTAGGGTGCTTAGTGTTGGAGATGTATACAGGTCATATTCCATGGAAAGGGTTGGTATTGATACTACTTAACTGGAAACATCCTACATATTAATCAAAGTGGTCAAATGGAGAAAATCAAGGAGAATAAATCAAGGAGGGAAACAAGGAGACAATAAGAAATAAATCAAGGAATAAATCAAAGAGTCAAAAGAGAGTAAATCAAGGAGCAAATCAATGAGTTTTTCTCTATATATAGATTTGTAATCACTCTCATTTTATAATCAACTTAATGAGAACTTAATCTTCTCTTCATCTTGTATTCTCATTCTCTCTCAAATACTTAAATCTTCAATCTACATTCTTCAATTCCGCATAAATTCTTACATGGTATCAGAGCTAGATCCTTACTAAACTCGTTCATAATCTCCATTCGATTCTCCATAACCTTCATTCACTTCACTCTTCAATCCAATTTCTACTCTTAAAGCTTAAAATCTCTACTCTTAATTCTTCTCTTCTTAAAATTTTCTAAACCGTTTCTACTCTTTTTTTCAATCCTCATAAAAGTTTCAATCTTTTCATCATGGATAATTCTAAAGCTATCATTATTCCGGTCACACTTAAAGGGGCAAATTACTTGTTATGGTCAAGAACCACAAAGATTGCTCTTTGTGGCCAAAACCTTTGGGGTCACATTGAGGAAGACTCAAGTAGCGATGAGGAGGAAAGAAGCAGCCCTTTCATCAAGAAGTCTAAGTGGTTCCAAAAGGACCAAACCGTTTTGGCCATTCTCCAAAACTCACTTGAAGCATACTCGTATTGTGAAACCGCTAGTGAGCTTTGGGAGACTCTCAAAAACGTGTATGGCAACACGTCAAATCTCACTCGTATCTTTGAAATTAAAAAGGCCATCAACGATCTAAGCCAAGAAGACATGGAATTCACCAAGCACTTTGGAAAATTTCGATCTCTTTGGGCCGAACTAGAGATGCTTCGACCAAGCACCATGGATGCTAGTGTTCTCAACGAAAGGAGGGAACAAGACAAGGTCTTTGGTCTCTTGCTCACCTTGAATCCAATCTTCAATGATCTAATTAAGCATCTCCTTCGTTCGGACGTATGTGCTCAAGTTCAAAAAGAACAAGGCTCTTTAGGCCTGTTTGGCGGAAAGGGGGAGCTTCCTACGGCCAACAAAGGCGTGTTCAAGTTCGAGGATCGACGGTCGAAGACATGTGAGCATTGCAAGAGGAGAGGACATACCAAGGACAAGTGTTGGATTCTCCATCCACACCTAAAGCCGAGTTCTTTAGGAGGACCATCAAGAGACCCGCGTGCTAACATCACTCAAGCCAAGGATGATCACGGACAAGCTGGTTCATCAAGACAAGGCGAGGATGCAACACATGGGGACTACGTAAGAAAGTCGGATTTGGAGGCGATCATCAAGTCCATTGCCTCCTTAAAAGACTCCGGTATAAATCACTTAACCCAAACACCATATAGCTTGCTTACACATAAACCAACTAGTTCTCTTATTGTTGATTCGGGTGCTTCACACCATATGATTAGCAACCAAAATTTACTCAATAATATAGAACCGGCTAAAGGGAATGTGATGATAGCTAATGGTGATAGAGTTCCCATTAAGGGAATTGGAAATTTAAAACTATTTGATAAAGAATCTAAAGCTCTCTACATGCCTAAGTTCACCTCTAATCTTTTATCAGTAAAAAAAATCACTAATGATCTAAATTGCTATTCAATATTTGGTCATAACGAGGTATTTTTTCAGGATATTGATTCCGGTAAAGTGATCGGAGAAGGGGGAACCAAAGATGATCTCTATATTTTAGAGAATTTTGCACCGACCACTTCACAAGCTTTCAATTTTAGCTCTCGTTTAAATGTTTTTCCAAACAAATTGTGGCATGCTAGATTAGGACATCCTCATTCACGTGCACTCAAACTTTTGATGCCAAATGTTTCTTTTGATCATTCCACTTGTGAGGCTTGTATCCTTGGTAAACATTGCAAAACTGTTTTTCCTACATCGTCTACACTTTATGAGAATTGTTTTGATTTAATTCATTCGAATGTTTGGACATCACCGTGTTTATCTAGAGATAATAATAAATATTTTGTGACATTCATTGATGAAAAATCTAAATACACTTGGATCACATTGCTTCCATCTAAATATCGTGTGTTTGATGCATTTATGAACTTCCAAAACTATGCTATTAACCATTACAATGCCAAGATTAAAGTGTTTAGAACAGATAATGGAGGGCAATACACAAGCCATCGATTCAAGGAACATCTAGCAAAGCATGGAATAATACATCAAACGAGTTGCCCTTACACACCACAACAAAACGGTGTAGCCGAAAGAAAGAACCGGCATTTGATGGAAGTGGCAAGGTCGATGATGTTTTATACCAACGTTCCTAAGCACCTATGGGGAGATGCGGTGATGATGGCATGCTACCTCATCAACCGAATTCCAACCAAAGTCCTAGAGGATATTTCACCATTCGAGGTACTCAACAAAACTAAACCTTTCCTTGAACATCTAAGAGTGTTTGGTTGTGTTTGTTTTGTATTAGTGCCCAAGGAGCAAAGGAACAAGCTAGAAGCAAAAAGCTCTAAGTGCATGTTTCTCGGCTATTCAACGACCCAAAAGGGATACAAGTGCTACGACCCTATCAACAACCGGACTTATGTTTCAAGGGATGTAAAGTTCTTGGAAGATCAAGGGTTCTATGACAAGAAGGATTGGGATAGCTTGAAAGACTTGGCGGCATCATCCGACCGAGCCTCAAGTTTGAAGATACTATTGGAACACCTTGGAGACAACAACACCCGAAGACAAGACAAGCCGGAAGGAGGATCGAGCACAACACCAAACTTACCGATTCCGGAGACCACAACATCAAATGCACATGAACCGGAAGAGACTCAATCAAGCGAACAAGAGGAGGAAGAGGACCACCAAGAACAAAGTCAACCGACCCAAGAAGAAGACCCTAGCTCATCGACCAAAGAAGTAGTTCAAGCCCCAACTCAACCGATACTTAGAAGAAGCACAAGAGTAAGAAGCGACCCATCTACATGGAGAGATAAGAGGTTCTACTATAATTATGAAGCCGTGGCTCATCCAATCCAAGCCGTATGTTCACTTGCTCATGTGCCTTATGACCATCAAGTGTTCCTTGGGAAAATCGATCAAGACCTTATTCCGAAGACTTATGAAGAAGCGATGGAGGATGAGAAATGGAAAGATGCGGTTGGTGATGAGGTTGGAGCTATGATCCGGAATGAGACTTGGGATGAATTCAACCTTCCCGAAGGAAAGAAGACGGTTAGCTCTAAGTGGGTGTTCACTATCAAGCACTTGAGCAATGGAGATATAGAGAGATACAAGGCGAGATTGGTAGCTAGAGGGTTCACTCAAACCTATGGAGAAGACTTCACGGACACCTTTGCACCTGTGGCTAAACTACATACGGTAAGAGTGATCTTCTCCTTAGCTACTAACTTATCATGGGATTTGTGGCAAATGGATGTGAAGAACGCGTTCTTACAAGGAGAACTTGAGGAAGAAGTCTATATGACACCTCCACCGGGTTTAGAAGATTCGATTGCTCCGGGAAAAGTCCTTAGGCTTCGGAAGGCGATTTATGGACTCAAGCAATCTCCTAGAGCGTGGTACAAGAAGCTTAGCAACACTCTCAAGGAAAGAGGCTTCAAGAAATCTCAATCCGACCACACTCTCTTCACTCTCCAAGGACCTCAAGGCATGGTGGTGGTATTGGTTTATGTAGATGACTTGATCATAACCGGAGACAACAAGGAGGGGATTCAAGAAACAAAGGACTTCCTCAAATCCGTGTTTGACATCAAGGATTTTGGAGAGCTCAAGTACTTTCTCGGAATTGAGGTGTGTAGATTCTCGGATGGACTCTTTATCTCCCAAAGGAAGTATGTCTTGGATTTGCTTCAAGAAACCGGATTTATGGAAGCCAAACCGGCTAAGACTCCACTTGAAGATGGCTACAAGACACGACGGATTGAAGAAGAAAAAGAAGATAACGAGGAGAATAAATCGTATGAAGATGTAACCCGATATAGAAGACTTGTTGGGAAATTGATCTACCTCACTCTTACAAGACCGGACTTATGCTTTGCGGTTAACCAAGTGAGTCAACACATGAAAGTCCCTTCGGTTTATCATTGGAATATGGTCGAGAGAATTTTGAGGTATCTCAAAGGAAGCTACGGTCAAGGCATTTGGATGGGAAAGAATGATAACTTCGAGATCGTCGGTTATTGTGATGCGGATTGGGCCGATGATAGGAATGATCGGAAGTCTACCACCGGCTATTGCACATTCATTGGAGGGAATTTGGTGACTTGGAAGACAAAGAAGCAAAAGGTCATATCGGATTCAAGCGCGGAAGCGGAGTATAGGGCCATGAAGAAGCTCACCAACGAATTGGTATGGCTAAAAGGACTTCTTGAATGCTTAGGACTCACGGTCAACACACCCATCACGATGCACTGTGACAACCAAGCCGCAATACACATTACATCCAACTCGGTGTTTCACGAAAGAACCAAACACATTGAGTTGGATTGCCACAAGGTTTGAGAGAAGATCGAGCAAGGACTTACACTTCCATGCTACACCCGAAGTAAAGACCAATTGGCCGACATCTTCACTAAGGCCACAAGTCTCAAAGTTTGCAATCATATATATGGTAAGCTTGGACTTGTGAACCTTACACGCCCTTGATTTCAAGTCCTCTAACCGTGGACATCACACTCTTTTTCCCTTTGCATAGTTTTGTCCCATGAGGTTTTCTATGCTAAGGTTTTTAATGAGGTGATGCTTCACGGACTTCCAAGCTTAGCCATTGTTCCATATGGTTAAGCTTGAGGAGGAGTATTAATCAAAGTGGTCAAATGGAGAAAATCAAGGAGAATAAATCAAGGAGGGAAACAAGGAGACAATAAGAAATAAATCAAGGAATAAATCAAGGAGTCAAAAGAGAGTAAATCAAGGAGCAAATCAATGAGTTTTTCTCTATATATAGATTTGTAATCACTCTCATTTCATAATCAACTTAATGAGAACTTAATCTTCTCTTAATCTTGTATTCTCATTCTCTCTCAAATACTTAAATCTTCAATCTTCATTCTTCAATTCCGCATAAATTCTTTCATTACAGCCCATACAATGCTAAATATGAACTTGCATCTAGTTTGGATACTTCAACTCTTAGCGGCACCAGGAAGGAACTAACTTGGATTTTTTTTTTGTCATAGAATGAAGTGCAGTCAGAAACAGATTCACTCTCTGATGCCGTATTGGGTTGACTTTTCATACTCTAAAGACTCTTCTTGGGTCAGGCTACAGCTAGAAGACTCAAGCTTAGAAGTCAGCTCTCTGAGCTTTTTCTCTAACAGGACATTTAAAGAATTACCGCCAATCATATTGAAACTAACTGCCAAGTCTGTGTCTTGATCAATTCCTTGAGTGGAGGATAGTGAATCAGATGATAAACCTTTGACAATGAGAATGTAAACGAAATCACATCCATTTCCTTTTTCTGATCATCTTTACCTCTGTTCAAGCCACCATCAATGGTAATGTTACATTTGATCACATTTTCACCCCTTTTGATCCGTTTATCATTGGATATTCCAGATTCTTGCATCCCATTTGAGAGTTTTTTGCTCCGGGGAAGAGTCTTTCTGTGGGACAAAGATAAAGAAGTATTCTTTTCTGCAGACGCCGTTGTTAAACCTGACTGTTTTGAACTCAATCTATTTTCCACTGGAACCCTGTTTACAACTTTGTTATATACTTTGCTGTTTTGTTGGTTTGAAACAGAGGTCATTGAAGGTTGGTTGTCCCTGCAGTTCTGTTTCTGGTGACCCGTGCTAATGGGAGGTCCTCTGAGACCATTTTGGCTTTTGACTATGCTCTTTTTAGCTTCTGCTTTCTCCTTTTGGCTTGCAGGTTTCTGATGACACTTACGGGCGTTGTGCTGGTCTTTGCTTGTGCAGATACATAAGGTGGCTTCACTTTACCCTTCAAACCATCAGAACTGCTTTTTCCCATGAACTTACTAGTTGACGGAGTGGTGATTGATGTTGAGGTTCTCTTCTCATTGGAGACTTGACGGCTTGACACTTTCTGTGCGGCTTCTAGTTTCTCTCTTAAATCTCGAAGCCTCATGGGAACTGATGAAGTAGAATCAGATGGCAACAACCGTGTTCTAGAACCCATCCTAGGACTTGGTTCAATCATTCTTGAAGCCGCTTCCATTACATAAACAGGGTTCCTGGATGGTACAAACCCAGGACTCCGGATAGGAGACAAGAGTCTATTGTTGGTAACACAAATTGGTTTAGCCGACCTTGGAGGAAAAGTTTCAGACTGGAACCGCTCAATCGGTCGGTTGCGCCCATTATTCGTTCTTGAATCCAAATGGTCCCAGGAATTTCCATCATAGTCACTACGGAGATTTAAATAACCAAGATTTTCATATGCATCCCATTTGTTTGTGTTCCGTGAAGGTCCGAGGAATAATGGATCAAGATCGGGATTAAACCGAGGTTCCTGGACATTTGGTACCGGTAAAGACTCTAAACCCATGTGACTCGCAACCACACTCGAGGCTCTTGCTCCCTGCCCATCATTACTGGTTACAGAAGATGCACAGCAGCTTGAGTCACTTCTTGGGTTTTAACTCAGATTTTTGCCAATCTCATCAACCTCAATCTGTAAAAAAAGATCACATTAAACAAAATTGCTTCCTGTGATCCACAAAATAAAACTGAAGAAGATGAAAGCCACGTGACATAAACAAGGAAATAGTATTGAGAAAACTCACAAGAGAAACCTGCGACTTCGAGAGTTTTTGAGCATTCTGTTTCGCCTGCTTTGCTTCTTCGGGTACAAAAACAAAGAAGACGATCAAAGTTGAATAACCAAACAAGATAAGGACAGAATTCTTATCTATCTACACAGCGTTACGAATCAAAGAACCAAAACATGTTATAAACAGAAATCTTGAAAACAACAACTCTCTCCAAGTGCATTCTAGCAACAATCCAGAGGTTAATGTTTCTGACATCGTCATCATCATCATTACTATCATTATGCATCATCCTTAACATGAGATCAGAGATCAGTCATTCGAGAGCTTTTTGTTTTTGCAGGCCAGGCTCTAATAATAATGAGAGGACCGGATACGTTAATGGATCTTTAGTCGCCTAGGCCCAAATATATTGAAACAAGACGTGTGGCAAGTTGGATTGATTGGCGGTGACAAAAGTCAGGGGTATTTTAGTCAATGGAGATGGGTAACTCTCTCTCAACACCCTTAATAAAGTCTATCGTCGCCCTCTCAATCACATCAGCCCTAAATTCTTTTCTTTGTTTGGTTCTGTGCAGAGATCGAAATCATGACTACCAGAGAAGCCTCCGACGAAATAATTTCTACTGTACCCGATAAATTCTGGGGTAAGTATATCAAATTTTATTCTCAGTCGCTTTTGTAATGAATCTAATCGATCTGAAGTTGAATAGATTCGTTCTAATCGATCCTTTTTTCTCTAATAAAAAAACTGATGTTTCAAGTTCTTTTTCGTTTCCTTTCTCATAGCGATTGTTATTTTTCTCTGAAAACCTCGCAGTGGCTAAGACATTCGTCTTATGGGATCTGGAAGATTGCCCAGCCCCTTGTGATCTCGCTCGTTTGTCGGTCTATGCTAATATCATATCAGCTCTCGCTGATATGGGTTACATTGGTAGCTTGTATCTCAATGCTTATCATCTGAAGAAGACGGAGAACGAACAAGAGTTTGAACAAGAGTTTGAACGAGAGTTTGGACGTAAGCTTGAATACACCGCAATCAAGATATTTCGACCAGGTCAATTTTGGAACAATTTTTTTTTTTTTTTACGTTGTGTCCTTTTATCTGACCTCTCCTTGGATATATATTGTTGGTCGTTTCAGAAAGTATTCGTGCAAAACGTGAACAAATAGTTTGGGACATTTTTGAGTGGCAGTCAAGACATCGCAATGAACCAACAAATATCTTGCTAATCTCAGGAGAGATCCTCGACTGCAATCAATACGTCGTGGCTCTTCAACTCGCTATAGATTACAGTAACAATGTTCTCTTGGCACTTCCTAGAGACCCATCTGAATCGGTAATTGGTGTTTCAAGATCAATTTGGCTTTGGTCTAGTCTATCAAAAGGAGGGGGCCCTCTCATTGAGGAAACCGAAAGCTTGGAAGTGGTTATTACTCTATCTACTCCTCCTCGCACTGAACCGCCACTACTATGTCTTAACTGTTATAAGGAGCCGATGAACACAACAGAACCCGGATGCCAACAAACCAGCATTCCGGACAAATTCTCCTGTAAGCTTTCTCTCCATCTTGTCGTTTGTCTAATATCTGGATTATATTACACCTGATCAATCTTTCGTAATCGATTCTTCTTTTTCTAATTGATCTAATCAAAACTAAAGTTTCAAGTGGTGTCTTTCTTTTTGTTTCCTTTCTCATGGCTATTCTTGTTTTTTTCCTTAAAACCTCTCAGTGGCTGAGTTAGGCGTCTTATGGGATCTGGATGTTTGTCCAATCCCATGTGGTCTCACTCTTGCGTCGATCTATTCTAATATCAAAACAGCTCTCCATAATATGGGTTACTATGGTAAGGTCTATGTCTCTGCTTATTCTCTTGAGAAGCTCTTGAACATTCAAGCGTTTGAATCTGCCGGAATCAACCTTTTGCAACCAGGTTAATTCCTAAATTTAAAACCCTTTTAATTTTTTTTTTTTTGTTTACTTTCTGACCTCTCTGTCAATATATTTGGTTGATTTCAGAAAATGGTCGTGCAAAACGTGATAACATGATTACGGACGTTTATTTGTGGGGAATAAACCATCGTTCTGCACCAACAAATTTGATGGTAGTAATAAAAGACCTCTGGGACGACGTTTTATTCGGCCAGGCTCTTGAACGTACAAGAGGGTATGAAAACAATATTCTCTTGGCATTGCCTCAAGACCCATCTGGATCTGTTTGTGTTGCAAGTTCAGTTTGGCTTTGGTCTAGCCTAGCAGCTGGAGAGAGCCCTCTAAGCTCGCACAATGGACTATGTCTTTCCTGTGAGAAGCTGAGGAAGAAAGCAACTACTCAAGCAGGTGTCCTCCTCCCCACGGATGTTTGGTAAAAGGCAGAAGTAAAAGTTTATCTCTCAGAGCATAGTTATAGGTAGTAAATATGTTGGAGATAATATATGAATTTTATAATATTAATTGTATTTGGATTAACGAAGAGAGAGAGAGGAAGAGAGAGATAGAGATAGAGATGTATATTTGCTATAAATATACATCTTATATTTAGAATTTTAGTGGATAATAAATATGAATTTTGATTTAATTAAATTAATTTAATTAAATTAATTTAATTGTTATTTACCCACTATATTATCTATTGACAATCATGCTTTAATAGGCGAGGTCAATATTTTGGCTAAATATGCCATTTATCTTTGCTAGACAAATACTTTTTATTTTTATTTTTATCACAAGACAATTACTCTTTAATATGCTCTTTTTGTTTGGCTAAATAACCAGAACTAGATTTTTATCCGCACTTTGCGTGAAAATATTTGTTGTATATATTGTAAACTATATTTGGTTTTCGTATTGTGTCGTATATAATATATTCTAAAATTAGATATGTATTGTTTTAGTTTGTATGTAGAATTGATTAGTTTGAAAAAGTATGATAGTTTTTTAGTTTGAATGTAGAGAATAAGTATATTAAGTACTGAATTTTATAATAAATAGTCATTGGAATCAATGATTTTTTTAATCCGCATTTTATTTATAAAATGTATAATTATATATTTTAATGTTTTAAAATATTAAATAATTTATATGTATTCTAAATACTAATTAAGATATTCGGACAAGCGAAATTTAACACTTTTAAAAAAATCTAATGTATTAAATTATTATATATTTTGACTTGACACATTTACATATATAAAATAATTCAATGGTAAAATAAAATTTCTGAAATTCATATTATTAATAAAAACGATATTATTGACAAAAAAATTAACAACAAAAAATCAATAACAATATCTACAATAAAAATCAAACAACTACATATTTCATATTTTTAACGACTAAAATTAAAAACAAAACTACATAAATAATTCACCTGCGTGTATGCGGAAGAATCACCTAGTGTATAAACAAAAATCAAGTAGTAAATTTGGGTATAGGGGGTTTTGGTTTAGGGTTTAATTTTGAATGTTGAAACTTAACTTAGTTTTGTCGTATTTGTGGAACATTTGAAAAATGGTGGTATTTGTTTGCGCCTACGTGTTAGTAACTTCTCAATACAAAAAAAAAATTGTAAGCAAAACAAAATATGCAATTTGATTTTTCTTCTAACATAGTTAAGATATGTATGGGTTAACCCGTCAATGACTTTGAAAGTGTATGTAACATAGTTAAGATATGTATGGGTTAACCCGTCAATAAGTCGCATTTGTGCCCGCTAATTTTGAACGTCAATATCTTTCATTCAAAGAAATATTTTTTAGGGAATATCTTCCCATATTTGATGTTCACGTTTGATGCTAGATATTGTATTTGAATATAATACACCTTCATTTGTAGATATTGTGACCGTTCAACACTTTGGTAGGTATTGTATTTGAATATAATACATCTTCATTTGTAGCAAAATAATTAATTTTATTTTTCAAGTGTATGATATGCTTTTTTTTTTGTATATACAATTTAGTTAAGTTTATAACTTTTTCTCTGAATTTTGTATGTATTTTGATGTTTTTGGTTCCTTTCAAGTTAATGAACACAAAAAGTGCGAGAAAGTGTCTTGAAACAAAACAATGGCATCTCTCATCTTCAACAACAACAAAAACTTCAGAGAATCACTCAGTGAGCAATTGGAAGAAGAGATGGTCAATAGCGGGTTCGCTGTCACCAATGTTGACCCTCCGACTCGTGGTAAGTACCTTGCTAAGTACACATTCACTTAAGTGCAGAAGCATAAATAGCAAAGCTAAGAACTGATAGTAACTTGGTTCGGAAAGTTGCTCAACTTCATGAGTGTTGAGCTTAGTTAGCAATTTTTTTTGTTAGAAATTAGCAGACACAACCAAAGGTGTCTGTCTTATTATTAGTAGTCTTTTAATTGTGTTAGAAATTAGCTAATTTTATATCTAATGATACCCACCAAATCTCATGGATAATGATGGTCTAAGACAATTAAAAGACTACTAATAATAAGACAGACACCTTTGGTTGTGTCTGCTAATTTCTAACAAAAAAAATTGCTAACTAAGCTCAACACTCATGAAGTTGAGCAACTTTCCGAACCAAGTTACTATCAGTTCTTAGCTTTGCTATTTATGCTTCTGCACTTAAGTGAATGTGTACTTAGCAAGGTACTTACCACGAGTCGGAGGGTCAACATTGGTGACAGCGAACCCGCTATTGACCATCTCTTCTTCCAATTGCTCACTGAGTGATCCTGACCGGGCAATGACTTGGATTGAACCCGTTATGCCTCCATAGCCTTTACTTTTAAGGAAAAGCTCTATGTTTTCTCTCATTACCGTGGGAGTTAAACCTTTCGGCATACACTTTTCGTTTCCTATTGTAGTGTTGTCAAAGCTTGTGTTTACATCGAGCAACACCTGACACAGAAATGAAGATTAGCCAAGGTTTAAAACCAAGTTATATTATACAAAAGTTAAAAACAAACCTTTAGCTTTAATAACCAAAGGTGTGTCTTATTATTAATAGTCTTTTAATTGTCTTTAATAACCAAAGGTAATGTCTTATTAATAGTCTTTTATTTGTCTCAGAGAAAAAAGCCGGGGAAGACCATACCGATGTTCGAATTGGGCAGGTGATGCAAAGATGGTGTTTGGAACTACAACAGCTAGCCCCAATGGTCATCATTTCCAGCGATTCCAACCTTACCTTGGTGGTGAAGAGGCTAGATTCCATGGGTTTTCCGGTGATGCTAGCATATGGTCCAAGTGCTCCGCCCGAACTGTTGCAAGCGGCAAGAGAGAAGTTTCCATGGGGTGAACTTATAGCCCAGTAGATTAGTAGATTATCTTATTATCTTAGGACATGTAGGACATGAACGGAGAGATATGTTGTTGTATATTCTCTACAGGATTCTTTTTCGGTGTCCTTATTTTGATTATTGAGGCCTGGCTATATAATTAGTTAAGTTGGATTAAATTATGAAAGATTTGACTTTTTTTGATATTATATAACCCCGTTTGTATAAAGGTCAAAGTGCAAGATGTGAGAGAGTTGGTCATGAAAGAGGTCATTTTTTTTTATTGATATCTTCTTTACCAAAACTACAGTATCATATTCGACTTTAGACGGTTCATACCATAATCACACTTGTGTTTCCGTTCACAAATTAATTCAATCACACACTATTCATAATTAAAAATTAAAAAAACGTAGAAAATAGTTGTCCTTATTTTGATTATTGAGGTCTGGCTATATAATTAGTTACTAGATTCTACATTTGTTCTATATATTGTAAACTAATTTTGTATTATGTCGTATATAATATGTTCTAACTTTAGATATTGTATATTTTTTAGTTTATAGATAGAATCGATTAATTTGAAATAATATGATGGCTTTTGTGTTAGCTTGTAGGTCGAAATCGAATAATTTAAAGTATTGTATCTTATATTGAATATAATTATTAGTAGAAGTACAAGTAGTTGACGATGTTGTATTAAAATTTAAACGAAAAAATTGAGTAGTTTTAAATAAATTCATTGCTTTTGTTTTAATGTTTTCTATTTTTCATTCTGTTTACTAAATAGTTTCGTTTTTATTTTATCTAAACTTATTGGTTTTATTTGTTTAATTGAATTTATTTTTTTTCGTACAGTGTTTTGTTGATATTAATAATTGTGATATTTATATTACTTTTCATTTGCAAATTCATAAATTTGTTGACTTTTAATATGGATTTTTAAAGATGTGGAGTTTACTTCGAAATGTGATATAGTTATAACATAGCAAATGAAAAGTAGTCGTTTATATAATTTGCAAATAATTATATTATCCGATCTAATAATTCGGTTCAGCGGAATAACAAATTAAACCAAATACAATTTTTAAATTAGGACGTCTACCTTTACAGTTTCTCATTCTTTTGGTCTTTTATAATATAAATCTAGATCAAAATTAATCTTGATATCCGATGTGGGACTCTTGTAATTTTGGAATATTAATATCAGGTTAACAGTTTTAAATTAGGGTTTAGGTAGGAGTGTCAAAATAGGTAACGCGACCCGACCCAAACCCACATGGATTCGAGGTTTTAGTGAAGGTTTGACCAGTTGCTATTTGTTATATAGGATGAATTTACATATCTAAACCCAAGAATATGAAACACATTGACTAAATGGGTTATATAGGTCATCTACATATAAATTAAATATAATAATAAATTAATAGAGAAATCAAAACAATCCATATTATCATAAATCGGACCAACGTTTTCAACTTTTCAACTAACAAATTAAATTAAAATGTGTATGTATCTTAAAATGAGACAATTGCAAAAATATCATTTTTGGTGTATAGATTTGCAAAAATACCACTATAGATTGTCCATTTGCAAAAATCTCACTAATTATAAAAATTTAGAGCCTAAATCTTAAAATTCTAAATCCTAAAATGTGTTTCAACCCCTAAAAACTCTTAAACCCTCAAAATTAAACCCTAATACAACATAGTTAACCCAAACATAAATAATATAATGAGTAAATAATTTTTTAAAAATGGCATTTTTGCAAAGATATTGAAAAAGTGGTATTTTTGAAAAGTGGCATTTGAAAAGTGGCATTTTCCAAAATTTCCCTAAAATAGAATAAAATAAAAACCATAAAGCCAATAAAATCAATAAAGCAATAAACCATTGATTAGTTTTAGAAGACACTTCGATCTTAGTTGGATGATGGTAAAAAGAAGACATATCTGTTAATTTTTCTAAAAATACTTGAAAAACTTTTAGAGTAATTTACATATATATTATTATTTTATTTTTGATAATTTTTTATGATAAATCAATCGGTAACCCATTAGCAGTAATCCACTGAAGAGTCATTGATTTATATGGGTAAAAAATATAATCCTAACCCACATAACTTATGGACGGGTTTGGAGAACCCATGAGTATTTACCCATTTTGACACACCTAGATGTAGGGTCATATGAATTTACTGTTTTTATTTCAATGTTTTCTATTTTTCAAATATAGTTTAGTAAATAGTTTCATTGATATAAATAATACTCATATTTATCACTACAAATATATTATTTGATAATTTCGTAAACAACAGATTTTTCTCTTTACTATGTAATAAATATACCATATTTTCAAGCAAACTCTCCATCTTAAAAAACTCTTTATTAAAAATTGACAAATTTAAGAATTTAGATATTAATAGATGTTTGTATAATTTGTAGTTATTTATTTTATGTGATCTATTTTTTGGTTGAATGAAAATAAATTTTTCCAATAAATTTTAGTCTATTAATAATAAAACTTAATAATGTGCAATGACTTATGTCCAAATACAATTTTCAAATTTGAACACATGTTAAATTAACTTTCATATAATCTTACTGTTTCTCATTATGTTGGTCTTTTTCATAATATGAATGTAGATCAAAATTAATTTCGATATCTGATGTGAGACTTTTGACACATAATTGTGTTTATAGTTTTTATATATTGATATGAGTTTAAAAAATGGGCTTTGGATCAATTTAAAAAATGATCAAACAAATTCGAATAACATAGTTTTCCCATTATCATCTATCTACACTAAATTTTACAATTCTGGCATTAAAAACTAACAAATGTTTCTAAAAATAATAAAATTTATTACTCATATTTATCATCATCTTAATTTGATTTATGTGTATATTTAATTACACACATAACTAAAAAATACATAGCAAGTTGCATACTGGCTCATCTAAAAAGATCAGCTTTAGATCAATAATTAATGTTACTACAAAATTAGATCGACATTTTATTCCACCACTATAAGATCAATAAAGGTAGATTCAAATTTTTTTTATCCTCTCAGCAAAATTCTGTGAGATGCATGGCCGCCTTCTCCATTTTAAAAGTATTATATGGATTCAGTTTTCTCTATCCTCTCAGCAATATCTAGAAGATGGACGAATGTTTTTTCCATTTTTCTATATCTTTAGTTCCTCGTACTTTTAATTTTAAGATGGAGTGTTTGACATGTTCTGCCCGTTCTTAGAACTATAGATTTTTTTTTGTAAACAACTTTCTGTCTAATTGGATTAAACTTTAGTTGACAAAAAAAGAACTTCATTATCTAACTTTTGTTGTTCATGTCAGTTTTACACTCGCTGGTAACTTCTCAGAACAAAGAACCAAATTTATAAGCAAAAAAAAGTATACAACTTTTTTATAGTTATTTGGTTTAATATAATTAAGATACGTATGCGCTAACCCGTCTAATACTTTTTTAAAGTGTATGTATATCTCTAAAAAAAATTCTACAAATTCTACACATGCTTCTTTGATTCTTGTATAATATCTCACACATGCTTCTAGTGATAGGATCCATGTATGTTGTCCACAATCCATGTAATAAAACACCATCTTAATGTTATTTGTACATATATTTATGAACACAACAATTTGCATACCATGTCATTTAAAAAAACCAGCTTGGGATCATTATTAAATGTTACTACAACATTAAGTATCAGAATATTTCTTAAATTATGAGAAACTTGCTGCACGATCATAATAAACGAATATTAACAATATCTTCAAAGCATCTGAAGATTCCTTAAAATTCTTAATAGATTTTATTTAGCTGATTGTAAATATGAAAAAAATAGATTATCTTCACTTAAAATTTAGCATCTCTCTGCGGGACGTTATTTTTTATTTGTTTTATATTTAGTTGTCCATAATATTTAGAGTGTCAATTGTTTTGTACATTATATATTTAGATATTACAGTATTGTATTTTTACATTGTTAGTTTTTGTCATTAGTGAAAGTAGATATATTTGAGTATGTTGTCTAGACAAAAATCAAGTAGTTTGAGATAAATTTGTTGTTTTTGTTTAGTAAATAATTTCATTTTTTTCTTCTCATTGTGTTGATTTGTCTAATCCTAGAATCTCACCTGCATTGCTTTGCGGTCACATTTTGTTGTGTGTAATATAAACTATATCATATGTTTTAACTTTATATATTGCATGTTTTTAGCTTGGACACAGAAATCGATTAATTTGAAATAATACGATCGTTTTTGCTTTTACCTTGTAGGTATTGAATAATCATAAGTGAAGTATAAATAGTTGATTATGTTGTATTAAAATGTATATACAAAAATCGAGTTGTCTTCAATAATTTAATTATTTTGTTTAAATATTTTCCATTTTGAATTTTGTTTAATAAATAATTTTGTTATTGTTTTATCTAAACTGATTCGGTTTATTTGTCTAATTGAGTTTATTTCTTTGGTAAAGTGTTTTCTTATATAAATAATCATGGTACTAATATTAATCATATTTAATAATATAAATATATTATTTTGATAATTTTGTAAAATTTATACTTTTCTATTTATGTTCTTCATTTGTAAATGTAACAAATTTCGAAGTAAAACCCGCATCTTCAAAAATTCTTATTAAATATCAGTGAATTTTATGAATTTGTAAATTAATATTCGTTTATATAATTTGCAAAGAATTATATTATGCTGTCTAATTATTCGGTTCAATAACAAAATACATTTTCAAATTTGGGTGCCTATTAAACTAAGTTTCATACTTTTACAATTTCTCATTATTTTGGTCTTTTTATAATATGAATCTGGATCAAAATTAATATTGATATCCGATGTGGAATTTTTACTACACATTATGTTTTCAAATTTTAAATATTGATATCAACTTAAAAATGGGTTTTCCGTCAGGGTCAACTAGATTTGGTAAATGGTTTTTCTATTATCATTTCTACACACTAATTTTTACATTTTTGCATTAAAATTTGACAAAATCGATGAGTTTATCATGAAAACTCGATGAGTTTTACAATTATATTAGTTTATCATGAGAATTTTGGTAAATAGTCTCAGAGAATTAGAATTAGCTTGAGTCAAATTAGTTTTACAATTAGAATTTTGGCATTAAAAATGTAATAAAAATTGAGTTTAATGAATTTTCATATTCCAAACGTTTGTATAATTTGCAATTTTAAATATTGATATCAGCTTTAAAATGGGTTTTGCGTTAATATCTGAAAAATACTAAATAGATTTCGATAAATTAGGTTTCCTATTATCATATCTCCACACTAATTTTTACAATTTTGGAATTAAAAATCTCCAAAAGCTTCTACAAATAATAGAATTTATTACTCATATTTATCACTATAAATACATTATTTTGATAATTTCATAAACTTTATGCTTTTCTATATGGAATCAATATACCACATTTCCAAATAAAACATGTATTGATAACACAGGTTTTAACCCTATCAAACTACTGCAAGTGCACAGCAACGAAGTAGTATAAAAAGGATCGAATCCACAGAGACCAAGTGCCACACTACGAAAGTATGAGAGTGAAATTAAGTTAAGATGATAAAAATGATTGTTGTTTGCAAAATAAAATATGAATGACAAATAAACGATGTAAAAATTATGGACTAAAAACGTCATGCTTTAGGGATACTCACAGGAAATCAGAAATCATGAATCAGACAATTATTCATAGAACAATTCAGCGCAGTCTCGAACTCAAACATGAATGTATAGCTAATCCACTGTCGTGGTATCAGAGAGTTTATCTAACAACCTAGAATTCTAAACTGTCGTTTGAACCTAGAATTCTAGACAAGCATTAACGAGCAGGTCTGATATGTTAACAAATTGCCTTAACATCAGGTTTCGTTGGCTAAGAACAATTTGCTCATCACGTTCTTTCAGGCATTTAATCGAACACTTTTAGTGCATTAATCATCCTAACATTAGGAACTAGGTGATCAATCTAATTCAAGCAGTAAGAACAACGATAGATGAAGACAATTACAAATCCCTATCTATGTCTAATTCATCGATTCATGAAATCCCTTGAAACCATAAAACCTAACTAGAGATCTACTCAGACATAATCAAAGAGAAACAACAAAGAGATGGAAAGAATTGTATAATTGGATTAAAGAAATAAAAACTGGGTTCAAAAATCTTCTCTAGAGATGCAGAGTTAGAGATTCTTCTCCCAAAGCTTACAAATTCAAAAGGCCAAAGTCTGAAGATAGAAAATAAGACGTAACCTAAAAATGACCCAAAAATCGAGTATATATGTCTAAAACACGTTTTGGTCCAAAACTAAGCAAAATTAGGAAATTTGATTTTTTTTCCTTTTGGGCTGGTTTAGGGTCAGGATCGACCGATGCACATACAGATCGATCGATCGATCCAATCGTCAGAAACGTAGCCCTTCTTCCTTGGTCGATCCTGGACTGATCCGACGTTTTGGGTAAATTCGGATCGGTCGATGTGGTCGATCTTCAGGTTGATCCTGTGCTCATTTCAGCATTTTTGTTCCTTTTCTTCCTTTCTTTATTCCATTTTGCCTTAGACTCGTTCCAAACGTATTTCAACCTGCAAAGACTCAAAAAACAAAGAAAATATTCGATAAAACACTGAAAACACGGGTTAGAATGCGTTAAAAATGCAACACATCATGTATCTTTAAAAATCGTTATTAAAAATAAATAAATTTTGAACAAAATACATATATTAGTTTTTTTTAAACGTCTGGATTTGTTATTTTATTGCAAATTATGAGAACTGCTACAAAGATGATATAACTATGGACAATTCACTCCGACTATTAGATCCATGTCAGACTATACTTCTTGCTCCATGCTCATGATGGACATCTGCTACCTCATTTGTTGCGTGAAATCACGGCGAACGGCTCTAATTGCACAACGTTGGGATCTCCTGCAAACTTGTCTCTATTAATCTGCGTATTTATAAATAAATCGCATCATCTGGGAATCGAACCCCAGACCTCTGGATGTAGAAACATTAAACCTTTAGTCAACCATTGGACCAAGGGGCTTCCAAATATATTAGTTTCTAATACTCCTCCGTTTCAAAATGTATGATGTTTTTAAAAAAAAATTATTTCAAAATATATGATTTTTTATATTTTCTATGCAGTTTTTATGAGGTAATAATGATGGATTGTAAATTTTAAGATGTATTAATTGATTTTCTTGAATTTTTATTGGTTTAAAGTTATTAGAAAATATTTTATACAAAAAATAATGCACTTATTAATTTGTGTGAAAATTCTAAAAAATCATATATTTTAAAACGGAGGGAGTATATCAAAATTCCAGTTACCGATAAGTTTTGTAGAAGTGTTTTCTTAACTTGAAAATCGTATCTTTTCAGTTTGAGATCTTTTTCAATATTTTTAATAAACAATACATATATATTAATTTTTAATATATAATATGTGCCCATAATATTAGCTTTTTAGTTAGAGATAAGATTTGTAAAAGTGTTCTCGGCAACTTGAAAATCTTTGCCTTCTTGTTCTTGGAAAAAAATCAAAGATCAATTTTTTTGAAACTAAAAAAAAAAAAAAAATGTGTAAGCCCTTTCAGTCTAGTGGTTTGACAGAGGGTTCATTAATGTTTCTACACCTATATGTACGGAGTTCGAGTCTCGGAGAATACAAATTACAATGGAGGCAAAATTTACAGGAGGTTTTCAGCGTGGTGCAAGGAGAGTCGTCGGTGTAATCGTCCGCGTGTCAAGGCTAGAATTTTCCGTTGTATAATCGTCTGTGTAATTGTTCTCATAATTTGTATTAATTCATAAATCTAGACGATTAAAAACAAAATTAAAAAAATATGATAACAAATATTCCTGGATACATGAAACAAACACGAGAGTTGGATAGCAATATATAAAGACTATCACCTCTGGAGGACTTCCATGTTCGTTTTCCAAATTGAAGTAAGCAACCCATATGTATTAGTTTCTCTTCTTTTTCACGAACATTTATAGTCTTCAATGCCCTTCAGTGTAGATTTAGCATTAGACATGATAAACAAAACGAATATAGAGACATAAAACAAAATGAATGATTTAGCATTAGACAGGATAAACAAAATGAATGATTTTGAGAGAACCATATACGTTGAAGTCAGCAGGTTATAATATAATTTTGAGAAAACCTCATAATGTTGGAGAAAGTCTAACGATGATGCTGGAGATTGAACTCATTATAACCTGCCAAACGACAAACAAAAATTTTGATTAAATTTCAACTATGAAAACATAAAAAAATGATAACAAAGACTATAATTGTTTAAACGCCAAAAAGAAGTGATGAAACTATGTTTTGAGTTTCATGTGTCGACTAATATGTGCCTTATATAGAGAATGAAACTTAACAAATTGATATTTAGGGTTGCCGCAAATCTATACTTATATTTGCGAAGTCGAAAATCCTATGTAGCATCGTGAGAGCCCCTCTCAGACCTGGTATTCTGAAAATACCTTTAATGACTCTCAAAATTACAGTGGAATGCCATGGACTATATTTAAAAAAACAACGTGGGCTCATAAACTCCAATCGGTGGGTAATGTCGTTTTTACATAAATTTATGTAAGGCCCATAGTATTATATTTTATTGATTATGGACGATTTATTGATGTGTATTTTATCGGAAGTTATCATATATAATCTTATGTGAATATTGTATTCGAATATTCGGCTGCCATCTTTTACAATATTCCATTTGGCATATTATGATTTTATGTTAATCTTCCCTATGTATTTATCTCATTGTAGATTTATGTTAATTTTTCATATGTATTTATCTCATAATAAAAAACCCTAGGTTTTTTGTTTTTTTTTTCCTATATATATGTATTTATTCACCTCTCTACTCTGGTAATTTGTTTTTGCTAATTTATGTTCTCTCTCCATAAACGATAATTTTTGTCCTCTCTTATAGGATTTGGTGTTTGTTATTCTTTCGTTTGTTTGATAAATTTCATAAAAAGTCGATGTTTTTTACCGGTGGAGTTGGTTTTAATGGCGGAGGATTCGATGCGAGCACGAGATGGGAGAGAAGAGGAGGTTTTGTGGAAATACAGGAGACGTGTTGTTGTTGGCGGATTGTCTCCGGAGAAGAAGTAAGATGTGAAGAAATAAAGAGAGATGAAAAACCAGAGGATCCATTTGTAATAATTTCTGAAGAAGACGAAGACTTTGGTTGTTTATTTTGTTGTTGGTTCCTCATCTGTCATTAAGCTGTATTTTCACGACGAAACCCATCTTATGTTTAGTTGATATACTCATCTGTAACTTTATTTCTTTGCAGGTTTCTTTCTATATCAAGGTATGTTTTAGAGTTTGTTAGTTTTTGGTTGTTATTTTCATGTTCTTTTGATTTTATCAGTGGTTTTATTGTTTTAGATTTTTCAGCTCTTCTTATTAATTTTTTTGTAACACTCTTTGATTGTGTAGATCGAAGGGACTGAACATGAAAGGTTGTATAATACACTTCGAAGCAAAGGAAACGTTCCAATTTGTTGTTTAAATCAACTCCACATCCTTCGGGTTCTTTAAGAAGGTATAGTAATCAAAATTTAATTTTTCTTTTTAGGGTTCATTAGATTTCGAGAAATTGTGAAAATTTGGAAATGGGTTTTTGGAAATTGGTTGACTATTTGGATTCCAGGAAGCAATGGATTAATCAAAGTCCTATTCCGTTACCTGTTGATCTTGATCAAGTAATCCGACATTAAGGTACTTTCATGAGGATTTTTGGAAAAGAATTAGTTTGATAGAGGCATTAGGATTCTGTTCTTGATCAAGTTTTGATGACGTTTCAGATCTGTTGTGGTTGTAGAATAAAAATCTGCTGAGAAGAAGGAAAAGAAAAGAGAGACAAAAGCAGAAACACAAGAAGAGAAGACAAAAAGGAAAAGATGAGAATATATTGGTCAGAAGAGAAAAACTCAACTTCTGTTGTTCATCCCTGCATAGATAAGCTTAGAGACGAATTGTTTTGTGCAGTGTGAATCTGAATCTTGAGATTTGTTGGTTTTACTTGGTAATCTCTTGCTTAAAATTGATATTTGGTTTCTGATTCTGCAGATTTGTCTTGAGATTTGCTTTGAGCCAAGTACTACAACTTGTGGACACAGGTAGATTAACTACAGAACACATAATTGTCTTTGGATGGTGAATTTGGTACTGAATTGTTCAATTTTTTGGTATGTGCAGCTTCTGCAAAAAGTGGTTACTATCTGTGGTGGATAAATGTTTGAAGGAAATGTCCTAAATGCAGGCATCTAACAGGGTAAATAGAACCAACTTTTAATGAGTTTTGTATCCAAAGCTTTGAGGTTTTATTATCTAACAATGTGATTTATGTATGTAGAAATGGAAGATATTGTACGGTCAATACGGTTCTTTGGAACACGATCCCTGAAGAAGTTGAAGCACAGAGAAGGAGACGCCAAGTCCTGGAAACCCTGATCAAAGGATAAGAAGCAAAAACAACAGAGATCAAGATAGGTTGCATAGCGTGTCTAAACAGAGTCTTAATGAAATAGACAGTGGTTTATTTTGTAGCTCATTCTTGCAGGATGCAACTTTGGACATCATGGATTGTTCTCTTTCTTTCTCAAAGCTAGCTATGGGTATTAACTTATAACTACTCATCTTTCGCATTTGTCATCTCCCAAATCATTATAGTCCATATCATCTTATGTCAAATTGAATTACAATTGCAGCAGTTAAATCCTTAGATAGTGTGCTTCAATTAAAAGTTAGGTTGAAGATTCTTAACCAATCTGGAAATCTTATAAGTGTGTTTCACGCCTATAATAATCCTATGAATCATTATGATTTTCCGTTGCTCAAAAATGAAATATGTGTTTCTTGGACCTTCATGAATAGGTGGAACAGTGGCTATCGAGAAGATTCATATGTTGGAGGACTTGCATGTTGTTGTTTGATGTCGTCTTGGTAAGTTTCATTTGTTGTGTAATTGGTAACTGATATGTCCCATATTTTACCTATATTACTATCTATTTTACTATATTTTCTAAGCATTTATCTACGGTTTTATACCATTAAATGTAGTTTTTCTCGTATTTGTAGTTTTAGAATCTTTACAGGGAAATCAAGCAAAAGAGATTTAAAAAAGCCAAAATAGGTGTAAAACAAGTCACAACAACTTACACGAGCCAAAGACACTATCAAAAACCAAGAATTCACAAGAATCAACATTCTACCAAATTAGATAGAATGCATACGCCAGAAGTTTAGCAGTAAACGGAGGACCAAATCTATTTGTAATTGGACTAAACTTAGTTTAAAGATAGATCTTTGAGTCAGCTTTACAATGAATTTTGAATCATCTCAATTGGAGCTGTGAGCAGGAAGATACACTGGATTTACTGAAAACATGTCAAGCTGCCTCAGAAGTGAAGCAAGTGCAGAATTGACCCAAGTACCGGACCACCTTGTGGACCGATATTCCAGGCCGATGCTTGCACAAATCAAGTCAATTTAAACCCAATACCGGTCGTGTTACTTGGCCGACATTGTCAAACCGATTTGGAGAGGATTTGACGTAAAAAGACCGTTTTGCCCGAATTGAACCCTAGAAGAACCTAAGCCTATATATACTTGTTTTTAGCCTTTTTTAGGGATATGTCGACATATTAAGAGAAGTTTTATCATAGGAGCAGCCACCACGAGTTCTCTTGATGTTCTTCATTAGATTTGGATTCTAGAGGAATCCGGTGGATGATCTCGTTTTGTACCTCAATATAGAGAAGAATCCTCTTACCCTTACTCTTTAATTCAAGTTTATTTATCATGAATTCATCATCTATCTCTGTTTTTTCGTGCATCATGTTCGAGTAATTCACTTGTTAGAGTTTAGGGTTTTCAATGAGTTTCATAATTCGATAATTGATTGATGATTGTTTAGGGAATACATTAGAGTCTTCATCTTTACTTGTACTCAATGCATGATTGCTTTACCGCGTATCTAGCGATCTGATATTAGGTTTATATACTCTCTAAAAGCTTGTTATATTGCATGAAATAGTATTTAATGAGCCAAACGTCTTAACAATTTGAAAGGTTAGTTAAGGAGTTCGGTGAACTTTATCAAACTTGAACATTAATGTATGTTTTCACCTTGTAATAACCTGCGACAGTTGAGTCTATTAGGATGCTAAAATGTAGATGGTTAGTTACGTTACGTCACGACAGTGGGATGACCTTAAATCAGTGCTTTGTGTTCTAGATGGTTCATAATTCTTAAAATCAATCAATCTTTATTGTTGCATGATTCTCTGTGAAATACCTATGTCCTAGCGCTTTTCTTTTATTGATTTTCATTACAATTTATATTTGTTGCTTACTTTCTTTCAATCACAAAAACGACAAAAATATTTTGTTCTAACTTAGTTTTATTCATTACAATTTGAAGTGTGGTTAAGAAGTCCTTGTGGATACGATCCCTGAGCTATACTAATTGTGATTGCTGTGCACTTGCAGGTAGTTAGTTGAGAGGTAAAACTCGACAACACATAAAGTTTTTGGCAACGCTGCCGGGGATTTCTAAGAACATCACCTTCGAATTTTTGACTAAAACTTAGTCTAGAACGCTTTAATTTCAGTTTTTCTTTTATTTCGATTTTTTGTTTCTTTTTTTTCGACTTTGATTTCTCGTTTTCTTTTATCTTTTTCCGTGTGTTTCAGGTGTTTATGCCTAGTACTAGAAATTCTAACAAGAAAAGTCTAGTCGAACCTGAGCAAGAAATCGATAAACTTGAACGAGCTCTTAGGAGACAAAGACAACTAAGGATGGCCGATCAAATTGGCAAGCACGTCATGAATGAGGAGGAACAAGCTCTTGCTGCTGCTGCTGCTCTCGGTGGAAACAACCAACCCGTGGAGTAACCACTTGGTGCTCACATAAACCCACCTATCCGTAATGATGTGATCCACAACCCCGCGGAGAACATTGTTAGGAATCCACCTGGAGGAGAAGACCAACATCACATTCCACCTAGGAATATGGGAATCCAACAACAAGCTCAACATCTTCAACCTCATGGAAGCCAAAACTTCCAACAACCCTTGCGTCAAAGACAAGTTCAACATCAAACTATTGGAGATGTCGATTCCTCCGATGCTTTCTTCTTCGATAGAAACCCCATCCGCCCACCTCTACCTCTAAGGAATGATTTCGAGATCAAACCTCAAATCATCGCATTGGTGAAGCAAAACCAATTCCATGGGCCGTCCACGGAGCACCCTCTTGACCACCTTGATACTTTCGAAGAAATTTGTAGTACAATTCGTGCTAATGGAGTTCCCGCCGACTACTTTAAGTGCAAGCTCTTTCGTTTTCTCTAAACGATAAGGCACTTAGATGGATGAAATCTCTACCCCCAAGATCCATCACTACTTGGGACGAATACAAATGAGCTTTCTTGAACCAATTCTACACCAAGCAAAGATCGAATTCCATAAGGAACAAGATCTCAAGTTTCAAGCAAGGACCAACCGAAGCCTTCTTTGAAGCCTTGGAATGATTCAAGGAATACACTAGGGACTGCCCTAATCATGGTTTTTCGGAAGGAAACTTATGGAACATCTTCTACAATGGAATCGATCACAAGCATCAAACATCTTTGAATGCAGCAAGTAATGGAAATTTCATGACCAAGCTTGTACCGGAGGCAAAGATTTTGATCGAGAACCTCGCTGCTAGTGATGCTAATTGTTCTTAAGACTACAATAGAAGCATCAACACTACTAGATCATCAACCGATTCATCTCAATTCGCGGAGCTCAAGAACATGGTTTCACAACTACTTAGGAGCCAAAGAGGAGTTCATGCCATTGTAGACGTTAATGATACAAGTTATGATCCTAACATGGAGCGTATTAGAGATGGAACGGAAGAGAATCAAGAGGAGGTAAACTACATAGGAGGAAACTATGGGAATCGAAATTTCAACAACAACAACAACTTTCGATCTCATCTGAATTTGCCCTATCGGAGCAACAATGTCGAGAACCCTCAAGATCAATTCTATCCTCGACAAAACACCAACCAAGGAGGCTAATATCAGTCCAAGCAACCCTTCTACTCCAAGGAAATGTATCAAGTGAAGCCACCATTCAACCCGTCTCAACCAACCGTACCGGTTTCTTTTGATGCTAAACTTGAAGACATGAAGAACCAAATGCTAGAAGCTTTAGGCCAACACAAACCAAATAGTAGAAAGTAGGTGTTCGGAGCTTAACACTAAGATCGAGTCTCATCTCTCTAAGATGGATACACAACCACTACAAGAAAACTGTAATTTAGCGTCGAAATTGCGTCGAAGTTGTGTCAGTCTAAATATTCGACGCTAAGTAGGGTCGAATCAATTCGACGCTAAATCGACGCAAATTAGCATCGAATTAGCGTCGATCACGTAGCGTCGAATATAGCGTCGAATTTGCCGCAAATTGGTAGGTAGGAGACACATTAAAAACGAGTTTACCTACCTGGATGCAAAATCGACGCTAATTCGATGCAAAATCGACACTAAGGTATTCGACGCTAATTCGATGTTAAATATTCGATGCAAAATCGTTGCTAAATCGCTGCTAAATTCTCCTATATATACTCTGTAACGTCCGTGAACCAAAATGTGTATTTTTGGTGTTGCGTCGAGCGACGCAGGGGATGTGCGTCAAGCGACGCTAATCTTTAATCAGACCGGGAAGTCGGGTTTGATCGCACGGTTTGCATGATGGTTTAGCGGAGCCCTAGGGTTCGATATAAAAGGCTGGAACAGTGTCCTGGCCGTTTGGTTAATGAGAATCAGAGAGAAAAGGTTTGGGAGAGAGAGACTTTGTTCTTGAGAGGTTCATGTGTATGAACAGCTTCTGATCGGAACTTTGGGAGGGTAAACGGCTGGCCTATTCGTGGCGGATTGGAGTATTTTTGGAGGGTAAGTTCTCCAATCTCTGCTCGTGTCATAGGCGAAAATGGTTCGTCTTTAGGTTGATTATTCACTGAGTTATGGCTGTTTGAACTCGGTGGGTTTGTGCAGATTGTTGTCTGCGATCAGTCGGGTTCAGAGGGGAATTCCGATCGAACCAGAAGGAGTCTGGAGGCGATCCGCATACCAACGCGTAGCTGTGTGTGTCTAGTTTCCAGAACAGTCGCCTGTTTCGGAATTGGACCAGTGGTTCGTCGTGTACGAGGGTTTTAGTGAACGTCGTTCATTCTTTTCATTTCGATCCTTCGAGGTGAGTGCGTGATCGTGGGTTGTGTGGGCATAGGGATAGATGGAATGCGTTTGATTGTTGTTTTCGTGTGTTCTGTGACTGGGATCGTGCAGGTGACTCGAAAAATCGCGACGGATTCGAGCCACGAGAGGATAGGCTCGTTTCTGTGGATGTCGCGTCGATCGACGCCAGGGTTGTGCGTCGCTCGACGCAGACGCTTCGCGTCGACCGATGCCTAGAGGTTGCGTAGCTCGACGCAGAGTTCCTGTACGGGTTCGTGTTAGTTCTTATTGCTTACTTGTGTGCTCATCCTGGTATTTGTCTTTCCTTATGTCGATACTTAAATAACTTGTAGACGGGATGACCGCTTCGCTGAGTATTTGTGATAATACTCACGCAACTCTTTTTGCCATGTGTTGCAGGTAAAGAGAAAATGTGATCGTGGAATCGGGCAAGGAAGAGGAGATGATCCAGCGTCTCGATTGTGTGTTATCGTATTGTTTAGAACCGCTAGGTTGCTGGTTTGGTGAATTGGACTGTTGATTTATCATTGGTTATTTATTGACTCGAATCGGTTTATTCGGTTAATGGGTAATTGTTTGAATTAAGTCGAATTGATTCTGCTGGTTATGTTCGATTTGCTAGTTTAATACGATTGTTGATAATTGTTGAGAATTAGTATTTATGGGAATACTAATTCGAAGTTTTTTAAGAAAAAACGGGTCGGGTTGTTTCATACTCAACCCCCCCTCCCATCGCCTGAATCAGTCCACCGTTTTAAAAAAAAAAATCGAATTTTTTTTTTACGAAATTTAAAAAAATAGTTCGAAATTTTTTTTTTTTTTACAAAATTTAGAAAAAAAATGGGAGATATATACGAACTCCGACGCTGGATGTATCAACGTAAAGATGCAAATGGATGGCTTTCAGAAGAGTTCCTGAACGGCCTTGAAATTTTCATGGCTCAAACGAGTAGTGTGCCTACAATTCAACGAACCGGAGTGATGGTGTGCCCGTGTCGGAAGTGCAAAAATTCGAGAACGCAGACAATTGATACAGTTGGTACGCATTTATTTAATAGAGGGTTTACATCTGAATATTATGTTTGGTTTTATCATGGAGAGGGATATGAAGATGAAACTTTGGGTAGTACTAGTTACCAACCTATGGATCAGGGTTATTCGAATGAGCAATTTGATCAGCATCAATTTGTTATAGAAAATGATCATGATGTCGGGTTAGAACATAATAGGTTCGAAGAAATGATAACCGATGCATTTCCTGGAGTTATGTCTACTCCTGATGTTGCTGAGGAACCCAATGCAGATGCTAAAAATTTTTATGATATGCTTGATTCTGCAAACCAACCAATCTATGAAGGTTGTAGGGAAGGTTTGTCTAAATTATCATTGGCATCTAGAATGATGACAATAAAATCTGATCATAATCAATCTGAGAGTTGCATGGATGATTGGACAGCTCTTCTAAAAGAATATTTGCCAGAGGGTAATCAAGCTGTTGAGTCATACTACGACATACAAAAACTAGTATCTAGTTTAGGATTGCCCTCGCAGACGATAGATGTTTGCATTGACAATTGCATGATATTTTGGAAAGATGATGAAAATCTGCAGGAATGTCGATTTTGCCACAAACCAAGATTTAAGCCCCAAGGAGCTGGTAGAAGTAAAGTGCCGTTCCAGAAAATGTGGTATCTGCCCATAACAGATAGGCTACAAAGGCTATACCATTCGGAACGAACAGATGCATCAATGAGGTGGCATGCGGAACATTCAACTATTGAAGGAGAAGTTCATCATCCTTCTGATGCAAAAGCTTGGAAACACTTCAAATCGGTACACTCTAATTTTGCTAAAGAGAAGCGCAATGTTTATCTTGGCCTATGTACAGATGGTTTTAGTCCGTTCGGTATGTCTGGCAGGCAATATTCTTTGTGGCCGGTTATATTGACACCTTATAACCTTCCGCCTGATATGTGCATGCAGAGGGAATTTCTGTTTTTGAGTATTTTAGTGCTGGTCCGAAGCATCCAAGAAGATCAATTGATGTGTTTTTACAGCCGCTGATTGACGAGTTGAACTTGTTGTGGTCTCATGGGGTTCGTACTTTTGATTACTATAGGAAAAAGAATTTTACCATGCGAGCTGTGCTTATGTAGACGATAAGCGATTTTCCAGCGTACAGAATGTTATCTGGTTGGACAACACATGGTAGGTTATCATGTCCGTATTGCCAAAATGAAACAGATGCATTCCAACTTAAAAATGGTAGAAAATCTTGTTGGTTTGATTGTCACCGGAGGTTTCTCCCTATGAACCATCCGTACCGGGGGAATAGAAGACTATTCACAAAGGGCAAACGTGTACGTATCCCCCCACCTCCATATCTTTCAGGAGAGCAAATTGAAGGTCAACTTGATTATTGGGGAGCTCAGGACACAGCAAAACGTGGAGGTAACTGGCTTAAGATCCCGACCAATCTCCCAGATGGATACCTTGTCGAACATAATTGGCATAAAAAGAGCATTTTCTGGGATCTACCGTACTGGAAGGATCATCTATTGCGCCACAATCTTGATGTCATGCACATTGAGAAAAACATTTTCGATAACATCATGCACACCATCTTAAACGTTTCAGACAAGTCTAAAGACAACTTGAAGTCTAGATTGGATTTGCCTCTTATATGCTCTAGAGTTGAGTTACATCTCACGGGAGATGGGAGAGCTCCAGTGCCTATCTTTAGATTGTCAAGCGAAGGCAAATCAACATTCTTCAACTGGGTTTCCACCGAAGTTAAGTTCTCAGATGGATACGTGTCAAAACTCTCTAAGTCTGTGGAGCAAGGGAAAAACTTTTCTGGTATGAAGAGTCATGATTGTCATGTGTTTATGGAGAGATTATTGCCTTTCACCTTTGCAGAGCTTTTGCCAACGAACGTGCATGAATCACTTGCAGGTATATTTTCTATGACGATATATAAATATATTTTGTTATGATGTGTGAAAAATTACATTTAATTTATGTTTTTGTTGATATGGTTTTACTATGGTTTTAGGTGTTGGCGCATTTTTTCGAGATCTGTGTGTGCAAACTCTGACTGAAGATGGAATTCAACAACTAAACAATAACATCGCTATATTGTTGTGCAACTTAGAGAAGATATTTCCTCCATCTTTCTTTGATGTTATGGAACATTTTCCTGTCCATCTTCCTCACGAAGCCGATTTAGGAGGACCCGTTCAATTTCGTTGGATGTCTCCTTTCGAGAGATTCATGAAACACTTAAAAAGAAAGGCAAAAAACTTGGCTAGGGTTGAGGGATCAATTGTTGCGGGAAGTTTAACCGAAGAAACCTTTCATTTCAGCTCATATTACTTCTCTCCAACCGTCCGGACACGGAAAAGAGCTCCACGTAGGTACGACGATGGTGGCATCGCGCAAACGTATCCAGTTTCTGATGTCCTAGATATATTCTGTGGAGTTGGTAGGCATGCCGGAATCACAAGAGAGGAAGATTGGTTCTCATACGAAGACTACAATTGCGCACACACATATATTCTATTACAATGCGACGAAGTCAGCCCATTTTTGAGGTACATATTATAATTACTCACTATGGATTGAGGTCTAAAGGGTTATTTTGTACTTATATATGCTTTGAAAACCTTTTTTAACTATATTTTGTATTAGTGAATTCATTCGCCAAGTCAACGAGGCTTTCCCAAATGCATCCGCCGGGGAGATTGAAAAACGTAAAGATCTACACTTTGCTAAATGGTTGAGAACTCAAGTACGTTCAAAACAAATTATATATATTCAGTTCATCTGTAAAAACATATATATAAATGTGTATACTATACTTACAATGTGTTTACTACATTTGCTAGGTTGATTATGGAGACACATCATACCCTGTATGGTTTAGAGAGTTGATCCAAGGTCCGTTGGGGAAAATTACGTCATCTCCAATGTATTTTACACGAGGTTATGTGTTTCATACGTTTGAACGTGGAAAAAATAGAGCAACTGCGAACTATGGTATGGTAGTTCGAGCCGGGGACACAGATTTTTATGGCATTATACAAGACATTGTTCAAGTGCAATTCCCTGGTTTGGTTAACTTAAGGTGCACCCTTTTCAAATGCGAGTGGTTTGATCCAGTTGTCGGGCGAGGGGTTCGAGTAGGAAAGTTTGGTGTTATCGATGTTAACGGATCGCGTTCTTATGCAAAGTACGATCCATTTGTCCTTGCATCACAAGCGGATCAAGTTTGTTTCATTCCATATCCACGTGTCAGAAAAACAGGGATCTTATGGTTATCTGTGCTTAAAATAGCTCCCAGAGGAATGATAGTTGAATCTGACGACGCTCCTATGCAATATGAAAATGCGGTGGATCTAACAATTTCAGAACAAGATATAGACAACATCATTCTTATAGATCCGCAAAATCGAGAAGCTGAAATACTTCCGGATGCTACCGATGCAGAAAACCCCGAAGACGATTTCGCAAACGAGAGTGGAGAAAGTACCGATGAGGATGACGTGAACTCAAATGACGATTCAGAGTGAATCATATATTACTTTGTCTTTTTATTTCATTTGTATAACAAAATGTTTATTTGTATGCTGGATAATTTAAATTTTCAAATTTTTCAAATTTTTACAATATTTTTCAAATTTTAAAAAAATAATAAGAAGAGCATTTTTATTTGTATGCCGGATAATTTAAATTTGCAAAATAAAAAATATTCGAATTATCTAACACGTAGAATATTTTTAATTTATAAACTATTTAGTTTTTAAAAATATATATAAAGGTCGACGCTAATTCGACGCTAATTTAGCGTCGAATTACCGTCAAACTAGTCCAACCTGATTCATTCGCCGTTAATTCGATGCTAATTTAGGGGTTTGGTTCAGGTTTAGCGTCGAATTAGCGTCATAATGCATCATTTTGTAGCAATCGACGCTAATTCGACGCTAAACCTGAACCAAAACCCCAAAATAAGGGTATCCGGTAAAAAATTTAGCATCAGTGTGAAGCATATGTAGTGACGATTGAATCTTTGTCACGAAAACATAAGAATTTATTCATAATTAAAATAATAATATGTCAAGATTTCAAATAACTATATAGGTTTACATATAAGTTCATATGTTATATGAACTTATATAAGTAAGTACGAAAAATTTTAGACTTTAAAAAGATTCGGAAACAACAAAGAAGGAAAGACGCTAAGATTGTTTTCGTATCAGTGTCGGGTTCGTTACCCAATATCAAAAAGAAACAGTTAGCGTCGATGTAGAGTCAAATTAGCATCGAAACTGAGTCAATATCTCAAGATACGGCGATGCTAATTCGACGCTAAATCAAACAAATTTGGTAGAAACTAGTTTGAGGAAATATATAGGAATAAAATTTTAGAGAATTTGATATCAAATAGGTTTTAAAAAATAAATAGGAAATAGATTTTAGGAAATTTGATATTAATTAGATTTTAGGAAATATATAGGAAATAAATTTTAGGAAATTTTATATAAAATAGACTTTAGGAAATATATAGGATAATTATTTTAGGAATTTTGATATAAAATAGATTTTAAGAAATATATACGAAAAATATTTTATGAAATTTGATATTTTCTAATTTTTAGGAAATTTGATATGAACAAAGTTGATATTAAATAGATTTTAGGAAAAATGTAGAAAATTATTTAAAATTTGATTTGTCATTAATTTATAAATTTGGAAAAAATAAAATCGAATTTATGAATTTATATTTTTGGAAATTTATTTATGTAAAGTAAAATAAATTAATTTATAAATTTTTTGAAAAATATTGATTTATGGATTTATGTGTTTTTTTCTTAAATTTAAGAATTTATAATTGTTTACCAAATTTATAATTTATGGATTTATAATTTTTTCATAAATTTAAATTTGTGTTCTACCAAATTATTTGACAATTGTTTAATTTCTTTATGAATTTATCTTTTACATGTTTTAATTTAATAATTTTGTTTTATTTTATAGGTGGATCGATTATCTCCTTCATACAGCCAGTTCTTTGGCGAGGATGTTACGGTTCCCGGATCAGGGTCAGGATCGGGTTCGCAGGCTGCGAACTATCGTCATCGGCTCCGCCACGGGCTCCACCACGAACTCCACCACGGGCTCCCCCAAGGGCTTCGCCACCGCCACCGCCACCAACAAACGCGCCTCTCATGATGCGGATTACCGAGCTTCTCCGCCAACCTGGACGAGAGACACGGGTCCAGAGTCTCCATCCGATGAGGCCTCCTGGTACATTATGCTATGATTACATCTTTTACAATATTACTAATTAAGAAACATTAGTTTTGTTTATTATATTTTTAATTACAAATTAAAATTAAATCATTGTAAATTTTTGTTTAACAGGTTTAGCGATAACAAGGTATCGCGTTCGGTCACCAGAGCCATCACAGCCTATTTCACGATGCCCCATGCTAATTGGAGCCAGACCCCGCAGCATGTTCGGGATATTTGGTTCGAGTCATGGGCGGTAAGTCATTTTATCTTATTTATTTTAATTGATAAAGTCTTTTATGTAAATATATTCATAACATTATTCGTATTTTTGTAGCAAGGGTGGCACTAGGAGGAATTTCGTACTTTCGAAGTGCGACCGGAGTTCGAGCATAAGGCGCTAAAGCGTCTAAACGGTTACGTCGGTAACTTGAAGAAAGCGTGGCGCGCGAAAGGCGATGAGGGGAAGCCGATGGGGATGGATCCCGATGTTTGGTCGGGGCTAGTGCAGTTTTGGGAGGATCCCCACTCGGTGGTTAAATCGGGAAAGTGTTCGGCAACCCGTCTCACACCTGTGGCCGAAGGAGATGGACCTTCAAAGCATTGTACAGATCAATCTTCATACGCCACAATACGCATCAACATGGTAATATTTTAATTAACTTAATTCATTTGATTTGTCTTAAATATTTATTTATTATATATTTCATTTTTTTATGTTTATTTTTGTTTACCAGGCTAATGGCGGTGAACTTCCTCTGATGCACAAAGTTATGGAGGAAACTCATCGGAGGAAGGATGGAACATTTGTTACCGCTCAAGCGGAACAAACGTTCAACGCGTACAACGCACGACTGGCAGAGCTAGATGAGTCTGTGCAGTCTACGATGAGTGTCCAAGACTTCGATAGACTTTACGAAGAGGTAATTTTTTCGTTTCTTATATTATATTTAATTTTTTTTTCATTACAATTTTATTGTATAACACTTTTATTTTATAGGTTGCACCGAAGAAGAAAGGACGAACGATGGGTGTTGGATCCATCAAGGATGTCCCTGCAGCTTCATCGTCTACTCGCTACTCTTACACTCATCCGGGTTCGTCCGAGCTGCAGTTGACGAGACAGTTGGATGCTGCCAACACTAGGATTGCGCAGCTCGAGACAGAACAAGCGGGTCTGAGGAGTAGTCTCTCGGCAATTACAAGTCTCTTCGACATCATTGCAGTGGAGAACCCGAAATTAGCAACTGCTTTGCATGGAATGCATCGTCCTCCACCGCCTCGTACATCTCCCGATCCATCGCAGTCACAGCAGGAAAACGAGGAAATACAACCAGAAGTTGTTATCAACCTCATGACTAAACAAGATCATTAGATTAGGGTTTTGATTTAATTTGTATAAGATAATTTTATTTTATAATATTTTAATTTTTATTATATTTTATAATTTTAAAAAAAAATTCATTTTTTTAAAAATTTTTTTATCAAACCGACCCTATATCGATGCTATTCTGATGCTAAATTAGTCGATGCTATAATTCGATGCTAATTCGACGCTAATTAGCATCGATATACGTCGATGCAATAATTCGACGCTAAATTAGCGTCGAATTAGCATCGAATTGTAATTAACGTCGACGGTTTAGCGTCGAAATGTGTTTCGACGCTAGTGGCTTTTAGCGTCGATTTAGCGTCGAAATATGATGATGCTAAATCTGTGTTTTCTTGTAGTGAACTCGCTCAAACCTCGGAAGCCGTTAGATGACAAGACGAGGAGAAAGCAAAGAAGTTTTGCAATGTTGCTTCTACTAAAGAAGAAGAGGCCGTGGTCACTCCTAAACCACTTGAAGAAGAGGTTATCTTAGTCCAAGTACCTAAAGAGGAACGCCTTCCCGGCGAATCTAAGAGAGCTTACAAGAGAAGACTAAGGAGGATACCTTTGGAAAAGACAATGATCCGGGGAAGTTTGTTTTTCCATGTTCGATCAATGAAAAGGAGATCCACGATTGCTTGTGTGATACTGGAGCAAACGTCAATGTCATGTCATTAGCCATGGCAAAGGAACTAGGATTGGCCGATTTCAAACCATCCAAAGTCCATATAGAGTATGCCGATTTATCATCCTCTACCCCTTATGGAATGCTTGAAAACGTCATGGTCAAAGTAGGAGAAGGAATTGTTCCTACCGGAAGAATCTCTTTCGCCAACATCAACAAGAATCTCTTCTATGATTAAGTGGATGCTAAGCGTGTACCAAGCTCGATTGGAGTAAAGACTATGAAGCCTAGTATAGATCCCGGAGATGCTAAAGAAAGGAGTCAAAGAAGGAGATCCTAAGACTAAAGAAAAGATAGTTGCAAAACTATCCAAGGTGAAGCATAAAGACGTTTATAAGGACATCAAACCAACTTTGACACCTATGGATGATGCTAAGAATGGGAACAAGGCAAAGGAGAAGTTTGTCTTTGAGAACATGGTGATAAAGATCCTCGTCCCAAGAGAAGACAAGATCAACAGGGAAACCATCAAGCGTAAGCTTGAGAACACTTTGAAGTTTTTCCCAGATGCACTAGTTGTCAAATATGACAATGGAGATTCACTTGGAGTCATCATAGAAACCGAAATATCGGAGCGTAATGAAGCTAAATGAACCATCATTCCTTTAGTGGATCCACCGGAAGTCTAAAATCTTCAAAGGAGTCGAGCTAATTGACTTTAAACAAGCGCTTTGTGGGAGGCAACCCATTTTTTTTTTATGCTTTAATATAGTTTTTAAAATTTTAATTTGGTTTTTCTAAGTTTAATCTATGCTAATCTATTTTATTTTTATTTCTACAGGATCTAAATAAAAAATAAAAAATTTACCGTCGGCCGGTACCGGACACGATACCGACCGCGACCGACCAGCGTAGCTAGTTCCGCGACCAAGACTCGGTACCGGACAAAATAACGGGCAGCGTCCGTGATTGGTATCGAGTACCGATCGTCCCGCGTCTCGCATGACCGAATGCCGGTCACGCGTAACGGTCAAAACACGTGACCGATACTCGGGTGACTTTGCCCCGCGTCTCGATCACACGCTCGTGCCTCGTCCCGCGTCCAATACCGGACGCGTATATTGGGTCACATACGTAATCGATACCGCGTCCCTCGTGTCGCGCCTCGATCATCATCGCGTCCCTCGTGTCGCGACACGACCAAATCTGTCCCACATCTCGACCATCGAATCTCAACTCGTACCGCGCCTCGATCATCATCACGTCCCTCGTGTCGCGACTCGACCAAATCCTTCCCGCGTCCCACTCGTGTCGCGACACGACCACATCCATCCCGCGACTCGTGCCATGACCCGCGGTAAGTTTCGATCCCAGTTTCGGTCAGCCAACCCGACGGCGGTTCGACCAAACCAACCCGGGTAAGTTTTTGGTTTACTTTTTATTTTCTAAACCACTTTTAAACTGAAATTTAACTGAAAACATAACTAAAATCAGATTTTAAAGGTTTTCCAAACTTCTTTTTGTCTCTTAAAGACAAAATATCATCTCTTTCTCTCACAAAAGTGTTCTTGAGCTCAAGAACCCTAAAATCTAATTTTGAGGTTTTTGCTCAATTCACTAAAATTCATTTAGTTTTTCACTAGGATTTCAATTCCTAATCTCATATTTCACTAAAACCAAGATAATTTCTCTCTAAACCCTCTTTTTGTCGAAATTTCAAGTTTATGCATATTTCAAAATTCTCATTGATTTAGCTTAAATTGGCTAGGTTATTGGAGAATTACTATAGGAATACTTGTTTAGATATTCTATAAAAATTATTGATGGGTTAATTACATGTTTTACACCTTTAATTACTTTTTCACAATATGAATTTGTGAGGTCACAATTATAAACGAATTAGGGTGATTTATGGTTAGTTAATGCATCCATAAGGATGGGTTTATCATATATACATAGGATTGGTATGAATTTTGACACATTAGAACCTTAATTGCAAAATTTTAGTGTTTTTCACATGTCATTACCCTTAAATCCGAAAATTATGATTTAATTAGGAAAAAAATATTTTATCTTTGGTTATCATTCTTACATATTTCTAATGTCTTGATATGCTTTATTCTCATTCAATTTCTTCTAGAAAATAATGCTTTTGGAAATTGTGATTTTCAAGACCGTAACATGTTTTTTTCGAGATTTTTCCTTTGTAGGAACTTCAATGGAGAATGAGATTGTTCCAAGGAAGTCTAAGAGAGGACATAAACCCAAGAAGCACCACGTGACAACTCATGATCACGAAGCTCAAGTCTCTCGCCCTACATGTTCTAAATCAAATCGAAGAAGTTATCAAAGAAACATGGAAAGGAATATTTGGTGGAGAATGAGGAAGAACTTGGTTACCAACTAAGAGATGAAGAAGATGATGCTACTCAAGCACCAATGTAGTTTGTGGAAGTCACACAAATGATACTTCATGTATCCCCGCCTAAGAAGAAGAAGAGGAAATCGCGTGCCAAGTCAACTACGGTTGTGACTCAAGCACCGAATGTTATAATGAAGCATGTTGGACCCGAAATAAATGCTAACATGGACTACATGGCTGGTCTACAACAGTTTGCTATGCTTCCAACTCTTGGTATTGATTTCGAGACCTTCGATTTACTCGGTATTCAAAAGGATGTTGAATGGTATCTTGAAGCATTGGGCCTATCAAAGTTTGTGACTATCTCTCACCCTACCTATGGGAGCCTTGCAAGAGAATTCCTTGCCACGGTAACGTTGTCTTACCCCAAGACAAAGACGACCATAGCAAATGAGGGAATTCTAGCTTTTACAGTTAATGAGAAATCGTATACTTTGAGTATTGAAGAATTTTGTGATATTTTGGGACTTGAGTGTCATGAGACGATTAAGTTCAGTGGTAGTGAAGCCCATTATGATGAATGGTCGAAGATTGCAAGTGATAGACTAAAACTCGGAGCTTCTAAAGCATCGAAGATTACACACCCGGCGATTCGTTATGTCTACTATCTACTTTCTCAACTCATTTTCAGTAGGCACGAGTATGGAGTGGTGAAACAAGAAGAGTTTTACATGCTAATATCACCGTTTGTGGAGAACCCCGAGAAAGTGAACCTTGCCTCGCTTTTAGCTAGAAGAATGGTACAAATCAAGCATGATGCTGCTAAGGAGAAGATACCAAAGGAAGCATCGAGTGATTTTGGTGGAACAATCACGGCCTAACTACATGCGTGTGGTGTTGATTTTCAACTAGAAGTCCCTTTGATGGTTGAAAGCAAGCTTTATTTCCATGCCCTTCAACGGAAGCACTTTTTTTGTGGATGGTACGAGCAATCTACAAACTTTGGGTACCTTTTCACACCACCTTACGTAGAAAAGAACAAGTGTGTTCTACTCCCACATGTGGAAATCCCAGCCTTGAGTGAGGGTAACACTTACTTTCACCCTACTCGTTCCACATGGTTTTATCGTTGTCCCGGATGTCCTCTTGTTGGAGTTTCGCTCTACTATCAATCGAAAACTAGGATGGCACGAAAGGAGAGGTCTAGAGGACCACAAGGAGGAGGTATTTCCCAGCCATCCACCTCTCACCCGCCACCTCACGAGTCCCAATTTCCAGCCGCTACAAACACCGGTTTTGATGAATGGCTTCGCACTAGCCTTGAGGAAGAAAAGGAGAAGAGAGTAGCTCTTGAAGTTAAGGTTTCTAAGCAAGGAAAGATATTTCTAACCTTGTAAAAGCAGTCAAGAAATTAGTCCCACGTCTCTTTAGGCGATCCTCTAGAAGCACAACCGCAACAACCAGTGGCGACGATTTTGGTAGTCTTTCACTCATCTCTACGTTTGAGCATGATGCGAATGTCGATGATGATGTTTCTAGCCATCACAACACACGAGCCAATGAAGACCAAGCCAATGGCCAGTACGGACAACACTCACAAGTCCAGGCAACAGGTTCAGACGAGACAGAAATCGTCCATTACGAGTCTGATGGAGAACACTTTCACGCGATAGTTCCGGATTCGCCAGAGTCTATGTCACCCGTCTTTTGAGCCAGGTGTATCGACTACTATCTATCCTTTTATTATTTTCATTTTTATTATCTTGAGTCATCTCACCCTTATGTGACTATTCACTCCGGGACGGTGTAAAGTACGTCTGGGGGAGATTTATCGTACTAACGTCCGTTTTCCATTTTCTTATGTTTTGAGTCATTTTAATAATTTTCTTTGAGTCTTTTATTGAGTCGAAAATCTATATTTCAAACTATGATATTTTCAGGAATTTATGCGTAGATTTTATGATCGAATTACCATTGTCACAGGGTTTGTCCAGGATAGACGATTCAGAAACCTTCATGACTGGAACTCGCCCCATATAATTCGTCTTGCAAACGTTTTGATGAATCCGATTTTGACTCTATTTTACTTAACTACTAACCTGATTTTTAATTATTTCTCATTAAGGAGTTAGATCGGAGAAACGAATCATACATTCATTACAAGGCTTAAGTCTGGGGGAGTTGATATGTCCCATATTTTACGTATATTACTATCTATTTTTCAATATTTTCTAAGAATTTATCTACGGTTTTATATCTTTAAAGGTAGTTTTTCTCGTATTTATAAATTTAGAATCTTTACAGGGAAATCAATCAAAAATGATCTAAAAGAGCCAAAATAGGTGTAAACCAAGCCACAGCAACTTACACAAGCCAAAGACACCATCAAAAACCAAGAATTCACAAGAATCAACATTCTACCAAATTGGACAGAATGCATACGCCAGAAGTTTAGTAGTAAACGGAGGATCAAATCAATTTGGAATTGGACGAAACTTTTTGTGAAGATAGATCTTTGAGTCGGATTTACAATGAAGTTTGAATCATCTCAGAAGTGAAGCAAGTGCAGAATCGACCCAAGTACCGGACCACCTCGTGGACCGATATTCCAGGCCGATGCTTGCATAAATCAAGGCACTTTAAACCCAATACCGGTCGTGTTACTTGGCCGACATTGCCAAACCGACTTGGAGAGGATTTGACGTAAAAAGACCGTTTTGCCCGAAGTGAACCCTAGAAGAACCTAAGCCTATATATACTTGTTTTTAGCCTGTAGTTTTATCATAGGAGCAGCCACCACGAGTTCTCTTGGTGTTCTTCATTAGATTTAGATTCTAGAGCAATCCGGTGGATGATCTCGCTTTGTACCTCGATATAGAGAAGAATCCTCTTACCCTTACTCTTTAATTCAAGTTTATTTATCATGAATTCATCATCTATCTCTGTTTTTTCGTGCATCATGTCCGAGTAATTCACTTGTTAGGGTTTAGGGTTTTCAATGAGTTTCATAATTCGATAATTGATTGATGATTGTTTAGGGAATACATTAGAGTTTTCATCTTTACTTGTACTCAATGCATGATTGCTTTACCGCGTATCTAGCGATCTGATATTAGGTTTATATACTCTCCAAAAGCTTGTTATATTGCATGAACTAGTATTTAATGAGCCAAACGTCTTAACAATTGGAAAGGTTAGTTAAGGAGTTCGGTGAATTTTATCAAACTTGAACATTAATGCATGTTTTCACCTTGTAATAACCTGCGACAGTTGAGTCTATTAGGATGCTAAAATGTAGATGGTTAGTTACGTTACGTCACGACAGTGGGATGACCTTAAATCAGTGCTTTGTGTTCTAGACGGTTCATAATTCATAAATCCCTAAAATCAATCAATCTTTATTGTTCCATGATTCTCTGCGAAATACATATGTCCTAGCACTTTTCTTTTATTGATTTTCATTACAATTTACATTCATTACTTACTTTTTTTCAATCACAAAAACGACAAAAATATCTTGTTCTAAATTAGTTTTATTCATTACAATTTGAAGTGTGGTTAAGAAGTCTTTGTAGATACGATCCCTTAGCTATACTAATTGTGATTGTTGTGCACTTGCAGGTAGTTAGTTGGGAGGTAAAACTCGACAACACATCAGTAACTTTACTAAAGCTTGACTCAATAAACTCATACGTCTTGGTAATGTTTCATTTATTGTGAAATTGGTAACTTGACTAAAGATTGACTCGAGAAAGCTTTGTGCCTTTATTCTTTTTGTGTCATGTCTTTGTGTCTTTATTCTTTTTCATATTGTATATAATAACGTGCAAGCTATAATAAGAGTTTCAACCATAGACATAGACAAATATCTAAAGCTATGTTTACAAAGTAAACCTGTGTCTAACCGGTTTCGCAATGGAAACTAATGTGATTGAGTTTGGTGTGAATCTCGAAACTCTTAAATGGACAGAATGCACTCTCATCTCCACCCAGATTTTCAATGCCAGTTATCCAAACCATAGTTGAGCCAAAATTGAAAGTCAAAGAAGAGGAAGAGGATATTGATCACTGAAGAGTAGGTCTGAGAAGATATGTTTTGAAGCAGCTTCATGATTTGTTAAATATATAAGGGTTTTTGGGTTTTAGTCACAACATCATCTTTCTCTCTTCTTTTTTGTTTCTTAAATTTTCATCGATGATATATTTTTTCCTACATCTTCTTGCATCAAGTGTATTATTGGTCGTCTTCTTGCATCATGGGAATGATAAAGAAGATTGCAGAAGAAGTGTCATGAGTTTTTCACCAATTAATATTGGTATGTTGCGTCTCAAGTAACTTCTTTTCGTTTCTTGATATATTAGGTGAGTTGTGACTAATCTAATGTTACTTTTATTCTGAAGGACGAGAGAGTAGAAGTAAAAAGTGGTACACATGGTCTGAGACAACTCGACATTCTTACTGCAAGCTTGATTTGTTTGTTGCAAATATCATTAGACTTAAGTAAAAAGTGACGTTAAGTGCACAACATACTATAATCACATTCTGAGATTTTTTTTGGTTATATGTACAAATGTTTTAATAATTTTGTTCATGAAAGTGAGAATATTGTGTACCAATGAACATGTGTAGCTTTCAAAATATTTCTAGATGATGAAGAGAAAAAATAAGAGTAGAAATTGGACAAAGAAAACCCAATATTTTCACTCTCTCTTGATCTTCATAAAATTTGTAGATCGGAAGAGGGTTATTTTGACCGGTGGGGATAAAGTGAAGAGTATAATAAATTTCAAATGCAAATAGTGAGGATTCTTAAAGTAATACAAAGAAAATCATTACTATCCCACGGCCTTTAAAAGATGTTACAACATAAGTGAGTCTCTTAATAAGTCAAGACATTTCAAACTAACTCTACAATCAAATAAGAATTCTTTTTTTTTTGTCGACAATAATTCAAGACCTAGAAACAGATTAACCTACATATTCTAAAAGATAAGAAAAAGTACCATAAATATTATTCAGTTGAGTTTACCATGCAATTAACATCGAGAAATTCGCAATTAACATCTGAGACGAAATTAATAGTTTTTTACTTCAATTCTAACACCGATGAAATCAACAAATTAACCAAACATACAAATAAAGTTGCATTCGAATCTCTAGCATCATGTATTCATCAGTACAAAAAATGAGAAAACTAATATTAAAGCTATCATCTTTTCCTTTGCGATTTTGAACTTATGAATACCATAAATATTAATGAGTCTATTTTCTTAAATACATTGGAGAGAAACTCATTTAAAGAGACAATTGTTGTCTAACCCAAAATTGTAATGGTAACTATGAATTACGCGCTGCCTCCTGTAGTAACCAAAGCATTGCTACAAACGGTACTAATTAATGCTAATATAATTTAAACCACACGAGTTTTATATAATTGTAGTTTTCAAAAAAAAATTATGTATGTGCTCGAAATCCTATTTACATATGTTAGGTCTGGAGATCTACCAATGAAATTAACAAAGAACTAAAGAAGATCTAATTTCATTGATAGATATCCATTGCCTCCTATAATAATGAAATTTAATGTTTGTGTTCGAGATCTACCAATGAAATTAATATATTTTCACGTATGGTAGAATTGATTATAAATAATTAATCATCGTGTCTTAGATCTTTGTTGATTTGGTTTATTATATTAAATGATTCTTGGTCAGCTAAACACAATACATTATTGTGTCTAACAGACGAGCAAAGAAGCTATCTCAGTTTTGATAGTATTGAAACGTCTGATCCCATCAAACACGAAGATATGGTTTGCATTGAGGAGTTTTTGAATACCATCAAGTTATATGTGTTGCATAACCATAGTCTTTGGTAAAAAATTGTATTGATGTCATGTTACTAAGAAATGCTAAAAGGTGGTTTATGCAATGGTACGAAGTTTCTAATAATTCCAGTAGCAAACCATATTAGGGGGGCTAAGGTTATAACTGGTAATAATATTTGTTTCACCGCCAAAGATTTCAACTTACCAACTGGTCAAAACTACATCTATATTTCTACATATTGAATCGATGTAGAAAATACAATAAATCGACAATTTTAGTCAAATCGATTATTTTACATCATTCAACATGTTATCCAGATATATGAGTGTTTCAGTCTCCTATTAGGTTTTACTATCCCTTAAAATCAACCAATTTAGTTAATTCCATCGTATTAAATCATTTAATATTTTATGCATATTTGTGAGGGTTTAGGCTCTCATATCCAGTTAGCTTAAAATTTATTAAAATAACAAATCTAATAACAGTGTTACATGTGTAAACTAATTTTATGACATATATATATATATATATATATATATATATATATATATATATGTATATAACCATGCACGTAATTATTCAAATTTTGAGGTCAAATGTACAGACGATACGGTGCTTCTGGTCAAAAGTTCATACAATACAGCTCAACTGCAACTTCTGAAAAACTGCAAGTATCTAAAATCAAAAGATTTAAATCATCAAAAAAATTTCCAAGGCAGATCAATAGGATCGAGTCTTGGATATTATTGAGGAGCACGAAATATTTTTTATGGGATGTAGAGAAAGTTTCTACACACAATTCTGATGCATGTGTTAAAGAGATGTAAAAATAGTCTTTCTTAATCAAGAAGGTGAGTTATATTGGGCAGTCCTTGTATTTTTTTATAAGAATGAGCGTAGATGACAAATTTTTATGACACTTCCAAATAAGAAAAAGAAGATTGAATACCTTGAAAGAATGATAGGAATAAAGAACGAAGCATCAAGGTATTTTGAATACATTTTTATATGTTTTAATAATCTTATTTGACCCAAATAAAAATCTAGATGGATATATCTTATATTTATTATATAAAAATGTTGCAATTGGAAATTCTACTGATTTAAAAATATAAAATAAACATTCATTATCGCTCTCCGATCTTAGGATATTAATTTGGGTTTGCTCAATGATGATGATGAGTATGTTCATGCAATCGTTGAAGCCGTTAGATGGTCTACTAAAGATGTGATCCATGGATTCGTGGCTATGATTTCAACTTTTCTAGATGAGAGTCGATGCAACAACATTGTTATTGCTGCTCAACGTATCTTACGACATCATGGTTTGGCATATTATTAGTTTATTTTGATATGTGGTTTCTATAACCATCTTCTTCCATCATGGTTTGGCTTTTTTTTTTTAATAATTTGGTTTTCCATTTCAATTAATGTTATGTTTTTAAAAATTTGATTCACTTTTCACATAACTCTTTTTTATTTTTATGTTTCGTTTCCAGTCTTTCACTTGAGCAGTATTTTTTGTCTTCACGTCTTCATGTCTTCGGGTTTGTATGATAAAATTTGAAACAACCAGATTTTTTTTTTTTTTTTTTTTTTTAAAACACCCGAAATAACATTTCCATAAATATTAAACCACACGATAATTCAACACAATAACAAAAGCGAAATAGATATAAACACAAACGAGACACTAGATCATCTCCTCTTCACAGCCAGATTCCACGATCACACTTTGTCTTTTCCTGCATCACATGGTTATAAGAGATGCGTGAGTATTATCATAAATACCCAGTGGTACGATCATCCCATCTACTTGGCTAGATGCACGGGTATAGGGAACAATCAAAACACCACATAACACAATTAAGCAAAAAAAATCAACACGAAAAGTCAACCCCGAAAAGTCAACGTAAAGTCAACCACAAAGTCAACCCCGAAAAGTCAACGTGAAGTCAACCACAAACCACGATACATACGTTGATCTAAACACTAAAAACGCCCCCAAACAAGCATTGATCGAACAACAAATCAACTCAATCCGCAATCAAACGCACCAAATACCCGTAAAAACCATGGTCACACACTCACATGTTTTGCGACTGGAATAACTTCCGACTCACTGGACCAAATCGCAAACGGAAAACGGTTCTGGAAACTAGACACCAACAGATTTCCAACACCGTATCGCAAGACTCCTAACTCCAAACGGTTCGCCGGGAAATCGTCCCCGAAAACAGCAACTCCGGACGAAACCGCAGGAAATTGCAGAAAAACTGCACGAACTACCTAAGTTCAAAGGACCATAACTCAGCGAATTCTTAACCAAATCAAGGTATAACACCTGTTCTAGAAACTAGAAATATAGAGCTTTACAGAGGTGTATAGAACGTAAGCTAACTCTAAGCAGTTCAACGGGAAAACAGCTCGCAAACTCGTTGATCGAAACTGAAAACAGATATTTCAGAAACCGACACACTAACTTAAAAAGAACACAGAGAACGGATCATACCTCGGAATCAAGATCGGAAACCTGATCTGAAAACTAGACAGAGAGATCTTTCCAACCGTATATAGATCGTCCTCTGATTACCAACGATTCGACGGGAATCCTCCCTCGAATTGGACTGATCGCGGATCAAAATTGCAGAAACCTCCCAAAATAAAACGACCATAACTTCTCAAATACCCAACCGATTGACAAGCGGTTTTCTCCTAAATCAAGATCAAAGAGTGAAAAACTTACCCTGAAATTTTCACTCCGATCCAATTTGATCTTCACCGCCGTTTGTCTCCTCCAAAACCGACGGAAAACACTCCAAAACTCTCCAAAACTCTCCAAAACTCAAGAACACTTGGTCTCTACTCTCTCTCTCTAACCTCTCAAAACTCTGAGCAATCTCTCTCTCCATACCACTGCCGACACTCCTCTTTCTTTTATAGGCAAAACTCTGATTTTTTTATTTGTAACCAAAATCGTACAAAACCGCAATAAACCGAACCAATTTTCCTATAATATGGTTCGCAGTCGTTACAATTCTCCCCTACTAACACGGATTCGACCTCGAATCACGCAACACCGTCTCACTACGGTCTCCACTACCTGACCCGAATGCGGCCAGTAACCTTCGAGTTAACACTCGAATCTCCGAGTCCTACTAGACTCACACTAGCCTCCTTGCACCATCCACATGGATACAATCCTGACCAAACCCGGTCAGCACGATTAGAGATCATCACCCGATCTCAATCACCTAACCCCGTCTCACTAAGGTTGACACTCTCATCCAAAAACCCGCCCAAATTTCCCCAGGAAACATCCACGATGCAACACTCGCTAATCCGGATCAGGGTTGTCCGATAGATCGCGCAACAATCAAACAAGAACATGCCCGACCCACCGTAGACCCAGACCTTGAATCAATTGGTCGCACAACAATCAAACAAGAACATGTACGACCAAAGAGGTTACATATGTTTACTAGGGTTGTCTGCACTAAGGTTCCAAATTCGAGTAAAAACCCTAGATTAGACATTCACAAACCACCTGAGATCATTTTCGATCCCTGAAGCTCATCAAATCTCATACTTATAATCACACTACAGGTACTCTTACTCAAACATATATCTCTATACACCCCTCCCACTCGCAGGGTCGTCACCCATCGAGCTCTCGATGTATACCATACCGGCTCTCGGTATGCCCCAGCCCCTCCGCTTCAGGACACACAGTCCATCAGCTCTCGGCTGCAGAGGAATCACACATCCTCTGGAGAGATCGTAATCCCTCAAAGTATATGCAGGAGAATATCACCATCCCCTGGAGCAGTAACACTGTACCGTGCATCATAAGCACCTGTCGACCGATTTACTTCCGTGGTTCCTATCACGATATTCTCTAACCAGGAATATCACTCATGACCAATCCCAGGTCATCTGAAACAACCCAATCGCCAGGGTGTTTCCTAACCCGATATTCCCTAACCCAGAATATCACTCATGACCCATCCCCAGGTCATCTGAAACAACCCAAACGCCAGGGTGTTTCCTAATCCGATATTCCCAAACCCAGAATATTACTCATGACCAATCCCTAGGTCATCTGAAACATCCCAATCACCAGGGTGTTTCAATCGGAATTCCTGGAAAAGACAGTCCTAACTTCACATAAGACTTCTGTTCCAAACTCCCCCTAGAAAATAGACAGGTTCTAACTCACATAAAACCTCTATTTTCCAGCGCCATCTAGGGATCTACCCATCCTAATCCCTTAGGATCCCCCATCCCTAGATACCTAGACAAGCCCTAACTCCCATAGAGCTTCTATCCTAGCCCCTCAAATGACCTCCCCGTCATCACATACATGACCTAACCCAGTCATCATACTCATAAGAACATCCGTCTCAACCAAAGATAATAAGGAAAACCCCATCTTATTAAATCTCAACAATGTATATCGTTACAACCCAAACGAAAATACATACAACTCATAGCCACAAGCTAATACAACCACTGAAAATCAGAAGATACTCAAGCCTCCGCTTGCTTCTCGAACCACTTCGAGAACTTCGTCTTCATACTTGCCTCTGGTTCCCAAGTCTCCTCCTCAACACCATCACAGTCCCACACGACTCTCACCAATGGTATCCTCTTCCGGCGCAGAACCTTGACTCTCCTCTCGAGAATCCTCACAGGTCTCGCCGCCAACGTCATGTTGGACTGAAGATCCTCCGGAATCCTAGCCAACACCACCTCAGACTCATGTAGACACTTCCGCAGCATCGATACATGAAATACCTTATGAAACGCTCTCATACTCTGAGGTAACTCCAACCGATAAGCCACTGGTCCAACCCGCTCCACCACCCGAAACGGACCCATAAACCTTGGACTTAGCTTATTCTCCGAAATGGATCTGTTAGGACCCCTCAACGTCGCTGTCTTGAGATACACCAGATCTCCCAGCTCAAACTCCAGCTCTTTCCGTCTCTTATCAGCATAACTCTTCTGCCGATCCTGAGCCTCTCTCATGTTCAGCCTCAAGACACTGATCTTCTCTGTCGTCTCCTGAACAAAATGGGCACCAAACATGCTCCTCTCCCCCACTTGAGTCCAGCACAACGGTGTCCTACATGGCCTCCCATACAGAGCCTCATATGGATCCATCCCAATACTCGCCTGGTATGAGTTATTGTACGCAAACTCAACCAGGTTCAGATGATCCGCCCAATGACCACCATAATCCAGCACGCACATCCTCAACAGGTCCTCGAAAGTCTGAATAGTCCTCTCCGACTGCCCATCTGTCTGAGGATGATAAGCCGTGCTCATGTGCACCTTAGTGCCCATCTCTGCCTGAAACGCCCTCCAGAACTCAGACGTAAACCTTGGATCCCTGTCTGACACAATACTCGCTGGCACCCCGTGCAGCCTCACTATCTCACGCACATACTTCTTAGCCAACACCACCGTCCCATCGGTCTTTTTGATGGCAAGAAAGTGTGCTGACTTGGTCAGACGATCCACAATCACCCAGATCGCATCATACGTCCGTGACAACGGCAACCCCGTCACGAAGTCCATGGTAATCATATCCCACTTCCACTCCGGAATGGGCAAACTCTGCAACATACCACTCGGAACCTGATGCTCAGCCTTCACCAGCTGACACACGTTGCACGTTGCAACCCAATTAGCTACATCCCTCTTCATCCCGACCCAGTGATAATACCGCTTCAGATCACGATACATCTTGGTTGCCCCCGGATGAATCGATAACATGCTCGCATGAGCCTCACGCAAGATCTCTTGCCTCAGATCCTCATCCTTGGGTACACAAACCCGTCCGTTCACCAGTATCGTCCCATTTGCCGAGACCATATACTCTGAACCTGCAACCCTAGCAGCATCAATCAACATCGGATCCAACTCCTGAGCTGCTCGAATACGACTCAGCAAATCTGCTTGGTTAACTACCTCTAACCCCAACGGCTCCTGTGAGATCACACACAACCTCAACGTACTAATCTCGCTCACCAGAGCTTCCATATCACGCTCCTGAGCCGAAGCAACCCTCATCCGACTCAACGCATCTGCAACCAGATTAGCCTTACCTGGATGGTATCCGATCTCCAAATCGTAATCCGCTACCAACTCCATCCAGCGCCTCTGTCTCTGGTTCAGCTCCGGCTGAGTGAGGAAATACTTCAAACTCTTATGGTCTGTGAACACCTGGACCTTTCCGCCATATAGGTAAGATCTCCAAATCTTTAGAGCGAAGATTACCGCAGCCAACTCCAAATCATGGGTAGGGTAGTTGCACTCATGCTTCCTCAACTGCCTCGAAGCATACGCAATAACCTTTCCCTGCTGCATCAGGACACAACCCAGACCAACACCCGAAGCATCAGTATACACCACGTAAGGCTCTCCTGGCTCGGGTAACGCCAACACAGGTGTACATGTCAACATCTCCTTCAGCTTGCTAAAACTCTCCTCGCATGCAGAAGACCATACAAAAAGAACATCCTTCCCTGTCAACTTGGTCATCGACTTAGCCAAACTCGCAAATCCCGCGATGAATCTCCGATAATAACCTGCCAACCCAAGAAAACTCCTGATCTCAGTGGCATTCATCGGTCTAGGCCACCCTCTGATAGCCTCAATCTTAGCCGGATCTACGGAAACTCCCTCTGCAGACACCACATGGCCAAGAAAACTCATCTCCCTCTGCCAGAAACTACACTTGCTCAACTTCGCAAATAGCTTCTGCTCCCGCAGCTTCCCCAAAACTACTCTCAGATGCAACTCATGCTCCTTAGGATTCTTCGAATACACCAAAATATCATCGATAAAGATGATCACAAACACATCCAGATACACCTGGAATACCCCGTTCATCAACCGCATGAACGCTGCTGGTGCATTCGTCAAACCAAAAGGCATCACCACGAACTCAAAATGCCCATACCTCGTCCTGAAAGCAGTCTTCCTCACATCTGCTTTCTCAATCAGAATCTGATGGTACCCCGAAGCCAAGTCGATCTTGGAGAACCAGGTAGCCCCTCGCAACTGATCCAACAACTCATCAATGCGCGGCAGAGGGTACCTGTTCTTCACGGTGACTCGGTTAAGTCCCCGATAATCGATGCACAACCGGAAACTACCATCTTTCTTCTTCACAAACAACACCGGCGCTCCCCACGGTGAAACACTAGGCCGAATAAAACCCTTATCCAACAAATCATCCAGCTGCTTCTTCAGCTCTGCCATCTCTGCTGGAGCCATACGGTAAGGTACCTTAGATATCGGAGTAGTCCCGGGTTCCAACTCAATAACAAACGGATCCGACCGCGATGGCGGTAATCCCTCCAATGACTGGAACACATCCTGGAAATCCCGAACAACTCGAATATCCTCAACTGCAACCCCTCCAACAGATTCAGGTATCACTATCGTTACCAGATACGCCTCGCAGCCCTTGAGAAGCAATTGTTCGGCCTGTATCGTGGAAATCACAAGACTCCCGGAAGTCGGTCTCACACCCTGATAAACTAACCTCCCTACCTCTCGCTCAAACACAACTCGCCCTCGGTGGCAATCCAGATGGACCCTGTAACGATCCAACCAATCCATACCCAGGATAACATCGTACAGCTCCACCGGACTGATGATCAGATCTGCTGGCATCAACTCTCCTGCCACCAGAACATCCACACCACGAGCCCGCCCGAAAGTAGCCAACGTCCTACCACCAACAACCTTGACTACTCCCGCCTATTCCCCGGAATCACTCTGGATTCCGCTGCACTCCGCACACTCCGGCGTAATAAAGCTATTCATAGCTCCCGAATCAAACAACACGTGGGACTCATAACCGCCCACAACTAAGGTCCCTGCACAATCCCATTTGCCTCAGAACCCTACCATTCTAGCACAGACTCACAATTTCCCAACAGACAAAAACTCAAACAACCACGAATTTAAAAAGTCAAGTCCGGAAATACCTGTGATCGGTCTGGTGCTAGATCCACCCGCCTCCGCAGACGTGAATACACGCGGTGCTGCTGCAATCTGAGACAACGGCTGCACTGCCAATGGCTGCACTACGGCCACCGCCAACTGCTGCAGCTTCGGACACTTGGGCTTAATATGCCCCGTCTCTCTGCAGTGGTAACACACCCGTGTATCCTGGACCCCGACCCGCACATCTCGAGTCCCGGTCCCGGTCCTCTTCGGACAGCTCGCCACACGATGGGACATACTCCCACACCCGAAGCATCCCGAACCGCCCTGACTGACCCCTGAAGTGCTCTCCCACTTCCTTTTCTGTCCCTGAGCAAGCTTGCCGCCCCTGCCTGAACTCATCTGCTGCTGAGATCTCCTCGGCTGCTGCTGCTGCACCGGTGGACTAACCACCACAACCTGCTCCCCGAGATCCTCCTCGATCGCAGCAGCCATCTCAACCAGCTCCGCCCTCATGGCGAACCTACTCGCCCTGCAGCGAGTCCTCAAATCTGGTCGAAGTCCTCGCAAGAACCTCCTAACCTGGGCATCCTCGCCCTCCATGCCTCTCCCTGCATGTACCAGGAGTCGACTGAACTCAACATCGAACTCCCTCACTGACCGATCTCCCTGAGTTAGGTCCAAAAACCTAGACTCCAAACGGTCCACTGCCTCCTGCGGAAAATACTTGGCATTGAACTCCGCCAAGAAGTCCTCCCAGACCATCTTGGCCTGCACCCTCCTGGCCTTAACACCTCTCCACCAGAGATGCGCATCACCCTCTAGGTAATGTACCGCCAGATCCACTCTGTATCCCTCTGTACACCTGATGGAGCGAAAGTTACGCTCTAACCTCATCCGCCACCCATCAGCCTCCTCAGGCTTAGCACCGCCCGAGAAAAATGCAGTACCAATCCGCTGCATCTGCTCCATCATCCGCAGATAAGATGGAAGCTCCTCAACCCCAGCCAAACCCGGCTGCACCCCAGCCATACCCGGCTGCACCCCAGCCATACCCGGCTGCACCCCAGCCAAACCCGGCTGTACCCCAGGAGCATAACCCGGAGCAGGCACCCCTCCTGGTAACCTCTCCAGAATCATCTGTAGTAGACCCGCCAGACGATCATCTCGATCCGGGGCAATGCCTACGGCAGCACCCCCACCAGGGCCCACCGCACCGCCAACTACATCAGGACCCGCACCAGCCCCTCCAGCTCGCACACTAGAACCCGTAGCTGTCACACCCACGGACCCCTCCTGAAACGCCTGCGAGTCAGCTACCCGCTCCTGTGTAGTCTCCTGGGACACCCACGTGGCAGCAGACACACTCCCAAGTCCTCGCCCACGCCCACGCCCAGCACGACTACCACGACCTCTACGGCCCCCGCGACCTCTGCCTCTAGTCCCCCTAGTCATCACTCTGCACTCAACCGCAGAATGCTAAGTAGTAGAAAACAGAAATCACAAAACACATACCGTGGAATCTCATTGAAAGCTCGGAAGGGATGATCTAGGACTCCATACCCACACAACAATCAATTGACTAATGCACATAATCAATTAACTAGCTAGCCCTAGAACCGATAGGGCTCTGATACCAAAATGAAACAACCAGATTTTTTTTTTTTTTTTTTTTTTTTTTTAAAACACCCGAAATAACATTTCCATAAATATTAAACCACACTATAATTCAACACAATAACAAAAGCGAAATAGATATAAACACAAACGAGACACTAGATCATCTCCTCTTCACAGCCAGATTCCACGATCACACTTTGTCTTTTCCTGCATCACATGGTTATAAGAGATGCGTGAGTATTATCATAAATACCCAGTGGTACGATCATCCCATCTACTTGGCTAGATGCACGGGTATAGGGAACAATCAAAACACCACATAACACAATTAAGCAAAAAAAATCAACACGAAAAGTCAACCCCGAAAAGTCAACGTAAAGTCAACCACAAAGTCAACCCCGAAAAGTCAACGTGAAGTCAACCACAAACCACGATACATACGTTGATCTAAACACTAAAAACGCCCCAAACAAGCATTGATCGAACAACAAATCAACTCAATCCGCAATCAAACGCACCAAATACCCGTAAAAACCATGGTCACGCACTCACATGTTTTACGACTGGAATAACTTCCGACTCACTGGACCAAATCGCAAACGGAAAATGGTTCTGGAAACTAGACACCAACAGCTTTCCAACACCGTATCGTAAGACTCCTAACTCCAAACGGTTCGCCGGGAAATCGTCCCCGAAAACAGTAACTCCGGACGAAACCGCAGGAAATTGCAGAAAAACTGCACGAACTACCTAAGTTCAAAGGACCATAACTCAGCGAATTCTTAACCAAATCAAGGTATAACACCTGTTCTAGAAACTAGAAATATAGAGCTTTACAGAGGTGTATATAACGTAAGCTAACTCTAAGCAGTTCAACGGGAAAACAGCTCGCAAACTCGTTGATCGAAACTGAAAACAGATATTTCAGAAACCGACACACTAACTTAAAAAGAACACAGAGAACGGATCATACCTCGGAATCAAGATCGGAAACCTGATCTGAAAACTAGACAGAGAGATATTTTCAACCGTATATAGATCGTCCTCTGATTACCAACGATTCTACGGGAATCCTCCCTCGAATTGGACTGATCGCGGATCAAAACTGCAGAAACCTCCCAAAATAAAACGACCATAACTTCTCAAATACCCAACCGATTGACAAGCGGTTTTCTCCTAAATCAAGATCAAAGAGTGAAAAACTTACCTTGAAATTTTCACTCCGATCCAATTTGATCTTCACCGCCTTTTGTCTCCTCCAAAACCGACGGAAAACACTCCAAAACTCAAGAACACTTGGTCTCTTCTCTCTCTCTCTAACCTCTCAAAACTCTGAGCAATCTCTCTCTCCATACCACTGCCGACACTCCTCTTTCTTTTATAGGCAAAACTCTGATTTTTTTATTTGTAACCAAAATCGTACAAAACCGCAATAAACCGAACCAATTTTCCTATAATATGGTTCGCGGTCGTTACAAAATTTATAAATGCCAAAATAATACCTTCACTCCAAGAACAACGATAACGATTATATATGGTTTGTACAAAATCAAACAAAGTACACAAAACTTAGAATTTCTCTGACGTTTTGTTCACAGAACGATCACGAAAATACAAAACCAAAACATACGTTAAGTTCTCCTTACTTCTCCTTTGGAATCCTCATGAGATACCATCTCCTTATTACTCCTTTGTGTCCAAGTCAATGACTATTATTCATTATATGATAATATAGATATAACTGATCTCTCTTGCTTGATATATTATTAACTAATTTTTATTTCAACTTCAGCCCTTGGATTTAATCTGATGGCACCAATACCAACCGTTATTGACTATATAAAGTATAGACATGATGATAATGAATGTTTCTCTTTATATTTTTAAATCAGTAGAATTTTCAGTTGCAAGATTATGAATAAAACATAATTTGTTATGGGTTCATGTTTGTTACATCTGAACATTACGTTTCTTATCTTTTTAAGATCATGATCTATTGTTAAACATTTAATTTGTGGATATTCGTTAAACATTCCATTTCGTTGAAAATTTCCTATATCATCGCATCAGTTTTCTAAAGATTAAAAATTTTAGTACTTATAATTCTATAAATCTTCTAACTTATTGCTAGTTTCTAATCTTGTAAATCGAATCTTTACTTTTATTCTATTATGGAATTAAAATATTCATGATAACCAATCGACTGGCTTGGAAACATTTATGATTTCATAAATTATAAATAAAGAAATCTCTATACTATTAAAAGAGAAGTTATTTAGAGTAAATGTCCAAAATCCTATCTAATATTACTAAAATTGCCATTAGTTTTAAATTAAAGAAATTCAATTGAAAAGGGTAATTTTGTACATATGTAGTGGCAATTTCAGTAATTTTGGGATCAATTTCAGACATTTTGAAAGGCATTTTCGTTTTTTTTTTTATGACACATTAATAGCATTTTCGTTATTTTAGGAAAGTTTTATAACTGCATAAAAAAAAATAATAAAAAATATATAACAAATTTTTAAAAATTCTATCTCCCATTCATCTTTGTTCGATGATATTTCTAATATACAAATTAAATAATCGGATAATTTATATGAAAAAAAAATATAGATTTTTTTCTGCATATGTTATGATTCAAATTTTTCAAAAAGACCATAAACTATTTAACATATGAAAAGAGTAATGTTTATCAAAATCCCACATCGGATACGAAAATGAATTTGAATCCAAAGACATAGTATAGAAAGAAACAAAATGATGAACAACGGTAAGAGCAGGAAGCCTAATCTAATAGGCATTCAAAACAAAATTTTTGATTCGTTTTAATTTGGTTATTAAGTTTAACTGCATAATTAAATCGAATAATATAAATAATTTTATAAAAAATTTAATTTGATTAAAAAGTAATTCATTTTTTTTCCTTCTTTGTATTTTTATTTTATTTAATTCAATAGAAATTTCCTAAATTAATCTTAATAATAAATCTAAACAATAAATAGATATTCAAAGTAAAGATAATCTCATAAAATCTTTAGGATCCGATTTATTATTATTTGTTGAAAAGATGTCTAAAACCCCAATTTAATTCTAAAATATAAACTATTTAACATATGAAAAAAACAAAGTTTGTAAAACCCCAATTTGATTTAAATATTATTGAAATTGTCATTGCCTTATAACTAAATTGATTTAATTGAAAATGGTAATTTTGGATAGATGTAATGGCAATTTCAGTAATTTTCAGATCAATTTTGGACTTTTTTTTAACTGGATCCGACTACAGACACGCGGATCCTCTTGATCTGGTTCGCGATCCGACAGATTCATTAATGGCATTTTCGTAATTCATCAAATTTTAATCAATCTCACATTTTAATTGTTTTTTATGTATATAGTTACTCCAAAACAAGTAACAACCCCCCCCAAAATTTGCAAAGTAGTTAATGCAAATCTTTGGTAATGTTAAATTCGGAAGGTATTTAATTATTTAATCTTTTTAAAATATTGAAATCTTTCTCTACAAGTTTATCAAAGATTACAATCAAAGGTATATAAAAAAATCGCTTTCCTTAACAACCCTATAATATATTTTAAAATGTGATTTTTTATAGGAACAAATCTCTATAATATTAAAAGAGAAGTACATATAGTAGAATGTTCAAAATTGATTCAAATATTACTGAAATTGCCATTCCATTATAACTAAATTGATTTAATTGAAAAAGGTAATTTTGGATAGATGCAATGACAATTTAAGTAATTTTCAGATAAATTTTGGACATTTTTTTAACTGGATCCGACTGCAGACACGCGGATCCTGTGCGACCCGGTTCAACCCGACTGATTTCCCTAACAATGCTACGCAAGATATATAATCAAATTTATTATTGCTTAATCATACGATCATAGACATTTAACACAAATATCAACTAAAAATGGCAATCACAATTTTCTATTAACTTTAAAATCTCATAAATATAATTTTTGAATCTTAGGGATTATAAAAATATCAGATATTTTGGATTTTAGGTTAAATTTGATATATTCTTAGTTGTTAGGGATATACTCTTTATTGTTGGTATATATTTATAATCACCGAGATTTACAAAAATCTTTATAAACTAACTTAATCAATTTTAATAGATGATAAAATTATTTTCTAATTAATGAATTAAAAAGTCGGCTCAAATTTTTTATTTGTAGTGAAGCCCTAAATCTATGAGAACTATATATAGTATTTTATTCCTTTGGTTGTTTTATTTACCGTTTTTCTGGTTTTTTATTCATTATGTTATTTGCTTTTTTTTCTGTATGCATAATACTTCATTGATGATCAATTCTGACTTTTGAATTTTGTTTTTGTAGATTTTTTCAAACAAGGTTTTTGGTTTACGTGATACGTGCTGTTTGGTTATTGAACAAGGTATATTTGCTAATCAACGTATTCCCTTTCCTATGTTTCTTCTATTTTTTTGTTTAGCAAGTATTTTTGTTTGTCACGCCGTCATCAACTACAACATCTGCCTCTTCAAGACATGATAACAAATCCTCTGAAGATAGTAAATACTAAATCATGTAAATGTCTCTCTCATTTCAATGTGGTAAATTTTTAATTTTTTCCCCATCTTAATTGTTCTTCCCTCTTTTTAATATTTTTGTGGTTTTAACAAAAAGTGTAATAAACCATAGTTGCCAAAGAGATTATAGTTTTTATATGATTCATGACAAAGTTTTTTCAATTTTCAAAAGTAATTTATACCAAAAAAATAAATTAGTTAACAATGCAGATTTAATTTTTTTATTTTCGTGTAATATATTTGTATAGAATATCCGTTTCTTTAGAGTTCCTATGTTCAAGCATCCTCTTAAATATATAAATAATATAATTTGTTTAACGAATCCATTTTGTTTTTGTTTGTCAGAATCATGGAATATTGTTAAAATCTTTATTTGGTTTTTTCAGTTTTAAGGGAGGATGAAGATTGTTGAGCAAAATCACCATCAACTTTTCTTCACTCATCATCACCATATTTGGTTTTCATATTCGGCTCTTTTACACCAATTTAAAATGTCGTTAAGTTATAATTATACATTTGATGATATATAGTTAGACGATTAAACTATAATAAGATATTCGACTCTTTATTAGAAAACATTTTTGTTGATTAATTCCAAATTTCAAATTTTTATTATAGTACATTCATAGAAAATTGTTTGGTATATTTTAAATTCTCATATTACATATATCTTAAATTTTTAAATTTGAAAAATTTCCTCATATTACGTACTTTCCAAATTGTTTCAAAATTTAATCAATTTGATATTTTAATGTTTCATATATATAGTTAGCCAAAAAGGTAACAAAGCCCAATGTTTGGAAGGTAGTTAAATGACAATTTTTGATAATATTAATTTTTGGAAATTATTTAATATTTTTAGAAAAATTAAAAAGATTTGGAAAGTAATTAATGACAATGTTCCATAATATTCTTATAACACACGATCTTGACGTTCAATTGCTTTTGATTTTAAAAATGATCTGCCATTATATTAATCATAATTTCCTTATATATTATAAAAATTATTGCACTATCATTAATTATAGACACTTAACATAATACCAATTAAAAATGGCAAAGATATTTCTATAAATTTTATATCCCATAAATATAATTTCCGAGACTAAATGTTCTATAACAATATTATATATTCCAAAAAATTTTAGTTAATTTTGGTATATTCTTAGTTTTAAAGGATATATATCATATACTGTAGGTATATTTTTATCATCACAAATTCTTTCAATTTTTAAAAATAATTGCTGCCATGAAAATCAATTGGTTAATGATGCGGAGTTAATTTTGATTTTTGTTAATAATATATTTCATTAAAAGAATGTTCTTTTCTTTAGAGTTCCTAATTGAAGTAATTTATTTCTTTTCATTGTTTTTCATGGTTTTTAATCTATTTGTTTTGATGTATATCTATGTCGAATTTCGTTTATGTAGTTATACTCCCGTTCAAATAACTTGTGCTTTTTTAATTAAATCAGGCAAATTAAATGTAATTTGACATGTATCCTTTTCCGACAAAGGTTATATTTATCTTCTAAATTGTTTGAGAAAGTGAAAGAAAAGAAACAACAATTGCAACAGAAACAACAATTCCAATCCCAATCTCAATTACACCTACAAGATATGCCCTCACGTTTCGGTCCATGATTTTTATTATTCATTTAGAATCTATAATTTGGTTTACTCAAAGATTTCTTAGAAAAGTTGAATTCAAAGTAATAAAATAATTTTGGTTGATAATTTGGTTGATAATCTGATTAATTTCAAAGTAATAAAAAATGACATGGATATTAATTTTAGACTAATTAAATAAATAATAACCAACCAAAAACAAATCTGGTTTTAATTTTTAAAATCTAAACATTTCGTAATACCACGAGCACAAATCAGGCCGCCCAGTAACCAAATCGCTAGAAATACCGACTATTCAATTTAATTTGCTTTCCTTATTCTTTATTATTAGAAAACAAACAAAAAAAGTTAAAAAAAAACCATCTCTTGATCAACTAAATGAGATATTCTAAACAAATTCCAAACAAAAATTACGAAACTAAAGAAAATTATTTTGGTACAATCGCTAAGATTTAAACTTTTAAGTGGATAATTTTCTTAATTAAATAATTATTAATTTTTAACTTAATTAATATAGAAGAAAACACATGATCTGTTAATTGTACCAAAATAAAATAATTCCTCTAATTCGACGTTATGTTAAGATTCGTTTCGAAAATTGTGGAATAAGCTTTTCAAATGATTTATTTCATTAAAAATATAATTTTTAGAAACTCTAAATCGACTCTCTTAGCTAGCCACCATCCACTCAACAAACCATTCATTTTTTTCCTTGCTTATGCATTTTAATCATTCACTCAACAAACCACTCAAAATTACAATATAAACAATAAATGTTCCCGCACTATGGGCGGGTGATTCCTAGGTTATTGATTACTCCTTCAGACACAAGATTACCTTTCAAAATGCGTCGTAGACAGCTACCTTTATCTGTTGCCTTTGCGATAACCATCAACAAAAGTCAAGGACAGTCTCTTAGAGAAGTTATGTTGTATTTGCCTCAGCCAGTGTTTTCACATGGTCAGCTATATGTGGCTATTTCTAGAGTGACTTCCAAGAAAAGTTTGAAAATTCTTATTGTAGATAGCGATGGTAAAACTCAGAAGAAGACTATGAACGTTGTTTTCAAAGAGGTTTTCCAAAATATTGACTCGCAATTGTTGTGTGATGAAGGTATGGATATTCATCTATTCAACTTCTTTCAAATTCGTCTCTTACAAGTGTTTCATTTTTTAAATATTTTTGTTTTTTTTTTTTTACAGATTAGTTTCTGAACTTGATTAAAGAGTTTGATCAATCTTCGGCGATGGAGACTCTCAAGTATTATTGTTTTGCGTTTTCGATCAAATCTTCGGAGTTACACCTACAATTTATGTTTTGGTTTTTTTAGTTATTTTAGATTTGTTTTATTACATAGAGATTCAGTACGTTTGCCATATTATAATCCATTCTTATTCCATAAGTAAATACAACAGACATACGTATATGCACAAAACTAAATAATTGATACGACAGACATTCGTACATGCACAAAACTAAATATTATAATTTATGTATACCAATTACAATGATTACTCATCATAAAATTCAATACTTAACATACTTATTCTCTACCTTCAAACTAAAAAAATTAATCATACTTTTTCAATATAATCGATCCTACTTACAAACTAAAACAATACATATCACATTTTGAACATATTATATAAGACACAATCCGAAATTTTAGCTTACAACATAAAAAACGTATGTTCCCGCACAAAGTGCGGGTCAAAATCTAGTAGATAATTATGACAGTTGAATTATTATATTCCATTGATTATTATATTTCATATATTAACTAACCGAATATGTATTACTATAGTTAGATTGATTTGGGATTTAATCCACGTAAATTAGTCTACAAATTCAAATTTTGGATTGATAAAAATATTTTATGAAATTACGAAAATCACATTAATGAAAAACGCAGGTTGCGAACCAGGTCATAGAGGATCCGCGCGTTTTAAATAGGATCTAATTAAGAAAATATTCAAAATTGATCTCAAAATTACTCAAATTACCACTGCATAATTACCATTTTCAATTTAATTTCTATAATATTAAAACAGAAATACATTTAAGAGAATGTCTAAAATATCTTTCAATATTACTTAAATTTTCATTGCCTTATAACTACATAAATTCAATTGAAAGAGGTAATTTTGGATATATGCATTGGCAATTTCAGTAATATTGAGCTTAATTTCGGACAATTTCTTATCAGGATCCGTTTGAAAATGCGCAGATCCTCTTGACCCGCTTCGCGACCCGCAAATTTCAATAATGGTATTTTCATAATATTAATTAATCAGAATTGTTTAATCTTTCTTTATAACGAGAATGCATTTATTAAAATCTTTCTGTAACACACATAATTTTAAATATCCCACGATTTGTGCTTTCTTTAACAACATGAAATATTCCATATTCAAATTTTCAGATTTTACATTTAATTATATTTCGGATTTACATATAATTATAAACATAATTAGAATCAAACTTTCCAAAAAATCTGAATTTCTTGCGGAATCAGTTTTTAATAATTCTATCCCCACTCATCTCCGATTGATAGATATTTTTATATACAAATTAAATAATCAGATAATTTATATGATAAAAAAACCTAGATTTTTTTCTGCATATGTTATGATTTAAATTTTTCAAAATGAACATAAACTATTTAACCTATGAAAACTCACAAAAGTTTGTTTGTCCCACATTGGTTATGAAAATGAATTTGGGTCCAAAAAAGTATTGTAAAAACAAAAATAAAATGATGAAGAACGGTCAGAGTAGGAAGCCTAATTAATAGGCATCCAAAACTAAACATTTAATTTGTTTTAATTCGGTTATTAATTTAAACCGCATAATTAAATCGAATAATAAAATAATTTTATCAAAAATTTAATTTGATAAAAAGTGTTATTTAAAATTTTTTGATGAAACGAAATAATCCTATTAATTATAAAAGATATATATTTTAATTTTTATTCCTATATATTTTCAACTTTTTTTTTTAAGATTTTTTCTTTTTCTTTCTTTGTAATTTTATTTTATTTAATTCAAAATTATTAATAGTAATTTTATAAATTAAACTTAACAATAAACTGATAATCAAATCAAAGATAATCACATAAAAACTTTAGGATACAATTTATTATAATTATTTGAAAAGATACCAAAAAACCAAATTTAAATTCTAAGAACATAAACCACTTAACATATGAAAAAAATAATATAAAAGTCCCACATCGGATATGAAAATAAATTTGGATCCAAAGACATATTATAAAAAGAACCAAAATGATGATGAACGTTAAGAGTAGAAAGCCTAATTTAGTAGGCATCCAAAAATAAACATTTAATTCGTTTTAAATAGTTTATTAAGTTAAACCGCATAATTGAATGAATAATAAAAATAAATTTATCAAAAGAAAAAATTCGATAAAAAAAAAAGAGTTATTTAAATTTTTGATGGAACATGTAATCCTATTAGTTAAACAAAAAAAAAAAAATTTACTTTGCAGCATATATTTTCAACATTAGTTTTCTTTAAGATTTTATTTTTTCTTTATTTACACTTTTATTTTATTTATTTCAATAACATTAATATTTATTTCCTAAATTAATCTTGAAGATGTAAACCTAAACAATAAACAGATAAACGAAGTAAAAATAATCTCATAATATCTTTAGAATTCGATTTATTATAATTATTTGAAAAGATGCCAAAAACCAAATTTCATTCTAAGAACATAAACTAAGTCTTATCTAATCAAGTGCCCAACAAACTTTCCTTTTAGTAATTTGTATGCAATATTATGATCGCGTATCCAAATTTTTTTTACATATGTTCATATATAAATTCACACACGTGGAAATGAGTGTATCTAGCACTCATCAAGGGATCTTCGAACATTTATTAACAATATGTATGCATGTGTCTTTGTGATATATATGAGATCCACCGATTTATTTTTCAGCAAGTTTAATTTATGCAAGTTTCAAAAAAAAAAAAAAAAAATATGTAAGCAATTCATAATGTATTTGTACTGGAATTCTTATATATATTTTTACGGAAATATTTGAATATTTAATGTGAATGCATGATAGATATACATGTAAATTAAGGTTACCGTCGTACGTATATTTTTAGAGACTTTTTTTTTTTTATTCAACAACAATATTCATTCATCCAATTTAAAAGTTTTACACAACTTCTTCCATTTGAATACAAGATTTTAACCAATTTGGCACTATAGAATAAAACTTAGGGGCATGATCCGATGTCGAAAGAGCCTCCTTTGCTATCCTATCATCCACTCTATTACATTCCCTATGTTTAATACTTAACTCAACTTCATCAAAAAGGGAGAGCACATGTTGTATGTCCTGGATCATTGGGTTCAGTGCTGACCATTCTTCTTCACCATAGAGCAGTTTCACCAACTGTGCAGAATCTGTCTCAAAAATAAGCTTAGTATAATTCAGATTCTTTACCGTGATGGCTGCCCATCGGAGAGTTTCTGCCTCAGTTTCCAGCACTGTCCTTGCCCTTGGATATGCTCTTGCACCCATTCAGATAGCCTTACCCTCACTGTTTCTAAGCACCCATCCAACACCATAGTTCAGATTCTCTTTGCTCCATGCTCCATCCACATTACATTTTAGCCAATCTTGAGGAGGACGCTCCCATCTGTGAGTTTGTGTGCTTCTTAAAGGGTGAGTCTCTTTCTGTTCTTTTGCCTCTGTTCTATCACCCCAGCTCTCTGCATCTTCCATCGCCCTTCTCATCAGTTCTTGTGCTTGGAATTCAGTTCCTTTGTAGAGAAGATGGTTCCTGTTTTTCCAGAGTCTCCACAATATCCATGCCGCCACATTTTTATCTGTTGTATCCCTTGGACATGTGAGGACTCTATGTAGGTTGGTGTGGAAGGAGGGTGACATTTCTCCCCTTGGAGGGGCTTGTATTGGTGAGATTGCCCAAACCAATCTAGCAAAAGGACAGGTAAATAGCATATGGTTGATGTCTTCTTTGGCCCCTGCACAGCGCACACAAGTGGAATCCCTGGAGATATGTCTATAAGCCAGGTTAAAGGCTATTGGGAGGTAGTTGCTAAGGCATTTCCAAAGGAAATGATGGATTTTTGGGCTGGCTTTTGCTTGCAATATGAGCTGGTAAATGATATGCTCAAAATTACCCTAAGCTACTCTCTCAAATTAAGAGATCGTAGTAGTACTTAGGGGTCGAATCCACATGGAATCAAATCACACAATCGACTAATGAATTCGAATTAGGCTAAGCAAATATGTATGAATGTAAAGTAGAAAGCAAAGCAACCAAGCAGACTGTGATATGGTTCTAGTAATCAATGAGACAAAAGAGTTAGGCTATGGGCAATTCTCAGGAATGAATCGAAATCAAGGATAAAAGACTGTTAGGATTTTTATTAAACACAGTTTTAGAACTCAAACACGAATATAAAACCAATCAACTTTCGTTGCAGAGATTATCTATGACTAAATCCCTAAATTTCAAATTTCTTTGCAAACTTAGTGACTAAAGACAAGCATTAAGTTCAAGTTCGATTGTTCACAAAATTACTAAGCCAAATTTCTTTGCGAATAGATAATTTTGCTCATCTAAGATTAGGTCAGGTTGTTAATATACTTTCGCATCTATTAAAGTAACCTAGGGTTTCCAATTTCAGTTGATCAATCTTAAAATCATAGTTATAGCAATCTAGATGAAGAACAAGAAGATAAATCCCAACAGTAGTCAATCCTAGCAATTTCTCATCAATCTCTTGAATCCCCAAAACCTAACAATTAATCTACTTAGACATAGATGATGAATATTATCAATAAAAAATAGTAAAACAATTGTCTCAATAGAAAACAAGATGTTAGCATGAAAACCTAAAAGAAAACTATATATTAGGTGTCAAAAACGGACTGGGTTTTTCTGTAAACTTCTGGGCTTCTCGAACAAATGAAGAAATTCTTCAAAACTCCTTGTCAGATACATTTGCGTCGATCGACGCATATTAGTTGTGTCGATCGACGCAGGCTCCAAATTTCAACTTCGAGTTGATCACTTCGGCCTTTCTTTCCTTGATGCTCCAAAATGCTCCAAAAACTCTATTTATGCTCCAATCGTCCCTTAACCTATAAAGACTCCAAAAAACTCAAAAAATACCAAAAAGACTCTATAAAATGGACTTATATATTGGTCAAAAACAGGTAAAACCCATGATATATCAGTATAATGCGTCAAAGCTTGGTTGTAGTACTTCCAGCTCATCCTTAGCGGTTTGTAGTTCATTGAGGAGAGTCCAATAGCCGGATTTAACAGTATAGTTTCCAGACTTTGTATGATCCCCATGTGTAGCTGTCTTCACTACCACCACCTCCTGGCCTAAGTTCCTCTATCAGCTTCCTTTCGTTTTCAGGGACCAACAAGCCTAGTAGTTCTCTATTCCAGTCCCTGCCTCCATTAACCAAAAGGTCCCTGCTCTTGAAAACTCTTGAAATTGAGACGACTATTTTTAGAGACTTTGAGACGACTATTTGAATTTTCTTATAATTTTCTGACGTTATCCTTAATCTCAAAAGTATAAGACGACCAACTTTATAATTCTTTTTGAATTGGGTTCAAATCCAACTCGAATGGGATAATGATATACCCTATAATTTTACTATATCTGTCATGGACAACTATAATAAAATCATAATTATAACTTTTTAAGAAATATTTATAATAAATCAGTGCGTAATATATGTTTATATTTAATACTCCTTCCGTTTTAATATGTATGATTTTTCAAGAGTTTTCACACATATTAAGAAACCAAATTAATGTTTAACTATAAATATATTGTTTTTTGTACTAAACATTTTCTTATAACTTTAAGCCAATAACAATTCAAGAAAATCAATTAATTAATCTTAAAATTTACAATTCATCATCATTATCTCATAAAAACTATATAGAAAATTTAAAACATCAAATATTTTAAAATAATATTTTTTTATAACATCATACATATTGAAACGGGGAGAATATATATATTTATTGTATAACAGATTTTGTAAGAACACGATGCTTGTTTTGGGACGAAATGGGTATCAGATTTAATAACCTATACTTTTTGGTCAACGAGATTAAATATTATTAAGTTGCACAAAACAAAAGGGAATATAAGATTTAGCAAAATGACAAATTTTGATTGATTATAACTTTGAATTCAGTTGGTATGTTCATAATTCATCTGTTGAAACTCGTTCAGACATCGCATTCAGAGTGTGTATTTATAGGCATACTAGGTGATTTTCCGCAGACGTTAAATATTTTTAGAAATCAAATAAATTATTATAAAAAAAGAAATTTGTGGTTAAAAATTATTAATGATGTTTAATTTGAATTTAAGTTTAATTTTCTATATGAAATAATATTATTTTTTCTTTTCTGTTTGTTGGGACTAATTTTATTTTCATTGACAATAGCTTCACTTACAGTTCAATTAACAAAAAACAATTGAATTGGTCATTATATCCAATTTTTTATTGTAATAACCAAGTAAAATTTTGTTGTAGTGTTTCCATTTCTATTGATGTTGTAGAGTGGACTTTGTTATTAACACATTGCAACAAACTACTATTACTATGTGTAAATTCGTTGAAAGCCTGAAAACTTGACAAAACTAAACACGACGTATTGTGATCAATTGTGTTCAATATCTATTTGGTTAAATCTATGTGAATTATCCTATTTTTGAATAACAATATCTAAAATGAAAATATCTACTATAGATAATATTGCATGATTTGTTTTTTTGTTTGTGTTTGCATTTTAATTAAATATCCTTTAATCGAATAGATCTTTGATCAATATTGTTTTTTTGTTAGATCCAATAATGAATTTGAACATTTAGATTAAACACTATTTTTTAATTTACGTAAATTGTAAAAATATTCATATTGATATATGATTATTTTATTACTTTACATATAAAATATGAAGTTTACTATAGAAATATAAATAATTTAGAACAATAGTTTAAAGAGTACTTATTTGTTAAATAAATAGATATGTACAAACCATATTTATTTGAATTGTATCATATGTATAAATTATGTTAAATTTGGTTTGTTTGAATATCTTAAGTAGAATTTAAAATACAAAAAGACTTACAAAATGTTTTGAAACATTAAAATATACAATAAACATAAATTTTATAATACAGATTAAAATGTTTTTCTTACTACTTTCGAATTAAATAATATTATTGTTACTTTCAAATTGTCTTTTGTTAAAAAAAAAATATGTGTCTCAAATTAATTTTTCTAATTGTCTTGTGTTAGAGCTATATACAAATTATCTTGAATTATTCTATTATTTTCAAATTGTCTTGTGTTAAAAATTAACTTTCTTGAAAAATATGTATATTTGTTTTTATAAATTTCGGAAGTTTTTGTCACAAAACATCATCTTGTTTTAGAAATTAATTTTTTAATTCTCTTGTGTTAGAAATATATACAATTGTTAATAAGAGAAGAATATAAAAGTTATTTTGAATTTAAATTGGGACAATTACAAAAATGCCATTTTTTATGTGACATTTGCAATAATGCCACTTAGGAATGTCCATTTACAAAAATACCATTAATTATAGATTTATAAAGCTTATATCTTAAAATTCTAAACCCTAAAAAATGTTTTGACACTTAAAACCCCTTAAACACTCAAAACTAAACTCTAATAGAACATAATTAACCCAAAAATAAATAATATAAAGAAAAATAATTTTGAAAAGTGGCATTTTTATAAAGATTTTAAAAGTGTAGCATTTTTGTGAAGTGGTACTTGAAAAGTGGTATTTTTTGAAATTTCTGATTCAAATTGGTAGTTGTATATATACATAATGGAATATAGGAATATTGTTGTTGGTTTAGGTTAGTAATGGGAAATTTTATAAAATATTTTTTTAGATTATTGTCAGTGGGCTAAATTTTGTAAAGTAGACATAATAAGAAGATTGATGTCGTTTTAGGTTAGTAGTGGGTTAAATATTTTTAATTAGATTAGATATTTGTTTTAATTGGTTTATATTATATAAATAATAAGTGTTTTGCCATGTCGTAATAAATGGTTTATCATATCATATTAATTTTTAAGATTGATTGTCAAATTGACATGTAGCACAATTGCCAAAGATTATGTAGCACAATTGGTTGCTTTTAGTATATATTGTCCCACCATCAACTCATGCTCGAATCTCCTTCAGTTCAATTTGTTATTAACTTTTTTTTTAATTACTATTGACCTATGTGAAAAAAATCCTGCGTCCGCCATTGCTCACTTCCCAATTATTATATAATAGATGTTGATCCATTAAATAGTTAAATATATTTTCTAAATTATTATAATATTTAAATATGTATGATAAAATATATGATTTTAAATATAAATTAACGTCCAAAAATGATAAATAGTGTGAATAAATGTAATAAAATTAAATTTTTATCAAACATATTTTGATGTCATTAGTTTTAATACTTTTATTGACAAAATTGAAAAAAAACTTGTACCAATGTCATTTATTTCAATATATTTTAAGCATGTACTTAATTCTTATTATTTCATGTAAATCTTAGAGCATCCGAATGTATAAATTTTAGATTTATAGGAATTTGTCGAAAATAAAAAATAAAAAAAAAAAAATATATGTTTTTCAATAATGAAATTTATAAAGATTTGTAAGTATAGTTAATAATTAAAACTAGCATGGTAGACTACATCATAATTAAAATATTTTTAGATATATTAAAAATTATTATAGATGATATGGTAAATCTAAATATTACATTTAGTTGGATTTAGATTTGTAAATCATATATTAGTGGGTTTATATTATAAAATTAATAAAAATATGTAGATATTTCTTACATATTTCTTACTCACGTACAAAATGTCTCCTCAATTAGTATATAAACCAAATTTTAAATAAAATATTTTATATTAATTACCATATTTATTTGTTGTTTCTATATTATATATTGAATATAAAGCTATAAATGGTTCATATCATTAAGTATTTCTAAATGGTTTTTCATAGGAATCCTTTAAAACTCTTTTTGAATAACACTTAGGATTTTCACCTAGCGTCTCGTCTATTAATATCCAGAGGATAAGATATGCAAATATAATAATGATATTAATTATAAGTTCTGTATGGGTACGCAATTAAAAGACACCACGTGGGACAAAGTACCAAATTTCAAATGATGTAACTAAAAAAGCTGGATCGATTGAGAGACCTTCAAGCAAAGATAATTTTTTTACTGAATTTATAAAACGTTCAAACTGATTAGCATATTATTGTAATCGTATGACTAATTTTGATCCGACTCGTGCATAACCACTATAACTTCAATTACTATTTCTTTGTAACAGAAGCCCTGTGGTGATATCTTATTTATAGATCATAGGAAAACAAATTTTATCCCTTAGAAATTTGAATGTTAGTAATATATTGAACTATTAACAAACAAAAAAAAAGAATTATATTGGACATGTTCTAACCATATTTCTTATAGAATTGCTACTCATATATATATTAAAAAAAAAACAGTTTTACTATGAAAGGAAAATGAACTCACTTTACCAAAACACAAAAAGAAGGAAAATGAATTTAACCATATCAAAAAATTTCTACTTTTGACTCTTTGGCATCAATAGTTTCAAATTAAACAAAACAAAAACAAATTCCTTCGTTTTGATATAGGTGATAAATTTTGGTTATTAATAATTTGTATAGAAAAGTTATTCAATTCGTATAATATCAAACTTTATATTTTTGGATTAAATGTACATGTTTCCAAATATAAATTTAATTATAGAAAAGAGAAAAGAAAAAAAAGAGTGACAGATGAAAACATTGAAGGAGTGTCATAAAAGGGAAGAAAGGTTTAGTTAGTTGGGTAGATCTCTCTATTGTATTTATAGTCTCCTTTGCTTCTCTATCATTTATTTTTCCCTTTAACTTTATTTTAATCAATTTTGCTTTACACACACACACATGTATAAAATGAACATTTTCTCTCTTTTTTTTTTCATAAATAAGAAAAGACAAGAATTAAATCTATATCTATATAAAAAAAATGAAACCGATGCAGGGCAATGATGAATCTTGATTTGATCTTCTTCTCGAAAATCTCATTGCTTTCGCTTCTTCTCTTCCATTTCCATATTTACACTTCATAATATCTCTCCACCCACTTCTCTTCTTCCCCATTTATAACACACAGACACACAAATATATTCAATACTTTTTACATATATATTTTGGTCTTGCTATTGTAATTCTTGAAAGGAAATCTCTTTCCATTTTCTTGAAATAGTCCTCCTCCTCTCTTAACTTTATAAGAATCTGTCTTCCTTTCAGTTTCCATTTCCTTCGCTTTCTCGTTCTTCGGACACTGAATGTGATACATAACAGAATAAAAAGATCCATCCATGGAGGTTATAGTTCTTGCATCCAAGAGAAGTCTTCTTCTAATTCTCTTTGTTACTACTATAAGTCTCTTTCTGAGCCAGAAGGTTACACATGTTTCTGCCTATAACTATACCAAACCATACGGACAAGTCAGTAGCTTGAGACTTGAGAGGATACAAAAGCACTTGAACAAAATCAATAAGCCTCCTGTCTTCACCATCCAGGTTATATATATGTACATGTTTCAAATTCATATTTGTATTTGATTTGTCTTAATTGTATCATTATGTGAAATATTTACCTTTTTGTTGTTATAAAACAATAATTACAGAGTCCAGATGGTGATGTAATTGATTGTGTACCCAAAAGAAGGCAGCCAGCTTTGGATCATCCACTCTTAAAGCATCACAAGATTCAGGTAATTGTGACCACGCAACTTTTATTTTATTCAATTAAATATAAATATAAATATATATATATATATATATCAAATATTTAGCAACTGCATTCTCATACTTATATGTAATACACACATTTATTTATTTTTAAGTTCATCTATCATATGTTATATATAGTAGCAAAGCTAGCTATAACATAACTAACTTGGAATCATAGCAATAAGCAAATATTAGTTTAACATATTTATTATGAACATCTAATATAGTAGTTAAAATATTTGATTTTATATTGAATAATTTAACATTAAAGCGTTCACGGATATATTGAATATTTTGATTTTTTTTTTTTGGTTAAAGTGAAAAAAGTTTAACAACAACAAAAAAACATTGCTAAAAATATGTTGTTGGTGTTGTTAAACTTGAAAATATATATGATGTTGATGAAATTGATGTATAGAAGCATTTCCTTTTGTGAAAATATATATGATGTGACAAAAATTATAAGTCGTTTGACGAATGAGAACTTGATAAATAATGCAGAAAGCACCGAAGAAAATGCCGAAGATGATGGGAACAGAGAAAAACGATGATGGTGCAGCGAATGTATTGGAAGGTGCATGGCAACTGTGGCACGTGAACGGCACGAGGTGCCCAAAGGGTACTGTTCCCATACGACGCAACACAATGAGCGACGTCCTCAGATCCAAGTCACTGTTTGACTTTGGCAAAAAGCGACGAAGTATTGACCTTCATCGACGGACAGAAAAGCCTGATGCACTTGGTACTAATGGACATGAGGTACACTGGATTACGCTCTCTCTTACAGTATTTCTGCTTGACAAAAATAAAAATATCAACTTGATAGTAATAATTTGATCCCCAAAAAACCAACTTATGTAAATATTTTTGTTTGAAAATGAGTAAATCTTTCCTCAGAATTAAATCAGTATATTAGTTTGTCTCGGTTTATCCCATAAATATATGTGTTATATAAATATTCATGTGAATTGTTGACAAAAAAAAATGATAGTATGAATTGTCTATGTAATCAATAAATTATGGACCCATTTAACCAGCTTCCAATGTCAGTCTCACTAGTCAAATTCATAAAATACATAAAAACATAAGCATTCAATGGGTTTTAAGATCCGGTCTCGTTAAATAATTCTTGAAAGATACAACTAGTACTATCATACTAGTATTACGAAAAAAATGCACGGTCTTCCATTCGCATATGTTGGGATTACCCTTATAATAATTATGATTAGAAAAGTTAATTAATCTTGAAGCATAAGACTTATTATATTATCTGGTGGGTGTGAATGATAGCATGCGATCGCGTATACGGAAACATCGTCGGAGATATATGGAGCAAAGGCGACGATTAACGTGTGGGATCCAAAGATAGAACAAGTGAATGAGTTTAGTCTCTCCCAAATTTGGATTCTCTCTGGTTCTTTTGTTGGTCCTGATCTTAATAGTATCGAAGCTGGTTGGCAGGTACGGTTTTTTACTGTTTTACCCTTCCATAATGCTCATATCTTAATGTTTTTTTTTTTGTCAAATTCTTAATCTAGTTTACGTACGTTAATAATAATCTTGTAACTAAATGACTATAGTATATATATCTAAAGCTCTGATTATTCTACTAGTCAGGTCAGTCCGGAGCTGTATGGTGACAACAGACCAAGATTGTTCACTTATTGGACGGTATGTTATTGTGTTTCTATTTGTTTTTTTTTTTGTTGTAAAAATGTGTTTCTATTTGTTGATTTTATGTTATGATTCCCAAAAAAAAAAAAATTGTTTTAAACCTAATATTAGTCGGGGTATAAACTAATGAATATCCTTGAGAAGAAGATAGAATTTGATGTATTGTTTTCAAGGATATTCATGTGACAGTGGAGTAGTTTTTAGGTGTAGTTTCAGTGTCTAGTTATGGTATATAGATTGTTATTTCAAAATTACCAAATATATTGCTTTGAAGGCACACATCCTTTAGCCAAACAAAAAAAAAGGCACACTTCCACCATTATTTATACTTTATTATTTTGTATATATAGTTTCCTTTACTGAAATATTAAAGGTAATTTAATCCAAACAAAAAAATTGAAGGCAATTTTGATTTGTAGATTTACATGCACTCGTAATGCGTAGTATTTTGATCGTTTTGATGTTAATTGTCGAACAGAGTCATCATCATGATAATGTTTGGTGTAGAGCATTTATTATTGCATTAATAACATGTTATTAATTGGATTGATACCAGTCAAATTTCTGTACCACTCTCCAAATCATTAAATTTGGTTCTGCCCAAAAGCTAGAATAGGGGGGTGATACATATACACATTTATTTGGTTGTAATATTTGGAATTATATGTTAAATTGGTACTTGATCATTGCTTGGTTAAATATTTTATTTTCCTTGAGCTTAATTATCCTAAACTAATGACAATTACTTTTGTATTGTTAGAGTGATTCATATCAAGCAACAGGATGTTACAATCTTCTATGCTCTGGATTTATCCAAACAAATAACAAAATTGCCATTGGAGCTGCCATTTCTCCTCTCTCTACTTTCAAAGGAAACCAATTTGATATCACCGTTCTCATTTGGAAGGTTCATCTCTCTCTCACTCTATCTTCTAATATAACATATATATATATATATACGAACACTAAAATACTATATGGACGTCACATCTTTGAATCTAATTTAATTATAAAATTTGAATTTGAATGAAGTAACAAAAAGAACTGATAAGATTGGGGATGACATACCCCATCTCTCACAGAAATATTAGATACTGGTTTTATGTCTCAAAATTCTGATTCCTAAACTAGGAAACTTTGAATCTAATTCTACGATACATAGAAATCATTTAGGCCATAAATTTCTTAAAACAATTTCGTAATTACTCATTTCCTTTTATTTCAGTATACATGTCATTTTTGATACTTTTTCACACTAATTTAAAAACAAGTCACAAGTATTCTGATTATCTCTATAAATAAGTTGATTTTTGGAATTTCTGTTATTCTATAGTTTTTATTGATTCTAACTAGGGGAAATTATATAATTATATCTATATTTTCAACATTGAAATTGTGAAATGAAAATAGTACAATTCTCGCGACCTAGATTTTAGTAAATGTCTTCTTTTTTTTTTGAACAATAGTAAATGTCTTTTTTGGCTCATGCTAATAATAATAAAAAGAGTTTGTCATTCCTAACAAACAAAATGTCTAAATGAAGGATCCAAAAATGGGGAATTGGTGGATGGGTTTAGGCGACAACACACTGGTCGGGTATTGGCCAGCCGAGCTATTCACGCACTTAGCCGACCACGCAACCACCGTAGAATGGGGTGGTGAGGTTGTGAACACACGTGCTTCTGGCCGGCACACGACAACCCAAATGGGTTCGGGTCATTTTCCGGAGGAAGGGTTTGGAAAAGCAAGTTACTTTAGGAATTTGGAGATTGTGGATTCGGACAACAGTCTCGTACCGGTGCGTGACGTCAAGATATTAGCCGAGAACACCGAATGTTACAACATTAAGAGTTCGAATAGTAATGAGTGGGGAACTTATTTTTACTATGGTGGGCCAGGGTTTAATCCTAGGTGTAATTGAAATTATAAGTGTACATAGTTTGGGTGGGGAGAGTTTGAAAAAGGAAAAGGGGGTCGAATGTGTAATTTTTTCAAGTATGGGTAGTGAAAATTGAATATTTGCTTATTGTTTTTTCATTTGTGGTTGTTGGTTACTTAAACCCCTTAGTAATTTATTGCATTCATAGGGAAACCGGAAACGAACAGTGTATGCAACATATGAGAGTATGAGACCAAATTTTCTTTGCTTTCTAATTTGTTGCGATGAATATTTCTTAAATCACCGTAAAAATATTCTCTCGCCTATAGTAAGAAGAAAAACAAAAATGTAACAAAATTGTTATGCAAGTTGAATAGAAATATTTGTGAATGATTGTACAAAAACAAAAATCAGTTTCTCCTCACGTACAATTTGAAAACATTTTTGGTGTAGACCGTGTAGTCTTACACCAAGATTTTTATTTTTTTTACTAAATGATAAATGTTTCATATAAAATGAATCGTTTCTGGTTTACAATCGTAATTATAAACCTACACAATGGTTCCACGGCAAAAACAAATAAAAACATGGAAGCATAATCATGTAAGGTTTTCAGTCCGTCGGTTTAACTATAACACAAAGTTAATGGAACTAAACAAAGTGATGACGATGATCATTGTTCACACCATATCTCTTGTCGGCGTTGAAACTTTCATAACAAAACACGTAAGCGAAAATTACCAAGGTCCGAGCAAATGAAGTCATTCAATGGAGGCCCGTGAAAGAATCGTCAACGGTGAAAACCACACAACCCTTGATCACATACTCCTCTCGCGTCATGTGAGAGATGCTCGTGGAACAAAACCATGAGCTAAAAACAAGGACCAAACTTCACCAACCAATATCAGAGAATAGCGTTAGCTCACCCTACTAAGCTCTTCTTGAGGTTAGCTAGTACAGAGCCAATTGATACTTTATAAACTACGCCAAACACATTAGTCTTGAACCTCCTCAATTGCACAAACCACAAGCAACGAGCCACCTTTATGTAGTTAAACCAAACAACATCTACACGCAACATCAATAGCAGGACACAAGGAACAACATGGCTAGACACCAACTTTCAAAACTAGATAAACCGCAATGAAGACCAAGGAGCCAATAAGAGAGCCACCACCGGCAGCATTAGCAACTTCTTCTCTACATCGCAGCAAGGAACGGAAGGCAATTTATGGGTCTCTTAGACAAGTCCTCACACTTAAGACGTCCTAATAGCAACACACAATATGATTCAACCTTCCTCGAACGGAAGAACCCGATGAAGAATGAACCTCAACCACCAGAAGAAACGGGTGCGATGGACTTCCAAGAGAAATCAAGAAAGTTTGCGAAAGTTACAAAAACGGAGGAGCCAGGTCCGTCCAGCAGACGTCGCTCTACTGCCGATCAAGGCAAGCTCCGTCACCGAAATCGCGAAGGAAGGAATAGACCTGCGAAGCAGATCCACGCAAGTCGACCATGAGAGGCAGGTGAAAGAAATCAGCTCTACTTACACCAAGATATTTGAGTTCAAACTTCAAAATATACAAATCCTTTTGTTTTGTTGGTACAATATTTACATAGCGGGGCACAGAAACCAAAATGTTTATGATCCAATATACTTGAACTTATATATATTTAAAAAGCACTTAAAAATGCAACACTACATTTAGAAGAAAAAATATCATCCATCTTGGATCAGTAATGAATAATACTACATAGAAATATTGTGATAATTCTGAAGAGATGTATGAATCGAAATTCACAATATTGTGTTTCGATTACCAAAAGGGATTTAAAGAGGAAAATATCATGGAAATTCGTTAAATAGTTTTTGTGGGAGATTTTAATACACGTATAAATTGGAAGACTTGGAAATTTATTCGTCAAGTCTTTGATGCTTAGAACTAGTGATACTTACACACTATCATCATTATTCATCAGCCAATTGCATAGCGAATGACCCCACGACGAGTTTCCACTTTCCACGCCCATTAAAGATTATGTCTCAATGACTAATTTACATTAAGCCCAAACTTGAATATAATAAGTAGGTTCATTATTTTTTCTTTTCTTTTCTTTTGAGAAATAAAGTAGGTTCATTCTTTGTTTTTGAGTTTAAGGTTTTCGATTTGTTAAACTTATTCGTGTGAATGTACATTTATCCGGTAAAAGTATATTAGAAAATCCTTTTTTTTTTTTTTTTTTTTAAAGTGAGATTATAAGATCATGCATTGCAAACCTTAATCTAACATTATAAACCGAAGTAAACTGAATTAAGACCAAATACATTAACTACTTAGCTGTCCAAAGGACAAAAATATGACATCAACCTTAGCCCAATCTCTGGTCTGAGTTTGAAACTTTTTCCTTTGAAAGAGACTTCGATAAACCACTCTGAAAGAAATTTCCTAGGTAGTCTCCATCATGTTCTTTAAAGCATATGGAGCTTGTTATGTTACAAGCAGAGACCAAAGACTGTTCTGCATCACCTATTCAAAGTTCAACAAAAGTCGTAGAAAGATTTGAGAGTTTGAAAGGGACAAAAGGTGCTATAAATCTTTCTTAAGAGCCTAAAGTGAAACAAACACATAACCAATCAAACAACTAATGGCTCTTTCACCCATTCTTGGTTCTCTCATTTTCATTCTCATACCGATTTTTCTCGGGTCTGTTTTCGCCATTTCGCAAATCAAAACCGATACGTTAAAACCAGGGCAGCAGCTAAGAGATTGGGAGCAGTTGACCTCCGCGGGTGACATCTTCACTCTTGGATTCTTTACACCTACAGAATCATCTACGTTCTTACTCGGTTCAGCTGGTCTTAGGTATATTGGTATCTGGTCCCAAAGGGGTCCAATAAATCCAGTTTGGGTGGGTAACCCAACCGAATCGGTTTCTGATTCATCCGGTTCTCTATCCATTGATACCAATGGGGTTCTCAAGATCACACGAGCAAGTACTTCTCCAATCATGGTGAACCAAAAACCGGTCGGGCGTCTTTCCTTGGCCAGAAATGTCTCTGCCACTTTGCTCGATTCTGGGAACTTCGTGATCCGAGAGATCGGACCAGGAAGAGTCTCGGGTCGGGTTCTATGGCAAAGCTTTGACCATCCCACCAACGTATTACTTCCAGGGATGAAGATTGGGTTTAATCTAAAAACCAAGAAAGAAGTTGCAGTTACTTCTTGGATAAGTAACCAAGTCCCAGCCTCAGGAGCATTCAGGCTAGGACTAGACCCGTCAGGAGCCAACCAGCTATTTGTCTGGCGCCATGGTGAAATCTACTGGTCCAGTGGAATCTTAACGAACAACGGAAGCTCTCAGCTAACCTTACAGCTATCCAGAAGCTACATTGATTATGAATTCAAGTTCGATTCAGACAAGTACATGAAGTACTTCAGTTACTCAATCAAGAAAACTAATGGTTCCGTCTTGTCTAGCTGGTCCTTGGATACTCTAGGCCAAATCACTGTAACCAACGTCCTAAGGAGCAACACAAGCAACACCTGGATTTCTGAAAGCAGTGAACCCTGCAAGACGGCTTTAAAGAACAGTTCAGCGATCTGCATCACGGAGAAGCCAACGGCTTGTAGGAAAGGATCAGAGTACTTCGAACCGAGAAGAGGATACATGACGGATAACGGTTATTTTGATAATAGTTTGAGCTCTGGCCTTAGCGACTGCCATGGAAGCTGCTGGAGAAACTGTTCTTGCATAGCTTTCCAAAGCTTTTCTGATGGACAATGCCAATATTGGGGAAAAGGGTCAAAGTTTAACCCTTATGATAGCTTCTCCGGCTTCCAACAAATAACTTATGTTCTTGATTCTGCAAAGTGATGAGTTTGTTGTAAGAGTAATTATGTAACCAGACTTATATCAATAAAGGGCTTTATCATGAAACTAAAGAATCAAGCAATTCAAATACATGCAACAACTTCCTCTCTTTGCAAATTGATTTAACCACAGCTCCCCAAGACTCAGGCTCTGGTTTGAAACCTATTTCCAGAAACCCAGTCAGAACTCGAACCCCAATTTCTGTATTCCCGGATCCGCAAAGCCGAACAACCAACTCGTTCCAAGTCGCATGGTGAGGCCAAACCCCTCTCTTCGACATCAAACTCAGAAACTCCACCGCTTTCTCGAGCTCACCATTCTTCAACAACGCATTTAGTATGATCCTATAACTACCTTTGTTCAGATGACCTCCTTCACGACCCCATTGATCCAGCATCTGAAGAGCTTCTTTTGATCTACCTTCACTGGACAATCCCCTGAGTATTACATTATAAGTTAATGCATCAGCTCTGCATCCTGATGCCTTCATCTCTCCAAGTAACTCCATAGCCTCATCGATTTGACCATTTCTACACAAACAGTTCATCAACGTGGTGTAACCAACTGTGTCGAGTCTCAACCCGGTTTCCTTCACCTCGTCAAAGATTTGTTTAGCTTCCTGAGTCTTTCCCTCTTTACAGAACCCATTCATCAGAGCCGAGTAATTGTATACGTTTGGGCTGCATCCATTCTTCTTCATGAAGTCTATAATCATCTTGGCTCTCTCAACTTCCCCTGCACGACAGAATCCGTTAATCATAACATTGAAAGTCACGGGATCAGGCGAAATCCCTTCTTGCGAGATCATATCCTCGAACAACTCCATCGCTTCTTTGGACCTAGAATTTGCAAACAGACAGTCCATTAGGGTGGAGTAAGTGATCAAATTGGGATACGAAATTCGCGATCTTTTCATCTCCTCGACAACTCGAAATGCAGAATCGATATCCCCATTCTTGCAATGGTGCTTCACCAGAATGTTGAAAATGCAAGTATTCGGCTGCAAACCAAGATTACGTTTGGCATACAAGAGAAGTTTCCTTGCCTTATCAACGTCCCCTGAATCGATAAGGAGATTGAGACAAGTACTAATGGCATTAAGAGAAGGCTTCAAACGAGCAATCACTCCAATCAAGCTAAACATCTCAATCACCTTATCGTGCAAATCGAATCTGGAGAAATGTTTCATTAGGTTAAGGAACACACCTTCTTGAAACCTGCAAGTCTCGTACTTCATCTGATGAAGAATCGCATCAACTGCTTGAAACTTCTTATGCCTAACGAGATTATCCAAAATCACAGAGTATGTAGCATTGTTATGGTTAAAACCTTTCTGCTGTGACGCTTTGTTGAACACATCAAGCGCACGTTGGGGATCTCTCTCGCGTTTGATCAAATTGACAGCAGAATCGTGGGAGATGAACTTGGTTTTAGGGTTTGTTTCCACAGGTGAGAAGATTGAGGAGGATTCGGGTGGTGGTGAGTCTGGTTTCTTCTTCTCTGAAAAGCAAATCGGAGATACCCATGACCGTGAAGACGATGAAAACCGGCGATGCTCATTGATAATCGAAGTTCTAAAGCGCATTGTATCCCTTGTAATCAAAGAGAATCGACTATAAAATTAGGTTAAGAAAAATGCTTCAGAGAGTTAAGAGTGACGAGTGAAGACGACGATGGTGGAAAACCGGTTCGGTTCGATTAAACATTTTCAATGCGCGGTTCGGTTCGGTTCAAAACGTGTATATGCTTAATGATTGATTCCTGAATCCCTGAACTGTACAAATATCAGAAAAGAGAAAAGACAGAGAAAGAACAAAAGATACAAAGCTATATAACAATCACAAGACAGAACTACAAAAAGAAAGAAAAAAAACAGAGATCATATGCTCTGTTGTTTCTGAAGACTGAAAGTTACAATGGTGACAAATTTTCTCAGGTGTCTTTTTTTTCTGTGTCAGCAGATGGATTTTGATCTCGAAGTGTCACGACGGTCTTCTAGACCTTTCAAGAACCATCTGATCGCAAGATGCTCTGAAGCATAAGTCATGAAGGCAGCTAGAATTATGGCTACACCCACCATTAGACCCAACCTGCTCAATATGTCATAAATCAGCAACTAAATTCAATCATGAAAAAATCCTAAGGAATGAATCAAATCAAATTCTAAGGACATGATTGTGTTGAATCAATAGCAAGCACCATTTCCCTCCCAGCGAGTTGATTAAGAAAATTACCTCGTAAATAAAGCGGTGATCCCTAAAATGTAAGGCAAAGAAACAGCAGCAACAGCGAGAAAAACCATCCCTAATCCATAATACAATGTGGTCACGTCACAAGACACACCTCCTCGCTGATGACCTGTTGAGACCACAAACAAAAGGGTGGAAATCACAATTCATAATTCTCAAAGTTTGTAGAGAATGGTACAATTACGGACTATCACGAATTTTCTTTTTCTTCTCATGTCCACACCTTTACTGGAATCATCCAAGGACGACGATTCTGTATGAATTGCGACTTTCTTGCCATGTTGATGCACCAAAAGCAAGAAGCAACCAAACAAAAGAAAGAACATTGTAAAAGTCCATTCATATACCAAGATCAAGCCAGTCCATGGCATAATTTGCCTCGGCACAATCACAAATGAAACTCCAATGGATATCAGAACAGCAGTAAAACAGACTACAACTGAAACTGCGCCTAAGTGTTGAGGAACCTTGGAGTGTGCGTTGCCACTGTGAAGCTGTTAGACAGTACGCAATAATAAAAATGACATACAAATTTTTAAAAGATTTAAACACAATGATGTGATGAGGAAACTCACTTGATAGCTGGGATTCATGGTCGACAATGTAGATACATCACTATAACCAAGTGTTCCATTAGATCTACCTCTGTAATAAAGATATTTAATCTGATTGCATAACGAGCTCCTGCACAACGAAACCTCAGGACCCTGTAAGAGAAACAGAAGAAAAAGAAGATATAAATATGATCCAAAATGGATGTATGTAACGGAGGTGAAGGGTACACATGAAGTCTTAACCTGAATGGATCGGTAAATGCAGAACAAAAGTGCACAAAGAGGTAACAAGAAAAGTAATCTGACTAAGACTTCATCGCTCTGGTTTTTGCCACCTCCAGTGCCAGGAAGAGTTTCCTCAAGCTTTACCCTAATGTTCTGCAGTTGTTCACAAAATCAAACTTAAGCGCAAATTTAGTAAAAAGAAGCCTTAAAACCATAGAGAAGAAGAAGACCTACCTGCCAAGCATCAACAGGTTTCACAAGCCACGCTGTCCACCAGTCCCAAGGCTTAAGAGGACCTAGAGTGTAGTGAATAACGTGAAGTTTACTGTCATCGACCATCCACTGCAGAAATAATGAGAAAACTCAAGGTTCTATAACTTGAAACAGCTGAAGTAACAAAAAAATGAATACACCTAAACCCGATCAAAACCAACCCGAAAGTAACCATACATGTTCCAAGATCACATTAATTTTATAGTAAGCCATAGAATTTAGCAGAAAAAAACGAAAAGAGAACCAAAGAGATACCAAAGCCTAACTGCACTTTTGTTTCCTAACCGAGAAAGGCAAAAATACCTTATTAGCAAGCATATAAAGACCAACATCAGCGTTGTATAATGTCGAAAGCCTCTCCATATCAGGAACTGGTCTGGTTTTCAATACTTGAGGGGTTAAACTAGGATCGAAAACACGAGCATTTGGGAAATCAGGATAGTACGAATTCAAAAACCCTTGATCTCCTCCAGTATAAGACGACAAAGTCTTCACTTTACGCATCATATCATTAAAAAGAGCTTCAGATGGTTCAACAACCATAACACCAGAGTTGAGTCTCTCGGAATGCTTCAAGTTTGCACAAAACTTAGAGCACTTAAACAGATCCTCAATGTTCTTTACCACAATAGTATCAGCATCAAGATACACAACTGCAATAAATAAATAAAACAAAGGTTTATGAATTTAAAAAGTTTCTGAAATCAGAATCCAAACAAAAAAACACTTTCACCTTTTTTGTAATCTGTCATGTTAAAGATCTTGAGCTTTGTATAAACACCCCAGAACCTTGTCGGATGAACTTGGTTTGGATTTGCCAGTAAACTAATCTTCTCTACTTTCCATCCATCAGCCTGTAGAAATCAAAAACACGACAAACAAACAAGCAAACACCTTTAAATAAATTCAAAGCTGAAACTCGTTGTAATATTCACTCAATCGAAAAAAGGGAAACCTTGAGTAGCTTCTTAGAGTAATCGGAGACACCATCAGAGACCAAAGCGACCATATCTTTGTTGGATCCAGTTTCACGAATCGATTTGCCCAATACCCTAACTCCCAATAAGAACTCATCTCCATACAAAAGTGTGACATAAGCTTCCTTACTTGATTCAGATCCAAACGAACCCTTTAACTGAATCGAAATTGACAAGAAGGAGAAGAGAACCCAGAGACTCGCCCTGAGCCTCACCATAATCATTTGGATCTAACTTTCTCGAGAAAATTGAATAAATTAAATTCCTGATTTTTAAGGAAAGTATACGTTGAAACAAATGATTTTGAAATTTCTTCGTTTATTCTTTTTCGGTTTGTTTCTTCTCTGTGCGTGTCTGGAGGACTTCCCTTTCCTCCTTTCACCAAGCCGAGAAAGTTTTCATATCCTACGACCAAGTCTACCACAAGATATTCTAGACATCCAATCAAATAACGATAAAATGTTGAACTTACAACGACGTCGTTTCAATAACTCACATATATATATATATCTACATAGTAGTATTACTTAACAAAAAGACCACTTACAAAAAGCATTCAACACATTTCATCTCCCTCCCAATTATCTTTCTCTTTTGGTCCCGTAGGACCTTCCTCGCCGTAAAGCTCAATAGGAAATAGATTCTCAAAAGAATACCTCACAATCAGAGGAAGAAGCTTAATGATCTTATTGATCTCAGCTGCCGAATCGTATACTATAGTTGGTCCCCATTCTCTCATAAATTGTAGCCAGCACGGTTCTGAAACCGCTCCTTCGCCTAAGTATTCTGCTGCCACGATTCTATACCTTTGACTAGAATCCAAAGTATACTTGCTTTTTGCAACATCGTTTCTCACTCCTATCCCGAGCTTCGACGAGCCTTGAAGATACATTCCCGGGTGAGGGAAACTTGCGTGCCCGTGTTTGGATGAGTACACAACCGGTTTGTTGCTTTCTTTAACAAACTCAAGATCCGAGACATCAACCCATCCTCCGCCGCTGTGCTGTGAGAAGAACATTTGGGAAAGCTTACCGTCAAAATTGCTTATCCGGAATGTGAAATGTTCCCAATCACCTACATGTTCTCCAATGCGGTTCATGGGTATGGTGAGAAATCCGATTTTGAGGGTGGCCGGACCATTAAATGGACAGAAAATCCACATCACAATGTCCGTGAAAATCCCGCCAAGCGCGGGTTTCACGTGGACGTAAAGCTCTGAGCTTTCTAGATTTCCCTTCTTTAGATTATTTCTAACTTCCTCGTCGTCAGAAGGGAGATCAATCCAAAATGTCCCATCGTTTTCTCCACCAGCAGGCAAATTTGAGCCTGCGGAGTTAATCGGTACACCTTGCGATTTCCCAAGCCGGTACAACAATGCTCCATTTTTAAAGAACCATGGCACGGATGAAGGCATGTAAGTCTCTTCGGGGTGGAAGTAGACAGTCGGTCCATAATGTTGAATAAGCGCATTGACCTGGTCAAGATTTGGCATCCCGTGTAGGCTCGGATCAAGATTTTTCAAGCAAGAAATGTTCGCCCCGGCTTGATTATCAGAAGACATATCATTATTGTTACAAATGAATGACCCGACGGCCACGCCCCGAGACCAAATCCCTCTCTCGCACGGTTTAGTGTTCCAAACATTAAAAGATCCCATGCCGAGTATCATCTCACCGGTTTCACAACTCTCTGTAAGATCCTCTCTAACACATCTCACTTCTTCAATCTCAGGCTCCTCTTGTCCGTCAGTGACAATAACTCCCACGGCTCTATAACCAACAGGAGGATTTGGTAGCCAGAAGTAGCAATCTGAATCTGAGCTCCAAACGAAAGAATAATTCACAGGTTTTTTCAAGGGAGGATGGTCATCATCCGCATGATTATCGGTCTTGTTAGCCCGAGCTGCAAGAACAAAGCCTCTCAGTAGCTGATTGTTTGGCTGGCAGTAATGTCCAAGGCAATGAAAACCTTCTGGTATCCCCACGGGTTTGTAAAAAGAGGCGCATCTCGATTTGCCACGCGACGTGCCACATTTCCAAACTCTATCGAACTCGGTGACCTTCACCACTTCGATTTCGCCGAGATTAATTCTTCCAGTACCAAAACCTCTGCCTGAAACAAAAAAGTAACCAACATTATAGAAAAATGTACCAATGATTCAAATCAACTCTGTATTATTAATCTATCATCATCAACCATTACTCAACTTTATCCAAAGGGTGGTTGGGACTTGAAACATAAACAATTAAAGAATCAATTAAAACATGTCTAAACTATGATAGAATATAATACCAAATCCATCTTCATTGATTCAACATTAATAAGAACTTTTCAATGGTCATACATTATTCCACAAATTATTGAAGCGGACAAGACCAAACTTGTACTAATTAACAATGCATGTGAGGATTAGGGAGGGTTTTAATTCGCTTAAAAGTCAGTAACTAATGTTGACCCGTACAGATATTTCCTTCAGTTGTATTAATGTTTCTAGTCCAATAAATTTGACCATAGAACAAATTCTTGAATCAAAGTTCAAACAAAGAACCAGTCAAAAGACAACACGTACTCATGTTGAATGTTCTAACAAAAAAAGAAAGCCATATGATGATATATGGAAACATACAAATATCAAATTGATCGTGATATATTTGACTATAAAAACCAAATTATTTAAACCAAAGCTAACTCGAGAATTTATATTCCAATAAATGTAAAAATTATACAAATATATAAAATATGTACTCTGTAACATGCCACTTGTATCTTCTTCTTTTTTTGCTAAAAAAACCACTTGTATCTTTTTTTTTTTTGTTAAAGTGACCACTTGTATCTTTGATGTTGTAAAAGTAGCACAATTTGATTGATTTCTAGTTAAAGGAGAAATGCCAAAACAAAATTCCAAATTTGAAACAAAAACACAATAAAATTAGAAATAAGAGCCTAAAGTAGTAAATACAAGTTTGGTAACAAAATTCTGCAAGTGAAATTAAAAAGGGAATTGCATGGATTATTAATTATAAGTTGATAAAGATAAAATTGTGGTTTCCAATAAAGGAAGGTGCTCTTTTATGTTACCTTTTGGCCACCGAGGAAGAGGAGACGGAAGCGAGAATGGCTTTAATTCGGACGATTCCGATTCCAACTCGGAGATTCCTTTGTTCCTGTAGAAGCAATCACCAAACATCGTACGAAGATCAAATTACAGGAGAAACCCAGAAAAACCCACGAGTTTGATTTCGAGTGTTCGATACTCGGATTCTCCGATTCCGACTAAACCAAGCACTAATCGGTGATTATGTGTCTCTTTCTCGATCACTTCGGGAGAGCTTTGATCTCCTTGTCGGACTTCGCGGCGAGGAGAGAGAGAGATGAAATAGAAGCGTTGAAGCTTGTTGCTTGCGTGTGAGAGAGGGAAGTCCCAAATATTAATGGCTTTGGTTTTCTCAACCCAAAAAAAAATGTTAATGGCTTTGGAGTTTGGCCTTTTATTTTTTTCGTGCTTTTTTTCTTTTACAATTTTTGTCCTTTGTCTTTATAATGTTTTCAGTAAAGACCCCTGTATTTATAAATAATTCAAATATCTCCCCCCCCCCCAACAAAACCAAAGGTACTATTCATATTATTATTTTTTAAATATCATCTTATATATATAATAAAAATAATTTAACCAATAAAAAAAACGACTACAAAATATTATTAGTCACACAATAATCAATAAAATTAAAAAGTACCTAAAATTATCAAAATAATTTATACTTTGAAACATAAAAAACCTCAAAAACAACGTATATTTTCCAAAACAACTTATATCTCCTTATATGATAGGAATGGTTTGTACTAGGACAAATACTATTCATTAATTGTGTATGCAAGTTGCAATAATATGGACATGAAAAAATAGAAGAAAACAATGGTTTAATCTGCTACAACCCAATTTAAGGAAGAACAAAACTTGATTGGCAACAGATTGTTGTTTGCCATAAATCCACTTCTACAATTCAAAATTTTAAACAATTGACTAGAGTAAAACTGATAATAAAAACTTTGAGATAATTTTAAAATCTCTAGTTTTGATTGATATACATGTAAGTATAACAAATCGATCTTGACCAGACCAAAAAAAAAAAAAGTATAACGAATCGATAATCCCTTAAAAAGCTGATCCAACTCCGGCGGTTAATCATTGTAATATTTTTCATATACATTTTTTTTTTTAAAACACTTTTACCCTTACAAAAACAAGTTGATTTTTGGTACTGTTCATTAGTTTTTGAGGTTAAATTTGTTATCATATACCAAATTTTACAATAAAATAAAATAAAATGACACTATATTTAAATGAAAAACAATCTTACCACGCCACTTGTTGCTAAACGGAAAGAATATTGTTTGTATCTAAACTAATATTAAGCTGACAAAAAAACTAATATTTAAAACCGTGTGTTTTAGCATAATGATGTATAATTTCATAAGTTTTATATTTAAATTTCTTTTTCACTATACGAAATATTTTTGGAATTAAAAATTAAATTAAAATATAATGAATACTTATTTAAGTTGGCGACTGTCTTAATCAAAATAGTAAAATATTTTCAAATGCCACTTTTCAAAAATGCCACATTTTCAAAATCTTTTAAAAAATATCACTTTAAAAAAAAAAATTTCAATATATCATTTATATTTGGGTTAACTATGTTATATTAGAGTTTAGTTTTGAGGGTTTTAGGGGTCAAAATATTTTTTTAAGGTTTATAATTTTAAAATTTAGGCTTTAAAAATCCATAATTAGTACTCCCTCCGTTTCAATATGTATGGTATTTTAGAAATTTTACACATATTAAGAAAACATATTAATTTTGATCTATTAATATATTATTTTTTGCACTAAACAATTTTCCATAAATTTAAGTCAATAGTAGTTCAATAAAATCAATTAATGTGTCTTGAAGTTTACAATTCATCATCATTAGTTCTTAAAACTGCATTGAAAATTGAAAATATCATATATTTTAAAACAAATTTTTTTTCTAAAACATCATACATATTGAAACGGAGATAATAGAATTTTCCCAAATGGACACTCCTAAATAGCATTCAAAAGTGGCATTTTTCCAATTTCCCCTGCTAATCATAAGTTTTAAGTTTTTAACTTGGCAATTTTAGCTATCGGAAAATCCATCATCTATCACTCATCACTAAGATGATACAATATGTCAAATTTTAGCTATCGGAAAATCCATCATCTATCACTCATCACTAAGATGATACAATTTCATCAATTTTTAATCGAGATTATTAATTCGAAATTCTTGAACATGAATCGAGCCGCCCAATTAGACTGGTCATTCTCTTTTATTTTGTTATTGAGTTTTCTTTAAGCTTGGACTTTATTCTAATACAATTGGTAACTCAGTGATCGCAGTGGTATACCTTATACCATTTTTGTATTTACTAATCAAAAAAATGATATTAAAATCTTTATTACGAAATGTAATTTTTATACTGTTTACAGCTAAAATATTTATACGGTTTTAGGTTATTAATCAAACCAATATATTATTTCGGATCGGCCTCGACTGTACTCAATCATACCAGATTACCAATTACCAATTACCAATTACCAAACATCCTTGACCCACTCTCTCAAAACATACTCGAGCATATATTATTTTCATATCATCAAGTGGATCAATCTTTAACGATTACAACTTATATTATATTATTAATTATTAATAAAGATCATTTATCACTGTATAATCATCCCTCTCCTCTCCTCTAGATCTAGAGCCTAGAGGTCAGATCTACCTCTCTCTTCGTTTGCTTTTTCTACATTCATAACCAGACTTGGGTTTGACCATTGGCCTAAAGGTTCGTTTCCGTTTTGTTTGTCTACATTCATAACTGTACTTGTACTAGGATTATAGGTAACACTTGTGTTTGTTGGCAACTATGAGTGAGCCAAACATTGCCACATCTCCTCCTGATGATGATACAAGCAGATCTTCTACTTATTCATGCTACTTCCAGCTCTCTGACATTCCGGGTTCCTTGATCTCCACGGTTCTACTTCGAGAAGATAACTACACGGAAATGGTCTACCAATATTCGGAATTTGCTCCATGCAAAACAAAAGATTGGGTTCATCGATGGTTCGATTCCAAAGCCATTGACCAGTCCAGACCTAACTTTGTGGCTTGCAACAAACTTAATAATCGTGAGTTGGATCCTCAAAGCCATCGATCCCGAAATTCGTTCCACCGTTGCTTCTATGACTGATGCTTGCAAACTATGGGAGAGCCTCCGACGTCGATTTTCAGTTGGAAACGGGGTTCGTGTCCATGAGCTAAAGGCTATGATATGTTCTTGTAGGCAAGAAGGCCAAAGTGTTAAAGATTATTTTGGCCGATTCTCCAAGTTGTGGGAAGAGCTCGAGAGCTACAAATCTACGCGGGATTGTTCGTGCCATGCCGCCAAATATATTGAAAAGGAAAAGGAAGATGAACGAGTTCATCAATTTCTTATGGGGCTTGATAAAGCTCGTTTTAGCTCTATACGTTTCAGTATCATTAGCCAAGATCCTCTTCAAGATTTAAACGAAGTATACTCCCTAGTGATAAAAGAGGAGCAACGTTTTCTGGCTGCAAAGTCTAAGGAACTTAAGACCGAGCCCATGCAGCAACATGTTCAGGCTGCTAAGTCGAAGGAACTTAAGCTCGAGCCAGAGCCCGTGCAGCAACATGTTCGACCTCGACGGGAAGATGTTTCTTGTTCTCATTGTGGTCGTAGAAGACATCAGGTTGATGAATGTTTTTCACTTCATGGCTATCCAGAGTCGTGGCATGAACGACAAAAGAATAAGCCACCCAAAGGTCGGGGAAGACGTGGCACACGAGCAACTAGTTCAGGCAAGTCAATGAATACCCCCGGAAAGAGTTAATGAGACCGCAACTACCAATCAGTCCCTCAAAAGCTCAAGCTTGAACATGGATAAATTCAATGCTTTTCTGAATCTATGGACAATGCTACATCCTGAATCTAATATCTATTCTGGAGGTCCATCAGGTACAAATTAGCTCATTGTTATTTTTTGGTGTTTTTTAAAAATCTTGAAATATAAAGGTTCTAAATAGTTACGCCATAAGAAACAGAGCGAACAGAACATACCAACTGTTCTTTTTGGTATGCTCTATTATGTGAATCACACCGAGCCAAAGAAACAGAACGTGGAGTTAAGTGATGCATTATCTTACTACTCAAATTAAGACTTTTTCACTTTGATGTATCATTAGCATCAAATTCAAATCGATTCCCTATGGCCAAAAAGTTGGAAGCAAAAGGCGGGAATGGAGGCAAGGAATGAGATGATGGAGACAACCATGAAGGTGTATCACAAATCTATATACGAGAGGTTGTGAAGGTATTGAGTCCATAAAGTTCGACTATGTCAAGAATGGACAACCTATAGCTGGACCAATCCATGGTGGCTCGGCTCATAATTTCACAGTGTGTAAGTCTTCAAACTCTTTCGTATTTTGTTACCATTTTCAAGTATGCTAGGTCGCATCAGTTTGATTTTGACAATTTTGGTATTCATAGTTCAATCATTACGGATTCTTCCTTGATTCAATGTATTAATTATGTTTTGTCCATAATATATTTAGCTTCTGGTCAGATTCGATATATATATTTAGGCTATGTTGATGTTATGGACTTTGTATAAATGTTTGAACTGTTCATCATTTTCTTTCAATCAAATCTGAATTGTTTTTCAATATACATTTTTTCAGTTTGATCTAAACCATACGTGTGACGAACATATCGTATCAGTTACGTGTTACTTGGACGAGGGTGCAATACAAGGACTTGTGATCAAAACTAAGATCAGGACTTCTGCAGTCATGGGATATAACCTAGGTACTACGTATAAACTTGAAGTCAAAGGCAAGAAGATCATTGGGTTTCATGGATCTTCTGACAAAAACCTTTACTCTCTTGGAGCTTATTTCGCACCGCTTTCTCATTCTAATTTGAAATACTAAAAGAGTTCCACCAAAAAGCTTATTCACGAGCATCATCGGTTTGATTTATGTTGCTATTATGAATGCTTAAATTGTACTCTTTAACTATGTATTTCATTTTCAACGTTTTTTGGCGTGCCTTTCAGTTATTCAATCGCCTGCAATAAACTAATGCACTTTAAACCAGTTTCCAGTCTCTCCATGCTTCGGATTCGATCATTTTCTTACCAAATGTACAACATTCCTTATCAAAGTCTACTTCATTGATAGCCTCTCTCCATTCATCAAAGTACTTCTAATTAGCCTCCTCTGTTTTCATTTCCCCTGTTTTCACTTTTCCTCTGTATCTGAGATTTTGAAGAACTCCTGTTTTTAGCAAGTGTACAAAGTCAAAGCGGGGAAACTTAGTGTGTCCATTAGGCTGTTTCATGCAGAAAGAAAAAGTTTCCACGAAAAAGATAATGTTTCATTAGTCAGAGATGCGCAACAGTTCAACAAGAAGCTTAAATCATAAAAATGTAGGAGATTAGATTAGATTCTTATAACAACTATATGATATGAGAATACAAATACGTTCAAGAATGTCTACAGTTGATTGTAAGCCTTTGGTGGAGTGGATTAGGCTGAAATTGAGCTCATGGATTATGAGATTTTTATCATACGCAGGACGATTTCAGTTGTTGGCATCGGTTATTGCGAGTATTATCAACTTTTGGACAAAAGCTTTTCGCTTTCCGAGTGGTTGTATTAAAGAACTTGAGAAATTATGCTCTACTTTCTTTTGCCCAGTCGCATAGAGAGATGTTTGCAAATAGAAAAGAGAAGAAGGATTGAGCATTCGATCAATTAGAGAAGTGAATCGGGTTAGTTGTTTGAAGTTATGGCGTATTGTTTCTATCCAGCCAACTCTTTGGGTCAAGTGGATCCGTTGCACTTATCTCCATCGTGAGTCATTCTGGACGGTTAAAGGCGCGGTCCATAAATGGATCGTGGATATGGAACATATTGCTGAAGTATAAATTTGATTTTGACATAACATCATAATATTTGTTTTTTTTTAAGTTGACTATCGTTTCAAAGACATTATTCTCAAATTATATTCGGTTACTAACTTCCGACCCAAAATAGAAAGAAAAAAATGAGAAATTAAAGAATTTGATGATTATAAGCTAACATGTTTTTTAGAGTCAAATATATTTAAATCATGAAAAAAATATAAGAAACGATACAATTTACAGGTCTAAACTCAAACGTAGAATCAAAGAGATAAAAAGATCAAGAAGGTTATTGAGCTTATTGAATTAGTTTTTTTTTTTCTGAATTACCAGGAAGTTCTGGGCCAAAACTCGTAATCCTCCATGGCAGAAGCCATAACATGTAATATTAGTTTCATCCCAAGAACTATTCGAAACAGCGACCTCTAGGATTTGCCTGATATCTTTACCAGTTGAGTTATTGGCTATTGGCTCTTGGTGAATTAGTTTTTTTCATATTTACAATCCACTAAAATTCATTTGAATTTATATTTTAGCCAAATAAATTCATATTAAAATCTATTTACAAAATATAGGGATCATAAAATTAGATTATAACTATAATAACTTTTATAATTAGTTATCATTTCTATCTAGTAAATGATTTTTTTCTTATGTAGTTGTTGGTAAAAATTTAATTTTATAAACATTTCTCTTAAGGTTATAAAAGCAAAACAAAATTAGGTTTTTATTGAGTTAAAGGTAAATGATACATGTCAAAAATTTATGAGACATTTGACACCTCATCGGAACGTCAATTTTGAACAAACCGTAAAATTATATAACAAAACATGACGATATTTTTTAATCTGATACAGTATGTTAAAATAGGCATTAGCTTAATTAAAACAAAAAAAAAGGTTTATACTTCTTTATAATAAGTCGTTATACTTTAGCTGACAAATAATTTCTTTTGTTATATGTGTTGTTTTAGATTCTTTACATGTAGTTTGTGTTGGGATGGTTTTACATTTTTCATTGAAAAAAGTCGTTATATCAGCAAAATAGTAAATTATTTCTATCACAGAGATGAGATTGTCTAGTCTCTGACATACAAAACAATCAGCAAAATATAAGGATGGTTTATCTACCGTTTAGGGAAGACAATCATTCACCTACGGAACATATGATAGACGATTGATAGGACTTTATCTACCTACGAAATCCTAGACCAATTTAGTGGTAAATTCTCAAAATAAACTCTCTATAAATATAATTCTACAACGAAAAAAAAAATAGAAGACCGAAAACGGCAAGTTTCTCCTCTTTGGAAGATCCCTCAGAATCTAACTTCAAGGACATCCAACCATATTCTTCTTTGAAAAACCCAAAGACATTTTAAAAATATTTCTTTAATATTAGCTATACGAATAAATTAAGCAGTACATACATATTTGTAAAAGAAGAAAAAAAAAAAAAGGTTTTGATTTTCCAGGCTAAAAGATCTGTTTTGAGGTTATTATTTGTGGTTCTTGCATTAACACAAAATTTTGAGAAAAAGTTTTAGAGTATAACAAAATCTAACTTATATCAACAGTAGATCAGATTCACGTGATACACATATAAATTTATGTTACTTTCTCAACAAAACAAAAAAAATCATGTTATAATTACCTGACAAACACGCAGTTACGAGAGAAAACAAAACATCACACATTTTCTACATTAGTCATCATCATAAATACAATGTTGACAAAAAGAAAAAAAGTCATCATAAATACAAAACGGTGACATTTATTTATATTCAGACAGTCCCAAACGACACCTTCATTCAACAATTTAAGACCTATAAAAGTGTTCTAAATGACTTTTGTCAACCAAAAGTAAAAAAATTAAGAGAGATTTTAGTTTTGACATTCCCTTCACTTACAGTCTGTCAGTTAGCTTACAACAAAGCAAAATAACTTCTTCTTCCTTCTTTTTTTTTTGGTAAATTTTTTTAGCAAATCTTTTTTTTTTCTTTGTCCATCACAAAACCAAAAAAGTCTTCACCTTGTTCGTTTGTCTTCGTCGGTCGTTACTTTTTTGCAAGCTAATAAAAGCCAGAATAAATAATTGGATAAACTTAATTATTTTCTTCACACTTTACTGTTTTTTTTTCCTTTGAAATTAATTTATATTTTTTCTGGAACACAGCTACAAGGTAAAGCTTCAATCTTTCCCACTCACATTTTCTGGGTCTTTGGATTTTTGTTTATTTTTTTGCACTGTTTGGGTCTTCTCTGTAGGTTAGAGAGAGAGAGATCCCTACAAAGATCCAAAGCAAGAAAATTCCCAGTCAATGCTGCTTAAGATCTGACCTTTTTTCCCCTTTCAATGTCGCTCTGAAATCCCCCAAATTTCGCCCTTTCAGGTTTGGTTCTTCTCTTACTTCGGAACCCTAGTTTCTTTGACTCTTTCTTGGTCTGTTAATCAGACAATGCGACGGCTTTTTTTTAGTTTCTGTTGTCGGTAGAGATCTTTCTTGATTAGCTACAGAGTTTTTTCTTTGTTCACATGTAGTTTTCTTTCCAGCTTAATGTTTAGCTGGCGTTTGGTCTTAGAACTGAAAATCTGGCACCTGGCAATTTCTTGAGACTTAGGAGCAATGTTTTGTTGTATGAATCTGACTTTTTTTCTTAGTAGTTTCTGTTCAATTTCTTGTCTTTTTGCTTGTTCCTTGTTCAGTTTTGATTCTAAAGAGATAGAGATAGAGAGAGATTATGTGCATTTTCCTATTGGGTTTGGTTAGATTTCTGTGTGCGAGTAACTCTAATCTTATATGGTTCCATTTTTGGTATATAAGTTCTGGGTTTTGAATACTTTGATTCAGTTCATGGTTATGATTATTTCTGAGTTCTGAATTATTTGGTTTTTTTGCAGGTGAATTAAGGAGAGGTAGGAAGATGGGATCTGGTTTAAATGATACATTATCTCAGAATTACAGTGGATTGGAGCTATGGGAGATAATAGTGATTGTTCTCTCTGCGATTTTCGTTGTAGTTTTAGCTATATCACTATGGCTTACTTTCAGAAGAAAAACCTCTAGATCTTCTTCTATTCAACTCCCTGTTAGCCGCCAGATTCCTCCTTGTGTTCCTGAAGAGATTAAAGAAATTAGAGTTGATGAGGTTTCGTCAAGCAATGGTGGCACTGGATATCCTTCAATTAGTGAGAAATTTGGGGATAAAGAACCTGAAAAGAGACTAATAGTGGAGTCTGAAAATGGCGATGCAAGTAGTAGCCGGTCAGGCTCGTTTAATCACTTGGAAAAAAAAGAAGGATCAAGTGTATCTTCTGCTAATCCTTTGACAGCTCCATCTCCATTGTCTGGTCTTCCAGAGTTTTCTCACCTTGGATGGGGACATTGGTTCACTCTTAGAGATCTTCAGATGGCTACTAATCAGTTCTCAAGAGATAATATCATTGGTGATGGCGGGTACGGAGTTGTTTACCGTGGTAACCTTGTGAATGGTACTCCTGTTGCTGTCAAAAAATTGCTCAATAATCTGTAAGTTTATAAGAATTAACGGTCAAGGTTCAAGATTTCTAGTTTCTTTACTTGAATCTCTTTTTTTTTTAATCGTGATGTTTTGTATTTCTAGAGGGCAAGCTGATAAAGACTTCAGAGTAGAAGTTGAAGCTATAGGTCATGTTCGCCACAAAAACTTGGTCCGTCTTCTCGGATATTGTATGGAAGGAACGCAGAGGTATGTGTGTTTTCTTGTAAATGATCTGTAGATTTTCTTCTGAATTATTTCACTAACATCGGATGCGGTAACATTTGGTTCTGAAATTTAGAATGTTGGTGTACGAGTATGTTAACAATGGAAATCTGGAGCAATGGCTCCGTGGAGACAATCAAAATCATGAGTATCTAACATGGGAGGCACGTTTAAAAATTCTTATCGGAACAGCCAAAGCGTAAGTCTTGTGACGGCTTTATGTTTTTTTTTTTCTTTCTTGAGTTTGTTTTCTGAGAGGCGATGGGCGGTGATGCAGGCTCGCGTACCTTCACGAGGCAATTGAGCCAAAAGTGGTGCACAGAGACATAAAGTCTAGCAACATTCTGATTGATGACAAATTCCATTCTAAAATTTCTGACTTTGGACTTGCGAAACTGCTTGGCGCTGATAAAAGTTTTATAACTACTAGAGTTATGGGTACCTTTGGGTAAGTTTTGGCCTCTCTCTTTTTGCTTTTCCGCATAATAATAATTTGAAGACTGTTACTTTTGGGAAATAACTAACTTTTTGTTTCAGTTACGTAGCTCCAGAGTATGCGAATTCCGGGCTTCTGAATGAGAAAAGCGATGTCTACAGCTACGGGGTTGTACTCTTGGAAGCCATAACTGGTAGATATCCCGTAGACTATGCTCGTCCACCACCTGAGGTAAATTCCGTAAAATATTTCATAGGAATCTTCAAACACACATAAACTTGCTCCCTCGTGTCCCACGAAAGTTCTCTTGACATCTTCTTCCATTCATTTTTGTAGGTACATTTAGTGGAATGGCTAAAGATGATGGTCCAACAAAGACGATCAGAAGAAGTGATTGACCCAAACCTTGAAACAAAACCATCTACTAGTGCGTTAAAAAGAACGCTCTTGACTGCTTTGAGATGTGTTGATCCAATGTCTGAGAAACGACCAAGGATGAGTCAAGTTGCCCGTATGCTTGAATCTGAGGAATACCCAATTCCTAGAGAGGTATAAATAAACAAGGCAACTTTGGAAACCACCTCTTATGTCTATAAACTCGATATATATTATTTTGTTGAGTTTGGTGCTGAAAGCTTTTTACCGATACTTTTGAGAATCTCAGGATAGAAGAAGACGAAGGAGTCAGAACGGGACGACAAGAGATTCAGATCCTCCTAGGAACAGCACAGACACTGACAAGAGTGAGTATCAGGACCTGAAGCCTGAAAAGCTGGATAGCATTGGAAATAACTAAGGGTGTAGATTACCGTAAAATTCCGAGCTTTATGTGAAGCAAGTCTCTCTTCTTCTTCTTCTCCTTGATCTTGTGTGTTATGTGATATTTCTTCTTTTCTTTTTTGGTAATAAGGAGAGAGAGAGTTGATCGTTTGTTTTGAGAATGATGGTTTAGATTCCATTTGCTTGTATAGTGTTTGTTTGTTTTGTTGTATTGTCGTTTGCTACACCACGTTTTGCAATGTAGGTTGTTTTTTTGAACCAAGAAAACGCTATTCCCAGGTTTTGTATTGTAGGGGTTGTATGTAACTTAACTCTTTTAAGCGAAACGTCGTGTAGTTTGCTGTTTGCTTGTAAAAGAGATGTTTATCTCCTCCAGACTTTTTTTTTTTTTCACTAATCTGTAAATTTTATCAAATCAAGAACGAACGAACACAATTTTGGTATTAAGAATTCAAGACTGATATATAAGAGAGGTTGCGGTGAAAGCATAAAGACAGACTAATTAGACAAACCAACAAAAACATAAAACCAAGACACAACGGCTTTCGATCTTTCTACACATCATCTCCAAGCTTGCTATAAACCTTTTTCCTTGGCAGCTAGTTCTTGGAGTTGTCCTCTTCATCACTGAAAAAATGGAACCTTTGGACCATCATCGCCAGGACGATACTTTCTTGCAGGTAGCTTGGTAGTCCTGACCCGCCTTTGAGAAGTCAGGAGTGGTTGTGATATTCTAACAGGAGAAGGTTTATCAACGACAGGTATGCTGGAGATTCCATACTGAATCCAAGTTGATTTTCCACCTTGAGGAACCGTTCCAAATGGGTTTGTAACAGGGATTGGTTGTTGCATAACAAGAGAGTTAGCCGAGGCAGGCACTTGTTCAAAGTTGCTTTGATTGAAAGATTCAATTGCACATGTAAGGCCAGTTGGATTAGCTATTTGGGTTTGACCAAAGGGAGGAGAGTTGCTGCTAGTTAAGGATGAAGAGCTTGAGAACAGAGTCCCGGATCCAGGGGAAGGTATACTGATATTGTTAGTTTGGGCAAATGCAGGATTAGTATTCTGTCCAAACACAAAACTAGTCTGTCCAAATTTACAACCACTATTAGTTTGTCCAGATGAGGGGTTTGAACTAAACAACGGAGATGACTGACTGTTGCTAAAATTCCAACCAATGCTAAATGCTGGAGTTGACCCATGTGCAGGAGTTGAAGCAAAAATTGATGGACAAGAGCTAAATCCGGGAATGCTCGATGAACCAAATGGCGGCGTCGTGGTTGTTGCAAAACCAGGGGATGGTCCAAAAAAGGATTGACCGGTAGGAAGTTTGCCACCTTTATCTCCTCGCTGGTAGTCCTCCCACCTAAGCTCCTCATGGGTTTGATTTTTGTATACATCCTTAGCAGATAGAGATACTAGCTTCCCACCAGGTTGGTTACCACCGCCCTCAGTTGTAGGTGCATAAGGTATGACCCTACTACCCACTTGTTGACCTCCAAGCGTTGGGGTCGAAGCCTGTGCTCCTAGGGCTCCAAAGGGTGGTTGTGTAGAATCAAAGGAAGTGCTACCAAATGCTGAGGTAGACTGTCCAAAAGCAGGGGAGGATCCAAAACGCAAAGATGGGGTGCTTGATGGCCCAAAAGTAGAAGTAGATGCACCCCCAGAGCCAAAACTAAAAGATGGGGTACTTGATGCCCCAAAAGTAGGAGTACTCGATGCACCTCCAGAGCCAAAACTAAAAGATGGAGTACTTGATGCCCCAAAAGTAGGAGTACTCAATGCACTTCCAGAGCCAAACCTAAAAGATGGGGTGCTTGATGGCCCAAAAGTAGTACCTGATGCACCTCCAGAGCCAAAACTAAAAGATGGGGTACTTGATGGCCCAAAAGTAGGAATACCTGATGCACCACCAGAGCTAAAAGCATTGTTGCCAAATGCAGACTGTGATTGTTGTATGGTGCTTCCGAAAGTAGTTGACTGAGGCATTGAGAAGCCAAAAGACTTGTTGTGTCCAAAACCACCAAAAGCTAAAGTAGAGCTCCCAAACGTTTGTGATGAAGCACCAAAAGAGGAGAAAGCTTGAGGTGGACCAAACACACCGGTTGAACTTCCTGTTTGTGCGCCAAAGGGTTTCGGAGCAAAGGGGTTACTACTTGCGTTATTGGTCTGACCAAACACATATTGAGTTTGGCTTCCAAATAGACTTAGACTGCTATTGGAGGATTGTCCAAAAGCATTAGAAGAACCAAACATCTTTCCTTTTATGTTATTCACAACTCCGGGATTAGCCAAAGGAACTTTCTTACGATACGGAGACGAGGAGAGAGAGAGAGAGAGAAAGAGAGAAACCTAGCTGGAGTTGGATTTCCTAATGCTTTTATGTGATAAACGAAAAGTGGAAGGAGGCTGAGTATATATAACCAGGCTGATGCGTTGTTCTCAAGTCAGTCTATAGCGTTGTTCTCAAGTCAGTCTATAGCGTCTCACCAGGCTGATGCGTTGTTCTCAAGTCAGTCTATAGCGTCTCACCAGGCTGATGCGTTGTTCTCAAGTCAGTCTAGCGTCTCTTCGACGCTTTATGAACCGGATTGAATTGACCGGTTCGACCGACCGAATACCTGGAAGTCAACTAGGAATTCATTCATAAAATAATTACTAGATTTTGACCCGCACTCTGTGCGGGAACATACGTTTTTTATGTTGTAAGCTAAAATTTCGGATTGTGTCTTATATAATATGTTCAAAATGTGATATGTATTTTTTTAGTTTGTAAGTAGGATCGATTATATTGAAAAAGTATGATTAATTTTTTTAGTTTGAAGGTAGAGAATAAGTATGTTAAGTATTGAATTTTATGATGAGTAATCATTGTAATTGGTATACATAAATTATAATATTTAGTTTTGTGCATGTACGAATGTCTGTCGTATCAATTATTTAGTTTTGTGCATATACGTATGTCTGTTGTATTTACTTATGGAATAAGAATGGATTATAATATGGCAAACGTACTGAATCTCTATGTAATAAAACAAATCTAAAATAACTAAAAAAAACCAAAACATAAATTGTAGGTGTACCTCCGAAGATTTGATCGAAAACGCAAAACAATAATACTTGAGAGTCTCCATCGCCGAAGATTGATCAAACTCTTTAATCAAGTTCAGAAACTAATCTGTACAAAAAAAAACAAAAATATTTAAAAAATGAAGCACTTGTAAGAGACGAATTTGAAAGAAGTTGAATAGATGAATATCCATACCTTCATCACACAACAATTGCGAGTCAATATTTTGGAAAACCTCTTTGAAAACAACGTTCATAGTCTTCTTCTGAGTTTTACCATCGCTATCTACAATAAGAATTTTCAAACCTTTCTTGGAAGTCACTCTAGAAATAGCCACATATAGCTGACCATGCGAAAACACTGGCTGAGGCAAATACAACCCAACTTCTCTAAGAGACTGTCCTTGACTTTTGTTGATGGTTATCGAAAAGGCAACAGATAAAGGTAACTGTCTACGACGCATTTTGAAAGGTAATCTTGTGTCTGAAGGAGTAATCAATAACCTAGGAATCACCCGCCCATAGTGCGGGAACATTTGTTGTTTATATTGTAATTTTGAGTGGTTTGTTGAGTGAATGATTAAAATGCATAAGCAAGGAAAAAAATGAATGGTTTGTTGAGTGGATGGTGGCTAGCTAAGAGAGTCGATTTAGAGTTTCTAAAAATTATATTTTTAATGAAATAAATCATTTGAAAAGCTTATTCCACAATTTTCGAAACGAATCTTAACATAACGTCGAATTAGAGGAATTATTTTATTTTGGTACAATTAACAGATCATGTGTTTTCTTCTATATTAATTAAGTTAAAAATTAATAATTATTTAATTAAGAAAATTATCCACTTAAAGTTTAAATCTTAGCGATTGTACCAAAATAATTTTCTTTAGTTTCGTAATTTTTGTTTGGAATTTGTTTAGAATATCTCATTTAGTTGATCAAGAGATGATTTTTTTAAACTTTTTTTGTTTGTTTTCTAATAATAAAGAATAAGGAAAGCAAATTAAATTGAATAGTCGGTATTTCTAGCGATTTGGTTACTGGGCGGCCTGATTTGTGCTCGTGGTATTACGAAATGTTTAGATTTTAAAAATTAAAACCAGATTTGTTTTTGGTTGGTTATTATTTATTTAATTAGTCTAAAATTAATATCCATGTCATTTTTTTCTAAAACTATGTCAGAGTTTACAGCCAACCAAATTAAAACACATAATTAAACTATTAAAAACATTTCCTTTTAATCAGATTATCAACCAAATTATCAATCAAAATTATTTTATTACTTTGAATTCAACTTTTCTAAGAAATCTTTGAGTAAACCAAATTATAGATTCTAAATGAATAATAAAAATCATGGACCAGAACGTGAGGGCTTATCTTGTAGGTGTAATTGAGATTAGGATTGGAATTGTTGTTTCTGTTGCAATTGTTGTTTCTTTTCTTTCACTTTCTCAAACAATTTAGAAGATAAATATAACCTTTGTCGGAAAAGGATACATGTCAAATTACATTTAATTTGCCTGATTTAATTAAAAAAGCACAAGTTATTTGAACGGGAGTATAACTACATAAACGAAATTCGACATAGATATACATCAAAACAAATAGATTAAAAACCATGAAAAACAATGAAAAGAAATAAATTACGTCAATTTAGGAACTCTAAAGAAAAGAACATTCTTTTAATGAAATATATTATTAACAAAAATCAAAATTAACTCCTCATCATTAACCAATTGATTTTCATGGCAGCAATTATTTTTAAAAATTGAAAGAATTTGTGATGATAAAAATATACCTACAATATATGATATATATCCTTTAAAACTAAGAATATACCAAAATTAACTAAAACTTTTTGGAATATTTAATATTGTTATAGAACATTTAGTCTCGGAAATTATATTTATGGGATATAAAATTTATAGAAATATCTTTGCCATTTTTAATTGGTATTATGTTAAGTGTCTATAATTAATGATAGTGCAATAATTTTTATAATATATAAGGAAATTAAGATTAATATAATGGCAGGTCATTTTTAAAATCAAAAGCAATTGAATGTCAAGATCGTGTGTTATAAGAATATTATGAAACATTGTCATTAATTACTTTCCAAATCTTTTTAATTTTTCTAAAAATATTAAATACTTTCCAAAAATTAATATTATCAAAGATTGTCATTAACTATCTTCCAAACATTGGGCTTTGTTATCTTTTTGGCTAACTATATATATGAAACATTAAAATGTCAAATTGATTAAATTTTGAAACAATTTGGAAAGTACGAAATATGAGGAAATTTTTCAATCTAGATTCTCACCCGCACTATGTGCGGAAACATTCGTTGTATATGATGTAAACTAAACTTGGCTTTCTTATTGTATTGGAATATTAATATCAACATAACAATTTTGAATTAGGGGTTTAGCCAAAGAGTGTCAAAACGGGTAACTCGAACAGACCCAAACCCACATGAGTTTGAGATTTAATGGTGATTTCACCCGGACTCATATGTTATATGAGTTGAATTTACATATCCAAATCTAAAAATATAAAAATCATTGACTTAATGGGTTATATGGGTTACTCACATATAAATTAAAATATAAGAATAAATTAATAGATAAATAAAAACAATCCATATTATTATAAATCGGACCAACGTTTTTAACTTTTTAAGTAACAAATTAAATTAAAATGTATATGTATCTTAAAATAAAATAAAATAAAAATCATAAAGCTAATAAATCAATAAAACAATAAAAGCAATAAACCATTGATTAGTTTTAATCTCGAAGGGTGATAAACTTGTAGAGAAAGATTTCAATATTTTAAAAAGATTAAATAATTAAATACCTTCCGAATTTAGCATTACCAAAGATTTGCATTAACTACTTTGCAAATTTTGGGGGGTTGTTACTTGTTTTGGAGTAACTATATATATAAAAAACAATTAAAATGTGAGATTGATTAAAATTTGATGAATTATGAAAATGTCATTAATGAATCTGTCGGATCGCGAACCAGATCAAGAGGATCCGCGTGTCTGTAGTCGGATCCAGTTAAAAAAAAGTCCAAAATTGATATGAAAATTACTGAAATTGCCATTACATCTATCCAAAATTACCATTTTCAATTAAATCAATTTAGTTATAAGGCAATGACAATTTCAATAATATTTGAATCAAATTGGGGTTTTACAAACTTTGTTTTTTTCATATGTTAAATAGTTTATGTTTTAGAATTAAATTGGGGTTTTAGGCATCTTTTCAACAAATAATAATAAATCGGATCCTAAAGATTTTATGAGATTATCTTTACTTTGAATATCCATTTATTGTTTAGATTTATTATTAAGATTAATTTAGGAAATTCCTATTGAATTAAATAAAATAAAAATACAAAGAAGGAAAAAAATGAATTACTTTTTAATCAAATTAAATTTTTGATAAAATTATTTATATTATTCGATTTAATTATGCAGTTAAACTTAATAACCAAATTAAAACGAATCAAATATTTTGTTTTGAATACCTATTAGATTAGGCTTCCTGCTCTTACCGTTGTTCATCATTTTGTTTTTTTCTATACTATGTCTTTGGATTCAAATTCATTTTCGTATCCGATGTGGGATTTTGATAAACATTACTCTTTTCATATGTTAAATAGTTTATGGTCTTTTTGAAAAATTTGAATCATAACATATGCAGAAAAAAATCTATGTTTTTTTATCATATAAATTATCCGATTATTTAATTTGTATATTAGAAATATCATCAAACAAAGATGAATGGGAGATATAATTTTTAAAAATTTATTATATATTTTTTATCATTTTTTTATGCAGTTATAAAACTTTCCTAAAATAACGAAAATGTTATTAATGTGTCATAAAAAAAAACGAAAATGCCTTTCAAAATGTCTGAAATTGATCCCAAAATTACTGAAATTGCCACTACATATGTACAAAATTACCCTTTTCAATTGAATTTCTTTAATTTAAAACCAATGGCAATTTTAGTAATATTAGATAGGATTTTGGACATTTAGACTTCTCTTATTTCGTTTTCATACAATAATTCTCTCAACAGTCTAATTTAAAATATAAGACAAAACTCTAAATTGAAGATATGATTTTCTCAGCAATAACATCAGCAGCACATAGATGTCTTTTTTTTAGCAATAACACACCTTCATTTTTTTTTTTTTTAAGCTAACAATAAACCACCTTCATTCTTTGTTGAAACTCTTTCTCACTGATTTTTCTGATACAAATAAATACCATGTTCCCTTTTTTATATAAACACTCCTTAAGAGAAAGGTAAAATAGACTTGTTGCAGATAAAATAGCCCAAACCAAACATGCCAAAGGACCTAACTGGAACAACATATAGTTGACTTGTTTTGCTATGTATTTCCGGAAACTTTTATGAAATTTGGTCTTTATTTTTGTGGATAAATATAGCAAAAAATTAGTGAAAGTTTAATTTGAAATGTAATTGTTTCATTAATAAAAAAAAATTTCGTAATATTTTTTTTATCTTTTATATTGTCTGGGCAACTATGTTTATTCCTGAGAATTTGCAACGCATATACCCACTATAAATTAATATTAAAAATATATATATTGCTAAATGTATATGGACTGTTCAAAAAATTTCTTCCAATTATATTCTCAACGAAGTGTGAGATAACTTGGATTCTATACATCATCTGACAAAGATTTAAAATATATTTTCTGAGTCGCATGCTCTCTCTCCTCACTCTTTCGTTCTTATCTTCAATCTCAACCAAATTTTTTTTTCGAACTGTGATGTTCTTTCATCATAAAAAATAATCGATCTGCATATAGATAAACTCTCCTCCGCTTTCTGTAATTAATGGATCTAACTTCGTTTTGTCGTGTCGTAAATCACAACAACGATGCACCATCGTCTTTTTCTCAGAATTCTTCCACCATTTCTGCGACAACTCCCAAAGCTCTCTTGAAGTCTTCTAACATGTAGACAACAACATCAGTGGTTGAAACAATTAGATATGGACTTGATTTCTTCTCTGAAGTTACCATGAATTCTTTGACAGATTTGATTGAAGTAGATGATGAGTCATCGCCATACCTCATTGATGGCTGGGAGCCGAGAGATCTCACCGGAAAATCAAGAGGAGTGTCGATAATCTATGGCCAGAGTTAACTCGCTGAACAAGTTTTTGTTGGATATCTACCAAAATTTTGCCAAAATTGTCATGATTTGGTCAGATATGTACCTCAATTTCTGCCATGGCAGAACAAAAATGGAGCTTTGTCAAACGATAATAAAAATGTTGAATATGTCATCAGATCTAAGATAATTTTGCGCACATCAACACGATAATTCAAAAATTATTGGATAACAAATAAACTATCAAGTTAAATAAAATATTAACCAGAGTTTATATATTTATATGATGTACTACATAATTTAGCATGTTCATAAAGATATAGATTGTTATTTAACTTGATATCACTTTTGTTGTGATTAGACGAAATGGAAACTCAATTATTGTGTGTTAACTTTCATATTCTTATGGATATCTATAATCTTATTGGACCTTACAATCTGTTTGGTTTATCTCTAGCTTTTTGTTTAACCCGTTAACTCAATTATTATCTGCTAACTTTCAAATTTATATATTACCGCAACATGTTAAAATTTTTATTGGACCAAACAATCCGTTAGGCTTACCGCTAACTATTGTTTATCGCGATAACTCATTTATTATCTGCTAACTTTCAAATTTATATATAGTTACATGTGTATCGTTACATGTTAAAATATTTATTAGACCATACAAACTGTTAGGTTTACCGCTAAATTTTTTTTTAATGCGATAACTTAATTATTATATGCTAACTTACAAATTTATATACATAGTTATATGTTACCGCAACATGTTAATATATTTATTGGACCATACAAACTATTAGATTTACCGCTAACTTTTTGCTTAACACGATAATTCAATTATTATCTGTTAACTTTCAAATTTATATATAGAACTCAATTTATATATATATTTTTCATATATATATATATATATATAATTTTCTATTGTTCTTTGTTGAAAACAACTTCGTTCGCGAGATCTCCAAAAATATTGTACTGGTAGAACGCTTGAATAGGACATCCAACTCGGTATGAGTCGAAATCTAATTCACTGAGTCGACTCAATAAACTTGAATCAGCTCGAACAAAAAATTTTCCAATTGATTTCTCCGATAATTTTTCTTGTTCTTCATCTCCAAATTCTCTCTGAAATCTATGGGGAAGAATTCATTTTTCTCAAAACTTCTCAAAGACATACGATGAGAGAAAGATAAAAAGAAAAAACCAATGATAGAACCGTGAAAACTACCCAAAATAGCTATAATAAATTTATTTAAAATGACAGAAGTGATACATTTGTAATAAAAATCTCAAATGTGTATATTGAGCTCTTTGTTCCTATTAAAGGCTTAATTTGTATAAATAACTACTTTACTTCTATAGGTGAGCAAGGAAATTTAAAAAAAAAAATAATAATACATTGATCCAGATCTGAGACAAGTGAGTGAAGGGTATAAAAATCGGGCAACAAACTCGCCGACGGTTATCCCGATACTGCACGTCTCTGCTCAACGATCCACCACATAATGACGAAAATGCCCCTCACCGTCGTCCTCCTCTTCTCGGCCGCTCTCCTCGCCGTGATTCCTCCTTCTACGGCTGAGATCAAATCCCTGGTTATCTCCGATGACGCTCGTCCGATGATCCTCTTCGAGAAGTTCGGATTCACCCACACCGGCCACGTCACCGTGTCGGTCTCCTCCGTCTCCGTCGTTCCCACTTCCTCAGATCCGAATCCAGAGCCATCTCGTCTCGGATTCTTCCTCCTCTCCGAAGAATCTCTTCTCCAGGTACTCCTCGAGATCCAACAGAACCCTAGATTCTGCGTTCTAGATTCACACTACGTTACACATCTCTTCACCTTCAGAGATCTATCTCCACCTCCGAATTCCCGATTCAATCAGTCTTACCCCGTCACTTCCCCGAACGAGTACTCTCTCTTCTTCGCCAATTGCGTCCCTGAAACCAAAGTTTCCATGGCGGTTCATACGGAGATGTACAACAAAGATCCAAACGGATCTAAAGACTATTTACCCGCCGGATCTACCCAGTTACCGACTCTCTACTCCTTCTTCTTCCTCTGCTACGTCACTTTCCTCGGTTACTGGAGCTACACTTGCTACACCAACAAGCGAGTCGTTCATCGGATCCATCTCCTCATGGCAGGTCTGCTTCTAATCAAATCCCTGAATCTGATTTGTGCAGCTGAAGACAAACATTACGTCAAGATCACAGGGACGCCTCATGGTTGGGACATTCTCTTCTACATCTTCCAGTTCATTCGTGTGGTTCTTCTCTTCACCGTGATCATCTTGATCGGAACTGGCTGGTCTTTTTTGAAGCCGTTCTTGCAGGAGAAAGAGAAGAATGTGTTGATCATTGTGATCCCACTTCAGGTACTAGCCAACATTGCTTCGATTGTGATCGGTGAAACCGGACCTTTTATCAAAGATTGGGTTACATGGAACCAAGTGTTTTTGCTTGTTGATATCATTTGTTGCTGTGCCATTATATTCCCGATCGTATGGTCGATTCGATCGTTGAGAGAGACATCGAAAACCGATGGTAAAGCCGCTAGAAACTTGTCGAAGCTAACATTGTTCAGACAGTTCTACATTGTCGTGATCGGGTATCTATACTTCACGAGAATCGTGGTGTTTGCGCTTAAAACCATTGCGGCTTACAAGTACCAGTGGGTGAGTTTTGCAGCAGAGGAGATAGTGAGTTTGGTGTTCTATGTGATCATGTTTTATATGTTTAGGCCTGAGGAAAAGAATGAGTATTTTGCTGTTGATGATGATGAAGAAGAAGCTGCTGCTTTGGCACTCAGGGACGAAGAGTTTGAGCTTTGAACATGAAAATGGAGGAATTTTTTTTCCCAAAGAATTATTCTTTTTCTTATTTTTCAGTATGTTTATTATAAGAGCTCTTGAAGAAGACAGAGGATGTCTTCTTCAATGTTTTAAAGTCGTCTAATATTGCCACTGTTTTTGTTACTTTTCTTTCTTTATGGGTTAAATTTTGTTCTTCTTTACGTACGTCTATATTCCTTTTGTTACAAACTTGCAACACTTTTTAAATGGTTTTACTTACATCGTTGTGATACGTTTTTAAGTGTTTGGAATTGTATAACAGGACGCAGAATCGGTATCTTTATGCTTTGAAAAGTTCTGAGAGTTTTTGGGGTTGAAATTGTTTTTATTTGAAAAAAAAAAATGATCAAATTAATGTAAAAAACACAGAGAAACAACTCACTCATGTAATTTTTTCCCCTAGCAAGAGGTAAAAAAATATAAAATACATCAGTCGTTTGATCATACTCATTAGCCACTGACAAACCATTCCTCTTTGCCCTATTACATAAAATTATAACACACAAATTACAAAGGAAGCAAAAATTTGTAAAATTAATTATATGGTATATAATTTGTGTATAATTTCAACAACAGATTCTGAAGTAACCATCATGTGCTCCAACGATGAACAATCTGGAGAATGGTAAAACACAAATGGTCGATAAATCCGATCCGATTCTTCCTCCCTTTTCCGACATATACAGTTTCTGTGGTATAATCCGCTGCTGCGGTTGTTGCTCCTCCTGTCAATTTAACAAAACCGGTCATTCTCACATACTTGACCTGACTGGAAAGAAAAAAATTGGTTCACGTGTATAATTATAATCTTAGTTTAGGCTTTTAGCCAAATTGATCAAGGCGTGTTTGCTCTAACTCATTAGGTGAATCCCAACAGGGAGTGAGAGAGTACCCCGTCTTGAGACTTTGACAGTGAGAAAATCCCGATGTTGTTTCTTGAGATCGAGATAACGTCTTTTCCCCAGATGGAGAAACCCGAAACACCATCTCTGTGGCCTTTGACATCAAAAGGCTGTGGTGTCCAGCTCCTGTTTTACCAGAAAGATAATAAACCCGTTGTTATTACATGTAGATATCGTGGAAAACAAAAACATAACTTACAAGAAAAGGAAAAACCGTGATGATTGTTTTGCTCACTTCCTCAAGTCCCAAATCCGTAAAGTATTGTCAAGAGAGCTGGAAACAAGTAGATGGCTCTCAGGTGCAGCTAACTGCAAGAAAAGAAAAGGTTTAAAGATGAGAAGAAAGATCACCATATTGGTTTTAGAAATGTAAATGCGTTTTGGGAGGAGAAAAAAAAAAGCTTCTTAATTCACCTTTGTCACGTATCCGTCGTGAGCTCTCCAGGAGGAAATAACACCGCTTTCCCTCAAGTCAAATAGCCTACACTGACCAGAACTAAAACCAGCTGCAATCCATGAAGATGATACTGAAGCTCCGTCTCCATGTTTTGTCTGAGACCCTCCTGAACAAAGAGCGGATACAAGAGAAGTAAATCCAAATTCAACAGGTTCTCCTCTCCAAAGTTGAAGCTTCTGGCCTCGAGCTAGATCGATAAACCTGAATTATACAGTGGAATCAAGCAAAAATAGTCGCATATCATCCTAGTGCTGACTTGTGCTGATTGTTAGTGTAGTGGATACTATTTTACCTGAGGGCACCAGATCCGGTTCCGACAATGAGCTGTTCCATGTATTCTAAATAATGCATACATGTATACAAGTTCCCATCGAATATCCCACTTGATAATCCATGTGATGCATGTCTGTTACTCTGATTGGAGTTATTCTTTGATGACGGGTATGAGGAAGCTTGATCTTGATCCGTAGGCGACTCGGAGAACAAAGATATTCGTTTCCCAGTTTCGCTATTCCACACATGTATGGTTCCATCACAAGATGCTATCTTTCCGGAGGATGACAGAATACTAATGTCATTAACAACCTAAAATATACAAATAAAGAATTAGGTGCATACTTCCCATTTTATGGGTAAGAGGATAGATATGGAGGAATGTAAGAAAGCTACAATAATAAAAGGAACAAACCTCTTCATGGGCATGATAACCAGATACCCAACTTAAGCTTGCTAGTTCCCATTTCTGAACACTTCCCTTGAACCCTGGATCAATACCTGATGTGAAAACTGTACATTCATCTTCAGAAACCACTACAGATCTTAGAGCTCCTTGGTGGGCATGTGCAGAAGACAAAACAGATGCTTGAATTTTCCATCGATTCTCATCTTTGGGGATTCCAAAGCGCCCAATGTCAAGTCCATCCCAACCAGCTACTGGACTAGGAAACCATGACCAGGGTTCATGCACCTCAGGGTTTAAGACTGCTTCTTGTCCTTCAGCTGGAACATGCAAATGAGGTTTTAAGTGACTAGAATTTCTTATCCCCTGGGACTGTGCGACCGCCCATCCAGATCCGTTAAGCAATGTCTTAGAAGGAAGGTGTTTAGATGCAGGGCCCTTGTTTGGAAAAGGCCTGGCTTCCATATTATATCGAGAAGATCTTCCTGTGTATTCCCACTGAATTACAATAGATTCAGTGATAATTGTACTTCAGATATTATTGCAACAGAAACCCAGATGAGCTCTTCAATGAATAAGGGTTACCTTCCAGTTATAGTGCTTTAGCAGATATTGCTCGAGGAGAAGCCAAGTTGGACAACCCTGACGTAATTTCTCCATGCCAAGAAGTGAGGCGAAAGAAGGATAGAGAAGCAACCTGTAATTCTTACAACGTTAGGACATAAAATGGAACCATACAAAAGTTACTCATTGATGTTTCAGGTGAAACACGCACACAAGATCCATACGGCTTCTGATTGGAGATTCTGGATGGAAATTTTGATCCGTAGTCCTGATCTGCCAGTTTAAAGAGTCAGATGAATCGGTACTTTTCTCAGAGAAAGCAAACTCATCGAAAAGCTCCTTCAACTGCGGAAGAACATGCAATGCAGTCAACTCTTGTCCAATACGCTGGCAAATTGACATCAGGGAAGTTGCAGCAAACTGGAACATTGGAAAAAGCAACATTTAACAAGCGATCAAATGTTAAAAGGCATTCCACGTGCTTGCAATGAGCAGTAAAGAGGTGTACTGATGGATCCTCTTATATAGTGGAGATACCAATAGAACGAATTTTATAACAGAACCTTTAAAATTTAGCTAAAAATCTTTTTTGGAGGCGATCTACTTTCACCATTTAATGTGAGACACTCGATGACAACCTAAACTAGGTCTTACATCTTGATTATACATCAATATCCTTCAAGCATCCCTCAAGGTACTGGTAAGGGAAAAAAAGAAGAAGAAAGAAATCAAGAATACCTGAAGGACCCGCAACTCTAGATTTTTCTGCATAAGAACTCTTACATGTAGGCACAACCGACCCTGCGTAATGATAAGACAAGCCACAACAGCAGAGAGAACACATTAAGTGCTTAAAATAAAAATTACAGTAAAAATGGACAATGCAAAATTTTAAAACATACTTTGGTCAGCTCATATGTGAGCAACTTGTCCGATATAAGAGCAACTAGACCATCGAGTGTGATTAGGCAATCAGTCAGTGCTAAAGAACACCAGCTATGAACAGGCTCTGGTTTTTTCATAGAAGAAAGATCGATACAGAAGCAAACAACATGTTCAAGCAATGGCAGCATCTGTTTTACAATGAAGTTCACGCCCCACAATCTCCCTGAAAAGTTACAATAAAACAATCACTTAGCTAGATATGAAACTTCCTGATAGAGCTAATTTGCAGGAACCAACAGATAGGGTGTACCAATTCTAACCAGCACGTCAATCCCATCAGTACATATTCCTTTTCCGAAGTAATTAATCAGAGGCAGTATAGTCTGTATTAAGGGAAAAGTCAGCATCCAAATCAGAAACACATAACATACCCGATGAAAGGTGTATATAAAAAGAGAGTGGAGGACAAGAACAGGAGATCTTGTCTGACCTGATGGACTGTAATAGGGGCACCAAGCTCCTCGCTGGAACCAATCAGTAGCACAGAAGCTACAGAAGCCGAAATCTTGTCCGGAGAATTATATAAGTTTGATATGACTAGAGGATGAATCATTTCAAGATATACTCTCTTTCCAATACAATTCCATAGTTCCCTCACAAAAGAATCTTGAAGAAGAGAAACTTTCAAATGAGAGTAACCTGTGGTCTGAGCATATGATGCTCTGTCAGAAGAGAATAATTGAGCTTAACAAGAAGCTGATACTCTAAGCACACAGAAATTTAAATTTAAAAATTCCCTCGGGAACTAACAAAATATGCATACCAGTAAGATCTTCTGGATAGAAGGCAAGACTAGTCTCTGTACAGCCATTGGTGACAAAGATTTTGTAAACTCCTTGAGAAGTACATAAGCCAATTCACACTCGTTATCAGATAAAGGTTTTGTGACCAGTGGCACACAATATGCAGCACACATCTCTGCCACAAATGTTCCCATTGCTTTTAAGGCTCCCTGTTTTGCAAAACTTGCAGCATAATACAAGCATGTTCCACCCTTGGCCAAAAGGTGAAGTGGAGCAGCAAACAAGTAAGCTGACTTCACAGTAGCTGAGAAATACGGAGAGTCCAAGAGACTTTTTGCTGAGGGCCTCCTGGATGTTTCAAAAGGAAGAGAAAGTACATAGTAAATTTACACATCTAAGAAAGACAAAATGTCTAGCTGCACATTTTTTATCAGCACATAGCACACAGAGTCATAAACACAATAAAGTATCAAAGAAGACCAGGAATTACCAAAAAGGGTGGGGAAAAAATACCTTCTCCAATCTTGTTCAATACACGCTTCGACAAGTATCTGAGTAGGAGGAGGAAGTTCCTTGATCAGTTCAGGTAAGTCACCACTTTCTAAATAAGTCGCCAAAGACACTGAGTTAAATAGCGGCTTCATCAAATAAAGTTCCGCCAAGACACAGCCAATAGAGAAAATATCCCCTGCTATGTCCTTGGAAAAGTGTCTTGTGCAGAAATTTTGCCGCCACAGTAATAACTCCTGAAGTTCCATGGATGCTTCATCTCTCACCTCTATATGCTCCAAAAGATAATTCAAACTTACATTTGATGGTAGAACTTTGTTTTTTGAAGTTCCAGAGAGACTAGTATCAGCTTTGTTAGTGTTTTCACTGTACGATTCATGCAAAGGAGACTGAACCAAGTTTTGATGAAGGTGATACTTTGGACTTAGATGCGAAGCATGATGAGAAAATGCAGATGCCTCTTCAGTTTCTTCCAAATAGTCATCAGCTTCGAGGATGATAGACCTCTTATTGTCCACTCCAAAGCCATGAAACGTATGCATTTCCAGTTCATTTCTACTTTGTTCCTTCTCGCGGGAGAAACCCAGGCGCACCGGATGAGGCCGAAAAAAGAGTTGACGACGTCCAACTGACCTCGGTACTGTGGGATCAGATGAAGACAACATAACATTCTTTGCAGAAATAGCAGCCTGTCCCGACATTTTGTAACCAAATGTAATATCAATCCAATGATGTATAAGAGATGAAACATGGGGGCTTTCCAGAGCATCTCGATGCAATCTAATGAACTCCTCGGGGCTGCTTGCCCATGGAGGTACAGCCAAATCAGACATACTAGGATGAAGGGAGCAAAAGATGCGGGGATCGCAGTAAAACTCAGGGATGCACTCATCAGGGGTCCAATCATAAAGCCTTTGCATGTCAGAGGGATACTCATTAGGTTCATACACCGACCGAACTGCCTTTCGCAGGACACTCAGAGGCAGTCTCCTTGCTTTGTAGCTGCAAACAGCTAACTCAGACAGACATTCATCTGAAACATGATGCGGAATCTCAAATGTCGAATAGGTGAAATCTAACTGTTCATCTCCTTTCGCTAATCTCCACTTGCTTTTTCTTAAATTCCGCCAGCCTGCGTCACTATCATTATCAGGTTTTTTGCTGAAATCTATGACCCATGGCATCACCGGATGAAATGTGTGATCCCCCCACCTTCGACCTGCTAGTTTGTTTAAGAAGAGTAAATACTCAAAATTGCTTACCTCTCCCCTCCACCATTTATCAAAGTGAGTCTGCCAGTCCAAATGTGAAGAAATTTTAAGATCAGCATAAAGGTCATAAGAATAACAACCCTCCACACACCACCTTGTTGTTAAAGCAGGTGAATTAGCATCTCTAGACCCAAAATCAGGCTTGTTATAGATCTTCAACCAACTCCATAGTGAATCGGACAATAATATGTTTGACGGACGAATGTCCCCATGTGAAATCCCCAACCCATGCAAGTGAGCTAACGCAGACAATAGCTGATACATCATAAAATTTCTATGCCATTCTGACTTTATAGCACTGGGGCTGTAGTGTAGAATATTTTCCAATGTATATGGGGATTTGGGGAGCACTGAGACCAAACAATCAGACGATTTCAGAAATCCTAGGACCGGTGATAGATTTGGATGCCTCAGACATTGAAGCTTGCTTTTCTCCTCCAACAACGGTAACCCAAGAAGACGAAGGAAACTTTGGGTTTCTTGCCCAGATGACTTTCCATCGATCAAGCAATGTAGGGAGGCTAAAACTTTATCTTCCGGGAACTCAGAAAGGAAACTAGAAGCAAGCTTTTGAAGATCAAAGGCAGAACATTTGCTAATCTGAGCAATTGGTAAAAGTGCACATATGGTTCTCCGGCATGAAAAACTACCTGAAAGCTTGCAAGTAACACTTCCACAAGTCATGTTCTCTGAGCCTAACGATCTGTCACCACTAGGTGAACAATCCAAATGCTCATCACATTCAACAGCATCATTTGAATTTCCACCGTCGCGATCTCCAACACTACATCCATCGCAGCCAAAACAAAGCTTTCTCAATCACAAAACACGAAAGAATCAAGTTTTTAGCCAAAAGAAAAGTTCACCATACTCGTAGTTGGCTAAGCAACCATGTTCTTCCTTCCGGAGATACTCCAAAACGAACTGGGACGGAGTAGAATCACAAGAAGACGCAGAAACATCCCCGCTTGAAACAGAAACCTGCACAAAGAGCAGCTCTAATTCCAAAACTTCCACCATTGAAACTTGCAATACATATTATGACTATTCGTATAGCAGAAATAGAGGAGAAGGGAACTAGAAGGAGACCTTGACGACGGCGGCGGATCCAAAAGGTAGAGGCGAATCGGAGAGGCCGTAATTGAAGACGATCTGATCGGAGAAGAAGTCTGAGTTGATCCGTTGCTCAAGGCAATCGAAGCAAAGGTCACTTGCTTCACCTCTCATAGCTTCTTTCTCAGTATCTTCGCATTTCTCTCTCTATCGGTGGGATTCGGATCCAAAGAGCTTCGAAGAGAAAATTGAGGAAGAGAGACGTCGAATGGATCAATCAATTTCGGCGAACAAAATCGCGGCCAAGAACGCCGTCTTGTTCCCTTCCCTTCCCTTCCCTTCCACTGAAACGACGACGTTTTAATTCAGACTCATCAATCTTTAATGATTAAAAATCTTTTATTTTCAAATATTGTTTTCAAAGATTCTGTGACGGAGAGTATTATTTTCGCCATCGGAAGTAAAAAAAAAAAAAAAGGCACAGCAGCGATGGGAAGAGGAGGAGGAGGAGCGATTGAGGAGCTTAGCGAAGATGAGAGGAGAGCTCTCAGAGGAAGCAAATTCGCTCCGCTTACTTCTCTTCCTTCGTCTTCTCGCTCTCAGCCTCCCAGGTTCTTTTTTTCTTTCACTCCTTTAGGGTTTTTTCTTCTTCTCTCGATTTGAAATTCTGACTTGCCTTGTGTGTTATGTCTTACAGATTGGCTCATCCAGGTGGACCCTTGAAGACGAACAAAGCGGCAGCTTTAGCCAAGTTTCTTGAAAGAAAGCTACAAGATCCTAATGGCTTGTCTTCCATTGACCCTGATCTTCTCGAATTAGCCCTCAAAAACGCCCGAGCCACCGTTATTTCCAGTTAGTTACTCAATTCCTTGATAATGTTTGGCCAAAAAACTTGTGATTTTGGAATTGGAACCAAAAGGGATTAGTTTTGTTTGTTTCAAGAGGCTTAATAGGCGCATTTAGAATTAAGGAGATGGCAATGGCATTGTCCTGTGATTACAAAGGCTTTCTTGTTAGTGTCGTTGAGGGCAATGTAATTTAGCTTAAGAGAGTTTGCAATTTATCATTATAGTCGTGGTTGATAGCATTAGCTGCGAGTTGAGGTATTTGATAAGGTGTTCTCGTTAAGTCTAGTGCAGGATTATTGTAACTAACCTACGGGCTGTGCTGCAAAACAAGTTTACCTTTGTCAGCTCAGCAACAGACCTTATCGGTTAGCTAAGAGCTAAAGATTTACAGGGGAGCTAGAGGAATGAGTTGAGGCATTCAAGATTGGTTTAGGATCTTGGTTTGAGCTTTGGAGAATATAGGGTTCTCTAGAATTCATCCAAGGGTCTATCTTTTGGTTATTTGCTTCTGTTTGTTTCTCTGTTCATCTCCTGTAACTGATTCAGAGTGTCAATAAAGGAAGAATCATGTATGGTTCTTATCAGGAATCCTGGATTTTCTAGTATTTTGGTTGGGTATTAGGCTTGAGAACTAGGAACAAGTTCTTCTGGAATTGTAGCTCAGTTCTAGTTAAGGAATACAGAGGGACCTTAACACTTGGTATCACAGCCCGACTCTCACCTTCAATGCTGGGGGAGAATTATGAAAGTGGGATTGGTTAGTATAAACTATGGGTAGAATTAAACAGGAAACCGTATAAGTTTGGCCAGAAGTTCGCGTGAAATTGTTTCAAAAGTCATAGTGCAGGAGATGTATATGGCGTAGGAACTTCATTACATCATTGCGTTTGCATTGATGCATTCCATGGGTTTTCCTCAGTTTCAAAGTAACTTTGAGAGTTTTGAAAGCATTCGTAGTATTCGTTAGACGAAAATGCATAGTGACTGTGTGCGTGACGCTATAATGTCTGTTTTTGAGCTAGCACAGCTAAACTTTGAAGTTTCGAACAATCATGTTCTTCCTAGATGGTCGGTAAAAACAACATAGCGCACTAACATGGAAGGATTTGCTTTTATCCGAGCTAATCCATATGAAAAAAAAATTGCATGCATTGGTTATGGGGGGAATATGTGGCTGAATGAGTTTTCTTAATCTCTAGTAAGTATCTAATGTGAGGCATAACCTTTATGATACTATACTGATCTCAGGTGGGGCTTCGAGTTCAGGAAGAACAATCCAACATGTTGCCTCATTCGAAGACGTTGAGGTATCTAATTCTCTCTACTCTCTTTTCGTTCTACCTGGTTAGGGAATACAATCTGTAGAATATGTTCTGCTGACCAGTTTTTCCGCCTTATTCATCATGTTTAGGTATCTTCTGATGACGATAAGATAGAGAACACTAAGCTTAACAAAAAGAAAAAGAAGAAAAACACAAAGAAGAAAAAAGATGAGAAAAAGAAGAAGAAAAACAAAAAGCATAAGGTTATCTCTCCCTCACACCCTCTTTCCTTATCTCATCTTTCTACTTGCTTTTCGTTTTCCCCACACGCTTTTATAAAGTGTTTTAACGTTACTTTCTGGATTCCGTCACTCATATCTGCGTGTGAAAAAACTTTTTTGAAAGCAACAGATCATGGTCGATGAAGATGCCAAGTTGAAGAGACCCAAAAAGAAGTTGAAGCTTTAGTTTCCTTTTTTTGCTATACGCTACTGGTCACATAGTTGATGAAGATGGTTTAGCTGGGTCTTTAGCAGAACAAACTCAATCACCAGTATCTGTCTGATCTATAGAAACGGTTAGTCCGATGGTTTTATCTAAAGATTAGGGCTATGATCTTTCTTATTTATGTCGGTCACCTGTTTTCGGCTTGATTTGGTTTAAATCTGAGACTGGAGTTGTTTGTGGTTTTAGAACAAATAGCTTCATTAACATGAAATTTTTAGTTTGGTTGAAATCCAATGCTTGTGTGTTTGTATTACTTACATGGAACAAGAAGAGACAGTAAAATCATTGAGAAATTTTTCAGTTATTAAATGGTTTCTTAGATTTGACTCTCTTTTTTTGTTGTCGAAGTGATGATTTTTTAACTCTTTTTTCGTCATTTTTAAATGGGAAATTAGCACCAATAACACAAAAAAAAACAAAAAAAATTAATATAAAAACTAACTAAAATCCATCTTTTACTCTATCTGTCCAATTTGTTACTTTTTAAATTATAATTTTTTTTTGGTTATCCCATAAATTCACCCTTTGTAAATTACGTTTTAAGAAATTTAATTGTTGTCAACCGAACTGAAAAAAAGAGTTTATTGTTAAAGGTAGTTTTGAAATTAAGCAATTCTCCCACTTTGCTTTACAAATCTTTGTGCGCTTTTGGATATATGGCTGTAAATAGTGAAGTAAATTGATTATTATTGAAAAATACCTATCAATAACACTTCTTTGTTCTATTTTTTTGTTTTGTTTTTTCCTCATATAATATATTATCGCGCAATAACGATGTCATGGTCTGAGGCTCTGAGCTCAAATTTCTGAGGAAAAAAACAAACAATAGTGGGGAAAAGAAAGAAGAAGTTGAAATAAAGTTTTTGTTCAAAAAAATTGTCGCCGACATTTGGTAGATGCGGATACGAATGATATGGTCCAAAAGATCTTTGGAAGAATAACACAATCTCCCAAAGCTGCTCACATGTGGCCTATACCCGATTACCTCTCCAAGTCAAACCATCAAATTCTATTTTTTTTTTTTAATTATTGCATGGGTTAGATTTGCAAAATTTAGAGTTCTTATAATATTCAAGAAAAACCAAAATTGGTCACCTACAATACAAAAAAAGTTAACCAATGTATTGTGAAAGTTTCTAAAACATGTAAAATTAAAATCCAAAAAATTATGAAATTACTAGGCTGATTAATGGTAGTGTTTGTAAACTCGGCTGAGTGATTCGAATGAGTGTGCAGAAAATTATCTGGTTCAAATTAGCTTGTTTTACAAGTATAGATGGATATATATATATATATATTTTTTTTTTGAAACTTTGATAATATAAGAAGTGGCAAATGGATATTTACTATTATATTTTACATGTTTTCTACGGTGGTCAAATGTCCTAAAAAAATGTATGAATTGCTAGCTATGTATTTTCATATATCATTTAAGGTATATTTTACAAAAGAAAAATAAAGAATTTCAAGAGGTTCAAACAGGACGGAATTTCATAAAAAAAAATCATTTACTATTTAGCTGTTTTTACAAATATAACAAATATATACATGGATTTTTAAAAGTTTCTTCAAAAAAAAAAAAACACAGCATGTTAATTAGTCTCCTCCTCATCACCGTAATTCGAACAATCGAATGTGGGATATGTCCTTTCCTCTTACCAAAGGTTACATAAATTTTAACTAGTAGAACTAGCACCTCTTAGTTTTTTTTCCTATTACAAAAAAAAGATGGATTGATTAACAAAAATATTCTTAGACACTTAGATCGAGAACAGTTATTAACCGCTAGTCCCCTGGGTTAGTCAAAAAACCCAATAGATTCTTCCCTCTTTTAATAACTTTTTTCAAAAATCTTTTCACCAATCACCTCAACAACTTTTCCTAACTACTTATAAAGAAAAACCACCGGTCCCTGCTACCTCTGAGCCGGCCTCTCCGCCGGAACAGCTCACCGGAGGCCTCTTGCACACCGGAGTAATCACCGCTGAAGTATGGTACACTACTACAGAATGATTTCCAGCTCGGGCTACACTTCAGGAGCCCTCAAAAGCTCCCGTCCCTCTGTTTAAGCAGAGGAGAACGCTACTCTTCCGAAGGCTTCACTAAGCTTTTTGAAGAAACAGTCTCACAGCGTTGTGAAGATACTTACAGAACCCTCTTACAGAAGAAAGGAGAACACCTCCCCACCCCTGAAAATCCTCAGCAACAAACAGCTAAGTAAGCCTCCCTTAACAGCTACGTGAAACTGAGCAATGGCTCGCCGCTTCTCTGCTGCAGAAAAAGTGAAACACATTACACTGTCAGATGAATCTCCACCACGCAAGAGAATCAAGGCCCCAGCCTTGGATACTACAGATCTGGTAGAAGAAAACAACCTTACCCTGATTGGAAGGCTAACAAACCCAAAGACACAAAGACTCTGGTCAATGATCCCCTTCATGTCAAAAATATGGAACCTCCGAGGAAAAGCTATAGGGGCTGACCTGGGACATGGAGTATTCCAATTCAGATTCCACTATGCGGACGACATGGAGAAAGTGCTGGAAAACAGACCCTACCATTTTGCTAATTGGATGCTCATCCTGCAGAAGTGGGAACCAATCATTGACCCTTCCTTCCCATCTCAGATCCCCTTTTGGATCCAGCTCAAAGGTTTGCCTCTCCACTACTGGAAGGAAGAAATGATAACAAATATAGGAGAAGCTCTTGGAAACCTAGATGGTCAGATTATCACAAAAACAACAGCAAATGTTAGAGTGATTGTCAATGGCTTACAACCCCTGATAAAAGAAACCATCATTGAGTTCTCAAAAGGAATAGAATACCTAGTTAGTCTAGAATATGAGAAACTGGGTAAACACTACAGTAGGTGCAACCGAATCTCTCACGAAGAGAAAGACTTCCCAGTAAAAAAGGAACTCACCAGCCACCAGAGAAGGAAAGATTCACCAACAAATGGCAGAAGGGATTCCTCCCTGCAGGGCAGATCTAGCCAAATACATCTCAACTCACCTGGAGCTGAGAGGTCTCTCACCTATAGGAAAGACAGACCCAACTCCCCTCAAGCGGATAAGACCTTTACTCAAAGGCGAGACATACATGGCCGTCTCTATAGAGAAAGAGCATCCTACAACAGGACACAAACAAGAAGACAGGATGAGCGAAATCCTCTAAACTCAAAAGCATCAACTAATCAGTACCATTACCAGAGAGAGAGGATCCCCACAGACTCTCATTCTTATAGAAGAGAAAGGAGTAATGAAAACTTCTCAAAAGATGTGAGACATGACCTGAGGCAACAGTGGAATTCTAAGGAAATCTCTTCAGCAGCTAGGCAACCCCAACTCCAATGGCGTGAAAAAGACATGCCAACACAAAATAGAAACCTTGATTCTACTGAATCCCTTCGCAGGAGAATGCCCCCCTTAGAAAAGAATCTAGATAAGGAGAGTTTTCCTCCACCTATTCTACCTATTCCCAGTAGAGAGGAAATAATGGAGGATCTCATGGATGTCACTGCCTGCTACATCCAATGCCCAAATCCTGCAGAGAGTGCAGCAAGGAGAAGCAGAGTCATCGAGGGAGAAACTAGAGATCTTATGGAAAATACTGCAACATACATAAGAGAAGCAGCTAGAGCGTCTTACCAGGCAAAACAAAAGTCTGAGAACCTTGTGGAGACTGAGCTATCCCAAGATCTCCCTCGACTAGAGGTTGACAGGCAGCCAACAGCTGAGGCACAAAAATGCAGAGGTAGACCTGCAAAGAAGAAACTAGGGAGAAACAGCCCCCATACTGCTACCTGGAGCAAGCTCCAAAAAGAGAAATATATGCCAAATGCAGGGATCTCCAAGAAGAAAGAATTCTACCCAACAAATTATCCCTCTAAATGAGGAGAACTTGTCTAGAGAACCTACTACCCAACATGGCAAACACACCATACAAAATCAAGCAGGGAACAAGGCTAAAAGCTCTAAAGGCCCCCCAAAACAAGTGATCATTCCTGCTATCTCCAAAAAGGACAAGGGAAGGGTGGATTTTCCAAATCCACCACATGCTCTTCCTTAGCTGTTGTAAGCTGGAATTGTTGTGGTTTAGGGAATTCCATAACAATCCGGCGAATAAAAGAAATAAGATCCAATATATTCCTCGATATCTTATTTTTTTCAGAAACAAAAAACCCCGATGCCTGTCACTAATTCTCTTAGTTGGCTAGGGTACGAATCTAATTTCATAATCACACCACATGGTACCTGCGGAGATGGCCTGGCTCTGTTCTGGAAACAAAATGTGGAGTTAGAAGTGCTGGAATCCAACCACAACTACATTGATACAAGGATTAAGTTCCAAGGAAAAACTTTCTTCTCTACTTTTGTATATGGAGAGCCAGGCATTGCAAAAAGAAAGGAAGTATGGGAAAAACTTACAAGCATATCACAAACACGGAACGCTCCCTGGTTTCTCACAGGAGATTTCAACGAAATTATTGACAATACAAAGAAAACTAGAGGAAAAGTCAGGCCAGAAGGATCCTTTATTGACTTCAGTTCCTTCATACCTGAGTGTGACTGGTATGACCTGCAGCATTCATAAAATTATCTCTCTTGGAGGGGAGTCAGATATCAACAAACAATCCTCTGTCGACTAGATAGAGCTATGGCTAATTGTACCTGGATGAAACAATTCCCTGCTGCCAGATGCGAATACCTCAGGTTTGAAGGCTCTGATCATAGGCCAATTGTTTTCTACTTCTCCACACAAGACAATAAATCAAAGGGAATCTTCAGATACAACAAGAGACTGAACAATAACAAATAGATCAAGAAGATAATAGTAAAAACTTGGATCTCAGAGCTCGACTTACCTGTTGAGGACAAAATCAGCAGATGTAGAAGAGCAATTATCCTCTGGAGCAAAGAACAACACAGAAATAGTCAGGAAATCATCAACAAAAAGAAGACAGAACTTGAAAAAGCCATGACTAGTTCACTTACCCAGGAGAATCTGATCCAATTTATCAATGCTGAATTAGCTGTGGCCTATACAGCAGAAGAATCCTTCTGGAAACAACGAAGTAGGCAAATCTGACTTAACTTGGGAGATAAAAATACGGGCTTCTTCCATGCTAGCACAAGAACCAGAAGAGTAATCAACAAGATCTCTGTTTTAGAGAATGAAGCAGGAGAAACAATGTATGAAGAAGATCAAATACAAGAGACTATTACCTCATACTTCCAATCCTTGTTTACCTCACAAGTAAAAGAAAGGTCGAACATCGTGAACAAGGCCCTACAACTAATTGTCAGCGCAGAGATAAACTCAAAGCTAATCCAGATCCCATCCCCAAAGGATATCAAAGAAGCTCTCTTTGCCATCCATGCAGATAAGGCGCCAGGCCCTGATGGCTTCTTTGCTAGCTTTTTCCACACCAACTGGACAATTGTAGGGCCTGCAATGGTCACAGAAATACAAGGGTTATTCACATCTAGTTGTATACCAAGAATAATTAACAAGACCAACCTACGAGTAATCCCAAAAATCAAAAGCACAAAAGAGGTTGCAGACTATAAACCTATTGCTCTATGCAATGTCTATTACAAGATCTTCTCTAAGATTATCACCAAGAGGCTACAACCTATTCTGCAGACCTAATCTCAGAGAACCAATCTGCCTTTGTGCAAGGCAAAGCTATCCAAGATAATGTCCTCATAACCCACGAAGTCCTACATTTTCTCCAAACATCTACAGCAACTAAAAGATGCTCTATAGCAGTCAAGACTGACATGAGCAAAGCCTATGATAGGCTGGAGTGGGATTTCATCAAAACGGTTCTAGAGAGACTAGGTTTCCACCCTATATGGACCAACTGGATTATGCAATGCATATCCACAGTATCCTACTCATTAATTCTTCTTAATGGAACAGTCAAAGGGAACCTAATACCAACTAGGGGAATACGACAAGGAGATCCCCTATCACCCTATATTTTCATCCTATACAGTGAGGTCCTCTCTGGACTATGCAATAGAGCACAAGAAGATGGAAGCTTACCAGGCGTAAGGGTTGCAAGGCGGAGTCCCAGGCTGAACTATCTCTTATTTGCAGACGACACCATGTTCTTCTACAAATCAAGTAAGGAAAGCTGTCAAACATTGTCATCAATTCTCAAATAATATGAAAGAGCGTCAGGCAAAAGATCAATAGCATGAAATCCGCAATCACTTTCTCCTCTAAGACTCCCCTTGAAATAAAGACTAGAGTCAAATCAGATCTGAGCATCTCAAAAGAAGGAGGTGTGGGAAAATACCTGGGTCTCCCAGAGCACTTTGGACGCCGAAAGAGAGATCTTTTCACCAGCATCGTGGATAGAATCCGCCAGAAGACCTTGAACTGGTCCACAAAGTTCTTGTCAACAGCTGGGAAGATGACCCTACTAAAATCAGTGCTAACTGCAATCCCAGCTTACACTTTATCATGCTTCAAAATCCCAAGTAGCCTGTGTAAAAGAATCCAGTCAGTACTAACAAGGTTCTGGTGGGATTCAAAAATGGACAAAAGGAAAATATGCTGGGTGGCCTAGGATAAACTTACCAGAAGCAAAGCAGTAGGGGGCCTTGGCTTTAGAGACATCCGAGCTTTCAATGATGCCCTCCTGGCAAAAATAAGTTGTAGAATACTAAATAACCTAGAGAGTTTGCTCTCTCGTATCCTAAAAGGTAAGTACTGCAAGTACACTACCTTTTTAGAAAGCTGTCCACCAAACTCCTCATCACATGGATGGCAGGGAGTCATTATTGGCAAAAATCTGCTTAAGACAAAACTGGGGAAAATCATTGGAGACGGGAAGAACACCAGAGTATGGAGAGATCCCTGGCTGTCTCTCACAGAGCCACTCCAGCCTGTTGGCCCACCTACGGAGGAAAATGAAGACATGAAGGTCTCAGAGCTGTTTACACCAGGTTCAAAAGAGTGGAACATTGGGAAAATAAGAAATCTGCTACCTCAATGGGAGTAGAACATCCTTGCTCTGAAACCAAGCCTACTTGGAACAGAGGATAGCTATGCTTGGCTGGGACATTCCTCTGGGACCTACCAAGTTAAAATGGGATATCACTCAACAAAAGAGGAGAACTTTACAACTACAAACCAAGGGCAACTATCATAGTTCAAGTGGAAGGCAGAGATATGGCAAAGCAACATTTCCCCAAACCTAAAAACCTTCATGTGGAAAATTCTGAATGGGGCGTTACATGTTGGAGCACAATTGGCCTCCAGAGGGATTATCGAACAATCCCGCTGCATTAACTGCGAAGAACTTTAGACAACTGCCCACCTTTTCCTCCACTACCAGTACGCCTAGGAAGTTTGGAGATTAGCCCCTCTGAAGACACCTTTCAACCCCCTCAACTACACAGACATGGCAAGCGGAATTCAAGCCTCTAAACAAATGGTATGCTTACTGCCAACTGGGATCACCTCTGGCCCAATCCTCCCGTGGATTTGTTGGCAACTATGGTTGGCCCGAAACAATAAGATCTTCTCGGATCGCTACTCCTCAGCCGCAGATACCATCAATAAATCGATGCAGTACGCGCGCGAATGGACCCTGGCTCAGACAAGAGAGATCAAACCCACCTTTACTCCCACGATAAAAGAATTGAACCGTCAGAAACGTCCCTCCAATGCTTCTCCGATGCAGCTTGGAGGAAGGAAGCAGGAGCCGCAGGTTTTGGATGGGTTTTCAAGGACAACGCAGATCGAACTTTCGCACAAAGAGGAAAAGCCCTAAACCACATCAAATCGCCACTGATGGCTGAAGCAATTGCAGTCCAAGAAGCTCTCCTGCAGGCTAAAAATCGGAAGCTGAATCGGTTCCAGATGCTCTCCAACTCTCAAACGCTCATCAATCTCATAAACAAGAAGGGGAGGAACATCGAAATCCATGGAATACTCCAAGACATTCAATCGCTATCCCTAGATCTACAAGTTCTCTCCTTTACTTTTGTTAAAAGAGATCAAAATTCCGAAGCCGATATGTTAGCAAAATCAGCGTTACTATCTGTACCAACCTTTAATTCCGGCTTGCACCCGGTTTAATTTCAATATAAGTTGTGTCTTATTATCGATTTATTTATTTTGTCACCAAATGTTGCTTCTGAAGGTTACATATATGTGTGCTATAATGGATGTGATAAAGATATAAACATAAAAAGTAAAAACGAAAACACAAATTTAAGTGGTTCACCAACGAAACGTTGATTTACATTCACCAACTAAAAAAATATCGATTTACAAATAGAGGCGCCGAAATATAATACAACAAAGTTTAAAAAAAAAAAAAAATCCTAATCTGATTAGATCCAGAAGTAAACTCCGAAAATTTAAATTGAAAACTATGATCCATATATATATATATATATTAAAAAAAAAAAAAATCTTCCACCTTCAAACCGACACGGTGTCTACACCCTCCGAATCCTAGATCAGGGACGCATCCTCGTGCTACTGCAAGCGGGTGATTGGATTCAAAGCTTATCAACAACATTTATAAAAAAAAAAAATGTGTACGTCAACTTATAAGTCGACATACATAGTCAACAAAATTCATTGTTTGTATTTGTAAGCTATACTTCTCCACATACAAAAGAAAATGTAAATTCCAAACTCTTATAACAATGGCAGATGGAAAAAAAACATAACCTTAAATACGTTTTGATAAAACTAAATCTTATACGATGATGACAATTGTAATCGATTTATCCAAAGCATTAAATCTGCGACCCATAGAAATGAGCAGTAGTGGTATTAGTATACTATATGCAAAAAACATTGTGAAGTAACAATTAAGCGTTTGGTGTTGAGTGCGATTCACACTCTTTGCGTGAGCGTACAAGAAAACACTTTCCATATATATACATACACTCCTTTTCAACACGTGAAAGCTGTTTATTAGTTGCAAAACAAAACAGGTTTTCCTAATTGCGTTAATTCTTTAGTTGTTTAATAGTTTTTCCATTGTATTTATTTGTTTTATTAAACAACTAAATTTTTGTGGAAGTCCCCTTATCCAATGGTTCGGTTAAGGGTTCATTAATACTTTTACACCAGGAGATCTGTGGTTCGAATTCCAGAAGATGCGATTTATTAATATTGATGCAGATTAATGGAGGCAGGTTTGCAGGAGATCTTCAGATAATAAATCTAGACGATTAAAAAAAAACAACTAAATTTACGGTTAAGTCTAAATCAAGACAAAGTCTAATTAAGCATTTGAAAAATGGCGTTTAATAAAACAAAACCAGTTTTTTATTATTTGCATTTACAATTAATATGAAATTTAACATGAGGTGTATTAAAACTAGAATTTGGAATGATTTGCACTAAATGACAAGTTTAATGCTATTCAAACATACATTTTAGATAATCTTTTACATTTCAGTGTTATTGAACTAATGATTTAAAAATATACAATTAAATTTACGGTTATTAGAAATATTAAGAAATGCGTTCGAGGAGATTTTGTATAATTTTAAATGTCATAACAAATTCTCTCATTCATCTAAAATCATCAAAAATTTATTATAACTCGAACCCTTCCAAATATTAAATCAAATACACTTGTATGTGTTGTCTTTCACACTACCAAAATTAACGATACAAAACATAACCAGATTTTTTTTTTTTTTTGTCAACCGTTCATTTCATTAAAATAATTCTCAACCAAAAGTGATCTAGGATAGTATTGTTTCACTTACAAAAAAATCAATCAATCAAGAAAGAACTGATCATGCTAAATAGTCAGTCTTACTATCTCTATAATATTAAAACAAAAATACATTTAGCAAAATATCCAAAATTCATTCTAATATTATTAAAATTGACATTGCTTTTAAACTAAAGAAATTCAATTGAAAAGGGTAATTTTGTACATATGCAGTGGTAATTTCAGTAATTATCATATCCATTTTGGACATTTTTAGACTGGATCCGACTGCACACACGCGGATCCGCGCGACACGACTATAATGACCCGAATTCATTAATGGCATAATTGTAATATTAAAAAAAAAATTATGGGTCGCGAAGGCAGAGCCGCATTCTTCTTCTTCTTCTTCGAGATAATTTCATCTCTCTCTCTCTCTCTCTCTCTCTCTGAAGCGATCTCTCTCGATCTTAAAGGAAGCCATTGCGGCTTTATTTAGGTAAATTGCAGCTCTCGAGATCTCAAGCGATCACTCTTTCTCACAATCTCTCTCGAGATCTCAAGCGATCTCTCTCGATGAAGCCCAGCAGCTGAAGGTGTCTTCAGAGATATTGTGAAGAAGAGAGGGCTCGATTCCAAATTCTACATCGATTCCGCCAGAAGCATCGACTATCACGAGGTGATTATCATTCTTCTTTTGCATTTCGAATCAAACAAAAGAAGAACACTAAATAAGTGAATCTCTTTAGTTAGGGTCGTGGAAGAAGATCGATTGATGCCTGATTGAAACAATTAGTGGAAAAGATTATGCTTTCAGATACAAAATAGCTTGATTTTGGTTTTTTAGGGTTTTAGTGTTGTGATTTGGTGAGACTTTGTAATTCATGTTGATTGTGGAACTGATTTTTTGGTTGTTTACAAGGGGATATGGCAGATCCAAGAATGAGAAGTGCTGCAAAACGTCCTGGAGTTGAGATAACATCATTAGCAAGACCTATAAAGGCATCTGATTTCACTTAATTTGATCTAATTCTTTCAATGGACGAGCAGAACAAATGTACAAGAAAGAGTCATTAGTATTGAGCATCCTATAAGAACTGTTTGGTTGTATACATTTCTCTGCAAATATGAAGAAATTTGCAAGTTGAGATTGATATATGTTTGCTCTTTGCAGAGGACATATTGAAGGCTTTTAATGTATGGAAAACAATATGGGACATTTGCAGTGAGTTTCGTTTTGTCTCTCTTTCTTAGCTTTTTAGATTATGAGTTTGTGTTTTGTGAAGGACAATATTTGTTTGTTCGTTTCAGGAACATTGTTTCAACTGTGAACCTAGATTGTAAGCTCGACCTCAAAGCTATTGCTTTGCAAGTTCGCAATTGAGGAAAATAACCCAAAGGTTTGTTGTAGTGTGTATCCATGTCGTTAGTATTGTTCTTTGCAGGGTGAGTATTGTTCCTTTCTCCATGTCGTGATCTATTCATTTGCTAAGTATATATTCGGATTTATTTGTAATGTATTTTGTTGTTGTTTACACAGAACGAAATTATCAAATATCTTAATTACGATAGTTTATCATTCAAACTAGGTCGTATCCTTTGGACCGTCCTTTGCCTACTTTCTCTGTATTCAGGTACAATTTCGTAAATCGGTTTGGGAATGGTTATCTCCGATGCTATCTCCGCGTGGTAGCTTTGATTGTGCTGCGATGACTGGTCGGATTATTGTTGCGGGAGGTGGTTCACGACATACGTTGTTTGGTGCTGCTGGTAGTAGAATGAGTTCGGTTGAGGTTTACGATGTTGAGAAAGATGAATGGAGTGAAATGGAGGAGTTGCCTCTGTTTTGAGCAGGTTGTGTTGGTTTCTTGATTGGTAATGAGGAAGAGAAAGAAGAAGAGAGAGTTTTGGGTAATGGGTGGATATGGAGGATCAAGAACTGTGTCTGGTATTATTCTTGTTGATGAGTACTATAAAGACGGAGCAGTGGTGGAGCTTGGAAGAAATGGCGGTGAGAAATGGAGGATTGTTGGAGATACAGAAATACAAGTGATCATGGAACAAGACAAGACGGTCTCTTACCATTTATATTATTGTAGCATGATGTGTTGTCTATTTGTGCTACGAACCAGACATTGAACCTTAATTGTCTTCACATTCTCTAAATCTGCTGCAATCTCATTTTTTCATAGTTGCATTTGTAATGATCATACTCCATATGATTGAGATTGGTACATAAATATACACTTAAAACTCACCTGCAATTGTTTGCATATGACCCTCGATTCGATTTGTTTAGTACTATTTGATCAATCAAAAGACACAATTAAAACTCTTAATTATGTTGTTGCAATTGCAAAATAGTAGTATTATGTGTTAGTGTGTGTAATATGTATTAGTATGTTCTACTGGAAAACATAATCATTTTTTTGTAGAAATCAAAATTTTGATTTGATGGTTTTTATTTAGAAAGACAATCTAAATCAAATCATATAGTTATTGTTTTAAAAATACTAAATCTTATCAAAACCATTGTGTTGTAACAAAAATCATTAAACCTTAATGAATCTTACCTTATTTATTAGTTGTTATGATCTTTTCTAAATCTTTTCTTTACCAAGATTTACTCTTACTAATATTTCTATAAACTCATATTATAATAAATGCATTCGAAATTTTAGCAAATAAAATATTTTATTACCAATGATCACGAGATTTATGCTTTCCTTAACAAGAATAATATTTTTCATATGTAAATTTTCGGATTTAAATTTAACTATACATAATATTAAAATAAATATTTTCTAAAATTCAAGTTTCTTGCGGAAATTTAAACTAAAAACTTCAAGAATTAATTTTCTGAAACTAATAAAACTTTAATATGTTGATAAAGATTTAGAAAATAATGATATATTTAATTTTAAAAGGTTATATCTTTACATTTAATCATTTATATAAATAACTATTTAAGAATTTCTAATTCATTTATGACTATATGGCAATATACAATTTTTTCAATATTCACTATTAATAAACATAACAAACTAAATGCCATTGTAATTTATTTTTTTTCCTATACGAAATTTTCTATAAACACATTATAATAATTGTGTTCGGAATTTTACTACCAATAATCACGAGATTTGTGATTTTCTTAACAACAATAAGATCTTCCATATTTAAAATTTTGGTTTTAAATTTAACTATACATAAAATTAAAATCAATATTTTTTAATTCCGAGTTTCTTGAGGAAATTTTAAAAATATAACGTTTTAAACTAAAAAATTCAAGGATTAATTTTCTAAAACTAATAAAAATTTAATATCTTGACAAATATTTAGAAAAATAATGATATATTTAATTTTAAAATTTTATATTTTCACATTTAATAATTTAAATAAATAACTAATGAACAAATTCTAATTCATTTATGACTATATATGGCAATATACATTTTTCAATATTCACTATTAATAAACATAACAAACTAAATGCCATTGGAATATTTTTTTTTCCTTTTAAGTATCATAACTAATCAAATTTTAATCTTTCTAATCATATCTTTAAATTACGGTATTGACAGAAATTATATATATTACCTAATATTGAGATTTGTTGTAGATCTTTTTTAAAACTGTATTTATATTTTTCATTATACGCAGCCTATATAAGAACACCATCATCATAATACTTTTACCCACAAATGTGTTTTTGGAATTTATAGTCTTTATTGCATTCTTCTCTTCTTCTTTTTTGTCGACATTGCATTCTTCTCCTTTTTGTTTTTGGTCAACATTGCATTCGTTTATTTTTTCATGGCTTTTTGATATTTTTATATTTGTTCTTTTTATTATTTATCTAATTTTGTTTTGTTTTGATGTTAGATAAAGACGTCTAAACAGAGAACAAATCCAACAAAAAAAGAATTTTCATTGCTCGAAGATGTAATCTTCTTCTCCAACCAGATATGGATTAATCTTTCTTTTTGGTACTCCTTTTTTTTCTTTCCGCTCTATAAAATCGTGCGATTTTAATTTTGATAATTAAGTTTAATACATGTCTAATGTATCTCGATTCTGTAATTAATATTGACTTTAAAAAATTAATTTAATCATATTTTCTTCCACATGTTAACGAAGTAAAGAAAATTGGGGCATATGATATTAGGTTTTTCTTTGCTTAATTCAAATAATTAATTTAACAAAAATATTGTTTCTACAAACCCTAAATCGACACCTCCCTAGCCACCATCTCTTCACTGTATAAGATCATATCATTCCACTCAACAAGTCAATTATTTTTTTCAAATTCTTCAATGTTAATTTTTGATCCAAATATTTGTCTCCTTCAATTTAATTGTGGTATACAATTTAATTTTTCAAAATTTATTCATGTAAGATTTATATGTATTCAGTGGATCTTTTTGTAACAATTTGATGAACTCTATCACTAGGAAACATGTGTGGGACATTATACAAGGGTCAAAGAAAGCAACGAGCCACTGAAATTTTTATTAAAGAAGTAAATACACTTTAAAAGTCTTTGACGGGTTAACCCATACATATATTCACTATATTAGAAAGAAAATCAGTTGCATATTCTGTTTTACTTACAAATTTTATTTTTGGTTCTGAAAAGATACTATGAGGTTAAACTGACACGAGCGGAAAATTAGAGCATGAAATTATAATGGTTGAACAAAACGTCGATTCAATGTTGCAGAGTCACTTATTAGTGATCACAAGTTGGTCTTTTAAGATGAACTGGTATGCAACTTACTACGTACTTTTTTAATCTAATTTGCTACGTACTTCTTTACTTCTTTTGTTATGTGTTTATAAATATACACACAAATCGAACTAAGATAATGATTTAATACATGTATCCTACACTAGGAGACATATGTGAGACATTTCATAATAATCAAAGAAAACACAAGGCATTCATATTATAAAAGACAAAAATAATGAAAATAGTAAAATGAGAAAACTTAATTTTATATGCGTCTAAATTTGAATGTTTTATTTGATTTAATTCGGTTATTCTTTCAAACCAAATAATTATACCACTTAATATAAAGATCTTAAAATATTAAAATATTTTAGTTTGGTCTGTAAATATAAGAATTCTTTTCAAATTATATAAATGAAAATTAATTTGTAAATTCATAAAATTCATTGATTTTTTATATAGATTATTTAAATATGCGGATTTTGCTTTGAAACATGATATATTTATTTCATAGCAAATAAAAAATCACAAAATTTACGAAATTATCAAAATAATATATTTAAAGTGATAAATATGAGTAATATAAATATAAGCTACTCCATTTCTACCTACAAGCTAAAAACAAAAACCATCCTATTATTTCAAACAATTTAATTCTACCTACAAGCTAAAAATATACATATCTAAAGTTAAAACATATTATATATAACATAATATGAAAGCCAAATATAATTTACAATATATACAACGAATGTTCCCGCACATAGTACGGGTGAGAATCTAGTTAAGTATTAAGAAAGCATGAGATCAAAGATAATTAAAAACTTGGGAACCAAGCACATAGCTCAACAAAAGTAGCAAAGAGAATGGAAAAGACGGGCCACAATTTTGAAAACTAAATTAAATTAACCATCTCACAACAATACATTTTAAACGTTTGATAATCTACCTTTTTTCAAAATTTCCATCTCCAATTGCAATGGTAATATGCTTTTTCCGTCATCTTGCACCGATCAGCAGATTGTGGTTCTCATCACATCATATTTAGCCTATTTTTGAAATCATATCCGTCTCCTTCCAAAAACAATAAACTGTATAGAGTGGGTTCTTGTTGATTGTTAGACCACATCCATGTGATAGAAAACAGCATACTCTTCTCTCTTTTTTTTTTTTTAACAAATCAATGGTGCTATGATAGTAAACAATCTGGTAACAGAATTGTTTTTTTTTTTTTTTCTAATTTTGATTACTCAATTTCGTTTGGCCAGTTAAATTGGTCTTATGCTTTCGATTTATTAGTGTTGCAGCGACTAATTTGTTTATGTTAGATAAGATTAAAAATAATTAGCAGATGGAATGGTTGGTTGAGAAAACAAAAATTGTTAACATCATTTAATAAATAAAACATGAATTAATTTTGACAAAGAATTTGTCATGTTGCTACTGTATATGCAACTTGAACCGACACAAATTATTTTATTTGACTTATTTTCTTAATCATAATACTTTATAAACAATTATTTCCAAATTCTTACAGGTTTAGTTGATAATTATTGAATTTAAAGACATATTCCTATATTTCATATTATCCATATAGATTTATCCACCTGTAATTTTGTTTGCCTGGTATTTTTTTTATAATTAATCGCATCAATTTGTAAATACCTTAAAATACCATTTTTGTCTTTACAAGATTTTGAACATTCACTAGTTTTAAAAACGTCGACAAGAAAATTATATTAATTTACTGCAATTGAAACATAATTTATTAGTAATATTTGTAAATGGCGATATATAGCATATATATATTTCTTTTTATATTAGATATTTCCACAAAAAAATAATATATGTAAGAAATAGTTTCAAGATCTCCGATTTATTATATTTTTTTTATTAACAGAATAATAACTAATTAAACTATTCTGTAGACCAACCAGGTGTTACAATGTTTACAAACGATACGTCGTGCATATATATCATGACACTCCGTACAAGTAAATCTGCTTTTATATTCTTGAAACGTGAAACATGAGCTAAGAAAAACTCCAAGAAAATTGCTTTACACTACGCGAAATCGTCCATGTGTACGAAAAATGCTAGTCACTACATAGGCTCATAAACCATTTGCACCGCATAAGTGCAATCTATCATGACAGCCACCTTCGTTTTCGGCTGGCTAATGAAGCATTGCATGACAAAGATGAGTGATTCCAACTCTGAGTGGAGAGGGGATAGACTTTGTCTTGCCGTTCAGACTCTCAGAACAACACCTTCTTTTGTAGAATCTTGATAATAAATCCATCCAAAGCCGAAAAGTTATATGTTTCTTTCCAAGAGCAGTCAATGAGAAACCTGAGAACAATCTGACCCTCTGAGTTGATCTGCACATTGTGCCGATTCCCTAAGCACGACCTCATTTGGGCCATCTTTAATTTTTTTAACAGGTCTTAGTCCAAATTCTTGAAAACTTTATCATTATAGGCTTTCAAAACATACAAAACTATCCACATAAGTTTCCAAACGTCTGGAATCCTCCAAAAGAGATAGTCAAAATTTGTAAACATTGAAGACAATGAAAATTGTCCTATATTCGTTGGGACCCGAGATAATGCCAAAGCTTGTAGAGAATTTGACATTATCTCATGGTTAATTGTTTTTTCCATTCCACACTATGCAATAATGTATGTATAAACTAGTCAACCATTACCCCTACGACCTCATAAACAAAGAATACACGCCATGTTAGACACAATCCATTGTAAAAGAGCTTTGTGTCTTGAAGCGAAGAATATGTCAACATTCATACCATAAAGTCGATGACAAATCGAAGTTGATATGAGAGTCGAAGAAAGAAGTCATCATATTAGGGGGTCATTTCCCATGTCAATAGAGGAATATGAATGAGATTGGGTATCTACAATACATGCTCGTTTACTTCCGACAATGAAGTGATCGAACAATGCAAGGAGAAAATCATGGTATTAGTTCGCTATGAAGCCATCATAATTTTTGATATGGACAACAGATCATCTAAATTGTTGTTAAGTGAGTGATATTAAGGACATATGACAATCTATACATTGCCGATTGACTTTGAATTAGAAACCATAAAAATAATGTGGTATCATAATTTACTCCACGATGCTTCAATCTGAACTAAAATCGATCCAACCTAAAATTTGTTGGATTGATCTAGCCCAAAATCATATTGACATATAATTCGTTTGGCTAATTGAATTCAAAATTAAGTCCACAATGAGATTTTGTCGAGATAAATAGCTAAACAAATCGTCATATCAAGAGGCATGCTAAAAATATTCTATATTAAAAATGAAATAAAATTTCGAATGATTTATAAATGAATCAATCAACTAATTTTCAATTGATTTATAAATATTTCTTACAACATTCAAATACTTTCAAGTTGATATATTTTATAGTGTATACCGAATATTATATTGAGTCTCATGCATGAGATCTAACTTAAAACTATTCATTTTTGTCAATCATGACTCCTAAATTTTTAGTTACCTGGTATAAATCTAACTTAAAACAACGAAAATGTTTATGATGACACATTCTAATTGTCTCAAATATGTTTTGACTGTATATTCATGTTATATGAATAACTTGACCATGATGAGTGAGAGCACTAATACTACTATGTTCTTTCAGACACATTTAATCAAAAAAATAGTTTATGAAAATAAATAAATTTTTAATTGATTAATTAATAGGAACGATAATATTATTTATTAGCCGATAAATTAATTTAAAACTGAAAGAATTATTATTAATTTATGAAGATTATAATGCTTTAGTATCTAATAAAAGAACTGAAACTATACTATTAAAAAAGAGGAAAATCAATGTTGATGGGAAAAAATAAGAAAAAAGACATAAAATTAAGAGAGAGAAGTGTCATTTATTCTATGTTGGCGCGTATATTAACCACCACCGGCAAAACACCCACAAAAAAGGCGACCACGCATAAAGAAAGATCAAAACCAAAACCTCCCCATCCCTTCCAAAATCCATACACACACTCACACACATAATCGCAGCCAAAATCATAATTTTATTTCCTTTTTTTTCTTCTAAAAATCCCAGCTTTAAGCAGAGAGATCAAGCGACTGAGAGTGTTGTGGAGACAGAACCAACCACGATCTGTGGGTTTTTTGTCCTTTTTCTTTCTCACATCTCACAGAGAAAACAGACCCGACACTCCCATTTGATCGGAGGAGCTCAACATTTGGTGGGTTCTGTTTCCTCCGGTGGTTAGGGTTTTTTAAATAATGGAGCGGTACGGTCACGCCGGCGAAGAAGGGTCGCGGTCTGATCCATCACTCGAATGGACTGCTCCTGGAACCCAAACCGGTATCGAAGGTAACGTTAACAATGCCTGATTTCTCTGTCTTAAATCTGCGATTAGCCTTTCTGTGATAAACATCAGAATGTGGTGTTTGTAGCTTCGATGTGGCGGTTAGGGTTGCGAGGCGGAGGAGGAGGAGGAACTGAATCGTACCCGGAGCGACCAGATGAGCCCGATTGTATCTATTACTTACGAACCGGTGTTTGCGGTTACGGGTCTAGATGTCGGTTCAATCACCCACGAAACCGTGCTCCGGTAATAAACTCTCTCTCTTCTCTCTCTCTCTCTCTCTGTTTTCTACTTTCTGGGTTTTGATAAAGTTACTGCCTTTTTCGTCTGCTTTCGATTTTTAAATGTTAATGTATTGATTTAAGTTTATGAGATGCATTGTTGAATCTAAGATCTGATATTTACTGAAACAGAATCTAGGATTCCAGTTTTCTTGGGAAGCTCTCATTGGATTGTTCTTAGTCTCAATTTTTTAGGTCTTGGGAGGTCTCAGAGCAGAACCTGGAGAGTATCCGGAGAGGATGGGACAGCCTGTGTGCCAGGTATCTCTTCGATATCGATGAGATTACGGATTATGCAATGCACTTTGATTTGTTCTGTGTAATGAGACTGTGATTTAGTGTAGCTAATTCTCACTTTTGATGCTTTCGCTTTCTTCCTCCGCACAGCATTTTTTGCGAACGGGAACATGTAAATTTGGTGCTTCTTGCAAGTATCACCATCCTAGACAAGGAGGAGGAGGAGATTCTGTTACTCCTATCTCACTAAATTACATGGGATTTCCATTACGCCCGGTTTGTTTAGCCTCTCTGTGATCTTGGCTTTATTGGTCTTTTTGTTTTGTATCATTGTGGTGTATTGTAATGTAGGATCTCTCAAAGTTTCCTTGTTAATGGATTTTAACAGGGGGAGAAAGAATGCTCCTATTACATGAGAACCGGTCAGTGTAAATTCGGTTCCACCTGTCGATTTCACCATCCCGTCCCTCCTGGTGTACAAGCTCCACCGCAGCAGCAGCAGCAGTTATCTGCTGGTCCAGCTATTTATTCGTCGCTTCAGTCTCAATCCGTTCCTTCATCGCAGCAATACGGAGTAGTTCTAGCTAGGCCTCAGCTTTTACCAGGCTCATATGTTCAAAGCCCTTACGGTTACAGCCAAATGGTTCTTCCTCCCGGTATGGTTCCCTACTCGGGCTGGAACCCGTATCAGGTAATGTCGAAGAAACTTTTTTCTTTACCTTTCTTTCTCTTATCTTAAATACCTCATTACATATATTTAGGCTTCTCTAAGTGCGGTTCCTTCGCCTGGGACTCAACCATCTATGGGATCAAGCTCTGTTTATGGAATTACGCCGTTATCTCCTTCAGCGCCTGCCTATCAATCCGGTCCATCTTCTACCGGTCTTTCAAATAAGGAACAATCTTTTCCTCAGCGACCTGGACAACCTGAGTGTCAGTACTATATGAGAACCGGAGACTGTAAATTCGGATCATCTTGCAGATACCATCATCCTCTGGAAGTAGCATCACCAAAGGCAATTACTCTTAGCCACATTGGCCTCCCACTTCGTCCCGTAAGTCTCATTGCCCAAGCATATGCATATATTAGCTTTACGCCATAAAATATGAAATGACCGATCATGATCAACACTAGAGTTTTTGGTATGAGAAGTTCTATATAGAAACTCTGTTTCTTGATGTGATTATAAAGCTCTGTTTTTTTTCTCTCACTTCATTCGTTGCTTCACAGAAACAACTCGGTGGTAGATATCTTATGGATCTCAAACATAACGTTTTGAAATTTCATTCTTCTTTCTGTACAATGATGCATCTGATAACAAAGAGAGAAAGTAAGTTTTGCAGGGCGCAGCGCAATGCACTCACTTTGCGCAACACGGGATTTGCAAGTTTGGGCCTGCCTGCAAATTTGACCACTCCGTGGGCTCTTCTTCACTAAGCTACAGCCCGTCCGCTTCTTCTCTCACGGACATGCCCGTTGCGCCTTACCCGCTCGGGTCCTCATCGCTCGGCACATTAGCTCCATTATCATCATCCTCATCTGACCAACGCACAGAGCTGCTCTCTTCAAGCTCCATTAAACCCAAAAACACAACAACAAGTGGTGGCTCAGAAACCGTGGCTGCTGGAGTTTCTTCTTCTTCTACTTCTGTGACCACCGGTGTGAGCCATCCCGAGCCTGCTGAGACCAAAAATGGTGACTCGGCTAAGACTTCAAGTTAAAGAGACAAAACTGAAAGGAGAGAGGAAAAATCTCTCTCTATACTTCTTCGATTGTTATTATTATAATCTCTCTATCTCTCTTCTTCTTTTCATCAAACTTCCATGAACTCTCAGGAACATAAAAAACAAAAAAGATTTTTTCTTGGGGAGAGACAACAACATGAAGGATAGACGAAAGCAGCTCTAGTCTTCTCTGTTGTGTCTTCTCCTCTTAGGCCTCTCTTACCATGTTCATATTATTCCTTCATACGGCCATCTTTCTCTCTATCACGTTTTTTTAAATAAATGGCCTTATTATTCACCAAAAATACCCTGTTTATTTTTTAATTTTATGGAAACCAAGAGTTCAATTTCTTTTCTTTCAAGGTATATTTCATATGTTCACAAAGAATGCCATTCTAAAACTATTTTTTCGTATTAAAAAATGTTGTTTTATGTTTCGTATTTTTTTTTTTAAAATGTTGTTCTATGTTTTCATTGTGATTTTTCAAATGCATTTCGTATATTACTTCATATTAAAAGCTAAAAATCTTTGAATTATATTGTTTATCATTCAATTAATGGAACATTTTCAATGTTTTTTTAGAAAAATTTCAAAAAATGCCACTTTTCAAGTGCCACTTTACAAAAATGTCACATTTTTGAAATCTTTAATGCCACTTTTTTCAAAATTATTTTTTTTTTATATCATTTATGTTTGGGTTAATTATGCTCTATTAGAGTTTAGTTATGAGGGTTTAGAGGGTTTTAGAGGTCAAAACATTTTTTAGGGTTTAGAATTTTAAGATATAGGCTTTATAAATCTATAATTAGTGGCATTTTTGCAAATGGACACCTTTAAGTGGCATTCTTGCAAATGTGCACACAAAAGGCGGCATTTTTGTAATTGCCCCGTGTTTTTATTCATTACCAAAAGCTTTTTTTTTTGGAAATTTGCAAGCTTAAATGCACAACATAATCTACATAATGGATTGTGAAATTCGGTGTACGTTTACAAAATATGTTAAGTAGCAAACGCAAATGTATATTTTTCCGTTTAAAATAATGTGATTCTAAAGGTTTTTGGAACAGCAACAAAAAGAAGAAAAGCATAAAGACAGACTGATGAAAGAAACCAAAAAAAAAAAGCAGAACAGAGCAGATCTCAGGATCACGTTTCTATTTTTGTTCTTCTTGTTCTACGTACATTCGATTACGACTTGGATCATAAAGTATAGGAATTATATATAAATAAACGTAAATATAAAATGAAAATTAAGAAGTAAAAACTACTGTTGATGTGGAAGTGGAAGTCAGTATTTCTCGTACTTTGGTTCTTTGTGTTGGTGATATAACATGTGCATGCGTGGTTTGTTCGTTGCGTCTAGTTTTACTCAAACAACAGAAAAAACCATAATCATGAGTTTGGTCACTGAAAACTTCACAACAAAAGCTTTCAACAACCCCCAAAATTACTACTTATTAAATGCTTTTTCTCTGAGTTACTACTTAGATCTACCATAATTAATTAAGACTGTGTATAAAGATATAGGCTTTTATATACTATAGTAACTACAACCAGAGATTCGGTAGACTAACAAATTTTTGAAATGAAATAAAATTTGGTAGGCTAACAAATTTGTTGGCAATAATTTTTGGGGTAATTGATTGTATTTCTTTTCTTTTATTGTTAAAATAAAATTTATCGATTCACTGAGGTTTGTAATCTAGTGATATGTATTAGTGTCATTGATATATCATGATCCGGATTCAAATTTGAAATAGTGTGAGTTGTATAAAATCATCTATAGTAAATGTTTTAGAATACTAGTCACAAAATACAACTTACGCAACGTAATCTCTTTTTTATATATAAGATAATGTACCATGTTTCATAATTAGAGATAAATAATATATGAACTATGAAGAACTTTTAAATAAAAACCCAAAGTGTTGGAAACTATTTGGAATATTGAGATATGTATGTTTGATACGTAGAACAGCTAAACATGTGAATTGTGTTGGTATGATTGGGTCTTAGTTGAATTAACAAAGAAAGTGAAGTTGATCAACATTGGAAAAGGGACTAATTGAGTTCAATGAAAGAAAGTCAAAAACCTTAAACAAATTTTATAATGAGAAAAAGAGTTGTGATGTTGAGTTGTTGTAGACAAAAGTTAAGGCAAATATAGGCAAAAGGAGGGAGACATGAAACAGTGATTGTGCAATTAAAGACCAAACAAGTCATGACCAAAACACATGTCCAAAGACCAAAAACACCATCATGCTACTTCACTAATTGTCCATCTCACATTATTCACTATAATATATTTTATAAACCTGCAGAGTTTTATGAAAACTCTGCTATCTTTGATCTTAATATTTTTGCCCGAACCATATATCTTTAATTAAACTAATTAATTACCATTATCATGAAAAGTTCATAATAATAACCGGGCGTGTAGAGACTGAATAAAAATTAGAGATTGAGTTTCGGAGCTGATATAACATATTTTAGTTATTTATTTAATTCTAGTCAGATATCCATTTTGGAGCAATTCATTTGATTTCATTCTCATACGGTATGAGTCATACCACACCACGTTAATAGTATATATATATAATGAGTGTGTTGGAAGTAGCATAGACAAAAAGTGGTCTTTAATACAACTCGCATTAACCCTTTTTGCTAATCAAAAACATGATACAAAAAAAAATTACAAGAAAAATGAAGAAAGAAATTCAAAACCTCACGGTAAGGTAACCTTATGGTGCATGAAACAATAAGCGGAGTCGATAACTTATATATAGTTAACAACAAAAATCAAACGACCAACGAATAACGTAAAATACTAGTTATATTATTACGTATATATAAAAAAAAAGATACAGAATATTAAATAGAATGTTCTAAAAGATTGAGTAAAAGCCTGTAGTGTCTGCAACTACATCTCCAAACGCAGCCATAGAAGAAGAAGATAGATCTTGAGGGCCCATTATCGCGTAGTCTTCCATCGACATTGAATCAGCAGCACCATAGTTAGTGATCATGGCAGAGAGATCACACGAACCAAACTCATGATGATTCATCATCATCATATCACCATCTTCGAAGTAGCTGTTACTAAACCCTCCGTATGATTCAGAGGCTTTGCTTTCTGGAGTTGTGAAACCAGCTCCGGTTTGATTTTCGGTGGTGGTGGTTTCCGGAGGCGGTTTAAGGCAGTGGTTTGGGACAATGCAGTCCAAGTAACCCGAGTTGTTATTGGAGTTATTACGTTCTAACGAGAAGAAGAAGTTGTTTTCTTCGTCTAGTGAAGAAGATAAAGAGCCGTTCGAAGACGAGTTTTGAGGACTAGTACCAAATGCTTGAATATCAGCGTTTTGCTGACGAACAGGGGTTTTGAAAGAAGCGGCGGGTGAGACGGTTTGGGGGAGAGTTTGTTTAGGTTGTTGATGGTGATGATAGTTTTGATAATGAGGATGGTGGTCGATGACAAACTGTGGAGAAGAATTTGGTAAGAAAGATGGGTTATTGTAAGGAGAGACGATGAGAGAATGGAGATTAGGGTTTGTGAGGATTGTGTGAACATCAGTTGGAGAGTAGACAAAGTTGGTTCGAGCTTGAGTGCCTCTCATTGAAAGAGCGGCTCTATCGTAGGCAAGAGCAGCTTCGTGAGCAGTGTCAAAAGTGCCGAGCCAGTGACGTTCTTTTGTGGTTGGATCTCTAATCTCTGCTGCGTAACGACCCCATGGACGTCTCCTGACTCCTAGGAACCTCCCTGGCTCTGCTTGCTTTGATCTCCGGCCTCGCCTCTCGCCGGTTGTTGCCGTGGTGGTTGTGGTTGTGTTTTGGTGGATTAGAGCAAAACCCATTTGAGTTTGGGATGTTTCAAAGGGTTTATTATGATCTAGGGTTTTGGAGGTTGACATGATGATGATGATGATGATGATGATGATGATGATGATGATGAAATTGGTTTCTTGTAGGGTTTTTTGTGTTTGAAGATATGTTACGATGAGTTAAAATGGTTTTTATGTTTTGTTCTTTGCTTGTCTAAAGATTGATGAGTGTGTTTGGGAATGGAAGTGAAGTGTTGTTATAAATAGAGAGACATTGAGCTTGATGGAGAGAGATAGAGAGACTTCACTTTTGATTCAACTGCTTTTAGTAGACTATCTTTTGTTTCTTTTATTTGTTTTTCTTTTATCTCTCTTTCCAAAGATATTATATTTGGGCTTCAAGAACAAGAACAAAACATTGCACATCACTTGGATTCATATTAATTAATCAGCAGAAATAAATTAAAACACATTTAATGACTTGTTAGTATTTATTTTTTCTACTAAAAATAAAAACTAGTAAACGAAAATTAATTTAATCTGTTTTCTGCTGGCCATTACAATTCAGTGGTTAGAGTCTTAAATTTAACTGTGTATACAGTATATACTATAGTATACGGATGGCTACTGCAAAATCTGGAATGTCACAGTAACCAATCTTGATTTAGAATAAAGAACAAGAAAATAAATACAGACTAAATCATAAATAAACTATTGGCTGAAAGTAAATAGTTTTAACTATGATGTATTTATTCCATCATGCTATTTGAATCTTTTATTTCTATGGGATCAAGCTAATTGATTAACTCAAATAATCTGCTTAGTGGTCACGTGCAATATGGATAATAACCCTACATATCATAGCCTAAAGGTCAAGGGTCTACTTAAACAAAAATCGATATATTTGTTAGAGTTAAATCCCCTACCCGATTAGTATAAGGGTATGTTATTTATATAAAAGGTAATATGCATTGCTAACTACAGTAGGGCTGCCTAATCATTTTTTCTTTCTACTGAGGTAGATTCATGAATTTGATTTTCTGACAAAAATTATCAATAATTTGAATATTTTTCAAAATCAGTAACCTTTAATTTTCTCCCAATACATTTTTGTAAACATACCAAATGTTACATCGAATGAGCAAGCGTTTTTTACATCATATTTAATCTGGTTTCGTTTGGTTTAAATAATATAAGGACAGTTTTAATCTAAATTATTTGTAGAAGCCCCTGATCAAATCACATGGTTACCCGCATATTAAGCGTAAATAGAAATGAGAATACATAGTTTGTCATCTAGTAATGATTTTTTCAATGGGAGTGGTTAAAGAAAGACATGATGAACCAAACAAAACTTAAAATGCATATAAAGTACGTATAATTTGGTTTTAATTTAATATCTTAGTGGGCAATTTTGTATTGGTGTCCTTGTATGCAAACAAGCGCAAGTCAACAACAATCTTAGTCTCTTTGTGTTTGTAGTTTTGTAGGATTGTAGCTTCGAGTATTTATTAGTCATATGTGATTGCATTTACAAATTAATGTCTTACCCGACAACAGATATATGTGATGAAATCAAGAAAATTGTGCATAGTCAACTGTAACACTTTAACTTAGAAGTCCAAAATCTAGTTAAAAATTCAGAAATGAATTTGAGCTATAACTTTTAACTTTGGTTTTAGAATAGAGACTTAAACTAAATTTATCAAAATAACCAGAACACTTAGAGCATCTCCACTGGTAAAATATCATAAGAATATATCATCAAATATGTAATCACTATTTTTTAGTTTAGCTCAATTAAATAATTAAATTTAAAATTAGAATAAAAATGAACCAATTACAATTGTCCAAGTGTTATGAGAGTTTTTTAACATTGTTTGAAGAGTATCTCATTTGAAAACTCCATGTGTTTTTCTTTCATCTCTTTTCTTGATTTTATTAAAATTTTAATGTTAAATACCCATTGAAAAACTTCCAATGGAGGTGCTCTTACGTTTGAATCGTTGGTTTTGTTTTTGTTACAAAATTTCATGTTTGAACTGGATTTGCTTTCAGGACGACATGGAGAGATCAGTTATAGAGCTCATGAATTTTATGTAGACGCCTCTCACAATACATTTCGAGTTTGAAACATTTATTTGGACCATGAATTTTTTTTTTTTTTGGTAAAAAATTTGGACCATGACTTATGTGATATATATCACACAACAGATGACAACTATAGTTTTAGCAACAATTTTGCGTTGGTGAATATAATATTTACACCAGCTGCTTTCTTGATACACATACTTAGATGAGTTTGTGAGAAATTATGATTTTAAAAAAAAATATATATATATATATATATATATATTCTTTTTTTTTAACTGAATGTAAAATTAATTCAAACCAAAATTTTTTTTTAAAATAGATGTAATCTTTATCTGAAGTTCTGAAATTTTAAAACAGAGAAAAAATTCTAAACTTCAACGTGATTGAAACCAAATAGTTAAACCTTCCGCATATCTCAGGTCACGGTCTCGAACCGAAGATAATCTATTTCGAACTTGTTCGTCGATTAGTTGGATGAGTCGAGAGGGAGAGATTAGAGATTCACCGTGTCTTCTGCAATTTCTTTTCCGCCAAATAGAGTATGCCATAGCTTGAAAGACCTATCGTAGAAGGAACAAGCGAATGAATTCTTCCGAATCATTGGTAAGGAGCTGAATAATGTCATCCCATTCCATCGTGTAATTAATGGCTAAAGGTTTCGGGTAAGGGCAGACCAAATCTCCTCCGAATAGCGATAACTGAAAAATAGATGGTTTCGGGTTTCGAATAGATCATGACAGAAGATACATGAAATTTGAGCTCCAACATTCCATCTCAACATACGATCACCCGTCGAAAGTCGATTTTTTATTACTAGCCAAACCATGAAGGAGTATTTAGGTGTGGCTTGTGAGAACCAAATACTTTATACCATCCCTGAATTGGATGCATTAATTGGATTTGATTCCATGTCCTTTTCGTGCTGAATTTTGGTTTAAAGTTATCTTTTTTTGCCTCCATAAAACGACATCCTCTTCTAGTGATATGCCTTTTTCTCTCTGTTTTTGAATTGTATCGTCAATGTTGTTGAGAACCTGTGTTCTGTGACATATTCGCCGATATCGAGAGAGAGCATTAGCTACTGAAGAGTTAATCTCAATACCCAAATCAATACAACCGCGAGGACCCATAAGATCGGTTAGCCTACAGAGTGGAGACCATATATCGTACCAAAATGATGACAAATTACCGTTACGAATTGCTACTTTCACGAAAGGAGTTGCAAGATCTCTGAATTTTAACAACTTTTTCCAAGTCTATGAGTCTAGAGATCTTGATATTAAAAAAAAAAAAACAATTCAAATGTCAAAAGTGAATAGGTTAGCAAAAAAAAAAAATATATAACTAGTGCTTGATTTTACCCATATAACATTATATATGAAAACTATGTATTTTCGAATTTGTTTTCTGAATCATTATAATTAGTTTGAGCTGCGGATAAGAAAAACCAAAATTAAGAAAAATATTTACCATGTAACGCCCCGACTACTTATGTTCATTGGTGTGTTTATGTCTGTTTTTTCGTATATAGATTTCATCCTCAGCTCATCTGATAAGTGTTATATTATTTTAATTTTTTAAAAAGATTTGTCGACTGACATGCAAATAACGATTTAATTTTTTGCAATGTATTAAAAAAATTCCCGACATACCATTCATTTTAAGATTGTTATAAGATAGAATACGCTTGTAATTAACTGCGAAGTTTTTTCAAGATGAATTATCGAAAATTTATTATGATATTGATAATCTAACTAATTAGTTTAATTTATTTGTATTTTTTTTTTGTTAAAGAGTTTAATTTCTTTGTATTTTCTTGAAAAACGAAATATTATGTCCTATTATAGGACCAACATGAAGAAAAAAAATTGATGGTCATGAGGGAGTGAAGCGAAGTTGTATTAAACTGCCCAGATAAGGCAACAAGGTAGACAACTTCTTCGAGTTACTTAGATTACCATTATACCCTTAGGCTTTTACGTGACAAGTAGTTAATCAATGTATATATCCTTTATCTGATCAAACTTAGGCCTTTTTACCTTTACGGAATTTATTGGCGCATAAGCTAATGAAAACAAAAATACCTTGGATTCATCTTGTTTTCAATATGAATGTGTCACACTGAAATTTTTTTTTTTTTTTTATCAATAATGTAACACGTTTAATAGGTGAAACACCAGAGTGTGACCAAAAAAAAAAAAGGTGAAACACCACTAATATATAAAAAAAAATTGTGTTTATAATTCAGTCAAATGAGTTTCTATTGAATAAAGTGGAGCCATGTTTTTCGAATTTGAAATTGCATTTTAAAAGATCTACGAGTATCTTCTGAAACATTTTGGTTAGAAAAATTGCGTTGATCCCCTTCCTATTAAAAGAGAACTACAATTAGTGGGAATGATTATTTGTTTTAATCTTATTGGCTCAAAACTATGACTTGTCATGGAAAAATTATGATATGTCTATAGAAAAAGATGACATAGATTGAATCTTTAATTATTTACTTAATATAAATTTTATCACAAATTAAATTAAAATAATTAATTTCGAAAATTAAAATTTATATTTCGAAAATTTGTTTATAATAATCATTCCAAAATTCTTTTTAAAAACTACTATTTTATGGTTATAGTTTCTTCTTTCAAACTTTTAAAAACCAATTTAGAACAAAAATATTTTTAAATTTTTGATAATCTATTTACAAACTTTTCACTCTTTCGCAAATAATTCACAATATGTTACTGCATTAATTACAAACATATTCATGCAAAAAAAAAGCAAACGTGGACCAAAATTCAATTCTCAAGTTAATATATGTTTATATTAACATAAAATATTTCAAATAGCTACCTCAATAATATCTGATTTTTTAATAAAATAATAGAAAATCAAAACAATTTTTTTTTTAAGTATCAAAACAGTGAATATGGATTATATTTTAAAATTTTTAGTTAAGATTTGATCTTTATTTGTAAGTTTATTCCTTATAGAATATTACTCTATTTAAATTTTTTGAATGATTTTTCTCCTTGAATGAAAAAGCAAATAATATGGAATACACGAACTACTTAATTTGAAAATTATAAGTTTGTGGTTTAACACTAACTATCTATTGATACACAAAAATTAATATTCTTATAAGAAAATATTATAAAAATGAGAAAATCTCTAACAATAATATTAAATATGTTAGTTAAAGTAGAAAAAGTATATAAAGAATATAATCACAACCAAAATATATATATATATATATATATATAATATAACCCAACAATAGTCCATTTTAATTTAAATATAATCATGTTTTAATTAACAAAAAACGTTTTAGCAAAAAAAACAAATTAACCAAAAACGCTTCTTTGGTAACAGAAAATATGCCATAATTTAGTGATTTTAAAAACTCACAACTTTTTGAATCTTCAATAAGAACCGAAATTTCCGTCAAAACTAAATCTTTTGATCCAAAATTTGAAGATATAATATATGTTTTCGGATTCTTAGCAACCAATAATCTATCATCAATATACCCTCTCGAATATTTTTGAGATTAGCATAATCGAATTTAGCTCCGTAATATTTGCAAAAGATCAAATATTTGAAAAAAAATAATAATAATAATATATATATATATATATATATATATATATATATAATTAGATAGTTATGGCTATTAAAGATTATGGAAATATATACAAAATGGGTAAAAAATATACTCAATTAAGATATTTATTTTTCTGAAAAGATTTGGAAACACCAAACCCTATTTTTTTTCTAAACTAAATTCCCCTATATATACCTCAAGCTATGGTATGTCTTTTATCCATTATTTCGATTGTGCTGAGTTTTTTTTCTTCGTTCATCTGTTGCTTTTATTTGTATGCATAATATATTATATCTAATCAATTCTAATTTTTTTTCTTTGTTTTTGTAGATGTTCTTAAATAAGTTCTTTTGATTTGTGTTATACATGAGGTTTTGTTCTTCAACAAGGTATATTTTTTAATTTTATTTTGTTTGTATGCATAATATATTATATCTGATCAATTCTAATTTTTTTCTTTGTTTTTGTAGTTGTTCTTAAAGCAAGTTCTTTTGATTTGTGTTATATATGGGTTTTTTTCTTCAACAAGGTATATTTGTTAATTTTATTTTTTTTTGCTTTGTAAGTTTCATTATTTTTGCTTGGATAGATTTAGATATATAAATATTTCTTTTTCTCTGTTTTTTTGTTTGAAAGTTATATTTATTTTTATCTTATATAATGATTATGAAATATGTTTTTTCTGTATAACCGAAAAACATACGATTAATTTTAAAATTGATCAACGTGAATATCTAACATATGAGATTTGGTTTTAGAGATTGATCAGAGGCGTGATGTGATATAACATTGTATCTTTTTCTCCTTCAATTCAAGTGCGTTTTTGCTTATTTTCCTTGTGGAATCGGTTTAGTCAGGCCTCGACTCACTATTTCCTAATAAGATAAAACTGTTTCATCTATCACTAAATTTTCGATTTAAAGTAACTAAGCCTTAATTTTATAATAAAACTTTTCGAAAGATTTTTAATCCCCTTTTATAATTTTATAAAAATTTTAAGGATGATAGGTAAACTATTATTATTTTATATTTTTATAAACTTTTAATTCTATATCCCAAAATTGAATTATTATTATTTTAAATAGGTAAATTTCTTAATTAAACTATTATTATTTTTTAACTAAATGAGTAAAGAAGAAGATGCAGATGACCGATAAAGGCTAGAAATGCAGATTATGACCATTCATTTCTTCTAATTCATGTGGTCTTTCTCTAATCAAATTTTTAACACAGTTTTTTTTGTCATAATTAACATAATCATTATAAACTCCCAAAAATAAAAATAACAGTTTTCGGAAATATCAGCAACAAAATAATGAATTATGAAGTTTAAAAAAAATTCAATTAAATACAATATGAATAGATCTTCTATTACATTCAAAGATTTTCTACATTATAAAGATTTTTGTTATTTAAAATTTATGGAATTTGAATAAAAAGCTACTCACTATTATCTACTCTTTAATATTTTTGTTCGGTTCTTAATTATGTTTTTTTTATCTCATCTAATTAGTTTTCTGAATTTAGATTTTGAGATTTTAAAAAAATAATACAAACAAAAAGAAGAAGAAGACGATGAAAAAGTATAAATAAAAATTAGAAAATTTGAATTATACAAAGAAAAGGAAAAATAATGAAGAAGAGGAAAGAAAAATAAGAAAACAAATCGAAAAAAATGAAAAAAATTAGATAAAAGAAAAGGAAAATAAAACAAAGAAATACAAGTAATAATAGATGAAGAAAATATGAAAAAAAATAAAGGCACAAATTTTTTTTTAAATATGCATGTAATGTTTAAAAATAACAATCATTCATGTTTATTTTTATAAACAATAAATCGTATTATTTAGATTCCAAAATTTATCTATTTCTCTAAAACGTTTCATATCCGCACAAAAATAAAACTAAGCTATTAATTGATTAAGTATTCAGTGAAAAGGTCAAAATTTATTACTTATATAACAAGTGATAAGTGTGTTATTCTTAGGTTTGTAATTACCTAAGAATGTTCCTATTCACTACAAACATGCGGATAAAAAAAGAGTGTTAACTCAATTTTACTTATTACCATTGTTTCTATTTTGATATCTTATCATATTTTTAACGTGTGTGTTAAAAACTTTTGATGTCATATGATATAAGCCACGTAAACCAAAAAGCAAATTGATTAGATTTTAATGCCCTTTTAACCGAATGGGTTACGGTACAAAAAGTGTGATGGACTCCTTGTATTAAGGGTTGGAAATGTGACATTTGTTGGTAAGCTTTTTGCACATTGCTAAATGGCATTGGGAATGAAAATTATAATCCTTTTTCTTATAAAAATGGGTCAAACCACTAATATTAAATACCAATTATATATATATTGGCTCTTTTAGAATTATATCTTTGACTAATACAACAGTAATATAATTGTGGTCGGACCACGATATGTAACCGTAGTCAATATCTTCCGGTCCAGCCGTTCGCGTCTTTCCGATACAACTTACTAAACACAACAAAATTAACGCTAATGATATCTAGTTTCACCTTGATAAAAGTTTTATGGAAAATTTATACTAATGGATAAGTTATGAGGTCGAAACCAATTATGGAGTAGTATATATGTAACTAATCAATAGTATAGGTAGGAGTGTTTTGTATCAAAACTGTATGAAGTTTTTAGAGAAGATTAGTTCGTATCCAGAGATTACATAGAGTTCTCTAAAATGTAATGATTAGAATAAAGTAGTTATTGCTTAATTTAGTGAATTTATTAATAGAGTTCATCCCTTTTAAGAATTGGGGTTAGAGACAAGCTTAAGCTATATAAGAATCTGAAGACCCTTGACTCCTCCACTCAGATTTTGAACGTTATGTGGGACTAACCAATTCCATTTGACTATCTTCCTGTATACATCATATTTTACGTTTTATTGTTACCACTGGAATTAAAACTAGTGATAATGTTATTAAATCAACTATAGTTAATATTATATCTATTTTTTTGTGTGGTCTGCACATCCTACGGGGACCGAGCATGAGACGGGTACTATGAAAATTTGGAATACCTGTTACCCGACATAATCATAACGGTTATTCGACCGATTACCATTATCCGTCCAATTGTATTATAATTTATTTTATTATTAAAATTAAGCAATTTATATACTAAAAAATGAATGAGTCATTAAAAAAAGAATCTCGTAATAGGCAACATGTAGTTCAGAAAATATAAATTACAAATTTCAAAACTTAAAACTTGTATCCATCATCTCTGAAATCATCGATGAAAATTCAAAAGCACAAAAAATTGACGTTGCGAGTTTTATAATATACTATATATATTATATAATTTATTTTATAACTAAGTTTTTCAAATATTAATGATATAGAATGCAAATATTTACGGGTCGGATAACAAATCGAATACTAGGACGGGTAACGAGACAAGTAGTTAAAAAAAATGATACGTTTTATCCGACCTTTACCTGTAGGTATCAAAATTATAATACCTTTTATCCGACTCGAACATTATGGATATCCTATTTTCCAAGACGAGTATGAGCCAGATAACATGTAAAGCTGTAAAAGATGGGTACGGATATCTGTAGCCAACCCTAATCCAACCGTGATTTTAAAGAAAATAATAGAATTTGAACTATATAGAACTAGATTCAACATTTACGTCAAGATCATCTCCTCTAAAAAACTATATCATTTTCGAAATATTTTTCCTTTAGTTACATTAAAATCTATTAAATAACATAGTGTTCGCAATGAAGAACATGTGTGTCATGGGTCAAAAATACTCATGAAAGTCTTGTAGTTCACTAGTTTTGTTATGTTGCACGATATAATAAATTCCAAAATAGATGTACACATTTTGGTTAATAGGTTGAAAGATTCGAAGTAAAATTAACCCTAAAACTCGGCAGAAGCAAAGTTCTTACCGATATATTCCTATAATAGATGTACACATTTTGGTTAATAGGTTGAAAGATTCGAAGTAAATCTGAATTAACCCTAAAAACTCGGTAGAAGCAAAGCAAAAAAAAACTATCTATTTGAATTTGTGTGTGTTTTTAAATAGGGTTAAAAAAAAATCACATAACATAAACATATGGTAAACCCAATTTGCAATGCGCAAGATATTGGGATTGCACTATTGCCTTTTTGAACAATTTTGTGCGAAATCTTTTAGTCAAGTTCCATGTGATCGAGGCTTTCTTGGGTTTAGGAATGAAGAATTTCTTCACATTTCTCAAAAAAAGGCAAAGAAAAAAACAGAAATTTTTGAACAGCTATTTGAAAAGCCAAAAGCTTTTTGTTATGAAGTTTTAAAACCTTGTAATTTATATATTTTCTTTTTGTGTCAAAAGGACATCCCCGGGATTTAGGGGTAAAGGTTGTCTTAGAAGAAACTTGGACTTTGACGAGAGTCCAGACATCGTGACCGAAAAGCCAAGTGGGGGCTTCACTATTAATTTGCTATTGAGTTACATATCTCCGATTAATATAAGGCATGAGGATTCAAATTAGTATCCATAGTTACTACTTATTATAACTAAGGCACTAACTAGTAACTCATTAATGTGTAGAATTTGAAGAATTTATATAATTTATAGAATATTGTCACCAGTTATCGTTGAAGAATTTAATAGAATTTGTAGAATTCTACAAAGTTGAAAAATTTGTATAATTGATAGAATTGGTTCAATAATCACTAACGGACAAAAATGAAAAAATTTGTGAAGAAAAGTTGGACAAGTGGGAAACGTTCACGTGAATAAAGAGACATTTTTCATAATTGAAAGAAAACATTCACGGGAAACATTTACGTGAATAAGCAAGCCATTTGGTTATAAAATCAGATTGACCGAAACAAACACATTCATGCTCTGGTGAAGAAAAAAAAATTGAGAGGCTGGAAAAATAATTCACTTTTGCTACCGAGAAAAATCGAGTAAGTTTGTATTATTTGTGTATAATTCATATAACGTTTACATATATCATCATTTAATATTTATAAGAATATTTTTTCATACTACAATATTTATTCCACAAATAACATAACTTAACTGAGTTATATATTTTGTTAAGTATTTTTCAAATACATTTAAATTGAAGAGCATAAATATTGTTATAATTATTTCTGATTAAAAATTTTAGTTATCAATTTTTAAAAAAAATTTAGTTGCATCTTCTATATATTAAAAGAGAAGCATTTTGAGATTATTTTGCTTAGGTGTCAAGTCCTCAATTTTTCTTAACATTTTTAATTTAATTAAATAAATTAATTAACCTTTGTTATTCCAATTCCCAAACAACTCTAATCCAAAAAACTAGCTAACTTGATTAATGTAAATTCAATTGCCAAACAAACTATAAGCATTATTAAATATTATTTTTTGGGGTCAAATATTTCTAATTCTTTAGTAATGGATGGTACTCATTGTACAGTAATGATGGCTGGTGCGGATGCGACTCGCTTTTATAACAGACATTCACAGACAAGCATTAATGTTTTGGCAATATGCAACTTGGATATGTTGTTCACTTACATATTTGTTGGATGTCCTGGATCTGTACATGATGCAAGAGTTTTATCATATGCAATGGAGCGTGACCCAACTTTTCCAACTCCTCCGTCCTCGAAATACTATCTTGTAGATTCCGGTTATGCTAACACGCAAGGATTTTTAGCTCCGTTTAGAGGTCATAGGTATCATTTACCACAATTTCAAGATGGTTCCTCCCCTATAGGTGCAGAAGAGTTGTATAATCGGTGGCATTCTTCGCTGCGCTCTGTAATCGAACGAACATTCGAAGTTTGGAAGAAAAAGTGGAGGATTTTATCAGAGTTCCCAAGATACGATGTCGAGACACAAAACAAAATAATCATAACCACAGCTGGACTGCATAACTTCATTCGCCTGTCTCAAATTCCAGACATTGATTTTGATGATGCTTTGCATACTACTGCAATCCCGCGAGAACATATTAATAACAATGGAGAAAGTGCAGAAGAAGACTTTCTACATAATCAAGAGAGAACAACAGCAGGAACTCGTATGCAGATAATACGAGAGGGAATAAAACAACAAATATGGGATGCATTTCATTAATGAACTACTGGGTTCGGATATTCGGGTTCAGTTTTTTTTCTTTCAAAATGTAAAATGCTTTGAAAATACTAAGTACTTTTTAACTTTTTTAATATAGTATAAGTACTAGTATTTTGCAATTTTTTTGTAATTGGTCAATTATTATTACCATTTAAGTTTGAAAAAAAATAATTACTTTTTCAACATTAATTACTTTTTAAAAAAAATTCTGTAACTTCAGCAAATAAAGCAAAAATTCTCCTGTTACCATTTAAGTTTGATATTATTCAGCAAATTCTGCAAGAAATCAACAGTAATTCAGAAAATTCGGCAAATTCAGCAAAAATTCTGCGGTTACCATTTAAGTTTAATATTATTCAACAAATTCTGCAAGAAATCAACAGTAATTCAGCAAAAAATTCTGCGGTTACCATTTAGACCCTAAATTTGTCTATATTCATAATAAATTAAAGTTGATTCAGCGGCAAATCCAACTTGTGAATTTTTTTCATGTAATTTTATGTATATACCATTTATAGCTTTGTAGAGTTTAGTAAAAAATTTTGTATGCATAACTATCTAGCTAACTAATCAACCATAGTGTAGTTTTTTTTTTTATCACTAATGTGTGTTCTATTTTTCGAAATTGGTAACGGATGATGATATAGTATTAACATATTTTGGTTAATACTAGACTAAGTTGGTTATGTGGTTTAAAATGAAAAAATTATAATGTTCTAGTGATTCCTCTTTTGATATTAACCAAGTGTACACATTAATTATCTAATGTTTTTAAGACATTTAGTTTTAGTTTTTGATATTTCCACATTTTGGTATTATTAAATATTTTATCATCTGTTTTGGGTATGGATTGTGCTACCTTTTTCAAGGCTTTGATGTTTTGAACTTTACATTCCGATTTATACATTTCATCTTTAGAGAAAAAAAAAACGTTATTTACCATCTGTCAGTAATCAGAGGATGATCCTTTTTAGTTTTTTACTACGCTCGTGTACAATAAATTAAAAATTATACTTATCAGTTCTAGAAAATTTATGTAATTGGAAAGTAAGAAGCTCCGATCCTTTTGATTACTATTCATTGTTTTTTATTAAAGGCAGGTGGTCAAAACCCACTCGTGGCACCTAGTGCGACGTAATACATCATCATCATTTCCTAATTTATGTTCGTGCTCTCCATGTGCCTCTCTTTCTCTTCACTCGATCTCTATCTATACATGCATTTAAAAACATTAAAATATTATATAAAATATAATATAATTTCTTACCATAACAATAGATTTTAGAAATATTTGCAAGAATACCATTTTTTATACCCACATTTATAGAAATGTTATTTTTAGTGTCTATTTACAAAAATGTCGCTATTTATGATTTTTTAGAGTTTCAATCTTAAAATTTCAAACCCTAAAAAATATTTTGATCCCTAAAATCCCTTAAACCTTCAAAACTAAACCCTAATACAATATAGTTAACTCAAACATAAACAATATAATGAATAAATAATTTTTAAAAAATGGCATTTTTATAAAGATTATAAAAATGTGGTATTTTTGTAAAATGACATTTGAAAAATGACATTTTTTTTTAAATTTCTCTAGATTTTACTAAAACTACATGATCATTAAAAACCAAGTTTTTGAATAATAAAAATTTAAAAAATCATCAAACTAATAACGATGAATTTCACTAAAATTGTTAAAATTGACAAACTAATAACAACAAAATATAAATTTATAAAAATCATTAAAAAAGAATTTCTCTGAATCACCCCTCTTAATATGCTATTCACAACTAAACCCCTGAAAATTTGTGTTTGTATTCCATTTTTCTCATATTAATCTTTGTATATAAATTCTTTCAAAAATTGGTAAAGTAATTCACATTTGAAGTCTTTTTTTGTTGCAATAAGGTTTTAAATTCCAAACAAAAAAATATAGAAAATTCTTAAGTATAAGCTTAAAAATTTGAAATGATATTTTATATATTAATTACATCACTAAATTGACAATTATTAAAAATATAAAATATTGAATATGAATATTAGTTTTAAATCGAAAGATAAATGTCGAACTCTCTTGCATCATGACACATCAATTATTTTCTATGTTTCATTTTAATTAATTTTTTAGAGATTTTTTTGTTTGATTTTAAGTGATGTTTAAGCTTCTATGCAAAACTATTGTGTTTTATTGTTTTTGACAATTTGAATTATATATATTGTTTTTTTTTATTGGTGAAATCATTTCAGAATTAATAAAATCATGTTCTATTTTGAAAAAAATGAAAAAATTGAAAATAAAATAATTTCTTAATCTTTGTGTAAAAATCTTAAACATCAATTAAGGGGCTTCCTTTGTATATTTGGATGGTGCATCTAGATGATGTATCTAAATGATGCATTTAATGCATTTGACTGTTTTTGGTTTTTGAATTTGGATACTTTATCTGGATGTAATTTATTTTGTTTGGTTAGTTTATGAAAATTTGCATCTGCATCTCGATACATTTGATATCCAAATGACTAAAATGAACATGTCTCCATTTTCCCACCAAAATCGTGATTTACAATTTTGGCGAAAATCCATAATTTTACGATTGGTGGAAAAATATAATTACGCGATTGGGCAGTTTTGACAGGAAAAACATAATCTCACGATTTTACAATTTTGGCAGGAAAATGGTATTTCGTTATTTTTACGATATTTAGAGAAATTTTTTTGTGTAAATCTATGATTTTTATATATTAAACGAAAAATCTATAAAAAAACTAACATCATTTGTTATAATTGTAAATGAAGGTATTTTAGATATTTATAATTTTTGAAAAAGTTATCTACATCTATATGCACATTTAAACTCATCTGAATTTACATCAACAATTTTTTGAATTAGTTTTACAAATACAATTAGATAATCTATCTGAATGATGTGTTTAATTTAATTGAACTAAAACAAACATCCTCTGTCATCTGGCTATCTGGATGTACAAACAAACATACCTAATATTGAAGAAGAGAAATGTATCTCTATTTTTTTTTATAAATTGATTGTATTTAATTAAAAAACGTTTTTATTGTTGCCAGACTATTTCTCGTATTGGAAGTTTTTGTTTTCCCATTTTCAAATTTCTTTTATTTTTCATATTTCCAATTTTTCGATAGATTTTTTTTATTTCTAAGTGCTAGATCACATAAAATTAATTATATATATATATATATGTGTGTTTGTACTCTAAACTAGTTCAGTAATAGTTGAACATATTGTACAAGCTTTCTTTTATTAATCAGTAACATATATAATATCTGGGAAATTGCAAAAATGCCAATTTTTATGTGTATATTTGCAAAAATGTCATTTAGAAGTGTTCATTTGCAAAAATGCCACTAATTATAGATTTTTAAATCTTATATTTTAAAATTCTAAACATTAAAAAATGTTTTGACCCCTAAACTTCTCTAAACCCTCGTAACTAAACCATAATAGAACATAATTAATCCAAATATAAATAATATGAAGAAAAAATAATTTTGAAAAAATAGCATTTTTGTAAAAATTTCAAAAATGTGGTATTTTTGTAAAGTGGCACTTGAAAAATGGCATTTTTTGAATTTTTTTTATAATATAAATATCTTTCAAAAAAAGAAAATATTTTCTCTCCGTTTCAAAATGTTTGATGTTTTAAAATAAAAAAATTATTTCAAAATGTTTGAGGTTTTAAAATAAAAAATTATTTTAAAATGTTTAATTTTTTATATTTATTATGCAATTTTTATGAGATAATGATGATAAATTGTAAATTTCAAGATAAATTAATTGATTTTATTGAATTGTTATTAGTTTAAAGTTATGAAAAATGTTTAGTACAAAAAATAATGTATTTATAGTAATTTTTTTTTTTAATATGCGTGAAAACTTTAGAAAATTAATCATTTTGAAATATAGAGAGTATAATATAAGCTTTCAAGGGGAAAAAACATATACGCAGAAAGAATGTTAGTAGTATTGGAAAACGACAAAAAAAAATCATATATTGGAAAAAATAATTAAATATAGATACGCGAACTCGAAGAAATCGAAACACACGGAAGCAAACGTTGCAACTTTTAAAACCAAACACACAATTGCATACTTCGCGAAGATTCATGAACCAATGAGTGAGAGACACGTAAGCTAGAAAGAAGCCCCACCGAACCTAGTACGCACATACTATGTGGGACACTGTCGATGACACGTAAGACACTGTTGCCGCACGAAACCAAGCAAGCGTGCGACCAACTAATGTTATGCTTACGTGTCGTGATCTGAACGATGGGAACCGTGGGAGCCACGGGTGAGAAGTGATTGTCTGTGTGGTTGTGGTGTGGTCAAAAAGAAGATCTCTCTCGTACGGACCGTCAGATTTTTGGATTGCACGGCTGATATTAAACTGCCAGTCATCTTTTTCTATTAGCCTTCCCGATTCTTCTCTTCTTGTCTTTTATTTTTTTTAAACCGGGAATATCGATCCGGTTTGATTAACCGATTTGAATACCGGTTTGCTGGACTATTACTAATCTCAAGTCACAACTGAGAAAATGTTAAAAGATATGATTTAATTGTTTTTAGCTGATACAACAATTGTAAAAATGTCATTTTTAACGTGTCACTTTTCAAAAATATTATAATAAATTGTCCATTTATAAAAATATCACTAATTATGGATTTTTAAAACTTAAATCTTAAAATTCTAAACCTTAAAAAATGTTTGATAAATTTCAAAAAATACCACTTTTCAAGTGCCACTTTACAAAAATGCCACACTTTTGAAATTTTTACAAAAACGCCACTTTTTCAGAATTTTTTTTTTTATATTATTTATGTTTGGGTTAATTATGTTCTATTAGGTTTTAGTTTTGAGTGTTTAGGGGGTTTCAGATGTCAAAACATTTTTTAAGATTTAGAATTTTAAGATATAGGTTTTATAAATCTATAATTAGTGGCACTTTTGTAAATGGACACCCCTAAGTGGCATTCTTGCAAATGTGCACACAAAAAATGACATTTTTGTAATTGTCCCAAAATGTTTTGACCCCTAATAAACCCTAAACCCTCAAAACTAAACCCTAATACAACATAGTTAACCCAAATATAAATAATATAATGAATAATTAATTTTTAAAAAATGGTATTTTCGTAAATTTTTTGAAAATGTGGCATTTTGAAAAATTTCCCATATATTAATTGATGAGACACTTGGTAAAATATCCTAAGTGTCAATCATTGAAGGTTTTAAGAAACACGTCATTTAAATTAACCAATAAAAATAATTCCATTAAGACATGTCATGGTGAAAATTTTTTACATATTCTTATTAATTTTATAACATATAAACTTATTATTTTAGCAAAAAAAAGCCTATTAATACATGATTTACAAATCTATTCAACTAAATGTAATATTTAGACTTACCGTATCATCTATTTTTTTTTGATATATAAAGAAGTTTCTAATTATATATTTGTAATACTATTATTTATTGTGCATATATGTATTTAGATTAATATACTATATATAAATATTTTAATTATGATGTAGTCTATTATACATATATAACTATATTTGCAAATATTTATAGATTTCATTATTAAAAAACATATATTGTTTTTTGTTTGTTATGTCTGACAAATTCATATAAATTTAAAATTTATCTGATGTATCGCATGCTTTATAATTTACACGAATAATAAAAATTAACTTTTCACATAAAATATATTGAAAATTTAACTTTATTACATTTATGCACGATACATATTATTTTTGTACATTTATAAATATTAGAAATCATATATTTTGTCAATTGTCATACACGTTTAAATATTAAAATCGATTAGAAAATATATTTTAATCATTTAAATTTCACGTTTAGCATGGATCAAAATCTAGTGCACTTCAAATTTAAATACACATATATCATGTAATTGTATCTTCATTAACAATATAAGAATGAAAATTATTGATTTCGGGATCTGTAACCAGTTCAATCCAGTGACTGGAAATGTAAATCCGATTTACTTCTCGGCTTGGTTTAAGAAAAACTCCCAGAGAAGTAAGATGGTTCATTTCCATTGAGGCCATCTGACTGAGTCGGTCGAAGTCTTGTTTGAATCTGTAGGACGGCTCGAGCCATTGGCTGAGTCATGCCACACTAACTCCATCTATTCACACACACACAAAAATTGTAAAAACGTTCTTAAACACGCTCTTTCAATAGACAAAAGATTTGAGAGAAACTCATACAAACCTCTCCTACAATCACGGTATCGCCTTCTTTGACGCCCATATTCCTCAGTGATTTGTTCACACCACAAGCATCAAGCACGTGCTGAAACCTTTTGTCTGAATCCATGTACCTATCCAAACACATGTCGCATTGGTCAGTGCACTTGATTAGTTGGATCGAGTGCAATCTTGGCTGTAGTTCTTTTTAACTCGTACCGCCAGTTAGTCATCTGGACAAACCGTTGAAGCCCGGCTCCAACAACATGCCAAGCCCTGGTACCACTATCGCGGAAGATCTCAAACTCATTAATAGCTGCTCGTCGTTCCTTATCTATCTTCTTAGCCACATGGTCCAGATTCTCATTCGGTAGATCAAACAACCCTACAGCCACGTTAGAAAAACCCCCATCAATACACTGCATAAGTTCGGTTTCATCTTTTTTATAATGCCAAATTAAAAGTAGAAAAGACCTTCAGGTTCACCGTTGGCTTCTCTGTACTTCTTCAGGAGTTCATAAACACTGGAAATTACTTCATGTGTGCCATCTCTTTGTACGGCGCTCATACAAAAAGGTTCAATCCCGCGGGCACGAAGAGTTTCCTTAAACATTGGCCACTTCTCATAAGCATCTGGGAGGTCCATTTTGTTGAATGCCACTACGTAAGGCTTCTCGGCGATCTCAGGACTGAATAGTTCGAGTTCGAGACGAACAGCTTCAAACTCAAGTTCAGGTTGCGGAGCTGAACCATCCACGACATGTACCTTTACATAAAAAATTAGGCGGTTTTTAAGCAAAACAAAAATAAAGTATAGAGCTTGAATCGAAAGACAGTTGTTTTACCAGAGCTGAACATCTCTCAGTGTGCCGCAGAAACTCATGGCCTAAACCGAAGCCTCTGTGCGCTCCTTCGAGCAAACCAGGAAGATCTGCCACCACCATTGTTGAATCATAATCAAATGAAACCACGCCTAGATTGGGAAGTAACGTGGTGAATGGATAATTTGCTATAGTTGGCTGTGCGGCACTTATCACGCTCAACAACGTGCTTTTTCCTGCATTTGGGGCACCCACAATCCCTACGTCTGCGACCAGCTTCAGTTCCAAGTCCAGCCACCTGCAAATTGTAAATGTATATTTCTGAATCAGAGAGTTCCCAGAAACAAAAAAAGAAATATAAGACTACATAGTAAATTTCTTAGAAGGCAAACAGTATGAAAGTGATGGACTCTAAGACTCCTCAATCCAATCTAAAGCCATCCCATAAAATTATATCGTTTCATAAAACGCAAACATCCATGTATCAAGAGGAGCATTACTACTTGCATAGTCCACAATGGAAGATTTCAATAAGTCCTGTGATCCTTATGTTTATGAAAATTGTTTTATACTGAGCAATTGCTTCTAAGATGATTTCATCTCAGATTAACCTTATAGCAAAAAAAAATTCGAAGGAAGAACAACACCACCATGTATAATTGAAGCTTCACCAAACAATAGAAACAGAAATCAAAGTTTGTCCTAAAAAAACAATGAAATTCTTGCATCCTTAAACAATTTTAGCTTCTATGACTAGTTCATCCTTGCAGAGCTAACATATGTGGGTGGAAAACGAAGCCATTTCAGAAACTCTACTACTTGCCGTGAGATAAAGTCCCAAATTTTTACACCTTACTACAAAATTCTCTCGTTCCTAAACCTAAGCTCGTTCCATCAACACCCTAAAACTAAAACCAATTCTCAGAAATGAAGAGAAGAAACACACTTACATTTCAGGACCTTCTTCACCATTTTCAGCAATCCTAGGAACTTTATTCATCCCCGACTTAAACGAAGCATTCCCTCTTCCTCCTCTCCCCCCAGGCAACATCAATGCTCTCTGTCCCGGATACAGCAACTCCAGAAGCACTTCTTTTTCTTCCTCCTCTTCCCCTGCCTCAATCCCAACCTCTTTAGCCTGTCTCACCACCGTCCCAGGAGCCACTTTCACCACAACATCAACACCTTTAGCACCACTCTGCATCTTCCCTCTCCCATGTTCACCACGCCCCGCCCTGAAATGCACACTCTTTCGAAACGGTAACAACGAATTCATCGACCCATCAACCTCTACATAAACATTCCCTCCTCTTCCTCCATCTCCACCTGAAGGTCCACCAAAAGGAACAAACTTTTCCCTTCTAAACGCAACCACACCGTTCCCTCCATCTCCGGCTTTCACATATATCTTGGCTCTATCGAAACACCTCATCACCGCAGGAACACCTTTCTCCTTCACTCCACTCCCATCCTCTTCTTCTTCTTCCTCTTCACCTGAGTAACATAAAGCTTCTCCATCCTTAAACCCAGATTTTCCAGTATCATGTTTCTCCTCATCTGTTTCATCACTATACTCGAACACTTCGTCTTCGTAATCATCATCATCATCATCAATTGATTCTGAATTTCCTTCAAATACATCTAATCTTCTGTAATTTCCCCATATATCATCATCGTCGTCTTCACCATCTTTCTTCGCCTTTTCTTCATCGTTTTCCCCCAAAAATTCAAAATTTTCCTCGACTCTTGCGACATTTGACTCAGATAGCTTCACTTCTTCGGAATATTTTAAGTAAGAGGAAGAAAGAAGAGACAAATCGGAGAAATCTTCCCTGGGAGGAAGACGCGTATAAGTAGTGGCTTCGCCTCCTCCTACGGCGTCAGAAACCGGTTGGGTTTTGTCACCGCCGCGAGATTTAAGCTCGAATTCGCGTTGGAGATTGGTTTTTTTAGGGTTTTGGGTTTTTCCCGAGACTTTGCTAGGTTTAGCGAAGATCTTCTTCGTCCTGGTGGGTCGAGCTAGAGCTTGAGGAGTGAAGAAGAAACAGTTTATGGATATGGAAGCCATTTTTTATTTTTTTTTCTCTCTGGAAAAACGATTTAACGGGAATACACATACACATCTGATATCTCGTATTAAATTTTGATTTTTTAAAAGTTTCCGACAATTTTAATAATTGGTAAAGGTAATGGGGTAATAATGAAAAGTACAATGAAACTGAGGACTTATATTGCAAAAACTGAAAAACTTTTTGTTACCTTTGAAACTTGGATCTCGAAGATCAGAGAGTTTGAAAGAGGGAGAGAGAGAGAAGGCTCCTCTAGGGTTTCTGCAGTTCCTGGTTCAGTTCTCACTCTCCGCTTTAGGGTTTTAATCTCTCTGCTTTACCATTTTTGGGTCGAAGGTTGTGACGATCTGCGTGATTAGAGAAAATGTATAGCGGATCTAGCGATGGTGAGAGCCACGACACATCGACGCAGAGGAAGATCCCACCGGCGTCTTCGATGCTCTGGGTCAGAAATTTACGACGGTATATTGGTTCCGGCGCCGGATTAGGATCCGAAGCTCTAATGGGTAAGTCCTTTTTTCCCGGGTTGCTGCGTTTTTGGTTGTTTGGACAGTCTCTGTAGTTTCAGATGATGTCAAAGATTGAATCTTTCCTTTACATTTTCTCCCAGGAAATTTGAATTTTCAATTGCATTTTCGAGTTCGTTGTGTATCTGTATGACTAAAGCTTCTTAATTTGGAGCCGTCGGAGAAAATGTAGCTCTTTCTATGTGTTGGAACACTATGTTAACCGTGATAAAGTCTTGGTTTTTGCTGTGTTTGGTAAAGGGTTTGTTTCGATTGTTTTTGCAGAGCTTGAGACGAAAAGAATCTTGCTCGAGATATTTAAAGATAAGCAACAAAAAAGCCAAGAAGCAGGCACAATACCGAGTTTCTACAAGAAGGCATGTTCCTTACATGGATATTTTTACTCTTTAAGATGATTGTATTTGTATTGTTGCTACTGCGCAGCACTATCCTGTTACAATCTTGCATTGTTTCACCCTTTGAAAAGTTTATATTTCCTTTAGAATTTGTATCAGATGATAAGATTTTGTTGCTTATCCCGTTGTTCAGAAACCAGAAGAAGGATCGATTAGTCAAAGGGTTCAGAAGCTTGCTAAGTACCGCTTCTTGAAGGTATAGAGATTCTTCATCTTTTGTTCTTATTTCTCAGAAGAAGTTTAATGGTTTTGCTGATTTTGATATGTTGGTTAATTCCACAGAAACAATCGGATCTTTTGTTAAATTCTGATGATTTGGCTGCTATGTGGAATTGTTTGAGAGAGAACTGTGTGATTGATGATGCCACTGGTGCAGAAAAGGTACATGCATCTTTCGTATAATTTTGTTCTAGAGCTTAAATTAAGTTTATCTATGTTGGATGCTGATATTTGCTGAGTCTTCTCCATGTAGATGAACTATGAAGACTTCTGTCACATTGCCTCTGTATGTACTGAACAGATCGGCCCCAAATGTCGGCGGTTTTTCAGCCCATCCAATTTCATGAAATTTGAGAAGGATGAGGCTGGGAGGATTGCTATTTTACCATTCTATCTTTATGTGATGCGCACGGTGAATATCTTCGTGTCTTTTTATCATTTGATGTCTTTGGGTCACAATATTGTATTGTGGCTATATATCATCCTGTCGCATAAGCTAATTATAGGGCCTTTTTCAAGTCTTTTTAGTTTTACTTGTCCTTTACTATAACCAACTATAGTTTATACTTGTTTTGATCATCATTTGTTCAACACTGTTCAGGTGTCACTTACACAAGCTAGGATTGATATGAGTGAGCTTGACGAAGACTCTGATGGCTTCCTTCAAAATAATGTAAGTACCCAAAGTGGCTCTAAACCTTTAAGTTTAGAATTGGCCCACAAAGCTTTAAGGATTCTTCCTACCCGCAAGGGGTTCTGACTCTAATCTGAGGTTCTTACAACTAGTCTACTTGTTATTATTATAGGAAATGGAGAGCTATATTAGCGGTCTAATCCCTAACCTGGCACAACTTAGGGATATGCCAGAGGCCTTTTATCAAATGTATTGCCGCATAGCTTCACAAAAGTTCTTCTTCTTCTGTGATCCCCATAGGCGAGGTAGGTGCCAGTGATATATTATTATGAGGCAAAGAGAAATTTTCTTGACCTAGTGTTTAGTTGTGATGTGTCAATGCGATCTTCTTTTGGTTACAGGAAGAGCCTGTATCAAAAAAATACTGCTCAGTAACTGTCTGCAGGAACTAATGGAATTGCATCAGGTCAGTTTAGATGAAGGATGAGTGAAATAGAACTGTGAAATACATATATAGCTTTCCAGTTTCAGAAGCTACCTTTTTTTCCACTTGCATTTACTGATTGTTCCCCGGATACGTCATTAGGAAAGTGAGGAGGAAGTCACAGACACTGAACAAGCTGAAAATTGGTTCTCTTTGACTTCAGCTCAACGCATATGTGGTGGGTGGGCTATTTTGTCTCGACTACCTGCAGATAAATTGGAAACAACTCTTGTTATGTCTTGTGAATTTAGAGTTTCTCTTTCTTGTGTAGATATGTTTCTTGCACTCGATAAAGATATGAGTGGAACGCTGTGCAAACAAGAACTCAAAGAATACGCAGATGGGACCCTAACTGATATTTTCATCGAAAGAGGTAAAATCAATTGATTTTTGGTCATTGTATAATTCTCTTGGTAGTGAACTATTGATAGTCACCAACAGTGGTAGAGACAAGCGTAACTATAGTTTTAGAAGTAATTGGGTATATACAAGTTTCTCCTTTGTTTCTCAACCGACTAGAAATTTAGAAAACAAAATTCCTCATATCCCCTGCTCTTTTGTAGTATTCGACGAGCATGTCCGCCGTGGCAAAAGCGTGATAGATGAGCAAGTCCGCCGTGACAAAAGCAGCTCAGGAAGTTTCCGGGAAATGGACTTTGACAGCTTCCTAGATTTCGTTCTTGCTTTGGAGAACAAAGACACTCCTGAGGGTTTGACATACTTATTCCGATGTCTTGATCTCCAAGGGAGAGGCTATCTCACCACTGCTGATATTCACTCTCTTTTCAGGTAATGATCTCTATCAAGTGACTGGGTCTGATTGGTTTTTAAATCTTTACTCTTTAGTAGATTTTCTCTGAAGAAGACTCTTTTAAATATATCAACCATGGAAGTAAAGAAGGGGAGCATCAAAAAGTTGTGATGTTATCTGATACAATCTTCCTATATAAAAACTCTGCATTTCCTGCTTGCGGAAGCTGAGTTTTGTTCCGCGGGTCTCATATCTGCAAAGACACCACTAACGCATATGAAGCACACCTTGATGTGTGATATTTCCACTGTCTCTCTTGTAAATTAGTGTCTCAAATCTCATCTTTAAAACTTGCAGAGATGTTCACCAGAAATGGATAGAAGGTGGGAACTATGAACTGTGCATAGAGGATGTTCGGGACGAGATCTGGGACATGGTGAAACCGTCTGACCCGTTAAAGATCACTCTGGCAGATCTCTTGGGATGTAAACAAGGTGGAACCGTTGCGAGCATGCTTATAGATGTGCGTGGCTTCTGGGCTCATGACAACCGTGAGAACCTTCTTCAAGAAGAAGAAGAACCACCTGAGGAAGAGTCACAGTGATAATGTTATTTTCTGTCTTAAAAAAGAAGCTAATCATTGAGACCCGATTGTCCGGAGAAAGACCATAAGTCTCATCTCCACTCTGATGTGTTTTTATGTGTGTAAGAAGCTTTATCTGGAAAACTTAGTCGGTGACATTTAATGAAATGGAAGAGAACAAAAAATGGCTGTTTATATTGTAACTAGTCGTCTGATGAAATCTAGTTTGTATTCTTTACACGTCTTTTTTTTTTTTTTAATATAAATCCCCAAAACATTACAAACACAGATTACAAACTAGAAGCCTAAGTTTCTTTTAACAATGCGTGGATTCTTGTCTGTGATTTTAGACATGGAAAGGCTTCCTAGGTGTAGCTGCTCTGTTCTCCAGGGAATATTGTAACCTTTGCTTCACATGAAACACTTCAACCTGCATTCGTTCTCACGTTTTCAGAAACGCAAACGAAATCGATTCTCAAGATCCTCCTACTTAGAACTCTTTTGGAAGTCTAGTGTGTGATTTCCATTAACTGTGGATTCAGGGATTAACAAGTGGAGGATTGCCTACTTTTATCGATGTTGGGAATAGTTTACGTGCGCCTGCTATTGTTGAAGATAACTTCCATGAATATCAGGTTTAGGCTTATCTAAACCAAAAGTGTTTTGTTTTCTAATGTCAATTTTGATTTGGTTATAACTTGAATGGGTGCTCTCTAGTGCTAAATGGGAAACGGTTGGTGATGATACTTGGACACGGTTGTTCCCAAATCAATTTCAAAAGTCATATCCTGGATACTGTAAGTCATTCATATTTTGCTCTCCGATTACATGTTTGTTTCCCAGGTAGCTTGGCTGAGTAGAGTTTTTATGAAAGATACTGGTTGTGCGTGCTTTTTACAGGTTGACAGTGGATGTATTGAGCACCTATTCCCAACCCTTACGAAGAAGGTGATTGGGATGTTCTAATTGCTGATTTTCTCGGCGTGGTATGCCAAAAATTACATTTTTGTCTTTTTCTTTTTGTCATTTCTTTGATTCAGTGAATGTTTACAGGACCATGCAGGGCACATATTTGGAGTGGATTCCATTCCATCCCAATGATTATAAAGTTGGAGCAATATAATACAGTTTAGAGGTAAATCTCTGTTAACTGCGGTTGGTTATCCCCTGTTAAAGGTTGCAACGGAAATGAACCCATCTTATCATTAACTTTCACCACTGTCCTTCAAATCCTTTAAAAAAAAAAAGAAAAAAAAAATACTAGTTAGCATCCTCATGTTTAAATTTTCATTTTAACGTGCCTCGTCTAGAAAGTCATCGTTATATTGGAGAGTCAGGCTGACCCAGGTGGTTTGCATGAGAATACTGTGCTTATCATATTCAACAAAATTAACTTAACTTTTAGTTTAAATTTCAACCGGTAATTAGTTTTGCTATTAATTTTGTTACTAGGGTGGAATATTCTCAAGCTGAATGAAGTTGAGGTACTGAAGAAGGCGATGTCGCCGGATGATCCCCAAGTCCTTGACGAATTGAACAAGGCGATGCGTGAGTTTTCATATCGATTATATAAATAAACCCATACCAGATCTTTATTTCTATTTGATCATAATAATATAATATATACTTTGCTAAAATAATATACTGTAATATATTACTCAGTCGATTTCATGTTTACCATATTAATTTATTTATTTTTAATACAAGAAGGATGATTAAGTTAATTAATTCTACTAATTGGACTCAACAATTCATTGTTAATGTTTTGATTATTATTAGTTAGATATGAATTTTGGAAGATTTCTATGGAAGTTTTCGTACATTCAACCAAAACATCATCTTATGACAAAACATCATCTAATTTTGTAGCATCCATTGGTCTCAATTACTACTAGTTTAGTAGAAGTAGTATCCGTTGATTCATTAATTCGATTCTTAATTTCATCTTTTGACTACGTACGATATAATTAATTCTTAATTTCTTCTAGGGTCTGTGCGGAATGACGGCAATGTCGTCTCTTTAGATGAAAAGATATCGATAATGTTGAACGTGGTGAAGGTAGTATTGTTTCTGCTCGGAGGGACGGAACGAAAGGACGAGGAAGCCGCAATTGTTGATATCTCTGCCGAAGAGGAGCTATACATGCTGCGAAACCTCACCAAGTTTGCGGGATCCCTCATTAGATCACTCTCTCTAAACAATGTCTTCCTACTCGTGAAAGCGTTTTTCAAACGTTTACAAACCGGCCGGGTCAGGCTCGAAATAACACTTGATTAATCAACCATTCTCAGTGTTAGAAAATTACATTTTGTTTATTACTTCATCTGGTAAGTTGCTTTTGAATAAGATGAACAAAATTTTAACATACACTAGGTGATATTTTCTTCCGAATTTCTATCTCATGCATTTTTTCCGAGAACATTTTATCTCATTCCTATTTTATGTTTAATTTAATGAAATTCACATGTGTTTTATCGTGTTTGTTTTATTTGAAATTTCTATCTCATGCATGTGTTGTTTATTTACCACATTTTTAGTCAAACAGCGAAACCTTATAACCGAAAACAAATGAGCTACCCAATTGCTTTTTTTGTCTACCATGGTTACTGTGTTCATCTTGTGTTTATGGAATATGAGAGAAAGCAAGAAGCAAGCTGGTCGATGTTTTCATTCTTCTTTTCTAAGACAGACTTGTGATTTTCTAGTCACTTATAAATTGTAAAATAGGAAATTTCCTTCCTTGTATATATATTAGTCAGTCTTTGTCATTGTTTTTTCTCCTCCTTTCGTTTTATTTTCCTTCTGTTAATTTTTCTTTTTTCTTGGGAACTATTAGATTTGATGTATTATGAATTACTGGAAAGGGATCCCGTTAATATGCGGGTAAATACAATAAAAATAAATAAAATAAAAATTATAATTAGGAATCTGTTGAATTTTAAAATACTATTTAACATAGATCCTAACACCAGTAGAAGTCAGTTTATATTATAATTCTCATGTTTTAATCGGAATTTAAATTATATTTTTAATAACACAAAAATATATATATTAACCCATTATGAATATTTATGAATTTTGTGATAGAAATAAAAACAATTAAAATAGTGTCAAAATGGGTAATCCGACCCAACCCAACCCGAACCCATATGGATTCGAGAATTTAGTGGACGGATTTGACCCGATCCATTTATTATATGAGTTGAATTTCCATACCCAAATCCAATAACATAAAACTCGATGGGCTAATGGGTTATATGGGTACCCATATACAAATTAAATATCATAATAACCTAACTAAAAAAAAACCATAGTATTATAAATAAATCTAACAAAAGTTTTCAACTTTCAAGTAACAAACTAAAAAAATATCATTTTAAGATAAATAAAAACCATAAAACCGTAAAACCAATAAAATCAAAACCATAGATTAATTTTAAAAAACACTTCAATCTTTGTTTGGTTCATCTGCTTCCTCCTAGTCATCGTCGTCGTCGTCATCATCATCATCATCATCATCATTGTCATCATCATCATCATCATCATCAATTTGGATAATATTAATAGCTAATATTAAAATCAATAAATATAAATCTATTTCTTTTTATTTTTATATGAAAAATTCGTGGGTTACCCACGATTCTAATGGGTTTACCCATTAAACCCGTAACCCTAATAGGGTAATCCACCAGAACCCATTTATTTATATGGATAAAAAAACTCAACCCAAACCCGCTAAAATTTATGTTAGTTATCTCATAAAAACTACAAATAATATTGTGAACCATTACATAAGTACATGATTGATAATTGTATTTTATCAATGTCATCGTTTTATTTTTCATAAAAGTTTATATTCACCAAAATTTATAGAGTACTAGAAAATGCTCGCTCGTTGCGCGAATCTTGTTTCATAATTTTATTAAAGTTATTTAATTAACTAAAATAAAATATATTATATTTGTTTGAAAAATCTACTTTATGTATATATTTTTATGTATGTTTTAATGACGTTATGGTATCTTAACGTGTTAATATTTTGTTATTAAAAATTAGCTCTTTTACTTTTTGTTTATATTAATATTTTTGTCTTAGTTAATTTTTTATGTTGATGTAAATTTCTTCAAACTATATATATTTTTGTTGTAACTTTTGATCTCTAACTTTTATAATGTTAAACTATCGCTTAATAGTTTTTTTTTGGAGACATAACATTCCATTTATAAAAAGCTATCACAGAGTTTGTTTATTCTTTTTTTGTTCTTAATCTATAAAATTAACGGAATAAAAAAGCTCTCTTGTAAATGAAAAAATATAAAACAATTTTGTAACTTTTGAATTAGACGTCTTAGTTTATCAAAAAATATATTTTATTCTAGATTAGTTTAAATAGTAGTTTTATTACATGAGATATCATTTCCCATTTACAAATTAATATCTTGATTTTTTTTATAATAACATTTAGTTTTTGTTTGATCTAAAAGATAAACCTATTAAAATTTTATTTAACTATACTAATTATAAACTTTTTGATTTTTAGTTTTTTTTAGAATTTGGAAAATAACTTTTCAAATTCCTCTAATAATTGAATATGTTGAACAAAAATATAATTAATGTATGTATAAAATTTTTAAATTGAAAGGTATAAAATCTAAATAAAATATGATGTGTCAATAACATGTGGATGCTTAGGTGGCTTCATGAGAAGAGATAAAAACTTTTTTTTATAGATATAGATTAACTTCATAGTAAATAGAATATTATTATTTTTAACTTATATAATTTTTAATATATACATTTGGAGAGTAACAATGGCGTCATAGGTCGAAAATTTCTATTTTCTTTGCATTGTTGTGTATATTTTTATAGATTCTTTTTATTATTTTATTTTTGCATTGTTGTGTATATCTTTAAATTTGTAAATTGAGGTTTCTATAACCTTTCTAATTTTTGTTTTTCCAATTTATATACTTTTTCTTTTATCATTCGTCTTTTTAATTATTTTAATCGACATTTTTATTCTGGAGAAATTTTAAGAAATGCCTCTTTTCAAAAATACCACATTTTCAAAATCTTTGCAAAAATGCCATTTTTTCAAAATTATTTTTTAATTATATCATTTATGTTTGGGTTAACTAAGTTGTATTAAGATTTAGTTTTGAGGGTTTAGGGGTTTTTAGGGGTCAAAACATTTTTTATTGTTTCGAATTTTAAGATTTAGGTTCTAAAATTCATAAGTTGTGGTATTTTTGCAAATGGACAATCCAGTGTGGCATTTTTTCAAAATGGCACACCAAAAATGGTATTTTTGCAATTGTCCCATTATTCTGTATGAATTATTTGTCTCTTATGGTTTATGTAATGTGTATATTTCATCTTAAATTTTGTTTCTTAATTAGTATTGATAGTGTTTGAAATTTTACTTTTTATTATTTGATTAGTAACTTGACAACTACTTTCCATTTTAAATCTTATTTTTTTTGACAATCACCATTATATTAAATCAAGTTGTTACCGATTATATGGTTTCTTTGACGGGCCATCATAATTGGAAATGTCTGATTTACATGAGAATATACATAACCTCGTGTTCGACCTCCCTTTGCAAGGGAGTCGGGCCGGACATTACTACTCATATTTTTCTTTAATAATATTAAGTTTTAACACATTCATTATCTGATCAATATTAGATACATGTTGCATTCTTGTGAGATGTAATTTTGCTTACGTGTCATACTTATATAAACATGCATTGCAGTAAATACTTTTGATTTTAAAATTTATAACGCCTACAAGTTGATAAATGTAATTAGAGTCTAAATTACGACTCGCACAAATATTTAATATTTATTTTATTATTGTATCATTTTATATTTTATTAAATAGTCAATTTATTATATATATCTCATACAAAAATTGTCTCATACACGTTATTATATTAGCAAAATGATACTTATAATATGACATCTATTTTTGTCTTTAACTATTTAAATAATTTGAAATGGAAAGAATGTATTTTGTAATATAACATATTTTTAGTATGACGGTTTTTTCCTTTTTGTTGATTAGTCTATAATCATTGTTTAGAATATATTCTTTTTTTTTTTAAAATTTTTAATATTTTGTTAATATTAGCACATGTCACTATCTAAATTAATAATTACATATGTCGTAATATGGTGAATTACAATTTCATTTACGTGTCACTTTCTCATCGTACGTATTCTCTTTTATATAATAAAATTATGTTGTACAACATTAACAATGTCCCAATCTTAGAGAAAGGGATCCTTGGTAATGTGTACATTTTAAGTGTTTAGGAAATATGACAGCTTTTACAAATTGTTTTTCGCCAAACATAATTTAGAGTCTTTATTATTTGGATTCCGTATAATAAAATTTTCTAATAAAAATAGATAATTTTTTAAAACAAAATTATATTAGTTTTATCCGTATATTATATTATCTCGTAGATATCTATCTAGTTAGAAGTATAGCTCCTACTAAAAAAAAAATCTAAGAGACAAGTGTAAGGTACAATGGAGAAATGTAAGACATAAGAGACAAATGGCAACATTCATAGATTCATCCAAGATATGTACATATAGTATCCAAATGGACATAAATACAATTTTTATAAAGTAATTGACATCGGTAAATGACTTAACGTTAAAATATTATGTTATATAAAGTTTAAATATTAAAATGTAATATTTTAGTTAGATTAAATTAGTAACACATGTATTTATGAGTTTAAGTTAAAAAAATTAATATAAATATGTAGAAATTTTCAACATGGCATATAAAATTAATTAAAATATTTTAATTGATTAATTTAATCGATTTGCCTTTTAAAATCCATTGAGTGAAACATAAAATATTTTTCACCTAGTATCCCTTCAATGAGGATTCCGACCAAACCAAGAGGAATTAAGATACGAATTGACTTGGTATGGAATCTTGACCCAACATAGATGCTCCGAGAATTGGATTCATTCCAAATGCACTTTTGGTTTGGAAGATACTAATTTTCTAAACCAGAATATCTCAAATTTACCTTATTTGAAACCTTGGAACATTAAACCACAAAGGCACATTTCTATTATTTTGTGCGCATTCGGATTCTAAAGCCCTTACATCATCAAGACTGTTCCAAATGCGCATCACTTCCTCCCCAAGTTGTTAAGATACAAAGAGCCTCAAACTTTTCTTATTTGGCTGATTTTATCATCAATTCTCCAACGGCTAGTTTTCATCTAAACTAGGCAGGTACCCGCTAGGTTGCATGGAAACTCCGTCCGAGGTGCGTTTCCCGTTTCAGAAACGTTTCAGAAACCGAAACTCTTGGAAACTCCACGGAAACGCGTTTTCTAAAAAAATTAATTTGGAAACGCGTTTCCTAAAATATTTTCATTTGGAAACTCAATGGAAACTTTAATTCCGTTTTGGAAACGTGACGAAAACTCGTTTCCTAGAAATTTCAAATTGGAAACACAACGGAAATGTTCGCTTTTGTTTTGGAAATGCGATGAAAAATTGTTTCTTACGTAATAATTAAATAGTTTGGAAATGTAAGCATATATTTAATACTTATAGATTAAAAACAACAAAATTATGAAAGATTCTGTTTGGTTTAGAGGTCAAAAACAACAAAATTATACTTTTTGCTTTTGTTAAGCTATTTAATATTTATGTATATAATTTGTGTTGTACAAACTGTTTTAAATCTTGTTTTTGATGTTGTTGATTCATATATATATATATATATGTGTGTGTGGGCGTTTCCAAAACGTACTCATTTCCTAATATTTTTAGAAAAATCGTTTCTACGTTTCCAAACGTTTCATTTCCACGTATCCGTTTCCATTTCTATGCAACCTAGGGTACCCGTACCTTGTGCGGGATCCATATATAGAAAATTAATAGTTTAAGATTGTAAATTGAGAATTAAAATTAACACAAAATTAATTATTTATTTCGTGTAACGAACATATAATTTTGGGGGGCGCTTAGTAATGGCTTTCACTGCATACTTTTACTTTAGACTTTTGGCTGCAGAGATTTTGGCTGTTAGTGCTGTGGCTGTTGCTTTAAATATTAATAAAAGCTTGTTTGGTAATAAAATATGTAGAAGCTGTTATGACAGTTATTTTAATAATTATTTTTAAGTAAGTCCAACTCAAATAAGTTTTAAAATAATCGTTGATATAATGAAAAATATTTTGTGTAGAATTACTATAAATAATATTTCTTTTTCCCCAAAACTCATTCAATCAAAGAGAGTTGTTTTATGGCATCTCTAACCCACATCTATTTTTTTTTTCAAACTCTATTTTATATTAAAATCTACTCCAACCCATCTCTATTTCTACCTCTGTAATAGAGAAAATTATATGATTCCTCTATATATAGGGGAAAAAGTTTTGAATTATCATTAAGATACATTGGAGAAGAAATAGATGAAAATGCAATAATTTTTTCAATTCTAGAGTTAAAAATAGAAATATACATTGGAGATGGTCTTAATGATTTATCCCGTTTTTTCATTCATTTTGAGAACTTTTGATAATTTATTGATTTACATAACGGATCTTAAAAGAATAGAAAAAAAATAATAACAATTAATCAACCAAAATTTTTTAGTTATAAACTATATATCAATCTAAAAAAGGCTTGAAAAAAATTTGGGAAATGAAAAAAGAATAAATCATTTAAATTTATTTATTTTCTTAAAGTTAAAGTCTCTACGGAGAGACTTAAAAAAACAAGACAAAAAGCTTAAAGAAAGGCTTTACAGTCTTTAAAAAACATAAAGACAACAAATTTTAAAAAATTGTCTTTAAACACTTTAATGTTCTTTTAAAGCCTTGAAAAACTTCTACCAAGCAAGCTTTTGATACATTATCCAAAAATATAATTAAACAATCCAATTCCAAACTAATCAATATTTAAGATTATTTATAAGATCAGTATTGGACATTATTAAAAATGAAATATAATTTACCGATATGATAATAGACATATAATCTATGGTAACTTTTTCGTTATCTACACATAAAAAACATGTCGGATAATTTTGTCGAATACAAATTGTTTTGATTCCAATTGATGTGTCTCGAGACGCTTGATGTACTTCATATCGAGTTTAGCCTTTTCGTCGAAATCTTATCGTGAACGTTAATTGCTTTGCGTGAGAATAATAAATGTAACGACCGCGAACCAATTATGTATTTTTGGTTCGGGTGTCGATCGATACCAGCTCGATTTGAACTAGCGGATTAAGTTTTTAATCGCTCGGTTAGGCGGGTTTTGACTGAAAACCCGAGTTGTTATTTTATTTTTTTTTATAAAAGTCAAAAGCCTTGTTTTGAGGAACCCATGTTTTGGGGAGCCTTGTTTTGAGGAAGTGGCTGAAGTATTAATGAGAGGAATCAGTTTTGAGGAAAAGAGGTAGAGAGAATTAGTGAGTAAAGAGAGGAGGAGAGAGAGAGAGGTGGAAGAATCCGCCGGTTTTGGAGGAGACAAACGGTGGTGAAGATCAAGTTGGATCGTAGTGAAAATTTCAGGGTAAGTTCTCCACTACCTCATCTTGATTTAGGAAGAAACCTCTTGTCATTTGGTTGAGTATTCTAGGAATTATGGTCGTTTTACTGAGAGATGTTTCTGCAGCATCGCTTCTGCGATCAGTCCACTTCAAAGGACGATTCCCGTCGTTCTGTAAGGACCCAGCGGACGAGTTAGATATCATTGGAAATCTCTGAGTCTTAGCTTTCCACAAACACCGATTTCGGTTTATTCAGAGGTGACCTCCGTTCTCTGTGTGCTTTTGAAGTTAGTGTGTCGTTTCTGAAATATTTGTTCTCAATTCTGATCATCGAGTTTGCGAGCTAATTTTCCCGTCGAACTGCTTAGAGTTAGGTTACGTTCTATACACCTCTGTAAAGCTCTAGATGTCTAGTTTCTAGAACAGGTTTTATACCTTGATTTGGTTAATAATTCGCTGAGTTATGGTCCTTTGAACTTGGGTAGTTCGTGCAGTTTTTCTGCAATTTCCTGCGGTTTCGTCCGGAGTTGCTGTTTTCGGGGATGATTTCCCGGCGAACCGTTTGAAGTTAGGAGTCTTGCGATACGGTGTTGGAAAGCTGTTGGTGTCTAGTTTCCAGAGAAGTTTTCCGATCGTGATTTGGTATAGTAAGTCGCGAGTTATTCTCTTCCGAAACAAGGTGAGTGCGTGACCATGGTTTTGCGGGTATTGGTGTGTTTGATTGCGAATTGAGTTGATTTGTTGTTCGATCAATGCTTTTTTGGGGCGTTTTTAGTGTTTAGATCAACGTAAGTATCGTGATTTGTGGTTGACTTTACGTTGACTTTGCGTTGACTTTTCTGGGTTGACTTTGCGTTGACTTTTCGGGGTTGACTTTTCGGGTTGACTTTTTGCTTAATTGTGTTGTGTGGTGTTTTGATTGTTCCCTATACCCGTGCATCTAGCCAAGTAGATGGGATGATCGCTCCGCTGGGTATTTATGATAATACTCACGCATCTCTTATAACCATGTGATGCAGGTAAAGAGAAAATGTGATCGTGGAATCAGGGCGAGGAAGAGGAGATGATCTAGTGTCTCGTTTGTATTTATATCTATTCCGCTTTTGCTATTGTTTTGAATTATTGTGTGCTTTAATATTTATGGGGATATTATTTTGGGGGTTTTAAAAAACAAAAAAAAAAAAATATTGGTTGTTTCATTTTGGTATCAGAGCCCTTATGGTTCTAGGGCGGGAGAAAGTAGTTGATTAAATGTGTAGTCAATTACATGTGTTGAATTAATTGATTATGTGAGTTAGTCAATTGATTGCTGTGTGGGTTTGGAGTCCTAGATCATCTTCTCCGAGCCTTCCATGAGATTCCACGGTATGTGTTGTTTGACATTCTTGCTTTCTAGTATTATTAGTTTCTGCTTCCGATAGTGAAGAGAAATGGGTAGAGGTACTAGAGTTGCTAGAGGCAGGTCAAGGAGGCCGAGCTGGTCGTGGAGAGCGTAAGCGCGGGCAGGGACTTGTGAGTGAGTCTGCTGCCGCGCGGGTGGCCCAAGAGACCGCGCAGGAGCGGGTGGCTGATTCGCAGATGTATCAGGAGGGATCCGTGAGTGTGGCCACTGCGTGTACCAGTGTGAGGGCTGGTGGGACTAGTGAGAGTTCCGGGGTGGCCACTGCGTGTACCAGTGTGAGGGCTGGTGGGACTAGTGAGGGTCCCGGTGTGGTTGGCGTTGCGGCGGGCCCAGGTGGGGGTGCTGTCGCAGGTGTCGACCAGGATCGAGATGATAGTCTGGCAAGTCTGCTATAATTGATTCTGAAGCGGTTACCAGGTGGGGTACCAGCTCCGGGTCAGGCTCCGGGAGTTCAGCCAGGTGGGGCTGGGGTTCAGCCAGAGGTGGCAGGTGTGCAGCCAGTAGTGGCGGGTGGTCAGCCGAGAGGGGCTGATGTGCAGCCGGAGTGGCGGCTGTGGAAGAGCTCCCATCCTATCTTAGGATGATGGAGCAGATGCAGAGGATTAGCACGAGAGTTTTCTCGAGAGGTACTAAGCCTGAGGGGCCGATTAGCGGCGGATGAGTGTGAAGTGTAACTTCGATTCTTTGAGGTGTCCAGATGGATATAGAGTGGATCTGGCTGTGCATTATCTGGAGGGTGATGCGCATCTCTAGTGGAGAGGTGTAGAGGCCAGGGGGGTGCAGGCCGAGATGGTCTGGGAGGATCTCTTGGCGGAGTATAACGCCAAGTATTTTCCACAGGAGGTGGTGGACCATTTGGAGTCTAGGTTTCTGGACCTGACTCAGGGAGATCGGTCAGTGAGGGAGTTCGATGCTGAGTTCAGTCGACTTCTGGTACATGCAGGGAGAGGCATGGATGGCGAGGATGCCCAGGTTAAAAGGTTCTTGAAAGAACTTCGTCCAGATTTGAGGATTCGCTGTAGGGCGAGTAGGTTCGTCATGAGGGCGGAGCTAGTTGAGATGGCTGCTGCGATCGAGGAGGATCTCGGGAAGCAGGTTGTGGTAGTTAGTCCACTGGTGCAGCAGCAGCAGCCGAGGAGATCTCAGCAGCAGGTGAGTTCAGGCAGGGGCGGTAAGCCTGCGCAAGGACAGAAGAGGAAGTGGGAGAGCACTTTGGAACCAAGTTAGAGGGTTCAGGGTGGTCTGAGATGCTTCGGGTATGGGAGCATGGATCACAGGTTGGCGAGCTGTCCTAGGATGGACGAGTCTCGGGGTAGTACATTAGGGTTCTTAAGCACATGGGTTTTGTGCAGAGACCTTAGTTGTGGGCGGATGTGAGTCCCACGTGTTATTCGATTCGGGAGCTACAAATAGCTTCATTACTCCGGTGTGTGCAGAGGGTAGCTGGATCCGGAGCGATTCCGAGGAGCAGCCGGAAGTAGTCAAGGTTGCTGGTGGTAGGAGAGTCGGGCAGGCTCGTGGTATGGATGTGCTGGTGGCGGGAGAGTCGATGCCAGCAGATCTGATCATCAGTCCGGTAGAGCTGTACGATGTCATTTTGGGGATGGACTGGTTAGATCGGTACAGGGTCCATCTAGACTGTCGGCGAGGACGAGTAGTGTTCGAGCGGGAGACGGGGAGGTTGGTGTTTCAGGGTGTGAGACTGACTTCTGGGAGTCTCGTGATTTCAGCGATACAGGCCGAGTAGTTGATCGAGAAGGGTTATGAGGCGTATCTAGCGACGATAGTTATGCCGGAGACTGTTGGAGAGGTTGCAGTTGGAGAGATTCGGGTTGTTCGAGATTTCTAGGATGTGTTTCAGTCGCTGTTGGGATTGCCACCGTCGTGGTCGGATCCATTCACGATTGAGTTGGAACCCGGGACGACGCCGATATCTAAGGCACCTTACCGTATGGCTCCAGCAGAGATGGCAGAGCTGAAGAAGCAGCTGGATGATCTGTTGGGTAAGGGTTTCATCCGGCCAAGTGTGTCACCGTGGAGAGCGCCGGTGTTATTTGTGAAGAAGAAAGATGGGAGTTTCCGGTTGTACATCGATTACCGGAGACTTAACCGGGTCACTCTGAAGAACAGGTACCCTCTGCCACGCATTGATGAGTTATTGGATCAGTTACGAGGGGCTACCTGGTTTCCAAGATTGACTTAGCTTCGGGATACCATCAGATTCCTATTGATAAAGCAGATGTTAGGAAGACTGCTTTCAGGACGAGGTATGGACATTTTGAGTTCGTGGTGATACCTTTTGGTTTGGCGAATGCACCAGCAGCGTTCATGTGGTTGATGAATGGGGTATTCCAGGAGTATCTGGATGTGTTTGTGATCATCTTTATTGATGATATTCTGGTGTATTCGAAGAGTCCTGAGGAGCATGAGTTGCATCTAAGAGTAGTTCTGGAGAAGCTGCGGGATCAGAAGCTGTACGCGAAGTTGAGTAAGTGCAGTTTCTGGCAGAGGGAGATGAGCTTTCTTGGCCACGTTGTGTCTGCAGACGGAGTGTCTGTGGATCCGGCTAAGATAGAGGCTATCAGAGATTGGCCTAGACCGAGGAGTGCTACTGAGATTAGAAGTTTTCTCGGGTTGGCGGGTTATTACCGGAGGTTTGTCAAGGGGTTTGCGAGTATGGCACAGCTGATGACGAGGTTGACAGGTAAGGATATCCCTTTTGTTTGGTCTTTGGCTTGTGAGGAGAGTTTCGGGAAGATGAAGGAGATGCTGACAAGTACACCTGTGTTGGCGTTACCCGAGCCGGGTGAGCCATATGTGGTGTATACAGATACTTCAGGAGTTGGTCTGGGATGTGTGCTGATGCAGCAGGGGAAGGTTATTGCATATGCTTCGAGGCAGTTGAGGAAGCATGAGTGCAACTACCCTACCCATGATTTGGAGTTGGCTGCAGTGATCTTTGCACTTAAGATTTGGAGGTCTTATCTGTATGGCGGGAAGGTGCAGGTATTCACAGACCACAAGAGCCTGAAGTATTTCTTCACTCAGCCAGACCTGAACGAGAGACAGAGGCGATGGATGGAGCTAGTCGCGGACTATGACCTGGAGATTGGATATCATCCGGGTAAGGCTAATCTGGTGGCTGATGCTTTGAGTCGGAGGCGAGTGGCTTCGGCTCAGGAGCGGGATTTGGAGGAGTTAGTGAGTAAGCTCAGTACATTGAGGCTGTGCGTGATCTCACAGGAGCCGTTGGGGTTAGAGGCAGCTAACCAGGCAGACTTACTGAGCAGGATTCGGGTTGCGCAGGAGAAGGGGTTGATTGATGCTTCTAAGATGACGGGTTCTGAGTATGTGGTCTCAGCGAGTGGGATGATACTGGTGAATGGGCGGGTTTGTGTACCCAAGGACGAGGTTCTGAGGCAGGAGATTCTGAGAGAGGCCCATTCGAGTATGTTGTCTATTCATCCGGGGGCGACCAAGATGTATCGTGATCTAAAACGATATTATCACTGGGTCGGGATGAAGAGAGATGTAGCTAGCTGGGTTGCAGCATGTAACGTGTGTCAGCTGGTGAAGGTTGAGCATCAGGTTCCGAGTGGTATGTTGCAAAGTTTACCCATTCCGGAGTGGAAGTGGGATATGATTACCATGGATTTTGTGACAGGGTTACCAGTGTCACGGACCTATGATGCGATTTGGGTGGTTGTGGATCGTCTGACCAAGTCAGCACATTTTCTTGCCATCAAAAAGACCGATGGAACAGTGGTGTTGGCTAAGAAGTATGTGCGTGAGATAGTGAGGCTGCATGGGGTGCCAGCGAGTATTGTGTCAGACAGGGATCCGAGGTTTACTTCAGAGTTCTGGAGGGCATTTCAGGCTGAGATGGGCACTAAGGTGCACATGAGCACAGCGTATCATCCTCAGACAGATGGGCAGTCGGAGAGGACTATTCAGACTTTAAAGGACCTGTTGAGGATGTGCGTGCTAGATTATGGTGGTCATTGGGCGGATCATCTGAATCTGGTTGAGTTTGCGTACAACAACTCATACCAGGCGAGTATTGGGATGGCTCCATATGAGGCTCTGTATGGGAGGCCGTGTAGGACACCATTGTGCTGGACTCAAGTGGGGGAAAGGAGCATGTTTGATGCGGATTTTGTTCAGGAGACGACGGAGAAGATCCGTGTCTTGAGGCTGAACATGAGGGAGGCTCAGGATCGGCAGAAGAGTTATGCCGACAGGAGACGGAAAGAGCAGGAGTTTGAGTTGGGAGATCTGGTGTATCTTAAGGCAGCTATGTTGAGGGGTCCTAACAGATCCATTTCAGAAAATAAGCTGAGTTCGAGGTTTATGGATCCGTTCAGAGTGGTGGAGTGGATCGGACCAGTGGCTTATCAGTTGGAGTTACCTCAGAGTATGAAGGCTTTCCACAAAGTCTTCCATGTTTCGATGCTGCGTAAGTGTCTAGATGAGTCTGAAGAGGTGTTGGCTAGGATCCCGGAGGATCTTCAGCCCAACATGACGTTGGCGGCGAGACCTGTGAGGATTCTCGAGAGGAGAGTCAAGGTTCTGCATCGTAAGAGGATACCATTGGTGAGAGTCGTGTGGGACTGCGATGGTGTCGAGGAGGAGACTTGGGAACCAGAGGTGAGTATGAAGACGAAGTTCTCGAAGTGGTTCGAGAAGCAAGCGGAGGCTTGAGTGTCTTTTCTGGTTTTCAGAGTATGTACAGCGTGCTGCTGAGTTGTTGTTATATGTATTTTTGTTTGGGTTGTAACGATATACATTGTTGAAATTTAATAAGATGGGGTTTTCCTTAATATCTTTTGTTATAAGGCAGATGTTCTTATGTTATGACTTGTGGAGTCGTGGGTTGTGATGACTGGTAGGTCATGTGATGGCTGGGAATGGAAATTCTATTCGGCTTAAAGCTGGTTCATGTTCTAGGAGTGGCTAGAAATGAGCTTATTCATGTTCTGGGAGTGGCTAGAAATAAAATTCGTGTTCTAGGAGTCGCTAGAAATGAAAGCTTTATGCGAGTCTTATTAAAGCAGGTTCATGTTCTAGGAGTGGCTAGAAATGAGCTTGTTCATGTTCTAGGAGTGGCTAGAAATGAAATTCGTGTCCTAGGAGTGGCTAGGAACGAAGGTTTTATGAGAGTTAGAATTTGTCTATTCCTAGGTAGAGTCGGGAAAAGAGGTTTTATGGAAGTTAGAATCGTCTTTTCTCGGGACTCTGTGGAAACACCCATGTGGGGGTCACGGATGTGATGATATTCCGGGTAGGGGATGTCATAAGGTAGCCACAGAGGCGATTCCAGTCGACAGGTACTTATGATGCATGTTTCAGAGTTTTGCTCTAGGAAACGGGTGTGTTTCCTGCATACTGAGGGATAGTGGTTCTCTCTAGGGGCCGAGTGGGGTCCTTACATATACTTTGAGGGACGGTGGTTCTCTCCAGGGGACGAGTGGGTCCATGCATACGTAACTCAAGGGGTGACGATCCTGCGAGTGAGTGTGGTGTATATTAGCGATGAGTATGAGTTATGAGCAGTAGCATCTGAGCGTGGTCATGAGTATGAGATTGGATGAACTTCGGGGATCAGGAGTGGATCTCAAGTGGTGCTGACCGGGTATGGTCAGGATTTCAGCCGTGGTGAGACGGTGCAATGAGGCTAGTGTGAGCCTAGTAAACTCGGGGATCGGGTTTTAGTTTTGGCTGAGGGCCAGGGTTGTGTTGTGGACGTCAAATCTGGGGTTATTATTGGAGTCTGGAATTCAGTTCGGACAATCCTGGTAGCATATGTTACGCCGATGGTCGTACATGTTCTTGTTTGATTGTTGTACGATCATTTGGTCCAACGCGGGGTCAACGGTTGGTCGGACATGTTCTTGTTTGATTGTTGGACGGTCAATCGGGCAGCCCTAATCTGGACCATGAGGCGTGCATTGTTGATGTTCCGGATGAATCTGGGCGAATTTTAGGCGAGAGTGTTAGCCTTAGCAGGACGGGTTAGGGGATTCGAGTGTTATCTCGAAGGATACTGGCCGCGTTCGGGTCAGGTGGTGGAGACCGTAGCGAGACGGTGTTGTGAGATTCGAGGGTGATATCGAGTGGTGTTGGTCGGATTTGGCCAAAAATGTAGACCGTAGAGAGACGGTGTTGCATGATTCGAGGACGAATCCGTCTTAGTGGGGGAGAATTGTAACGACCGCGAACCAATTATGTATTTTTGGTTTGGGTGTCGATCGATACCAGCTCGATTTGAACTAGCGGATTAAGTTTTTAATCGCTCGGTTAGGCGGGTTTTGACTGGAAACCCGAGTTGTTATTTTATTTTTTTTATAAAAGTCAAAAGCCTTGTTTTGAGGAACCTATGTTTTGGAGAGCCTTGTTTTGTGGAAGTGGCTGAAGTATTAATGAGAGGAATCAGTTTTGAGGAAAAGAGGTAGAGAGAATTAGTGAGTAAAGAGAGGAGGAGAGAGAGAGAGGTGGAAGAAACATCTTGTCATTTGGTTGAGTATTTTAGGAATTATGGTCGTTTTACTGAGAGATGTTTCTGCAGCATCGCTTCTGCGATCAGTCCACTTCAAAGGACGATTCCAGTCGTTCTGTAAGGACCCAGCGGACGAGTTAGATATCATTGAAAATCTCTGAGTCTTAGCTTTCCACAGACACCGATTTTGGTTTATTCAGAGGTGATCTCCGTTCTCTGTGTGCTTTTGAAGTTAGTGTGTCGTTTCTGAAATATTTGTTCTCAGTTCTGATTATCGAGTTTGCGAGCTAATTTTCCTGTCGAACTACTTAGAGTTAGGTTACGTTCTATACACCTCTGTAAAGCTCTAGATGTCTAGTTTCTAGAACAGGTTTTATACCCTGATTTGGTTAATAATTCGCTGAGTTATGGTCCTTTGAATTTGGGTAGTTCGTACAGTTTTTCTGCAATTTCCTGCGGTTTCGTCCGGAGTTGCTGTTTTCGGGGATGATTTCCCGGCGAACCGTTTGGAGTTAGGAGTCTTGCGATGCGGTGTTGGAAAGCTGTTGGTGTCTAGTTTCCAGAGAAGTTTTCCGATCGTGATTTGGTGTAGTAAGTCGCGAGTTATTCTCTTCCGAAACAAGGTGAGTGCGTGACCATGGTTTTGCGGGTATTGGTGTGTTTGATTGCGAATTGAGTGGATTTGTTGTTCGATCAATGCTTGTTTGGGGCGTTTTTAGTGTTTAGATCAACGTAAGTATCGTGGTTTGTGGTTGACTTTACGTTGACTTTTCTGGGTTGACTTTACGTTGACTTTTCGGGTTGACTTTTTGCTTAATTGTGTTGTGTGGTGTTTTGATTGTTCCCTATACCCGTGCATCTAGCCAAGTAGATGGGATGACCGCTCCACTGGGTATTTATGATAATACTCACGCATCTCTTATAACCATGTGATGCAGGTAAAGAGAAAATGTGATCGTGGAATCAGGGCGAGGAAGAGGAGATGATCTAGTGTCTCGTTTGTATTTATATCTATTCCGCTTTTGCTATTGTGTTGAATTATTGTGTGCTTTAATATTTATGGGGATATTATTTTGGGGGTTTTAAAAAACAAAAAAAAAAAAAAATATTGGTTGTTTCAATAAATATGAAAACCTTATTTAGAAATAAATATTTGATTTACAATTTTATTTTTAAGCAATTAATGGATACTAAATAATAATATGTGAGCCTAAAACGCTCACAAATCCATGTAAAACATTGAAAACAAATTATATTTGTAACAAATTAAGAGGTCGTAACCCAAATATGTTAGCCTTAATCATTACAAACTAGAGTTTTAACCAATATCATGAAAAGCATTTAATGTATAAAAAAATTAAAAAATACCTTATATGATACATCTACGATATAATTAAGTATAGTTTTTCTTTTAGATATATACATTCTCACATATTTATTTGCATAACATTTGGTTAAATTGAATATACGTTTGAGATTATGGATTCTTCATTTATTTGTCACAATGTGAAAGATTGATATAATATGAAAGCTCATGATTTGCAAAATTCAAACATTAATTTTGTTTTAAGTTTCTTTGGTATGAGTTATGAGTTGGTTCCATTTTACCAATTTTGACAACTTGAACAGATTGTTGGTAATTTTATAAACTCCCAGATCTATAGCAGATAGAATAATGATTCTTGTAAATCCTTATAACTAATTAAGAAGAATTTTCAAAAAGAGAAATACTTTATTTTTATCGATAATTCTATCTTGTTTTCCCATGAAAAGTTATATTTGTAAATTTTTAAGATTATAACCAAAAGATTAGCATTAACTAAAACAATGATTCACCGTTAAATAATATTAAAAACAAATATTAGTATTATATATAAATTTTATATAAATACGTGCATATTAGTATATATAACTTTTATAACATAAATTTAGAATAACATGAGTTAAAAATAATTAATGTTAAAAAGCTTTATGTTATATAATATTCTAAAATATTATATTTAGTTGAGTTTTTTTTTTTAATGCTGAATGAAAATTTTATTATGACCAAAACCGGTTTGGAGAGAATACAAAGTTTTAAATAAAACATCAATAGATGTTATACAATACGAGGAAAAAAGATTCAGGTTGTAGAACTATGGATAATCCCACACCTTAATATGATAAGCAACATCATTCTCAATTCCAAACTGGTTATCATATACTCCCATATTCTATAATGAACTCGGCCTCCATAAAAGTATGAAACTGCAACAGCCATTCACAAGCAACATAAGACAACAGAGTCATCTTAGGCTTGTAATTAAAAGAACAAGACTCATCAACCATAGCTCTCTAAATGTTGAAGATCTAAGCTAATTGTAAATGGACGCACGGGTCCAACGCAAACTGACCATCCATCCTTTTATTGCAAAGCAACACTATCTCCCAAACCAAGATAGTGGATTTAAATTTATAAGATGGTGGATTTCTTATTACTGAAAACAAAATAAAATATTGTCCAATAAATTATGTAAACAAAATGTATATATTTGACATTAAAATTTGATACTATAATTAGTTACAATAAATTGTAGGATATTGCAAGAACACTCATTAGAAGTATATTAGTGTTTATGTATATGTAATAAGTTGGTGGACCAATTATTGATACGATGGACTATTAGTATTATAGAGATTTTGTTTATGAAACTTTATATATTTGTAATGAATGCTAATTAGTGCGTTAATCGATTTTGTAATGTTTATGTCAAATTTTTTAAATAGATGGATTCCTTAATTTACTCGTTGAATTGACAGATCAGATAATTTTTGTGGGTATCTCTTCAACTATTATATAGAAGATATTCGTAAAATACTGAAAGTAATAAATAGATTTTAAATCCTAGAATCCTGGCACCAGAGGTTATATCTAAATACAAAAATTGATCCCAAGTATATATATTGTTAGTTTTGGTCAGTTTGATTTAGTTTGTCGGTTCTTCAATTTTTTCGGGTTGGAACTATTCAACCAGTATTAACTGAATACATTTATGGTTCGGTTTGGTTCGGTTATGGAAATATTTGGTTAGTATGTAATGTTTCCAAATAAACTGAAGTAATATTTCAATTCGGTTTTTAATGAAACATTTTAGTTAATTTTGGTTAGTCTGATCAATTTCAATTAGTTTAAATAGTTGACCAATAGAATTAGATTAATTATTAGATTTTAGGTCTTCTTTTAAAAAATATTCGGAAACCCGTTTTGTAACGTCCCCGATCATTTATAGACCCGAAACGCTACTGACGAATATTTAGATGTCTGGTCAGAGGTTCCTGGAATATATCCAAATTCCCTAGACAAGACTTCTAAGCGTTCGTCCCCATTAGATACATCTTAAGGCTTGCCAACCCGAGACATATGTAATGGTTAGTTCGTCCGGACAAGGACTAGTATCACATGAAACTCGAATTATGCAAACTCGATTATTTTAAATATAATTTATACATAAGTTTTAAACATGATACAAGCATATACAATTGTGAGTCTAACACTCCAAAATGATCATGTACATAATAAACATTATTCATTTACAAAAAGCAAGGAAATCTACTGCTGAATTTCCTAACGTTCCTTTGACCCCCGGTGGTCTATCCGCTAATGGTTACCTGCAACACAAGTAGAGTCGTGAGCACTAGTTGCTCAGTGAGTCTAGGCTCCCCTAACATTCAATAATCAATTCCCAACCAAACCCAAAATAACAATCAACACGCAAGCAACAAATCAAAAAGAATGCGATAAGTTATGCAATGTCAATATAAGGCCTTTCGCGTAGACTATTTCCCTCCACGTCAAATCACAAGGTATTCATCAGCCCGAAGCCACAAAGGCTAAAGACTTAAGATCCTTCACCGTTCCAATGGCCTTATGTATATAAGGATCCGCACCGAAAATTCTGCATCGTCATGCAGTACACGGCCAAAGGCTGCAATCCCGTCTCTCTGTGTCTTCATGTACTTAGACTAATACTCAACGTACTAGCTAAGTCATGGCTTTCAAGGGAACGTCTTACCGCGATCATCATAATTTATAAGTTTTACTAACAATTAAGTTATAAGAAAACTTATAACTTTGCATCAACAATTCAACTTAGCAATTTTCACATGCTAAACCTTTTAAGTACTTAGCAAAAATATAAATCACGCAGCAACGAACCTCACTCGTAATTTAATTAAACATACAACAAACATCACCGAGACTCACCTTTTGACTTAACGAATGATCGCGGTTCTGCCAAAGGTTTCTACGGGCGTTTGCCTTAGACTTTTAAGAAAGATTTTGCCTTAGTCTTTGAACTGGAATCTGTTCCAAAGGTTCACGAATAAACCAAAGCAAGACTTAGAGTTTTCTTAAGGAAATTTGATGGTAAAGCCCACGGATCTTACCTAAGTTGGAACTGAGCTTGCCGTGAACTATCTCTAGATCTTTTGGAGCTTAGCCGAAGTTGAACCTACGAATTTAAGGTAGGTTGAGCCATCAGATCAAGAAACTAAGATTAGATTCATGATCAGCACGAAAAATCACTTTGAAAACGGTAAGGTTCGATCATGGGAAACTTACCCTAAGTTTTCCCAAACCTGCTCGACAAGGCTCGCGGTGCAACTATTCTATGGTTCGCGGTGGACTAGACAATGGACTACTCGGTTCGGATGCACTGATCGATTCGGAATGATCTTATTAACAAACTATCACGGGCTAAGTTAAAACTTTGCGGCTAATTGGTCCGTGGTAAAGGGACAGGCTATTTATAGGTGCGGGTAAGCAGGTGAAGCAACTGGACACCCTGCGGCCACCTGCCAAGGCCATTCCACCGAGCCCTGCCCGTGTCGCGATACGCGTCTGGGACCATGACTCTGACTTGGCGTGTGTCCGACACACGCGAGCGTGGGCTCATCACGCTTAGGCACAACTCGGGCGTAAGCCTGCCCGTGGCCTACCCACGGCCGAAGCAGCTCGGTCACCAGGCTAGCTGCCCAGCTTATTCATCAAGCTGCTTAGGTTTAATCGAGGGTCATTACACGTTTAGCTAAAAAATGTTTTTGAAAAATATGTTGAGAAATCATGGAATTATAGTTAATGTTTCTTCTTCAAACCATCTTAAGCAGAATTTTTTTTATAGCTAATATGGAAACTAAATTCCGCACTGAGTATTTGTATGTGAATTTGGAGAAGAAACTTTGGTCTTAAAAAATATCTATAAGCTTAACGATTAAAAGAATAGTAGAGAAGAGCTGGATTTATATTGATATGAATCGAATATACAATGAGATCTCGTGTGAGACGTATTACAAGCTGAAAATGTAGTGTTTAACTCTCATATGTATCCCCAGTTGGCAAAATCTGCTCGGACTTCATCTATTTATAGCTCCATTCAGCTCTTCGATCTAGCTCCACGTCCCTAGGGCGGTTCCACGTATCTCGGGCATGATCTCGACATATTTCCTGCAAATCTCGCTCCTACGACTGAGATAACCGCTGTTGACTCGCTCCTAGCTCGGTCTCAGCTCGTTATTTCCGCACTTGTTGACTCGGCCCTTTCGGGGATGAACTGGGCCTTAAGACAAACACAATTTAACCATTCGGGTTTGGATCATAGGCCCATTGATTCTGGTCAACATATCGCGAACAACAAGTTTTGATCTGGGCTTTTAGGTGGGCCGGATTCGGTAACGAATCCAGGTCCAACAGTTACCCCCCAGCCCATTAAGTATTTAAGCAATAATACTTGATGGGCGACGACTCAATGTTATCTTTTCGAATATCTAGCATATATATCGAGAGTAAATATATGCTATGATCTCGTTAAACAGCCCATATATTAGATAAACGGACGAGATTCGTTCGGTGAGATTAAAAAGGGGGAGGTGAAAGATCTCCATCGTTTCAATGGCTGGATCTGCTAGGCCGTATAAAACTACCTCTCACACGTCTCCCTAACTCCATCTGCTCATACTCGAATTTCAAGGTGAGAAAAGAAACTCTTCTCCCCTTTACTCTCGCATTTTCATTGTTTAACTTGATCTTTCTACAAGGACCTCGGTTTTTACTGTTTGAACTCAGATCTGACTTCATTCGTTAGCCAGACACTTTGAGCTTTCTTATGATTGTGGTAGTTTGTCGATTCCTCTCAATCTTTGCTTTTTACCCCCGTTCTGTCTTTTTATTGTTCTAATGAGCTCTGACGGAACCCGTTTTAGATCATCGCACCATCACCGGGAGGAACTGAGATTCCCAGATGAGGTCAAGTTATCGCCGGCTAGCACCGGCGATACACTAGAAACAGTCAAACCTGGGTGGTGTTGCGCGTACTTGAGCTATTTCTCCGCATGTGGGTTCACATTCCCGATTCCCCTCTTTCTTATTCGCATTCTAGGACATTTAGGGCTCGCTTTCCCTTAACTGAACCCTAATTTTCTTTCGCCAAGCGATTGGCTCCTTTGTTCTATGCTATGAGATTGGCTGGGACATGTCTACCTCAGATTTCTTTGACCTGTATACGGCCAAAAGGAATTCTAGTTGTTTTGGCCGCTTTTATTTGTCGGACCGGACTGGGAGGCAGATAATTACTGGGACATCCCATATCAAGTATACAGAGTGGCAGAAAGAAGATTTGTTCTTCAAAATATCTACTGCCTCCGTTTCTTCTGTTGATGAGTTCAATTCTCTCCCAATTCATTTTGCTAAGTATATTGGTTAGGATCCTCTGTCTGCGCACCTACTGCGATGTTAGAATTTCACCTTTCTCTAACCCTCTTTTTTTGTTCAACAGATCATCCGAAGGAAAACGACTTGACCGAAGCGCTCTTGTCTCAGATAACTCGGCTGCACAGCGGACCTGTTCACTGGAGCTCGTTCTCGTTGGAAAGAATCAAGGCTGCATACGCGTCTCTAGAACAGATCGGAGCCCCTCGCCCAAATTCGTTCATGGCTATTGATTATGGTCCCTATCTGCTTACCATCATCCCTCCTCCAGCTCGGTCCTTCACCATTAAACGAAAGAAAGTCGCCTCCCGTGTTCATCTTTCTGGTATTCTCCCTTCCTTCGAAACAAGTGCTAAGCATTCGTAGGACGCCTGGGCCTTAACAACTGTTCGGCTTCCTTTCCTCTCATGTTTTGTTCAGGCGCATCTCAGCTTCCTGTTCCCAACACTTCATCATCTTCCAGCTCTCAAACAACCTTAACTATGTCTCGTCGTGCCACCTTCCGTCGCCCTAATGTGGTCCTAGTTCGGTCCAGTGATCTGGCTCAGAGTGGTGATGTTGCTGCGGCTGTTCAGTCAGCCCTCGAGGCTTTCGCTGAGGCAACTCCCCTAGTGGCCCCTACCGCAGGTGCTGCGACTGTCCCAGCTCCTCTTCCTGTGGTTCTGCAAGACACGGAGGAGCCAGCGCCCGTTCTTCCTCCAGCAGAAGCTCGATCCAATTCCCGCGGATCGTCTAACAGCTCCCATAGGTCAAAAAAGGCTAGATCTCGGTCTCCTCGAGTTGATCAGGCCACCTCAGCCGGAACGTGGCCGCGAGCTGTCTCTTCCAGCTACCCTACCGCGAGCAAACATTTCTTTTGGTCCTACTCTCATGCCAAGGACTATCCGGTTACGGACAATCCGAAGGGCCTGGCCTACTTTTTCTGCCACTGCAAGCCCACCGGTGCCCCCTGCCGCTAGTCAAGGATCTGCTCCTCTGCGACTGCTGTCGCCATGACCTTGGCATTCCAGAAGGTTAGACTCGGGGCCCCTGATCTAGATGTCTAGATCGACTTGCTTTAACTTGTCTTTTCATTCATTTGTTTTTCTCAACCGGTGGAGTAGGCCAACTAGCTGGCAGCCGACACCGAGGTCCGTCTCTGGGACATCCCTCGGAAGGAGGAAGTTGAGGACATGAAGAAGGTTCTGGCGAACATGGCTTCTGATCTGAATGCATCAAGGACTGAGGCAAACGAGTTGAAGGCGAGGGTTGCGCTCTTCTCGGATCAGGCTGATCAGGTCGCCATGCTGCAGGGGACAGTGGTAGACATGGAGAATCAACTCGGTCAGGCCAACGAGAATGCTGCATTCCTTCTCGAGGAAAGTGGCAGCGTGATTCAGCCGTTGAAGGACTTATCGGAGCCGAACCGGGGGGCTGGAGATTGAGTTGAGCACCTTGAAAGCTACTTGTAATGTGGAGGTGAAGGCGGCCAGCTGTGGTGGCCGTCAAGATCTGGCCGATGAATTTGATGTTATTCTCTAACTCATAAGCGACAAGTTTAAGAGGAAAGAGGGCGAGATTACTGCTAAGATCCACCTTCAGGTACTTCAAGCAAACATCCAGCTGCTGGAAGCGCTAACCAAGCGGTCGACTACCGTTGAGGTGGAACACGAGAAGCTGAAGTCTCAGCAGCCGCTGTTTGAGAAGACGTTTGAATCTGCCAAGATGTCTGACTTCTCGGTTGGCAAGCTGCCGCTCCCTCATATCTTGTAGGATCATGTCGCCGCGGCTATGGAGGTTGATCAGGCGGTGTTCGATGGTTAAGGCTCCGATGAGCAGGGGTAACCTGCTCAAGACGACCTCGATGACCCCGGCGCCATGGGTGAAGCTTGATCCTTTCCTCTCTCTAATAATAAGGCGAAGATCCTTTATTTGGTTGTTTCAAACATGTTTTATTTTAGTTTTGCTAGTCGCCCGTGGGGGCCTTAAATTTTGTTTCTGCCCTTCCTTGGGCTTTTGAACTCGTCTTTTATGTTGTTCGGCCCGTTGGGCCTTTTGAATGATATTTCGGTTTTTGTTTTTTAGCTTAGGCGTTTCGAAATCTTTCTGTCTTTTAGCACTGCTTGGACTGCCTCGAACAGATTAGCCCGGCTAACCTATTTGGCTCAGTTTATTTCCTAGCAAGGTGAGAGCCGAAGTGTGTCCTCGCCATGACTTCGATTCCTTCCAGCCTTGAATGTCTTTCTTGCAATTATTTCTTCTCATATTTGTTTCGGTCTATCTCGTTTCTGAGCTGAGTTTCTTTGAGTACTTGAACTAAGTGACAATTTAGAGTGTAATCCTTCGTTGGCATGTATGATCGCGAGAGGTGACTTTCAGCGTTTGTTAGCTGCTCCTTGTGGCGATGTTACTAATGTTGGTTGGCCGACGTTTATCGTAACGAATATGGGCTTGTAGTTCAAGTCTGTGTTTTTATGTGATCGACTTCGCTTGTAACGATGGGTTTATGCCTAGAGATGTCTTAGTTAGGTCCCCGCAAGTTTGGAGTCTAACCGAACTGACCTTGTGATATGGATCTTTGGCTAATTTGGGCTCTCTGCCCTTTAATATTTCAAAGATGTAAGTAGCGTATTACTCTTCTCCATCCGGTTGAGCTTGGCATCTCTTCCATGGTGGGTAAGATGGAGAGTTTTGTTGGGTTGGCTGGGCTAGAGGGACGAGCTGCCTACGTACCCAGTAAGGGGATCAAGCCATAACGTAGTTCGATTGTTTGTAAAGGAGTTCTAGTGATAAAATTTCTCGAGGTTCATGGCATTCTATGCCCTCCTCACTGCCTTTCCGGTTTGGGAGTTTGATGAGCTTGTAGACACCGGGGCGAACTACGGCTGTGACTCGGTAGGGGCTTCCCAATCGATCCCTAGTTTTCCGGTACCAGGCTCCTTTGTATTCTCTTGTACTTTTCATAAAACAAGGTCACCTTCTTTAAATCGTCTGATTTTTACTCTAGACCTATAGTAGCGAACTGCTGCCTGCTGGTAGTTTTGAATTATGATGAGGGCGAGGTCGCGGTGCTCGTCAATTACATCTATTGTATCTCGGAGCATTTCTTTGTTCAGTTCCTTGTTAGGTGGCACATCACCCTCCGCAGGCTTGGTACCGCTGTTTCAGCTGGAATCATTGCTTCTATTCTGTAGGCTAACGAAAAAGGAGTTTCACTTGTAGCTTTCTTAGGGGCAGTGCGACATACCCATAATACCCCTTTCAGCTCCTCGCCCCACCTTTTTTTTGGCGTTAAGCCGTTTCTTTAAGTTTTCTAGCAACATTTTGTTGGCTGCCTCGGCTTGCCTGTTCTCCTGAGGGTACCTTGGGGTTGAGTATGTTAAAGGTATCTGCCATTTATGGCAATAGTTTTTGAATTTAGCCGAGGTGAACTAGGTTTCATCGTCGGTTACGATTTCATACGGTTGCCGGTAGGGGTGGGCATTCGGTTTTTCGGTTCGGTTCGGTTCGGTTTTTTCGATTTTTCAGTTTTTCGGTTTTTCGTAAAATGAGTCCATATGAAACCGAAATTGTTTCGGTTTGGTTTCGGTTTGGTTTCGGTTCGGTTTCGGTTCGGTTTATAGAGATCCATATATCGTATATACACTAAAATTCATAATATTTTTTGGTTTTTTTGGTTTCGGTTCGGTTTTTTGGGTTTCGGTTCGGTTTTTCGGTTTTTTGGTTTTTCGGTTGTCGGTGTCGGCATATTATATGTTTCCATATGAATTTCTTTACCTAGTATGAGTGGATTGGTTGGTAAGATGCTGCTTCCATCCATTTGGTAAAATAGTCGGTCAGGACAAATAGGTACTCGACCCATTTCGGTCCTGACTTGACTAGTGGTCCTATTATGTCCATTGACTATCTCATCAACGGATAGAGAGCTGAGATTGGCGACAACATCTCAGCGGGCTGATGTAGGATCGGAGCATGCTTCTGGCACTTCTCGCACTTGGCTACGAATGTGGCACAGTCGGCCATCATGGTAGGCCAGAAATACCCTTGTTTTTTGATCCGTAATGCTAGAGCTCGCCCCCCGGAATAGCTTTCACAGGACCCGCTGTGCACTTTAGACATGACGTCATGGACTTCATCCCAATGAATGCACATTAGGCATGATCCGGCTGGGTTGCGTTTGTACAACTTTCTTTCTATTATGCAGAAGCGCCCACTCTTTGATCGGAGTTTTCTGGCTTCCCATTTGTCCTGGAGAGCTGTTCTGTAGATAATGTATTCAAGGATCGGGATCCTTCAGTTGGCCTTCGGTTTTTCTTTGTGAGCGGCGTTAGCCTACCATGATGTGTACGCGATGTGTATGCGAAGAGAACGATTCTGAAATCTCATAGAAATCGTCCAAAATTGATGAAGAAGCAGCGGAAAAACTCAAATCGGGAATCAATCGAGATGATTTATCCACGAGAAATGCGAAATCGAAGATGAAGAACAGGAATTCGAGCTCGAATCAAGCTGATTCAAGTCTCTGATACCATATTACAACCCAGAAATGTTGAAGATGAGTGAAGAACAAGTGAGAGAAAGTAGAGAGAGAATGTAAAGTCTGTTATCCACATTAATGTTCTGAGTTACCCGAAACAGAGTTTGTTACATGCTATTAATAAAATACAATCCGGTTTACGAGATATGTTAACCGGCAATAATCTTATGAACTCCAATACAGTTCTCCCATTAAACTAATTCATTGCTCTCTGATAAACATTTTGTCGACTGATTTGTCGGCCTAACATTTGAGAAAACAATAAGCTCACTGAAGATTTGCAAAAAAATCTCAATACTTAGAAAATTTCCTGAAAAACAAATTTCTTCATGTGACTTACCCTGTCAAATTGCAATTGCAACGAGTGAACCAAAAAACCGACGCGATTGCTAAGCGCATCACCAGAACAGCACGGGGAGCCTTGTTGAGGTCATCCGACCTTGTCGAGAAGGTCGGACTCGTTCGGCGGAATCAACTGAGTCGACCAGGTCCAACTCGGAATAGTCTCCAGGCTCGATTGAGGAGAGAAGGGACCTTATAAGAGAGTCGTGTGATGGGTTCCGGATTGGGACTCATCGAGCGGATGGGATTCGAGAGGAGAACCCGACGGTGCACCGGAGATTACGAAGCTCGTAACCGCGCAGGATTTCAACTCCGCCGTCGACCATGCTTGTTCGGTGCTGCGCGACGGAACGAAAGAGGTTTATGTGGTTCGAACTCTAACCGGAAGCGTCGTCGTTTCTGCCTTATGTTCCTCTATTTCAGAATCCCAATGGTTCAAGGACGAACAGGGCAACAAGCGTGGTTACTAGAGAGCTAGGGGCAAAGACCGCCGGGTGAGTTGGAGAGATCGAGCCATAGGAGAAGACATTAGTTTACTACCGTGGACATGCCCCGCCCCACATGGGACTGGGGTCATGCATGAATTTCGTCTCGATGAAACCGAATGCAAACCCAAGGCAAGAAGCATCGGTTAAGATTTGTCGACATGAACAACAATGCTTTCTGAGAGATGGACGAGGATATCGTGTGGAGAAGGAGGTAGGATTTCGAAGAGATGGAGATACGGTTAAAGAGCAGTGGTGATTGGTCGGAATTCATCGACCTAAAAAGAGGTGGTGGATCCGGAGGGACTGGTGGATCTGGAGGCTTCATGGGCTTAGAGGTTTCTCCCTGCATCGGCCATAACAAATGTCGAATGAGAGATGAAGAACACACCTCTAGGTGACTCGCCAGATGGAAGGAAAATTGATAAAACTGATCTTTTAGAAAACTGATCTGCCATATGATTTTAGAAAAAATTTCTTTTATAAAACTGATCTTTTAGAGGTTTCATTCAGTAAAGAAAAACTTTTATAAAATATCAGTTTCAGTCTTGATTACAAGGGTGAATTGCAAAAATGACCAAAAAAAAATTAATAATTAAGAAAATAGTAAAATTAGTATATGTGGCAACATATTAACCTTTGGATTTAGGTTAAATAGTTAGAGATTCTGTTACAATTTTTTATGGTTATTGCATACAATTTCCCTGATTATAATTTCTTTAAATGATGTATATTTACGACCAACAAAAAAACTGGATGATATATAAAACTTTACTGGATGATATTGATTTTAAAAACTTTGAAAAATGATTTGGCAAGGTATATTATAAGATATAAGAAATAAGTACAAAATAACTCTTAAAAAATATCAAACAAATTTTTTTACTTTTTAGAGTAGCATCTTTTCGACGGAAAAAACCGTTTTGTGATTATTAATGCTAAGGTTGCGTCTTTTCGAAAAAAAAAAAACTTTTTTACGGCTGTTAGTATCTTTCTTAAGTTTGTGTCTTTTCGAAAAAAAAATCTATTTTATGGTTATAATGTTAGGATTGCAGCTTTTAGAAAAACTTGTTTTATGGTTATTAATGTATTCTAGGATTGTATCTTGAGCAAAAAACTATTTATGGTTATTAATGCATTTTATGTTTGGATGCTTTCAAGGATTTTTATTTTATGGTTATTAATACATCTTCAGATAGCGTCTCTTTGGTCTATGTAAAAAATGCATATTTTCAAAAAACTATTTTAAAGTTATTATGTTTCATCATATGCTTGCATCTTTTCCAAAAAAGCGATTTATGGCTACTAATGAATCATAGATTTGCGTCTTTTAAATAAATTCTTCATATAGTTATAATGCATCGTAGGATTATTGTCTTTTTAGAAAAAAAAATCTTTATGGTTATTAAAACTTCATTCATTTCAAATTAGTTGTCATTTTAGGTGTTTTCACACAAATTAAGAAAACAATTAAATTTTTTGTCTACCACTAATAAATACATTGTTTTATTTGATTTGAGTAATTAATAAGCTAAAACATAGGGATAAAAATGAAAAAATTAGTTGTAAATGTGTATTAAAAATACAAAACGACAAGTATTATAAAACAAAAAATTAAGGATAAAATGACAATTAATATAAAACGGAGGAGGTACAACTTAGGATTGCGGCTTTTTGGAAAAAAATCTATTCATTATGATTAATAAACCTAGGATTGCGTCTTTAAAAAGTCGGGTTTATAAATAGTTATTATTATTGAATCACATAGTTGCGTTTTTTTTTTTTTTTAAAAGCTCGTCTTTGAAGAACCATCTTAGGAAGAGTCACAGTGATAATGTTATTTTATGTCTTAGACCAGTTTGTTAGGAGAAATACCATAAGTCTCATCTCCACTTTGATGTGTTTTTTTTTATTTTTTTTTAAATGAATGTAAAATTTATTCAACCAAAAAAAAACAGTTTTTACAACAAATGCATCGTTTGGTTAAGAAGATTTATCAAACATGATGGTATAGCTTAAGAATAAAAATGAGAGTCATCGCGAAACAAACCATACTTCGATTCCTTCATATCGTTGGTTTCCCAATTCTCAAATGGTTGATAACCTATTTCGAACTTGTTTGATGTGTTTTTATGTGTGTAAGAAGTTTTATCTCGAATACTTGGTCTTTGACATTCAATAAAATGGAAAGAGACTAAGAGCAAAAAAATGGATGTTTATATTGAATGAAACTTGTCTTCTTCTGAATTCTCGACATGTGTTTTCTTTACATGAATCCCCAAAACATTACACAACATACATTAAAAAACGAAAGCCTAAGTTTCTTCTAACATGCGTGGATTCTTGTCTGGTGTGTGTTTTTAGACATGGAAAGGCTTCCTGGGTGTAGCTGCTCTGTTCTCCAGAGATTGTAACCTTTGCTTCAGATGAAACACTTCAACCTGCATTCATTCTCACGTTTTCACAAAACCGCTGCGTTTTGGAAACGCAAACTTGAAAAGAATTGTATTGATGATAATGATAATACCTGCAATTGGAACGCTCTTGCTCTTTCTCCTGCAAGAACTCCTCTTGTTGAATGCAACTCCTGCAAAAACTCATAACGCATAAAAGACTAGTAAGCTTATATCATCCATGTTTTGATACGCTGAGATATCCACAAGGATTTTACCTTTTGTGTATCGTCTAGGACCGCTTTAAGGAATGCTACATCATGCTCGAGCCTGACATTGTCGGAGTGAACAATGTTTGATAAACTATTAGCTTCCTCTTGAGCGAGCTCTAACCCGGAGAGCTTCTCCTTAAGCAATTCAACATCTTGCATGGCGTCACATAACTTTTTATCAGTCTCTTGTTTGCCCCTCAAAGCAACCGACACATTCCTCTCAGCCGCTTCTCTTCCCGCCAATGCTGCTTCTAACTGCCCTTCCAGTATCACATTTCTTCTTATAAGAGCAGTCATTTTCGCCTCATGAAATTGGTACATGCTCGATGACGATGCTGTTGCTGCTAAATTGGTATTACCCATTTCCGGGAATATCAAGGCATCATCGATGTTTTCAAAAGGACATGTTTCTGAGCATTGCTTTTGGAGATTTAATATTTCGCGGTCAGATACCACAGAAAGTGTCTTCTCTGCTGCTGTAATCTTTGCTCCGCCATTGTTCTCATCTGCGGTCTGAAACCAAGAGAAGGAACTGATGTTTTTAAGGCGATTCAAGAACACCAGTAAATGCAGCTAAACATGAACTAACTATGCATACCTGAGCTGCAGAAATTTCAACTTCTGAGCACTTTACGGGTTCTATAACCGCTCTGTATTCTTCTTCGGTACTAAACTGTTTACGCAAAGAGACATTTCCAGAAGATGGGTTACGGTGATCAGCAAAAGCAATCTCTGATAAAGACCTTCTACCAGATCCGCCGTGCTCTTCAATGGCTGAAGCAAGCTTCTGTCTAGCAACTGAATCAATCAGTCTCTGTGAAGATGCTTTAACTGATTCATCAGCGGATAAAGCTGCCGAGGATGATCGTTTCCCAAACAGTAACCGGCCAGGATTTTTCTTGGATGTTGTTTGCAGATGTGTTGGCGATTCACTCTTGATCTTGTCAATGTCAAAAGCCTCGACCTTTTCGTATACAAGATTAAGACTTAGCATTAAAACATAAAGAAAGATTGCGAATTTAAAACAAAAATGTAAACAATACAGTGGAATGATGAGGCTCGAACCTGATTTGAAGGATCTTTTTTCGCTCCTCCGAAAGCTACGAGAAAATCTTTATCCTTGTGTTGCAGATGAACTAGACTAAATCCCTATATCGACATTTCACAAGACAATAACTGAACTTTTAATCGATGACGGTTGAAAGAATAGAAAAGTTTTTTTTTATATATAAAAATGAGATTTTTATTTATTTAACCACCATGTTGGCTGTGATGGAAGATTGAGAGGAGATGCTTGCCACAGACCACTCGGCCTTTAGGATATCGAAGACCAATGTTTCCGCATGTCCTGCAAAAACAAAGCAAACTTGTAAGATCCGAGTAAATTCAGTTGTGGTTTCGAGGTAGAACTTACTCTTCTTTCTGCTTCCACCTCCGGTTATATACCATTTAGTGCCGCAAAGAACTCCACAACTACCCGCTCTTGGGGACGGGTGAAATCCTCTTATCTTTATCCTTGACCATACCATCTTGATGACACCAAAAGATAAGAAATGTTGTGTTAAGAAAAAGATTCAATCTAGTAAGAAAGCTAGAAATATGGGAGCGGGTGAAAAGCATTATTACGGTTTCAAAGTCGAGTGAGTATAAGTCATTTAGTGTTTTGTTCTTGCCCAAACCTCCAAACACAAACAGAATTTTATCGTCAAATAGCGTGGCAACATGATTCGATCTTGCACATGGTCGTGTTCCCCTGGTTATTAAGAAAAATCATGTCAAGAAATCACAAGAGTATAATGTAAATTGATATCAGAAAAAGGTGAAAACTCACGTGCAATTAAGAGGAAGCCATGTGGATGATTTGAGATCAAACATATGAAGATCGTTTAGTTTCCTCTTCTTAGAATCTTCGCCGCCAAAAAGGATCAATACTGAACTTGCCCTCACCACTGTGTGACCATTGCGACAGACCTGCAAATTTCATATCCGAATCAGATATTGTCTCCAACTCACTTTCAATCCAAACAATAAAGCCACAAACTTTAAAATGTATGTTGAGGACTTAAAGAAAATCACCGGTAAGTCTCCTTTTGCCTCCATTAGTGACCAGCATTCCGAATCCGTATCAAATGCCCACACTGCCAATAATATATACAAATACAACACTGTTTTGAGCAGAGCAAAACATCGAAAAATCTAAACTCTAGAATCCAAACAACAATGTGAAACCTGAAACTCTATCACTGCAAGGATCTGTTTTTCCACCCACCAATAGCACTTTTTTACCCCAAGAGACCTAGCAACGGATAAAAATATTCAAAATCGGATAGTGTAAAAGTAAAACCACAAAAACCAGAAACATGTTTTGCTCAAACTTATAATCAACTACCAAGCAATGGCCTTTCCAGGCAGGGATCATTAGAGGCAGACTACTTGGCGATAAGTAGACTTTGGAAGACGCGGTGGACCATGTAAATGAATCAAAGTTAAGCACCTGTAAATACAAAACTGAGGATATCAATCCTTTTAAACCGATACTCCTAGGCGTTGATTTGACCTTCATTTTTATACCTGTACATCATCCAATAAGCCATTACTAGATTCTCCACCAACTACTATCATTTTGTTACCAATGGCTGCCGCCGCATGCTGCATTAAAGTAGAAGGTTTTGACTTTTCATCCCAATAATTTCGAAAACAGCTCAGAAGCTAATGACTGGAAAAGAACAAGTGAGAAAATCCTTACATTAAAGCGTGGAGCGGGTTTTTCTCCACTAACCGATACCACCATCCAATTTTCAGAATTCCCCGACGAAGGCTGGAAGTCAAGTTCATCAGAATAACTAGCTGTAGCCACAGCAACCTCTTCCTGCATCATGCTTCTTACAAATCAGATAAAAAGAGTCAAATGTTACCAAAAAAACAACATCCAAGTATTGTGGGTTTTTTATATAACTTACACTAGAATCATTTGCGCGTTTGGTTGCTCGCAAAGGACTCTTAAATCCTTGAACAGAATCCGAGAGCTGTACCTTCTTAACTCTGATCAATTACATCCATATTCAGAAAAAGAAGCATCTATAGTAACCATTGACTTAAAATTGCATATCAGCCTAAAAATAGAAACTCCAGACTGAGAACAAATCAAAGATTCAACTGTACTTGATCCTGAAACAAGAAATATTATCAAAAAGAGTTGCTTTTACAGTAAGCTTATAAACAAGACACTCCAAAAGGTGAATCCTAAATCAATTGTTATTCGCTTAAAATGTAAAGGGGAAAAAAAAAAGGTAAAAGGAACCCCAAAAAGTTGCCCACTTTCAGAAAATCAACACAGACCCAAAAAAGGTGATTTTGATTTCACACAAGGCCAAAGGGTAAAAGAAGACTAACCTCCCAAGTCTCATGCGCCTCTTCGAAAAGCTGAACATTGTCTTCCGATACCCAAAACTATAAACCCTAGAAACACAGGGAAAAAAGAGCTACATTGTCATTAAATCCTGAGATGCCCAAAGCAAGAAATTTCTGAAAATTATAAAATTAAATCTAAGATTCAGAAGTTTACAAGCTGACCCAAATCTGACAAAACACCCTAAACTCACCGGGTTGGTTTGTTCGGAAAATCCAGAAAAAAAAAAAGAAGAAAAATTTGAATCAGTTTCTAGAGATGATCAACGACCACAGTAGCCATATCCAGAGCTCGAAACGAATCAAGACGGTGTCGTGCCGAGTCCTAGCAAGCTGTCTGGGCCAGTGCAGGGAAATGATTGGACGGTAGATCGATTTTAGCTATGGAAAGTATTAGTATAAAAATCTTGTCTTTTGAGCAATTACTATGGGACCCAAGTTCGTCGTGTCTTTAAAACATCAAAAGAAGGAAACAAAAAACACGAATCTAGTAACGACGATCTGGGCCAATTTTCTTTTTACTTAGCCGTTCGAGAAGTAAACAAGCCGTTGTGTTGTGTCTCACATGTGTGTGCTTCATCTTTTTGATGGTATGGTTCGTTGAATAATGGCGACATGTTTTGTCTGTTTCTGCGGAAGTGTTGATTTGAGTTCGCCCAAATATTTAATGCTTTCCAATTTGCGACGTCTTTGTGGGTCCTAAACTTCGTTACTTAAATGAGTTCGCCCAAAGATATTAGTCTCTATGACTAATCAATAATCTAAGAGTATCATTAAGAATGATACTCTAAGATTCATTAATTTTAATACGGATTTAATATTTGAGATTCATTAGTTTCTTCTAATTTTGTAAATCCAGTAGTGATACTCAATAAAATTTTAAATAATAAAAAAATAATTTTTTTTTATCAGAAAAAAAAAAAATTAAATTACTGTGTAAAATATACAAGATTCTATAAACACTAATTTATTATGTTTCATAAATTTTTAAACGTAAATATGGAGCCAACCATCTTTACGTAAAGTCTTTCAGTTTAACCTTTCTGAGCTAGTTCATAATCATAGTTTGATGCTTGTAGGACGCGTTACAAACCCCAAGATCCATAAAATGGTGGCTATGCTTCCTTTCCTTGCTAACTATTGGAAGGTATCTTCCCGAGCAATTGGAGCACATCTAGGACAAGGAAGATTTTAGTTTCAGTTTACCTCTGAAGAGGTTCTCCAAAAGGTATTGGATAATAGACCGTACCACTTTGCTCATTGGATGATTATCCCGCAAAGATGGGAGCCGACATTGGCCACATCTTTCCTATCTCAAATTCTCTTCTGGATCAAAGTCCAAGGAGTCCTAAGCCATTTACGGTCCAAAGCAATGCTGCTTAGTCTGGCCGACAACATTAGAACCTTTGAGGACTCGGAAATTACTACCTCATCTGCTAGGATGAGAGTCACCATCAGTGGCCTTAAACCTCTAATCACTTGTTCCACTCTCGAATTCTATAATGGAGATGAAGTTAATGCTGAGCTAGTTTACGAGAAACTGGAAAAACAATACTCTATATGCTTTTGCTTAGATCATGATGCCAAGGATTGTGCCCAATCTGTGGACCAAAGGAAACAGACAGAGAAGTTACCTCAGCGTAGAACTGAGGAGCCTATAAACCAACCACCTAGAGTTGACCTGGAAAGATGAAATCACAGACTTGACGAGAGTAACTCTTCAAGACTCCACCAGCATGGAAAGGCTTCTAATCAGTCGAAGGATAAATTGGCTACAACTATCTCCTCCTACCATGGAAAAGGTATGGAGAAGAATCAATATAGACCAGAAAAGAGATTTCATCAGGAATATAATTGCAGAAATTCACATAACCCACATCGCTCTAGATCCTATAGTTCTTCTTACTATAGGGACTCCCATCAGATGGAGCCAAGATTTCAGAATCCCCCTCCCCCTCCTGTTTGGATGGAGAAGAGAAGAAGGAAACTACCTAAAGCTTTACTTTCATCCCATGAAAGTGTAGGATCATCAATCGAAAGAAGACTTACTCTGGAACGTGATGCTAACATATCCTAATCCTCTCTCCCCATTCCTCCAACTGAAGTATAAGAAACCCCCGGAGAAATAAGAGATGTCATGGTGCAATATGCATCTTGTGCTGATCCTTATGAGAGTGCAGTCTGCAAGATATGAATCAAACAAGCTGAGGTACATGTTGATTTTGAAGAAACCGCGGTGCAAATGGTTAGAGCATCCTTAGCTCTAGCGGAGGCAGAGAGACATACCAGTAGTGCCGAAACTTGAACTCCTCTCAGTCTTAGGCTAGGACCACTTAATGATACATCTATCCCTGAGATGGCAGAAACCAATGCACAAAAGCAGCCTATTAAAAGAAAGCTAGAAAGGCCACCAGGAAGTAAAAATGGGACTGGGGCATTACCTGCATAAGGAAATGGAGCTAAGAGGAGAAACGCAGATGTTGTCCGACCATCTCCCAGGAAAAGGATGATCAAAGGAGTAGGAATAAGTGTGAGGAGATTAAAATAATCTGAACATGATAATGCGGGACCTAGAAGCATGAAAACTTTACCATCAATCTCAATTGTCCCTCCAAGGTTACCTCCTAAACCATCTTCAAAGATCCATAAGAGGAATAAGGATTTTTTGAATCCGTCTTCTCCTCTTCCTTAAAAATAGCCTACTGGAATTGTCAAAGGTTAGAGAATCTTGAGATAGTTTGTCATCTCCAAGAGATAAGACGTAGAGGTAAACCTGATGTTATCTTTATATCGGAGATAAAAAATTCCAATTAACAATTATGTAACTCAAAAAGTTATAGAACTTGATTATTCAAATTACTCACTTGTCCCTACTCATGGCCATGGAGGTAGAGGCTAGCTCTGATGTGGAAACATGAGATTCAACTTGAGGTTAGCTCCTCTTGTGACAACTTTATTAATTCAAAAATTATCTATGAAGGGAAGGCTTTCTATTCAACATTTGTATATGGAAAACCTATCAAAGCAGCTACAAAAGAAAACTAGAATCATCTTATTGAACTAGCAAATATTAGAGATGCACCTTGGTTTTTATCTGGTGACTTTAATGACGTCCTGGAGAATTCCGAAAAAGAAGGAGGGTCATCCCGATCTGAAGGTTCTTTTGGAGATTTTCGTACTTTTTTCTCGGAGGGTGACTTATATGACCTTAGACATTTTGGCTGCTATTTATCATGGAGAGGATCCCGTAATGACTACAATTTGAAATGCAGACTGAACAGAGCCATGTCAAATAGTGCTTGGGCTAAAATGTTTCCCTCAGAAAGATGTGAATATCTGAGATTTGAGGCGTCGGATCACAGACCTATCATTTCTTACTTTGATCCTAAAATAAATAAAAATAAAAGATTATTCAAATATGATAGAAGATTAGAGCAAAATGAAGAGGTGAAAAAGATTATCTCCAATATCTGGGTGGAAGGACTCATGTTGGGAGTCAAGCAAAAGATAGATTCATACAAACAAGCAGTTGTGCTATGGAATAAAGAGCAACAGAGAAACAATCAGGTATTAACTGAAAATTTTAAACAAGAGTTGGAAAAGGTTATAAGGGATATAGACCTTAACAATGACAGAATTCAGCTAGCTAAAGACAAGCTAAATACATCATACAAAGATGAAGAAAACAACTGGAAGCAGAGAAGTCGACAATTATGTTTAAGCCTAGGCGATAAAAATACAAGTTACTTCCATGTTTCCACAAGATATAGTTATGTTATCAACAAGTTTCTGTTATTAAAGATGAATCGTGTCAAACAGTCTTTGAAGAGGAGAAGATCGTCAAAGTGATCACAAACTACTTTCGACAGCTACTCAGTACTCAAGAATCTCAACCTGGTTCTTCTAAAGAGATAATTGACAGCTCTAAAGCATGTTATCTCAGAGGAGGTAAATCAAAACCTTATTAGGGACCCTTCAGATGAAGAGATCAAAGAAGCCATGTTTTCCATACATCTTGATAAAGCTCTGGGTCCTTATGGATTTCAGCTTGCTTCTACCAATCAAACTGGGAAGTGGTGGTTGTAGACATGATTGCAGAAGTCAAGGTTTTCTTCCAAACTGGTTGCATGCCAAAAATCATAAATGATACACATATCAGGTTGAATCCTCAGATCATTGGACCAAAGAAGATGGCTGACTATAGACCGATAGTGTTGTGTAATGTTTATTACAAGGTGATTTCAAAGCTCTTATCAAGAAGAATGCAACCAACTCTAGAGGATATTATCTCAGAAAACCAGTCAGCTTTCGTCCCTAAGAGAGCTATCTCTGACAATGTATTGATTACACACGAAGTGCTCCATTTGCTCAAGACTTCTAAAGCACAATAACAATGCTCTATGGCAGTGGCAACTGGTATGAGCAAGGCGTATGATAGATTAGAATGGAGTTTCATTGAGGAAGTGTTGCTAAAAATGGGATTTCATGCTAAATGGGTACAATGGATTATGCAATGTGTAACAATATTGACTTTCTCCTTTCTAGTTAATGGCTCCCCTAGAGGTTATGTGAAACCAAAGAGAGGAATTCAAAAGGGAGATCCCTTATCACCATACATGTTCATCCTATGTGGGGAAGTTCTGTCTGGTTTGTGCCTCAAAGCTCTGGAGAGTGGGAAACTCCTTGGAATTAAGGTGGCAAAAGGCTGTCCTAGGGTCAACCATCTTCTATTTGCAGGCGATACCATGAACTTCTGCAAAGCAAACTCTAAAACTTTTCATGAGATCAAAAGAATCTTATCTACCTATGAGAAGGTATCAGAACTACTAATAAACCTCCAGAAATCATCGATATCCTTCTCTATCCTAACTCCCAGTTGATTAAGAAAAAAATGATGAAGATTCTTAACATCGATAAAGAAGGAGGAGTCAAAGTAGCTGGGGTTACATGAACATTTTGGCATGAAGAAAATGGATATCTTCACCTCCATAGTTGATAAAATCAAGCAGAAGGCATCTAGCTGGTCTACTAAGCTACTATCAGGTGCATAAAACTGATATTGCTCAAGAGTGTCTTGGCATCTATGCCGACATATGCCATGACCTGCTTCAAACTTCCACAATCTCTTCGTAAAAGGATTCAGTCTGCTTTGACCAAATTTTGGTGGGATTCTTCTCCTGAATTGGGTGGCTTGGGAGAAAATGGCTAAACTAAAATGTATGGGAGGCTTGGATTTCAAAGACATAAACAATTTTAATGATGTCCTCCTTGCTAAGCTCAGTTGGAGAATGCTCAACTCACCTAACAATCTCCTTTCACATATCATTTGAGGAAAATATTGTATTGAATCTTCCTTTCTGCAATGTAACGTGCCTTCGGTAGCCTCTCATGGCTGGAAAAGTCTGCTTATAGGCAGAGATTTGTTGCTCAAGCAACTTGGATGGCTGTAGGGAATGAAACAGAGATAATAATTTGGGAGGATGCTTGGTTGTCTCCTAGTGAAAAACTACAGCCAATGGGTCCAGTACCTGAAGCCCTACAACAACTCAGAGTTTGTGACTTGTTCCATCCACAATCTATAACCTTGAATGTGGAGAAGATTGATCATATTCTTCCCGGCTACAAACACAAGATAATAATGCTTAAACCTAGTGCTCTAGGAGCTTTTGACAAGAGAGTGTGGCTTAAAAGCGAATTTGGAGAGTATACAACTCGTTCAGGTTACCTTGTTACATCAAACGAAGATGAGGCAAGATTATTACAAGAGAACACCTTGGATATAGATTGGAATAGCCTGGTGTGGAAGTGAAAAATTTCTCTAAAGGTGAAACTGTTTATGTGGAAAGCTATAGGATCAGATACGAAGTGCTGCAGGTGTAATGGTTCTGAATCTATCCTGCATCTTCTTTTCCACTGTCCTTATGCTCAAGCGATGTGGAAAGAAGCTTTCTCTGAAGCCTTCGACTCTTCTCAGACCATAGGTATTGCCTTTGGTTTCGACAGAGCCAAAATCTTATTAACTCTGCCATCGATTGGTCTCGAAAGGAGGGGATTTATCCCCTTGGATTTACTGGGCCTTGTGGATTTCCAAAAACCAGTTTATCTTTAGTAATCTAATTATATCGATTCAAGAGACAATTCTCAAGGCTATTCGAGATGCTCGAGAGTGGAGGATGGCTCAACCGATCTCTTTCCAGCCAATTACTAGCAACCAATTGAATCATAGACAAAATCCAACAACCAATTCGCTAGGATTTATTACCTATAGAACAGATGCGGCGTGGCTAGACAATTCAGAAACAACAGGCCTTGGATGGATTTTTGAGAGCCAACATGATCTCCTCTCAGAATCCTTGTCCTCGATTCTTCATGTCCCTTCGGCTTTGGCAGCTGAAGCGTTGGCCATGAGGAAAGCGGTTCTCCAAGCAGCGACTTTGGGCTTCGATAGAGTAATCTTCAAATCCGATTCACAACTCCTGATCCGACTTTGGGTTATCAATCTCTGATTTCGAATCCTGCTATTTATGGCAGCGTAGAAGATATTTTGATATGTGCTAAACCTTTTAATAACTTTCAGTTTAATTTTATTATTCGGTTGGATAATATTAGGGCATATCAATTAGCAAAACATGTCCTTAGGAATGTATTAGGTCCAAGTTGATTATTTATAAAAGAAAGGGTTGAAAAAAAAATTAAAAAATCTACTAGTTGCAATTTTTTTCAACTACTTTGTAAAATCCAAATATTTATCTTTTATTATTGGTTGTATTGTTTTTATTTAGATATTTTATAATGGATTTTATGTAGAAATGCAAAACTCAAAATTCTAGTGTGTAATTTTTTTATTTTTTATGTTTTTAGCCAATCTTATTATATAAAGTTTGATGCGTCAAACAGGGTAATTAACAAGATCGTGCCACGTGTTAAGTCGGTTAACCAGATTTTGACACGTGTAAATATATATTACAATCATAATATATGTCTATATATATGTTTGATTATATATGTCTAACAATTTTTTTTATAGATGCAATCGGATATATTAAAGAGATGGAAAAAGCTGATGTACGTACGCACAATACATCAATGGTTACGCACAATACATCAACGGTTAGAAGAGTTACTTTGACTTTATTGTTAGAAAGGTATGATTTATTCCTTTCAATATTGTTATCATCTGCTTATTTTTTTTTTCCTCACACACTGACCAACGACTATATACATGTGTTAGTTAGATGCATCTATTAATATATTATTTTCCTGAGTTTTAATATTTTAGGGTTGTTTGTTATCAATATACAGTGGAATTGAAATACCAGCAACGATATGGGCAGAGGAAGCAGAACAATTTGAAAAAAAATATCGTGGGATTAAAAGTGACAACACCGTTCTAATCATGACAAGTGTTTTGATTAAGATATTTGAAGGTGCAATTCGTTTGTCGACATCATCTGCGACTAAATTCTATTTGAATCAAGATTTTGATTCTGTTATTGCGTTTCGAAAAAGGTATCTTTTATATTAGGTTCTTTTTTTTGTTTTTCCTAATTAAGATCTAAACTAATTATTTATTGTATTCAATTAGTTTCAAGTACGATGGTGGTTGTTCAGTCAATCTTGGCCGTTTAATTGAACATCATTCAACGAATAATAGACGTCATGAAGTTCAACATTCAATTAATGATATTTGAGAATTTATCTCATCTGAAGAACCTCAGGTTATACAACTACGTTTTTTTTAAAACAACTTAATTTTCAGCATCTCTTACTAAACCTTTTTATATTTTCATATTCCTAACATATTTTTAAATTTACTAAACGCAGGACAAATTATTTGCATGTAAAGCAACTATTACTAATATTGTATTACGTAGTGGTTGGAATTACATCTCATGCTCAACTTGCTCAACAAAATTGTTTTCACTAATGTGCAACAAATGTGGTAAATCACAATCGGTTGGAGTTTTGAGGTATATTTCAATATATTTTAAATTTATTTTACTGTTCATATAACTATTATTTTATTTGATGAAGCTGCTTCAAAGATCACTGGAACAACGGCCGAAGACGTTAGAATTATTTATATTTTGTCTATATAATATTTTTTCCCCAAAATTTATGTATATTTTATTTATATCGACTAATATTTCGTTACACTGTTAAACAATATTTGTTAACACAGATCAAGAATAACTCTGATGAACAAGGATTGGAACAGATTCCCACAAGTGTGCAATCAATCGTAGGAGAAACTTATTTGTTTGAGGTTAAGATTAAGAAAAAAGATTTTGATTCATCATATCAAACTTTCACAGTTTCAGATAATCTCGACCATTTGAAGGTAAAATATCTTTCTATACTCTTTTGCAAGGTATATACCGTTTTATTATATTATTTAATTTTAACTCATGGCTTTTGACTTTATGTTTAGACAAGTACGGATGACAAGATTAGTGGAAGCAAACGTGAAGATTGTGAAGAGCAGGAAGAATCAACTGGAGTTGTTCGAAAGAAACCACGAATTGAAGGCTGAATTGATCTTTCATTTTCTATAATAATAAATAGGAAAGCTTTTTCTCTTTTTTTTTTAAAAAAATAATCTTTGTCTCTTAGATCGTTATAGAAGATAAGTTTTTATATTATACTAAGGAGAAGATAATTTGACCTTAGTGATTTTATTTGTTTGTCGTTTGCTCTTGGATTTTTTATATTAATGAGGTTTTTTATTAAAAAAAAGGAAATAGCATAAATTAAATTTCTGAGGGCCACTATATTTCTGAATAATCTTAAAAAACAACTTAATCTTTAAAATAAAATTAGATATTTGATCTCGAATTAATAGTAACATAAAATAAAAGGATAATCGAAAGATAATAATCATATATATATTATTCATCACTATATATTAAGATATATACTTAAGTTCCTTTCATATCAATTTTTGTTTAAAACAAATTTAAAATTCAGTTTCAATAATAAAGGAATTCTTCACCGTCAAAACAAAAGAAAACTGGAATGGATAAAGTAAAGAAGGAAAATAGAATAGGTCCAGAGAAGTTCTTCATTAGATTATTATTGCTAATGATGAAAAATAAAAATATCATTGTTTAAGATTAAATTATAAGTTTAGCCAAGAAAAAAATTAGTCACTATCCTACTAACAAACGAAATATGCTATTTTACTGGATAAAAGTAAAACATTTAGTTACCTTATGCAATTGGGAAAAAGAAATATACTAATCTATACTTATATTAGAAGCACAGACATTGCATAAACTTGAAATCTCAATCGTGACAATAAACAACAACACCACGTATAAAAAAAAAAACCGAGTACACAGAAAAATCAATGAGCAAACGAAATCAAAGTATCATGAATGATGACCAAATTGCTATGATCACGAAGGTACTTACAGATGAACCTGATGTGCGGCTGAATTTAGTTAAACTTCAGACATGGGTACACAATCTAAATCAATGTAAGTCATTTTTTTACTCACTCCTTTAAAAAAATTATACCAATTAATAATTTAGCCCACATTTTATTCTATATATTACACAAAAATTTAGTTTATTTTCTTTACAAACACAAATTCAAATGACAAACCCGTGCAACGCACGGGTCCTTTACCTAGTACTATAATAAATGGAGAGAATTAATTAGTATGCAATAGTGGTCTCCTTGTTATTCACTTAATTTATACAAGTCCGTTATATTTCTTTCATGAAAAGTTCATATAATAAAGATTACTAATCCGACGTGGACACATATCACCATGTCAAAGATCATAGATGTGTTAAAATATTATTCTACGTACTTTAGAGCAATATCAATGGGGATTTTTGTTTGGGTATCTAAAGACTTAAAAAGTAAAAAATTCATAAAAATTGGAGAGAGTACATAATATCTCCAACTAGAACGATTCTAGTTTTGTTAGATACTCAACTACCACTTGTCACTATATTATTGGTTTAATATTTTTCTATTATTTTAAATAATTAAATTAAATTAAAAAACCATTAAAGTATATAATATAAACCCAATGAGTATTTTGCCATTAGAGATGTTCTTAACTTTTAAATAACTAGTTAATTAAGGAGAGAATTAAAAAAAAAAAATCATATTACACAGATAATAAGTAACTGGGTTTTTTTATGATTAAATAAATTTATACAAGTTGTATATTTATTTTATGAAAAGTTAAAATAGTTCATATTACACGTACATTTGTATACAGATAAACTCAACAAGAAAAGAGGAAAAAAAAAACAAACCAAGATTATTGATCCGACGTGTGAAAATATTTATTCTGCATACGACTTAACTTAGTGTTCAGTAACTAGTTAAATATATTAAGTCAAACCCACAATGCACCAGCTCGCTTAAGCATAGGGATCAAGGATCCATTAAGGTGTAGACTCATGACCTCGTTGGCTCCACCGACCAACTCTCCTACGATGAAAACAGCCGGAACCGCCGGGCTACACCCGCGCCGCAACAACGCCTGCTCAATCTCCCTTCCTCTAGACATCGCATCAAGCTCGTAAACGGCTGGATTCGCTCCGAAATCGCATAGCAAAGTCTTGATCGTGTGAGACATACAACATGAGCTTTTGCTGTATATCACCACTGGTCTCTCCATCACCATCTTCGTTATCATATCCATTGATGTTTTTATATCGTATCAGAGCTACGATCCAACTATCTAGTTTTCTTCTTCACGTCGTTTTTTAATAGATTTGTGAACCAATATATATTTGTATGTGTTTTACGAGTGAAAGAAGAGATCGAAGAGATTTTATTGAGAACTGAGGAAAAATAAAATTCTTGTTCTTGTTATTCGACTAGAAGAATAATTAAGGGTTTTGAGTAATGTTGTGTGGATATGAAATTGGTGGGAAGTGTTTTGTTTATATAAAGGCAGAGAAGATGATGGTTATTGGATATCTGGATTAGATCAGAAAAAAGGTTTGGATTTGGTTTCTGACGATATCGTGTCCGAAAGTGACGTAAGTTCAATGTTTTGGGTCGCAAAATGTAGTTGAGAATCTAATGATTTTGAAAGTTTATCTTTTCTTTTTATTGTCAATTTAGACATATATTTAGTGGTGAGAATGTCCTTAGGTCGTACGGTTCCATAAAGCAATCTATAGTCGATCTCAATTAATATTAAGAAAAAACATACAATGATTAAATTAACAAAAGAGAAGTAGAGGTTTGTAATTTCATATTGTTCTCGACTATAACTAATCGTCTTTCAATAAGGTAAAAGAAGCATGATTTCCTCAATCTCGTAGAATGGAAATCAGACAAATCACGAGTTTTGTTGCTATTTTATTTGTGGTGGATTCGTGGATTCTATGTAACACTTTTTTTTGTTTTCAACTTTTTTTTTTTTAGGTGGCTTATAACTTCTGCTGAAAAATCCTAGCTTCATGGATGCAAGAAAAATCAATGAAGCTTGTTTGTTCCTTGCATCAATGACTATTGACAATTATTAGTAATCAGGTATCATCTGTAGTTAGTATCTTAGAAATTGACAATTATTTAGGTGGCTAATAACTTTTGCTGAAAGATCCATGCTTCATTGATGGGTGCACGTGATGTCCCTTTAGAATGTGGTTCTTTAAGCTTCTCGATGGGATTGGTTGAGCTTTGATCAGTGGAATGTGGTGTTCCAGAATTCTTTCTTGATGCAATGATGGAACCCATTAGATGTCTCGATCGTTACTGAAGGGGTTTGGAGAATTGATAATACCCACAACCTAGATAGTAACTTGTGGGAAGAGACGAGTATACCGGACGTAGTTCGTAGTCATGCACTACAAGAAAGAGGGTATTTTTCTGACGGATTTTCCGACAGAAAATTTTCCCTCGCAAATTTCGGACGGAATTCCGACGGAATTTCGAGGACTTTCCGAGGAAAACTTATCCCTCGGAAATCTTCCTACAATTTCCGACGGAAACCCGTCCATCGGAAAGTCGTCGGACTTTTTGAAATTTTCAGAGGGATTTCCGAGGAATTTTCGAGGACTTTCCGAGGAAAACTCAACCCTCGGAAATCTTCCTGAAATTTCCGACGGATCCTTGTCCGTCGGAAACTCGTCGGACTTTTTTTGAATTTTGTGAGGGATTTCCGAGGACTTTTCCAGGACTGTCGGCAACATACCCGTTAATGTATCCGTTAATGTATCCGTTGGAGGAGCCGTTGGAGGAGCCGGTGGAATTTACAAGTCCTCGGAAATCCCTAAGAAATCCCTCGGAAATTTCGTCTATATATTCTCCACCTCCCATTCACATGTAATGAAACTAAAACTACAAACAATACCAACAATAATGTCTTCCGATCCTTATAATTATTTTCGTTCATGGATGGACAAACCTAGATACGATGAAGAGACAGGCAAACTTACAGAAGAGTTCAAGGAAGGGCTTAGGCAATTCATGTCATTCGCCTCAAACCAGGATATAACAATACAAACAGGTATTATGTTATGTCCTTGTCCAAAATGTCGGAATTATAGAAATCTTGACGTTACTTTAGTTAGGAAGCATTTGTTTAAGAATGGATTTATGCCGGGTTATAAGATATGGTATGCACATGGAGAGAGTGAGCCAATGCTAGATTTTGGTAGTACTAGTCAGCAATATATTCCGAATAGTGTAGAGGAACCATCAGTAGAAGTAGACATAGGTACATTTCAGATGGTTAACGATGCGTTTAGGGAAAATGCACCGTCGTTCGTTCAGGATGGAGATAGAGCAGAGCAACCAAATTTAGAAGCCCAGAGATTTTTTGATATGTTAGATGCAGCTAATATGTCATTGTACGATGGTTGTAAGAAAGGTCATTCACCATTATCAGCTGCAACTAGATTGATGGGCATAAAGACGGATTGGAACTTGTCTGAGGGTTGTGTTGATGCGATTACTGATTTTGTGAAAGAAATTTTACCGGAAGATAATATTTCACCAGCTTCGTACTATGAGGTGCAGAAACTTGTAGCTGGACTTGGCTTACCGTATCAAGTCATAGATGTATGCAGTGATAATTGTATGATATATTGGAGGGAGGACGAAGGGCGCACTTCATGTCGGTTTTGTCGTAAACCTCGGTATCAAGACACCAGTGGAAGAGTTCCAATACCATTTAAACGGATGTGGTATTTGCCCTTAGCAGAGAGGTTGAAGAGGTTGTATCAATCAGAGCGTACAGCGAGATCAATGAGATGGCATGGAGAACATACATCAGACGGTGTAATTGCGCACCCTTCGGATGCAGAAGCATGGAAACATTTTCAATCAATGTATCCAAGCTTTGCCTATGAGCCAAGGAACATTTATCTTGGTTTGTCTACAGATGGTTTCAATCCTTTTGGGAAGCACGGGAGGCAATACTCATTATGGCCAGTTATCGTGACAACTTATAATTTGCCGCCATCATTGTGTATGAAACGAGAGTTTCTTTTTCTCACTATTCTTGTTCCTGGGCCAGATCATCCTAAGAAAGCACTTGATGTGTTTCTGCAGCCATTGATTTATGAGTTACAAATGTTATGGGAACATGGTGTAGAAGCGTTTGATGTTTCAACTAACCAAAATTTTAACATGCGGGCGGTGCTTATGTGGACTATAAGCGATTTCCCAGCCTATGGTATGTTATCGGGATGGACAACGCACGGCCGGTTATCTTGTCCGCATTGTGGAGATAACACCGATGCGTTTCAGCTGAAACATGGACGTAAAACGTGTTGGTTTGATTGTCATAGACGATGGCTACCTGAAGATCATCCTTATCGTTGGAACACCACATTATTTATGAAAAACAGACAAGTCTTTGACAGTCCGCCTCCTGAGTATAGTGGCGAGGATATTTTGACGCAGTTACGTGATTTTGGTGCCGAGAAGACAGCGGTGTGCGGTGGTAATGGGCATGAAGTCGTTGATGGATATGGCGATCTTCACAACTGGCATAAAAAGAGTATTTTTTGGGATTTGCCATATTGGAAGGATCTTTTGTTGAGGCACAATCTAGATGTCATGCATACGGAGAAAAACTTTTTCGATAATCTCATGAACACCGTTCTTAATGTACAAGGAAAGACGAAAGACAATTTAAAGTCTAGATTGGACTTACCTGATATATGTTCTCGAAGAAAGCTTCATGTCATGCCAAATGGAAAAGCACCAATCCCTCTATTCCGATTAGATGCACCTTCGAAAGAAGTGTTCTTGGAGTGGATTATGAAGGAAGTCAAATTTCCGGATGGTTATGCATCTAATCTCCGTAACTGTGTGAATATGGGAGAGGGAAAGTTTCAAGGATTGAAAAGCCACGATTGTCATGTCATTATGCAGCGCCTCCTTCCATTTGCTTTTGATCGTCTTCTACCACAAAACGTACACAAAGCAATTGCAGGTATATTATTACATAAATTTATTTTCTAATATGTAATTTACTTCCCATTTAATTACCATCTATCTTAACAATTTGTTTTTATAATACGCAGCGATAAGTGTGTTTTTTCGAGATTTATGCACAAGAACACTAACGGTAGAAGGTATACAAAACTTGGAGAAAAATATACCGATCATCCTATGTAACCTTGAGAAGATTTTCCCACCGTCTTTTTTTGATGTTATGGAACATCTTCCAATTCATCTACCCCGAGAATTAGCGCTTGGCGGTCCCGTTCAATATCGATGGATGTATCCTTTCGAACGTTACATGGGTACTCTCAAGAAGAAAGTGAAAAATTTGGCAAGAGTCGAAGGTTCTATTGTAGCTCAGAGCATCAACGAAGAAACGACACACTTCTCCGAATATTATTTCCCAAAACATGTCCAAACTAAGACCCGAAAACCTGCTCGACACGATGACGGTGGTGAGAGACCTTTTTACGCAGTAGAAGTGCCTAATTTATTTTCACAAATTGGTCGATTAAGTGGAAAATCGAAGAAGCGAAGGCTAACGGAGGAGGAGCATCAACACTTGCACATGTACCTAGTGACCAACTGTGAAGAGCTTATAGATTATGAGAGGTATTATTTTCAAGCAAGAATGTTAATTTTAAACTTTTAATTTACATTAAACTTTTAAATTATTTAATTTTCAGGATTTACTTGGATCAAGTACGCCTCGCATATCCATTAATGATGGAGGATGACGTTCAAAAACTTAAGCAGAATGAATTTTCTCATTGGTTGAAATTCTACGTAAGTTTCTTTTTTTTTAATATTCATGCCTAATAAATTTGTAATTATATAGTTAGTTTATATTTACATAATTTAAATTACTTTGTACAGGTTACAACAATGTCTTCTAAAGGTCAATCATTCCCTACGTGGTTAGTCGAATTTGTTAATGGACCGTTATATGTTGCGGATTCGTATCCTATGTATTGTACTCGTGGTTACGCTTTCAAGATTCTTCGACCCAAGAAGACTAGGCCAACTTGTGATTATGGGGTATCGGCACAATCTGGTGATGTTGTATACTACGGTCTCCTTCGCGAGATTTTGGAGGTTCGTTATCCGGGGATGATCAATTTGAGGTGCATTGTATTCTTATGTGATTGGTTCGATCCACTTGTTGGTCGTGGTGTCCAACATGACGAATTCGGTGTGACAACAATACACACGAGAAAAAAGCTTTCGGATTATGACCCATTCATCCTCGCATCACAAGCTGATCAAGTTTGCTACATTAGATATCCACGGGCAACCGAAGTTGATGATCCTTGGATCACAGTGATGTCAGTAAATCCTAGAGGAAGGATTGTTGGAATTTCCGAGGATAATGACCATGACCCTATGCAACAAAACACACTCGGTACCATCGGAGCAGTCGACCACTCACTAGCGGTAGATCTTGTTGTTGATTTCACACTTTACGCAGATGATGAGATTTTAGATGATTCTGAGGAAGATGGAGGCGAATTTGAGGATGCCTCTCAGTCTGATAATTCAGAATATTCTCTAAATGAAGAAGACGAAGAATAAATTATATAAGTTCGTATAAATTATTTTGAAGACTTTATTAAATAATGTTTTGAACACTTTATTTTATTAATAAATGGTATATTTTAAATTATGTATTTTAAATTAAATGTATTTTATCAAAATTATCGGAAAATATTTTATTAAAATATTCTACATTTTCCGACGGATTTCCGAGGGAACTAAACATTTCCGAGGGATTTCCGACGACTCCTCGGAAATCCCTCGCAAATTGAGAATCCAATTTTTTCCAAATTAGCGGATGATCTGAGGATCGACCAGAAATCGTGGATCGATCGATCCGGTTTTATCAAAATTGTCGAAAGTTATTTTATTAAAATATTCGAGGAATTTCCGAGGCAAAACTTTCTGACGGATTTCCGAGGGAACAAATATTTCCTAGGGATTTCCGACGACGCCTCGGAAATTCCTCGCAAATTGAGAATATTTTCGATCCGATTTTATCCAAATTATCGGATGAGCTGAGGATCGATCAAAAGTCATGGATCGATCGATCCGGTTTTATAAAAATTGTCGAAAGTTATTTTATTAAAATATTGTAAATGTCCGAGGGATTTCCGTGGGCTAGATTTTCCGACGGATTTCCGAGGAGATTAAATATTTCCGACTACTTTCCGACGGCCCATCGGAAATCCCTCGCAAATTTCTGACGGATTTCCGAGGACTTAGGTTGAAATATCAAAAGTTGAAGATTTTATGAAAAGATAGTGTTTGTCTAACACTAGAATATACCATTTTTGGCAATACTAATATATTATAGAGTAGATAATATTTAAAAATTCCAAATTTGGGTAATTACATCATTACCGTAGTTAAGTGTTTATGATACGATATGTACGATATAGTTTGTATTTATAAAAAGTTATGAGATTTTTTAAATGGTTGTCTTTATTGTTCTAATATGATCTATGCAATCTTTATATTGACAAATATGACTTGTTACAGTATTATGCAACATTAGATATCAACCAAATAAGCAAAAATTGAAATATTATGAAAGTCCTCGGAAATCCGTCGGAAATTTCCGAGGGATTTCCGAGGACTTGTTCGAAAGTACTCGGAAACCCCTCGGAAATTTCCGACGGATTTCCGAGGACATTCTTAATATTTCTGTTTTTATAAAAATATATTAAATCCGCCGTTATTCGATTTCGTATATAGACTTGCAATTTATATTCGATTTCCTCGGAAATCCCTCGGACATTCTCGACGGATTTCCGAGGGATTGCGTGCGAAAATTTATTTACCCGCAATTTTTTCGGTTTGGCGGTAAACCAAAAACATTTCCCACCGATTTCAGACAGATTTGCGACGGATTTCCGACGGAAGTTTCCCTCGGAAAAATCGTTTTATAACCCAGAAACTGACCGACACAATCGATTAATCGACAACCACAAAACAATTTTTATCACGGCATTTTTCGATTCCGATCAACCGATTAGTGCAGTCACGCTCGTCGCCGGTTTCCCCCACCCCCGTCGCCGTGTTTCTCGCCGGAAACACCGGTTTTCTTCATCGATTTCGCCGGAAATCATCTCCGGAATTCGCCGCCGTTTGTCGCCGGATCTGTCGCCGGTTTCGTCGCCGGAGGAGCCCACGATTTCCTCTTCCATTTCTTCTCAACAACTATGTAAGATTTGGGATGGATTGATTCAATATAGTTTGGTAATTAGTTTTGGAATTATAAAAATCGATTGATTTGTAATTGATTGTTAGTTTAGGAAATTAATTGTTAGTTTTGGAATTGATTGGTAGTTTAGGAACTTAATTGTTAGTTTTAGAATTGATTTTATGAATTAAATTGTTAGTTTAGGAATTAAATTGTTAGTTTTGGAATTGATTGTTAGTTTAGGAAATAAATTGTTATTTTTAGAATTGATTGTTAGTTTAGGAAATAAATTGTTAGTTTTAGAATTGATTGTAGGAATTAAATTGTTAGTTTTGGAATTGATTGTTAGTTTAGGTATTAAATTGTTAGTTTTGGAATTTATTGTTAGTTTAGGAAATAAATTGTTAGTTTTAGAATTGATTGTTATTTTATGAATAATATAAAATTATTTTGTAATTAGATTTTTAGTTTTTTTTTAAACATTTCAAATTTTATTAAAATTATAATAAGTATTTTGTAAATCAATTCTTCAATTTTAAATACTAGTACATTTACAATTTTGCAATGTAGGTCTTATTCGGAGTTCCGTGGTGCATCGTCTAACCGGTCCGGGAGAGCATATAGTGTTTCGGGAACACCGACACAATCTCCGCCAGGCATTCCCGAGACACCATTGCCACAGGTGATGACGATGGAGGAGTTTGTTACGCAACCGGGACGACATCTTCTCCCGATGCTCCACCCGCAGGAAGCAAACGGAGCAACTTGGTAAGTAATTTTATTTTAATAATTATTTTCATTTGATTTTAATTTTAATTTTATTTATTTTATTATTTCTTTATATTAATTTTATTTTACATGTTTTAGGTTCGGATTGGAAAATGACATAACAAAGTCAATTCTTAGGATCTTCAAGACGCAGCTCAAACAACCTTGGCCAACATACGGGGATGTCGATCCAGAAACCAAATTGATTTGGTTCAAGACTTTTGCGGTAAGTTATAATTTTTATTATTTTTTACAGAATTTGTTTAATTAACAAATTTATAGATTAATGATAGTATAATTTTTTTTTTCTATTTTGCAGCAAGACTTTAATTGGGAACCCAGTCTTTGTCAAATGGTGCGGCGTCACTTTGACATTCAAGTTAATGCATCGTACCAGAACCATATGTACGCGTGGAAGAATAAGTGGAGGAAGGGTAAGCAAAAGCCGAAGGATATAGATCCAGACGTTTGGGAGGGATTTATCCGCCACTGGAGTTCTGAGAGTGCGCAAGCGATTTCTTCACAAAATTCGAAGAATCGTCTGAGCGAGCGAGGTGGAAAAGGAATGGCGACCCATAATGCGGGTTCTATTTCTTTTAGAAGACACGAAAGGAAAATGGTAATTTTTTAAAACTTTTACTTTTTTTTAATAAGTTTTTTTATTTAAAACATTTTTTGTGTAGGCGAAACAGAAGGGAGTTGAACCGGATTGGCTAGATGTGATGGAAGAAACGCATACTAGCAAGCAAACTGGACAAATTCAAGATAAGGTTGTTCTAGAGCGGATCGAGAAGATCAAGCTTCGGAAGATGGAGCGGCTATCACAACTCTCCCAAGATGGCTCATCGGATTCGGTCGATTTATCCCGCGACGAAATCAACCGTTTGTGTCTTGAGGTAATTTTAATTATTTTAAAACGTTTTATTAATTTATGTTTTAAATATTTATATACTAAATTCCTTTTTTCTTATGTAGGAAATTCCCTTAGTTAAGGGTCGCATACCCGGTTTAGGAAGCTTGCCGTCGGGAGACGGGAGTGTGTCTTCGGTGTTTCCCCGAGACGCTGAACTTATTCAACAAGTTCAAAATCTCAACCGGGTCGTTCAAGAAAAAGACGTTCAATTTCAGGAACTTAAGCAAGAAAATGTCCAGCTTAAAGAGGATTTTGCCGAGACCCGAGCGACGCTCTCCCAACTCCAATCTTTTCTCGCCTCTCAATATCCGGGATCGTTTCCGCCGCCTCCGCCTCAACTTTGATTTCTTTTAGTTTTTTTTTTAATTATGTTTTGTTATTTAAAAACAATTACTTTATGATTTTAAATAATGTTTTTAGTAAATTTTATTATAACTTTTTTATAATTATTATGAAATTTATAAATCATTAATATATAAATTAGTAAATAAAACTATTAAATTATAAAATTATCCGGGTCCTCTGAAATCCGTCGGAAATTCAAATCCTCGGAAATCCGTCGAACAAATGTCCTCGGAATCCGTCGGAAACTTGTCCTCGGAATCCGTCGGAAATACGACCCTCGGAAATCCCTCGGAATTTTATACGCACGGAAATCTGTCGGAAATTCAGTCACTCGAAAATCTGTCGGAAATTTAAATCCCACGGCAATCCGTCGGAAATATATTCCCACGGAAATCCGTCGAAAATTATTTCCTCGGAAATCCGTCGGAACTATATTCCCACGGAAATCCGTCGAAAATATATTCCCTCGAAAATCCGTCGATAATTTCAGAGGAATTTCCGTGGGATTTAAATTTCCGACCATCTCAAACCGACGACAATTTTCCCTCGGAAATCTGTCGGAAAGGGCTGTTTCCAAGGGCTTTCCGACGGATTTTGCCCTGGGAAATGGCATGTTTTCTTGTAGTTGTGGACGCGAAAATGTATCTCAACATTCGGATTAGTGTAGGAGAGCTTCTTTTTGCTGACGGCACACGATTATGGCGTCAATTCGTTCGTAATCAGAACGTCTATGGTCGTACAATGCTTGTTCATTACCGCTTCCATATCTCCTGCCTTGTGCGGAAGCTTTACAAATATCCCAAAGCCATGAATTCTATGTAACCCTTTAGAAACCTACATTAGGTTATAATTGGGTCAAAACGAACCCAAGCGACACGATAGAGAGGCTACTCTAGACAATATACTCTAATAAGTACCGACTAATTAGTATAGTTTTCAATATTCGAAATGGAAAGAAAAATGCGACCATCAGGTAAATCCGATGCTGTGCAGTCTAGATTTATACTGTTAATTGATTCATGTTCAATTATAATTCATGCCACCGACCCTAATAGGCGGATTAGCGCCAAATATTTTCATGAGATCATTTTAGACCTTTAGTTTGAATTAAGTTAATCTAACTAATTAGGGTCCACTTATCATCATAGAATTTTCATGAATCAGAAACATCAAAGCTTCATGAATCTCCTAGCATAATTATTACAATTAAGGTTTAAAGTTGAATTGGATTTCTCCTAGCATAATTACTCTCTCTCTCTCTCTCTAAGGAAATGGAATATGTAAAGCCTATCAAGAGGCATCTTTATGAGTTGGAGAAATAGTTATCCAAAATAGGGTCTCTTTTTTCTTTAGGCTACGTCCCCATCTTCTACTTGAGGATTCTATTCCCGACTCGCCACTTCCACAATATTTTGCAACTCACAAAAAGCTGGTTTTGTATAATAATTTAAAAGAGAGGGTATCGATAGAAAGAGATTCTCTATATATGAGTTAAGCATTTCACTTCCTTTCATGTCGACTAACGAATTTTAAAGACAACGAATCGAGAACACGTATGAAAGTAAAAACACACACACACATATATATATATATATGCCATCGAGGTCCCCGTTTAAATAACTTTTTTCTCCGTGCAACATGCGGTTTACTCACATTTTGAATCATTCGGTTTGGAAATAAGTTGCGCCGATCAAGGTTTATTGGTTTATATCTAAAAATCAAATCTAAACGTTTTTTAAACAATGATTATTTTGTAGTCATGTGCACAAACATCAAAGAGATTGGATCCATCATCTTAGAAATGTGAGAAAACATGCAGCAGCTATATATAGGACCAAGATAAATTTAGTAATGCAGATCTTCTCACTGGACCATGTCCTAATCTGGTCCCATGCATCATGTCGGATAAGATGCGTACGTGAACTAGACGTCCATTGCCACATGCCAAACATTTTGGGTGTAATCACATTAAAATTATTGGTGGTCTCGACTCTCGACATCATTGTTGCAAAAGCAGATGCATGATTAGTCTGTGATGATTTTACAAACTGCTAATCTGTTTCGAATTGGGTTATTGTTAAAGCAAAAGCTGCGATTCAAAATGCAAACATGATACTAAACTAATGTGTCATTTAACACCATTTTGTAACCCATGCAATTGGTTCATCGTTACTTTTATATGCGAGCGATGAGATAAAGCTCGTACCAGCTAGTGCTATTCTCTTTTAAAAATTATTGAACTAATAATCCTGAATTTTTTAAACCCTATTGTCAACTCTGATTTGCTAAGATTTATTATATAATTATAAAACGTAAAAGTCTTTTGCCTTTGTATAATCCAATCGAATCCTTCGTTGGGATGTGTTGATGGCTACACGCACATAATTATCCAATACATAAACGAACTTTTCTTTTTCCAAACTGAAGATGCTCCTTTCTAGAATTGCTTACATATATAAATATGTCAGAATATGAAAATTAAAATTAATAGAGTCGATGATGATTGCATGTACGACTCATGGACGTCTAAAGTTGGCCTGCTAGAAGACCAAAGGTCAAACTTGGGTTCAGGCATGCATGGTAGAATCCCTAGTCCCTACAATGTATTTTCTTCCAAATTTGCAAAATATATCATCCACATTCTCTGTTGATTATATGAACACTTTGCACTATTTAATTGCAATTAGTTCAATCAATTTTAATCCAGATCCGAATCTAGTACTACTATATAATATATACACTTTTAGAGATATGTGATTTACGTACTATACATGAAATTAGGAAATACTAATCTCCGATAAATCCCTAATTTCTTTACTTCGTGTAATCTTTAATCATTTATTTTTATTTCATATCTATTTTTTGTCGAATATGTAAACAATATAATTTGCTGAAATTCTATATTTTCCTCTAAAATCATCATTTGGCCTTCATTTTTTTAATATTATTTCTTATATCTTTCTATTTAAATTTGTTTACATATAATTTTCAAAATATGGATACGTTAATAAAATATGGGTACGTTAATGAAAATATGGTTAATTAGTAGAATATCACTTTTGGGAGAGAAAATTGGATACGTAATATGTAAAAAAATAGAATATGTTAGTAGCGGAGAAAATTAAATATAGGACACAATTGCAATTAAAGTAACTATGTAGAAATCCCTAAATAAATTATGTTTCTCTCATCTCAAAAATTTCTCCTACAAATGTTTCTTTATCTCTAAAAAAGTAGACATGCTCTGCAACAAAAGAAAATTTGGTTAAGAAAAAGATGACATAGAAGCAAATATGTTGTAACAGTAACTATTTAATAACATAGTTGATTATTTCTGAAACTACATATTCTATTGATCTCAGAAGATAGTTAGTTATACCTAACACTATTTTGTAACTATTTAAAACATAGTTAACTATGTTTTAGAAAATAACTACCAATTTAAAAGTATAGTTAATGTAAGTGACAGTTCATGTTATTACGAAATGAACATGTGACATTTTTGTAATTAAAAGATAAACTTGTGATGTTTTCGTTAATAATTCAAAAAAAGTAAGAATGTCGCAACAACAACTCGCTCATTTGGACTCAGGCTCAAACACTACCACGCTTCGCCTGTTCTAGACTCCTTAATGTTTAACCCTTGCATTTTTTTTTCTTCAACTTTTATCTTTAGAGTCATATATGTTACTGCTTTAGAGTCAGCCTAGTGATATATTCATATCTTTACACTTCTTATGTACATATTTGCGTACCTTTATCTCTCATTCAGAATAATTCTGCATCATTTAGGACTCTTTTAACTTAGTTTAGCTTAGATTTGCATCTTAGAGTCCTAGATTAGTGTTTTGTACATATTCTTCTTCTTTTACCCTTTTTCAGGTGGTATATGTGCTAATGTGGAGTTATGTGGCTATCAAGAGCCCTGAGGTTGCGGAAGAGTGTTGAGGAATGGAATCTGGTGGGAAAATGGGTTTAGAAGCTTAAGGAGAAAGCAGAGGAGCAGATATCGGTCACTGCATATTGGTGATGACGGATAAACCACACCTGGAACAGCGGGACGATGAAGTCTCATCAAATACACTAGAGTTTGTGACCTGGGTTGAGAATCATTATATCGGTTACTACTGATAATTGGAACACCGATATCCCATGTTATCCCCTTATCACGATGGAGCATCAAGACTCTCTGATTGCTGTACGAGGCACGGTATCGACTGAACCTGATATTGAAGACGACCAATAGTCTGCACCGAAAGACGAACATACCGCTACCTGGACTACACTGACTGAACTGGAACGACGCCAGATATCGTTCACTTCCCCAATGTAGGAGTGATCGATCCTTTTTACATTTTGTTGACTTTTCTGCTTTTCAGTTGACTTTTACCGGGTTGACCCGGTTTGACCTAGGTTGACCCGGATACTGTTTACAAGGGGCTATAAATATGTTCTTAGCCTTTGTAAACCTAAGTTTCCAAACTTTCTTTTTACGCTTTTGTTGTTTTTCCTCTTAGAACATTGAACCCTTGATGTTCAAAGTACTTTACATTTATAAGCTTTAATCTTATCTTTCAAGTTTTAATCTTTGATTTCTCTTCTTTTATGCATTTACGTTTAATGCATCACCTTAGTTCAGCCATGACTTATTCCATAGTCATGAGTGAGTAATCTTCTTATTAAGCTATGGGTTAGTAGATTTAGGGGCTTTAGGAAGTGGCTAACGTTGCTTCGGCTTATTCACTATGTGTTCTCGACTCACATCTTGAACCTTATTGATAAGCACTTCTCCGTCCGAAAGGTGTTTGTGGGAATGTCTGAATGACCTTTTGCTTGGCTTGGTATCTTTGGCCACGAAATTTGATGTCAAAGTGCTAAGTGAGCTTATTGGACTTAATCGGTCATGCTTGGAGAGTGTTTAAATTTGGCAGCGAAAGTTAGTTAGATTTAAATACTTAACAAAGTAATTAGTGCCATGAAAGTGGGTTCATTTAAGTTAGTGTTTTATTGAAAGCATTTAGCTTCATTAGCCACGATTTATTGCCCCTTATCAATTGCTACCCCGTTGCTCAATGCCTTCCATCTTATTACATCTAATCTAGTCTTTACTTTGTTTATTTGTCACATTATTACATTTAGATTAGGCTTAGTACAACCAAAACCAACATCTACTTATGCTTTAGCTTAACATAAATTCTCCATTGTTTAGTACTCTAAATCCTAGTCTTCCTTGTGTTCGAACCCTATGTTTGCTACAATTAAATCATGAGTTAGGTTGACTAGCTTGTTAGGATTTTATTTGATAAGTTTGCATGCTAAAATAACTCTCATCACCTAGATATGAGCATAACATGTCTTACGACCTCAACAATAAGTGACATTTGATATATGACCATAGGTTGTTAAACTTTGAATAAATGTTTTGTGAAAATTTCAGTTAGATGTTGGAGTGACTAATACAATTTTTTTCTGTTGTTGGTTTTTCGATTTTGTTTTTAGAAAATTAGTATGTTTAATGAAAATTGTATCCAAATTTATTATTTAACAATACATTTTCTTAGATTAAAAAGTTCTATATAAATCTTTGACATTCATTTATCCTTTAAACATATGAATAATTTTACAAACTTTTGGTCGTTTAACTTTGAAGAAATGTTTTGTGAAGAATATTCTTTAGGCTTGTTGAAACACAACCCGCTAAGATACAAGACACATGTTCTCATATTTTGTAGACGTGATATTATTTAGTTTCAAAAGAAACATGTTTTGTTTTTTGAAAATTGGCACGCTTTGCTAACTCTTTGTTTATCCCTAAAAGAAAATAAATGATTAGTTAGCATATATATAATATAAAACATCTGGTGTTAAAACATAGATAATTATATAGATAACGTAAATCTAGTTCCAAACTCATATAGCTAGAATTGAACAGAAGCTGCAAGATGTTGTTCCACAAGCTTTTTCCATTTTTCGCACACTTACAGCTCAAACCACTAATTTCAATATCTGGAAGCAGAGGAACAACATCTTGCACAACGCACATGGCATCCCACCAGCCACTGTTTTCACTTTCATTGATAGAGAAATCTAGAACATCATCAACTCTAGGCGGCAACGAAGACACTTTCGCAATTTAATGGAGTTTTGGTTACGTTGAGTCCATATTTGATCTCTATATTCTTCTAAATGTATGTTTTCCTTGTTTTTTATTTTATTTTTTTGCCAAGGAAGCATTGTAATAGGTTGCAAACTTTTGTAACACTAATTCAGTAAATGATATTAACATGTTTAGCACAAAAACAGAGAGTTAGATTGTTCCTTTGGCTGGTGACTCACCAAGTTGTTATGACAAATGTGGAGAGGCAGAGGCGACATTTGTGTAGTTCTGGACTTTGTCAAATATGTAAAGGTGGAGATGAGACAATTATGCACATTTTGTGTGACTGTCCCGCAATGTCAGGCATATGGCTTCGATTAGTACCGCAGCACAAAAGAGATTCTTTCTTTTCAAAGTCTCTCTTGGAATGGATCTTTGAGAATCTGGGCGATGACACTTTAATAGGAGGGTCTCGGTGGGCGACGATGTTTGCTATGGCGTCATGGTGGGGCTGGAAATGGAGGTGTGGAAATGTTTTCGGTGAAAACCGAAAATGTCGGGATCGTGTCAGGTTTGTCCGAGAGCTTGCTACGGAGGTGACAAGGGCACACAAGTTGGCTATAGGGAGGGGATCGGGTAGTGCGACAGGTTGATAGCATGGAAACCGCCGGGTGTAGGTTGGTTCAAGGTGAATACGGATGGTGCTTCACGGGGTAATCCGGGACTTGCTGCTGCAGGTGGTGTGCTACGTAATGAAGAGGGTGCGTGGTGTGGAGGGTTTGCGTTGAACATCGGTATATGCTCAGCTCCACTGGCGGAGCTATGGGGAGTGTATTATGGATTGGTTATCGCTTGGGAAAAAGGTATTACAAGGTTGGAGCTTGAAGTTGACTCGGAGTTGGTGGTTGGTTTTCTTAAGACAGGGATTGGTGATTCGCATCCCTTGTCCTTCCTGGTACGGTTGTGCCATGGCTTTCTCTCAAAGGACTGGATAGTCCATATTTCACATGTGTATAGGGAGGCTAATCGTCTGGCGGATGGATTAGCAAACTATGCACTTTCTTTACCTTTAGGTTTTCATATGTTTTCTCTAAGTTTTGATATTGTGAATTCGATTTTGTTAGAGGATGCTAATGGATCTGCGTATCCACGTGACATCCGAGTTTAGTCGGCTTTCTTTATTTAATAAAAAGTAGGAGACAATTGTCTCCTGCATTCAACCAAAAAAAAAAACAGAAGCTGCACAATGACTGATGTAAAAACTTAGATACACATAAGCTATACATCTAAGTGAATGCTTATAACACAAATTGGCATGTGTCAAACTTTGAATGTTCCAATAATATGTTTTCTTTTGTAGGGATGAACATAAATTCAGGGGTGTGTGGCAATTTTTTTGAGAGCAAGTTTCTTTGTGATAATTTTAGTGTTCAGATGTGGTTTAGCTTTTGTATAACAACAACTCATGAAACGACCCGACCCAAAAATTTAAAAATTTTCCTTCAGATTATTATCATCACAGATAATAATCTTCAATTGGATCAATACAACATGCGGAAAACATAAAACAATTAAACCAACTCAATCAATTCAATGATCCCATACTTATTAAATCTAGCCGGTTCAATTCAACAATCCAAACAATAACCAATAACCAATAAACCAATTAACTACAACTCAAAATTCACTAGCAACCTAGCAATTCTACAATAGCATACAGCCATACGAGACCCTAGATCATCTCTCCTTCCTGGCCATGATTCCACGATCACATTTTCTCTTTACCTGCAACATATGGCAAAAAGAGTTGCGTGAGTATTATCACAATACTCAGTGAGACGGTCATCCCGTCTACAGGTTATACACAGGCATAGGAGACAAACCACAACACCAAACAACACATAACATCCATAACACGAGAATCAACCATCAAATCATCAAACAATGCATTGGGATCAATCCCTTTACCCAGATAAACCTACGGTCACGCACTCACCTCGAAAGGATTGAAAAGATGAAGAACACGACGCCTACAAGAACGCCCCGCACACGACGAACAGATTATCCAAATCCGAATCGGAAAATGGTTCTGAAAACTAGACAGAACAAGCTACACGTCGGTATGCGGATCGTCTCCAGACTCTTTTTGGTTCAACGGGAATCCTCCCTCTAAGTGGACTAATTGCAGCAGAAAACTGCAGAAACCTACACAGTTAAAACGATCATAACTCCCTAAATACTCAACCCATTGACGAACGGTTTTCACCCACATCAAGAAAAAGGATTGGAAAACTTACCCACAAAGTTTCACCCCGATCCGACCTGATTTTCCTAGTCGTTCGTCTCCTCCAAAACTCACCTAAACCAAATTAGGATTTCAGAAGACAGGAACGACACACTGACTTTGAAAGCACACCGAGAATGGATAATACCTCAAAATCAGGATCAAAAACCTGATTTAGAAACTAGACAGAGAGAGCTTTCTACAGATAGGCTAATCGCCTCCTAATTCGTTTTGGTTCGATCGGAAAGCCTTCCCGAAGCCGACTGATCGCAGAAACAAGTCTGCACAACCCTATCGAGTTCAAACAGCCATAACTCAACGAATATTCAACAAAAAGATGAACGGATTTCGCTCATATCGAGACCAGAGATTGGAGAACTTACCCTCAAAGTTTCACCTCAATCCTCCTCGAATTGCCCAGCCGTTTGCCCTCTCCAACACTCGAACAGAAGCTGTCCTTTACCCTCAATCACACACAACTCACAACCTCTCTTGATTATCTCTCGAATCCTCCTCTTTCTCTGATTTTCGGCCAAAATGAGACCAACACGCGTCTGTTCCAGCCATTTTATACAACCCTAGGGTGTCCCCTAAACCGCTCCCCAAACCGGCAAATCAGAAACCGAAATGGGCATTACAACTCAAGTTGAAGAAATTCAGACCTCTAATTAAATCTTGGATATTCATTTTTCTACGAATCTAATTAAATAATATTTATTTTATCAAGTACGTACGGAAGTGGCCGCAGTTTCACTGGGAGAGGTTCTGGTTATGTTATAACCACTTTCAAGTGTATCGCATTTAAATCCATGTATGTTCTCTTTTTCTAACCTCTTTTTTTTTAGCTCTAAGCCTTGTGTCCTTTTTGTATTTAACATATGTTTGACAAGAAAAATATTATAATTTCAATATATTTTTTACATGAGTGTTAAATGTGTTTTTTTTGTCACATTTCAATGTGTATATTCAGATGAAAAAGAAGTGTTAAATACATAAAAACGAATGGTGGGTATGATCCCTCCATCATAATTACTATTCCTCCTACCTTAAAAATGTGTTTTTGTCAATCCCTAATAAACGCCACATTACTGCAATGATTGAAAATTTGTTTATTTAATGCAATTATTAAATAAAAATTGAATTTTGTTTGTTAACATTTAGATGTATATCATTGTGAACCTGAATAATAGGGGCATAAATTGTGATACACAATATACTAGATGTGGAAGGCAGGAGACTATTAGTCATGTTCTTTTTAATGCCCACCAGCATTTCAAACATAGGTTCTGTCGACAATTCGTACGACTACATGTATTTTCTTGGTATCCTCAGTTTTTACAAATATGGATTTCTTGTTTTGGAGAGTACCTCCGGGTAATCATGACAACGATTTCCATGGATTATATGGTACATTTGGAAAATAAGAAACGTTAAAGGTTTTTTGAGGGCTGGATATCGATCCACACCTTGTACTACGAAATGTTGAAGCAGAGACATTAGTATGGGAGAATGCACAAGCTGAGATGCTGACACCTAGCCATACGATGGAAGCCAATTCAGTTTAGATGCGATTATGAAATACACTGGTATAAATTGTTATATTGATGGAACCTGGAAAGAGACAAGCAATTTTCCGGCTTAGGATAGTACGCTTTTCAAGACGCTGAGATAGAGCCTATGATGGGAGTTCGTAATCTGAGAAGAAGCTTGTCACCCATACACTCGGAGATGGAGGCCTATGTTGGGCAATGCAGTGCATGATCCACTTATATGAGACAGATGTCGCCTTTGAAACAGACTGCTTTGACCTTGTGAAGATGGTGTGTCTACACCTATGAAATAGCTGGCGTTTAACCTTTAACTAGAGGTTTAATGAAGCTAAAGGAAAAAAATTCTTTCTTTTCGTTATTGTTGATCCCGCACACTGAATTCGAAGGCTGGCACTGAAACAACCCGACCCATTTTTTTTATAAGTAGCACCGAATTAGTATTCCCATAAATACTAACTCCCAACATGCTAAATTCTCGATTTTACAACAACAATCAACAACCAATGGAATCCACAAGAAATTACCAACATAAACCATTCAATAAATCCCATTGTTTATTAAATCAACTAAACCAAATCCAATAACCAGACAATTCAATTTATCAATTCCAGAACCAGCAACCTAGCCGTTCTAAACAATGCAACGAAAATAACAATCACGCGAGACCCTAGATCATCTCCTCTTCCTCGCTCTAATTCCACGATAACATTTTTTCTTTACCTGCATCACATGGATAAACGAGATGCGTGAGTATTATCACAAATACTCAGTGAGACGATCATACCATCTACTTGGCTATCCACACATGCATAAGAAAGAGATACAATACCAGGATAAGTAACCAACAAGGCACGACACGAACAATCAAACCTGAATTCGCACAACAGACCTTGCATGGATCGACACAACCACCATGTGCCGATCGATGTAGTGCCAGTGTGTTGATCGACACGCAACCCCGGTGTCGATCGACACCGAGCAACTGTGTCGATCGACGCAACGTCGTAGAAACCAGGAATCAAACCTATCCTCTCATGGATCGATTCATGTACGCGATTTATCGATCCTGTACGAATTCTCATCAACACAAACACATAATCACATCCAAAACACACAATCAATCACATTCTATCAATTCCTTTACCCAGATAAGCCATGGTCACACACTCACCTCGAATCTGGAAAGGAAAAGGAACGAAAACTACGAAGAACGCGAAGAATACGCATAACAAATCTCCAAATCTGAAAAATCCTATCCTCCTTCGCGAAATCACGCACCGAAACTCAATCCCAGAGTCTCACAATCACTATCAAGAGCTTATAGGATCGAGAATGCGAAGAAATCAACGATAATCCTTCGATTCTTCTCAATCCTCATACAACTCTCTAAAATCCTTGTTTCTGACCAAAACTCGGCCAAAAACGCGACCCTCGACTTTTATATCCGAGCCCTAGGGTTCCCCTAACCCGACACGCCAAACCGACGATTAAAAATCGAACCAACCCGGTTCAATTATAACTTATGTCGATCGACACATACACACTGTGTCAATCGACGCTCACAAGTCAAACACTGTGTCGAACTACACACACCCTGCGTCGATCGACGCACTGTCCAAAAATCACATTTTTGGTTCACGGGCGTTACATGCATGATGGCGAATTGTACTCATTTAGTTAACTTGATATTTCGTACGTAAACTCCATACCACCGGATTAGGTAACCAAACCATAGTAAATTAGTTTACCAAGCTGTTGATAAAAAAAAAATCATTTAGATGAATATATATATATATATATATTTATATATCCATTATTTTCAAATTGAATGGATTTTATATCCACTATTTAATTGTAATTAGTTCAATCAGTTTTAACCCATATCCGAATCTAGTACTACTATATACTAAGACCATATCCATTGGTGTATCTTAGCAAGAGTTCTAGTGTTTAAAATAAATTGAAAAAATAGAAAAAGAAAAGAGAGAAGGAGAAGAGTTTCTAGATGAAGAGATTTAAGGAACTCACTAAACAACCCCAAATGAGATTTGTTAACTAACCATTGGTTCAATCTTAAAAAATAATAATAATAATAATTCCACAACTAATTTCTACTAAAATAATATATTTTTTTTTTGTTTTAAAAACTTTATGGAGGTTTTTATTGATGTACATGCTCTAATATATACACTTTTAGAGATATGTGATTTACGTACTATAACAAGAAATTGGGAAACAGTAATTTCCGATCAAGCCCTAATTTCTTTACTTCGTGTAATCCATTACATGAAATTGGGAAATAGTAATCTCCGAACCGTGGTAAATGTGAATTTCTTTATTTCATATCTATTTTGTCGAATAATAAGTAAACTATATAATTTGCTAAAATTCTAGTTTTCTCTAAACTCATCATTTGGCCTTCGTTTTTTTAATATTATTTTAGATATACATATAACATTTCTTATATCTTTCTATTTATTTTTTTAGATTTTTGATATATTATAATACGGTAATTTCTATAAAAAATATCCAATACGTTGGAACAGTATCCACTATATATATTATGATGGTTAAATGTCATCAAGTTGTAATTGTACCGCAGCTGTCAGCTAAAACTTAATTGTGTCTATGTGAATTTCTTAAAATGTGTTTTATAGAAATCGAACGTGAGATGTTGCAACATCGAATGTCACTGCCACCACTGCAAGTAGAAAACTCGTTGGTTCAAGCCAGTTAACTCTCCAATAGTTTGGAGGACTTTACTTTCGCTGCAGGTAACACTAACCAGTTTTATAACAGCAACCTTGATGATCATTTGACACACATTGGAAATTTCGATAAACAATGCTGGGATTCGACATGGATGAGAATGTCTAACGAGAATATACAACATGTAACTAATATTACATATCATAACCATTAATATGATAGTCTTCTATTGTATAATATGCTCTAATTCCAAATATGTATTTTCTCTTTATTAATGTATATTTTTAACAAAGTTTTATAGAAAAACAAGAGATTTTGCCAAGTATCAAGGATAATGATCAAAATCAGGAATTTTATGGTGGGTATGATATATAATCTCCGATATGTACATACTATCAAATCGAACATAATTTGGTGTGTTTGTTATTATTACAGGTGGATCTAAGACAAATACAATCAACAACATAGAGATGGATGAGTTTTTCTCGTTTGAGAACCGAGTAGAAGAAAACGACAAGTCAAACATAACCCAAAATTCTTCAGGATCCGGAAAGGAGATTAGAGTAAACCACAAAAACAATATGCTCATTTGCACACGCCAAACAACCGAAGTTTTATACTATCAAGTGCAAACTGTCACAGATTTTGAAAATTCACGTAAATCTGATTCAAGAAATTGAAGAGACAAGAATGCAAGGATTCTTGGTTCCAGAAAGCTGAAATTGCGAAGATGAAACGAATTGTTCTCTCTTCTGTCAAACCAAAGTCCTCAAAGAGCAGAAGGTTCTAACAGTGAGATATATGGGCCATCGAACAACAAGAGATTGAGCCTGAATATCAGTCAACAACCCATTAAGTCCCTTGACCAGAATCCAGCACACGATGGTTCCTCCCCAACGGTACGACTGAACAAAGCAAAACCAGAGAACAGCTGTGTGTCAAAACCAGCTCATGGTATTCAAATCCTAACAGATTTGATCCTCTATGATCATGTGCAACCAGTGATACATAGATACTTGTCAATCCTTTATTAGCTTAATGAGTCTATATAACAAAGGATGTAAACAAGTGAATCGTTATGCAGAAAATAATGAAAGTTTGCTTTTTTTCTTCTTTCTCTAAGCCTTGAGCTCAAATCATCCTTTGCTTTCATCTTCCTTTATCCATAATTGAAAGAAATACATGTATACTTTTCGAGTATCATTTTTGAAAAAGAAACGAATTGATCAATATCCATAATTCTTTGCCCCTTATATCAAAATCCCAATAAATATTTAGGACCGGATAGAAATTCCTCAGACATGAGCTCATCGCCGTAAATATCCTTTTGACTAAAACTGTAAAATATTTGCAGTTTAGGGTTTATGTAGTCTCTCTCGTAAGATCTGAGATTTGTCATCCTTTATGATTCTTAGTATTTAAGCCTCTGATGATCCGATTTGATTATCCTCTCTTCTCTTTGTCGATTTTGATCTTTTGTGTTTTTATTTTTCAAACGGAATGTTTGGGCCAATTTTCAAAAATACCACACTTTAAAAAAAAAATTAAAAAACATACCATTAAAAAATTTATATTCCAAAAACATCACAATTTTTTTTGGTTTTCTAAAAATACGAATGATATCATCATGTCAAAGAAAAAGAAAAAATTACTATCAATGATATCAAAAGTTTTCTATTTCAAAAATATACAAATTATAGAAATTTTTTGTGGTTATTCAACATAAGTTTAATGATAACCTCAAAAGGAAAAAAAGAGAAAAAAAATACAGGATTATTGATCCGACGTGGACACATATCAAAGATCATAGATGTGCTAAAATATTATTCTGCATACTTGACTTAGTTGTTATCTTATTTGGAGGATTGACTTGTTGTTTAATAACTTGAAAAGGTAAAATTGTAAATCCTAACCATTTGGAGGGTTTATTTGCAGAAACCATTTTAATAAATACTAACTAATTTTGTTATGGTGTAATACATTTGACATGCTCATTGGTTTTCTTATTATTAAATTAATTTATACAAAGTTGTATATTTCTTTTAGGAAATGTTCATGTAAAATAGTTCATATAACACGTACATTTTTAATAAAGATAACCTCAAAAAGAAAAGAGAAAAAAACACACCAAGATTATTGATCCGACGTGGACACATATCACCATGTCAAAGATCATAGATGTGTTAAATTATTATTCTGCGTACTTGACTTAGTGTTAAGTAACTAGTTATATATATTAAGTCAAACCCACAATGCACCAGCTCGCTTAAGCATAGGGATCAAGGATCCATTAAGGTGTAGACTCATGACCTCGTTGGCTCCACCGACCAACTCTCCTCCGATGAAAACCGCCGGAACCGCCGGGCTACACCCGAGCCGCAACAACGCCTGTTCGATCTCCCTTCCTCTAGACATCTCATCAAGCTCGTAAACTGCTGGATTCGCTCCGAAATCGCATAGCAAAGTCTTGATCGTGTGAGACATACAACATGAGCTTTTGCTGTATATCACCACTGGTCTCTCCATCACCATCTTCGTTATCATATCCATTGATGCTTTATATATTATCAGAGCTACGATACAACTGTTAAGTTTTCTTCTTTACCTGTTTTATGAGTGAAAGATCAAAAAGATTTTGTCGAGATTTAAATAAAAATAAATCTCTGTTATTATTCCACTAGAAGAATAAGGGTTCTTGTGTGATGTTGTGTGGATATAAAATTAGTGCGATGTGTTTCTTTATATAGAGGCAGAGAAGACAATGATTATTGGATTAGATCAGAAAAGAAGTTTGGATTTTGTTTATGATGATATCGTGTCCGAAAGCGACATAAGTTCAATTTTATTTTGGATCACAAATGTTAGTAGTTGAGAATCTATTGATTTTCGAAAGTTTATCTTTTCCTTTTTATTGTCCATTTAGACATATATTTAGTCATGGCTAAAAGGTGAGAATGTCCTTAGGTCGTACGGTTCCATAAAGCAATCTATAGTGGATCTCAATTAATATATATTTTTTAAAAGCATACAATGATTAACTAATCAACAAAGAAAGAAGTAGAGGTTTATATTGTTCTCGACTATAACTAATTGTCGCTCAACAAGGTAAAAGAAGCTTGATTTCCTCAATCTCGTAGATTGAAAATCAGACTAATCACAGGTTATGTTGCAATTTTATTTTTGGTTGATCCTCTGAAACCCTTTAAACCCTACATTAAGGAGGTATAATTGGGTCAAAACGAACCCAATCGACTTGATAGGGGCGTTATGCTCAGTCTAGAATTGTATCGTTAACTTATGTTCGATTATAACTCATGCCACCTTTGTCCTAGATTAGCGCCAAATATTTTCATTGAATCATTTTAGACCTTTAATTCGAATCAGTTAATTTAATCTAATTAATTAGGGTCCATTTATCATCATATAATTTAGACGAATCAGAAACATCTAAGCTTCCTGAATCTCCTAGCATAATTATTACAATTAAGGTTTCAAGTTGAATTGGATTTCTCCTAGCATAATTATCTCTCTCTATGGAAATGGAATATGTAAAGCCGATCAAGAGGCATCTTATGAGTTGGAGAAATAGTTATCCAAAATAGGACCTCTTTTTTCTTTGGGCTACGTCCCCATCTTCTTCGTGAGGATTCTATTCTCGACTCGCCACTTCCACGATATTTTTCAACTCACAAAAAGCTGATTTTGTATTTTAATTTATAAGAGAGGAATCGATAGAAAGAGAGAGATTCTCTATATATTGAGCTAAGCATTTCACTTGCTTTCATGTCGACTAACGAATCGAGAACACGTATGTAAGTAAAAACACATATATACTTTTTTTTTTTAATATAAAATATGCATTTTATATACCAAAAACCGGAAATTGTTATTTATATTCTGCTCGGCAAAGCAATAAGTTCAAAAAGGTCCAAAAAAAGATAAAAATGCCTAAGAGAAACCGGGTGGATAATTAGGTATCTAAACTATTTATGCAACTACTCATATGTGAACCATGGCGAAAGCAGGTTCCGGAAAGATTTATGCTGGATCTTAGAAAGAATAGAGTCTATGATGTTGTGATCCACTTGTTTGAAGATGATCGTATGAGGTGTCAAGATAGAGTTTGTGGAGTCTGTTATTTCTCTCCTTCCATATGTGAAAGATCACGGTTTGAGCTACAAGTCTCTTAAGAATGAGAGTTGAGGGACCAACTGATGTGGAAAACCAAACAACAAGATGTAGCAAAGGTTTGCTGAGGCATTCCAAGTATGGAGAGAACCTTTCTCCATATATATGTATATAACTATATATGCAACATGCGCTTTAATTTATTGGTTTATATCTAAAAGATCAAACCTAAACGTTTTTAAAACAATGATTGTTTTGCATTCACGTACATAAACATCAAAGACATGGATTGGATCCATCATCTTAGAGATGTGAGAAAACACCGCAGCAGCGATAAGACCAATTAGATCAGTTTAGATCTGCGCAGATATTCTCACTAGAGCATGCATGTCTTGATCTGGTCCCATGCATGCATGATGTCGCATAAGATGCGTGACCTAGATGGTCCATTGCAACATGCCAAACATTTTGAGTGCAATCACCTTAAAAATATTGGTGGTCTCGACTCTCGACATCATTGTTGGAAAAGCAGGCATGATTAGTATGTGATGATTTTACAAATAGCTAATGTTTCGAATAGGGTTCTTGATAAAAAAAAAAATTTTGCTAATGGGTTCTTGTCGAAGCTGTTCTTCAAAATGCAAACACGATACTAAACCATTAAGTAATAATAAAGTAATAATAAATGTTAAGAAATGGTGTAAAGAGAAATAGGAGAGTTTCTTAGAGAAGGAACTTAAGAAACTCCAGACTATGTGTCATTACATCATTGGTTGTGATTTTTTTTATAGGTCAAATTTTAATTATAAAAGTAAACTAAATTTAAAATAATAATATTATGTGTAGAGAAACTTTTGCAGCAATTGAGGGATGGAGGTGCTCTATCACTCGGAAAAAAGGATAAGCAGATGGTCTGACTACCATTTAATTATTGTATCGTGCGCAAAAAGTCAAAACGTTTAACACTATTTTGTAACCCATGCAATTTGTTCATCGTTATATTGATAATTAAGAGTTTAAGTCAATTCAGTAACCGACGTAATTTCGCTTCCAATAAAAAAATTACAGGCGGTTAAAATAATTAGGACTAGGCAAATTATCCATTAGATTTGCTCCGATTCGGTATTCGCTTTGATCCGATGCGAAAAATACGGATATCCGTTATGAATAAATTGAAACAAATAATAAATTTTATTATTTGTCTAAAACAAAACAAATTACAAATACTAATTTTAAAAATCCGAATATCCCCTCCGATCCATATATTATTTATATATACATATAATATGATAGATTTATAACATATATTTACAATTTTTTACCTTTTAAATATATTTGGCGAAAACATTTATAGTAAAAGTAGGTAGATACTAGTTTTTTAATTGTATATTTTTTTCTTATTTTTTCTTAGATAAACATATATATGTTTTATTTTTTACCATTTTAATAGTCCACTTTTCATTTTTCTTTAGATAGATATATTTATCATTAGTTAGTTTAAATATTATATTAAAACAAAGTTTAAAAAAAAAGTATTTTAGTTATTATGTTTTGTTTAAAACGGATATCCATAAATATTCGAATATTCGCAAATATCTGAAAAAAAATCCGATTATCCATAATTCCGAATATCTGAAATTTTTCGAAACAAACCAAATCAAAAAATTAGATATCCGACAAAAACAAATCAAATCACGTAAGGTATTTTTTCGGATATCCGTTCCGCCCAGCCTTAACGTTAATTAACCGACGTCTTCAGGCGTAATTTTTGTAGTACTACTTACTTGTATATATATGCGAGTGAGATAAAAGTTCGTATCACTATCAACTAGTGTTAAACTGTTTTAAAGATTATTAAAATAGTGATGCTGAATGGTTGTAACCCTATCGTCAACCATGATTTTTTCATTTTTCCGTCAACCATGATTTGCTAAGATTTATTATATGTAATTTTAAAAGTCTTTTGCCTTTGTATAATTCCATCGAATCCTTCGCTGGGATATGTTGATGGCTACACGCACGTGAAAAGAACAATTATCCAATACATTAACGAACCTTTCTTTTTCCAAACTGAAGATGCTCCTTTCTAGACTTGCTTGCATATAAAAACATGTATATACAATGTAAATCGTATATGTCAGCATATGAAAATTATCAGATTCGATGATGGTTGCATGTACGACTCTTGGCCTCGATAAGGTTGGCCTGCTAGAATACCAATGGCCAAATTTGGATTCATGCATGCATGGTAGAATCCCTACAATGCTTTCTTCTTATAAAGTTTCAAAATCTATCACCCATATATATTCTCTATTAATTATATGAGAAATTTTGAAAAATGTCATTTTTAAAATATCACTCTTAAAAAATACCATTTTTTTCAAAATTTTTACATAAATACAATTTTTTAAAATTATTTATTTATTATATTATTTATGCTTGAAATAACTATGTTGTATTATAGTTTAATATTAAGGGTTTAGGGTTTGTTAGGGATCAAAATATTTTTTAGGGTTTAAAATTTTAAGTTTTAGTTAAGCTTTAAAAAACCATAATTAGTGTCATTTTTACAAATAAACAATCTATTGTGATATTTTTGTAAAATGGCACATCAAAAATAACATTTTTGTAATTATTCTATTAAAATTAAATAGTAAGGAAGGATAAATTGCTCAATTACATGCATCAGATGATGAGATTAATAGGAAGGTATAGCAATAGTAAATAAGAGCACACTTCATGTCTAAGCCGAAATAGCTTATTATATTTTTTTAATGTTACATATGTCTTTACAAATGTTGAAGAGAAATTAAAAAAAATGTCACTTTTCAAATGACACTTTACAAAAATATAACATTTTTGAAATCTTTATAAAAATGCCACTTTTTCAAAATTATTTTTTCTTTATATTATTTATGTTTGAGTTAATTATGTTCTATTAGGGTATAGTTTTTGAGTGTTTAGGAGGTTTTAGGTGTCAAAACAGTTTTCAGGATTTAAAATTTTAAGATATAGTCTTTATAAATCTATAATTAGTGGTATTTTTTTAAATGGATACCCTTAAATGGCATTCTTGCAAATGTACACATAAAAAATGATATTTTTGTAATTGCTCTAATGATCAATGAAGATGATGCCCGAGTTGTTGTGGCCCAATTGTAAAGGACGGGCCCAAGGTGGCTACCACCATCCGGGTTCGATTCCCCCCTGCGGGAACTATTTCACAATTTCTCGGGAAATCTGGGCTTGGGGTCGAGTGGCTACCACCATCCGGACTCAAGCAGTTTACCCGGTAGTCCAGTAACAGGCGATCTGGCTACCCCCGGATATTAGTCGGAAGGTATTTCAAACCCGGATCATGCCAGGGTGGTATATCCCCGACTACCCAGTCGAACCAGTCCACCTTGCGATCTCCGGAGCCGACCGGATCAGCCGATAGGGTATATAAAAAAAAAAAAAATCAATGAAGATGACGATGATAATATTAAAGATCGCGAGGACGGATCGTCGCATCACATATTTTACAATCGGACGTACGTCGTATCGCGTACGCATGGTCTTTTTTTTTTTCTTTTTTCTTTTTGAGAAAACGTATGCATGGTTGCAACTCAGTTGCATAATTTTTAGCAAAAAAAAAAAAAACTCAGTTGCATAATTTTACCGACTTGTTATTTTTAGTTATTTTGAAAAAATCTTTCGCCAGTTTTAAGAGATAAGAAAAAGTCACTTGATAACAATAAATTTATCTTTACATATGTATTCGTATTGTGTATTAATTATATATCTTATGCAGTAAAACATCCATAAATTAATACTCTATAAATTAATAATCACCATAGATTAATAAATTTCTTTAGTCCTGAGTTGAGCCAATGTAAAAATTAACAAAATTCCATAAGATGATAAGATAATAATTTTTTTTCAAACTACTATGTAAAATATGGTTCCAATAATAGTGTAAATTAATAATCATGTATAATTGTGTGTGTATATATATATATATATATATATAACTTTTTGGGCTTTAGTAATTTTTCTCTTCTACTTATTCCATCTAAAAATATTTTATGAATGTTTTCTCGTTATCCAAAACTTGTGAAAATTTATAGACGCGATAATTAATTATGTACACATAACTCTTTCCAAATATATCATAAACTTGTGAATAATCGTGTTTTTTTCTAAAATTTGTACTTAATAATGTGTATTATTTTTAGATGGATAATATATTGTGATGTTAACATTCATTCTATTGCAATAACCAAAAGTATAAATCAGAATCGTGAGCTAATATATATATCATTTTTATAAGTGGATTTAATTATTTTGTTAATATAATTTCATTTGATTTTTTTTTTAAAAAGAAAATCTGACATTAAACAAATATTTTTCTATAAATTAATATTTATTAATTTATTGATTAATTAATAACTCTTTAAATTAATAAATTTTTAAAGTTTCAAAATTATTAATTTATAGAAGTTTTACTATATATCGTTACAAGTATATTACGTGGAGCTATGAGATTGATAAAAGATGAGTTTGGCGTCAGCTAAAAAAATGCTCGAACCCACGACGACCGAGAACGCGTGTTCCCACAGACGATTCCGAATCATATTCCTAATTCTATTCCTTGGCCCAGATAAAAATTCCAATAAAAAAATCTCAAGTTTGCGAAGAAAAAATTGAATTACCCTTTTCTGGCGTTAAACGAATTCACCTTTAAAATACAAAACTGCAGCAGATTCGTTTGCACCTAAAATATAAATAAACATATATGGTTGGCTATACAGTCATCCGAAGGGCAATATCAATTATTTGGAATAAAATTTCAAAGGAAAAAAAAAAATATTTGGAATTTCAAATGTATATGTATTAGTATATATATATATATATATATATATTTTTTTTTTTGTCAATAAATTTAATATTTATTATATATATATTTTTTACTTACAAAAAATATCTGTTGATGATTACAAATGTTTTTCCAGTTTATGGTATATATATTTTGTAAAATTCTTTGAATTTTTGAATGTGCAAGCGATGAATTAAACACAAAAAAAAAAAAAAAAATACAAGATATTTAATCAATCATCAATCCATGAAACCATTAGATTACTTTTAATGGGAGTCTCTAAGAGAGGTTAACTGATCAAAATACAAAAAGAGAGAATTGAGCATCCTCCAACATTAGTACAACATAATTGAAAATCAATAAAACATAGAGCAGTTAGATCATCGCAGAAGATGGACGGCAGATCCAAAGCATGCCTCAGATGCGTCAAGAAGGTCTTCGCGGCAACGCCAGAGAGTCTACGGTTGGTCACTTTTCAATGTAATTTTGAAGATCCCTACATAGACCTCGAGAATTCGACCACTTTCCAAGAGAAGGAAGAAGATACGACCAGTCTCAAAGAGATAGAAGAATGTGGAATTGAACTCTTCCACCGGGAGTAAATTACAGGATTTGAGAATCCAGAAAAAATTGATATTCTTTCAACAGAGAAGATATCGAGCTCGTAAATTACAGGATTTGAGAATTCAGAAAACTTTAACCCTCTCATACGTGAAGATATGAATCTCGACGAGTGATGAAATAAAGCACTGTGAAGGCAAATTGGTGTTTTCAGGCTCGATTTGGAAGACAAAAATTTTAACGAGCTCTACATCCCTAAATCGACAAGAAATGCGGTACAACTTTGGAGGGATAAATCGTGAATGGTCGTATACCAGATTTGCAGGGAAAAAAAGTCGATATGTTGTTGGACCTTTTTCCAAAACATGTTGCTGGGCCACAACAAGCCCACAAAATCACCCTCATTGGCTAGGCCCACTTGACCCAATAACTCAGCAGTGGTGACGAGAGGGAAAACGGAAGGGACGGTGAGTGGTTCACCGATCTCTGGAGTAGCGAAGGTGAGGGTCTCATACAGCGGTAAGTCTTCATCGGAGAAGCTCGGCCAAATTATTGAAGCACAGTCTCTTATGAAAGGAGCAGACGATGAAGATCTTCGAGGATGTGAGATGAGCGTGAGTTTTGCTTGGCCGTAGAGATCAACCTGAGATCTCGGCGAGGGGGAGGGTCTTGCAGTCGGTAGCGCAAAATTGGAAGCCGAAGACTGGGAAGGAGGAGGAATATTTCCCGTATAAGAGCCGCCGGTAGAGCCACGGTGAAGCGAGGTGCTCATATAGAACTTTGAGTTAGGCATCGGAGAATTTTGGAGGACTGTCGTGGCCGGAAAAGGACGCAGCGACATAGGGTAATCAAGGTGCAGTGGGTCCGGAGGGTCAGGCGGATCTAGAGGCGCTGCCTGAGATTTCACCGGCAGCCCCAGATCCGGCCATGGCGAGAAGGAGCGCAGGTGGTCGAGTGGTTTCGAAGGAGCGACGACCACCGAGAGGAGAGTTCTTGTCACCATTGACATGATGCAGTGGCTAGATCGAAACACGCCGAAAGTTCTTCTTCGAGAGCAAACTTCTCGTCGGTAAAGCTGAACCAGCGGAGAGAAATTAAGGCGATGCTTCAGTTATGCCGAGCTTCCTGCTGGCAGTGGAGAGAAGGCGGTGGTCCATGTCGGAGGTGATGCTCTTCCGAAGCGGCAGCCTCGTATCCTGTGCCCGAGAGAGCTTTTGGTTGTTCGACATTTACAACAAGTGAAATAGTTAACAAACTATCTCTCTTCTCTCTAAATCTATCACATTGGTTTTAAAATTGATACGTTTTTTCTTGAATTAAGAGGGGTTCTATACAATTAAAAATTATAAAGTAATTGAAAATTACAAAAGAGAAAGATAAGGGTTTTTTTGAGATACGGTTCTCACCATTTGAAGAAACCCACTTAATACTTTCACTTCTTGTTGGTTCAATGTCTTTTTAATAATTTAAAATTTAATTAAATAACTAAAATTGTTAAACTATTATATTGAACAGACTCCTTAATACTTGAGTGTGCTCTTAAAATCTCTAAAAAAGTTGATATTTTCAGTAATTTTGGAATTGACAAGTTATTTAAAATTTATTTGTCTACAAACCAACTAAAATATTTTATTAATATACATCACATACACAAAAAATTGATAAAAACATTTTTTTTCTTTGCTAAACTAATTGGTAAAAAACATCACACAAACATTTGACCACATCATAGTTTTTAATGTCTTTGTCTTCTCGTTTCGGACGCTGATGCTATGAAAATCTAATTGCGGTCATAAATCTCAGCTATAACATATCTATCTAATAGAGAAAGATTCATTCTGAGAAAACAAACTCTTAAGATGAAGAACCGTCCACCTTTTACAATAGATGAGTTATTGTTCCGTTGCTATATCACTGATCACTCTTTGCTGCTAGAAAACCACATGATTCATATCTCAAATCCAATCCTTTCAGTAATTTTTCTAATAAAACTTATTCACATAAAACACCACAATGCCTTGTATAATCAATGTTGATAACTTATAGGTAGATTTGGTTGTAACCTTATAGACATATTTACTGTTACTGAGAATGACTATAGTTATCACTTACAATAGTATTACAACTTCAATTTTGTAGCAAGAAGGAACCATGTTACCGGTTTCGCCAAAACACTGAAAATGCATTTTCAGAGTCTAGCATCCGTAAACGTCAATGGGAGAGCCAAGGGAACATATGTGCAAGAAGTCATTGCAAAGCCCAAAATCGTTTCCATTTTGCTATTTGTGCAGCTTTGTAGTGAAATTTGTAGATGTCTATCATGATTTTGGGCAATTTGAACTAGAATAGTCTGTAAGTAGTGAGAAATTTTGTGTGGTTTTGTATTTTTTTGTTCTTCTGCCGTTTTTAAAACTTGTATTGTCTGAAACGCGTGGATTTTAGCTGCCTTGGAGATGAAAGCTTCAATTTTTGAGATAGTTGAGTATGAGTTTGTGGAAAACTCGTTTGTTTAGAATATTTTCTTGTCAGTGAAAGAGCAATGGGTCCCCCATTAATGGTCATTTTTCTGAGAACTTGCGCAGTTGTTTTGAGTTGTCTTTGGTGTGTCTTGTTAGTATAGTTTGGTGATTGCGTTATGTATTTGTGTGTTAAAATTCCAATTGAAATAAGTCTTATTCATAAGTAATTCTCACAATTCATATTGGAATAATACCATGTTATATTCAGTTTATAGAGTCAAACTTCCTTAATTGAGTTCATGCACTGGTAGATTGAGAGAATGATATGATCTTCGTTCAAATTAATTAGTCAAAAATAATTTGCTGGGTATGTAAATGAACGAAAATTTGGAGTAGTCGAACTTAAATCATATTACTCTTCAACTAATATTGTTTATTTACTAATCAAAACCAAGTTGAGAATTTTAAACTGCTTGAAACTTGTGTGTGTACAATCACATCTTCCCAGTCAATGGTTTTCTCTGGTATTATAGTATGTGCAACGTTTCAAAACCATTCTAAAGGTTTGTTTTCTTTTTTCTTTTAAATCGGCACAGATATCTTCGGTCAAGTTTGCAACTTCGGATTCACTCAACCAATGCACTTATCCAAAAAGTCCAGCTTTTCAAAGCTTTTCAACTTCTTAACTTGCTCGGATTTCACCTAGATTTTGAGTGATAAATTTGTATTAGTTACAAAACTACACCTCCAGATAATTCAAACTACACCAATATTTGTCGGGACATAAAAAAATCCGAATGCCATACTTATACCAACGCTTAAAATAAGATTTTCAGGAAACCCGTCCGAGTTTATTTGAATGCCAAAATTAAAACTTGAATGCCATACATATTCGAACAATTAAAATTATATTTATTTATAGTAAATCACTACGAAAAAAAACATGGTATAGCACAAATATTTACCTAATTTTTGTAAAACTCTTTACAATTTTAATTGCGAAAGCGATGAATTAAACACACAAAAAAAGAAAGATAATATACTATTTAAGAAGTATCAACCGGTCTAAAATAGAAAATCTTTTTCTTCTCTTTTGTTGTGTCCTTCGATAGTGGACACACTGTCATTATTACTAGAGGATATCCCGGATTACGCTCGGATTTTGATATCAGATTATGTTATAGAATACATCATATCGTTAATGTTATTAAGAATTTGGTGCTCATGAATCTCACCTAAGATTAATTTTTACTCCTAATTTTTTTTTTTTTTTTGAAAGAGAATGTAAAATTATATTCAAACAAAAAAAAAACCTTTTTTACATCAAGTGCAACTTAGTTTTGAAAGTGCTAGAAAGAGTTAGCAAGAAATGATATAGAAGAGTTTGTCTTATGTTTGGGTTGCAAACCATGTAACCATGGCTTCCTCGAATCGTAAATCCTTATCACGAACGGTGCTGATTCTGTTTCAAAAACTTTGAAGAAGAAAAAATTGAAGTCGAGGATCACGTGCTAAGAACAATCTTGGTAAGAACAAAGCTATGGAAACTCAAGCTTTATTGATTATGAAGAAAGATTACACCAATTATTCCATATCCAAAGAGAGATTACAATGTCTCTTCATAACAAAAACATATGTTCGTTCCCAAATACCTAAAACAATTGACCACCTTTCGCTTTCTCTCACTGCTTCTATTTATACTATTGACAACACAATTGTAGAGTAAAAGGAATCAACTATCTTCACTCATCATGTGAGCTTCATGTGCACTTATCTTAGTCAATCTTCTTTTGCCTTTTAATGTAAGCTCTTTCATGCGTAAACATCTCGACGGCACATCTCCTCCTATGTGTAGTCGTTAATTTCTGGTAAAACCTATTTCTCGAGTTTATTTTTCAAAGATACCACTTTACTCTCTGTGAATGATCTCTGAACGCAATTGCTTAACCCTTTGTTTCTTCCATATTCAGAATTATCCATTGCAAAGAATCCTCTTGAGCTTTCATTAGGCATAGTGTAAGGTCTCTCTGATTTCCCGCTATTACAACTGAATTCCTTATCTTCCAAATTGTCCATAACACCCATGGGATTGAGCTTTTCAAAGTACACTACTACATATTAAACACATACTTGTTTTACAAAAAGCAGATGATGCACAGAAACTTTGATGCGTGCAGGGTTTAGATGCATATGCAAGTTTTAAATTTATAATCCTATAAAACTGTAAGTGCATAGTAGACAATTGTAGTACTTAGGGGTCGATCCACAAGGACTAGGTGATGAATGCATTACAAACCTATATGATTCGAATTAAGCTAAGGAAAAATATTATTTAGTTTTTAGGGTTTTTATTGAAGCAAATAACAAGCAATAATTAAAGGGATAGATAGATCAATTAAGAAATTCACAAAACATATGCAAAACACAAGCAATCGATTAGGGTTTTTAGACTAGTTGTTCTAGAACTAATATCACTAATGTAAGGTCATCCCACTGTCGTGACGTAACTAACCTTCTACATTTTCTACCCTAATAGACTCAACTATCACAGGTTATTATAAGGTGAAAATATGTTTTATGATCAAGATTGATTGTTCACTAGACTCCTTAACTAACCTATCAAATTGTTAAGATGCCTAGCTCACCAAATACTAGGTGCGGAGATATAACAAGCTTTTGGAGAGTATATCAACCTAAGGTCAACCCCTGGGTAGCTAAGCCAGTTCATGTTTTGAGAGCAAATAAAGATGAAGAATCAATTCTAGAATGAAACTCTAATCGATTAAGTATGTAAAAGCATAGAATTAAGAAGATGCATAGAAATCAAATCAAAGCTAGTACTCTAACATGTTTTGCAACACGTAGCAGTAAGACTAAAGCACATAAACATAAAGAGAAATCGTTGATCTACAAAGCGTAAGGAGTTAGATCTCATCTCTTCGCAATAGGGCAAAGTCAATCTATCCTTAAAGGCTTTTAGAATCAAATATGCATTAAGAACAAGAGAAAAACGAAATACATATTTAGGTATTGATTTAGGCTATTATATCTGGCTACTTAGGTTCCTAGAGAGGCTAAAAACAAGTATATATAGGGGTTTAAGTCGGCTAGGGCTTCTTCGGGCAAAAACGTCTTTTTGGTCGAAATTGAGACAATACCGGTCACAATACCGGTCGGGTTACGTGACCAGTATTTGAGGCTTCTATGGAACTTCTAGAAGTTCAGCAAAGGTCTGGATCATCAGCCCATGGGCGGCCCGGTGCTTGGCTCCTTTGTGCACTCACTTCACTTCGAAGGCAGTTTGATATGTCCTCAGTGTTTCCAGTGTATCTTCTAAAATACAGCTCCAATTGATGAAATTTCAACTCCATTGGAAAGCTAACTAAAAGGTATATCTCCATACCAAGTTTCATTAAATTATCAATTTATTTGATCCTCCGTTCATCAGCGAACTTTTGACGTATACGTTCTGTCCAGTTTGAGAATATGCATTATCTTCAAGATAAAACGACTTGGCTTGGTTTCTTTGACTTGAATGAGTAGCTGCATCATAGATAACACTCCTTTTTGCTCCATTTTACATCTTTTTGATGATAAAACCTGTTAAAACCTTAAAATCTACAAATACGAAAAAACTACCTCTTTCGGTCGAAAAGCTTTATTAATATATGTATAAACCATAGTAAAAATAGATAGAAAAAGTGGTAAAATATAGGGTATATCAACTCTCCCAGACTTAACTTTTGCTTGTCCTCAAGCAAACAAATGTCAAGAATTGAAAAGAATAATCAGAAAGATAGATAATAGAATGATAGTACCGGTGAGCTGAGCTATTTTCGGTAAAAATCTTAGGTTGTCGTGATCAATCTTAGATCTTCGTTGTTTTTGAGCATTTGGTATCCCGTATGAATCGAAACCATACTTTGTATCTCTCATGTCTCCTCTTTTCTATCACATCTCTTTTGAATGGAGGATAATGTTTAAGACGATTGAATTGTGCGTCCACAATGAAATCTCTTGGAAATCCTGTTTAAGAGCAACATATCCTTGCAAAAACACTTGAAATCACTTGTTAAATTCATCTTGGATCAAAGCCCTCAATACAATTGTATTGAATTCCATGTCTAGGGCTCGTGTTTAAAAGGGAACAGCCTCCGTTTTGTGCAGGATAACGTGAAAAGGCTGAGAAAATGGAAGAGAAGAGAAAAAAAGAAGGAGATGAACTGTCGTGTCTATGAAGGAGATGAAGACAGTTCTGGCCGTTCTAGAAGCATAGAAGAACGGACAAGCTAATCAGGTCGGATTGGAGTGAAATTTCTAGGGTAAGTTCTCCACTCTCATATTTAGCTGAGCATCAGATTCGAAGTGGTTTGCTGCAGAGTTTACCCATTCGGAGTGGAAGTGGGATATGATTACCATGGATTTCGTGGTAGGGTTACCGATTTCTCGGACCTATAATGTTATTTGGATGATTGTGGATCGTTTGACTAAGTCAGCACATTTTATTGCCATTAAGAAGACCGTTGGAGCAGCGGTTTTGGCTAAGAAGTATCTGCGGCAGATAGTGAGCCTCCACGGAGTGCCAGCGAGTATCGTCAGACAGGGATCCGAGGTTTATTTCTGAGTTTTGGGGAGTATTTCAGGCTGAGATGGGCAATAAGGTGCATATGAGTACAGCTTATCATCCATAGACGGATGGCAGTTTGAGAGGACGATTCAGACACTCGACGATTTCCTGAGGATGTATGTGTTGGATTATGGTGGTCATTGGGCTGATCACTTGAACTTGGTAGAGTTTACGTATAAAAATAGCTACCAGGCGAGTATTGGTATGGCTCCATATGAGGCTCTGTATGGGAGGCCATGTCATACACTATTTTGCAGGACTTCAGTGGGGGAGAGGAGCATGTTTGGTGCGGACTTTATTCAGGAAACGACTGAGAAGATCCGTGTTTTAAAGCTGAACATGAAAGAGACTCAGGATCGGCAGAGAAGTTATGCCGATAAGAAGAGGAAATAGTTGGATTTTGAGATTGGAGATCATTTGTATCTCAAGGCAGCGATGTTGAGGGGTACTAACAGATCCATTTCCGAGAATAAGCTAAGTCCGAGGTTTATGGGTCTGTTCAGGGTTGTAGAACGGATTGGACCAGTGGCTCATCGGTTGGAGTTACCTTAGAGTATGAAGACATTTCATAAGGTGTTCCATGTATCGATGCTGAGGACGTGTCTTCATAAGTCTGAGGAGGTGATGGCTAAGATTCCAGAGGATCCCCAGCCCAACATGACGGTAGCGGCGAGACCTGTGAGGATTCTCGGAAGGAGAGTCAAGGTTTTGCGCCGCAAGAAGATACCGTTGTTGAGAGTCTTGTGGGACTTTGACGGTGTTGAGGAGGAGACTTTGGAACCAGAGGCGAAGATGAAGGCAAAGTTTTCGAAGTGGTTCGAGAAGCAAGTTGAGGCTTGAGTTGTCTTTCTGGTTTTTAGTTTCAGAGATAGCATGCTGCTTATGAGCTTTTGTGTATGTATTTTCGTTGAGCTTGTAACAATTTATACATTTTTTAGATTTATAAGATGAGTATTTGTTATGAATGAGTTGATAAGATGAGAGTTTTTATGGTATGACTGGTGTGTCATAAGTTATTTGTTTTAAGGAATGAAAATAGTGGTTTTATGTGAGTTAGAACTTGTCTATTTCCTAGAGACTCTGGTGGAAACACCCTGGGTGATTGGGTTGTTTCTGATAACCGGGGGTTGGTCATAGATGGGATGATATTTTGGGTTAGTGGAATGTCATGGTGTTACCACGGGAGGTAGTTCTAGTCGATAGGTGCTTATGATGCATGACAAAGAATTGATTGCTCTAGGGGGATGAGGATTTGCCCGAATTACTCAGTTGAGAGATGTGAGTTCTCTCCAGGGGATGTGAGTTTTCCTATATGTTCTTTGAGAAATGTGAGTTCTCCCCAGGGGATGTGAGTTTCTCTGCATGCCGAGAGCTTGACAGACTGTGTGTCCCGAGAGTGTGAGTGATATGGAGCATACCAAGAGCCTGACGGACTGTATGTCCTGAGGGTGTGAGTGGTATGGTGCACCGAGAGCTCAAAGGATGACGATCCTGAGAGTGTGAGTGGTGCACATATGAGTTAAGGGTAATTAATGTCTAAAATGTGATTATAAGTATGATACTGGATGCGAACCTCAGGTGGTGCTGGCCGGGTTGGTCAGAGGTGTTAACCGTAGTGAGACGGTATTGCGTGACTCGAGGTCGAATCCGTGTTAGTGGGAGTGAATTGTAATGACGGCGAACCAAATTTTATGAATCTTGGTCGTGCGTTGATCGATGCATGGGGTGTGCATCGATCGACACACGGTGGAACTAAACCGATTAGTTCGATTTTAAGCATCGATTTGGTTTGGTTTAAGGGGAAAACCCTAGGGCTTTCCTATATAAACTGATGGCCACGTCTTTAGTCATTTTTTAGAGTGTTCAGAAAGTTTCAGAGAGTTTTTAGAAGATCAAGAGAGAAAAAAGGATCATTGTTAATTTCTTTTGAGTTCTTGATCCGAAAAGCTTGTGATGTGATTGTGAGGCTCTGGAAGTGCGATTTGATCCGTGTTCTTTGCGAAGGAAGAAGGAAATCCGGATTTGGTGATCTGGTTTTGAGTGGTCTTCGTGTTCATCACGTTCTTTGTTGATTTCTTATCCTTTTACTTTCTGAATCGAGGTGAGTGTGTGACTATGGCTTATATGGGTAAAAGGAATGTCATAATACGTTTGATTGAGGTTTGGATTGTGTGCTTTGGATGATTTTCAAGTCTGTGTTGACAATTTTTTTTTACAGGAGATCGATGAATCGAGTTCTGAAATCGATCGATGAGAGGATAGGTTTGATTCGTGAACTCTGCGACATTGCGTCGATCGACACCAAAATGGTATGTCGATCGACACAGAGAGTTTTCATCTATCGACACAAGGAGGTGTGTCGATCGACGCAGGTGGCAGACACTTGTTTGTCATGTTATTTTATTGAGTATTGCATTGTTGATTGGTGGCTTGGTGTTATGGTATTTTCTTATGCATGTGTGTATAGTCGGTTAATGGGATGACCGTCTCACTGAGTATTTGCGATAATACTCACGCATCTCGTTTTTCAATGTGATGCAGGTAAAGATAAAGTGTGATCGTGGAATCGCGGCTATGAAGAGGAGATGATCTAGTGTCTCGGTTGTTTGGCTTTTATGTGATCGATAGAATAGTTAAGTTGCTGGATTGTGAACTTAGAATTTATAAGTTGATTCATGTTGGCATCTGATTATGTGATTTATTGGAAATTGTTGAATTCTTGTTGGTTATTGGATGATTATTGGTTATTGATTCGTTTAATGATTTCTGAGAATAATTCTTGGTTTATTAGTTATGATTGTTCCGATGGTTGTTGATGTGAATTTAGCATGTTAAGAGTTAGTATTTATGAGAATACTAATTCGATGCTAAAAAAGAAAAAAAAATAAACAAATAATCACCGCATTGTTTCATAACTCATTCAAAACAAAAAATGCATATGTTCTAGATTTAGACTAGCAAGGTCAAATCTAGTCTTAAGCGCATTCTAGTAGATTAAAAGCATATAAATCTAGCCCTGCGAATTAGAAATCAACAAATAATCACCGTAATCTACAAAACGCAAAAACCATATGTACATATATAATTAAAAGAAATTAGACTTTTAAGATGGTGAAATTATATATATATATATATACTACTTATAAGATTACAAATTAAAATCTCCATGATTATAAAATTAATTAAGGTTATTGTGTCTTATATCCCTTAAGAAAACCCAACTTTAGGTTTTCTAAAACAATATGATGTTTTGTACTAAGATTTGATTGGGACGAGAGAATTTTGGATCGAAGAATTCTTCAAAATTATGAAAAATATGGTTTCTATCAGGCACCATATAATCGATGTGGATGGTCAATATATTTAACGTGTGTTTTTCTAAAAAAAACTTAAGGAGAACGTTGAGTCTTCTAAATGAGTTTTTTTATACAACGATCCAACATAAATTTTGAATCAGTAGTCCTAATGGATTGTAAGGACCACCAAAATTATGGTAATTTATTTATTTTCTTGTGTCCAACTATTAGGTTATCCCAAAAAAAGAAAGAATTCATATATATATATATATATATATATATATATATATGTAACATCGCAGTTTCTGGAAATATGTGGTACATGCGGAGAGACTTAAGAGAATAATTTGGCTACCTATATCACCAAAGTGCACTTATCTTTTCCGTCACATATCCAGAGAGAACTCCAGAGTTAACCGTGCTTGGGCTGAAGACATACTTGGAAGTCAGTTCCAGTACCGTGTGAGTGAGGACAAAACACGGGGAAAGATCACTTGGTGATTTACAGGGTTAGTAAACAAGTCTTTCTAGCCTCCCAGACTAACGCACCGACCAGCGGACAGTGGTGGGCCCACGGGCCGAGAGTGGGCGTGGGGCTCATTGGGAAAGATGTGAGTTCTCTCCAGGAGATGTGAGTTTCCCTGTATGTTGAGATATGTGAGTTCTCTCCAGGGGATGTGAGTTTTCCTGCATACTGATAGTCAAATTGAAACAACTCAACCCGTTTTTTTATGCAATTAACATTGGAACCGGATTAACATTTCCATAAATGTTAATCCTCAACATCCAATCAAACCAACAATCAAATACCAGTGGAAGCAAACTCAACTAAACCATTCAAATAACCAGTTCACAAACAACAATATCCAATTCCAACTAACCAACATTAAGTCCAATAAAACAAGCCCAAAATTGCTAGCAGCCTAGCAAATTCGAACGATAACATAAAAGCAACCAACACGAGACTCTAGATCATCCTCCTCGTCATAGCAATGATTCGACGATCACATTTTGCTTTTACCTACATCACATGGTTAAAAGAGAAGCATGAGTATTATCATAAATAACCAGTGAGATAATCATACCATCTACTTGGCTATACACACATGCATAAAGGAAAACCATATAACCAAACAACAATAAACATCCAACAACACGAAAACACATAAACAACCAGTAATCAATCATCAATCCATTCCAAACCTCAAGCAAAACGCATCATGACTGTTGGGGTCGGATCACACCCGCTCAACAACCATGTTCAAAGTTTGATTAATACGATGAACGTACGCTGAACCACATTGACGTTTAGAGATTATGTAGTTCCTAAGTTATTCCTACAATGAGATAAGTCTTCTCCGACGCTAAGCCTTCTCCGCGTGCGAGGCGAAGTCTTCTGAGTCCCACTTTCATACAGAAGAGAGCATCAGTGCAGGGGGAGGGGCCACCGATGATGCTATCATCGGCGCCACCGATGATGCTATCATCGGCGCCACCGAAGACCCTGTCGGAAATGGCTGCCGAGGAATCCTGTCTTCGCCTCGCCAGGGAGGATCCCGCCTTCGTCTCGCAAGAGAAACCCAAGGACCTCCCGCGCTAGGCTTCGGCCCTTAACCAGTTGAGAGGACAAGCCCAGACATCTCCAGGAGATAAGCATAGGAGCTGCAAGGCGACGTCGTAACGACCGTGGGAGCTGGAAATCTCAACACGGAAACCTAGTCCAGTTCCGAGCAGAGCAATACAAGAGAGAGCAGGAGTGTAGAGCGCTAAAACGGTCTCGAGATGCGGAGATCGCTGCGATAAAAGCTCAGATGGAGCGGGTCATCTCCGACCTAAAGATTACCCAATCGCAGATGCACCGTAGCTCGAGGAAAGCTCCTGGGATCGTCTATGTGCTCGAGAAGGCACGGAACACACCCTTCGCTGAGCAGATTATGAGGACTAAAATATCTGATCCCAGAAGAATCAAGTTACCAATCTGCGAAGGAACCACAGACCCTTCGGACCATTTGATGGAAGCCGAGAAAGCCATCGGCTAGAAGCCGAGAAAAGCCATCGGCTACTGCAAGCTGTTCGTGGAAAGCCTTAAAGGGCCTGGCCTCCAATGGTTCTATAAGCTGGAGAAGAACTCAATCCACACCTTCCACCAACTCTCAGAGATGTTTGTGCAGCATTACAACATCTTCGCGGAACGAAAGATCTATGACGCGGAGTTATGGACAAACCGCAAAGGTGAGAATGAAAGTCTTCGGTCTTTCATGACAAGGTTTAAACACACGCTATCAAAGGTTGACGGTATTAGCAACACATCCGCGCTGGAGGCCTTGAGAGGAGTACTCTGATGCCCATCTCTGTCGTTGGCAGGAATTGACTATCAACCCGCCAACGACTATCCAAGATGCTCTCCACCGCGCGACAGACTTTTCTCGAAGTGAAGAGGAAGTCCGTGCTAAAAGAGGTGGAAATACTAAACAGGCGAGCAAACCAACTCACACCGCGACACCACCGCCTCTTTAAAGGCTCTTACAATGAACTACGGGGCGACTTGATCCTTGCAAAGGGTACGTAGGCAGCTTGTCTCCGGACGAGTTCAGTAGCCCTCCACCGTCAAAAGGGGGGGAGTATGTGCTTTGGCAGCTTGTCTCTAGACGAGTTCAGTTGTCCTCTTCCGTCTAAATGGGGGGACATGTGCTTTAGCAGCTTGTCTTTGGACGAGTTCAGTTGTCCTCCTCCGTCTAAAGGGGGGGATGTGCTTTAGCAACTTGTCTCCGGAAAAGCTCAGTTGCCCTCCTCCGTCTAAAGGGGGAGTGGGGTACCCATACTCCTATCTTTGACAAAGTCTTCGCTGGAAATATTAGACACTTGACACAAGTCTCATCGACTTCATCAGCTACATCCTTTGTGGGCTGCCCTAAGCATTTGCCAGCGAGATCATTCCGCAACCGTTGCTGCTGGCCACAGTGATGATGCGTGAATTCAAACACAATGACATCCATCACCGGATCCCAAGCGCGCTATAATCCACACATGACGCTATCATCGGTGCCACCGAAGACCCTATCAGAAATGGCTGTCGAGGACTCCTGTCTTCGCCTCGTCAGGGAGGATCCCGCCTTTGTCTCGCAAGAGAGACCCAAGGACCTCCCGCGCTGGGCTTCGGCCCTTAACCAGTTGAGAGGACAAGCCCAGACATCTCCAGGAGATAAGCATAGGAGCTGGAAGGCGACGTCGTAACGACCGCGGGAGCTAGGAATCTCAAAGCGGAAGCCCAGTCCAGTTACGAAGCCCACTTCGGCGCGATCGACATAGACGAAAAAGAAATCCGCGAAGACTTAGAAAAAATAACATTATCTTATATGGAAAAGGCCTAGCCGACTTAGAAACACTATATATATCAATGTACAAACCCTTGTAAAGGGATGGGCAACTTTGTTCACAAAAGCATACCAGCAATAAAAACTTTTTTTTGCTCATCGTTTTCTCTGATAGCTTAATGTAGAAAATCTGTGCTTCCTCTCGAAACCCTTACAAATCTAATTGTGCTAGTCTCGACTCCCACAATGACAATCCAATTACCCAGATAAGCCATGGTCACGCACTCACCTTGATTTCAGAATGACTTAGAGACAAGAACACGAAGAACAACTAAATCAGAGACTCCTAACACTCTCCAATTTGGATTCCTTCTTCCTCCACGAAGGACACGGATCAAAAACGATCCTTTCTCCAAAAATCCCTAAACCAATATAGGGTTTCAGAAAAAATAGGAACGACACGTTAACTTCGAAGGCACACAGAAAACAGAGATTACCTTAGAATCAGGATCAGAAACCTGATCTGACAACTAGACAGAGAGATCTAACCAATGGTATGAGGATCATCCTCTGGTTCCTTCTGGTTCGACGGTAATCCTCCCTCGAAGTAGACTGATCGCAGACCTGAAACTGCATAAACCTCTCACAGTCAAACTATGATAACTCCTAGAATACACATCCGATTGACAAACCGTACGGCAGGCTATCGGTATGCTCCATGCCCCTCCCACTCTCGGAACACACAGTCCGTCAAGCTATCGGCATGCAGGGAAAGTCACTATCCCTTAGAGAGAAATCTCTATCCCTCAAGTATATGCAGGGAACCTCACTATCCCCTGGAGCAATTAATTCTGTAACGTGCATCATAAGCACCTATCGACCAGACTTACCTCCCGTGGTTCTATCATGACATTCCCTTACCCGAAATATCATCTCAATCATGACCAATCACTAGGTCATCGGAAACAATCCAATCACACTGGGTGTTTTCACTAGAGTCTCTAGGGAAAAATAGACAATTTTAACTCACATAAAACTTCTATTCCTAGAATCCTAGATATAGACAAGTCTAACTCACATAAAATTCCCGTTTTAATCTCATAAATAAACAGGTTCTAACTCACATAAAACCTCTATTTCTCGACGCTCAAAAATAGATAAGTTCTAACTCACATAAAACTTTCTATTTCCATCCATAACACATCACACATGACCCACTAGTCACACCATAGGAAATCCTCATCCCATAAATCTCAAAACACAAGAATACACATCTTAAAAATGTCATCAACCTCCTTAGGCTTTACACCTCCCGGGGAAAATCCCGGGCCAATCCTCTATATCTCCTTCAACAACAAGTATACATATCCGTCAAACGATCATCTTGGCCCTGGCCTACACCTGCGGCGCACCGCCTCTCCAGCCACACCGGAACCAACACCAGTCCCACCAGTCCACACACTGGCCACACTCTCGGCGGACTCACTCACTTGTCCCCGTCTAAGTCCACCACAACCACAACCTCTAGTACCTCTAACCATTTCTCTTCAGTACCAAAGGCAGAAACTAAGAATACTTGAAATTACACAAAGTCACAAAAACACTTACCGTGGAATCTAATTGAAGGCTCGAAGAAGATGATCTAGAACTCCAAATCCACACAACAATTGATTAACTACTCATAATCAATTCAATCCACAATTCACACAGCAATTGACTAACTCACATAATCAATCCAATCACAATCAAATGCACCCGCCCTAGAACCATAAGGGCTCTGATACCAAACTAAAACAACCCAGCCCGTTTTTTTTTTATGCAACTAACATTGCATAAGTTATTTCAAGAGGAGAAATTCAATATAAGTTATTTCAGTAATATCTGATATAATTAAAAAAAAATTAAATTGAATCAATGAAAATTATATTTTTAAAACTAAATAACTAATTCATCATATTTGGTTACATAAGTCCATTTAGCTACGCTTATAAGTTGAATTTTTTTTAATCGAGAAAACATACACAGACATTATCTGATTTTTTAATTATCATTTATATGGTAAATAATATAAACCAAACAATTTTTTCTACTAACTTGTTATGTTAATCTTGTTTATTATATTTTTAGAAAAATTACAAGGTCTTACTTAATTATTTCACCATTACAATTACATTTAAATTCTGCACATGCTTTAAGTTTTTTTCCATAAGTCATCATACAAACATAAACACATTCTTGACAAAACCCGATTATGCTTTTAACCCAGGCCTTATCAAGAGTTTCATCTCTTATAAGTTAATCATTGATCTGAAAATTAATTGGAGGGTTCGATGTTGGATTGGAAGAACTGGTTCTCCAATCACCATTAGAATTTGCCATAATACTCGATGCACCTAAAAAATTATTAAAAAAACAAAAGTATATATATTAAACTATTAAAAGAACATTTCAATAAAGACTACACAATATTCTTTGTAACGCCCGTGAACCAAAATTGAGAATTTTAGAAGGTTGAATTGAACCGGTTGGTTTGATTTTAATCGTCGGTTTGACATTTTGGTTAACGGAGATCAAGGGCTTCTGTATAAAAGCCGGGCAGCATTGAAAGGCTGCGTTTTTCAGAAAAAGGTGATTTCGTGTTTTGAGAGAGAGGGGATATTTTGGTTGAGTTTTGGTCCTTGAGGCGTGATTGGGGCTTTGGACAGTCTATCTGGTTTTAGAAGAGGAGGGTAACGACCAGTAAGAACAGATCAGATCGGAGTGAAACTTTAAAGTTAACTTCTCCACTCTCTGATCTTGATATAGGAAAAAACGGTTTGTCAATCGGATGTTTATTCTAGGAGTTATGATTGTTTTACTGAGAGAGATTTCTGCAGTTTTGGGTTTGCGATTAGTCTACTTGGAGGGAGGATTCCTGTCGAACTAGAAGGGTTCAGAAGACGATCCGCATACCTCTCTGTCTAGTTTTCAGATCAGGTTTCTGATTTTGATTCTAAGTTATTCTCCGTTCTCTGTGTGCTTTCGAAGTTAGCGTATCGTTCCTATTTCTGAAACCCTAATTCGGGTTAGGTGGTTTTTGGAGAAAGGATCGGGGTTTTGTTGGTTCGTGAGGAAGGGAAGGTAGAGCAGAGGCTGTAGGTGAGAGAGAGGTCTCTCTTCGTAGTTGTTGTTGTCTAGAATCGATTCAGAACCAAGGTGAGTGCGTGACCATAGCTTATCTGGATAATTGGATTGTCATGATGTGTTTTACTTGAGGTTTGAAATGGATTGATGATTGATTACTGGTTGTTTACATGTTTTTGTGTTTTTGGATGTTCATTGTTGATTGAGTTGTTTGTTATTATGGTTTTTCTTTATGCATGTGTGTATAGCCAAGTAGATGGGATGATCGTCTCACTGAGTATTTGTGATAATACTCATGCATCTCTTTTTGCCATGTGATGCAGGTAAAAAAGGAAAGTGTGATCGTGGAATCATGGCTATGAAGAGGAGGATGATCTAGGGTCTCGATTATGTTGTTTATCGTATTGTTTAGAACCGCTAAGTTGCTAGTTTGATGAATTGGATTGTGGAATTGGATTGTTGAATTGATTATCAAATTGGTTTGATGAATTGGTTAATTGAATTAATGGTGTAATTCAGTTTTGCTTCCGCTTGTGTTTTGATCGTTGGTTTGATTAGATATTGAGGATTAACATTTATGGAAATGTTAAGCTGGGTCCAATGTTAATTAAAAACAAAAAAATGGGTCGGATTGTTTCAGTTTGGTATCAGAGCCCTTACGGTTTTGTGTTTGATATTTGTGTTTTGAACCTCGGTTCAGACGACCTTGGTAACGTATGTAGCGTCTTTGGTCGTGCATGTTCTTGTTTGATTGTTGCGCGATCAATTGATCCAATTTTGGGTCTACGTTGGTTGTGCATGTTCCTGTTTGATTGTTGCGCGATCAATCGGCAAGACCTAATCCGGATCAGGAAACATTGCATTGCATTGTTGATGTTTTCGGACAAATCCGTGTTAGTGGGGGAGAATTGTAATGCCCGTGAACCAAAAAGTGGATTTTTGGTTGGTACGTTGATCGACACAGGGTGAGTGTGTCAGTTGACACACGTGTTTTGGACTTGTGAGAAATCGTGTTCTGGGCGTTGCGTTGATCAACACAAAGGGTGTGTGTCGATCGACATGGGTTGATTTTGAACCGACAAGTTCGATTTTCAATTGTCCGGTTCGCGTGGTTGGTTAGGGAAAACCCTATGGGGCAGTATAAAAAGGGAGCAGCCGTGTTTAGGCTGCGTTTTTGGGCAGAAAATACTCAGAAATCAAAGTGGAGAGAGAGGATTTCTGTGGGTTGTGAGAGAGAATAAGAGATTGTCGTTTTGGAGACAGTTTTGGCTGTTCTAGAAGAGTAGAGGAACGAACAGTCTAATCAGATCGGATTGGAGTGACACTTCTAGGGTAAGTTCTCCACTCTCGTATCTAGGTTTGGCAGAAATCGGTTTGTCCTTTGGATTGGTATTCTGAGAGTTATGGTTGTTTTTCCGAGAGAGTTTCGTACAGAATTGGATCTGCGATCAGCCTATTTCGTGGAAGTTTTCCTGTCGAACCAGAAGGAATTAGGAGGTGATCTATATGGCGTTGGAAAGGACTCGGTCTCACGATTCCATATCATGTTTCCAATCATAATTCCGAGGTACGTTCCGTTCTCAGGGTGTTTTCGAAGTCGGCTGGTTGTTTCTGTTTTCAAGAACCCTAATCCGGTTTAGGGGAAACTCCAATTGGTTTGGTTAACCATTTTGGGTTGGTTCAATTTGGTTAATCAGATTGGTTTGGTTGGTTAGTTTAATCGACTGGATCGGTTTGGGTTGCAATGTTCATCAGGCTAACGCTAAGAAGTCAGAGAAGCATTGCCAGAGGTTGAGGTCTGAGGCAATTAATAGGCTAAGGTGAATGTGTGCCATAGGCTTATCTGGGTGAAGAATTGGATGGAATGCGTTGTTTGTGTTTGTTGGTTGGATTCGTGTTGGATTGTTGAGTTTTACGTAGGGTCTGTCTGCTGATTCGCGTCTGATTATTTTGTGTATGTATTGTTGATTGTTCATCCTGGTATTGTATCTGTTTTTTATGCCTGTGTCTATAGTCTGTAGATAGTATAGTCTGTAGATGGGATGACCATCTCACTAAGTATTTGTGATAATACTCACGCATCTCTTTTTGCCATGTTATGCAGTTAAAGAGAAAAATGTGATCGTGGAATAAGGGCGAGGAAGAGGAGATGATGTAGTGTCTCGGTTGATTGGCTTTATGGTATTGTTAGAACTGTTAAGTTGTTGGTTCTGGTTGTGAACTTAGAATTGATAAGTTGATTTATAAATCGAGTTGAATTGGTTATGTTGATTCAATGAATTATGGGATTTGTGGAATGATTTGTTGGTTTAGTTGAGTTTATTTTCGCTGGTTATTGTTGAGTGAGTGCTTATGTTGATTGGGCGTTGAGAGTTAGTATTTATGGGAATGCTAATTCGAGTCCAATGTTAATTGTTTTAAAAAAAAAAAGGTCGGGTTGTTTCAGTTTGGTATCAGAGCCCTTATGGTTATAGGGCGTGTACACTTGATTTATTGATTATGTGAGTTAGTCAATTGATTGTTGTGTGGGTTTGGAGTCCTAGATCATCTTCTTCGATCCTTCAAAGAGATTCTACGGTATGTGTTGTTTGACTTTTCTAGCTTTCTAGTATGCTTAGTTTCTGCTTCCGGTACTGAAGAGAAATTGTTAGAGGTACTAGAGTTTCTGCTGTGGGTAGTGCATAGAGATAGAGGCCGTAGTGATTATGGAGGCCGTGGTGGTCGTGGACGTGGATGAGGGTGGGGACTTGTGAGTGAGTCTGCTGCAGTGTGTGTGGCCCATGGTTCCGCGAGGGAGCACGTGGCAGATTCGCAGAAGTTTTAGGAGGGGTCCGAGGGTTTGGCTAGTGTGAGTGATAGTGTGAGGACTAATAGGACTAGTGAGGGTCCCGGTATGACCAGTGTTGCGGCGGGTGCTATCGCAGGGTTAGTCCAGGACTGAGATGATCGTCTGGCATGTTTGCTATAATTGATCTTGGAGCGGTTACCGGGAGGGGTGCCGGCTCAGGGTCAGGCTCCGGAAGTGCAGCCGGGTGTGGCTGGTGTTCAGCCATGAGTGGATGGTGTGCAACAGAGGGCTACGGTTGTTGAGTAGTTTCCATCCTACCTGAGGATGATGGAGGAGATGCAGAGGATTGGTATTGGGTTTTTCTGGGGCGGTGCCAAGACTAAGGAGGCCGATGAGTGGCGGAGGAGATCGGAGCATAATTTCTGATCTCTTGGGTATCCAGAGGGATGCCGGGTGATCTAGCAGTTCATTACCTTGATGGTGATGCACATATCTGGTGGAGAGGTGTAGTGGCCAGGAGCGTGCAAGCAGAGATGGCATGGGATGACTTTTTGGCGGAGTTGAACGCCAAGTCCTTCCGCAAGGGGCGGTGGATGAGTTGGAGTCGAGGTTTTTGGAGATTAATTCAAGGTGATCGGTTAGTTCGGGAGCGATATAATGCATTTTTGGCGCATTCTAACCCTTGTTTTGTAGGTTTTTATCGAGTCTTTCACTCTCTATCGAGTCATTCTAGGTACAAAAAGTGGCTGGAAGCAATGACTGGAACTTGCAATCGGAATTGGCTAGAAAAGAATGAAGTTGGACCCTTTATGGACATTCTGGAGTAAGAAAGCACCTGACGCCCAGAAGAGAGCACCTGACGCCCAGAAGAGAGCACCTGACACCCAGAATGGAGCAGATCAATCGATATCCGAGCAGATCGGTCGATCTGAATTTCAGATCGACCGACGTAAATTCTATGATCGATCGATCTGGAGGGAGCACCTGGTACGAAGGAGGGAGCACCTAGTACGAGAGAGGGAGCACCTGCTCCCAGCAGAATCATTAATGGGCCTTTTGCAAAACCCTAATTTTGCAACCCTAATTTTGGGCCAGCCGTAATGGGCCTTTAAATAGGTCTTTTTGCTGGATCTTTTTGGGAGAGAGCCAACACGCCACAGCCACAATCACGCAGCAGCAGCAACAACACCATAGAGATTCACAACGAGAGAGAGAGGGAGAGATTCAAACCATTGTTTTAGAGATTGTCTTTCACGTTTTGTTGGAGTTTTCCTAAAACCCTAATCTCTTTACATTGATTTAATGATGTTTCTTTTATCTCTTGCTGCTGTTGGTTTCTTAAATATGTGCGAGTAGTCCCCTTGTTAGGTTGAGGGTTTTCGATGGGATTAGAGAATCATAACTAAGCATAGATAGGTTTTGAACATCATTGATATCTCCACCTATAATCGATCGTATTGCCTAGGTTAACTTGATCACTTAGCCTCTGATTTTAGGTTGAATCTACTCACGACAGTGTTGTAGATTGCTGGAATTGATTTAGGTGGGCGAGTTGTCTTTAGCCAACGAAAGTTGAAGTTAAAGCAACTCGTGAACAAATCAACCCAAATCGCTTAATGCTCTTCATTCTTTGTAACCTCAAACGACAGTTTAGCGTGTTAGATTGTTTGTTGAAGTAGTTGATGCCACGACAGTGGGTCTTCTTGAATCTATGGTTGAGTTCTAGATTGGTTCATAACTTGATAACCTGAATAATTGCTTGGTTTTGATGTCATAATCCCTGAGATATCCCTTGACCTAACTCTTTCATTATCATTGCTTACACCGTATTTACATATTTGCTTTCTAATCGTGACAACTTAAAACCACTTGATCGCTTAGCTGAAATCGTATCTCAAAAGATTAGAGTGTATTGCTGGTCCCTTTGAATGAACCTCACTATTCTACATTGATTAGTGATACCTAGGTTTTAAACTTATAAAACCCGAAAAAGGATAATCATCAAATTGGCGCCGTTGCGACGGGGACCAACTCGATACCTCTAATTTTATTATACGTTTTTAGTCTAAGATTTACTAACTTGTTCTTCTTTTCTTCTCTTGTGTGTATTTCAGGTGTAACCAAGGTTCTCAAAACCTTCTCACACTCAACAATCAAGAGTTAGCAAGGGTAGAACGAGCAAAAAAAAAAAAAAAAAAAAAAAAAAAAAAAAAAAAACAAGTCTAATCCAGCCAACATGGGCGACGAAACCGACAACCGAGCTGTAAATGGTCATGTAGCTGCTGCTATTCGGAGGCTAGAACAACAAATGCAGCAGTTGCAACAGCAGCAAAAACCACAGCAGCATCGTGCCATTGGGGATATGGACAATCCCCATGCTATCTACCGAAATCGGGTTGCGATAGTTCCCTCCGCTGTTGAAAGGAATGATTATGAGATCAAACCACAGATGATATCGCTGGTTAAGCAGCACTTGTTCCACGGATTGCCTGCTGAAATTCCGATGGACCATATAGAGAATTTCGAGGAGATTTGCTCCACGACAAGCTCTAATGGGATGAACCCGGATTTCGTGAAATGCAAGCTGTTTCTGTTTTAACTCGCGGACAAAGCTTCTTGTTGGCTTAAGTCTCTACCTGCTGGATCCATCACGACCTGGACACAATGTAGAGCCACGTTTTTGGACCACTTCTACACCAAGTCCAAAACCGCGAGTCTAAGGAACAAGATCTCCTCTTTCCAGCAACATCCAGGAGAGTCCTTTTATGAGGCATGGGAACGGTTCAAAGAGTACAAGAGGGAATGCCCACATCATTGTTTCACCGATGAGAATCTGCTTAGTATCTTCTATGATGGAGTCAATTGGAATTACAGGAATACTCTCAATTCTGCTAGCAATTGGAATTTTATGACCAGGACCGTAGAAGAAGCATATCAATTGATAGAGAACTTGGCTGCAAGTTCCAGAAATCACTGCCATGAGTATGATGAGACTATATATGTCAGCAGTGTTGAGTCAAAGAAGATTGATGAGCTGACAGCAAAAGTGAACCTGTTGTTGAAAAGAAATTAGAGAGGTGTCCAGCTTTGTGAGAACAAAAGAGATGAGCAGCATGCTGAGGTGAACTATGTAGGTGGAGACTATGTGCAGAATCAGAGCTTTCAAGCTCATGCGTCTAACTCTCAAGACGAGCTGAAGTCTCTTATGCAATTGGTTTTACTCAGCCAGCAGAAATCTGCTAATGAGATCAATGTCAAGGTAGACAGCATGTACAATGATCTCAATAGTAAGTTTGAAGCTGTTTGCACTCATGTGAAGAAGCTTGAAATTCAGGTTGCTCAAACTGCTGAGGCATCAGGAATTCCTCCTGGGAAAGCAGAGGTAAATCTTAGGAATGGATATGTCAATGCAGTTGAGATGAGAAGTGGGAGGATACTGAATTCTGCAGCCGTAGAAAAAACAAGAGAGGACCCTAACTCTTCGTCGGAGCACCTGCTCCAACGGCGTGCTCCAACCAAACCTGCAGAAAATCCCCCAGTTCCACCTAGAGATCAGAGGGATCCCATCAGTGCAGAAAACCTAGATAGTTTCAAGAAGATGGTGAGAAGGATTCCTAAAGAAATCTCCTCTGAAGAGGCCTTGGAAGATCATCCCATACATGATTTCTTTTGGAACTGTAGAGAGATTCAAGAAGAGATTAAGGCAATCTTTGCAGAAGCAAGGAGTACACCACCACCATTGAGAGTATTGGCTAAGGTTGAAGATCGTGGAAAATTCTTTGTTCCATGCTCCATTGAAAGAGTTGAATTTGAAGAAGCTCTTTGTGATTCTGGGTCTAGTGTGAATCTTATGTCAAAGGCTATTGCAGAGAAGTTGAAAATTGTTGAGGTAAAACCTAGTCATATGACTCTAAGATTTGCAAACTCCTCCACAACAACATCGTACGGCATCATTCACGATTTACCTGTCCAAATAGGGGATTGCCTAGTTCAAACTGATTTTCAGGTTGTGGAGATGAGAGAAGGTTATGATATGTCTTTGCTTCTTGGGAGACCATTCATGGCTACAGTGGGTGCAATAATTGATATGCCTAATAAGCGAGTCTCCTTCTCCAATGTCAACAAAAAGGTTTTCTACAAAGCCATTCCCAAAAGAACCACCACACACGCCTCTTGCATCTCAGCAGTAGATAGAGAGGATTTGTTAGTTGATATTGTGAAAGAGTTTGGTGATAAGAGTAAGATCAATGAAGTTTTAGATAGAAATCATCCTCATATCACCAAGAAACTTAGAGAGAAGGCGAAGGTGCAGGAAAAAGGACAGTGCAAAAGGATCAAGGGTGATCCTAAAATGACTTTGATCCCTCAAGGATGTGATGGAAACTTGGTCGAATACAAGTTGAAGTGCAAAGGTACTCCTAAACCTTTCTCCAGAGTTAGAGTTATTCTTCCATTAGAGTTGAAAGAGAAGGGTATTGGTGTTGTGAATGGAATGCTGAGTAAGGGTTTGAACATGAGAATGTCTGATTGTGGAGCTTGTTTTGGAGCAAACTCTCACGTCCAACCTGGTTGATACACGGCACCAAAGTCAAGCTAGTGACTTAAACCAAGCGCTTGGTGGGAGGCAACCCACCGGTACGTTTTCTAACTTTTTCAATTTGATTTCTTTTATTACTAACTTTGATTTCAGTTTTGAGTTTTCAGGTTCTTCAAAAAAAAAAAAAAAAAAAAACTTGGAGCTTGCCTTCGGATCGATCGATCTCTACTTAGGATCGATCGATCGCCTGCCCAGATCGACTGACGTAAGTTCTGTGATCGATCGATCCAATTTCCAGAGAGCACCTGCTCCCAATTCAGAGCACCTGCTCCCAATTCAGAGCACCTGCTCCAACATACAGAGCACCTGCTCTCCAGGGTAAAATTTTGAAATTCGGATTTAGGCCCACCAAGAGGTTAGTCCAATGTGTATTCATCACAAACAAATTTATTTTATGCCTTTTCTTATGATTTTATTTCTTTTCACTCTCTCTTTTCTTATTCTCACACCGAGACGGTGTGAAGTAAGTCTGGGGGGAGTTGCTACTAATATCGTTTATTTTGGTTGTTTTCTTTTTCTTATTATGTCCAATTGAGTCAGTCCACGTCATTTTATTGAGTCAAGAGTATGGTTAGGAAACTATGATGTAATTTTTCTCTTTATTTATTGACTATTTATCTAAGTGACCATTATTGCAGATTGAATTCAGATCCGACTAATAGAAAATCCAAAGGCTGATTAGTTAACTAGAGACGTCTCATATTTCCAGCAAGGTCCACTAAGCTTGAGCTAATTGCACCTTCATTAGAATGATTGGTGTCTATAGAGCTTGATTCCTCGTTCGTACCTGATAGATGCACCCCGTGTGAAAAGTATTGGTATTCCTCTCCCCTGTTCCAAGATTGAATAAAATTAAGAATAATGCAAAGATCCTCACGACCCTGTCTCCTCACAAGGAACAACAGTAGTGAGTCTTCACGACCCTGTCTCCTCACAAGGAACAACAGTAGTGAGTCCCGTTATGAGACCAAAACAAGTATGGGGAAGAGAAAGAGTACCAAAAGGTTGTATTGGGGATCTGTCATGGTATTGTACGAGAATGAATCTAGAAGGTTCTTAGCACTGAGATTATCAATGAGGATAGCGATGATGGCTTGTGGAAAGTGTTGCGAAATCTTGGGATGAATTTGGGATGCTGAAAAAGTTTGCGGAGAAGTACATGGTGGTTCGATTGGAATTTGTCCTTGCAGTATGTGGATTACAAAATTAGTGGTCATTAAAAGTTCCAAAAGAGAAGCTGAGTTCCTGCGTTTTCAAACCTTTCTCCTTCACTTGGTCTTGAATTTGTTTGAGGACAAACAAAGATCTAAGTCTGGGAGAATTGATATAATGCATTTTTGGCGCATTCTAACCCTTGTTTTGTAGGCTTTTATCGAGTCTTTCACTCTCTATCGAGTCATTCTAGGTACAAAAAGTGGCTGGAAGCAATGACTGGAACTTGCAATCGGAATTGGCTAGAAAAGAATGAAGTTGGACCCTTTTTGGACATTCTGGAGAAAGAGAGCACCTGACGCCCAGAAGAGAGCACCTGATGCCCAGAAGAGAGCACCTGACGCCCAGAAGAGAGCACCTGACGCCCAGAAGAGAGCACCTGACACCCAGAGAGCACCTGAGGGAGCACCTGGTACTAAGGAGGGAGCACCTAGTACGAGAGAGGGAGCACCTGCTCCCAGCAGAATCATTAATTGGCCTTTTGCAAAACCCTAATTTTGCAACCCTAATTTTGGGCCAGCCGTAATGGGCCTTTAAATAGGTCTTTTTGCTGGATCTTTTTGGGAGAGAGCCAACACGCCACAGCCACAATCACGCAGCAGCAGCAGCAACACCATAGAGATTAACAACGAGAGAGAGAGGGAGAGATTCGAACCATTGTTTTAGAGATTGTCTTTCACGTTTTGTTGGAGTTTTCCTAAAACCCTAATCTCTTTACATTGATTTAATGATGTTTCTTTTATCTCTTGCTACTGTTGGTTTCTTAAATATGTGCGAGTAGTCCCCTTGTTAGGTTGAGGGTTTTCGATGGGATTAGAGAATCATAACTAAGCATAGATAGGTTTTGAATATCATTCGATATCTCCACCTATAATCGATCGTATTGCCTAGGTTAACTTGATCACTTAGCCTCTGATTTTAGGTTGAATCTACTCACGACAGTGTTGTAGATTGCTGGAATTGATTTAGGTGGGCGAGTTGTCTTTAGCCAACAAAAGTTGAAGTTAAAGCAACTCGTGAACAAATCAACCCAAATCGCTTAATGCTCTTCATTCTTTGTAACCTCAAACGACAGTTTAGCGTGTTAGATTGTTTGTTGAAGTAGTTGATGCCACGACAGTGGGTCTTCTTGAATCTATGGTTGAGTTCTAGATTGGTTCATAACTTGATAACCTGAATAATTGCTTGGTTTTGATGTCATAATCCCTGAGATATCCCTTGACCTAACTCTTTCATTATCATTGCTTACACCGTATTTACATATTTGCTTTCCAATCGTGACAACTTAAAACCACTTGATCGCTTAGCTGAAATCGTATCTCAAAAGATTAGAGTGTATTGCTGGTCCCTTTGAACGAACCTCACTATTCTACATTGATTAGTGATACCTAGGTTTTAAACTTATAAAACCCGAAAAAGGATAATCATCAAATTGGCGCCGTTGCGACGGGGACCAACTCGATACCTCTAATTTTATTATACGTTTTTAGTCTAAGATTTACTAACTTGTTCTTCTTTTCTTCTCTTGTGTGTATTTCAGGTGTAACCAAGGTTCTCAAAACCTTCTCACACTCAACAATCAAGAGTTAGCAAGGGTAGAACGAGCAAAAAAAAAAAAAAAAAAAAAAAAAAAAAAAAATGCCAATTTTCTATAAGGCACCATATAATCAATGTGGATGGTCAATATATTTAATGTGTGCTTTTTAAAAAAATGTAAGGATAACGTTGACTCTTCTAAATGAGTTTTTTTTTCTACAACATAATAACATGTTTAGTTAATCCAACATACACTTTGAATCACTAGTCCTAATGGATTGTAATGACCACCAAAATTATGATAATTTTTTTTTTATTGTGTCCAATTATTAGGTTATCCCAAAAATAGAAAGAATTCATATGACTGGATATCATGTGTCGAAACTAATAATGTTGTATGTGAGATATGAGACATATATCTGAGTTGCTATTGAAATTTTGGTTTTTAACCATAACAACCATGTCATTAAGTATTCAAATAAACATAAAACAATATCATTGAAACTTATATATATAAGTTTCAATGATGTTGATATATTTATATGTATATATATATATATACATTATGTTTCAATAGCATCTGAAATTTCAAGAGGAGAATCCAATATAAGTTATTTCAGTAATATCTCATATAATTTTAAAAAAATTAAATTGAATCAATGTAAATTATTTTTTAAAAACTAAATAACTAATTCATCATATTTGGTTACATAAGTCCATTTAGCTACACTTATAATTTGAATTTTTTTTAATCGAGAAAACACACACAGACATTTTCTGATTTTTTAATTATCATTTATATGGTAAATAATATAAACCAACAATATTTTCTACTAACTTGTTATTTAATCTTATTTTTTATATTTTTTAAAAAATTACAACGTCTTACTTAATTATTTCACATTAACAATTACATTTAAATCCTGCACATGTTTTAAGTTTTTTTCCATAAGTCATCATACAAACATAAGCACATTCTTGACAAAACCCGATTATACTTTTAACCCAGGCCTCATCAAGAATTTCATCTCGAGGAAGTTGATCATTGATCTGAAAATCAATTGGAGGGTTCGCTGCTGGATTCGAAGAACTGGTTCTCCAATCAACATTAGAATTCGCCGTAATACTCGATTCACCTAAAAAAATTATAAAGAAAACAAAAGTATTTATATATATATATTAAATTATTAAAAGAACATTTCAATAAAGACTACACAATATTCTTCCTATTAACATAATAAAAATTAAAATAAACTTACATGAGAAAGCAAGAATTAGAATAATTATGACCAAAAAAAATTTCTCCATTTTTCTAATGCAATGTTCAGTTATTTGAGAAAATATATATAATATATTTCCAAATTGCTTAGAATTTTTTTTTTGTTTTATATATGAAAGGTAGATAATATCCTATTTATATGTTTTTAGTAATGTTACAAAAGGATTAATGTTACAATCAACGTTTTGTCGTTATAAATGAAAATTACGAAACCATTATCTTTTAGTTGAGTTTTTTATTTTATATGTATTCTATAAAGTATGGTTATTAGACTTAAAACAAACCGTTTATTTAATTTTAATGAATAACGTCTCTTATAAATTTTACTCAATTTAATTAGATTAAAAATAAATTCAGTTATTTAAATGAGATCATTATATATAAAATATTTTTATCTAGCGTTTTTGTAAACTCAGTTTATAAATTTAGTCATACTATTATTACAGCGTCTATTATCACATTATATTACAAAATTTTAAATAGAGCTGAATATTTAATATTAGTAAAAGTGTAAATAAAACATATGTGCATGATTTCTGTAATGTTATTTAGTGGTCAATTCCTAAGCAAAGATCAATGATACACTAAAAATATGAAAAATCACTTCATATTAAATAAAGAAATTTATGGGTTCTATAATTCAGATGAATTAAACCTAGTTTAAAAAAAAAACAATAACAATAAATAGCAAAGAAAACACTAAGACTATAAAATGAGAAACAAATAAACCATTTTCAAATATGGAAATAGATGGATTATTGTTTAGTGAATGAAATAGAATATATCGCTAATTGCAAATATGATTCTAGTTTAGACAATGAATTTCAATCCTAATATATGGATAACACAAACGAAACTAACTCATTTTCATGATCGTGATCCTTTTTATAAACAATTATTTAAACTAATTCTCCTTCATTGGAAATATAAAATTAAAAAATATATAGTTGATACAAGTTCATTTGGTCCATTAGTCTTCTTATTACAAATCCCTGATAACAAAGTAGGAACAGCTACGTTTAAATTGGTTTAGAAATTTCATCAAACTCATTCAAAACAAAAAAATGTATATGTTCTAGATTTAGACTAGCAAGGTCAAATCTAGTCTTAAGCATATTCTAATAGACTAAAAGTAGATAAATCTAGCCTGCGAATTAGAAATCAACAAATAATCACCGTAATCTACAAAACACAAAAACAATATGTACGATTACTCACTAAATATCAAATTAAAGGAGATATAATTAAAAGAAATTAGACTTTTAAGATGGTGAGATTACATATATATATATATATATATACTACTTGATAAGATTACAAATTAAAATCTCCATGATCATAAAATTAGTTAAGGTTATTGTGTCTTATATCCCTTAAGAAAACCCAACTTTAGGTTTTCTAAAACATTATGATGTTTTGTACTAAGAAAATTTGATTGGGACGAGAGAATTTTGAATCGAAGAAATCTACAAAATTATGAGAAATATGGTTTCTATCAGGCACCATATAATCGATGTGGATGGTCCATATATTTAATGTGTGCTTTTTAAAAAAACATAAAGATAACGTTGACTCTTCTAAATTAATTTTTTTTTCTACAACATAATAGCATGTTCAGTTAATCCAACATACATTTTGAATCAGTAGTCCTAATGTAACGCCTGTGAACCAAAAAGGGGATTTTTTTGGGCATTTGTGTCGATCCACGGAGTAAAATCAGACCGACGGTTTCGGTTTCTGATTTGCCGGTTTGGGGAGCAGTTTAGGGGACACCCTAGGGTTGTATAAAAGGGCTGGAACAGACGCGTGTTGGTCTCATTTTGGCCGAAAATCAGAGAAATACGAGGATTCGAGAGAGAATCAAGAGAGGTTGTGAGTTGTGTGTGATTGAGGGTGAAGGACAGCTTCTGTTCGAGTGTTGGAGAGGGCAAACGGCTGGGCAATTCGAGGAGGATTGGGGTTGTGCAGACTTGTTGCTGCGATCAGTCGGCTTCGGGAAGGCTTTCCGATCGAACCAGAATGACGTAGGAGACGATCAACCTATCTGTAAAAACCTCTCTCTGTCTAGTTTCTAAATCAGGTTCCTGATCCTGATTCTGAGGTATTATCCGCTCTCGGTGTGCTTTCAAAGTCAGTGTGTCGTTCTTGTCTTCTGAAATCCTAATTCGGTTTAGGTGAGTTTTGGAGGAGACGAACGGCTAGGCAAATCAAGTCGGATCGGGGTGAAACTTTGTGGGTAAGTTCTCCAATCCTTTTCTTGATGTGGGTGAAAACCGTTCGTCAATGGGTTGAGTATTTAATGAGTTATGATCGTTTTAACTGGGTAGGTTTCTGTAGTTTTCTGCTGCGATCAGTCCACTTAGAAGGAGGATTCCCGTTGAACCAGAAAGAGTCTGGAGACGATCCACATCTCGACGTGTAGCTTGTTCTATCTAGTTTTCAGAACCGTTTTCTGATTCGGATTTGGATAATCTGTTCGTCGTGTGCGGGGCGTTCTTGTAGGCGTCGTGTTCTTCATCTTTTCAATCCTTTTGAGGTGAGTGCGTGACCGTAGGTTTATCTGGGTAAAGGGATGGATTCCAATGCATTTGATGATTTGATGGTTGATTCTCGTGTTATGGATGTTATGTGTTGTTTGGTGTTGTGGTTTGTCTCTTATGCGTGTGTGTATAACCTGTAGACGGGATGACCGTCTCACTGAGTATTGTGATAATACTCACGCAACTCTTTTTGCCATGTGTTGCAGGTAAAGAGAAAATATGATCGTGGAATCATGGCCAGGAAGGAGAGATTATCTAGGGTCTCATATGGCTGTGTGCTGTTGTAGAATTGCTAGGTTGCTAGTGAATTCTGAGTTGTAGTTAATTGGTTTATTGGTTTATTGGTTATTGGTTATTGTTTGGATTGTTGAATTGAACCAGCTAGATTTAATAAGTATGGGATCATTGAATTGATTGAGTTGGTTTAATTGTTTTATGTTTTCCACATGTTGTATTGATCCAATTGAGGATTATTATCTGTGATGATAATAATCTGATGGGAAATTTTTAAATTTTTGGGTCGGGTCGTTTCATTTTGGTATCAGAGCCTTTATGGTTCTAGGGTGGGTGCAATTAATTGATTGTGTGATAATTGATTGATTGTTGTGTGGGTTTGGGGACATAGATCATCTCTTCCGAGCCTTCAATGAGATTCCGGGGTAGCTGGTGGTGCGAGGGGCCGGGTGGGGGTGCTCCCGTAGGTTTGCCCCAAGACCGAGATGATCGTCTGGCGGGTTTGCTGCAGTTGATTCTGGAGCGGTTACCAGGTGGGGTACTGGCTCCGGGTCAGGCTCCGGGAGTTCAGCCAGGTGGGGCTGGGGTTCAGCCAGAGGTGGCTGGTGTGCAGCCAGTAGTGGCGGGTGGTCAGCCGTGAGGGGCTAATGTGCAGCCGGTTGTGGCGGTTGCGGAGGAGCTCCCATCCTACCTAAGGATGATGGAGCAGATGCAAAGGATTGGCACCGGGTTTTTCTCGGGCGGTGCCAAGCCTGAGGAGGCCGATGAGTGGCGGTAGAGATTGGAGCGTAATTTTCGCTTGATCAGGTGTCCTGAGGGATACAGAGTGGACCTAGCGGTTCACTATCTGGATGGTGACGGGCACCTCTGGTGGAGAGGCGTCGAGACCAGGAGGGTTAAGGCCGAGATGGTCTGGGAGGATTTCTTGGTAGAGTTTAACGCTAAGTATTTTTCGCAGGAGGCGGTGGATAGGATGGAGTTGAGGTTTCTGAACCTGACTCAGGAAGGTCGGACTGTGAGAGAGTTCGAACCCGAAGTTCAGTCGGCTGTTGGTACATGCTGGGAGGGGCATGGAGGGCGAGCAGGCCCAGGTGAGGAGGTTCCTCGGGGGACTTCGAGCTGACCTGAGGACTCGCTGCAGGGCGAGTAAGTTCGCCACGAGGGCGGAGTTGGTAGAGATGGCTACTGTGATCGAGGAGGATCTCAGGGAGTAGGCTGTGGTGGTTAGTCCACCTGTGCAGCAGCAGAGGAGGCAGCAGTCGGGTTCGAGTAGGGGCGGCAAGCCTGCTCAGGGTCAGAAGAGGAAGTGGGAGAGCAATTCAGGGGCGAGCCAGGGAGGTCAGAGTGGTTCGGGATGCTTCGGGTGCGGTGGCATGGGCAACAAGGTGGCGGACTGTCCAAAGAGGAGGGAGGATCGGGCGGCTCAGGTGTGCTACCACTGCAGGGAGCCGGGGCACATCAAGCCTAGGTGTCCTAAGCTACAGCAGATGGCGGTAGCAGCGGTGTAGCCGTTGGCGGTCCAGCCTTTGGCCCAGATTGCGGCGATGCCGCGGGTCTTCACTTCGGCAGAGGCGGGTGGTTCTAGCGCCAGACCGATCACAGGTATAATTCCGACTTGTTCTTTTAAATTCTTTTAGTGTGTTTGAATTTTAGTCTGGTTGGAAATTGTGAGTCTGCGTTAGAGTGTCGGGTCTTAAAGCACATGGGTATTATGCAGGGACCTTAGTTGTGGGCGGATGTGAGTCTCACGTGTTATTCGATTCGAGAGCTACGAATAGCTTCATTACTCGGAGTGTGCGGAGGGTAGTGGGATCTGGAGCGATTCCAGGGAGCAGCCGGGAGTAGTCAAGGTTGCTGGTGGTAGGACGTTTGGCTACTTTTGGGCAGGCTCGTGGTGTGGATGTGCTGGTGGCGAGAGAGTCGATGCCAGCAGACCTGATCATCAGTCCGGTGGAGCTGTACGATGTCATTTTGGGGATGGATTGGTTGGATCGGTACAGGGTCCATCTAGACTGTCGGCGTTGACGAATAGTGTTCGAGCGGGAGACGGGGATGTTGGTGTTTCAGGGTGTGAGACCGACTTCCAGGAGTCTCGTGATTTCAGCGTTACAAGCCGAGCAGTTGATCGAGAAGGGTTGTGAGGCGTATCTGGCGACGATAGTTATGCCGGAGACTGTTGGAGAGGTTGCAGTTGGAGAGATTCAGTTTGTTCGGGATTTCCAGGATGTGCTTCAGTCGCTGTTGGGATTGCCACCGTCGCGGTCGGATCGGTTCACGATTGAGTTGGAACCCGGGACGACGCCCATATCCAAGACGCCTTACCGTATAGCTCCAGCAGAGATGGCAGCTGGATGATCTGTTGGGTAAGGGTTTGATCCGGTCGAGTGTGTCACCGTGGAGAGCGCCGGTGTTGTTTGTGAAGAAGAAGGATGAGAGTTTCCGGTTGTGCATCGATTATCGGGGACTTAACCGGGTCACTGTGAAGAATAGGTACTCTCTGCCACGCATTGTTGAGTTGCTGGATCAGTTGCGAGGGGCTACCTGGTTCTCCAAGATTGACTTGGCTTCGGGATACCATCAGATTCCGATTGATGAGGCGGACGGCAGGAAGACGGCCTTTCGGACGAGGTACGGACACTATGAGTTTGTAGTGATGCCGTTTGGGTTGACGAATGCCCCAGCAACGTTCATGCGGTTGATGAACGAGGTGTTCCAGGCGTATCTGGATGTGTTCATGACCATCTTCATAGATGACATTTTGGTATACTCGAGGAGTCCAGGGGAGCACGAGGTGCATCTGAGGTTGGTTCTGAAGAAGATGTGGGAGCAGAAGCTGTACGCGAAGTTGAGTAAGTGCAGTTTCTGGCAGAGGGAGATGAGCTTTCTTGGCCACGTTGTGTCTGCAGACGGAGTGTCTGTGAATCCGGCTAAGATATAGGCTATCAGAGGTTGGCCTAAACAGAGGAGTGCTGCTGAGATCAGGAGTTTTCTCGGGTTGGCGGGTTATTACCGGAGTTTCGTCAAGGGGTTTGCGAGTATGGCGCAGCCGATGACGAGGTTGACAGGGAAGGATGTCCCTTTTTTTGGTCTTCGGCTTGCGAGGAGAGTTTCGGGAAACTGAAGGAGATGCTGACGAGTACACCTGTGTTGGCGTTACCAGAGCCGGGTGAGCCATATGTGGTGTATACAGATGCTTCAGGAGTTGGTCTGGGATGTGTGCTGATGCAACAGGGGAAGGTTATTGCATATGCTTCGAGGCAGTTGAGGAAGCATGAGTGCAACTACCCTACCCATGATTTGGAGTTGGCTGCAGTGATCTTTGCACTTAAGATTTGGAGGTCTTATCTGTACGGCGGGAAGGTGAAGGTATTCACAGATTACAAGAGCCTAAAGTATTTCTTCACTCAGCCAGACCTGAACCAGAGACAGAGGCGCTGGATGGAGCTAGTCGCGGACTATGACCTGGAGATTGGGTACAATCCGGGTAAGACTAATCTGTTGGCTAATGCTTTGAGTCGGAAGCGAGTTGCTTCGGCTCAGGAGCGGGATTTGGAGGAGTTAGCGAGTGAGCTCAGTACATTGAGGTTGTGCGTGATCTCGCAGGAGCCGTTGGGGTTAGAGGCAGCTAACCAGGCAGACTTACTGAGCAGGATTCGGGTTGCGCAGGAGAAGGATCAGGGGTTGGTTGATGCTTCTAAGACGACGGGTTCTGAGTATGTGGTCTCAGTGAGTGGGATGATACTGGTGAATGGGCGGGTTTGTGTACCCAAGGACGAGGATCTGAGGCAGGAGATTCTGAGAGAGGCTCATTCGAGTATGTTGTCTATTCATCCGGGGGTGACCAAGATGTATCGTGATCTGAAGCGGTATTATCACTAGGTCGGGATGAAAAGGGATGTAGCTAGCTGGGTTGCAGCGTGCAACGTGTGTCAGCTGATGAAGGCTGAGCATCAGGTTCCGAGTGGTATGTTGCAAAGTTTACCCATTTCGGAAGTGGGATATGATTACCATGGACTTCGTGATGGGGTTGCCAGTATCACGGACGTGTGATGTGATTTGGGTGATAGTGGATCGTCTGACCAATTCGGCACATTTTCTGGCCATCAAGAAGACTGATGGAGCGGCAGTGTTGGCCAGGAAGTATGTGCGGGAGATTGTGAGGCTGCACGGGGTGCCAGCGAGTATAGTGTCAGACAGGGATTCGAGATTTACGTCTGAGTTCTGGAGGGCGTTTCAGGCAGAGATGGGCACTAAGGTGCACATGAGCACAGCGTATCATCCTCAGACAGATGGGCAGTCGGAGAAGACTATACAGACTTTAGAGGACCTGTTGAGGATGTGTATGCTAGATTATGGTGGTCATTGGGCGGATCATCTGAACCTGGTTGAGTTTACGTACAACAACTCATACCAGGCGAGTATTGGGATGGCTCCATATGAGGCTCTATATGGGAGGCCGTGTAGGACACCATTGTGCTGGACTCAAGTGAGATAGAGGAGCATGTTTGGTGCGGATTTTGTTCAGGAGACGACGGAGAAGATCCGTATCTTGAGGCTGAACATGAGGGAGGCTTAGGATCGGCAGAAGAGTTATGCCGATAGGAGATGGAAAGAGCTGGAGTTTGAGCCAGGAGATCTGGTGTATCTCAAGGCAGCTATGTTGAGGGGTCCTAACAGATCCATTTCGGAGAATAATCTGAGTCCGAGGTTTATGGGTCCGTTCAGAGTGGTGGAGCGGGTCGGACCAGTGGCTTATCGGTTGGAGTTACCTCAGAGTATGAAGGCTTTCCACAAAGTCTTCCACGTTTCGATGCTGCGTAAGTGTCTGCATGAGTCGGAGGAGGTGTTGGCTAGGATCCCGGAGGATCTTCAGCCCAACATGACGTTGGCGATGAGACCTGTGAGGATTCTCGAGAGGAGAGTCAAGGTTCTGCGTCGTAAGAGGATACCATTGGTGAGAGTCATGTGGGACTGTGATGGTGTCGAGGAGGAGACTTGGGAACCAGAGGCGAGTATGAAGACGAAGTTCCCAAAGTGGTTCGAGAAGCAAGAGGAGACTTGAGTGTCTTTTTTGGTTTTCAGATTCTGTACAGCGTGCTGCTGAGTTGTTGTCTTATGTATTTTCGTTTGTGTTGTAACGATTGACATTTTTTTAGATTTAATAAGATGGGTATTCCTTATTAAAGGTGGTTTATAAAAGGTGAGTTCTTATATGTTATGACTTGTGGAGTCATGGGTTGTGATGACTAGTAGGTCAGGTGATGGCTGGGAATGGAAGTTCTATTCGGCTTAAAGCTGGTTCATGTTCTAGGAGTGGCTAGAAATGAGCTTGTTCATGTTCTAGGAGTGGCTAGAAATGAAATTCGTGTTCTAGGAGTGGCTAGAAACGAAAGCTTTATGTGAGTTAGAATCTGTCTATTCCTAGGAAGAGTCGGAAAAAGAGGTTTTATGTGAGTTAAAATTATCTTTTCCAGGGACTCTATGGGAACACCCAGGGTGGTTGGGTTGTTACGAGTGGCCTAGTGGGGGTCACGGATGCCATGATATTCCGGGTGGGGGATGTCATGAGGTAGCCACAGAGGCGATTCCGGTCGACAGGTACTTATGATGCATGTTTCAGAGTATTGCTCCTGGAGACGGGTGGGTTTCCTGCATACTGAGGGATAGTGGTTCTCTCCAGGGGACGAGTGGGTTCCTGCATATACTCGAGAGTTGGTGGTTCTCTCTAGGGGACGAGTGGGGTCCTTACATATACTTTGAGGGATGGTGGTTCTCTCCAGGGGACGAGTGGATCCATGCACACGTAACTCAAGGGGTGACGATCCTGCGAGTGAGTGTAGTGTATGTGTATATGAGTTATGAGTATGAGATATGAGCAGTAGCGTCTGAGCGTGGTCGTGAGTATGAGATTGGATGAACTTCGGGGATCGGGAGTGGATCTCAGGTGGTGCTGACCGGGTGAGGTCAGGATTGCAGCCGTGGTGAGACGGTGCAATGAGGCTAGTGTAAGCCTAGTAAAACTCGAGGATCAGGTGTGATCACGAGTGGTGCTGGCTGAGGGCCAGGGTTGTGTTGTGGACGTCGAGTCTGGGATTATTACTAGAGTCTGGAATTCGGTTCGGATAATCCTGGTAGCATATGTTTCACCGATGGTCGTACATGTTCTTGTTTGATTGTTGTACGATCATTTGGTCCAATGCGGGGTCAACGGTTGGTCGGACATGTTCTTGTTTGATTGTTGGATGGTCAATCGGGCAGCCCTAATCCGGACCATGGGGCGTGCATCGTTGATGTTCCGCATGAATCTGAGCAAATTTTAGGCGAGATTGTTAGCCTTAGCAGGACAAGTTAGGTGATTCGACTGTTATCTCGAAGGATACTGGCCGCGTTTGGGTCAGGTAGTGGAGACCGCAGTGAGACGGTGTTGCGTGATTCGAGGTCAAATCTGTGTTAGTGGGGGAGAATTGTAACACCCGTGAACCAAAAAGGGGATTTTTTTGGTTCATGTGTGTGGCCGAGAATCAGAGAAAGAGGAGGATTCGAGAGAGAATCAAGAGAGGTTGTGAGTTGTGTGTGATTGAGGGTGAAGGACAGCTTCTGTTCGAGTGTTGGAGAGGGCAAACGGCTGGGCAATTCGAGGAGGACTGGGGTGAAACTTTGAGGGTAAGTTTTCCGATCTCTGGTCTCGATATGGACGAAATCCGTTCATCTTTTCGTTGAATATTCGTTGAGTTATGGCTGTTTGAACTTGATAGGGTTGTAAAGACTTGTTGCTGCGATCAGTCGGCTTCGGGAAAGCTTTCCGATCGAACCAGGATGACTTAGGAGACGATCAGCCTATCTGTAGAAAGCTCTCTCTGTCTAGTTTCTAAATCAGGTTCCTGATCCTAATTCTGAGGTATTATCTGTTCTCGGTGTGCTTTCAAAGTCAGTATGTCGTTCCTGTCTTCTGAAATCCTAATTCGGTTTAGGTGAGTTTTGGAGGAGACGAACGGCTAGGAAAATCAGGTCGGATCGGGGTGAAATTTTGTGGGTAAGTTCTACAATCCTTTTTCTTGATGTGGGTGAAAAACGTTTGTCAATGGGTTGAGTATTTAGGGAGTTATGATCGTTTTAACTGGGTAGTTTTCTACTGCAATCAGTCCACTTAGAGGGAGGATTGTTTTACCGACGTGTAGCTTGTTCTGTCTAGTTTTCAGAACCGTTTTCCGATTCGGATTTGGATAATCCGTTCGTCGTGTGTGGAGCGTTCTTGTAAGCGTCGTGTTCTTCATGTTTTCAATCCTTTCGAGGTGAGTGCGTGACCATAGGTTTATCTGGGTAAAGGGATTGATCCCAATGCATTGTTTGATGATTTGATGGTTGATTCTCGTGTTATGGATGTTATGTGTTGTTTGGTGTTGTGGTTTGTCTCTTATGCGTGTGTGTATAACCTGTAGACGGGATGACCGTCTCACTGAGTATTGTGATAATACTCACGCAACTCTTTTTGCCATGTGTTGCAGGTAAAGAGAAAATGTGATCATGGAATCATGGCCAGGAAGGAGAGATGATCTAGGGTCTCGTATGGCTGTGCTGTTGTAGAATTGCTAGGTTGCTAGTGAATTCTGAGTTGTAATTAATTGGTTTATTGGTTATTGGTTATTGTTTGGATTGTTGAATTGAACCGGCTATATTTAATAAGTATGGGATCATTGAATTGATTGAGTTGGTTTAATTGTTTTATGTTTTCCGCATGTTGTATTGATCCAATTGAGGATTATTATCTCTGATGATAATAATCTGAAGGAAAATTTTTAAATTTTTGAGTCGGGTCGTTTCACCTAATGGATTGTAAGGACCACCAAAATTATGGTAATTGATTTCTTTTACTGTGTCCAATTCTTAGGTTATCTCCAAAATAGAAAGAAATCATATGACTCGATATCATGTGTCGAAGCTAATCATGTTGTATGTAAGATATGAGACAATATCTTGAGTTGCTATTGAAATTTTGTTTTTAACCATAACAACCATGTCATTAAGTATTCAAATAAACATAAAGCAATATCATTGAAACTTATATATATAAAAGTTTCAATGATGTTGATATATTTATATGTATATATATATATATATATATATATATATATATATATATATATTATGTTTCAATAGCATCCAAAATTTGAAGAGGGGAAATCCAATATAAGTTATTTCAGTAATATCTGATATAATATTTTAAAAATTAAATTGAGTCAATGTAACTTATTTACTAAAAACTATATAACTAATTCATCATATTTGGTTACATAAATCCATTTAGCTACGCTTATAATTTAATTTTTTTTAATCGAGAAAAAACACACAGACATTATCTGATTTTTTAATTATCATTTATATGGTAAATAATATAAACCAAACAATTTTTTCTACTAACTTGTTATTTAATATTATTTATTATATTTTTTGAAAAATTACAGCGTCTTACTAATTATTTCACCATTACAATTACATTTAAATCCTGCACATGCTTTAAGTTTTTTTCCATAAGTCATCATACAAACAAAAGCACATTCTTGACAAAATCCGATTATCTTTCTAACCCAGGCCTCATCAAGAATTTTATCTCATGGAAGTTGATCATTGATCTGAAAATCAATTGGAGGGTTCGTTGCTAGATTGGAAGAACTGGTTCTCCAATCACCATTAGAATTTGCGGTAATACTCGATGCACCTAAAAAATTATAAAAAAAAACAAAAGTATATATATATATATATATATTAAATTATTAAAAGAACATTTCAATAAAGACTACCCAATATTCTTCCTATTAACATAATAAAAATTAAAATAAACTTACATGAGAAAGCGAGAATTAGTATAGTTATGATCAAAAGAATTTTCTCCATTTTTCTAATGCAAAGTTCAGTTATTTGAGAAAATATATAATATATTTCCAAATTGCTTAGAATTTTTTTTTTTTTGAATTATGAAAGGTAGATAATATCCTATTTATATTTTTTTTAGTAATGTTACAAAAAGATTAATGTTACAATCAACGTTTTGTCGTTATAAATGAAAGTTACGAAACCATTATCGTTTAGTTGAGGTTTTTGTTTTATATGTATTCAATAAAGTATGGTTATTAGACTTAAAACAAACCGTTTATTTAATTTTAATAAATAACGTCTCTTATAAATTTTACTCAATTTAATTAGATTAAAAATAAATTCAGTTATTTAAATGAGATCATTATGTATAAAATATTTTTATCTAGCGGCTTTGTAAGCTCAATTTATAAATTTAGTCATGTTATATTATTACAGTGTCTATTATCACATTATATTACAAAATTTTAAAAAGCGCTGAATATTCAATATTAGTAAAAGTGTAAATAAAACATATGTGCATGATTACTGTAATGTTATTTAGTGGTCAATTCCTAAGCAAAGATCAATGATACACTAAAATTATGAAAAATCACTTCATATTAAATAAAAAATTTATGGGTTCATTCAGATGAATTAAACTTAGTTTAAAAAAAAACAATAACAATAAATAGCAAAGAAAACACTAAAACTATAAAATGAGAAACAAATAAACCATTTTCAAATATGGAAAAAGATGAATTATTGTTTAGTGAATGAAATAGAATATATCGCTAATTGCAAATACGATTCTAGTTTAGACAATGAATTTCAATCCTAACACATGGATAACACAAACGAAACTAACTCATTTTAATGATCTTGATCCTTTTTATAAACAATTATTTAAACTAATTCGCCTTCATTGGGAATATAAAATTAAAAATATATAGTTGATACAAGTCCATTTGGTCCATTAATCTCCTTATTACAAACCCCTGATAACAAAGTAGGAAAAGCTACGTTTAAATTGGTTTAGAAATTTCATTAAACTCATTCAAAACAAAAAAATGTATATGTTCTAGATTTAGACTAGCAAGGTCAAATCTAGTCTTAAACACATTCTAGTAGACTAAAAGCATATAAATCTAGCCCTGCGAATTAGAAATCAACAAATAATCACCGTAATCTACAAAACACAAAAACTATATATACGATTACTCACTAAATATCAAGTTAAAGGAGATATAATTAAAATAAATTAGACTTTTAAGATGGTGAGATTACATATATATATATATATACTACTTGATAAGATTACAAATTAAAATCTCCATGATCATAAAATTAATTAAGGTTATTGTGTCTTATATCCCTTAAGAAAACCCAACTTTAGGTTTTCTAAAACATTATGATGTTTTGTACTAAGAAAATTTGATTGGGACGAGAGAATTTTGAATCGAAGAAATCTAAAAAATTATGAGAAATATGGTTTCTATCAGGCACCATATAATCGATGTGAATGGTCCATATATTTGATGTGTGCTTTTTAAAAAAACATAAAGATAACGTTGACTCTTCTAAATGAGTTTATTTTTTCTACAACATAATAACATGTTCAGTTAATCTAACATACATTTTGAATCAGTAGTCCTAATGAATTGTAAGGACCACCAAAATTATGGTAATTGATTTCTTTTATTGTGTCCAATTATTAGGTTATCCCCAAAATAGAAAGAATTCATATGACTCGATATCATGTGTCGAAGTTAATCATGTTGTATGTAAGATATGAGACAATATCTTGAGTTGCTATTGAAATTTTGTTTTTAACCATAACAATCATGTCATTAAGTATTCAAATAAACATAAAGCAATATCATTGAAACTTATATATATATATATATATATATATATATATATATATATATATATATATATATATATATATATATATATATATATATATATAAGTTTCAATGATGTTGATATATTTATATGTATATATATATATATATATTATGTTTCAATAGCATCTGAAATTTCAAGAGGAGAAATCCAATATAAGTTATTTCAGTAATATCTGAATATAATATTTTAAAAATTAAATTGAATCAATGTAAATTATTTTTTAAAAACTAAATAACTAATTCATCATATTTGGTTACATAAATCCATTTAGCTACGCTTATAATTTAATTTTTTTTTTAATCGAGAAAAGACACACAGACATTATCTGATTTTTTAATTATCATTTATATGGTAAATAATATAAACAAAACAATTTTTTCTACTAACTTGTTATTTAATCTTATTTATTATATTTTTTGAAAAATTACAACGTCTTACTAATTATTTCACCATTACAATTACATTTAAATCCTGCACATGCTTTAAGTTTTTTTCCATAAGTCATCATACAAACATAAGCACATTCTTAACAAAACCCGATTATGTTTCTAACCCAGGCCTCATCAAGAATTTTATCTCGTGGAAGTTGATCATTGATCTGAAAATCAATTGGAGGGTTCGCTCCTGGATTGGAAGAACGGGTTCTCCAATCACTATTAAAATTTGCGGTAATACTCGATGCACCTAAAATATTATAAACAAAACAAAAGTATATATATATATTAAATTATTAAAAGAACATTTCAATAAAGACTACCCAATATTCTTCCTATTAACATAATAAAAATTAAAATAAACTTACATGAAAAAGCAACAATTAGTATAGTTATGATCAAAAGAATTTTCTCCATTTTTCTAATGCAAAGTTCAGTTATTTGAGAAAATATATAATATATTTCCAAATTGCTTAGAGTTTTTTTTTTTTTTGAATTATGAAAGGTAGATAATATCCTATTTATATTTTTTTAGTAATTTTACAAAAAGATTAATGTTACAATCAACGTTTTGTCGTTATAAATGAAAGTTACGAAACCATTATCATTTAGTTGAGGTTTTTGTTTTATATGTATTCAATAAAGTATGGTTATTAGACTTAAAACAAACTGTTTATTTAATTTTAATAAATAACGCCTCTTATAAATTTTACTCAATTTAATTAGATTAAAAATAAATTCGGTTATTTAAATGAGATCTGTATGTATACAATATTTTTATCTAGCGGTTTTGTAAACTCAGTTTATAAATTTAGTCATGTTATATTATTACATCGTCTATTATCACATTATATTACAAAATTTTAAATAGAACTGAATATTTAATATTAGTAAAAGTGTAAATAAAACATATGTGCATGATTACTCTAATGTTATTTAGTGGTCAATTCCTAAGCAAAGATCAATGATCCACTTCATATTAAATAAAGAAATTTATGGGTTCTATAATTCAGATGAATTAAACTTAGCTTAAAAAAAACAATAACAATAAATAGCAAAGAAAACACTAAGACTATAAAATGAGAAACAAATAAATCATTTTCAAATATAGAAATAGACGGATTATTGTTTTGTGAATGAAATAGAATATATCGCTAATTGCAAATATGATTCTAGTTTAGACAATGAATTTCAATCCTAACACATGGATAACACAAACGAAACTAACTCATTTTCATGATCTTGATCCTTTTTACAAAAAATTAATTAAACTAATTCACTTTCATTGAGAATATAAAATTAAAAATATATAGTTGATACAAGTCCATTTGGTCCATTGGTCTCCTTATTACAAACCCCTGATAACAAAGTAACTACGTTTAAATTGGTTTAGAAATTTCATCAAACTCATTCAAAACAAAAAAATATGTATATGTTCTAGATTTAGACAAGCAAGGTCAAATCTAGTCTTAAGCGCATTCTAGTAGACTAAAGCATATAAATCTAGCCATGCGAATTAGAAATCAACAAATAATCACCGTAATCTATGATTACTCACTAAATATCAAAGTAAAGGAGATATAATTAAAAGAAATTAGATTTTTAAGATGGTGAAATTAAATATATATATATATATATATATATATATGTTTATATATACATACTACTTGATAAGATTACAAATTAAAATCTTCATGGTCATAAAATTAATTAAGGTTATTGTGTCTTCCATCCCTTAAGAAAACCCAACTTTAGGTTTTCTAAAACATTATGATGTTTTGTACTAAGAAAATTTGGTTGGGACGAGAGAATTTTGAATCGAAGAAATCTTCAAAATTATGAGAAATATGGTTTCTATCAGGCACCATATAATCGATGTGGATGGTCCATATATTTTGTGACGACCCAACCCGTCAAAATAAAAAAAAAAATTTCAACCCGGATCACTATTATCATAAATAGTTATCCTCAACGGTCCAATATAAAGACAACGCGGAAACAAGTGACTTAAACAATCAACCATGATTATCATTTAACAAGCCCATACTTATTAAATTACTATATCAATTCAACAATAAACATAGTTCTGGAATTGCTAATACCCTAGCAATTCTAACTTATTACACGAAAACGAGCCACTATATCATCCCCTCGTCCCGGCCATGATTCCATGATCACACCTTCTCTTTACCTGCATAACATGGTTATACCAGATGAGTGAGTATTATCATAAATACCCAGTGAGACGTCATCCCATCAACAGACTATTTATAATTAGATATAACAAATAATATAATACCAGGATGAACAAACAGCAAGAAAACAGTATGATCACGTAAAAACAGTCTATGTCGATCGACACACCATCCGGTGTCGATCGACACCAACTCCGACACTCATGTCCGTCGGCACACAGTCCCGGTAACCTGCCGACACCGTGTCGATCAACACACCAACCCGTGTTGATCGATACACCAACCAAGAACGCGAGTTCTGCCCAAAAATCTCTCAAACCACACGAAATTTGATCCCAAAACACACACAATCGTATTCTAACACTTGCTATACCTAATTAAGCCTATGGTCACGCACTCACCTCGATTGAAAAGAAAAAATGGATGAAAAACCGTCAAGAACACCAAGAACACGTCGTTCCAAAGAACTCAATGTATATGACGAACGGCTACTCCAAATTCCAATCGGAAACCAGCGCTGGAAACTAGACACGACGAGCTACACAGAAGTGTGTAGAACGTCCGCTAACTCCCAACGATTCGACAGAAAAACAGCCTGCAAGTTCGACGATCGGAACAAAAACAGAAACGACCCGTTGAACAAGAACACAAAGAAACCGATGAACGGAAACTCCAAATTCGGATCGGAAAAAGGTTCTGGAAACTAGACAGATATATCTTTCTAACCGTATATAGATATATTTCTGGGTCTTTATAGAACGATGGTAAATCAGCCCGTAAGTTCGGTAATCGAAACTGGAAACAGAAAATCCAGTCTCAGAAAACAGAACCGACACACTTAATTTAAAAGAACACAGAGAACGGATCATACCTCGGAATCAAGATCGGAAACCTGATCTGAAAACTAGATAGAGATAGCTTTCCAACCATATATAGATCGTCCTCTGATTCCCAACGGTTCGACGGGAATCTTTCCTCGAATTGGACTGATCGGAACAAAAAACTGCAGAAACGACCTAACTGTAAACGATCATAACTCACAATCTAACCGTCCGATGGACGAACGGATTTATCCTACAACAAGAAAAACGACAGGAGAACTTACCCTCCAAGTTTCACTCCGATCCGTCGTGATTTTCCCCTCCGTTTGTCTCCTCCAAGACCCGAACAGAAGCTGCCTTCAACCCAAGAACACTTCACACTCTCTCGCACTCTTCTCTCTCTCTCTAACCTCTCAAAACTCTGAGCAATCTCTCTCTAGACCACTGCCGACACTCCTCTTCCTTTTATAGGCAAAACTCCGGTTTTTCTGTAACCAAAACCGTTCAAAACCGCAATAAACTGAACCAATTTTCTTATAATATGGTTCGCGGTCTTTACATATTTAATGTGTGCTTTTTAAAAAAATGTAAGGATAACGTTGACTCTTCTAAATGAGTTTTTTTTTCTACAACATAATAACATGTTCAGTTAATCCATCATACATTTTGAATCAGTAGTCTTAATGGATTGTAAGGACCACCAAAATTATGGTAATTTATTTCCTTTATTGTGTCCAATTATTAGGTTATACCAAAAATAGAGAGAATTCATATGACTCGATATCATGTGTTGTAGCTAATAATGTTGTATGTAAGATATGAGACATATATCATGAGTTGCTATTGAAATTTTGGTTTTTAACCATAACAACCATGTCATTAAGTATTTAAATAAACATAAACCAATATCATTGAAACTTATATATACATATATATGTTTCAATGATGTTGATATATTTATATGTATATATATATATATATATATACATTATGTTTCAATAGCATCTAAAAATTTGAAGAGGAGAAATCCAATATAAGTTATTTCAGTAATATCTAAAATAATTTTTAAAAATTTAAATTGAATCAATGTAGATTATTTTTTAAAAACTAAGTAACTAATTCATCATATTTGGTTACATAAGTCCATTTAGCTACGCTTATAATTTGAATTTTTTTTAATCGGGAAAAGACACACAGACATTATCTGATTTTTTAATTATCATTTATATGGTAAATAATATAAATCAAACAATTTTTTCTACTAACTTGTTATTTAATCTTATTTATTATACTTTTTTGAAAAATTACAACGTCTTACTAATTATTTCACCATTACAATTACATTTAAATCATGCACATGCTTTAAGTTTTTTTCCATAAGTCATCATACAAACATAAGCATATTCTTGACAAAACCCATAAGCATATTAAATCATTAAAAGAACATTTCAATAAAGACTACACAATATTCTTCCTATTAACATAATAAAAATTAAAATAAACTTACATGAGAAAGCAAGAATTAGTATCGTTATGATCAAAAAAAATTTCTCCATTTTTCTAATGCAAAGTTCAGTTATTTGACAAAATATATATAATATATTTCCAAATTGCTTAGAGTTTTTTTTTTGAATTATGAAAGGTAGATAATATCCTATTTATATGTTTTTTTAGTAATGAAACAACCCGACCCGTTTTTTTTATATATATAAATTAGCACCGAATTAGCATCTCCATAAATGCTAACCCTCAACTTGCTAAAATTCTCAATACAGCAAACATTCAGCGGAAAACAATTATGCAAATAAACCATTAACCAATCATTCAACATCCTAGACTGTTCTATATCGAATCACTAACAACCTATCAATCCAATAATCCACGCAAACGAGACCACTAGATCATCCATCTCGTCCTCGCCCTGATTCCACGATCATACTTTATCTTTACCTGCATCACATAGAAAAAAGAGATGCGTGAGTATTATCACAAATACTCAGTGAGACGGTCCTCCCATCAACAGACCATGTAATCAGTCATAGCATAGATACAATACGAGGGTTATCAAAAAACACGCAAAACACAACGATCAATACGTCAAACTGACGGCAATCAGAAATGCGTGTCGATCGACACAAACACTCTGTGTCGATCGACACAGTCTGTGTCGCTCAACACAAACACCGTGTGTCGCTCGACACGGAGCCCAGAAAACGCATAAAACCAGAATCGATCATATCCTCTCATGGAACGATTCCAGACGCATTTTCATCGATCTCCTGTACAAAATTCAACATCCAAACACGAATACAACCAGGAACAACAGCAATCAATCATATTCCATCAAATCCTAATCCGAGGGTCTATGGTCGCACACTCACCATGATTTCGGAATCGATTATCTCATCAACCACAGCTCCAAAACAGAATCAGAAAACTGTTCTGAAAACTAGATAGAGAGATCTACACAACGGTATTTATATCGTCCTCTGCGTTCCTAAGATTCAACGGGAAAACAGCCCGAAATCTCGCTGATCGGATCTGGAAAAACAGAGATTTCAGAAACGACACCCTGAAATCGAAAGAACACAGAGAACGGAGATTACCTCCGAATCAGGATAAGAACCCTGATCTAGAAACTAGACAGCGAGGTATTTCCAACGGCATATGGATCGTCTCCTGATTCTTTCTGGTTCGACGGGAATCCCCCCTCGAAGTAGACTGATCGCAGACACGAAATTGCAGAAATCTCTCTTGGGAAAAGAATGATAACTCTCAGAATACACATCCAATTTACAAACATTTTCCTCCTGAATCAAGATTAGAGAGTGGAGAACTTACCCTCAAAGTTTCACTCTGATCCGATTCCATCTTCCCAGCCGATCGTCTCTTCCAAAATCCCAAGCAGAATTGATTTTCTCTCAAGGAAATCACTTCTCTCACAATCCTCACATAAACACTCTCTTTCCTCTCTCAACCTTTTCTAATTTCCGCCAAAAGAAAAGAGAAAACGCGTTCCCCACGCTTTTATAACGAAACCCTAGGGTTTCCTAAACCGCTCCCCAAACCGGCAAATCAGAAACCGAAACCGTCGGTCTGATTTTAATCCGTGGATCGACACACATGCCCAAAAAAAATCCCCTTTTTGGTTCACGGGCATTACAATTCTCCCCCACTAACACGGATTCGACCTCGAATCACGCAACACCATCTCACTACGGTCTCCACCACCTGACCCGAACGCGGCCAGTATCCTTTGAGATAACACTCGAATCCCCTAACCCGTCCTGCTAAGGCTAACACTCTCACCTAAAACTCGCCCAGATTCATCCAGAACATCAACAATGCACGCCCCATGGTCTAGATTAGGGCTGCCCGATTGACCGTCCAACAATCAAACAAGAACATGTCCGACCAACCGTTGACCCCGCATTGGACCAAATGATCGTACAACAATCAAACAAGAACATGTACGACCATCGGCGTAACATATGCTACCAGGATTGTCCGAAACGAATTCCAGACTCCAGTAATAACCCCAGACTCGACGTCCACAACATAACCCTGGTCCTCAGCCAGCACCACTCGTGATCACACCTGATCCCTGAGTTTTACTAGGCTCACACTAGCCTCATTGCACCGTCTCACCACGGCTGCAATCCTGACCCCACCCGGTCAGCACCACCTGAGATCCACTCCCGATCCCCGAAGTTCATCCAATCTCATACTCACGACCACGCTCAGACGCTACTGGTCATATCTCATACTCATAACTCATATACACATACACCACACTCACTCGCAGGATCGTCACCCCTTGAGTTACGTGTGCATGGACCCACTCGTTCCCTGGAGAGAACCACCATCCCTCAAAGTATATGTAAAGACCCCACTCGTCCCCTAGAGAGAACCACCAACTCTCGAGTATATGCAGAAACCCACTCGTCCCCTGGAGAGAACCACTATTCCTCAGTATGCAGGAAACCCACCCGTCTCCAGGAGGAATACTCTGAAACATGCATCATAAGTACCTGTCGATCGGAATCGCCTCTGTGGCTACCTCATGACATCACCCACCCGGAATATCATCGCATCCGTGACCCCACTAGGCTACTCGAAACAACCCAACCACCCTGAGTGTTCCCATAGAGTCCCTAGAAAAGATAATTCTAACTCACATAAAACCTCTTTTTCCGACTCTTCCTAGGAATAGACAGATTCTAACTCGCATAAAGCTTTCGATTCTAGCCACTCCTAGAACACGAATTTCATTTCTAGCCACTCCTAGAACATGAACAAGCTCATTTCTAGCCACTCCTAGAACATGAACCAGCTTTAAGCCGAATAGAACTTCTATTCCCAGCCATCACCTGACCTACCAGTCATCTCAACCCATGACTCCACAAGTCATAACATATAAGAACTCACCTCTTATGAACCACCTTTAATAAGGAATACCCATCTTATTAAATCTAAAAAATGTCAATCGTTACAACACAAACGAAAATACATAAAACAACAACTAAGCAGCACGCTGTACAGACTCTGAAAACCAGAAAAGACACTCAAGCCTCCGCTTGCTTCTCGAACCACTTCGGGAACTTCGTCTTCATACTCGCCTCTGGTTCCCAAGTCTCGCCGCCAACGTCATGCTGGGCTGAATCCTCACAGGTCTCGCCGCCAACGTCTTGTTGGACTGAAGATCCTCCGGGATCCTAGCCAACACCTCCTCAGACTCATGCAGACACTTACGCAGCATCAAAACATGGAAGACTTTGTGGAAAGCCTTCATACTCTGAGGTAACTCCAACCGATAAGCCACTGGTCCGACACGCTCCACCACTCTGAACGGACCCATAAACCTCGGACTCAGCTTATTCTCTGAAATGGATCTGTTAGGACCCCTCAACATAGCTGCCTTGAGATACACCAGATCTCCCAGCTCAAACTCCAGCTCTTTCCGTCTCCTATCGGCATAACTCTTCTGCCGATCCTGAGCCTCCCTCATGTTCAGCCTCAAGACACGGATCTTCTCCGTCGTCTCCTGAACAAAATCCACACCAAACATGCTCCTCTCCCCCACTTGAGTCCAGCACAATGGTGTCCTACACGGCCTCCCATACAGAGCCTCATATGGAGCCATCCAAATACTCGCCTGGTATGAGTTGTTGTACGCAAACTCAACCAGGTTCAGATGATCCGCCCAATGACCACCATAATATAGCACACATATCCTCAACAGGTCCTCTAAAGTCTAAATAGTCCTCTCCGACTGCCCATCTGTCTGAGGATGATACGCTGTGCTCATGTGCACCTTAGTGCCCATCTCTGCCTGAAACGCCCTCCAGAACTCAGACGTAAATCTCGGATCCCTGTCAGACACTATACTCGCTGGCACCCCGTGCAGCCTCACAATCTCCCGCACATACTTTCTGGCCAACACTGCCGCTCCATCAGTCTTCTTGATGGCCAGAAAATGTGCCGACTTGGTCAGACGATCCACTATCACCCAAATCGCATCACACGTCTGTGATACTGGCAACCCCGTCACGAAGTCCATGGTAATCATATCCCACTTCCAAAATGGGTAAACTTTGCAACATACCACTCGGAACCTGACGCTCAGCCTTCATCAGCTGACACACGTTGCACGCTGCAACCCAGCTAGCTACATCCCTTTTCATCCCGACCTAGTGATAATACCGCTTCAGATTACGATACATCTTGGTCAGCCCCGGATGAATAGACAACATACTCGAATGAGCCTCTCTCAGAATCTCCCGCTTGAGACTCTCATCCTTGGGTACACAAACCCGTCCGTTCACCAGTATCGTCCCATTTGCCGAGACCATATACTCTAAACCCGCAACTCAAGAAGTATCAATCAACCCTTGATCCTTCTCCTGAGCTTCCTGAATCCTGCTCAACAGATCTGCATGGTTAGCTGCCTCCAACCCCAATGGCTCCTGTGAGATAATGCATAACCTCAATGTGCTAATCTCACTCACTAGCTCCTCCATATCACGCTCGTGAGCCGAAGCAGCCCTCTTCCAACTCAACACATCCGCAACCAGATTAGCCTTATCCGGATGGTACCCAATCTCCAGATCATAATCTACTACCAACTCCATCCAGCGCCTCTCTCTCTGGTTTAGCTCTGGCTGAGTGAAGAAATACTTCAAACTCTTATGGTCCGTGAATACCTGGACCTTCCCGCCATAAAGATAAGATCGCCAAATCTTCAAGGCGAAGATCACCGCAGCCAACGCCAAATCATGAGTAGGGTAGTTGCACTCATGCTTCTTCAACTGCCGCGAAGCATATGCAATTACCTTCCTCTGCTGCATCAAGACACAACCCAGACCAACTCCCGATGCATCCGTATACACCACGTAAGGCTCACCCGAATCAAGTAACGCCAATACAGGTGTACTAGCCAGCATCTCCTTTAGCTTCCCAAAACTCTCCTCGCAAGCTGAAGACCACACAAAAGGGATATCCTTCCCCGTCAACTTCGTCATCGCCTACGCCATACTCGCAAAACTCTTGATGAACCTCTGATAATACCTAGCTAACCCGAGAAAACTCTTGATCTCTGTCGCATTCCTCGGTCTAGGCCACACTCTGATAGCCTCAATCTTAGCCGGATCCTCAGAAACTCCCTCTGCCGACCCTTTTTTTTATATATAAATTAGCACCGAATTAGCATCCCCATAAATGCTAACCCTCAACATGCTAAAATTCTCAATACAACAAACATTCAAAGAAATCAATTATACAAATAAACTATTAACCAATCATTCAACATCCTAAACCGTTCTATATCGAATCACTAACAACCTAGCAATCCAATAATCCACGCAAACGAGACAACTAGATCATCCATCTCGTCCTCACCCTGATTCAACGATCATACTTTGTCTTTACCTGCATCACATAGCAAAAAGAGATGCGTGAGTATTATCACAAATACTCAGTGAGACGGTCCTCCCATCAACAGACCATGTACTCAGTCATAGCATAGATACAATACCAGGGTTATCAAACAACACGCAAAACACAACGATCAATACGTCAAACTGACGGCTATCAGAAATGCGTGTCAATCGACACAAACACTCTGTGTCGATCGACACAGTCTGTGTCGCTCAACACAAACACCGTGTGTCGCTCGACACGGAGCCCAGAAAACGCATAAAACCAGAATCGATCATATCCTCTCATGGATCGATTCCAGACGCGTTTTCATCGATCTCCTGTACAAAATTCAACATCCAAACACGAATACAACTAGGAACAACAGCAATCAATCATATTCCATCAAATCCTAATCCAAGGGTCTATGGTCGCACACTCACCATGATTTCGGAATCGATTATCTCATCAACCACAGCTCCAAAACAGAATCAGAAAACTGTTCTGAAAACTAGATAGAGAGATCTACACAACGGTATTTATATCGTCCTCTGCGTTCCTAAGATTCAACAGGAAAACAGCCCGAAATCTCGCTGATCGGATCTGGAAAAACAGAGATTTCAGAAACGACACCCTGAAATCGAAAGAACACAGAGAACGGAGATTACCTCCGAATCAGGATAAGAACCCTGATCTAGAAACTAGACAGCGAGGTATTTCCAACGGCATATAGATCGTCTCCTGATTCTTTCTGGTTCGACGGGAATCCCCCCTCGAAGTAGACTGATCGCAGACACGAAATTGCAGAAATCTCTCTCGGGAAAAGAACGATAACTCTCAGAATACACATCCGATTTATAAACCATTTCCTCCTGAATCAAGATTAGAGAGTGGAGAACTTACCCTCAAAGTTTCACTCTGATCCGATTCCAGCTTCCTAGCCGATCGTCTCTTCCAAAAACTCAAGCAGAATTGATTTTCTCTCAAGGAAATCACTTCTCTCACAATTCTCACATAAACACTCTCTTTCCTCTCTCAACCTCTTCTGATTTGGGCCAAAAAAAAAGAGAGAACGCGTTCCCCACGCTTTTATAACGAAATCCTTGGGTTTCCTAAACCGCTCCCCAAACCGGCAAATCAGAATCCGAAACCGTCGGTCTGATTTTACTCCGTGGATCGACACACATGCCCAAAAAAAATCTCCTTTTTGGTTCACGGACGTTACAAGTAATGTTACAAAAGGATTAATGTTACAATTAACGTTTTTCGTTAATTGTAAATATGATTCTAATTTAGACAATGAATTTCAATCCTAACACATGGATAACACAAACGAAACGAACTCATTTTCATGATCTTGATCTTTTTTATAAACAATTAATTAAACTAATTCGCTTTCATTGAGAATATAAAATTAAAAATATATAGTTGATACAAGTATATTTGGTCCATTGTATTCTTATTACAAACCCCTGATAACAAAGTAGGAAAAGCTACGTTTAAATTGGTTTAGAAATTTCATCAAACTCATTCAAAACAAAAAAAATGTATATGTTCTAGATTTAGACTAGCAAGGTCAAATCTAGTCTTCAGCGCATTCTAGTAGACTAAAAGCATATAAATCTAGCCCTGCGAATTAGAAATCAACAAATAATCACCGTAATCTACAAAACGCAAAAAAAATATGTACAATTACTCACTAAATACCAAATTAAAGGAGATATAATTAAAAGAAATTATACTTTTAAGATGGTGAGATTATATATATATATATATATATATATATATATACTACTACCATCAAATTCCGATTGATGAAGCAGATGTCATGAAGACTGCTTTCAGGACGAGGTATGGGCATTATGAGTTTGTAGTGATGTCTTTCGGATTGACGAATACGCCAGCAGCATTCATTAGTTTGATGAGCGGGGTGTTTCAGAAGTATCTGGATGAGTTTGTGATCATCTTTATTGATGATATTCTGGTGTATTCGAAGAGTCCTTAGGAGCACAAGGTTCATCTGAAAGTGGTTCTGGAAAATCTGCGAGAGCATAAGCTGTATGCTAAATTTAGCAAGTGTAGTTTTTGGCAGCGGGAGATAGGTTTTCTCGGTCATGTGGTGTCTGCAGATGGAGTTTCTGTTGATCCGGCCAAGATAGAGGCAATCAGAGGATGGCCTAGACCCAGTAATGCCACTGAGATTAGGAGTTTTATCGGGTTGGCAGGTTATTACAGGAGATTCGTCAAGGGATTTGCGAGTATGGCATTGAAACAACCCAACCCTTTTTTTTTTTTTTTTTACATTCGAATCGAATTAATGTTCCCATAAACATTAATTCACAATTTCCAATCAATTACCACACATAACCAAACAAACCGATTAACCAGTAAAATGCCAACCACATTCATTAGAATCAACCAGAACCATGTCAAATCAAATTCAATCCTTAACCAAGTCTAAGTTCCACAATCTCTAGAATTCGCTAGCAACCTAGCAATTCAACATAAAAGCAAACAATCGAGACGCTGGATCATCTCCTCTTCCTTGCCCGATTCCACGATCACATTTTCTCTTTACCTGCAACACATGGCAAAAAGAGTTGCGTGAGTATTATCACAAATACTCAGCGAAGCGGTCATTCCGTCTACAGGTTATTTAAGTATAGACATAACGAAAGACAAATACCAGGATGAGCACACAAACAAGCAATAAGAAACTAATCACGAACCCGTACAGTAACTCTGCGTCGAGCGACGCAACCTCTAGGCGTCGGTCGATGCGAAGCGTCTGCGTCGAGCGACGCACCACCCTGCACGATCCTATCCTCTTGTGGCTCGAACCCGTCGCGATTTATCGAGTCACCTGCACGATCCCAGTCACAGAACACACGAAAACAACAATCAAACTCATTCCATCTATCCCTATGCCCACACAACCCACGATCACGCACTCACCTCGAAAGATCAAAATGAAAATAATGAACGACGTTCACTAAAACCCTCGTACACAACGAACCACTGGTCCAATTCTGAAACAAGTGACTGTTCTGGAAACTAGACACACCCAGCTACGCGTCGGTATGCGGATCGCCTCCAGCCTCTTTCTGGTTCGATCGTAAATCCCCTCTGAACCCGACTGATCGCGACAACAATCTGCACACCACCGAGTTCAAACAGCCATAACTCGGTGAATAATCAGCCAAAAGACAAACCTTTTTTGCCTATGACACGAACAGAGATTGGAGAACTTACTCTCCAAAAATCACTCCAATCCACCACGAATAGCCCCGCCGTTTGCCCTCTCAAAGTTTCAATCAGAAGCTGTTCATACACATGAACCTCTCAAGAACAAGTCTCTTTCTCCCAAACCTTTTCTCTCTGATTTCTGATCAACAAAACGGCCAGGACACTGTTCCAGCCTTTTATATCGAACCCTAGGCTCCGCTAAACCATCACACAAACCGTGCGATCAAACCCGACTTCCCGGTCTGACTAAAGATTTGCGTCGCTCGACGCACCACCCCCTCCGTCGCTCGACGCACCACCAAAAATACACATTTTTGGTTCACGGGCGTTACAGGCATAGTCGATGATGAAGTTGACAGGGAAGGATGTCCCTTTTGTGTGGTCTTCGGCTTGCGAAGAGAGTTTCGCAAGGCTGAAGGAGATGTTGACTAGTACACCAGTGTTGGCGTTACCTGAGCCGGGTGAGTCTTCCGTGGTGTATACGAATGCTTCAGGAGTTGGTATGCGTTATGTGTTGATGCAGCAGGGAAAGGTAATCGCTTATGCTTCGAGGCAGTTGAGGAAGCACGAGAGCAACTACCCTACCCATGATCTTGAGTTGGCTGCAGTGATTTTTGCTTTAAAGATTTGGAGATCTTATCTTTATGGCGGAAAAGTTCAGGTGTTCATAGACCATAAGAGCTTGAAGTACTTCTTTACGCAGCCAGAGCTGAACTAGAGACAGAGGCGTTGGATGGAGTTGGTAGTAGATTATGATCTGGAGATTGGATACCATCCTAGTAAGGCTAATCTGGTTGCGGATGCTTTGAGTCGGAAGAGGGTTGCTTCGGCTCAAGAGCGGGATATGGAGGCTTTGGTGAGTGAGATTAGCACTTTTAGATTATGTGTTATCTCACAGGAGCCGTTGGGGTTAGAGGCAGCTAACCAGGCAGACTTGTTGAGCAGGATTCGAGCAATTCAGAAAAAGGATCAGGGATTGATTAATTTTTCTAAGGTTACGGGTTCTGAGTATCAGGTCTCTGTCAACAGGACGATACTTGTGAACGGGCGGGTTTGTGTACACAAAGATGAGGATTTGAAGCAGGAGATTCTCATAGATGCTCATGCGAGCATGTTGTCTGTTCATCCAAGAGCGACTAAGATGTATCGTGATCTGAAACGGTATTATCACTGGGTCGGGATGAAGAAGGATGTTGCTAACTGGGTGGTAGCTTGCCATGTGTGCCAGTTAGTGATGGCAGAGCAACAGGTTCTGAGTAGCTTGTTGCAGAGTTTACTCATTCTAGAGTGGAAATGGGATATGATTACCGTGGATTTTTGAGGTAGGGTTTCCGGTTTCTCAGACCTATGATGCTATCTGGGTTATTGTGGATCGTCTGACTAAGTCAGCACATTTTCTTGCCATTAAGAAGACCGATGGAGCAGCGGTTTTGGCTAAAAAGTATGTGCAAGAGATAGTGAGGCTGCACGGAGTGCCAGCGAGTATCGTGTCATACAGAGATCCGAGGTTTATTTTTAAGTTTTGGGGAGCATTCCAGGCTGAGATGGGCACTAAGGTGCATATGAGTACTGCTTATCATCCTCAGACAGATGGGCAATCTGAGAGGACGATTCAGATACTCGACGATTGGTTAAGGATGTGTGTGTTGGATTATGGTTGTCATTGGGCGGATCACTTGAACCTGGTTGAGTTTGCATATAATAATAGTTACAAGGCGAGTATTGGGATGGCTCCATAAGAGGCTCTGTATGAGAGGCCATGTCGTACACCATTATGCTGGACTCAAGTGGGGGAGAGGAGCATGTTTGGTGCAAATTTTGTTCAGGAAACGACGATGAAGATCCGTGTTTTGAAGCTGAACATGAAGGAAGCTCAGGATCGGCAGAGGAGTTATGCTGATAAGAGGAGAAAAGAGCTAGAGTTTGAGCTGGGAGATCTGGTGTATCTCAATGCAGCGATGTTGAGGGGTCCTAACAGATCCATTTCTGAGAATAAGTTAAGTCCGAGGTTTATGGGTCCGTTCAGGGTTGCGGAACGGGTGGGACCAGTAGCTTCTCCAAAATTTGATATGCTCAAATTTACCCTGAGCTACTCTCTCAAATTAAGAGATCGTAGTAGTACTTAGGGGTCGAATCCACAGGGAATCGGTTCACACAAAAAACTGATGATTTCGAATTAAGCTAAGCAAATATGTATGATATGGTTCTAGTAATCAATGAGACAAAAGAGTTAGGCTATGGGCAATTCTCAGGAATGAATCGAAGTCAAGGATAAAAGACTGTTAGGATTTTATTAAGCACAGTCCTAGAACTCAAACACAAGTGTAAAACCAATCAACTTTCGTTGCAAAGATTATCTATGACTAAATCCCTAAATTTCAAATCTTTTTGCAAACTTAGTGAATAAAGACAAGCATTAAGTTTAAGTTCAATTGTTCACAAAATTACTAAGCCAAATTTCTTTGCGAATAGATAATTTTGCTCATCTAAGATTAGGTCAGGTTGTTAATAATACTTTCGCATCTATTAAAGCAACCTAGGGTTTCCAATTTCAGTTGATCAATCCTAAAATCAGAGTTATAGCAATCTAGATGAAGAACAAGAAGGTAATCCCAAAGGTAATCAATCCTAGCAATTTCTCATCAATCCCTTGAATCCCCGAAACCTAACCAGGAATCTACTCAGACATAGATGATGAAAACATTATCAATAGAAAAGAGTAAAACAATTGTCTCAATAGAAAACAAGATATATCCTAAACAATGGCTAAAAACTCGAATAAATATATCTAATCACGTTTTTGGTTCAATCTCTATGACAAAACCAAGTCAAAATAGGAAAAACTACAATTTTTTTTTCTCCAGCGAACCGGTCGGTTAAAGGCAGATTGACATGTCGTAATTAAAACTTGCATAACTTTCGATCCAACCGTTGGAATGACCTCAAATATCTTCCAAATGAAAGTTCACTCAATGTTCTAGCGTGTGTCAAATTTTCAGCTCGATCCGTCGGGCTTGCGTCGATCGATGCAAGAAGAAAATATCGACTCCGACTTCATAAGTTTGGCTACTCTTTCCACAATGCTCTCCAAAGGCTCCCATTATGCTCAAAACGAATGGGGACCTATAAAGACGTGAAAAAACTCGAAAAATATCAAAAAGATTCTATAAAATGGACTTATATCATCGCCAAAAATCGATAAAAACCATGATATATCACTTATCGGTTGGAGTTACCTCAGAGTATGAAGGCATTTTATAAGGTCTTCCATGTGTCGATGCTGAGGAAGTGTCTGCATGCGTCTGAGGAGGTGTTGGCGAGGATTCCGAAGGATTTTCAGCCCAACATGACGTTAGCGGCGAGACCTGTAAGGATTCTCGAGAGGAGAGTCAAGGTTCTCCGTCGGAAGAGGATACCGTTGTTGAGAGTCGTGTGGGACTGTGACGGTGTTGAGGAGGAGACTTGGGAACCAGAAGCGAGGATGAAGGCAAAATTCTCGAAGTGGTTCGAGAAGCAAGTAGAGGCTTGAGTTGTCTTTTTCTGGTTTTCAGTTGCGATATAACATGTTGCTATGAGTTGTAGTGTATTTTCGTTTCGTGATGTAACGATTTATACATTTTGAGATAATAAGATGTGTTTCTTATTATGAGTTACAAGATGAGTATTTCTTATGTTCAGTTTTATAAGATGTAAGTTCTTATGGTATGACGGATAGGTTATGTGTGAGGACGGGAACAGAGAGTTTATGTGAGTTAGACTTGTCTATTTCTGGGAGTCTGGAATGTAAGTTTTATGTGAGTTAGAACTGTCTATTTTTCCCTAGAGACTCGAGTGGAAACACCCTGTGTGATTGGGTTGTTTCAGATGACCTGGGTTAGGGTCATGGTTGGGATGATATGCTGGGATAAGGAATGTCATGGTGATACCACAGGGGATAGTTCTAGTCGACAGGTGCTTATGACGCACATTGCAGAATTGATTGCTCGAGGGGATAGTTATTACCGATGGCTTGATGGACCGTGTTCTGAGAGTGTGAGGGGTATAGCGCATACCGAGAGCTTGACGGACAACGGTCCAGAGGGTGGAGGGGTATGATATACCGAGAGCCTGACGGACAGTGGTCCGGAAGGTAGAGGGGTATGATACACCGAGAGCTCTAGGGTTGCGACCCTGAGAGTGGAGGGGTGTATATTTATGAGTATGAGCAATTAATGTCTGAACGTGATTATAAGTATGAGACTGGATGGGACCTTAGAGATCGGGTGTTGATCTCAGGTGGTGCTGGCCGGGGTTTGGTCAAGAGTGTTAATCGTAGTGAAATGGTGTTACGAGATTCGAAGACGGATCCATGTTAGTGGGTGAGAATTGTAATGACCGCAAACCAAAATTTGGGAATAAACCGATGGGTTCGGTTTTTAAGCTACGGTTTGCGGTTTTGGTTTGGAAAACCGTGTGGCTTGCCTATAAAACGAGGGGGGGTCATGGCTGTGGTTGTTCTTGACAGAAAACACAGAGATTTGAGACAAAAATTAGAGAGAATTGAGAGAGGAACTGATTTCTTGAGTGAGTTTGAGGGTTTTGGAGGAAGAATCTGTCCGGTTTTGGAAGGAGAGACGAACGGTTAGAAAAAAAGGATCAGTCTAGAGGAAACCGTTTGTTAATCGGTTGTGTATTTATGGAGTTATGATCGTTTTACGGAGAGAGTTTTCTGCAGTTTTGATCTACGATCAGTCCACTTCAGGGAAAGATTCCCGTCGTTTTGTAAGGACCCAGAAAATGATCTTCATACCTTTAGACAGCTCTATCTGTCTAGTTTGCATATCAGGTTTCTGATCTTGATTCCGAGGTATGAGCCGTTCTCTGTGTGCTTTCAAAGTCAGTGTGTTGTTTTCTGAAATCTTTGTTTCCAGTTCCGATCAACGAGCTTGCGGACTGTTTGCCTGTTGAACCATAGGGATTCAGAGAACGATCTATGTACCGTTGTGTAGATCTCTCTGTCTAGTTTTCAGAACGGTTTTCCGATCCTGTTTCTGATCTATGGTTGGTGAGATAATCGATCTCGAATCAGGTGAATGCGTGACCATAGTTTTTACAGGTATTTGGGGCCATAATGCGTTTGATTGTGAATTGAAATGATTTGTTGTTCTATTATTGCTTGTTTGGAGTGTTTTTAGTTTTTAGATCGACGCAAGTATCGCGAAACTTGGTTGACTTTTTGGGTTGACTTTTTGGGTTGATTTTATGTGTTGATTTTTTGCTTGATGAATCGTTTGGTGTTATGTTATCTCTTATGCATGTGCATCTAGCCAAGTAGATGGGATGACCGCGTCACTGGGTATTTATGATAATACTCACGCATCTCTTATAACCATGTGATGCAGGTAAAGACAAAGTGTGATCGTGGAATCAGGGCAAGGAAGAGGAGATGATCTAGTGTCTCGTTGTTGTTGTGTGTTTCCGTATTGTTTTGAATTGTTGAGTTGTTGAATGTTATTGTGTTGTTGTTTGTTTGAATTAGTATTTTATGGGAATATTAATTCGGGTGTTTAAAAAAAAAAAAAATCTTGTTGTTTCAGTGTGTTTGCGATTCCTTGTGGATACGATCCCTAAGTACTACTACGACCTCTTAATTTGAGAGAATAGCTCAAGGTAAATTTGAGCATATCAAATTTTGACGCAGCTGCCGGGGAATCGATTTTACCAATCGATTTTTTATTATAGAATTTTGTCTAAGCTTTTTATATTTGTTTTGTTACTTACTCGCTCTTTTCTCTTTTTCCAGTGTGTTTCAGGTTTATGCCTAATCGCTCAACCAGGAGCAATCAAAACAAATAGCTATTCAATCTCAATCTCGAGATAGGAAAGTTTGAGCGAGCGAACCGAGCAGCGAAAAAGACAGCCAAAATGGTCAATACGATTGTTCTTATTAGAGGTGAAGATGGTTTTATACATGATGCTGAGGGTCAGAGGCGCAATGCTCAGGGTCAGATAATGGATGATCAGGGAGTTGTGATTGTGGAAGCAGTGGAACAGCATGATAATGCTGTAGTGCAGTGCCAAGAGCCAGCTGGGCGTGGGCGCATTCTAAGAGAGTACAACAGGCCTGATGAGTTCTACGCCAACGGGGCAGCGATTCGTCTTCCTACTTTCCAGAGGAATGATTTTGAGCTGAAGCATGCGTACTTCGAGCTAGTAGCTCAGCATCCTTTCCATGGTCTATCGTCTAAGCATCCCATGGACCACATTGAGCGATTCGAAGATTTCGCATCCAACATCAAGGCTAATGGGGTGTCGAGCGACTACCTATACTGCAAGTTTTTCCCCTATTCACTTGGTGGGGAAGCAGCTTACTGGCTGACGCAGTTGGAGCTAAGATCAATGACTAATTGGGAGGACACCAAGAATGCTTTCCTCAACAACTTCTTTGATGAGGCATGGTCTGAGGATTTGAGAACGAAGATCTCGACTTTCACGCAAAGACCGACTGAAGCATTCAAGGCTTCATGGGTGAGATTCAAGGCTTATCAGAGGGATTGTCCTCATCACGGCTTTAATGATGTTCAGTTACTGGGTATTTTCTTCAGAAGAGTAGATTAGCATTACTAGATGGCGTTTAATGCTGCATCTAATGGGAACTTCAAGACTAGATACCCAGAGGATGCACTTGTGCTTATCGAGAACTTGGTTTCTAACAATATTACCAAGAATGCAGAATTCGAGAGGAAGAAGCTTGGTGGCAACATGGATGGGAGTCAGATTGCTGAGGTAAAGGCCAAGATTGATTCTGTGCATAACCTTCTGGTGAGGAAGAAGTCAGTTCAGTTTGCTCAAGAGGTGGAAACTTTCGGCCAAGAGGAAGAGCAGGATGAAGAGGACGTCAACTACATCAGTGGGAATGGTTTTCAGGGTCAGAGGTTTGGTAATCAGCGGGGTAACAGAGGCTTCAATGGAAACTACCAGAGAACTACGTTCACTGGGAATCAAGGTTCACCTAGCTACACTCCTAAGCCGCAGTTTCAGAAGACTGAGTATCAGAATCCTTTTTAGAGCAGCAACTACACTAGGAATTACGGTTCTTCTTCTTATCAGACATCTCCTGCTAAATCTTCTGAGAGTGAGATGAAATCAATGCTAGAACAGATTTTGGAGGGGCAGCAGAACATGATTGTAAGCTTCAATGGGAAGATGGATGCTATCTACAAGGACTTGAATGGGAAATTCAAAGCTTTGAACACCCATGTCAAGAAGTTAGATACTCAGTTTGCTCAGACCGCGGAGAACACAAGAAGGCAAGAAGGATTTCTTCCATCGAGGACAGATGCGAATCCAAAGCACAATATCGCTTCTATCACGACAAGGAGTGAAATGAGACTAGAGCCAATTCTGAAGAAGGGTCTCACTACCGAGCAAATCGACGAGCTTGTGGAGGTTGAAGAAGATGAGATTTTCATTCCAGACTTTGTATCGATCGACGCAAGTCGAAAATCTCGACAAAAGATCTGACGCAGTCGGACATGCGTCGACCAAGCTCGACACAACACCCTCGACACAAAAACCCGTGTGTCGATCGACACAAAAACCTGTATGTCGATCGACACACGTCCCAGAGAACCCAAACTTGATGAAACCTTCGGTTGATGCAGAGGAAAGGATTTACTAGCCAAAGATACCCTATCATTGGAGTCAGAGGAAGTCTAAGCAAGAGTTAGAGGATGCTAGATACAAAGCGATCATGGACAAGCTAGTTGTTGAGCTTCTGTTGGTTGATGCTATTAGGACTAGTCCAGAAATTCGACAGTATGTGAAGAGGATGGATACTAAGAATTTGGGTCTTGAGGAAGGAGCTGCAATGATTTCTAAACAAGTGAGTGCCGTGATTTAGAACATGATTCCATAGAAACTCACAGATCCAGAGAGCTTTGTGTTGGATTGTTTGATCTTTTCAGAGAGGTTTCCAAGGTCTCTTTGTGATTTGGGTTCCAGTGTCAAACTTATGCCTCACTTCGTTGCTCTTAGCCTTAGAATGACTGATTTCCAACCAAGTAGGATCTCTCTTATCCTAGCAGACAAATTAGTAAGGATCCCGGAAGGTGTTTTAGAGGATGTTTCAATCAAGGTTGGAGATTGCTTGATCCCTACTGACTTTGTGGTGCTGCAATACAGTGAGAAACCCAAAGATCCTCTTATTTTGAGTAGATCGTTCTTAGCTACAGCTGGTGCTATGATTGACTGCAAGGGGGGCAGTATTTCGTTGAGAGTAGGCGATTTGGAGATGAAGTTTAAGATGGACAAGTTGATGAAGAGACCCACTATAGATGGCCAGACATTCTATGTGGATTCACTTACCGATCTTGCACAAGAAGTTTTCAATGAGATGCATCCCATTGATCCCTTGGAAAGGACATTGGTTAACTCTGTGACAGAGACTGGACATCTGGATGATCTTTCTAAGGGGTATGCAAGGATGATGGATGCAAGTAAGCGAGTAATGCAGTTGGTCGCTAACATGGAGCTGGTTGGGGTTTCTGAGAAAGCTACAAAAGTGATTAGAGTGAACAGAAAGCTCCAAATATCGAAGTCAAATCACTTTCAGCCGGCTAAAGTACGTTTTTCTTGGTCCTAATTCAACATACCCGTTATTGTTAATGCTTCTTTAAACAATGCAGAGCTCACTTTACTGCTAAAGAAGCTGCGCAAGTTTTGCAAGGCTCTTGGCTATTCTTTTGATGATATTTCAGGTATCTCTATGGACTTGTGCATGCATCGAATTCATCTTGAGGACGAGCGAAATCATCAATTGAGCATTAGAAGAGGCTAAATCCAAATTTCCAAAAGGTCGTCAAGAGGGAGATCCTGAAAGTTCTGGAAGCAGGGATCATCTATCCAATTTCATACAGTGTTTGGATTAGTCCATTTAATTTAGTGCCAAATAAAGGAGGGATTACAGCAGTGAAGAAAGAGAAGAATGAGCTAGTTCCTACAAGGACTGTGACGGGACACATGATGTGCATTGATTACAGAAAGCTAAATGATATATCATGGTTTTTACCCATTTTTTACCATGATATAAGTCCTTTTTTAGAGTCTTTTCGATATTTTTCGAGTCTTTTCTAGTGTTTATAGGTTCATGGACGTTTGGAGCATAATGGGAGCTTGTGAAGTGTTATGGAGCATCAAGGAAATAAGAGCCAAAGTGATCAAGTCGGAGTCGGATTTCCTTACTTGTGTCGATCGACACAGTCTATGTGTGTCGATCGACACACATGACTGACGTGAGAAGAAGCAGATTTTTGGAGCTCGTGCCGATCGACACGGACGTATTGTGTCGATCGACACAGACGAGAAGATTGCGATTTATGAAGAAATTCCTCTTTTGCCCCAGAAGCACAGAAGTTTACAGAAAAGCCCGAGACGTTTTGTGCAGTTTATAAATAGTTTTAGCTTAACATTTGAAGAGGGATCAGGTATTTTATTGAGACTTAGAGAGAGATTGATTTGGAGAGCTTTTGGGAGAAATTTCTAGACTTCAGACTTTTAGATTTCCAACCCTCTGTATCTCTATCTCTATCTTTTTAATGCAATTTATTTCATTCATGATGTTCTCTTCATCTATATCTAAGTAGTTTGCTTGTTATGTTAGGGAATTCAAGGGTTTGATGAGAAATTGTTAGGATTGAATACTGTTAGGATTTATCTACTTGTTCTTCATCTAGATTGCTATAACTCTGATTTTAGGATTGATCAACTGAAATTGGAAACCCTAGGTTGCTTTAATAGATGTGAAAGTATTATTAACAACCTGATCTAATCTTAGATGAGCAAAATTATCTATTTGCAAAGAAATTTGGCTTAGTAATTTTGTGAACAATCGAACTTGAACTTAATGCTTGTCTTTATTCACTGAATTTGCAAAAAAAATTGGAATTTAGGGATTTAGTCATAGATTATCTCTGCAACGAAAGTTGATTGGTTTTACACTTGTGTTTGAGTTCTAAAACTGTGCTTAATCAAATCCTGACAGACTTCTATCCTTGATTTCGATTAATTCCTGAGAATTACCCATAGCCTAACTCATTTATCTCATAGATTTTAAGAACCCTAATAATCATCGTTTTGCTTGTTTGCCTTGCTTTTTGATTTACTTTTCACATTGTTGGTTAGCCTAATTCGAAGTCATAATCTATTGTGTGATTTGATTCCATGTGAATTCGATCCCTAAGTACTACTACGATCTTTTAATTTGAGAGAGTAGCTCAGGGAAAATATGAGCATATCAAATTTTGGCGCCGTTGCCGGGGAGTCGATTTCACCAATCGATTTTTGATATTAGAATTTTGTCTAAGTTTTTTTTACTTTTATTTTGTTACTTACGCGTTCTTTTCTCTTTGTCTTGTGTGTTTCAGGTGTATGCCTAATCGGGTTACCAGGAGCAATCAGAACAAAGAGCTTTTCGATCTCAATCTCGAGCTAGGAAAGCTAGAACGAACGAACCGAGTAGCGACAAAGGCAGCCAAAATGGTCAATCCTTTAGTTCTTATCAGAGGTGAAGATGGGGTTCTTCAGGATGCAGAGGGTCAGAGGCGCAATGCTCAGGGTCAGAAACTGGATGATCAGGGAGTTATGATTGTGGAACCAATGGAGCAGCCTGAGCGCCAGGTCGTGCAGTGCCAAGAGCAAGCTGGGCGTGGGCACACTCTGGGAGAGTACAACAGGCATGACGAGTTCTATGCTAATAGGAATGCCATTCGCCCTTCAGCTTTCCAGAGGAACGACTTCGAGCTAAAGCCTGCATACTTCGCGCTTTGGCTCAGAATCCCTTCCATGGTCTTACGTCTGAGCACCCCATGGATCACATAGAGAGGTTTGAGGACTTGGCATCTAGCATCAAGGCCTATGGAGTGTCAAGCGACTACCTCTACTGCAAGCTTTTCTCTTACTCTCTTGGTGGAGAAGCAACTTATTGGTTGAAGTAGTTAGAGCCGGGATCTCTGACCACTTGGGAGGACACCAAGAATCCTTTCCTCAACAACTTCTTTGATGAGACGAGATCTGAGGATTTGAGGACGAAGATTTCTACATTCAAGCAGGGACTAACTGAAGCATTCAAGGCTTCCTGGGTAAGATTCAAAGCCTACCAGAGAGATTGCCCTCATCATGGGTTCAGTGATGTGCAGTTGTTGGGTATCTTCTTCAAAGGGATTGACTGGAGGTACCAGATGGCTCTAGATGCCGCGAGCAACGGGAACTTCAACACCAACTATCCCGATGATGCACTTGTGCTTATCGAGAACTTGACTTCTAGCAATAGTGCCAAGAATGCAGACTTTCAGAGGAAGAAGTTTGGTGGAAACATGGATGGAAGCCAAATTGTTGAGGTGAAAGCCAAGCTAGATTCGGTGCACAGCCTTCTAGTGGGGAAGAAGACAGTGCAATTTGCTCAAGAGGTAGAGACTTTCATTCCAGATGAAGAGTCGGTAGAAAGGGATGTCAACTACATCAATGGAGTTGGTTATCAAGGTCAGAGGTTTTGTAATCAACAAGGGTATCAGAAGAACGACTTCTAGAAGTCGTTTCAGAGCAACAAGTACCAAAGGAATTATGGTTCTTCTTCTTACCAAGCACCACCAGCTAAGTCTTCAGATAGTGAGATGAAGTCTATGCTAGAGCAGATTTTGGAAGGGCGGGAGAAGATGACGTTGAGCTTCAATGGGAAGATGGATGCCATGTACTCTGATCTGAATGGAAAAATTGAGGCTCTCAATCTCCATGTGAAGAAGCTAGACACTCAAGTTACTCATACTGCAGAGAATGTTCGCAGGCAAGAAGGATTTCTCCCAGCCAGGACGGAAACAAACCCAAGACCTCACGTCAATTCAATCATTTTGGGGTGTGAAACAGAGGTTGAATAAGCTTTGGAGAAGGGTTTTAGTGCAAAGCAGGCCATGAAGCTTGAAGAGAAGATGGAAAATGAGATTTTTGATACAGGCTCAACACAGAGCATGTGTGTCGATCGACACAGGTCAAAAATCTCACCGAAGGAGTTTACGCAATCGGACATAAATCGACCAGGGTCAAAACAAGGCTCGACGCATCCTCGACACCGAAAGAAGTGTGCTGATCGACACAGCCTACCTGTGTCGATCGACACAAGTCCCAGACACGCCAAACTTTGACAAAACCTTCGGTCAATGCAGAGGAAAAGGTTTACAAGCCTAAGATACCATATCCTAGGAGCTCGTAGAGGTCTAGGCAAGAGCTGGAGGATGCTAGATGCAAGCATATCATTGATAAGCTTGCTTTAGAGATCCCACTGATTGATGCTGAAAGGGTTTCCCCTGTGGTCAGAAGGATTGTGAAGGAGATAGCTAGCCAGAATTGAGTCCTGAGCAAAGTACTATAGTTCTTTCTGAAGAGATATGCGCAGCGATTCAAAACATGACTCATGAGAGACATGTTCAACCATCGTTGAGGAAGCTGCCTAAACTAGCAACTCCAGGGAGGTTTGTTGTTCCATTGTTAGTCAATGGTATGGAACTAAAGGACTTTCTCTGTGATACAGGTGCAAATGTGAATGTCATGTCTATGGCTATGACAAAGAAGCTGGGAATTTTGGATTTGGAACCTCCAAAGGCATCTCTCAAGTTTGCAGACGCTTCTTCTACAACTTCAAAAGGCTTCATTCCAGATATAATGCTTCAAGTGGGAGATTGTCTTGTTTCTACGGACTTTCATGTGATGGAGATGAAGAAGGACAACGATGACACCTTGATTCTTGGGCAATCCTTCCTTGCCACTGTGGGTGCAATTGTGGATTTTCCCAATGAGCGAATCTCCTTCTCCAAGATCAACAAGGATGTCTTCTACCCTGCAGTTCATGTCAAAGAGAATTATTGTATGACTGTCAATGATGGACAAAGGCATAGTTTAGACCCCGGAGGTGACACGAACAAGGTCCAAAACGTCCTCAAGAAGTCTCCTCCCACTGCACAACACGAAGTCGACAAACCAGCAAAATCCAAGTGCAAGAAGATCCCAAGTGTTCCGCCTTCGACTTTAACCTCTCCGCGATCTGACGGAGTCTTTACTGCAACCAAGGTGAGGCGCAAAGGGAGCTCCAAACCTTTCTCTAAGTTCAGAGTCATCATTCCCTTAGAGTTGAGGGAGAAAGGAGAGATAGTGGTCCAAGAGATGCTGCAAAACACTATAAAGCTCTTTCCAGGTGTTGTTCCCTTCACCGTTCCACCAAAAGCCTGAGCCCTGACACAGTCGAGTTAAAGACTGGAAACAAGCGCTTAATGGGAGGCAACCCACTGGTAAGTCTACTGATTTTCGTTTGATTTTCCCCTTGTTTACTAATTTTTAGTTTTAGTTCTAAGCGTTTCAGGTTCAAAAAAAAAAACGAAACGATGACGAGATGAGGAACAACAGTGTGTCGATCGACACACCCTGCACAGGTAAGTTCTCGTTCTTTTCAATTGGTGTTTTGTTTTCTTTTATGTTCTTTCCCCAACTTCAGGCTTGATAACACTAGGGACAGTATTGTTCAAGTCTAGGGGAGGTAGTTGCTAACATTGTGTTTGTTTTTTAGAGTCTGAAATGTTTTATTGAGTCAAAATAGTTGGAAACGACCCGTCTCTTGGTTTAGTAGATTGTCTTTTTCAGTTGTGTGACAATTCTTCCAGGATCCATTTCAGAGTCAGACTAATGGAAAATCCTAAGGTTGACCGGTTAACTGGAGACGTCTGTTACTTCCAGCATAATCTGCCGAGTTAGAGCTGATTCAACGGTCTTCTTTGTGATTGATGTTCATAGGGCTTGACTCCTCATTCATACCTAACAAATGCAACCGGTGAAGAAAGTGATGGTACTCCTCTCCCTTGATTTTTTAGAAGTAAAAAAAAAAAAAACAAGTTAGCGAAGGTGATATGATTCTCTTTGGGTAGAAATCCAACGAGTTATTACCAAGAGATGATCACCCAGAGCTCAAAACCAGCAGTCTGAGTCTCGTAGAACGGATGTAGAGGACAAGCGGTCTGCTTTTGAGTCTCTAGAAAAAAAAAAGAGAAGTACAGAATCAAATAAGTCTGGGGAGAGAAAGAGTACCAAGTTTTGTATGGTTGATTGTCATGGTATAGTATGGGAATGAGTCTAGAAGGTTCTTGGCATTGAGATCATTGAGACCCAGCAATGAAGACTAGCGGATTATGTTGTGAAGTCGTGGATGAATTTGGGAGGTTGCGAATGTCTGTGGAGAAATACATGGTGGTCTGACTTTGGGGTTGGTTTTGCATTTAGTGGATTACTAGTTGAAATGATCAGTTTAATGCTCCAACGGAAGGTAAGTTTCTATGTTTTCAAACCTCTTTAACATTTTTGGTTTATGTTTTGCTTGAGGGCAAACAAAGGCTAAGTCTGGGGGAGTTAATACCCGTTTTTACCCGTTTTTACCATTATATAAGTCTTTTTTATAGAGTCTCTTCGGTATTTTTCGAGTCTTTTCTAGTGTTTATAGGTTCATTGATGTTTGGAGTATGCTGGGAGCTTGTGAAGTGTTATGGAGCATCAAGGAAATAAGAGCCAAAGTGATCAAGTCGGAGTCGGATTTCCTGAATTGTGTCGATTGACACAGTCTATGTGTGTCGATCGACACACATGACGTGAGAAGAAGCAGATTTTCGGGGCTCGTGTCGATCGACACGGACGTGTTATGTCGATCGACACAGACGAGAAGATTGCGATTTATGAAGAAATTCCTCTTTTGCCCAAAAAGCCCAGAAGTTTACAGAAAAGCCCGAGACGTTTTGTGAAGTTTATAAATAGTTTTAGCTTAACTTTTGAAGAGGGATCTGGTATTTTATTGAGACTTAGAGAGAGATTGATTTGGAGAGCTTTTGGGAAAAATTTCTAGACTTCAGACTTTCAGATTTCGTACCCTGTTTATCTTTATCTCTATCTTTTTAATGCAATTTATTTCATTCATGATGTTTTCTTCATTTATGTCTGAGTAGTTTGCTTGTTAGGTTAGAGAATTCAAGGGTTTGATGAGAAATTGTTAGGATTGAATACTGTTAGGATTTATCTACTTGTTCTTCATCTAGATTGCTTTAACTCTGATTTAAGGATTTATCAACTGAAATTGGAAACCCTAGGTTGCTTTAATAGATGCGAAAGTATTATTAACAACCTGATCTAATCTTAGATTAGCAAAATTATCTATTCGCAAAGAAATTTGGCTTAGTAATTTTGTGAACAATCGAACTTGAACTTAATGCTTGTCTTTATTCACTGAATTTGCAAAGAAATTTGGAATTTAGGGATTTAGTCATAGATAATCTCTGCAACGAAAGTTGATTGGTTTTACACTTGTGTTTGAGTTCTAGAACTGTGCTTAATCAAATTCTGACATACTTTTATCCTTGATTTCGATTCATTCCTGAGAATTACCCATAGCATAACTCTTTTATCTCATAGATTTTAAGAACCCTAATAATCATCTTTTTGCTTGTTTGCCTTGCTTTTTGATTTACTTTTCACATTGTTGCTTAGCCTATTTCGAAATCATAATCTATTGTGTGATTTGATTCCCTGTGGATTCGATCCCTAAGTACTACTACGATCTCTTAATTTGAGAGAGTAGTTTAGGGTAAATTTGAGCATATCACTAAGCGCGGCCACGAGGAAGGACCACTTTCCTTTGTCCCTCATTGATCAGATGCTAGAGAGACTGGCGACTCATCCTTACTACTGCTTTCTCAATGGATACTCTGGTTTCTTCCAAATCCCCATCCATTAAGAAGACCAGGAGAAGACCATGTTTACTTGTCCTTATGGCACCTTTGCATATCGTAGAATGCCCTTTGGACTTTGTAATACACCTGCGACCTTCCAGCGCTGAATGATGTCTATCTTCATAGACATGATTGAGGATTACATGGAGGTCTTCATGGATGATTTCTCAGTCTACGATTCTTCCTTCAAAGGCTGCCTTGACAACCTAGAGAAAGTGCTTGCCAGATGTGTGGAGAAGCATTGGTTCTGAATTAGGAAAAGTGCCACTTTATGGTTAAGGATGGCATTGTGCTTGGACACAGGGTCTCAGCGGATGGGATAGAGGTGGATCGCGCTAAGATCGAAGTCATAACAAGTCTTCAACCGCCTACTTCAGTCAAGGAGATTCGTATTTTTTTTGCACATGCTGGTTTCTACTGGAGATTCATCAAAGACTTCTCAAAAATTGCTCGTCCACTCCCCACTTTGCTCTGTAAGGATGTCAAATTTGTTTTTGATACTGATTGTCTTGCTGCTTTTGAACAGATCAAACAGGCATTGGTGAGTGCTCCAATTGTGCAATCTCCGGACTGGGATTTGCCTTTCGAGGTGATGTGTGATGCCGACGACTATGCGGTTGAGGCTGTGTTGGGACAGAAGAAGGTCAAGAAGCTTCATGCTATCGACTATGCTAGCCGGACATTGGATGAAGCACAGAGGAACTATGCTACTACTGAGAAGGAGTTGCTAGCTGTGGTATTTGCTTTTGAGAATTTTCGTCCCTACTTGATTGGAGCTAAGGTGACAGTGCATACAGACAATTCCACGCTCAAGTACTTGATGCAGAATAAGGATGCAAAATCGAGGTTGTTGAGATGGATTCTACTCTTTCAAGAGTTTAACATTGAGGTTAAGGACAAGAAGAGCATCGAGAATGGCGTCGCGGATCATTTTTCTCGGATTAGGATCGAAGACAACATTCCTATTGATGATTACTTCCCTAAGGAGAATGTGCACTTCATTGAGAGCAGATTGCAAGCGAGAAGTGGCGAAAATCTGCAAGTTCACGGAGTTACAGATGCTGTGTCGATCGACACAGAGGACATACGTCGATCAACGCAGCTATTAGACATTGATTTCTAGGATCCAAAACCCGTGTGTCGATCGACACATGCTGGAGAAGACATTGAGTGAGGGTTTTCGTGATCCTATCTTCGCTATTTCTGCACCGATCGACCATGGTATGCTGATATTGCCAACTACCTAGCTGCAGAGGATGTACCTACCGACTTGAAGGGGTATGAAAAGAAAAAGTTCATGAGAGAACTTCGACGGTACTACTGGGACGAGCCTTATCTTTATAAACATTGTTCAGACGGTATCTATAAGAGATGCATTGCAGAGGTTGAGGTTCGAGATGTGCTCTTTCACTGTCACGGTTCTGAGTATGCTGGTCACTTTGCCACATTCAAGACGGTTTCCAAGGTTCTTCAAGCGGGTTTTTGGTGGCCTACGATGTTTAAGGATGCTCACAGTTTTGTCTCGCAGTGTGATGCTTGTCAGAGGAGAAGAAAAATCAGCAAGAGACATGAGATGTCACAAAACTTCATCATTGAGGTTGAAGTCTTTGATTGCTGGGGCCTTTCCCATCTTCTTATGGGAACTAATATATCCTTGTTGTTGTGGATTATGTCTTCAAGTGGGTGGAAGCGATTGCTAGTCCGAAGAATAATGCTACGGTATGTTGTGAAGTCGTGGATGAATTTGGGAGGTTGCGAATGTCTGTGGAGAAATACATGGTGGTCTGACTTTGGGGTTGGTTTTGCATTTAGTGGATTACTAGTTGAAATGATCAGTTTAATGCTCCAACGGAAGGTAAGTTTCTATGTTTTCAAACCTCTTTAACATTTTTGGTTTATGTTTTGCTTGAGGGCAAACAAAGGCTAAGTCTGGGGGAGTTAATACCCGTTTTTACCCGTTTTTACCATTATATAAGTCTTTTTTATAGAGTCTCTTCGGTATTTTTCGAGTCTTTTCTAGTGTTTATAGGTTCATTGATGTTTGGAGTATGCTGGGAGCTTGTGAAGTGTTATGGAGCATCAAGGAAATAAGAGCCAAAGTGATCAAGTCGGAGTCGGATTTCCTGAATTGTGTCGATTGACACAGTCTATGTGTGTCGATCGACACACATGACGTGAGAAGAAGCAGATTTTCGGAGCTCGTGTCGATCGACACGGACGTGTTATGTCGATCGACACAGACGAGAAGATTGCGATTTATGAAGAAATTCCTCTTTTGCCCAAAAAGCCCCGAAATTTACAGAAAAGCCCGAGACGTTTTGTGAAGTTTATAAATAGTTTTAGCTTAACTTTTGAAGAGGGATCTGGTATTTTATTGAGACTTAGAGAGAGATTGATTTGGAGAGCTTTTGGAAAAAATTTCTAGACTTCAGACTTTCAGATTTCGTACCCTGTTTATCTTTATCTCTATCTTTTTAATGCAATTTATTTCATTCATGATGTTTTCTTCATTTATGTCTGAGTAGTTTGCTTGTTAGGTTAGAGAATTCAAGGGTTTGATGAGAAATTGTTAGGATTGAATACTGTTAGGATTTATCTACTTGTTCTTCATCTAGATTGCTTTAACTCTGATTTAAGGATTTATCAACTGAAATTGGAAACCCTAGGTTGCTTTAATAGATGCGAAAGTATTATTAACAACCTGATCTAATCTTAGATTAGCAAAATTATCTATTCGCAAAGAAATTTGGCTTAGTAATTTTGTGAACAATCGAACTTGAACTTAATGCTCGTCTTTATTCACTGAATTTGCAAAGAAATTTGGAATTTAGGGATTTAGTCATAGATAATCTCTGCAACGAAAGTTGATTGGTTTTACACTTGTGTTTGAGTTCTAGAACTGTGCTTAATCAAATTCTGACATACTTTTATCCTTGATTTCGATTCATTCCTGAGAATTACCCATAGCATAACTCTTTTATCTCATAGATTTTAAGAACCCTAATAATCATCTTTTTGCTTGTTTGCCTTGCTTTTTGATTTACTTTTCACATTGTTGCTTAGCCTATTTCGAAATCATAATCTATTGTGTGATTTGATTCCCTGTGGATTCGATCCCTAAGTACTACTACGATCTCTTAATTTGAGAGAGTAGCTTAGAGTAAATTTGAGCATATCACTAAGCGCGGCCACGAGGAAGGACCACTTTCCTTTGTCCCTCATTGATCAGATGCTAGAGAGACTGGCGACTCATCCTTACTACTGCTTTCTCAATGGATACTCTGGTTTCTTCCAAATCCCCATCCATTAAGAAGACCAGGAGAAGACCATGTTTACTTGTCCTTATGGCACCTTTGCATATCGTAGAATGCCCTTTGGAATTTGTAATACACCTGCGACCTTCCAGCGCTGAATGATGTCTATCTTCATAGACATGATTGAGGATTACATGGAGGTCTTCATGGATGATTTCTCAGTCTACGATTCTTCCTTCAAAGGCTGCCTTGACAACCTAGAGAACGTGCTTGCCAGATGTGTGGAGAAGCATTGGTTCTGAATTAGGAAAAGTGCCACTTTATGGTTAAGGATGGCATTGTGCTTGGACACAGGGTCTCAGCGGATGGGATAGAGGTGGATCGCGCTAAGATCGAAGTCATAACAAGTCTTCAACCGCCTACTTCAGTCAAGGAGATTCGTATTTTTTTTGCACATGCTGGTTTCTACTGGAGATTCATCAAAGACTTCTCAAAAATTGCTCGTCCACTCCCCACTTTGCTCTGTAAGGGTGTCAAATTTGTTTTTGATACTGATTGTCTTGCTGCTTTTGAACAGATCAAACAGGCATTGGTGAGTGCTCCAATTGTGCAATCTCCGGACTGGGATTTGCCTTTCGAGGTGATGTGTGATGCCGACGACTATGCGGTTGAGGCTGTGTTGGGACAGAAGAAGGTCAAGAAGCTTCATGCCATCGACTATGCTAGCCGGACATTGGATGAAGCACAGAGGAACTATGCTACTACTGAGAAGGAGTTGCTAGCTGTGGTATTTGCTTTTGAGAATTTTCGTCCCTACTTGATTGGAGCTAAGGTGACAGTGCATACAGACAATTCCACGCTCAAGTACTTGATGCAGAATAAGGATGCAAAATCGAGGTTGTTGAGATGGATTCTACTCTTTCAAGAGTTTAACATTGAGGTTAAGGACAAGAAGAGCATCGAGAATGGCGTCGCGGATCATTTTTCTCGGATTAGGATCGAAGACAACATTCCTATTGATGATTACTTCCCTAAGGAGAATGTGCACTTCATTGAGAGCAGATTGCAAGCGAGAAGTGGCGAAAATCTGCAAGTTCACGGAGTTACAGATGCTGTGTCGATCGACACAGAGGACATACGTCGATCAACGCAGCTATTAGACATTGATTTCTAGGATCCAAAACCCGTGTGTCGATCGACACATGCTGGAGAAGACATTGAGTGAGGGTTTTCGTGATCCTGTCTTCGCTATTTCTGCACCGATCGACCATGGTATGCTGATATTGCCAACTACCTAGCTGCAGAGGATGTACCTACCGACTTGAAGGGGTATGAAAAGAAAAAGTTCATGAGAGAACTTCGACGGTACTACTGGGACGAGCCTTATCTTTATAAACATTGTTCAGACGGTATCTATAAGAGATGCATTGCAGAGGTTGAGGTTCGAGATGTGCTCTTTCACTGTCACGGTTCTGAGTATGCTGGTCACTTTGCCACATTCAAGACGGTTTCCAAGGTTCTTCAAGCGGGTTTTTGGTGGCCTACGATGTTTAAGGATGCTCACAGTTTTGTCTCGCAGTGTGATGCTTGTCAGAGGAGAAGAAAAATCAGCAAGAGACATGAGATGTCACAAAACTTCATCGTTGAGGTTGAAGTCTTTGATTGCTGGGGCCTTTCCCATCTTCTTATGGGAACTAATATATCCTTGTTGTTGTGGATTATGTCTTCAAGTGGGTGGAAGCGATTGCTAGTCCGAAGAATAATGCTACGGTAGTTGTTAAGCTGTTTAAGACCATCATCTTCCCTCGTTTTGGGGTCCCTAGAGTTGTCATCAGTGATGGTGGAACGCACTTCATCAATAAGGTCTTTGCTAAGTTATTGGAGAAGTATGATGTTTATCATAGAGTGGCTAGTCCTTATCATCCTTAGACAAGTGGGCAAGTTGAGGTATCGAATAGGCAAATCAAGGAGATCCTAGAGAAGACTGTGAATTCTACAAGGAAGGATTGGTCTAACAAGCTCGACGACGCGCTCTAGGCTTATAGGACAGCTTTCAAAACACCTTTGGGTACTAAGCCGTTTGATCTACTTTACGGGAAAGCATGTTATCTTCCGGTGGAGCTTGAACACAAGGCAGCTTGGGCAGTAAAGCTTTTCAACTTCAACATCAAGCCTACTACAGAAAAGCGTTTGATACAGCTAAATGAACTAGATGAAATCAGGCGCCATGCCTACGAAAACTCCAAGTTATACAAGGAGAGGACTAAGGTATATCATGATAAGAGGATCATCTCCAGGAAATTTGAGCCCAAAGACCAAGTACTCCTCTACAACTCTCGTCTGCAGCTTTCCCCTAGAAGGTTGCGTTCTCGTTGGTCGTGTCCTTTTACCATCAAAGAGGTCAGACCATATGGAGCTATCGTCCTTATTAGTAAGGAAGAAAAAGAGTTCACAGTGAATGGGCAAAGGATTAAACATTATTGGGCGGAAGCCGAGATTCCGGAAGGACACATTATGCCTCTGGATGATGCACCCATTGCCTGAGCTCTGACACAGTCAAGCTAATGACTGAAAACAAGGGCTTAGTGGGAAGCAATCCACTGGTAAGTATACATATTTCAAATTTTTAGTTTTTGTTTTACTGCTCCAACACAGTCAAGCTAATGACTGAAAACAAGCGCTTAGTGGGAGGCAACCCACTGGTATGTGTACATATTTCAAATTTTTAGTTTTTGTTTTACTGCTCCAATACAGTCAAGCTAATGACTGAAAACAAGCGCTTAGTGGGAAGCAACCCACTGGTATGTGTACATATTTCAAATTTTTAGTTTTTGTTTTACTAACTTTGGTTTTAGTTTTCGGTGTTTTATCAGAAAAGAAAAAAATCAGAAAAAAGGCTTGTGTCGATCGACACACTCAGTGGACAAACAAGGTAAGTTCTCTTGTTCAAATTTTTTGGTTTAGGCTGGTTTGGTTTTATTCGATTTAAACCAAACAAACACATTTTAGGATCGACACGGGTTGCTTATCCTCGTACGCTTAGTGGTTTGGGTCTCAAAGCAGAGGTGAAGCGTTTATTGGAGAATACAGGATTGGGGACCATAGCAACCACTTAGTATCCATTGTATCCTGATTTGATTTGTCATTTCTTCTCATCGGTTAGAGTGTACTGTGAGGCACCTGTTAGATCCATCGATAGAGATGACGCGGGGAGATGGATTTTGAGCTTCATGATTCGCGGGATCAGATACAGTGTATCTCTTCGGGATCTTTGCGGGGTCTATAGTTTTGACCCGGATTACGCGGCTCAAGATCTTCCAAAGACCTTTCCGGACATACAAGATTTCTGGGCACGTTTTGGGACCGGGATTTACAGGACCAGAGATTCTACGCAGACATATGTGTGACATCCGGTCCTCCGATACGTGCTTCGTCTTTTCTCCACCACGATCTTGTACAAGATCGAGCTTGGGAAGATGAGGCTATCAGAGCTTGCGTTGCTGGCTTATGCTCTTCGGGAGGATTTACCGGACTTGCCTATCTTGGATGTTCCAGTCAACATGAGGTTGTTTCTGCTCAGCATTTAGTTTCTCTGAAGAACACGCCGCTACACTGAAGAACAGCAGCAAATCCTTCAGTGTTGGTAGTCTTCTCAGCCCCCCTTCTTCCTGTTTTGTGGGATTGACACATCTGCCTGTCAAGAGGAGAGCAAGGTTTGTGATGTGGATTTGGAGTATTTGTAGAGGGCTACCTGGCTTAAGCCAGACCAGCATTGGGTTTTTAGCCCTGCCCCTAGAGTACAGCATATGGTACAGTTACCTTTACCAGAGCTGATGTACATCTTTAGTAACCCAGCTGTTCTCTCCTTTGAGCCTGACCCGCGCTTACTCAAGAACGTGGGCAACGTTTGTAAGTAGACGACTCGCGGAGTTAGTACTTCTACTGGCGTTGGTCCCTCAGGCACGGGCACTTCTCGAGTCCCGCGACAGCCCTATGATTTTTTGTAGATACCGAGCTTCCAATGGCACAGCGGAAGTTCCAGACTTGGGTTGTTCAAAGTATCCAGGCTCTCTGGAACGTCGTCTCCGCGATGCCTCACTGTGTATGTGTTCGACCACGATCACCATCTCCGCCACGTGCTGCTTCGCAGTCTGAGGACGAGGACTAGTTCCTCGACACTTATCCTTTTTTGGTTTTCTTCGATTTTCTTTATTTTGAGTCGAGTTTTATGTTTTCTTTTGAATTAGTTTGTTGTTTGCTTCCATTAGATTTTTGAACTTGTGAACTCATCAGATTATCCTATGTGTTTTCCCCTTTAATCGTGTGTTCTTGAGTGATTTTAACAGATGCTAACCTTGGAAAGATGTTGACAGTCCATAACAGATGCTAACATCTCAAGCCTACGCTCAAACACGTGATTTTCCGTTTCAGAGACACTGCGTCAATCAACGCACGGCACAATTGGGTAAAATCTTGTTTGTTTTCCCGAGTTCAATTTTTATAGTCAGATTGAAACCATAAGTTTTCCTGGGAACTAACTACATCGCGCTAACACTTGAAGAACCATTGCCGTAGTAGTTTGATTGCATGTTTTATTAGATGGGTAGCTGTAAGTGGATCGGTCTAACGAAGAGGGTTCACGCTTCTGGAGAAGTTTGGAAAGGAAGTTGTTAACCCCACCCTTAATGAACCTTGACTTCTCATCTTGGGGCTTGGTATGCATTGGATTGGATTCCCCTTCAGCACTACAAGTTAGGATAATCTCCCTTCGATCTTCCTTACAAGCAGAAAAAAAAAATTTGTCTATAGTTGAGAATAGTGCAAAGATCCTCACTACCTTGTCTCCTCACAAGAAACAACAGTAGTGAATCTTCACGATCCTGTCTCCTCACAAGGAACCACAGTAGTAAACGCTATTTGAAAGCTGTAACGGAAAATCTTCACGATCTTGTCTCCTCACAAGGAACAACAGTAGTGAAACCCGTTACAAGATCAAAGCAGAATAGTTGAATAATCGAAAAAAAGAGGAGAAAAAGGGAGAAGTGCATAGATTTCACAAGGAAGGGAAATAATATAAGTCTTTTGATCGATACTCCCTCGATGAGACTTCACCTAATTGAATGAAAAGGGGTTAGCAACAGAGAGTCTGAATTTCTCTAAGGGGTTTGGATTTGATTTGGAGGATTGTGAATCTTGCCGTAAGTACATCGAAGTGCTACCTAACGTTGGCTCTATGGTATGTGGATTCATGGGTGTTAGTTCAATGTGGCGTTCTTAAGGTTAGCTGAAAGTTTCTGTTTTCAAACCTCGACTTCATTCTTAGTTCTGTTTTGCTTGAGCACAAGCAAAGGCTAAGTCTGGGGGAGTTGATATATCATGATTTTTACCGGTTTTTTACCATGATATGAGTCCATTTTATATATTTTTTTTTGGTGTTTTTCGAGTCTTTTCACTACTTTATAGGTTCATGGACGTTTGGAGCCCACAGTTTACAACTATGTGTGAGTCTGTTTATGATCTTCTAGTTGCTTTTTTTAAAGAGTACAGTACTCGGTTGAGTCCAGTGTCTACATCTGCTCCGCCATCAACACAGACTTCACAGTCTAGTCAGACCTCATCCTTTAGTGGCCAAGACCAAGTACTGGACATAATGGAACTTGCTTATGAGGATTTTGGTTACGAGAGGATGGATTGTGTGTATAAGGAGATGGTAGATGAGATAGGGGTTAATGATCCAAGAGATGAGTTGGAGATATATTTGAAGGAGGCTGTTGAGAATCCTAAAGTGATTATAGGAACTGAGTATTATACCCGATCCAATACCCGGATGCTCACGTCTAGTCCAATCACCGAATATGTGTAACAATAAAAATTAGGAAGTGATTATTAATATATATGTCAGGTGTGATTGGTGTAGTGAAAATGAAAAAAAAATATATTGGGTCTAAAAAGAAGAAAAACTCAGATTTTTTTTTCTAACAAGTATTTATCAGTAAAATAATTTCTTCTAGAAAATAAAAAGAAAATGGTTTGATTAGAAAAAGAACACAAATACCTTTTTTCAGTGGTCGAGTATTTTTTTTTTTCTTTTCTTTTACTTATCCGTCACACCCCGACACCCGTCGTCATAAGTTAAGCACACGTTAATGGAATTTGGTCAACAATCATTGACTACATTAACTCATGCCACGTGCCGTAAAATGTGAGGATCGACGGTGGTCATTTAATACAAATAAAAAACCGTCCAATATATTGATCACGTAACAAAAAGTCCATAATGTTTCTCCGACAACGGAGGCAATTATCCACAACGCTCATGTGCATTGTCTCTTAAGAAACTCTCCTTAGCTGTTAAACTGCCACGTGTTATTTCTTTGATTAACAGTGGAGCATTGAGAAAACGATGTACCGTGACGCACATGATGACACACCCCTGCACACGACGGAGGACCGGAGGCACTGGTTTTAAATTCAAAATTAATTTTTGGTTCAAATATATATTTTCTATTATAAAAGTAAATTATTGATCTATATATATATTCTGTTATAAAAGTAAATTATTAATTTATGGTGAAAAACTTTTTAGAATAAAAGAAATAGTTAGACTCTTAAAAAACGGAATACTAAGAGAATAAGAGAGATTATATTTCAAAGAATATCCGATAATATCAATGTTACAAATGAGAGTCGGACCATCTCTTTATATAGACGGTAAAATAAAATATATTGTACGTGCATAGTAACACAGTGGATCCACATAAATTATTTTTACACGTAAAACTTTTTTTGCAGTTTGCAACTGCGTGTATTTTGACTTTTACAATATTTTTATATATATACTTTTCATATTTCTTTAATAGTTTTATTGATTTTCATTTTTTTTTATCGGCATTATTGATTTTAATTAGTTATATTATATCATATATATAATAGTTAAGTTGTTCTCACATGGGATTGACACATAAACACCCACTTTTTTAACACACCAGATTTTCCAAAACAAAACAAAACTTGAAAATTTAGTAAATTTATGATGCTTTGACTCTTCTCTTTCTCTCTTTAAACAAGAGTTGGTCACGTAGGAAAAAAAACCAAGAGTTGGTCAATACTTATTTGTCAATCCCTTGTTAGAGCAATTCAACTATTATATATATATGATATATGATATAAAAAACTTATTTTCAATCGATATTTCTAAAACCTATAATCAAAGCTCAAGGTTAATGATAGTTTTTTTTTTATTCTTTTTGAATCCAGGTTAATGATAGTTGAGATATTAACTTGTAAAAGAGTTGTATAAGAAAAACCCATGCAATTAGATTGGCTATAAATCATTTTTATCTGACTAAGCCTCTGCTATTTGCAAATGTTTTAAAAAAACCGATTCATATGTATATAGCCAATATTAGTGTACGTTGTTTAGTTTCTTATTGACGTCTTCATTTGTATCAATTGTTGGGAAAAAAAACTTAAAAAGGATCCATCCATCGAAAAACATATAAATGGATTAATAACAACTTTCACAGAAATGTATATTAAAAAACAGTGTCTTCTTTCTGATCTTTTTCTATGTTTTTAAAATTATGTTAAAGACTCAAAATTAAATACAGTCTCATTTTTCATCAAATTTTTTTTTTAATAATTTTCTACAATTATAAGTTGCATATGATTAATCATGTGTTAGTTAATATAGTGTGAAGAGTCCAACGTATGGATTCCACAATAACATTCTCTGGAAATCAAAAACACGGGTATTGTTTAAAAACAATTTAATATTTAAATACCACACAAAGTTTCTAGACAAATTCTTCAAGTTTATAACATAGATGATTAACAAAATTTTCTTAAGAGTTGGGTGTGCATCTAAGTTATTAGGATAAAAACAACATGTAAGTGTCGAACATATATGAATTTTAACTAAACATATTTCCAATAAAATACAAGATTGAACAAATTTGTTTTCTAAACTTTCATTAGTTCATGTTACGGTCAAATTCAAGATCAGGTGTCTCATGTAATTGGGTAATTTTGAGTGAATTAATTTCAATAATTTTAAAATTTTAATACCGAGACAAGTGATTAGATATCTCGTTTTTTGTATTAGTTTTTTTTTTTGGTCAAAAATATGATTTAAATTGAAGCTAAACCTGTTGTGAACCGGGCTGAACCGAGTACAAAGATAGAGCCGATTTTGCTAGGTTATCGGCTCTAAAATTTTTTTCCTTTGAACATATTTAAAGGTTACATGTAAATTGAAAGATAATATCGAAATATCATGGAGGATTCCATAGATTTTGATTGATGGTTCTTCGAAGTGATCAGATTGATAAGGATCTGTGAATCCGAAGCAAATTGGAGGTTCTTCAGTCCGTGATCCGTCGCTTGTAGAATGGCTTCGCGAATTGTCATTGCTTCCGCCATTAGAAGTGAGGAGATATGGGGTTTTGCCACAGATCCTTGATAGATGATTTGATCATGGTGGTTCTGGAAGATCCAGCCTAAACCCGCCGTCTGTGTATCGCTTCTCCGAGCCGCGTCCGTATAGCATCGCAAGGTAACTCCTTCTGATCTATGTTGCGGTCGTACGCAGTTTAGGGGCTGGGGTTTTTCAATCGGATCTTGACCCAATAGCCATTCTTCAGCGTCGCATAATGCCTTGAGTATTGTTTCTTCCACCGTGAAGTGTCGGTTGGAGAAGATGAGATTGTTTCTTGATTTCCACTGGTTTCAGCAGATCCAGGGGAGTATTGGTCCCGAAGCGATACATGTGGGCGGTAGACAGATTAGAGTCTTTGAAGCTGCGATTCCATTCTTCATATTCGATAGATCCTGCAATTTGATAGTTTCCTTGAGCGGAGCAAGTTGCCAAACGCGTTTTGCATAGTCACAATGGAAGAAGATGAGACTAATTGTTTTCGGTGCTCCACATCTTATACATTGGGATTGATGAGCGATGCATCGAGTTTTCAGGGCTTCTCCACTGGGTAAAACTCCAGATAGAGTCTTCCACATAAACAGTTTCAGCTTTGGGGATAGGTTGAGAATCCATAGGTATGAATCCATTTGCATTTGGACTTGGTGTAGAGCTTTCCTTACCCGTATGATAGCCTTCTTTGGCTGGGTAAATACCGGATTGGTTTTCCAGCCATGCCCATTTGTGTTCCGCTCCCAATATGCTCGGATTCAGTTGAAGGATGTTTCAATCATATCCTATAGGAGTAAGTCTTTGATCTTCTCTGTATCCCATTCTGTAGTGTGCGGTTTAAACAATTCTGAGACCATCATATTTTCATGCTCTTTTGTAGGAGGAACAAAGGGTTGTAAGGGTTCAGAGAAGGAGAGCCAAGGGTCTCTCCATACCCAAGGGTCCTTCCTAGTGTTACGTAATTGTGAAGAAGAGTGGCATTGGCACGTGCAATATTTTTCTTAACGACGCACTGGCACCAAATAACTTGTTGGAAACAAAAAAAAAAACTTGTTGGCATTTGCATATATATTTTATTTAAGGGGAATTGCATCTAATAACCATCAAAATTTTATAATTAGGTAAGTAACAATATTAGTTGGATGGCTACAATATTCTGTAAATTTTCTACAATATTACCAAACGTATCCTTTGTAGACACATAACACTTCTTCTTCCTGACTCTCGAATCCGGTAACCATTCAACACCACCACCGGTTACCATCGTCACTGAATACAACACCACCGCCAGTAACTTCTACGGACCTAAAACTAAGACAATTTCCCGATCAATTTTTGTCACTATCCTCCCTAACAACACCATAATCTTTGTTTTTCATCTTTCCAGCGAATCAAAATCAAGTAGATTCATTTATGGACCATCGGTAATACGCTGGATTTCTTTTGATTCATCATCTTCTCCCAAAGCTCTCGATGGAGGGGAAGAAGATGGGTGATGAAGGTTTACAGGAGAGGCAAAATCGTCTATCACTTACCTAAATTGTTACTTGCTTAATAAATTTTTATCATGGTTATATTTTTAATTTAATGGCCCAATATGTTCATTTGGCTAATTGACCCTTTATTTAATTGTATACATATTCGTCACTAAAAATTGTGCTGTTTCACTCAAAAAAAAAAAAAATTCAAAAGCTTTCTATTAATGTTGACTCAAAGTTTCATGGACCATGGACGGTTCAAAACAAAAACAAAAGGTTTCATGGACCAAAATGAATGAGAAGAAAAAGAAGAGAATTAGATAAGTATGAATATTTGCACTGCTATCCATCGGTAGCGATTAGTTAAAGGGAGTGTTGTTGTATCTGAAAATCCAAGTTCATTTTGTATTAGATCGGAATAGAAATCTTTTGAGTTTTGAATGGTAATAATACGGAAAATAAGAAAAAAAATATAGTTTTTTTTTTTACAACATAAAACTACTTTACGACCAATTGGTACTCAAGTTAGTGATAACGAGTTTATAAAAGAAATGTCATAACTAGTTATGCATGCATAATTCGCTAGCATATCGGTTTTGAAATTTTGTCAACTCAGAATGAGCGTGAGCGAGAATCATCTAAACTTCTCCTTTAAATTTAACAAAGTTTCGAGTCGTACGCCAAATGCCAGCCACTCCATCGGTGCAGACATCATCTTCATTGGAATAGTCTGTTGCGAAGATGGCCTCCGTTTTCTGCAAAAGAGATATAGTATGTATGGAAAATTAGAATACCAACAAATTAAATTCTATAGATGATGACATATTCAAAACTAATTTTTTAATTTTATTTAGTAAATACGATAAGAGTTTCATTTTTCTTTTAATAAAAGTATTATAAAATAATAAGCTAAAAGTTTTTAACATATTTCGAAAAAAACTTTTAAAATCTATAAATAAGTTTCGAGGATGAAGTATACTCGTATGAAAAAAACCCCTCCATGATGAAGATCAAATGATAGCTCATGTAGAAAAATCGACTGTCAAACCTTTACAAAAAAAATCAAGTGCTTTTTTATAACTCGTTAATCGTAAAAAACGAAAAGATCAATGGAAATCAAGACTAATCCAAATCTATTTCTCTTTCTTCGTCTTTTATAGCATTCTACAGTTATTTTCTATTACGTTATTTGTTGATTTAAGTATATGTTTTATGGTTATTTTCTACAATTCCATCATCTTCTACTCTAATTCGCTGATTCTCATCAAATCCATCGAATCCTGATCACTACTCTTGAAGATCCATGGAATTTTATCTGATCTTTTCACTTTTTTATCAGATTTTTGATTTATCAGGTTTAAACTTATCCCTAGAGAAACTAATGATATAGGTGACTATATTGCCAAACAGGTTCTTAATGGCGCAATTGTAACTGAAATTTAAAATTAATGAAAAGCTGATTGACAAAAAAAAAAGTATATGTTTTATGGTTTTTTTTTTTTTAAACCTTTTGCTAGTCACGATATCATACACATATAAAATTGTCTTTTAAAAAAATAGGTACTATTAAATAAATATATAAAATTGTGTTAATAATATATAAACCAAAGAATTAATTAAAAAGTCATAGTGGAAATCTAAAAATAACTTTGCATAAATAAACCAATAATTTGAAAACAATGTTTTTTTTTTATAAGAGGGATAGAATATAAATCAGTGATGTAAGAATAAAAAAGGTCTTCGAAAATGATAAATTTTCTAGTTAAAATACTACTAGTATGTGTCAATAACTCGATGTTTTCTTACTTGAAAGTCTGATTTGTTGGATTTGATGACCACTACAATTACTATACTTAAGGGACGGTTAATGTGGCCCTTTCGTGTGTGACTCGTGAGTCAACTTGTTTCATGTTTCTTTTAAGCCGGCATTTTAAATTAGACCTTTTCCTTTTCTAGAGAACTCACTTTAAAAGAAAAATATAGGTCATAATTATTTCGAAGTTGATAGACGTTATAATTTGACCAAATGCCTTATTTAAAAAGGCCAGAAGATTACTGTTATAAATTTTTATGTCAATGAGATATGAGGGGTTACTATTCTTGTTAATCAGTTGTTTAAGCTGAAATACTACTAACTCAGATTCTATATATATATACACACACACACACACACATAAATCATGAATAAACTCAAATAACATTTTACGAGAAAATGCCAAATTTTCTATATATTTTTTATGCTGCAATTACTATTTATGACCAAATCAATAAAACATAACAAAAGTAATCCTATTTATGACCAAACATTCATGGTTGTTCTGCTTCCAAATATTATTAAAGAAACAAAATTTTTAAATATATTTGGTAAAACAAAAATAAATTTAATAATTTTTTTTATAAAACAATTGTATAATATTTTATATCATATTAAGTTTTCATATGATATTAAATGTTGTTTTAGGTAGTAATTTTTATTTCGTTTTATATGATGTTTTTAAATTATAATGTAAATTTAATTAAAAAAATTGTTATAAAACGTTTTAAATGATATTTTAGGTAGTAATTATTTTTATTATTGGTATCTTTTTTAGATAGATAATATAAAACGTTTTAATTTAAGTAAAACAAAAATTAATTATATACTCGAAAGAGGAAAAAAAAAAAAAAAAGAAAGCGTGGGCTTGAGAATGTAGCTCACAAAGCGTGAAGGCATATCCTAATGTGGGGCCTACTTTCCGACCGTGATGATTCTTCTCTCTCTCGACGCCGTTAATTTAGCCTCAAAGTGTAATTACTTCATTTTTGTTTGTTTAATGTATATTTTACTTAACTTTAAGAGAAATTAATAGATTAAATACCCATGAGTTGTGTCTTTCTATAAACTAATTACAAAAAGATCTTTGTTACTTTGTATGCTATGGAGTTGAACTGGTAGAAACAGAATGTACTAATTATTTTACTAGGAATAGTAAAGTTATTCCGAACAAAAATAATACAAGTTTTTTTTGCTAAAGGTAGTGGAGAAATGCAAGTTTTTTTGTGACGTCAAAGGTCAGAATTTGTTAAATAAACGAACCTGAAGAATTGTTGCAAATCACCCCAAAAAAAATCAAAGTATTGGTGTCAACGAGGCATGTGTGATCTTAGTAACGAAGGGACACAAGATGAATCTGGATTGATCTTTTTCAGTTGTATGAATGAGATGTGGAATTAACATGTTAGTGTTAACGTCTATTCATTTCATTCCATATGTAATCGATGAACATTGTAGCGCTAACTAATATTTTATATTTTAGAAGTTCAAATCCACGCAATTCAATCTTTTTACTAATTTATAGAAACGACCAAAACAAATGAGACAAACAAAAATGAAACAAACACACCGAAATACGAATGTATATATAATATGCATGTACCATCAATTCGAACTACGTATTTGTATGAAAAATCATAAGATTTTTGAACATTTGTAATAACTCCATAAACACAACAATTTTGTAACCACGTAAAAGTATAAGTTTGTTTTGAAATTAAATGACCATGGTCTCTATCATTTTTTTTTCTTTTTGGTCGAAAATTGTTTTCCATTTCATTAAACCAGATCTAAATTGGGTTCATTTGTTACATTGATTAAACTAGCTTTTGCAATTTGGTCACTCTCTTCATTTTCAGATCGAGAAATAAACACAAAAGACACTTCTAGATCTTTGCCGATCATGATGATGTCTTGAGTAATCTCATAGATCTCTAGGAAGAAAGTATTGGTGTTGATGAGATTGATCAGTTGTTGTGAATCTGATAGCATCGTGAATCTGGAGAAATTCATTGTCGCTGCTTGTGTTAAAACCTCTTTCATGGCCAAAGCTTCTGCTATCAAAGGCGATCCGATCCGATGCATCCCTTTGGAGCATTTTGCTATGATTCGATTATCTTGGTCTTTGAAGATCCATCCTAGTCCTGCGATTCTCGATTCTGACTTCCACGCCGCATCTGAATAACATCGAGAGCCCGATCTGGCCACTGGAAAGGTTTGTGTCCTAGTAGAGGTTGTTGTTCCTTTTGGTCTCTATAAATTTTATCATTTAAAAGTTTAGAACTATTGAAAAAAATCAATCTAATATTTGGAGTGATTTGTTTTAAAATGTCAAACTGTCACGACCGTGTCCTGGAGATTTTAAAGTTTTTGAGCGAAAATATATATTGGATCGATAATAAAAATTGGACAAAGGAAAAGCTCAATATAGTGACTTGAAATGTTGGGTATATATATTGTTTTATCTTCAAAAGCCCATGAACCCAAAAATATGTGTAATTGAGAATTAAACTAAAAATTAGTCAAAACCCTAAGGAAAGGGATCTTTTTGACCAGGAAGGAAAAAGAGGCAGCTCTTGAGGCAGAGAGAAAAAAAAACCAAAGAAGAAGTAGTGAATAAGAAGAGGACGACAAGGAGAGGAGGAGAAGAGGATGTCATGGAAGGGGGTGGATATGTCCCGTTTTATGGAAGAAGAGGAACGGATGGGCAAAACATATCGAAACTGAATGAAACTTTCTGGGTAAGTCAGCGAGTTACAGATCTTTCTATAGTCGAAAATCGTTTGCCATTTGGAATTATGATCTGAAAGTTATTGGTGTTTTTATGGGACAGATCTGTGCAGAATGAACATACGACTAGTTGACTTCGCAGGTGATTTCCGGCCAAGTCCTAAAGAACTAGATGTTGATCTTGGTTTCGTTGGAAAGATCACGGATTCTAGTTTCTGTAGCTTTTTCGGATTTGAATTACGAGGTATGGTCTGCTCGCAAATCGTGTTCAATATTGAGAAAAATCATTGTTTCTGATACTGGAATTTCTATTCTTAAATCCGATCAGAGGACTTTCAAGCTGATTTATTGTCGTTCTGTAAGGACCCAGAAGACGATCTGGATATCATTGGAAAGCTTCGAGTCTTGGCTTTCTAGAGGCATCGAGTTTGTCTTGATCTGAGGTTGGTGTAAGAAATTATCGCTGTTTTCGTCTGACTGGTATAATTTGGCCGAATCGAATAAATATTTTAGGACGTTTAATAATGGAATATTACACATGGTTTCCTGATCGCAGATTCGCAGTAGCTCATTCTTCCATGTTCATTCTTCCATGTCAATCTATCCATAAAGGCTAAAGTGAGGGTGTTGTCTAGATTACTTTAATACTAGTTAACAATATATGTTCTTACATGTTAGTCTAGGAATGGAATGTGATGTTGTTGGTTATATATGCTAAGTCTAGAGATGCTTGATGTTTGATGGTTGCTATGTGCTAGTTTGTGATATTGTTTGATGTGTGGAAACTGTTTGAAAAAGTTGTATGGTGCTAGGTAGAGAAAGAATGTTAAAGATTTAAAATGAATTGTTTGAGATTGTTAGAGTATTCGATAGTTCTGCGGACGATCGCGTATGTAAGCCCATTGCAGAACTTTGCTTGTTGGACTACGGACGATCGCGTATGTAAGTCCGTTGTAGTTCCATTAGGCCTTAGAGGGCCATGACGGGGAGAACATACCCAAAACGCGAGAAATGGGTTGGCTCTGCCATGATTTATTAAGTAAATGAAGTAAAAAGTTAAGTAAAGAATGTGAAAAGGAAAGAAAGTAAAGAGTGTGGAAAGTAAAGAATGTGAAAGGTGAAATGTTTAAGTATGATAATGTATAGGTAAAAGAGATTGTGGTGGAAAAATGTTAGGTATGAATGTTATGTTGGTAGTAATAAGTTGGGTAATGCATTTCTATTTCTAATTAATGTGTTTGATTGTTTATTGTTTTCAAGTATTAGAGTTGTTGCGGTAACTTTTTCACTGAGTAATTTCTTCCGGGAATTGCTCACCCCTCTTTTTTCCTTTTTAATGTGTGCAGGTATGTTACTTGTTGAGCAACTTAGGGCACGAGACCTAGGGTTAAAAGTGATCGGGGAACGGATGTTACACAAACTCTATATATTCAATCATGAATTTGAAAAAGTTTATTAAAATAAAAATTTATTGAATTTAGTAATGTGTAAAAGTACATTCAAGTTGAAAAGCATTGAATTTTAAAATAAGGTGTTGTAGATGATTTCTTATTTAAAAAAAAAACACTAAATTGTATAGAGTTGCAAAGAATTTAATAACAAATTTTCTAAAGAAAAATTTCAAAAAATGTAAGTTTCAAGTGTCACTTTACAAAAATGCCACATTTTTACAATTTTTACAAAAATACCACTTTTTCAAAATTATTTATTTATTATATCGTTTATGTTTGGGTTAACTGTGTTGTATTAGAGTTTAATTTTGGGGGTTTTAGGGTTTAAAAGATTTTTTAGGGTTTAGAATTTTAAAATTTAGGCTCTAAAAAATCATAACCAGTGATATTTTTGTAAATAAACACCAAAAATGATATTTTTGCAAATTTGGACACAAAAATAGCATTTTTGCAAATGTCCATTTTCTGAATCCATCCAAAATCATCTAACCATCTAATAACTCATTATAACTCAATTTATTGTAAATTTTCGGTTGACTACATCCCTTGTCCCTTTACTATTACAAATACAATTTAAATATCAAACAAAAAATATAAATGAAACTAATATATATATTTGACAAAATGTGTTAAAAATCTTTGACTGATTGCATGTTACCGATCGGACCCCTAGTCTCTTAACGATAACAGAAATATTTATATATATATATATATATTGAACAAAATATGCAAATAATGCTAATATATATATATATATACATATACTTATACATATATATGTAAAATTTAGTCTTAAATAAAATAATGTTTTACTATCATTCTCATTTGATTTCTTTTATTTCACAACCCTAATTTATTTATAATTATGTCTTTTATTTTTTTAAGGATGTATTTGGTTACTAACCAAATTAAAAATTATAATTAACAATATAACCAAAAGTGACTTGTAAGGAACAATAACAGCCACAAGATCAAAACTGAATTGGTTAGTTATTAAATTATATTATATTTTTGTCCCGCATCAGACGCGAAATTAAAATATTTGAAAATAAAAAATTATAACTTTTTACAATATGCGGGGAATAAAAATAAAATCCAATGGTATATCTCCCATCTAGATTAATATATTTTATCTTTACAAATTTTAATCTGCATGACACTTATATTGAATGTGAGCGTTTTAATGTAAATTGAATACATTTAAGATTATGGGTTCTCTCAAACTTATACTTCACCAAACCAAAAACATATCGCGTTAATATGTAAATATTCTTAAATAAAAAATCAAAGAAATAAGAAAAGGTGTAAATGATGATTTTCGAAATTCAACCATTGATGTTTGATTTGTAAAGTTGTACGTTTATAACAAAAGCGCAACTTTAATTAGAATAATATTGATACAATTAAACGATATAAAATAAAATAATTGTATGATCAATAACATATGACATCCGAATGGACATAAATACAATTTTTATAAAGTAATTAACATAGGTAAATGATTGATCGCTAAAACATTATGTTATATAACGTTAATATTAAAATTTTATATTTTTGTTGAATTTAAATTAGTAACATATGTATTTGTGAGTTCATGTTAAAAATTTAATGTAAATATATAGAGATTTTCAACATAGAATAGATAATTAATTAGATTGTTTTGATTGGTTAATTTAATTGATGTGTCTCTTATAATTCTCATCGAATGACATATATGATTTTTTTTCACTTACTGTCTCCTCAATTAATATATAGACGATATGTATTTCCATTTAATTGATGGTCCGAGTCATATGTATTGTTGTAGTGCTATTTATGGTATATATATAACTATCTTTACATTTACCATGAATGTAAGACATTATGTTAAATAACGTTTCAATATAAAAATGTTATATTTTAGTTAAATTTAAATTTGTAATATATGTATTTGTGAGTTCATGTCAAAAAATTAATGTAAATATGTAGAGATTTTCAACATGGCATATAGAATTAATTATAATGTTTTGATTAGTTAATTTAATTAATGTGTCATTTATAATTTTCATTGAATGACACATATGATTTTTTCACTTAGTGTATACTCAATTACTCTCTCCGTTCCACAAAGATGAATTTTCTGAGTTTTTCACACATATTAAGAAGAGTAATTAAACTTCTATTATAAATATCTTAATTTCCGCAATAAATAATTTTCAAAAAAGTTTAACCAATAGTATTTTAATAATATTTTTGAAACTTACAATCTATTAACATTAAATGATAAAAATTTATCTTCATGGAACAATTGTTTTTTTGGGAAAAAATTCAACTTTGTGGAACGGAGGGAGTAATATATAGAAGATTTTTTTAGTTGGTTTATTGGACTTCAGTTCTTTTTTGAGAAATTTCAAAAAATGTCACTTTTCAAGTGCCACTTTACAAAAATGTCACATTTTTGAAATTTTTACAAAAATGCTACTTTTCAAAATTATTTTTTCTTTATATTATTTATATTTGGGTTAATTATGTTATATTAAGATTTAGTTTTGAGTGTTTAGGGGGTTTTAGGTGTCAAAACATTTTTTAGGGTTTAGAATTTTAAGATATATGCTTTATAAATATATAATTAGTGGTATTTTTATAAATGGACACTCCTAAATGACATTCTTGCAAATGTGCACTAAAAATGGCATTTTTGTAATTACTCCTTCTTTTTTTAATTCATTCATTCTTCTATGAAATTTTTAATTTCATATCTACTTTGTCGAATTGTATGTAAACTATATACATTTGCTAAAATTCTAGAGGCAATTACAAAAATGTCACTTTTTGTGTGCATATTTGCAAGAATACCACTTAAGGGTGTCTATTTACAAAAATGACATTAATTATAGATTTATAACGCCTATATCTTAAAATTCTAAATCCTAAAAAATATTTTGACATCTAAAACCTCCTAAACACTCAAAACTAAACCTTAATAGAACATAATTAACCCAAATATAAATAATATAAAAAAATAATAATGTTGAAAAAGTAAAAATTTCAAAAATGTATCATTTTTGTAAAGTGGTACTTGAAAAGTGGCATTTTTTAAAAATTTTCAAAATTCTATTGGTTTTTTATGCTAGCTGAAAACTTTTTTCATTATATTTATTTTCAAACAAGATACATATAATATTTATTATTATAAGAGCTTGTATCTTTCTATTTAATAAATTTACAATGAATTTATAAAACTTACAGATTCACGATATATTATAATACTATAATTTATAAATTTGGCATACATTCCTTCAAAGAAAATATAAATACAACTTTAATTTTTAAAAATGTCCAATACGTTTCGAACGATGTGCACTATTTTTTTATAGCGAAAACAAAAATAACCCATTATATTATGATGGTTAATTGTCAAGTTGTAATTGTGTTTCTTTATTTTACTATTGTAGTAACATATTTCATAACTTCGCGTAATTGAATAGCATATTCGGCAGTAGACTAGATTACGATTGCATTAATCTCACATTTAAACGGATAATATGTGAGATTCCCTTAATATTATCTTTAACTTTTTTTTTTTTTTTTAAAGATTATCTCTTTGATGATTCCCTTTATTAAATGTCAAGTCGTTTTAAAATTAAAATTTTCATATCTATTTTTTTTGTTTCTATTTTTCTTTACCTTCCCTTCTCTTCTCGCGTATCACCCACATCATCAAAAAAAAAAAAAAAAATTCCTCGATTTGTTGATCTGCCGCTGGTGTCGATCTCTCTCCAAAGATCTCAAGTGAGAGAGAGAGAGATATGCATTGAGAAAAAGGCTGAGACTTTTCGTCTTTAGTTTTCTCTTTGGGGTTACAGTAAAAAAATAAAAAAATCTCGAGATGTGTTGAGCTTATGTTGGGATTCTCCGGTTGATTGGTTTTGTCGGTAGGGTTTCTGTTTCTGTTTTTGGTTTGAATTTCGATTTCTCCGAGGACTTAAGCTTCGGAGATGAGTGGGTGTTTCCCTTGCTTTGGATCTTCGGGTAAAGACTCAGCTTCTAAAGATTCGGTGAAGAAGGAAGTTTCAGCTAAAGACAGCTCAGTTAGTCAGTCTCACCATGTCAGCTTAGGTGAGAAAATTTTAACTTTTTCGATTGAGACTTTGGGATCTGTCGAGTTTTCGTTTCTTAGATCGGTTTATGTTTATGGGTTCTCTTAAAGTTCGTATCTTGGATAATGATTTGGAAAGAAATGTTGATTTCTCTAATCTAAGCTTCAGGGCTATGGTGTTTCTGGACTCTAATTCGTGAGATCTGATTATAGTTATGTTACAATTTAGCTCCAAAAAGTGGTTTGTGTGAATCATACTACTTAGGATCAGTTCAGATTCTGTTTAGTTCTCTATTCATGTAATGGAATTAAGAGATGGCTAAGTAGATTTCTAAATGCTATCCAACAAACAGAGGAATCATAAAAGTGTTTAGGTTTAGGGTCTTCAAAATATTGACGATTTATCGATTTCACAGACATGTTCTTCTTGACATCACTAGTTTAACAATAGTAGAATTGAAGACCAGTGAATCTGTTGATTGAAATTGAATGTGAAAGCTCAGTCTCTTTGAAATGTGAAGGGTTTTAGACTTTTAGTTTAATATGACTTTTCTAATTTGGAAATACCGTTTTCGATGGTTACTGTTATCTTGTTCCCTTTCTTATTAGTACTGTTGCGTCCTGCACATTGCTTTGTAATGGAACGTACTAACATTTCCTCTTTTTTGTAGACAAATCAAAATCTCGAGGAGGTCCTGAACATAAGAAGGAGCTAACCGCTCTAAAAGAAGGGCCAACTGCTCATATTGCTGCACAAACGTTTACCTTCAGAGAGTTAGCTGCCGCCACTAAAAACTTTCGACTAGAATGTCTTCTTGGAGAAGGAGGTTTCGGACGTGTTTACAAGGGTCGTCTAGAGAGCACCGGACAGGTGAAGTTCTTGAAAATCAGTCAACAGAATCATCCTTTTATTTTCTCAATCAAACTCATCATCTAAATTTTGGATCGGATTTTATGTTTTGCAGATAGTAGCTGTTAAACAGCTAGATCGAAACGGTCTACAAGGAAACAGAGAGTTTCTTGTAGAGGTTCTTATGCTGAGCCTTCTGCATCACCCCAATCTTGTGAATTTGATTGGTTATTGCGCTGATGGTGACCAGCGTCTTCTTGTGTATGAGTATATGCCATTGGGATCATTGGAGGATCATCTACACGGTAAACCTAACGATATTTCCCTGCTCTAAACATGGAAATTCCATTTGGAAGTAGTGGGAACCCATCACAATTCGACTCAAAACAACCATATATAGAAACTACGGCATGTGTCTACTGTTATTATATTATATTTGATTTGATATATTTAATCTGTACTTCAAAAGCTATTTATGGTAAACAAAATTGAAACGTTAGCTTGCAAATAGTTCAATGCAGTGCATAAGGTGAATTAGAATTTTGGTTTTTCAGATCTTCCACCTGATAAAGAGCCTCTAGACTGGAACACAAGAATGACAATAGCGGCAGGAGCAGCAAAGGGACTGGAGTATTTGCATGATAAGGCGAACCCGCCCGTGATCTACAGAGACTTGAAATCATCCAACATTCTTCTAGGCGATGGCTATCACCCTAAGTTATCTGATTTTGGGTTAGCTAAGTTAGGTCCCGTGGGCGATAAAACACATGTCTCAACCCGTGTTATGGGTACATACGGCTATTGTGCACCGGAATACGCCATGACGGGGCAACTCACATTGAAATCCGATGTTTATAGCTTTGGAGTTGTGTTTCTTGAGCTCATCACAGGTAGAAAAGCGATTGATAATGCTCGAGCACCCGGAGAGCACAACCTCGTCGCATGGGTATGTCAAAAAAGAACCTCAACTTTTTTGCACTTTGATGTGATGATTTTGGATCGGAAATGTCTTTGCTTACTTGAACCGTTTGGGTCTTCTTTCTCTTGTTGGTCTTTTCTTGATTACACAGGCTAGGCCGCTGTTCAAAGATCGCAGGAAGTTTCCGAAGATGGCGGATCCATCGCTGCAAGGGCGGTATCCAATGCGTGGTCTTTATCAAGCGCTTGCGGTTGCAGCAATGTGTTTACAGGAACAAGCAGCGACAAGACCGCTGATTGGCGACGTGGTGACAGCTTTAACGTACTTAGCTTCTCAGACGTTTGACCCTAATGCATCAAGCGGTCAAAACAGTAGAAGCGGTGGCGGGCCACCATTTATCAGGACAAGGGATGAACGGAGAAGCATGGGAGATGGGAGTAGCTTGGATAGTCCTGCAGAGACTCGTAGCCGGTTAGGTTCACCGGCGACTCACAAGAACTCTCCTGATTACAGAAGAAGGGATATGGTGAGGGAAGTGAATGCGGGATCAGAGGCAGGAAGCGAAACTGGAGGTGGGTCAGGGAGAAAATGGGGATTAAGCGATTTAGAAGGGACAGAATCACAGAGAGGTAGTCCAGCAAGTGTTGGGAGAGCATCAAGAGGTACTCCGAGAAACCGGGATTTAGATAGAGAGAGAGCTGTTGCTGAAGCAAAGGTGTGGGGAGAGAATTGGAGGGAGAGGAAGAGAGCTACCACTGGACAGGGCAGCTTTGATAGTTCAAATGACTAAAATAAGGAAAAAGAGGAAAGCTTTGTATGTTTAAAAAGGAGAGAACATTTGTCTTTTGTGGCAAGAGGCAAAAGGGAGAGGCGTTGGGGTCACATGAACATTTGTTGGGTCGAGTCAGGTCGTTCAGTTATCGGATTTGATGTCTGAGTTGAAAGAGAGACTCTTCAATATTGTGATTGAAGCTCAAGAACATATGAAGGAAGAGAGTTTGAGAATGATGTTGAGTAGAGGGGAGACGGGGCGTTTAGATTGGTGGAGAAAGGTTTTCTTTTTCAAGTGATGTTTTTGGGGTTTATTCTTCTTCTTGCTAAATGGGTTGTATATGTAATATGGGAGGGAGAATTTGAGTCGATTTTTACATTTCTTTTCTGTACTATTTTTAATGTCTCTCTTGTGTATGAATTCGAGTCTATCAGAAAGAGAAGAGAAAAAGGTACCTATCCTTAGTATTGTACTGTCCCAAACTGGTGGAACTTGAGAAGAGACTATCTGGTCTGCTCAAATCTGACCAGAAAAGAGAATTTCAGTTGTACTTGTAGAATTACTTGGAAAGCTGAAGAAACTAGGAGTGTTTTTACATCTCATAGCGATTCTACAAAAGTTAAAATACACGTAGGAACAAAGAGTAGTCAACAAATAATGATGTTGATTAGAACTGCCCTAGTCACAAAAGAAGCTTTCTATAACCAATTCTATGATTTGGAATCATACCTAAAAGGCTAAAAGTAACCATATTTCTTAAATATGCATAAGCCCAATGGATTCAACAACGGTCTCCTTACTTCCTACGCTTTCCCTGCAGGATTTATGAAGTTTTCGAGTTAGGAACAGAGCTAGACATTATGTAAAGCTTTTCACAGAGTAATCCATTATGGTTCGTTTCTAAAGAATGGTCTGACTTGCATCATTTAACCCAGCAAAATTAACAAATCTATATTTTGAATGATTTTGCATACCGAGGTCACGAAATCATCCATTGACAGCTGCTTTCGTTTCTTGAAAGATGGAGGAGGGCTCTCATTTGCTTGCCTACCCAAAGCTCGTTTTGATGGAGTTGCACTCTGAAACAATATATAGAGCAGATCATGAGAAACAATTCCACCGCGTTTCTCAACATTAACCAAACACTAAAGTATGTGCGTGTAAATGTGAACTTAAGATGTTCCCTCAAGTCCTCACCTTTGCAAGCTTCTTCTCTTTACGGGCTTGCCTCTCTCTCTCATCGTACTCTTGGTTCTCTTTCTCAATCAGCCGTATCAGTGTGTCACATCTCCTGGCAAGTTCCTGACTAGTACGGGATTTTACAAACCAGTCAAACCTGAACATGTGAGATGTCCGAAACGCCGCCTTTAGCTCATCCCAGTTTCCATACCCAAGTTTATGGACCATGCATATCTGTTAATCACAAGCTCCTTTGGATCAATGTCATATACGAATGAAACAAAACAGTTAAATATCAACCACAGATTAAAGAAAAAAGAAGAATAAATAAGATATCAGACCATGAAACGGTCACACTCTTCATTGTACAATTTTCCTTTGTTCTGACCATACTGAATCTTCAGTTCCAGCCATGGGTTCCTGTAGCGATCCAGTTTCTTCCCAATGGCTTTCATGATTTCATCTTTCCTAGTGATTCTTGCTTCCCCTCTCTCAATATTCTTGATGATTCTATCATAATCTACAAATTTTAGAAGGTCAAAGGGGCAAAGCTGATTTGGCATAAGTTTCTTCGGCGAGGCAAAATATCCCATCTTATTGTAACTGTAAGAATCTTAAGTTACTTACCATTGAGCTCCTTGTATCGATCTTTGAACACTTGAGCATATCGTTCAACCTCTTCCTCTGTTTTCCCTTCCATCTCAGATGCAATACTTGTAATGTCGTTTCGGCCATACTTCTCACAAGCTCTAATAAACGTATTGAAGTCTCTTCTATTCCATGTTGAGAAACCCTGAAAACATCAACAACTCCACTTTCTTATACAAAGCCCATCAAAACACATACCTACAGTAACGTCAAATGGTTTCACTTGCCTCTTCCAGCAATCCCTCCTTTTCTTCCACTTCTTCAGCAGTTAAGGGATCTCCTACTTCTGAGAAAATATTTCTTAATCAGTGATAGGTTCAGTGGAATAATGTAAGAAAAGAGGGCACAGACTGAAAAATCGAGGTTGACCTTCAGCTTCATCAACTTCGATCGTGTCTTTCATCTGAGTTTTCTGATGCGTTTGCTGAAACCAAAGTGAAACAACTTGCTATTAATTTAAAGCTTCAGAACTATCCAGAGACAAGTTGCATAGATTACATAATAAGTTCAGAAACTTATTCTCAAATAAGACCCCTACCATAAGATATCGGACTTCTTTTTCATACAGCTCGGTCAATCTCTGAATGTTAAAGAACTGGAAATCATGCCTGCGGGTGGACAGGACAAAAATAGATTTTAACGATATAAATACTATCCATAAGACAGAGAAAGGCTAAATGCAGAGTAGTGCAATTGAGGTACGTACAACTGGGGCATGCGAGGAATTCTAGGGTCTTTAGGTTTAGCTGGAGCACCTTGTCGCAATGTTTGCTTGAAGTATTCAGTTTCAGAGTAGCTGAAAGGTGTGTAAATAAAAGTAAATTTTTGAGGTCAGATATTGTTTAGGAAGACGGAATAGACCACATAATGAAAAAAAGTAGAAGTAACATTTACTTGCGCTTTCTCTCTCTTTTTGGTGGATCATTCCAATTCTCACCCACAATCTTTTTAAAATCAAACTTGTTCTCATCCTACAAAACAAAATTAATTAGAGTTCAGTAAAAAATGATTCAAAAAAGGGCAGAGGTAACCACAGTATGGATTAAACATTTCAGAAAATCATGCAACTCAAGAATACCTTATCGTCATCGTCAAAATTATAAAAGTCAGCACCTGCAACAACCCGAAAAATAAATGACTTCAGACATGCCATTACTCATGCAAGGGAGTTATCATAAATAACAGGAGAAAGGATATATGCCACGCTTACTGTCATCCATTTTAAACTGTATCGCATCTTCAGTGAATTTCTTCATCTTGGCATCAAGTTCAGCCTTTGCCTCTTCTCCTTTGGCAATGATTCTGTCAATATCCTCATCCGTAATTGTGCTATCTTTAGAACTAAACACCATTTCAGCACCATATCTCACCATTTGGAGTAACTCATCTTTATTAACAGCTGCAAAATAAAGAATAGAAACAAATCAATAAGAGACAAATCAATGCATTTTACAACCTCTGTACACAAGCACTTACTTTTCTGTTCTGCCAATCTCCCTTGCTGAATCACCAGGGCATCAAGCGCCAACTTCTTGTAAGCTCTCTCAATCACTTTCTCCTCAATAGCATTCTGTAAATGCCCAATACATTATCAGTTTAAGTTCTGAATGTTTTCTTGCTCAATACACATGGGTAGAAGATTAACCTCAGTGCAGAACCGAAATACTTGAACTTCTTTCTTCTGACCGATCCTATGCGCACGATCTTGAGCTTGCAAGTCAACTTGGGGATTCCTGCCAGAATCCGCCCATCTCATTAAGCATGAAGAAAACACTCATAAACTACAATGGACACGAAAAGAGCCTTACCAGTCACTGTCATAAAGGATCACAACATCTGCAGTGGCAAGATTGATACCAAGCCCTCCAGCTCTAGTAGATAACAAGAAAACAAATTTCTCACTTCCTGGCTTGTTATAGGCTTCTATGGAAGCATCTCGTTCATCACCACCAGTATTTCCATCAATACGGCAGTACTGGTAACCGCGATACATTAAATAATCCTCAAGAATATCCAAAAGCCTTGTCATCTGATATAGCACAATTAAACAAGAATAACCCTAAGATAAAAGAAAACAACAAAAGGAATCATTACATGTTCGCATTAATGTTTTACCTGAGAAAATATCAGAACCCTTGAATCGCGTTCCTTCAACTTAGGTAGTAATTTATCTAAGAGAACCATCTTACCTAGAAACAAGGAAATGCAACCCAAAATAATTACGACATTTAGCCACATATATCTAGAGGATCTAATTTGAATGCAAGTTTTACCTGCATTTGTTACAAGGTGATCTCCTGTGGTATAGGGGGGACCAGGCTCTGCACCCTGGAAGAGATAAGGGTGATTGCAGCATTTGCGCAATTGCATTGCAATGTTCAACAGACGTTTGCGTTCTCCACCACCATTAACCACTTCAAGATCCTTCTGCAGTAAAGCCTTGTAGTACTGTTTTTGCATCTGCGACAGGCCAACTTTGAGTATTGTCTCCTTTTTTGGAGGTAAGCCTTTCTCTACATCCGATTTCAACCTCCGAAGAAGAAATGGTCGGAGGACCTAAAAGTGATAAAGGTAAATGATTAGCACATCCACTGAAGAATAAACATGATAATCACGAGTACATACCTTGTGAAGTTGTTGAACAACTTCTTGCTGGTCGCTTTCACCAGAAATTTGAAACCACTCATCAAAAGTCTCTGCTGAACTAAAAACCTCAGGCAGCAGAAAATTGAGAAGAGCCCACAATTCATGGAGATTATTCTGCATAAGACACAAATGTGAGATATATAAAACGAAAACGTATTATCTAAATCAAACTAAATGCGAAAATATAATAAGAAGCATGTACAATAACATAAAATAAAAACAGCTATTTTCAAACAGACATTGGTGCAAGAAAAGTAGTTTCAACATACAGTCAAACGCAATATGACAGAAAAAAATTTAAGGATCTAAGCAATTCTTGATCAAAAGATTGAACAAATACCTGAAGCGGGGTTCCGGTGATAAGAAGCCGATAATTGGTGTTAAAAAGTCTCATGGTCTTTGAAAGGAGTGAGTTCTCATTCTTGATTCGATGTGCTTCATCAATGATTATATAACGCCAGCTAAAACGGCGCAATGCTGTCTTCTCTTTAATAGCCACCTCAAAGCTTGTAACACAAACGTCAAATTTTCCCACAACTAACAGTTCATCGCGAATATATCTCTGCATTATTATTTAATATATGTTTCAGAACCCTGGTGGGCACATATAGATACAACCATTCAAATGGCAAAGCATTTTTACTTACCCTTTCCTCAGGATTACCGAGAAATTTCACAGCGCGCAGGACAGGACAAAATCGGCGAATTTCATTCATCCAGTTACCAAGGGTTGATTTTGGAGCAACTACCATATGAGGGCCATTAATTCCTCTGTACTCATGCAGGTAAGCTAGCAAAGAAATTGTTTGAAGTGTCTTCCCTAGACCCTAGGCCATGGAACAAAATTGATGAAAAGATTAGCATCAGAGAAAATTGATAGCTGAAAAACCTTATTATATGCTTGAATAAGAAGTGGTTTTTACCATTTCATCTGCAAGAATTCCATTGATGCCATTCTCATACAACCTAATGAGCCAATTTAAACCAGCTAATTGGTAATCTCTTAATTTCCCCTGTATACCTGAAATACAAAGATTGCGAAGATTAGATCTCTATAATTCTACAGAATTCATGCACCACTACCAAAAAAATTTGAGGTCAGAGCTGAAGTAATATGTTAAGCAACACCACACATCAGGGAAGTGGATGTAAGGTGTAAAATCCTATTGTAACTAGAAGTTATAATAGGACTTGAGTAAACATGCGCCATTTCTAGATAAAAGGAGCAAAATATTGGTACTTACAAGCGGGCTGTGTGAGCAACCGTGTGCCTCCCGATCCAGATACACCACCTTCTTCTTCCTTTAAACACTCTTCATCTTCCTCTTCTTCAGTTAGTTTGGAAGCATGACGGCCCCTAAAGATAAATTGAAACCCAATAAAAGTAAGCCTTGGAACTGTGTGCTCATCATATTTCATGAAAGTGTCACAATATATTTCGAGATCAGTAACAGTCAACACACCTTCCTTTCCCCTTCTTTTGGGACGGAGATGGGTCACCTTTAGCAAAATGCGCAAACAACTCAGTTTGCTGCAGAAGATACTTCAATCTCCCCTTTCCTTTATTGTTCTAAATACATGGAAAGATTGACGTTTTTCAATACCTCTAAATACAGAAAGAAAGCTCAAATCCTTACAATTATTTCACTAACTTACCATATCTGCATCTATGGAAGCATTTTGGGTGTCTAAAATTTCCTGAATTTTCTGCTTCTTCTTCTTCTGCAATTCTTTAAGCCTAGCTTTCTCACGTTTGCTGATTTCAGCTTTTTCCTCATCTTCTTCTTCCTACATTTAATCATATCACATCACGAGCCACATGGATGTACCACCATAATGAGTGAGCACACAGCATTTTTGTAAGCAAGACCCAAACACACCACTCATTAAACGACCAGATTCAAAATTCCAAGTTTCCCACAACAAGCCCAGATATCACAGCAACCATGCGAATGCGAATCAAAGAGGGCAAACGGAAACCGGAGATTTACCTCGTCGGCGTCATCTTCTACGGGGACAACCTCATCGTCAGAGACGGGTGCTTCGCCAGGTCCAACATCCTCCTCACCGAAGTTCGCAGAGCGAGCAACAGCCTCGAGCTCTTCATCATCTTCTTCCACATTGACCTGATCGTTAACTTGTGCCTCCTCCTCCGACGAGTAAGCCTCGTCTGAAGAAACTTCCCGCTTCGAAGGTCGCGCCATGTACGATTCCTGATTCCGTTTTGAGATCGAGGGTTTTTTTTTTTTTGCTTTTGGTTTGTTTAGTGAAAACAGAAGTGAAATTAAGACTCGATTTTACTCCGTTGATTCGACTTATCAAATCTACGGCTACGATGTGCCACGTGGCCATAACCTATAGGGATTTTCCCGCCCCCTGTTCGAGTATTCCCGCCTCGGACAATGATGGGCCTAGATTTAGACGAAAGTAGATTTTTTTAAAAAAGTCAAAAGGTCAAACCTCTAGAACTTGTCTTTTTTTCTCTAACCGCCTTATCCACATGACACCTCAGCACTCGAACCTCTGGTACACGCTACACTTTGAATATCCCTCATCCGAATTTATTTGTCCGAACGTGGAAATTATAGAATAAAGAGAATATTCGCTTTAAAAAGAAAAAGAAAACAAAAATTCGTCGCCGTTTCTTCTTGCACCTTCTCTCTCGCCATTCGCAAATCACGCCTGCTTCTATATAATTTTCAGCCGGGGATTATCTCCGATCATCGACCGGAAATTTACAATCGTGGTGAAATAAGTTAACTAAAGGCGTTTGGTTAGGTACTTGGGTTGCTTTGATCCTCAATTTGCTTTCTTTCTGGGACTTGGTTGCTGAAATCTCGCATTAACCTGTAAAAATCTCTTTTGGGATTTTTCGCTAATCATCTCTTTAGTTTGCGTTGTGTTAGTCTCGTATTATGAGCTAAACAGATGTTTGTTGTTGTTGCTAATTTAGTTCCTAAACAATTTGCCCTTGTTTTGGTTAAGGAACAGAAGATGATGTGGTTGTGTTTATTGCAGGGGATATGGGACAAAAGAGATGGTTGCTCTTTCTGGCAATATTTGCGTGTCTGATTTTCTTTTCACATGGAAGAGGTGATTATGGAACTTCTTTAATGATTCTCTGTCTGTTTCCTTTCTGCTAACTCCAGTTCTGGACTCTCCCTCTTGAGTCTCTCTGGGCCTAATTAAGATTTGAAACTTGTGTGTAGTGATAATGATTGGGAAGATAATTTGTTTTTTTGTTTTTAATCTGGCTACAATACAATGTGAACTGGATTTTTTCCTTAAGGGCTAATTACATATGTTGTATCATGATTCTTTTCCTTAAGTAGAACCGTTTTATCTACGATGTATTTAGTATCAGATGCACAAGGAACCGTGATGATTGAATTTTCTATTTTAAAACCTTTATGATTCCGACAGTTTTATGTACTTGGTACATAAGATGTGAGGTTTCAAATGATTTAAGACTGAAAAAAGAGTATTTATGGTGAGCTTCTCTTTTCTGGTTTCAGTTCTCAAGTTGAAGAGTGATGATGATGGTAGACCTGTTTACAACCATACGCTCGCCATAACGCTTGTGGAGTATGCTTCTGCGGTAAGTTCATGGCAACTTTACTACCGTAATCAAAAAGGCCTGAACCAGATGGATGAATCAAGTTTCCATATGTATGCAGGTCTACATGTCTGATTTGACAGAACTCTTCACTTGGACCTGTGAAAGATGCAATGGATTGACAAAGGTATAACATACGTTGAGACAGATCACGGTTTGAAGCCATCGTATATACAATAAACCTAATAGCTCCAATTAGGTATTCTGACGTTCTTTAGAATGGTGCAGGGTTTCGAAGTAATAGAGATAATAGTTGATGTTGAGCACTGCCTACAGGTCTGCCCTGGTATCTTAAGCTACACCAGGACATGATGTTTTTTCATTAAACATTTATTCATATCTGTACATGTAACAACAGGCATATGTCGGGGTGGCTAAGGATTTGAATGCTATAGTTATTGCATTTCGGGGAACTCAAGAAAACAGGTATTACTCTCGTCATTGTAATCTGATAGCTATACTTTTGCCTAAACTTGGTTGATGCTTAAAGAACTCAAAACTTGTGCAGCATTCAAAATTGGGTCGAAGACTTGTTTTGGAAACAGCTCGATCTAAATTACCCTGATATGCCAGATGCAATGGTACGTGTTAACGTCAAGTCTTTTTCATCAAGTTTGTTATGTAGTAAGGTGGAACTTGTAAATTTGTAATAGTTGTTTGCATTGGCAGGTGCACCATGGCTTTTATATAGCTTACCACAATACAACTGTACGGCCTGCGGTTTTGGGTGCTGTAAAACGAGTGAAGAAATCATATGGGGAGAACATCAACATCATGGTGACTGGTCACTCAATGGGAGGAGCCATGGCTTCCTTTTGTGGGCTAGACCTAGTTGTAATCATCCTCAAATTGAACTATTTTTTTATGTTTCTTCCTTTAAAGCTGTTACTGACTTCAATTCAGATGTAAATTGCAGGTAAATGAAGGAGAAGAAAACGTACAGGTTATGACATTTGGGCAACCTCGTGTTGGGAATGCTGCTTTTGCATCTTATTACAGTTTGCTTGTGCCTAATACCTTCCGCATCATACATGACCATGATATGGTTCCTCATCTGCCTCCTTACTATTATATTTTCCCTCAAAAGACATACCACCACTTCCCAACAGAGGTAACATCCTTCTCTCAGTGCACTCGATGAATGTTCATCACAATGACAGTTTTCGTTTTAAGCTATCTTATGCAAAAATCTGGACTACTTGAATCATCTTTCCAATTCTGGAAACCTGGAGAAAGTGGTAATAGTGTGTTTTGGGTTGCAGGTGTGGGTGAGAGGTCTCAGTTTTGCGAACCCTGTTCTTTCTGGTATGGAGAAAGTTTGTGACAACACCGGTGAAGATCCTACATGCAGCAGGTAACTATCATTCATCTGAAACAACTGACCGATATAATTAATAATTCCTCTCTGCAATACACCTACACTAGAGAGAACAAGCCCTCAAAATCAAAAACTTAGGATCACTATTTACTACCACATTTTACCTTAGCGATAACTAGTGGCAAGGAATAGTTACAACACCCCTTATGTTTCATGTATTAGCTCGGGTACGAGACTTTTAACGCAAATGATTATTAATTCTTGTTGTTTCAGATCAGTGAAGGGATTTAGCATTTCGGACCATTTAAGATACTTTGGGGTAGAGTTGATGTGTGAGACTTGGAGACAATGCACCATAGTGATGAGCAATGAGATGGAGAGTTACAGCAGGAAAGATTCAAAAGGTAACATATTCCTGTCGAGGAAAGTTCCTGCCACAGACGTAATTAAAGTAGAAAAGTCTATCGAAACTGGACTCCATAGTCTATAGTGGTCGGTTGATTCGAGTCTTGAACAAGAAAAGCTTGGTTGAATGTGGGAGGTTTGGAAAAATATTCAATGTGGAGGAAGGAGAAGGGTTCTTTAATTCTTTGCGGTCGTCAAAGAAAGTGTACAAATAATAATCTAGACATTGTAAAGTAGTCATAGGTTAATAGCATGTAGTATAAAAAAAGGTTAAAATCTTCATTAATTTAGGGGAATCCATGATCACATAGATACTGGATTCAACTATGTAAATATGTGATTGAATAGTGACTGTTATGTTGATAAATTTTATAGTATTGGAATTCCAAAATTATTTAAGGCTTCAGGCGATCATTGATCCACCTCTAGAGCCTCTATTTAATTATTTTCTGGGACAAAAACATTGAATTTTCTAGTTTTAAATCCATTATTTAAGTTGTGTGTTTTTCTTTTGAAACCTTGGGATGTCATGGTATCTGAGAGAGGTCTCATTCTGTTGAGAACTGATTTGTCAATGACTCGAATGAGGTGAGTCAACGGTTGATATATGTGTTTATGTCGCCTTTTGTTTCGCTCGTAACTGAAGTGATATATTGTCGCTTGGAATGTGAAACGAATTAGGTCAAAAGTGTGAATCCTGGTCAGGTGGGACTCTCATCAAATCCCCAACAATATTGATCTAAACCCTGAATGTGTAAGGACAAACAAAACACAAATGATCTTTTATCTCAGTCTGTAAAACAATCAAGGCCGGAGACAGTTCTATCTTCTAGTTCGTGATTAGGAAAAAACTATTTTTTTCTAGTCTTATGAAACAAGAATTTCATGATTAAGTCAGATGAGTCGAATAAGTAGAAATAATTATAAAATAATAGTTTAACGTCTAATGTCACATATATAAGTCTTGATATATGTAGATCAATTCATTCTAGAGCGTTTAGCGCTGACGCGGTTTTAGGTGGAGAAGAGACGATGTTGAAACCCTTGACATAGATTCTAACTCTTTCATCATCTTCTCTTGACTTTCACGACTGCAGTTTGTAACAAATGAGAAACTTGCCCTTTTTAAACACTTGGAGTTGGCAACTATGTACTTTACGACTTCTTTCTCTCCGTCTCTTCCTCTGTATTGTTTCCACTCAAAGACTTCAAGATGGGTTGACAAACATCCAGGAACAGAACTCGGACGGTTGAATGAAAGTGGCAAGTTATCTCTCTGTGAAACAACATCAAAATATGTAATCAACTTGAGTTTAAATTTATTAGTCCATGAAAACTGCATGAGCGGGGGTGCGAACCTGGTTGATTATAAGAAGTTTTAGTTTAGGAGAATTTTGAAGAAAACACATAAATGTTTCCAACCAATCTAACCCATATGGATGTAGTACACACTCTGTAAGCTGGGAGAATTCAATGGTGTTACAACATGCAACCTACAATGAACATGACAACAGATAAGTAGACTACTTGGAAATGTGATCATAACAATAATAAACAAGGCAAATGAATAGTCAAGTTAAAAAGGCATAATGTACCGTTTCAACGTTTAAAACTAAGAGGAGATATATGACTGTGGAAAGACATCTCCTAAACTTGTCGTCAGTGTAAGAGCAAGTGCTGATATATGCCAGATCAAGACGAGGCTTGTTCTCAATCGAGCAAGAGTTTCCCCAAAAATCGTAGAGGAGGATTCTCGTTAGAGTTGCAGAATCTATAACCAAAGATCCCCCCCATATTTCTAACATTGTCTTGTTCTAGTTTCACATACTTATACGTCAAGGTATTTAGACAAGGCAGTTTCACCCTGAAATTTGTCAGGTTGTCCCGGTCATGTCGTATTACTTGCAGATCCTTGAGAATATGACAACCTGATAAAAGCCTAACAAGAGAATCTTCATCTTTGTACACCACAGAATCAAGGCGAAGCGTTTTTAGGGATGGGAGGCAAGCCGGAGAAGGAACATCCACGAGAATCTTGTCGGAAATAGTAAGGGAAACAAGCGTATCGCATACGTAAAGGCTCTGAGGTAGCAAGCTGGTGGGCTCAGACAGCCAGCTGAGCTCAAACCATAGACGGTGTACCCTACGATTTACCGCATTTGCAATCAACTCTCCAGTCTCAACATCAACAGGACATGCTGGACCCAGTTTTATTTTCAAACTTTCCAATACAGGGGCCTTATGGAGTTTCAGTGACTCGTCAAGAAACCACCAAACGCTTTCTTTCTTTTTGTTTTTTTTGGTAAACATGTTAAAGATGCTTTCTTTGATTCCAAGGCGTTCTTCATAGTCAATATCCATGTATGAGAGTTTTGGTACCAACGTCCAAACAGACCGCCATCGTTTCGATAAAATCATGGTAGCCACTGCATCTTTTGTAGGGAGATGCAACAATATATTTATGAGCAAATCGTCAGATAATGCACTAATACTGTCTTCGGTTCTCTTCACGGATTGGGCACTGTCTTCGGTTCTCTTCACGGATTGGGCACTGTATAACACACTCAGTATCTGAGATGCGACATGCACAAAGCCTAATGTTATAAGCAAACGCCCTCCTAACATATTTTTCTCAATGAAGCTGCACCAATATGTTTTAGGGTTCAAAATTTATATTACTCTCGAGCCTTTTATATTTAAAGTTAAGTTTTCACTTTCCTTTATTTTCCGAGATTTTTTTCCATATTTGTTATAGTAGAGATTAATCGCTTAGTCCACACAATATAGACTTTGCTATATATCAACTCTCTACAACTCTCGCCTTTCATTTTAAAAGTTAAGATTCCATTTTGGTTTTCTTTTCCAGAAATTTTCCATCTATGTTATGAAATTTTCCATCTATGTTACTAATGGAAAATTTCAACTTCTCATCCATCAAACTTATTCATGCGTGTCGAGAAAGCATGTCAATATGCAGTGCCCTGCCAAGATTTCCAGAGGCTCAAGGCGAATTAAAAGATGGGGTCATTTTCTAACGGCAGTTCTAAACCATATTTTTTAAAACGTTTAATTAAAGTGTAAAACCAACAAAAAAAATACTAAAAAATTAAAAAGAAAAAAGATCTATGACAAAAAAATAAATTTTTTATAAATTTTTTGACCAAATTCTCATACACGGTTTATTTTGAATTAATTCTCTTTCTATAGATATGACTAATATTTGGGAATTGGAGCGCCAAAATTAATATATTATTTGGGGATCCGAGGCGAATGTCTTTTTGCTAACACTATAAGCACGACCTTATCAATATGCAGGCCTAAGTCCAAAAATGATATTTCTATATGTCACCGAGCGAAATTCCACCTCTAAGCATATCTAATCTATTATGATGTTTATGCCTGAGGTATCGAGATTTCATTAACAAGTATCCACATTTCTTTGCAGTTTCTTTATGCGTGCGTGAGCTAAGTATCAAGTATTTTTTCAATGCAGAACCTAGCTGGTGTAGTATTGCCAAGGAGTTTATGTACCAGCAAACCGCTCGTGACTTTGAAACTTGAAGGAGAGGAGATTCTTTTGGATGTTCCTCCAACGGTTTGTTCGTGTATCGTGATGGTATTGTCTTCAATCAGCTTAAACATTTGAAACTGTGTATATGAAGCAATTATCGGTCCAAGTTAATTGTTCAGTTGCTCAAAGATTCTTCTAAACTACGAGTCCTCAATCTTTACGTCGATCAATCATGTAAGTTTTCGTTGACTATTTACTTTTATTTCAGAGTTATTCAAGATTTTGGGAGTATGAATATGTAACATCTCGGTTTTAGGAAATATGTGGTGCATGCGAAATGATTTAAGAGAAATGATTTGACTACCTATATCACCAAAGTGCACTTATCTTTTCCGTCACACATTCAGAGAGAATTCTAGAGTTAAACGTGCTCGAGCTGAAGCAATTTAAGGATGGATGACTTACTGGAAAGTAGTTTCCAGTACCGTGAGGACAAAACACGGAGAAAGATTAAGTGGTGATTTGCAGGGTCAGTAAACAAGACTTTCGAGCTTTCCGGATTAACGCACCGACCGTCGGACAGGGTGGGCTCATGGGCCGAGAGTGGGCGTGGAGCACACTGGCAAAAGCGGTCGACGCGTTACAAAATGGAGCTATGTTCCTAAATGTTTGTTGAAGAGTCTTGAAAATTTCGAGATTTCTTGAGTTTTATCTTCAAAAGTTTAATTTTGTCTAAAAATGGTATGGCCCAACATGTAATAGAAGAACCTCTTTCGTTTTTTGATTTTCCAAAAAGATATCAAACGGTCTGTTTGATATCTTAAAGCATGATTATAGGTGGTAAATAAGAATAAATATAAAAAAAAATTAATATTATAAAATTTTTATATTTACCGAAACCATTTTTGGGTTTCTAAATATAGAATCTATATTATCCATGTTTAGTGGGTAAATATAAAAATTTTCTCTATCTCTCTTTTTTCTCTCTATATTCATCAATCCCAATACAATTAATATTATAAAATTCATATATTACTCTAATCATATTTACTACCTATAATTATGCTCAAGAAACATATAGTCACATTTGTGTAGTGTTTTGCATTTTCCGGAGGAAGTAAGTGAGCTGTTTTTTTTTTTTTCCCTCACGATGACTGTTGGTCATGAATTGTGAATTTGGTACAACACCCCATATTTTCCATGTTTAATTTAGCTTGGGTACGAAACATTTTTAACATGAAATTGATTCTTGGCTCTTATTGTTTCAGACCGGTAAGAGGAACAAGCATTTCTAACCTTTGGGTAGAGGTGTCAAACTGAACTAGCTGCTCGGTTCAATGAGCTAAAGTATTTTACGCTTCAGCTCAGCTCAACTTATTCGTTATACGAGCTTAAGAATATAAGTTCAAACTCAGATCAATCCCAATATAAAATTTTTCTCTATTTCTCTTTTTTCTCTCTATATTCATCAATCCCAATACAATTAATATTATAAAATTCATATATTACCCTAATCATATTTACTATCTATAATTATGCTCTTATGCAGCAAGAAACATATAGTCACATTTGTGTAGTGTTTTGCATTTTCCGGAGGAAGTAAGTGAGCTGTTCTTTTTTTTTTCCCTCACGATGACTGTTGGTCATGAATTGTGAATTTGGTACAACACCCCATATTTTCCATGTTTTAGCTTGGGTACGAAACATTTTTAACAAGAAATTGATTCTTGGCTCTTATTGTTTCAGACCGGTAAGAGGAACAAGCATTTCTGACCTTTGGGTAGAGGTGTCAAACTGAACTAGCTGCTCGGCTCAATGAGCTATAGTATTTTACGCTTCAGCTCGGCTCGACTTATTCGTTATACGAGCTTAAGAATATAAGTTCAAACTCATATCATCTAGATCGTGATCTAAATGAATTAACCCGCGAGAGCTTATACAAAACAAATGTAAGAATACAATAATTAAAAACTAAACTATTGTAAAAATCCAAAATTAACTTTAAATCACAAATATTTAAAAAAATATAAATAATAGTGTTATCGAATGCTAAATCAAAACCAATCAAATACCACACATGCTAAGATAATGAAAATTAACGTAGATAAGATAATTAACAAGTGAATAAAAATATAGTACCACTCTTGTCGGCTATAAAGCCAAATAACCAAATACCACACACGCTAAAACAATGACAATTAACTAGATAACTAACAAGAGACTGGACGTGTTTAGGAAGAAGACGACTTCGATATTTGTTTAATGGATTATTTCTATTTTTGCTTTAGTTAAAAAAGGAACGATAATATATATGTTGGTCAGTAAATTTAAAATATATTTCCAACGTGTATATATATTTAAATCATTTGTTCGTGAACTAGCTCACATCTCATTTGCGACGCATAACTCGTGAATTCACTAACTCGTCTATTTTAAATGAGCCTAAAAAATATACTTCGCGTGCGTAAAAATTCTAATTGAAGCTAGGATAACTCATGAGCAAATGACTCATTTGACATCCCTACTTGTGGGTAGAGTTGATGTGCGAGACTCTCATGGAGAGTTAAAGCAGGAAAGATTCAAAAGGCATAGGAAAGTTATTTATGTTGATAACAATTATGTAAATATGTGAATGAATAGTGACTGTTATGTTGATAAACTGTATAGTATCGGAATTCCAAAGTTATTTAAGGGTTCAGGCGATCATTGATCCACCGTTATGTGATATATGTAAATTCTTCCTTGAGTCTTTTTAAGATATATTTTTTGTTTGAAATGTTAATTTATGAACAGCAAGAAAAATAAAAGTTCAGTACTCTTTGGATATTTTTAGTATTTTAAAAACTTTTACCTTCTTCTGTTTCAAAATGTAATTTGTTTTGGCTAAAAATGCGCATATTAAAAAATTATTTTTTAAAAAAAGTATCATCTCATATATATATATAATAAAAATAATTTAACCAACGAAAAAAGTGTCTGCAAAATACTATTGGTCACACAATAGTCAGTAAAGTTAAAAAGTATCTAATATTATCAAAACAACTTATATTTTGAAACATAAAAAAATCTCCAAAACAACTTATATTTTGAAACGAAGAAAATAGTAAATAACTTTCGTTAATTTTGAAAAAAAACAATAATTAACCAAATGGATACTATTCATACTCTAAATAGTGTTTTTCTCCAAATTTCCCGTGAAAATTTGTAGATAATGTAAAGGGAAAATTCAATAAAAATATCCCAACTAAATTTTGATAAGTTTTTTAATATTCCAACTTCTTGAATGCCCAACTAAATACCCCAACTATTTTCTTTGACCAGTTATTGTCCGTCTACTCAGTTTATGAACTCGTGTTAACGGAACAGTAACGTTCGTTATATTTTTTATTTTATAATAATATAATTTTAAGCAAAAATAATAACAATTTTCAAAACAATTTTTTAAAATCGAAAAACCCCCAAAAAAATCTTTAAAATTGATTCAGTTCTGAATTTTGTTTAAAACAAATTATCTACTGGATAAATTAAATTTATTTTTGTTAAATCAAATCCTTAGAACAGAACTAAAATTCAGAACTGATAAATATTAAGGATTTTTGATAAATTAAATCCTTAAAACAGAAATGAAAAAAATTGATTTTTTTAAAAATAAAAAACTAGGCAAGTATCCGCACGTTACGCAGGATATGAACAATAAAAAGGTAGTATTCTAGGATTTTAAAATTGAGTTTTTACATTCAATAGAATACTCATTACTTAATTAAGTTAACGAACATCTAATTTTGATATATTATACATGTAACATTCCTTTAAATATAATTGAACAATCCAAACATATATTATTTTAAAGATTATTAGTGAACATTATAAAAAATGAATGTAGATTATACAAATGATAATAGACATATATTTATATAATTTTTCATAATTTTTCTTTATCGTTATCAACACATTGAAAAATATACCAGATAAATTTTGGGATTTGGACTGTTTTGTCAAAACCATACCTATCCCATTCCCAAGGATATGCCTAAAGTCGTTTTATCTTCTTCTCGATCAATTTCTGCTTCATATCAATCGTATTTTTTTCGCGATCTTATCGTAAATGTTAATCGCTCGTCGATATTTGTCGGTATGCTTATGAAATTGTTATAATAACATAAGGAATAGCAAGAAAACAATACAAATAAAAAATAAAACTACAATATATATATACCTTTGTTACGTATCTTGTCGATTTATTAGAATTTTTCAGGTTAAGATCTTCAAGCAAAACCTTAGGAATCTGCAAACTAGATCTTTGTAACCTAAAATGAGAACCTAAACCCTCATAAATTTACGTATATAAGATGTAATTTTTATTGTTTATAAGTAAGGATTTGATCCGTGGTGAGGCTCACGGTGAAGATGCGCTCCCCCTTGATTTGATGGAGAAATATGCATTTAATTTTGAATTGGGGGAGATAAATGCACCTAACTTTTGTCTCATGGAGATTTGTAAAGAGGTAAATTTTGGTCTCTATATATGCATATGTCATAGTTCTGGTGGGGAAATAGACAAATTTTCCTCATTTTGAAGACAACCAATTCTTTTTATTATTATTATACTTTATTTATTTTCCACTATCACGTTACCCTTTTTCTGAATATCCTCATTTATTATCATTAACTACCACAAATGTTTTTATACTTATATTTTTCATCTTTTTTTTTTGAAGAAAACATGTTAAATTAAGGGAAATTAGAACGGAAAATATATTTTAAGGAATACTAAACTCTTAAATGGGAACCTAAACCCTAGCATGGGAGTCTAAACTCTCACAACATGTTCGATATATATAGAATGGATGAGAAGAGTAGAGGAGCAGAGTTCCTAGAAAACAATAGGGTAGGAACTCTTTTTCTATGTATTAGGTTGATTGGAAATACTTGTGGGGGAGTATTCCACTGTTGTCTTCTTCTACGAATTGTTTCCTCCTAATTCTTGTGTTCTTTCCTCTTTCTTCCTTCTCTCCCATGAAGATCATTTCCTCTCTTTCTTAATTTTTTTTAGTGACAACTAGCTTCGTCTCTAGCTCAGCTAATAATACATTTTGTCTAGTCACATCGTCCATAGTTTTCGTAGGGTAGTTGGTGTTTTACTATGACGACATATCATTATAAAGCTAGTCTAGTCTGTCAGATACACCCCGACAAAAGACATACTTTAACTATCAAAACAATCTGATAGTGTGAGAAATTTCAACAAATTTGGCACAAATACTAATATTATGAAATATGGATTGTAGTATAAAATATGTTGTGTGTTATTTTTACCCAATAACAATATAAAAATAAATTCAAATACATGAGAAACTGAACTCAAAATACTAATTTAATGTTATTGTATTTAATTTAACTAATACAAATAAAAATAACACAAATATGTAATTTAAAATTATGCATAATAGAGCTTGATAGATACATAAAATTTTACTAAATATTTTAATTGCTATTTTATTCTATTGTGCATTTCATTTGTTTTTAATAATAATCTAAACCACTTAAAAAAGACTGCATCCTATGTAAGGAGTTTTCAAAATCTCTCTTCTGAAAATCGATCCTCATCACTTCTTTTTAAAAAATATTTTTGTATTATCTATTGTTATTTTTTTTGTGTTTTGAGACTCAATGATGGGAGTCCTCTTGCAACTTAGTCAGAATCATAAAACGCAAATTAAAAGTCAAATTTTCGTCTCGCAAACTCAATAAATGAAACTTTTAGGACTTAATATTATATGATTTCGCCTGAGAAATTTATTTCTTTCGGTTAAGATTTACAGAAAGAAAAACTTGCTTAGTTTAAATCTTTAAGTCTAATTGGTAAAACAAATTTTATAACTTTTCACTATTCACATGCGAGTTTCTGATCAAGTTACCGCCAACTTTTTGATGGTTGATTATGAAAACATCTCTTGATTTGGAAGAGATCCAAGTCATTGATTCGTCGTGGTCTTTTTTCTCTTTCAACAATAAATCTTCTCCACATTATATCATTTCATTTAGCAACCTGATCGGTGAGTTGCCCCTTGATATTTTTGTTCTGGTCTAGATGAGTTTAATGTTCAAATATAGAAAAGATTATTGTTGTCTTTTTTTAATGTGGAACGTTAGACCGCTTTGAGTATAAATGTTCCTGAATAGCATTACCAGTCTTTAATTGCAAATAATGGTTACGCAAACCAAAGACTTTTAAAATATTTGAGAAATTCTTTAAAATATATGAATTAGATTAATTCCATACTATCAAAATTCAAAACAAAATTCTAGTGTAAAATTTTTTTTTTCTCGTGTCAAATTCCATCACCATAAACTTAGTATCTAAGAGAGAGAACTACTTTTAGTAAGGGCTTAAATAAGAACTTATCTACCTCTTTTTTAAATAAATAAGGTAAATAAAAACACGTTGCTTTCGGCATCGTTTTTATTTGGAAATACAATAATCATTTGTAACATATTTATACAATGATTAGATAATTTAAAAAAAAAACTTGCTGATCATGAATGTAGAGCTGGAAATTCCCAAACGGCTCAACTTGCTGAGTGTATAAACTCTTCTTTTTCAAACATTGTATTACCGATGCGCCTAAATTACGTGACCTAACACAAGGTGTGTATTCACAAGTTTCCAAACCAAAATTTGGCTCATAATATGATCAAACGTAAGAATTGTTATTTTCTTGGGAGAATTCTTTTGTTTTTCCAACTCTATAACCTTTCTTCAAAAGAACACATTCCTTCTATAGCACAACTGAGAAATTACATAAAGAAGTATTGAGAGAACAAAAAAACTATATTGAATATTTTTCTCACACAAAAAAGTACCAAATCGCTATATCTAGTACACAACAAAATGAAACAAACTGCTTTGTCTAATGCTTCGTTAACTGATGTCGATTATTCAAACAAAAATCAAAGCCATCAAGCAATTCCACACGTTCATCAGAAAATGTAACATATACCTGTAATATCTAGACATGAAAACAGAAAAAGAAATCCAAAAGAATAAGGAGAAGAAGTTGTGAATCGTAGTTACTGAGGGAAGACAAATGATATACTGAGAAGATATACATCTTATGCATATGTATCTCTTTTCTCTTGGTGCACCACATAGAGGTTTTCTTTCTCTTTACGTTGTGCTTCAACATACTCTGATTAAGTAGACAACAATAAGTGAACATAGACAAAGATGACGCATTTTAACTCCTGTTAAAAAAAGGGAAAGGCTTAGCTAGAGAAATCTTAAAGACAGGAGCAATGCCTTAAACTTTCTAGACTTTGAATACTAGTGAAATATATGCCACATTAGCCAAATGGATACTATCTTACTCGTGCACAGAGCTCCATGGCTTTTAATTGAAAAGCAACATATGGAAGAACCTATTAGTATATAAATAACACAAACACATAAAAACGGAGACACAAAAACCAGACATGTATGCTTGACACATCACACTCGATGCTTTCTTCTTTGCAAAAAAAGAATGCTTTCCTCTTCTCCTGTTTCCTCTTCAATTTGTTTTCCTCTTCTCTAGATCCTTAATCCTATCTAGAAATTAAATAACTTTCAAGAAACAGGCAAAACCAAGAATATGTTTAGGAATAGAGAGAATCTTGATCTTTTACCTTGGCTTTATCGATTTTCTTGACAGCGACACAATCATCGGTCTTTTTATCGGTAGCGACATAACTATAACCGAATTGGCCATGTCCGAGCAATCTTCCGATCGTGTAATGGTTATCAAAATCTTTAGCATACCCAAAATCTACACGTTTACCGTACAGATTCGTTTCTCGTTGTCTCCTTCCGTTGTTATTATTGTTAACTTTCTCTCTGTTCCACGCATGTGGTGGCGTTTGCGGAGACGTTTTCTTAGCGCGTCGCGGAATATGTGCTGATAAAACAAAAAGAAATCTGATTAAATATAAGAGAAATTAGCATAAATAACCAATAAAAATTCTATAATTACAAAACTAACCAATTGTCCTAAATTTAATGGTTATGATTTTGCCACATAGGGTAATTTTAGTTAGTTACTTAATTATTAATTTTTTTTTGTTATTTCACAAATTAATCCTTAAATATAATATGTTAGCATAAGTGGAAAAAAAAAAAGCACTTACATGAGGAAGAGGATTTTTTTGGATTGAAGTACTTAACATCAACAACCGTATAACAAAATACGAAAAACCAGAAAAAAACAATTAAAATAAAACATACAAAACAAAGCAATCAATAACGAAACTTATATCTCGATCAATCAGCATAAAACTGCCATGAAACGTGTGAGTCGGAAAAAAAAAAACAGAAAAGTTTATCATGGTCTAAACCCTATAGATTTGATAAATCTATAATATATAAAAGATAATGAAAGTGGTTGATGAAAAAAGCTATAAAGATCAAAACAAAAAGTATAACATGGAGTAAAATCCTAAACTTGTTATATGAAAGTGGCTAACGAAATAGTTACAAAGATCAAAGAAAGAAAATAACATGAGTAAACCTAGACTTGTTATATATATAAAAGAATTATGGAGATAGTAGTTAGAGTTTCTCAATACTGATTACTGATGGGTGTCAAAATGGGTAACCCGACCCAACCCGATCTGAACCCACATGGGTTCAAAAATTTAGTGGGTGGGTTTGACTCGACCCAATAACATAAAACCCGATGGACTAATAGGTTATATGGGTACCCATATACAAATTAAATATCATGATAACCTACTTGATAAAAGCCATAGTATTATCGATAAGGGGCAATTACAAAATGCCACTTTTTGTGTGCACATTTGCAAGAATGCCACTTTAGGGTGTCCATTTACAAAAATGCCACTAATTATAGATTTATAAAGCCTATATCTTAAAATTATAAACCCTAAAAAATGTTTTGACACCTAAAACCCCTTAAACACTCAAAACTAAACCCTAATAGAACATAATTAACCCAAACATAAATAATATAAAGAAAAAATAATTTTGAAAAAGTGGCATTTGTGTAAAGATTTCAAAAATGTGGCATTTTTGTAAAATGGCACTTGAGAAGTGGCATTTTTTGAAATTTATCTAAATCCAACAAAAGTTTTCAACTTTCAAATAACAAACAAAAAATGTCATCTTAAGATAAATAAAAACCATAAAACTGTAAAACCAATAAAACCAAAACCATAAAACCATAGATTAATTTTAAAAAACACTTCAATCTTCGTTTGGTTCATCTGATTCCTCCTAGTCATCATCATCATCATCATCACTTTAATTGTTTACAAATAATAAAAAAGTATATGAGCAACTTAGATAATATTAATAGCTAGTATTAAAATCAATAAATATAAATGATAAAATTTACCTTTTTCATCAGTTGTATTATAAAACCCTAGCTTTTTAGCGGATACAAAAGAAACCCTAATTTTTTGGCAAGAAAAAACACAAATTTTTAACGTACTCTATATATATATATATATTAGTTTCTTTTTATTTTTATATGAAAAACTCGTGGGTTACCCACGACCCTAATGGGTTTACCCATTAAACCCGTAACCCTAATAGTGTAACCCACCAGAACCCATTTATTTATATGGGTAAAAAAACTTAACCCAAACCCGCTAAAACTATGGACAGATTTGGGTAACCCATGGGTATTTACCCATTTTGACACCCCTACTGAACATGGGCTACGGAAATTTCTAGGCCCAAACCCAACTTTTGGTCAAAAAATTCGATGGCATGAAATATAATTAGAAAGATTTTATTTAGGGTAACCCTGTAATCAACCACCTCGAAATCGCTTTCAGGCCGCCACGTAGAATTTTTTACTTCATATTTAAAAGAATAGATTGGGGTATTTAGTTGGTTAAGGATTTAAGGATTTTTAAATAAAACAATAATAATTAAAAATTATAGTTTCCGTTTTAAATAAATTTTTAAAAATTTATTTAAATAACAATAATATTTAAAAATTAAAAATATTATAGTAAATTAATATTTACATAAATTGTAACAATTTAATATCAGCACATGTAACTTGTAAAATAATTTTAATTAAAAATTGAATAAATTGTTAAAATTGTAACAACAGGCATATGTTGGGGTGGCAAAGGATTTGAATGCATCGACATATCTATTGGACACGACCAAGAATAGAAGTATAACCGACGGCGAATTGCGATTCTAGGGGTATGAGGGGCGATGGACAGGATGTTACGATGGAGGAGTTGGGGGAGAAGGAAAGACCACCGGGAGATCCTCCCGATGAGAGGGTGACATGGGCGCAGAAGGTTAGGGGAGTACATGGAGGAGGTATGCCGGTCCCTGAGGATGTGTTAGATGAAGAGTTTGTGTCGAAGAGATTGAGTTTGGAGTTTCCTGATGGAGTAGATGGCGAAGCAGTTATAACGATTGGTGATGAGGTGTTAGATGTGATGAAGGGTTTATGGAAGAGGTGCATGATTGTGAAGGTTCTGGGAAGGAATGTTTCGATAGCTATGATGCAACGAAAGCTTCGAGAGTTGTGGAGACCGAGTGGGGCGATGTATGTGTTAGATCTCCCTCGACAGTTCTTTTTGATTCGTTTTGAGTCCGATGATGAGTATATGAAGGCTCTAACGGGTGGTCCTTGGAAAGTATTTGGGAGTTACTTGATAGTCCAAGGATGGACACCGGAGTTCGATCCGATGAGAGATGAGATTAATACTACCCCAGTTTGGGTTCGGGTGTCAAACATCCATGTACACTTTTACCACCAAACAATATTGATGGGGATTGCGAAGGGTTTGGGCAAGCCAATTAGAGTGGATCTCACGACTTCGAATTTGGAGAGGGCACGTTTTGCCCGCATTTGTGTGGAGATTGACTTGAAGAAGCCTATAAAGGGATCGGTTATGGTTAATGGGTCGAGGTATTATGCCTCTTACGAAGGGCTTGCTAGTATATGTTCATTATGTGGTTTGTACGGACACTTAGTGCATGCATGTCCTAAGAGAGTTCAGGAGCGTGACGTTCATAGTCGTGAGGAGAATGCGATAGTCATGGTGACAAATAAGATGTCTGAGAGGAGTGTGCCGCGGAGAGAGGACAGGACGGCGGAGGAGGGTTTCACTCCGGTCAGATATGGAGGTAGGAGATCGGAGAATCTAAGGACAAGATCTGTGGCGGGGGGAGAGAGAGGAAAATGAAACATGAATAATATCCTGAGAGATTATAGGAGAAGAGATCTCCCGGATATTCCGCTAGCTAACAGTTTTGGACGTTTGGAAGAGGATCTGAAATCGCCGGAGATACAGGACTCGAATAAGAAAAATATTAATACGATAAGCCTTGGAAATCAAGGGTTGAGTGAACAACAAGCTTTGAAGGTGGTGTTTAGTGCACGTGGGGAGAGTCACGTGAGTGGGAGTAATCATAAAGGTACTAGGATGAAACTAATGGGCCATTCTCGTGGCAATGATAAGCCCAAGCCCATGGCGACAAAACAGACAAAGACATCTCGGGGCTTGGTGTTTGGTCCTTTGAAGGATGACTTATTACTCTCCTCGAGCGGGAAAAGAATGAGAGTTGAGGAAGAGGCTGTGGGCAGAGGAGGATGTAGTATGGGGACACTCAAGCTTGGACCGAAGGATATGAGGTCTGGGTTAAGCCCGGAAGCCAAGCGGGGGGATTTGGAAGAGAATATGGTGAAAGAATTGGCGGAGGTTGAGCCGATTCGGACAGAGGAGTCGGAGAAAACTCGAGTCGTATAACGAGTCTCCCCGGTGATTTCGAACGATCTTTTTAAAGTATTAATGAATTGCTTACTATGGAATTGCCGGGGGGCGAATAAACCCAATTTTAGGAGATCCATAAGATACATTTTGAAGAAATGGGAGACGGATATACTAGCGGTTTTCGAAACATATGCGGGAGGTGAGAAAGCAGCAAAGATATGTCATGGTTTGGGGTTTGAGAACTCGTTTAGAGTTGATGCAGTGGGGCAGAGTGGAGGTTTATGGTTGCTTTGGAGAGAAGGAATTGGTGATGTTGAGATTGTTGACTCTTCGGATCAATTCATTTATGCGAAGTTGAGGAGGGAGGCGGAAGTGTTGAATATTATTGTAGTCTATGCTGCTCCATCGGTTGCTAGGTGTAGTGGGTTATGGAGCAGGCTGAGGGACGTGGTGCAGTCTATTTCGGGCCCTTTGGTGATGGGAGGAGATTTTAACACGATTGTACGTTTAGATGAAAGAACTGGTGGAAGTGGAGGTTTGTCACCGGACTCTCTAGCTTTTGGGGAATGGATCAATGACCTCTCTCTAATTGATATGGGTTTCCGAGGCAACAAGTATACATGGAGAAGGGGGAAGAGAAATCAGCATTTTGTTGCTAAGCGTTTGGATCGAGTCGTTGTTGTGCTCAGACCCGTCTACAATGGCAAGAGGCTCGGGTAACACATCTACCTTTTTTAGCATCGGATCATAAGCCACTCTACGTGCAGTTGTCTCCGCATGTTGAGATGAATAAGAGTAGGAGACCGTTTCGTTTTGAAGCTGCTTGGATGGAGCATCCGGGTTTCAAAGAATTGTTGGGTATGTCGTGGAATAGCAATGTGAGTACTCCCGTAGCGCTGGAATCTTTTCGTGTGACCTTGCAAAAATGGAATAGAGAAGTGTTTGGAGATATACAAAGACGGAAGGATAAGCTGTTGAAGGAGATCACGGAAATTCAGAACTTAATTGAGCAGCAACATTCGGATGATCTACTTCAAAAAGAAGATGAGAAGTTGAAAAAATTGGATGTAGTGTTAGAACAAGAGGAGTTGGTGTGGTTTCAAAAGTCTAGAGAGAAATGGGTAGCTCAAGGGGACCGGAATACTAAATTTTTCCATCTCTCTACGGTTATACGAAGAAGACGAAACCGTATTGACATGTTGAAGGATGAAACAGGGGTTTGGGTTTCGGATACAAAGGAACTTGAAGGTTTGGCTGTGGAATATTTCCGACGTTTATACTCATTAGAGGATGTGGAACAACATGTTGAGGCGTTACCGAGGAGAGGCTTTGTGAGTCTAGTTTCGGAGGACCTTGTGACTCTTAACAAACCTTTTTCGGAGGAGGAGATTGTAGGGGCTGTGAAGAGTATGGGGAGCTTTAAAGCTCCGGGTCCCGACGGGTTTCAACCGGTCTTCTACCAGAAGAGTTGGGATATGGTTGGAGATTCAGTTTCACGCTTTGCCCTGGATTTTTTTCACTTCAGGGGAGTTACCTCAAGACACTAATGATGCCCTTGTTGTTCTTATAGCGAAGGTTTTGAAACCCGAGAAGATAACTCAGTTTCGTCCTATAAGTTTGTGTAATGTTTTGTTCAAAATTATTACTAAAACTATGGTGGGGAGGCTGAAGGGTACGATGACTAGACTTATTGGGCCGGCCCAGACAAGTTTTATTCCGGAGAGATTGGGTACGGACAATATTGTGATAGTCCAGGAAGTTGTTCACTCGATGCGTCGAAAGCAAGGGAAGAGAGGATGGATGTTACTTAAGCTGGATCTAGAGAAGGCGTATGATAGAATTCGCTGGGATTTTCTGGAGGATACTTTGTATGCTGCGGGTTTATCGAGCCAATGGGTTACATGGATTATGCAGTGCGTGACGGGTCCTTCAATGAGTATTCTCTGGAATGGTGAAAAGACTGAAGAGTTTAGACCATTACGGGGATTACGTCAAGGAGACCCTTTGTCTCCTTACCTATTTGTGCTATGTATGGAGAGGCTCTGTCACCTAATTGAAGAGGCGGTAGAGGGGAAGCTTTGGAAACCGATTAGTGTTGCGAGAGGAGGACCGAAATTATCACATCTCTGCTTCGCGGATGACTTGGTTTTGCTCGCGGAAGCATCGGTTTCTCAGATTCGGGTAATTAGAGGTGTGTTGGAAAGATTTTGCAGAGCTTTGGGGCAGAAGGTTAGTCTTGAGAAGTCTAAGATATTTTTTTCCAAGAATGTGGCTCGGGATTTGGGAGAAGAAATTAGTGCAGTGAGTGGTATTGCCTCGACATACGATTTGGGCAAATATTTGGGGATGCCAATTCTACATAAGAGGGTGAACAAGGATACGTTCGGAAATATTGTAGAGCGGGTTTCGTCAAGGTTAACGGGTTGGAAGAGTCGAACGCTTAGTTTTGCTGGACGTGTTACTCTCACAAAAGCAGTCCTATCTTCGATTCCTATCCACTCGATGAGCACTATCAAGTTACCAGCCTCTACGTTGGCTAAGCTGGATCGAGTTTCAAGGGATTTTTTGTGGGGTAGTACGGTGGAGAAGAGAAAACAACACTTGCTAGCTTGGGATAAAGTCTGCTTGCCGAAGAAGAAAGGAGGCTTAGGCATACGAAAATCAAGTGATATGAATAAAGCTCTGATTTTGAAGATTGGTTGGAGGCTGCTAAAGGATCGTAATAGCCTTTGGGCTCGGGTTCTATGCAGTAAGTACCGGTTGAATGATTTCCAAAGTTTCCCGTGGGGGGCAAATAAAGGTCACTGGTCGGGCACGTGGAAAGGAGTGGTGTTTGGGGTTCGAGAAGTAATTGCAAGAGGTTATGGATGGGCTCTTGGAGATGGGACAACAATACGGTTTTGGAAAGATAAGTGGTTATCGAATGTGATTCTTGGAGAGCAAGTTAGGGCCCCAATTCCGTTGGATCAACTTGATGTTAAAGTAGCGGACTTGTGGAGTGCGGGACAGGGCTGGGATATGAGTCGTATTGTCCCATATGTTACGGATACAAGGAGGTTAGAGTTGCTTGCTGTTGTGGTTGATATGGTGTCGGGAGCTACGGACTATCTTGCTTGGGGGGAAACGATCGACGGGGAGTTTACGGTTGCTTCTGCTTACGAGTTATTAACCCGTGTTGAGTTTCAAGGGCAGAACATGGAGCGGTTTTATGAGCAGATATGGAAAGTTACGGTGCCGGAGAGAGTGAAAACGTTTCTTTGGTTGATTTCTCATCAAGTAATAATGACTAACCATGAGAGAAAGCGGAGGCATTTTGGTGAGTCGGATATTTGTCAGGTTTGTAAAGGAGGGGTGGAAACTATTTTACATGTCCTCAGAGATTGCCCAGCGATGGAAGGGATTTGGTATCGGTTAGTGCCCGAGCAGAAGAGAGGTTTATTTTTTAAGCAACCTTTATTTGAGTGGATGTTCTCGAATCTAAGTGACCACTCGTGCAAAGATGGAGTTACGTGGGCTACTTTGTTTGCTTTGGGACTCTGGTGGGGGTGGAAATGGAGATGTGGAGATACTTTCGGGGAGACTAAACTATGTAGGGACAGGTTGGGTTTTCTTAAAAAGCTGGGAAAGGAGGTTATGTCGGCTGAAAAGAAGAGGCTATCTATGGTACGGAGAGTACAGCGAGTAGAGAGAATGGTTGCTTGGGTTAAACCGAGTGAGGGATGGTTCAAACTGAACACAGATGGATGGTATGGATAAGTTTAATCCTAAGCAATTGTAGTACTTTAGGTGTCAATCCAAACTCAAGGCTATTTTAATCACTAGGAATACAAATCATACAACTTAATCTAAGTGGATTCAAGGTTGTGGTTTTAGTGATAACAAGTGACAAGCAAAGCAATTAACACAAGTTTTAACTCAATTAAATAAAAGAGAACCCATGGTTTAAGGTAATTGATCCTAGGCAATTTGCTTCAAGTCAAGGTGTTTAAATTCAAACAATCTTAAATTTCTATAAGTCTAGAACACTAATGAAGATCAATCCTCTCCCGAGGTAGAAATCCTTATGCAATCATGAACTAAACATCAATTCCCATTGGTTTTGTTCACTCAAACACACATTAAGTTTAAGTCTATTAACTATCTAGCAATCCTAACATCAAATCCCTTTGGTTATTCAAGCTAGAGCTATACTAAGTTCAATCAAACCTTCAATGGACACTTTCGATGCTATTGAATATTTAAGGTCTAGATTAAAGTGATCAATTCCAATCTAGCATTAAGAACACTTAGTAAGCATAGAAATCTAAGAGTCTAACTATAAAACACCTTAACTCTTCAACTAATCACCCATGGATCATCCTACCCCATGGATTCAATATGAATCTACTCACTAATCATCTTGTTTACACTTAATCCCATGATGGATAGAAGCATAATCAAGAAGATAAAACAAGAACAAGATTGCAGAAAATCAAAGTAAAACAAACTGAAATTTCATAAACTTCTCAAGACAAGGATGAAGAACAATCTTCCAATTCTTCTTACACAAATCCAAAAACAAAGAAAGATTATCAAGAACAAGAAAAACCAAGAAAAAGAGAGAAAAAGGAAGAACAAAGAAAGAGCAAGATGATCTACAAATGAAGTCCCCCCAATAATTGAGTCTCTCCTCCTCTCCAAATGGCCAAAACACGTTTTGATCCAAATATAGTGGGAGTAGGTGGCTGATTTTTCTTGTCTTTGGGCAGTTTTAGTAAGTGGATCGATCGATCCATATGTGGATCGATCGATCCAGTTACTAAAGATATCGATCGATCGATCCAATGGCTTTTTGTGCTTGATCGAGCTGCAGATCCCGCGGAGTTTTTGAAGAAAACATGGATCGATCGATCCGATGGTGGATCGATCGTTCCAGTTACTAAAGATACCGATCGATCGATCCTCTTCGTGCTGGATCGAGCTGCAGATCCCGCGATCATTTTGAAGAATTTTAGCAAACGGATCGATCGATCCGAGGGTGGATCGATCGATCCAGTTGCTAAAAATCTTTATTTGCCTCTTTTGCTCGCCAGACAGACATGTCTTCACTAAATCTTCAATAACTTTCGCAATACAGCTCCAAATGAGTTGAAACCACTTCCATTGGAAAGATAACTCAATTTACTTTCTGCGCACAAAATTTCAGATTAATCCGATCAAGGTAAGACCTTCAACAGAGATGATCTTTCAGCCGCTTCGGACTTCTCCTGCATGTGTTTTGCCCATTTGATTAATTCTTCTAGCCACTTTGTCTTCAACTCACTCCAATGTCTCCAAAGTACCTAAAAAGGAACCAAAAATGCACAAAATGCAAAGAAATGTATTCTAGACTCTAAAATGATCCTAAATATGAAATGAGACTCAAAATGATGAAAAATATGCAAAAATGTAAGTCTAATGACTACAAAAGCTAAAGAAAATATATACTAAATATGCTAAAATATGAATGCATCAACTCCCCCGGACTTGCCTTTTGCTCGCCCTCGAGCAAACAAAGAGAACAAACCGGTGAAGAGGTTTGAAATGGAGAACTCAATTCCAAGAGATTGTTTTCCAAAGATCAAGTTGCCAATGCAAGATAATACATCTCAATGCTACAAATAAACCAATCTACTCAATCAAACTTCTCATTCTCATCGCAACTTCAATGTTTTGCCTCTAAATTCAATGTCAAGTGATCAAATGTATCTTATCTACCAACTCCTTATGTTCATTAAGATTCAAAACTGTGTAGTCTTGCAAATGAGAATTCGATCTAAACCAATCGGCGGCTTGGTAAGAGAATAAGTTCAATGTGAAGTGAAGTGGTGTTTTAAAACATTTTAGTGACTTCTCTCAACATATGGCACAAGTCAACACACAAAAGCAATGGAGAAGGGAAACAATTGATGCATACAAGATGTTTTCTTCCATTCTACCCACCCAATACTCTTTGTGTTTCACTCAAAGTCACTCTTGTTCTCCACACCAATTACTTCATTTTTCTTTCTTTAAATTCAAAAATTGAACCTAGAGAGATCTTCCTTTTACTTAGACAGCTACTCTTGCTTCACTTATCTTTACTCCCTTATACTCTTGCTTCACTTATTTTTTTTTAGGAGTTTCTTTACTTATATATTTAGCTTAAGAGTATTGTTTCCTTTTGTTTTCTCTCCCTAGATATCTGATTTTCTTTCTCTAAACCGTTTCGCTTTTACTTCTTTCCTTTTCATCTCTCCAACTTCTCACATAAGCTCACACCCTTACTCACCCTCACCAATTCCCAAAACCGTAATATAAAACAATGAGACTCCAAAATTCTTTCAACCCACCTAGACTAGCCAATGAGACTACTCATAATGGAACAAAAGAACTTGTCGTTTCCATCTCTAAAGATTTTATGCATGAGGTGTAAATAGAAAAAGGCCTCACTCAACAAATTAACGGTGGTTTCAAAGAAAAGCTAGGTGTAATCAAGGTGTGGTACCATCCTCATTCAAATCATGTACTTGAATCAGGATGACCATTCAAACCATTAGAGAGTGGTAAAAGGGATTAAAAATGGTTGAATGTGTATAAGTGAATCATGGTTAAGGTCTAAAACTCATAAGCAAGAGAATTAAAATTCAATTTATGGTCTAATAAGGTGGAGTTGGTTTCAATTCAAACAAGTAATCAACAAGACTTAGAGAATTCTAGAGCGAAGAGATCAAAGATATGGAGAAGCATGCTTTTCGCGGTTTATGAAGTCTAAAAGAGCATTATCGAGACATTCACAAAGAGAGCTATGTACTAAAATTTTCTACAAGGTATTCCAATCATTATTCTCCATATGAATGATGCAACTAAATGAAAAGAAAAATCTTTTTGTATTTTTCGAAATTTTTCAAATTTTTATGGTTTTTGAAGGTTTTATCATTTACAATGCAATGCATGAGACTCAAAGATAAAAAACAAAACAATTAAAAGATTCATTAGCAAATAATGTCCCTCCCCCGGACCTACTTCTCACCGTCTCGGTGAGAAAGTAAAATCAAAGAGAAAGACATTACGCAAGAGAATGTAAAATAAGTGAATAAAAATGGTATGTACAAAGGAAAAATGGTGGTACCTTGGCGAGAAAAAGAGAATGAGGATGGTGTGATGGCTTGTGGGAGAGTGCTTATAAGGCGTATGGACCCATTATTCATGCTTGTTTAGTGTCACTAGCTTGACAAAGGATAGACTTGGGAGGTCCCAAGAGGCGCGTTTAACGTCACTAGCTTGACGGTTGCATCATCTTATTCATGCTTTCCTTGCATGTTTCTTTCACTTCTAGTTGTTCCTTCTGAAATGACATATAACATGCAGACAAATCAAACAACAACTACTCATAGATGATATATAAAACACACACATATATATAGATATATACAAAGATAGACATGGGACTTCCTCCCAAGTGAGCTTGTTTTAAGTCTCTAGCTTGACTTCCTTTTCTTTTTGGACTAGGCTGGTGTAGGATCGTATAGTGGAACCGAGGTTCCTTCTTCCATAGGCATGGCTGCCATGTACAGCTTAACTCTTTGCCCATTGACCGTGAAATCTCCACCATCCTTGTTCCAAAGCACAATTGCTCCATATGGTTTTACTTCCTTGATTTTGAAAGGACCCGACCACCTTGATTTGAGTTTCCCGGGGAACAGTTTCAACCGAGAGTTAAAGAGCAGCACTTGATCACCAACATTGAACTCTCTCTTCAAGATCATCTTGTCATGAAAGGCTTTTGTCTTTTCTTTGTAAATCCTTGAGTTCTCAAAAGCATCAAGTCTAATTTCATCAAGCTCATGAAGTTGGAGAAATCGCTTCTCCTTGGCACTCTTGATGTCAAAATTAAGCAGCTTTACAGCCCACAATGCTTTGTACTCAAGCTCCACTGGTAAGTGACAAGCCTTCCCATAGACAAGATTAAAGGGAGTGGTGCCCAAAGGTGTCTTGTAAGCAGTCCTATAAGCCCATAGTGCATCATCAAGCTTTGTGGACCAATCCTTCCTTGTTGTTCCCACAGTCTTTTCCAAAATTGACTTGATCTCCCGGTTGGAAATCTCAACTTGACCACTTGTTTGGGGATGGTAAGGAGTTGCTACCTTGTGCTTGACACCATTTTTCTTGAGAAGATTCTCAAAGAGTTTGTTGATGAAGTGAGGTCCTCCATCACTTATCACAACTCTAGGAACTCCAAACCTTGGAAAGATGATACTCTTGAACATTTGTTGAACCACTTTAGCATCATTGGTTTGACTAGCTTTGGCTTCCACCCATTTCGAGACATAGTCTACAGCAACAAGGATGTATTTATTACCAAAGGATGATGGGAATGGTCCCATGAAGTCAATGCCCCACACATCAAACACTTCCACTTCTAGTATAGGATTTTGAGGCATTTCATTTCGCTTGGTGATGTTTCCTCTCCTTTGGCATGAGTCACACCTTGAGATAAAGTCTTGTGTGTCTTTGAACATATGAGGCCACCAAAATCCTGCTTGTAGTACCTTTGCAACAGTTTTGAAAGTAGCAAAGTGACCTCCATAAGTTGATCCATGACATTGTGTAAGGATCCCTTCTACCTCTTCTTTAGCTACTACTCTCCTATAGATTTGATCTTTGCTAAGAGTGTAAAGGTTCCGGTCATCCCAGTAGTATCTCTTCACGTCCTTGAAGAACTTCTTCCTTGCATACCCTACTAGGTTTAGCGGTTCCCTTCCACATGCTAAATAGTTCACCAAGTCAGCATACCATGGGCCTGTCTCATCGATCGTTTTCACTTCTTCAAGTATTCTACCGGTTTCACAAACCGTCATCACTGCACGAATGGCCTTGATTTGCTCGTCAGGAAGTCCTTCATCAATTGGAAACCCACACTCCACTCTTAATCTGGAAAGGTGATCAGCAACACCATTCTCAACTCCGGGCTTGTCTTTGATCTCAAGATCAAATTCTTGTAACAGTAAAATCCATCTCAATAGCCTCGGTTTGGCATCTTTCTTGGCTAGCAAGTGTCTCAATGCGGCATGGTCAGTGTAGACAATGACCTTCGACCCAACCAAGTAGCTTCGAAACTTCTCGATTGCAAACACAACGGCTAGAAGCTCCTTCTCAGTTGTTGCATAGTTTGCTTGTGCACTGTCAAGCGTTCTACTAGCATAGTAGATCACATGTGTCCTCTTTTCTTTCTTCTGTCCCAAAACAGCTCCCACAGCATAGTCACTAGCATCACACATGATCTCAAATGGTAAGTTCCAATCTGGTGGCTGAACAATTGGGGCACTAATTAGCTCATTCTTCAGCTTCTTGAAAGCTTGAAAGCATTCTTCATCAAATTCGAAGATGGTTTCTTTGCACAGTAACTTGGTCAATGGTCTTGCAATCTTTGAGAAGTCTTTGATGAATCTTCGATAGAATCCAGCATGGCCAAGAAAACTTCGAACTTCTTTCACTGTCCTTGGTGGTGTTAACCCTACCATCACATCAATCTTGGCCTGATCTACTTCAATGCCCTTTTCAGAAATCTTGTGTCCAAGCACAATCCCTTCTTTGACCATGAAATGACACTTCTCCCAGTTGAGTACAAGGTTGGTATCTTCACAGCGCTGTAAGACTCTGCACAAGTTGGACAAACAAGCAGAAAACGAAGATCCATAGACAGAGAAGTCATCCATAAAGACCTCCACAACATCCTCAATGAGATCAGAGAAAATCGACATCATTGCTCTTTGTAATGTCGCTGGTGCATTGCACAGTCCAAATGGAATTCTTCGATAAGCAAAGGTACCATAAGGACAAGTGAATGTCGTTTTCTCTTGATCATTGGGATGTATGGGAATTTGGAAGAATCCCGAGTATCCATCAAGAAAACAATAATAAGGATGGTTTGCTAGCCTCTCTAACATTTGATCGATGAATGGCAAAGGAAAATGATCCTTCCTAGAGGCGGAGTTAAGTTTCCGGTAATCAATACACATCCTATGTCCAGTTATAGTTCTAGTTGGTATCAACTCATTTCTCTCATTCCTAACAACAGTTATACCGCCTTTCTTTGGAACTACATGTACAGGAGACACCCAATTACTATCAGAGATGGGGTATATCACACCAGCATCTAAGAGCTTAAGAATCTCTTTCTTTACAACATCCTTCAGGTTGGGGTTCAACCTTCTTTGACGTTCTATTGAAGTCATTGATTCATTCTCAAGGTGTATCCTATGCATGCACAATGAAGACGATATTCCCTTTATATCATCTAGTGAGTATCCTATTGCTCTTCTAAACTTTTTCAATTCATTCAAAAGTTTAGATAATTCATTTTCTTCTAGCTCATTACTTACAATGACAGGGTATGTATCATGAGGACCAAGAAATGCATACCTGAGCCCCAAAGGGAGTGGTTTGAGATCAATTTTTGGAGCATTGAGTTCACTCCAATCTTCATCCCGAGACTCGGTTTTGACAGCAACTGAGGCGACATGGTGCATTGTTGTGGTAGTTCCAGGAACTTCTCCTCTTCAACTATCCCTTCGTGCGAATTCATCATTCTGACATACTCTGTGCTCACTCTATCTTCAACCAACTGAGATTCTCCATCAATAGTAAGAGCATGTTGTAGAGAGTCCTCTAATGCTGTCTCTTCCAAGAACTTTTCAGCCAATTCTTCATTCTCTTCAATGTAGAACACTTGACCTTGAATTGTGGGCTTCTTCATCATCTCCTTTACATCAAACTGAAGAGTGTTTCCTTCCCCAAAACGAAGATCAATCTTGCCATCTTTCACATTTACCATGGCTCCAACAGTGGCTAAGAATGGTCTTCCAAAAATCAGAGGGTCTTTGGGCTCTTCATCCATTTCCAAAACTACAAAATCGGTAGGAATCTCATAATTTCCAATTATGACAGGGAGATCTTCCAAGATACCAATAGGAAGTTTCACAGAGCGATCAGCCAATACCAAAGATATCCTACACTTTTTGTATTGTGTAAAACCGAGCTTCTTTGCAACAGATAGAGGCATAAGGCTGATACTTGCTCCCAAGTCACACAGACAATTCTCAAAGGTCAAGGGGCCTATTGCGCATGGTAAGGTGAAGCTCCCTGGGTCTTCTAGCTTTGTAGTCACGGTTAACCTTTGAATAATGGCACTACACTCGTGCGTAAGAACCATCATGCCCTCCATTTCCTTCTTTTTCTCAGCGACAACATCCTTCAAGAATTTGCTATATTGAGGAACTAGCATAAAGGCATCAAGGATTGGCATTGTGACCTGCACTTCACTCATTTGCTTCTCAAAGAGTGTTTTGTACTTCTCTAGCAGATGCTTCTTGAACCTCCCAGGAAAGGGTAACTTCGGCTCATACGGTGAAGGAGTAATCGGAATTGCGTTTGATGTAGTGGCAGCTTCATTCTTGTTCACAATTTTCTTCTCCTCTCCAACATTTTCATTTCCTTTAGCTGCAACAATCTTCTCTATGATCACTTGATTTGTTTTCTCATCCACAATGACCACATCCTCATTCACATTGATGGCCACCTCCCCACCTTGTTTCTCATCATCCTTGATGAGTACTCGTTGAGGTAATTCCCGTCCACTTCGAAGAGTTATAGAATGCAATGTCTCTTTTGGATTTTGCTCGGATTTTCCTGGAAGTGATCCCATTGGTCTTTGGGTTTGAGAAGTGAAGGAAGCAAACTGTTGCTCCAAGTTTTTGAGTTTGTGGTTGAGTTCATTGTAGCTTCCATCAATTTTGGAATTCATCGTTTTCAACTCATCTTTGATCTCCCGCTTTGTTGAGGCATTTGAGTCAAGTATCTGCTTGAACATTGATTCCACACTTGTGTCATGTGGTTGTTGTTGTGACGAACTTGGTTGTCCTTGAACAAACTGGTTACCTCTGTTGCTGAAACCTGGCGGATAAGTTGGTTTTGCGTGGTATCCCCCTTGTTGGTTGTTGAAGATGGGCTTTGGCTGGTAATTATTTTGGTATGGTGGTTTGTTGTTGAAGTTCCCTTGATCTCTTTGCTGGTAGTTCCCTTGATCGCGGGGTTAAAATTGAAAGTTTGAATCCTTCGTGTACCATGTACCATTGGCATTGATGTAGGAAACATCTTCTTGTCTTTCCATTCCTTCCACTTCATTTGGCATTGGAGTCATTCCGTGGCTTTGGTTACCAACATAGTTGACGTGTGCTTGTGTAGGTATTTCTTTGAGAAGAAGATCCATCTTTTCTTGTAGAGACCGCAATTCCTTTTTGGTGGAGGTATCTTCACTTGCACCACCTCTGTTATGTCGATCGTACTCATCATTGTAAATAGAGTCACTTTGAGCCATGTTCTCGACAAGCTCCCAAGCTTCATCTTCAATTCGTCCCAAGTAGTAACCATTACTAGCAGTGTCAAGTCGGCTTCGATAAGTAGGTAAGATTCCTCGGTAGAATGTGTTTAGGAGATTTGCCTTTGTGAAGCCATGGTGTGGACATTGTGTTTGGTACCCTTTGAATCTATCCCATGCTTCACCAAAGCTCTCAAGATTCATTTGTTGGAAGCTTGAGATGTCACTTCTTATCTTTGCAGTTCTTGCACTAGAGAAAAACTTGTTGAGGAAGGCTTCTTTGCACTCATTCCAAGTTGTAATTGAATCACTTGGTATATTCTTCTCCCAAGTGTGAGCTTTGCTTCCCAATGAGAATGGAAACAATCTGAGTTTGAATGCATCTTCGGAAACACCATTTGTCTTTGTTGTGCCACAATATTGGTCAAATTTGTGCAAGTGATCGATTGGATCCTCCAAAGCAAGACCATGGTATTTGTTGCCCTCTATCATGTTGATCAAGCTTGACTTGATCTCAAAGTTGTTGTTGCCCACAGCTGGGGCACGAATTCCCAATCTGCTCCCATTGATATGTGGCTTGTCATAAGTTCCAATGCCTCTTGGTTGACGATCTTGATGTTGTGGCATAAGGTTTGCAGCTCCTTGGCCAAGTTCGTCTGGATCAGCTCGGAGACGGACTCCTTGTATATTTTGTCTATTGTCGTCAACTCCATGGATACCTTCCGGTTGATCTTGATTTCGTTCCATCTCAAGCCCCAATCGATGCAAGTGTGCTTGCTTTTCGTTCTCTCTTCTCGTTCTTCCCAACGCTCTTTCGAAGCTTGTGATGTTGTCAACTCTTGGAACAAGGTTTGTTGGTCCTTTACTCCTCAAGTTCATACACCTATCATCCAAAGAGAGATGAAGATAGAGAATGAGTAACTTACTAAACGAAAATAAAACTTAGTCTCAAGTAATGACCAAATCCTAATGTCAAAATCAGCCTTGAGAATGGCAACGGCGCCAAACTTGGTATGGATAAGTTTAATCCTAAGCAATTGTAGTACTTTAGGTGTCAATCCAAACTCAAGGCTATTTTAATCACTAGGAATACAAATCATACAACTTAATCTAAGTGGATTCAAGGTTGTGGTTTTAGTGATAACAAGTGACAAGCAAAGCAATTAACACAAGTTTTAACTCAATTAAATAAAAGAGAACCCATGGTTTAAGGTAATTGATCCTAGGCAATTTGCTTCAAGTCAAGGTGTTTAAATTCAAACAATCTTAAATTTCTATAAGTCTAGAACACTAATGAAGATCAATCCTCTCCCGAGGTAGAAATCCTTATGCAATCATGAACTAAACATCAATTCCCATTGGTTTTGTTCACTCAAACACACATTAAGTTCAAGTCTATTAACTATCTAGCAATCCTAACATCAAATCCCTTTGGTTATTCAAGCTAGAGCTATACTAAGTTCAATCAAACCTTCAATGGACACTTTCGATGCTATTGAATATTTAAGGTCTAGATTAAAGTGATCAATTCCAATCTAGCATTAAGAACACTTAGTAAGCATAGAAATCTAAGAGTCTAACTATAAAACACCTTAACTCTTCAACTAATCACCCATGGATCATCCTACCCCATGGATTCAATATGAATCTACTCACTAATCATCTTGTTTACACTTAATCCCATGATGGATAGAAGCATAATCAAGAAGATAAAACAAGAACAAGATTGCAGAAAATCAAAGTAAAACAAACTGAAATTTCATAAACTTCTCAAGACAAGGATGAAGAACAATCTTCCAATTCTTCTTACACAAATCCAAAAACAAAGAAAGATTATCAAGAACAAGAAAAACCAAGAAAAAGAGAGAAAAAGGAAGAACAAAGAAAGAGCAAGATGATCTACAAATGAAGTCCCCCCAATAATTGAGTCTCTCCTCCTCTCCAAATGGCCAAAACACGTTTTGATCCAAATATAGTGGGAGTAGGTGGCTGATTTTTCTTGTCTTTGGGCAGTTTTAGTAAGTGGATCGATCGATCCATATGTGGATCGATCGATCCAGTTACTAAAGATATCGATCGATCGATCCAATGGCTTTTTGTGCTTGATCGAGCTGCAGATCCCGCGGAGTTTTTGAAGAAAACATGGATCGATCGATCCGATGGTGGATCGATCGTTCCAGTTACTAAAGATACCGATCGATCGATCCTCTTCGTGCTGGATCGAGCTGCAGATCCCGCGATCATTTTGAAGAATTTTAGCAAACGGATCGATCGATCCGAGGGTGGATCGATCGATCCAGTTGCTAAAAATCTTTATTTGCTTCTTTTGCTCGCCAGACAGACATGTCTTCACTAAATTTTCAATAACTTTCGCAATACAGCTCCAAATGAGTTGAAACCACTTCCATTGGAAAGATAACTCAATTTACTTTCTGCTCACAAAATTTCAGATTACTCCGATCAAGGTAAGACCTTCAACAGAGATGATCTTTCAGCCGCTTCGGACTTCTCCTGCATGTGTTTTGCCCATTTGATCAATTTTTCTAGCCACTTTGTCTCCAACTCACTCCAATGTCTCCAAAGTACCTAAAAAGGAACCAAAAATGCACAAAATGCAAAGAAATGTATTCTAGACTCTAAAATGATCCTAAATATGAAATGAGACTCAAAATGATGAAAAATATGCAAAAATGTAAGTCTAATGACTACAAAAGCTAAAGAAAATATATACTAAATATGCTAAAATATGAATGCATCAATGGAGCTTCGAGAGGCAACCCGGGGTTCGCTGCGGCGGGGGGAGTGTTGAGGAATGAGAGAGGAGAATGGTGCGGGGGTTTTGTTCTGAATATCGGGCGTTGTTCGGCGCCATTAGCAGAGCTGTGGGGAGTGTACTATGGTCTTTATATTGTTTGGGAGAAGAGAGTGGAGTGTTTGGAATTGGAAGTGGATTCGGAGATTGTGGTGAAGTTTTTAACGACAGGGATTGGTGAGGCGCACCCTCTGTCTTTCCTGGTACGTCTGTGCCATGGCTTTCTATCAAAGGACTGGACAGTCCGAGTTTCTCATGTGTATAGGGAGGCTAATCGTCTGGATTAGCGAACTATGCGTTCTCTTTGCCTTTAGGTTTTGGTGCTTTTAATTCGGTTCCTGATGTTGTAGCAGTCCTCTTTGACGAGGATGTGGCTGGTCTGCCTATGGCAAGATCTGTTGTAGTATAATTTTGAAGTTTTAATAATAATATCGGGAGGTTTTCCCCCGGTTCCATACCAAAAAAAAAAAAAGGATTTGAATGCTATCGTTATTGCATTTCGGGGAACTCAAGGAAACATGTAAATTTTTTTTTTTTTTTGGGGTCAAAATTGGGTCGAAGACTTGTTATGGAAACAGCTTGATCTAAATTACCCTGATATGCCAGATGCAATGGTACGCTTTGATAGCAAGTCTTTTATGAAATTGTAATAGATGTCTACATTGGCATGGTCCTGTTGGAAGTATGGTCAATTGAATAAGTCTTGCTGTTTGAATTAGTCTTTATTCTATCTTGTTTCTTAGTCAAATAGGTCCTGATCTTTAGGAAGATTGGTGAGCAACGATTCCCGTTTCTTTAGCTTTTTCTCTGTTATTAATGTAAGGCTATATATAGCCATTACTTTCCATTGAATGAAGTATCTTTTTCAGCTCATCTCTTTATATCAAAGTAACATTTTACAGGTTCACCATGGATTTTATAGCGCCTACCACAATACAACTGTACGACCTGCGGTTTTTGGTGCTATAAAACAGGCAAAAAATCCAATGGGGCGAACATCAACATCATGGTGACTGGCCATTCAATGGGAGAGCCATGGCTTCCTTTTGTGGACCAGACCTAGTTGTAATCATCCTTGACTTGAACTAATATTTTGATATCTTATGAGTATGTCAAATTATCAACTGACTTCAGTGAGATGTAAATTGCAGGTAAATGAAGGAGAAGAAAACGTGCAGGTTATAACATTTGGGCAACCTCGTGTTGGGAATGCAGCTTTTGCATCTTATTACAGTTTGCTTGAGCCTAACACCTTCCGTATCACGCATGACCGTGACATAGTTCCTAATCTGCCTCCATATTATTATCTTTTCCCTCAGAAAACATACCACCATTTCCCAACAGAGGTAACATTGTCTTTTACAATTTTTATTTATTTTTCGCAGCGTCCTCCGAAGCACTTGATGTTCATCGGAGTAACTATTTTGAGATTTTTTATGCAACATTTGATCATGGTGTTTCTCGGGTTGCAGGTGGGTGAAAGAATTCAGTTATTCGAATCTTGTCATTGAAGGTATGGAGAAGGTTTGTGACAACACTGGCGAAGATCCTACATGCAGCAGGTAAACTAACTCTCTTTCGGGTAAATACACCTTAAAGTTTCATGTTTTCACTTAGGGACCAAACAAATTTTACATGAATCCAGTATAATTCTTGGTTCTTGTTGTTTCCGATCAGTGAAGGGAATTACCATTTCTGACCATTTAAGGTACTTTGGGGTGGAGTTAAAGGGTTAGACTTGGAGACCATGCAGCATAGTGATGAGCCATGAGATGGAGAGTTATAGCAGGAAAGATTCAAAAGGTAATGTATTCCTGTCGAGGCGGGCAATTCCTTCCACCGAGGTAATTGAAACGGAAACTCTATCCAGAACCGGATTCTATAGTCTATATATAGGAGTCGGTTGATTTGGGTCTTTAACAAGAACACTAGCTTGAAAGGGAGGTTTGGGAGATTCAATATGTAGAGAAAGAAGAATGCTTCTTTGATTCTGTGTGGTCGTGAAAGAATATGTACAGATTATAATCAAGACGTTGTGAATGAGTCTTAGGTTGATCATACCTTTATGATATTAAATCCATGGTCGCAAACATATGGGATTCAACTATGTATATATCTGATCCGCATCTTTTAGAGAACATTGCGAGAGAGGACTGTCAAACCCACCCAAAAGGTTCAAGATACGTTGGAATGGTCAACGGTTAGAGGTCGTGGAAAGCGAGGCCGAAACCGAGGAGGTAAAGGTGGCTAATATCCATCTTATCACACCATAGGTTTCATATTTGAGACTTTCTCTACCAATTTCTCATATGTTTGTTTCAAATGTATGTATTCTCAATTGTAAGCCTCGGTTCAACAATTGTAAACTTGTTACCTTTAAATTTAATGCATCAAAATATTTCAAAAAAAAAAAAAAACAACTATGTATATATCTGAACAAATGATGACTGATATATTTGGTAAATTATAAAAACAAACTCAAAACAGATTACGTGGGCCAATTATAAAAATCCAACAAAATACTTCCAAACACAGTTACAATAAAATCCAAAAAGATACCAATAGAATCGTGATGGGTCACTGTAAATTCATCAAAATCCAACAAAATACCTCTAAATACAATTACAATAAAATACATTAAAAACACTAATTCAATAACACCTCCTTTTTTTTTTAACATCTTTATTAACAAAAGTGACAAGGTTTGAAAAACCAATATTACAGAGAGCCACAGAAGCTCTCAATCAAATACAAGAAAAAACAGTAAACAAACGTCGTAACACCAGGCATCATCATAACCTAATGATAAGGATACAAAGAATAATGCCCACACGACTCACTGACTAACCGATCATGTAACCACGAAGGGCCACCGAGCGCAATATACGATTGAAATCGTCCATCTCGTAAAACACTTATCGCAATGTCTCTTACAATTGCATTTGAGGCAAAACATTCTTTCTCAAAGTTTACCATTTGGAAACCTTGGCATAGACATTGTATTTTGTATAAAAGGAACCGATACCTTGGCCAATGTTGAGGATTTGTGACCGCATCGAGAGCATTTGAGCCTTCCATAGCGATGACGACATTGTTAAAACGTAAGTCATGTAGACTCTCTAAAGACCATACAATGCATTGTAATTCCGCCTCTAGTCTGTTTCCCGTTGGGGTGATTGAGTGCCTTGCATGATTTAGAGGTTGGCCATTGTGATCCCTTAGTAACCACGCAAGCCCGGCTTGTAAGCTTGAATTTCTCCAATTTGCATGTATGTTACATTTTGTTAACCCAAGTGATGGTGGTTGCCAACAAGAACGATCCATTTGTTGTTGTCTGAAATTATCCTCCTTCACTTTGTTTGCCAAATTGATTGAAAGCCAATGCTTTGCCTCGCTCAAAATTCGCTCCACCAAAATCTCCAAAGCCACTTGTGTATGAGCATATAGAATTGAATTTCTATTCTTCCAAATATTCCATAAAAACCACGGTATAGCCTCTCGACTCTCCACCTCCACGCTTTGATTTTCCATTAAGTTCAGCACATGTGTTAAGTTTTCTTCCACAGTAGACGTACATCCCGTTTGTCTTAGAGGAATTTTTCCTAAATGCCATATTCGCCGGGCCGTGCAACACTCAAAGAGTATATGAGAGATTGTCTTGGCACCATTGTTGCACAACTTGCATTGTTCATTTACCAAAATCCCTCGTGTCAACAATCGTGCTGCAACTGCTAAAGCTCCTGAAACTGCTCTCCAGAGGAAGGCTCGTATTTTTGGCGAAGTGTTGAGCTTCCATATTCGCCTTTTTATGTGTAATTGGTTTTGAACCTCCAAATTGATTGGTTGCTGTTGTAAAATTGTTGTTTGCTCAATCAGCCAACCTCCACTCTTGACTGTGTAAGCACCATTGTCCGAGTATGCCCATATGAAACGATCTTCTAACGGAGTGATCGGTAAACTCATAATATGCCTTGCTTCCCAAGGCAGAAACAAAGACCAAACTAGTTCCAAATTCCAAGATTGTTGAGGCGTAAATAGGTCTGAAACCATCATGTTACTATCAACCAAATGAGGGCACAAAGTTGGAGCTTGAGGTTGATCTCCCATTAACCATTTTTCCCCACCCCAAACTTTAGTAGAAAGACCATTTCCTATAGATTTGATCAGTCCTTGTTGCAGTAGTTCCTTACCAAAAAGAATACTTCGCCAAGCATAGGATGGTCTAATCCCCTTTCCACAATTGAGAAAATGTGAGTTTGCAAAATACCGACCTTTGAATATCTTTGACAATAAGGAATCCGGTTCATTCAATAACTTCCACGCTTGTTTCGCTAGCAAAGCTTGATTGAAATTGCCAATATCCTTAAACCCAAAACCTCCATTATCCTTTGAGAGACACATATCTTTCCAAGCAACCCAATGAATCGTACGTTTCCCCTCGCATGAATTCCACCAAAATGTGGACATCGCACTTGTTATTTTTTGACATTGATGTTTAGTAAGCCGAAAACAAGACATTGCATACACCGGGAGAGCCAAAGCAATAGACTTAAGTAGTACCTCCTTTCCTCCAAGGGAAAGCGTTTTGGCAAACCACCCACTAAGTCTTTTGCTAAGCTTCTCGGTAATGAAAGCAAGCAATGTCCGTTTTGAACCACTAAAGCATTCCGGAAGGCCTAAGTAGAAACCCTTTCCTCCTTCATTCACAATTCCAAGCCGCAGTGCCAAAATCCGACGCATGAAAGGGTCAATATCACGTCCAAAAGTAATTGCCGATTTGGTGAAATTGATCTCTTGACCTGAAGCATCACAATACAGCTCCAACACCTTAAGAATTCAGAGCACTCCGATAATGTTGCTTTGCACAAGAACAAACTGTCATCAGCAAAGAATAGGTGTTGTATTGTAGGACACGTCGGTGCTAACCTCAGACCCGTGATACGTCTCTCGCCCTCTGCTTTGTGCATGATATGAGTTAATGCTTCAGCACAGAGAATGAAAATAAACGGTGACAAAGAATCTCCCTGTCGTATTCCTCGTGTAGGAGTTATATGACCATATTCTTCTCCATTGAGCATAACCGTATATGTAACTGATCTAATACAAAACATGATCCACTTAATTCACTTCCCATTGAATCCCATCTTCGTGAACAGAACCTCCAGGAAATTCCATTCTACACGATCATAAGCCTTTGACATATCCGTTTTTATTGCCAAAAATTCTCCTCTGCATTTAGCGTTTGTTCGTAAACCATGTGTCAACTCATGAGCAAGCAACAGATTATCCGATATAAGACGACCACCCACAAAAGCTCCTTGATTTTGAGAAATGATGAACGGTAAGATCTTCTTAAGCCTTGTGCAAAGAATTTTTGCAACAATTTTGTAAGATGAAGAACACAAGCTAATTGGCCTCAAATCCGACATATTGTTTGGATTTGTCTTCTTCGGAATTAAACACAACTGAGTAAAGTTCCATTCCACCGGAAACATATCCTTCTCAAAGAATTCTTTCACCTCTTTTATCACCGATGGAGCTATTAAGGACCAACATTGTTGGAAAAAGATTCCCGTCATACCATCCGCTCCCGGTGCACTGTCTCCTTTGATAGCTTTGACCGCTCGTTTGATCTCTGAATCCGTTACTTGCTTAATCAGCTCATTGTTCATTCTGTTCGTAACCTTAGCTTCGAACCCGTTAAGTAGCTCTGTCGTCTCCCCCCGAACCGTTGATGTGAATAGTCTTTCAAAGTATGCGACTGCGATTCCTCCTTTAACATCTTCTTGAAATTGTTCAACGCCATGGATATCCATTAAACAGGAAATTTTATTTCTTAGACTCTAATTTTTTGTGTGAAATTGTTTTTCTCACATATTTAAAGGCCAAATTTTGCGGAAAGTTTTTTTCACAGCATATTTTGTCACATGTTTCACATGTGATTCTAATTTTTTGTGTGAAATTGTTTTTTTCACATGTGATATTGTTTTTCTCACATGTTTAAAGGCCATATTTTCGTACATAGCATTCGAAAACATTGGACCGGTCATGTGCATACACGTCTGAATGCCTGATGATGATTCGAAGAGTAAAAGAATGCTATAACAACAATCAAACATAAATAATATTTTTTTCTCCTTGTTGATTTTCTATGTTTTTTTTTAATTATAAAAAGTGAGATTTTCAATAATGGTATTGGTTTCCGAGTGTGCAGTTAATGGGAAGCTCAAAGGTTTGTTTTTTTTGTTGCTTACGACTCTTGGGTATCAATCACTCATAATTATTGTTTGCTTGCATCTTTGAGGCTCATAGAAATAATCAATCGCCAGATTGCTTGAGAATCATCGAAAGTCTCAGACGGTAACTTTTGGTTGTTTTAGCAACCTATATAAAAGTGTTGTGGACTTGGGCATATAAAGTTAAGTCCACTGGCCTTGCCTTGGGAAGGCTTAGATCCTTAGGATGTACTGATGTTAATAAGCTCGGGGAAAAGTTTGTCGGTATTGGTTTCAAGGAGGTATCTCATTACATTCTCCATGTTATGTTATTGATATTATATATGTAGGACCAAAATATGGACCACTTTGTGACCTTTTGTGAGAAAAACTGCGATAATAGAACCGTTAAGGGAAGTGACAGAAAGCCGGAGGCGAGACGAATATGTTTCTTTAACCCTTTGAATCTCCTGCAGTGTCACGAGTTTGATAGAATCTAGGATCCCAAGATACAACCACTGACAATCGTATTCGGCGAGACTCGAACTACGATTCTATCGAACTATTTATACGATACTCTCGAATAAGAGACTTACAGTAAATAAAAAAGAAGATTGTTTACGTTTTTTGTTCTGATATTGATATCAGAGCAGTTTTCAATGAGAGAGAACTGCTAGTATTTATAGCGAGAGGAAGGAGTTGAGGATTTCGGGAGCGTGCCCGAAAATCCGAAAAGCAAAGCGGAAAGCGAAGAGTGCCCAAAAATCCGGAAAGCGAAGCGTGACCAAAAATCTGGAAAAGGTAACGTGCCCGAAAATCTGGAGAGCGTGTCGGGTGTCGGTAAGGGACACGTGCCCGAAAATCTAGAGAGCATCTTTGACTATTAAGTCAGTTTTATTAAAAAAAATAAAACTGATTAAAATCTTATCCTAAAACCAATTCGCCTAAAAACGCATCGTTTTATCTTTGGCGGAAATGCTCCAAAAAGATAGAAGTCGGCTTGGCGAGGCATTCCCAAGAGCCCACAGCCCACGCTCCGCTCGGCTCGGCGCACGTGTGGTTTTCCTTTTTCTCCTCCATGGTGCATTGTGTGTTCTTGTTGTTTTGAACACTACACATGCATGCTTTTATATATACAACATCAAAATGTTTCCAGCTTTGGATGTGAGATATTTTAAGTGTGCATTTATTAAATGAGTTTTAAGATTTTCTCACTTTTAGAGCCCAAAACGCACTCATTTCTCATTCAACATTTATAACCCATTTAAACCAAACCAATTGCCAAACATACATGGGCAATCGATTTAAAAATGATTCCAACAATCCCCCACATGAATAGAAATAACTCTAAACATATGAAGACTCAGCAAATTCGACAAACTATACTTGGCTTGACTAGACTAGACAAACTTGACTAGACTAGACACCACACTGAATAAACTAGACTATACAGACTTTCGAGAGTATATGAAAATGTAACTATATCTGATAGGTAGCATATTTCAGCTTTGAACCAATCATTTTTAATATCTGTCGGGTTTACTTGGCCAGGAGGTGAACATGATGTCTTGAACCACGCGGACTTTAATGTAAACTGAGACAACAGTTACCGCATAGCAACATTTTCTCGTAGAGATCAGTTCTCTATTGTGTTCATTTTGGCCTTGAACTATTCATGGTTATTTATGAGTGAACTTAGAGAATATAGCCTCACTTTGATTCTCCTAAAAACGGCCCCATTTCACACTCACTATGTGATCTGCCATTAATTTTGTTTTCAAAAGTATCTTATATTACTCCACTAATATCTCAAAGTTATGGAATCATTAAAAGTCAATGCTTAACCTTATTTCTCACATGTAACACTATATATCATCCTAGGAACTAGGTACAGACTAAGCCTTACAGTGCTCAGTTCTGAATTAGCTTGATTTCGTTATCCCTTTTGAACCTATATCTTGGGATCTCCAGTCAAGTAGGTGGGGTGTCCATCAAGCGTCATCTTTAATTATAGGTTTTTTAAACCCATTCCTCTTGATTTAACAATTTGATCTCTCGGCAAACTTTGGTGAACAGATCAGCTAAGTTCTCTGCCGATTTTATATAATCTATCGTAATTACACCAATTGAGATCAATTGTCTACTGGTCTTATGTCGCCTTCTAATATGACAAGATTTGTCATTATATAGATTACTCAGTGCCCGTGAAATAGTGACTGACTATCACAATTTACACGTACGGCTGGCACTGGTTTTTCCCACATCGGGATATCTTCCAAAGTTTCGAAGTCACTCTGCTTCCTCTGCCGCTTTGTCTAATGCTATGAAGATCTGCCAAGAGAGTCTGTTTGGAAGATTTCCAGGATACTGTTGAACCCGCCAGAGTAAAGACATAACCGCTTGTTGATTTCGAGTTTCTCGAGTCCAAAATCCAATTCGCATCGCTATATCCTTCTAATACTGCTGGTTCTTTTCCATAGTGCAGCCCATTATTCTTGGTCTATCTAAGATAATTTAACACCCTTGCTATGGCCTTCCAATGAGTATGACCTGGATTACTCGTATAATGATGTAGCACGTTTACGAAGTGTGCCAAATCTGCTCTTGTACAATTTGTTATGTACATTAGACTTCCAATCACTCTTGCATATTCTACCTGTGACACTAGTTCACCTAAAAGTGAATTTGAGGGTCAACAAGGGTTTTTGCAGTTCCAATTGAGTAGTTCTTAAACAGCTCAAGTACTTTTTCAGCATAATGATCTTGAGTTAGTGTAATTCCTTCGGAAGTTTTTATAATTCTAATTCCGAGAATTACATTCGCTAACCCCATATCTTTCATGTCAAATTTTTCTTTGAGCATGCCTTTAGTTTTATTGATAATGTCTTTATCACTACCAATGATGAGCATACCATCTACATATAGACACAACAAAATGTACCCTTTTGGAGTAGTTTGCAATATAAGCATTTATCGCATTCATTTATGCTGAAACCATCTGACATCATTACGTTGTCAAATTTTTCATGCCACTGTTTAGGAGCTTGCTTAAGTCCATATAGTGATTTTACTAATCTATACACTTTGTGTTTTTGTCCTTGGATAACAAAACCTTCTGGTTGTTTCATGTAAATTTCCTCTTCTAAAACACCATTTAGAAAGGCAGTTTTCTTGTCCATTTGATGAATTTCAAGACCTCGCAGTGCAGTAATACCTATGAGTATTCTGATGGAAGTTATTCTCATAACTGGAGAATAGGTATCAAAGAAATCCAAGCCTTCTAGTTGCCTAAATCCCTATACCACAAGCCTAGCCTTGTATTTTTCTATTTCTCCATCAGTTTTCAGTTTAGTTCTGAAAATCCATCTATTCCCAAGAGCTTTACAACCTTGCAGTAGATCAACTATCTTGTATGTATTATTCTGTAAGATGGAATCCATCTCACTATTGACGGCTTCTTTCCAAGAAGGCGCGTCTGGTATGGACATTGCTTCCTGAAATGTCCTTGGCTCGTTTTCTACTAGAAAAACTACCAGAAAATCAGAACCAAATGTCTTCTCTTTACGAGATCTTTTACTTTGTCTAGGTTCTTCTACTTCTTTTTCTTTGTTATTTATAGTAGTGCCAGAACTATTTGCCTCGTCTGGAGGTACAAGCATCTCATTCTTCACAAGTTCGTTTGTTACTTCCCCTATCCTTACATGGAAACACATTTTCAAAGAATGAAACATTACTTGACTCCATTATAGTGTTTACATATATGTTTGGTATATCTGATTTATATACTAGAAACCGATATGTACTACTATTATGCGCATATCCGATGAAAATACAATCTACCATCTTAGGTCCTATTGTGACCTTTTTCGGAGGTGGAACTGCAACTTTTGCAAGGCACCCCCATAGTTTCAGGTATTTGTACGAAGGTACATTACCTTTTCAAAGTTCATATGGAGTTTTTCCAGTAACTTTATGTGGTATTTTGTTAAGGATATAATTTGTGGTAAGCAGCGCTTCCCCCCCCCCCCCCCACGTTCTGGGCTAACCTAGATTCCTGTAACATTGCATTCATCATTTCTTTAAGAGTTCGATTTTTTGTTCCGTAACTCCATTGGATTCTGGTGAGTAAGGACCAGTTGTTTGATGAATGATACTGTATTGTCTGCAGAATACATCAAACGGTTCATTATATTCTCCTCCTCTATCACTTCTTACCATTTTAATAGTTTTACCAAGTTGATTTTTGACTTCTAACTTATATTCTTTGAATTTCTCCAAAGCTTCATCTTTACTGCGTAGTAAATATACATAGCATAATCTAGTGCAATCATCGATGAAGGTTACGAAATATTTCTTCCCGCCTCTAGTTTGAACAAACTTTAAATCACATAAATCTGTATGAATTAATCATAGAGGTTCAATTGTTCTTTCAACGTTTGGTGATGGCGTTTTAGTGAGTTTGGCTTGCACAAACCTCACATTTATCTTTCCTTATTTTCTGTTTTGGAATTAAGTTGATGTTCATCAATCTACTCATAGACTTGAAGTTAACATGTCCTAAACGTTCGTGCCATAAATTAAGAGACTCCGTAACATAAGCAACAGGTTTCTTATAGATTTTCTGCTTCGAGGTGGAAGCCTCGGTTACATCATTGTTACCAACATCATTGTTATGAATCACAGCCTTAACAGACATCTTAAACAGACCATCACAAACAAACTCCTTACTCAAATACATCCCATTCTTGGTCAGCACCAGCTTATCCGCATCGATCTTGATGGAAAATTCATGCTTGCTCATGAGAGATCCAGAGATCAGATTTTTGCGCATATCTGGCAAGTGGACCACATTTGTGAGGGTAAGCTCCCGCTCTGAGGTGAGCTTCAGAACAACCTTTCCATAACCTGCAATCTTTGAAGTAGCATAATTTCCCATGAAAAGTTGCTCGTCGCCCTTGTTCTTCTTTTATGTAGAAAACATCGACTTCTCCATGCATATGTGCCTAGTTGCACTGTATTGAACCATCAAGTCATTGGATGACTTTTAGCAAGATTAGCATCAGTGACAACCGCACACATATCAGTTTCAGTGAGATTGGCTTCATACTTATCATTCTTCGGAGCCTTTTTACTACTACACTCGAAAGACTTGTGTCCCACCTTACCACAGTTGTGACATGTTCCGAGGAACCTTGGCTTAGAAGTCTCACCAGCCTTCTTCTTGAATTTATGAGTATTTTGAGGACCGACTTTTCCTTTTTCTTTGTCAAGACGCCTCTTGTTTTCCACTTTCCTTGCTTACTAGCATTTTGATGCTCTGCCAAATTCGCATTAGGTTCACAAATTTGCACACCAACTTCAATTTTGATTAGGTTTGTTGACTCAATCCAAAGTCACATAATTAAGTCTTCTAGACTTATCCACTTCCTCTTTAGCTTGAGGTAGTTCTTGAAGTTGGAGAAGCTCGGAGGAAGCTTCTCAATTACACAAGCAACCTGATAGGTCTCACATAGCCTCATGCCCTCTGCATGTATCTCATGGAGGATATTTTTCAACTAATCAACTTGTTCCATCAAGGGTCGCGAGTCCACCATCTTGTAGTTTTCGAATTTTTGCCACGACATGTTTCTGTGATCCAGCATCTTTTGAGCGATACTTCTTGTCAAGAGTCCCAAAGTTCTTTTGATGTTTCAGCATTGCAGAAAACATTGTACAACGGGTCGATCAGACGACTTTGGATGTACCCTTTACACAGAAAATCACTGTGTTCCCAAGCGTGGACACTCGTAAGCATCCGGGGATCAGTATAATCTAATGGGAGGAAGGGTCTCTCTTCACGGATATACTTTTCCAAATTCAGCGTAGTTAGGTAAAAGTGCATCTTCTTCTGCCACATTTTGAAGGAAGTTCCGCCAAACTTGTCAGGAAGAAGACCAGCAGAATTTCCATATGGAATTTGCACCGTTGGGAACGGATTAGTGGCTGCGGTTTGCATAGTAGCAGGGACCATGAGAGTGGCAGGGACTGCGACAGTGACAGGTAGAAGATCACCAAACTGTACTTGAGTTTCTTGAACTCCAGCCCCGTTGATGGTGTTCCCGTTACCCGCAGCAACATTGGAGCCAACATCAGCAACGTTAGTTACATTAGCAGCAACGTTGGACACATTAGCGGTTTCGTTTGTCATTATTTCTGAAAAACAGAAACACAAAATTTGTATTAGAAACGAATTATTTTGAAGCAAAAATAAAATCGTAATGACTTCTCTCAAATACAGTTTAAGAATCGCAATTCAGAAATAGTAATCGAAACAGAGAATTATCGATGAATAAGCATTCGCAAACGTTTAAACAGATGAAATTCCTCCCAAACAGAAAATAATTTAGCGAGAATGTTTGTGAGACGATCGCAAAACAAGCTTTTCTGTAAGAAACTTTTTTTTTATCGCAATCCAATCCGCCTGATGTTTATATAACAACAGCTGGATTTCAAAGGGTTAAGAATGTAGGGCCAAAATATGGAACACTTTGTGACCCTATGTGAGAATAACTACGATAATAGAACCGTTAAGGGAAGAGACAGAAAGCGGAGGCGAGACGAATCTCTTTCCTTAACCCTTTGAATCTCTCGCAGTGTCACGAGTTTGATAGATTCTAGGATCTCAGGATACAACCACTGACAATCGTATTCGGCGACACTCGAACTACGATTCTATCGAACTATTTCTACGTCTCGAAATAAGAGACTTACAGTAAATAAAGAAGGAGATTGTTTACGTTTTTCGTTCTAATATTGATATCAAAGCAGTTTTCAATGAGAGAGAACTGCTAGTATTTATAGCGAGAGGGAGGAGCTGAGGATTCCGGAAGCGTGTCCAAAAATCCGGAAAGCAAAGCGTGCCAAAAATCCGAAAAAAGTAGCGTGCCCGAAAATCCGGAGAACGTGTCGGGTGTCGATAAGAGACGCGTGCCTACCATCTTTGACTATTAAGTCAGCTTTTATTTAAAAAGTAAAACTGATTAAAATCTTATCTCAAAACAAATTTGCCTAAAAATGCATCGTTTTATCTCCGGCGAAAATGGTCCAAAAAGATAGAAATCGGCTCGATGAGGCATTCCCAAGAGCCCACGGCCCACGCTCCGCTCCGCGTGCGTGTGATTTTCCTTTTTCTCCTCCATGGTGCATTGTGTGTTCTTGTTGTTTTGAACACTACACATGCATGCTATTACTTATATAACACCAAAATGTTTCCAACTTTGGATGTGGGACATTTTAAGTGTGCATTCATTAAATGAGTTTTAAGGCTTTTTCACTCTTAGAGCCCAAAACACACTCATTTCTCATTCAACATTTATAACCCATTTAAACCAAACCAATTGCCAAACATACATGGCCAATTGATTTAAAAATGGTTCCACAATATAGAGCATGCTTAAGCTTAGCATCTAATGTATAAAAGCTTTCCTCACACTTTGTATAGGTACTGACTCTGCTGCAATGTATATTCATTTCAAAAGCTCCCTTGACTGATGTTTTCTTGAACAAGCAAATCCCACAAGGTGGGACAAATTTATGAAAGGCTAAGTCCATGTATGGATATAGAAGAAGAAGCTGAAACAGAAAAAGTATTGACTTTGAGTGCGGTCATTAGGAAGCAAGATATGAAGATTTTATTTGTTGACTGTGGAGACGACTTTGTTGAGCTGCTCTTCTCTTTTCTTGCGCTCCCATTGGAATCTGTATGGGAAATATCTGGCAACAATATCAGTTTAGGTTGCAGTGCAAACTTTTGCAGAAGCTTCAAAGACATGAGTGGAACAAAATCGCCAGCTTCCGAATGTGTGCTCCCTCGTTTTTATAGTTTCAAAGTGCAGTTGCCTGGTATCATCACTCTCCAACCACCGGTTTACTACCGCTACAAATATTCTCCTTACAACAAAATATATGCTTTGACTAAAGACTCCAATCAGCTTCCTCATTACTGTGATGACAAAGTTGTGCCTGTAACTTTGCTGGATCCAAAATCCAATGGAAACAATCAGTCAAGTCATGGTGGTGGGTTCTTGAAGAAAGAGACAAAGTTTACAGTATCGGACGATCTGATCATTACACCGATGAACTCATGCTCAACTGTTTGTTTACTGAAGAAGTTGGAGATTAATGCAGAAGATCTTGAAGTTCAAGAGACTCAGCAAAGCGGAGGTATGTTAGTATGTATGTATGCATGTGCTTTGTTTATAAGCTTTTTGATTCTCTGCACTTGTTGAACTTTTTGGTGAAAACTGTGTTTGAATCAGGCTGTGAATCTTTTGAGAGCTTCATTGGTGACATCCTCTGCTTTAAGCACTGCCTTATGTGGTTTAATTACAGAGAAGCCAAAGAAGAGACCACTTTGCGAAACTCAACTCCGAAGAAGCCAAAGGAAGAAACTTGCAGCAACACAAGGCCAATGAATTAAGTTGCTACTGATTATGATTATTGATCTGCAAAAATCCACATTTTTTACCCTATGATATATATTTCTCTGGTTTTTTAGTAGCCTAAACTCGGGAATTTCCATTTCCATGCTTGTGACTTGACATTTGAAGGTTTCTTTATTAAGAATCTTCCTCCAGGTTGGATGGATTTCAAGAGCTATCTCAAACACAAGCAAAACGCAATGTCTCTTAAAGACTTAATTGTCATGCTGCAGACTGAGTCTAAGAAACCACATAGCATATGGTGTTCACATTCGTGAGCATCATGTGAACGTGGTTTCTTTGAAAGCCTCTAAAGTCTAAATAGGTTTAAGAAGCAAAATGCTGAAAAGAGGTTCAAGTGTGGAAAGATGAGTCACAAAACTGACGAATAGTCCCTTGAATTTTTTATAGATTGTTCAAATTTGTGACCATTATGTGAACGTGGCTAAGCGCAAGGCAAATGGTAAACACAATGTTCCTCCATAAGCCTCCACTAGCTTCAACAAGCAGAACCATGTATTTTGCAGTTTCTAAACTCAGTCTGCATCTTTTGCAGTTTCTAAACTCAATCTGCATCCAAACAACAAATATTTTATTGCAGGTTTCTTGGGTCTGCATCAAAAGAATAACTTGCGGCTTACAGATAATGGTTATTGCAGGTTTCTGGTGTCTTGTTCTGGGAAGTATTTACCACATCACTGTTCTGTTGTACCTTCACCGGGCTAGGATGGGAAGCGTTCTTCTAATAACAAGCTCTACAATATCAATATTGTGAATTCTGGCACTAATCTCTTTGGCCCTGCTCGTTTTCTGCGAATAACATGGTCTTCCTCTAATCCTTTTGTAGGTTGAAAATGAATCTGACCTATCAAATTTCATACATTAAGGTCCAGTCAAACTGTTTTCTTACTCGCTACATTTGTGGTATGTTTTGCAGCCTGTGCGGTTCTCTACCATCCAAACATGGTTATACAGCTTGCGAGATAGGCACACAAACTTCTTTGAATAAATGTTCAATGGCAGAGACTCTCATTTGAACCGGTGAAAGTGTGCTTTCAACAACTTTGATAAAATAAACAGGTTTGACACTAACACAAAGCATAAAAACGAAAAGAGCATTCAAAATGGTGTTTTAAGCAGCAAGTGGCTTAGCAGGAGCAGAAGATAGCCTGGACCTCTTCTTGGCCAAACTCTCACTACGGCGGCAATCACGCTGTTCCTTAAGTCTGGAGGCAAGAAGCTTCTGGTACTCTGCTGCATTAGAGTTAGCATTGGCAATTCTCTTCTTCTTGTCAGCAATTCTAGCTCTCTTCCTCTGTAGAGTTAACGGAGTCACAAACCTCTGGATCTTAGGAGCCTTGCTAACCTTCTTACCTGAAAAACCCCCAATGAAGAAAACGGATTTAGTGAAGAATCTGAATAAAACGCACAGGCTTTTAACTAATTTCAAATGTTCAGTTATCTTACCCTTCTTGTTTGTGAAAGTTCGGCGGTAAGTGTTAACATACTTCCTGACATCATCCTCCTTTCCAAGGTTGAACAGCTTGCGGATCTTTGATGCTCTCTTGGGACCTCTCATCCTTGGCTTCTCGGTGTCGGTAAGCCCAGGAAGATCGCTTTCACCTTTCTTCACAATGACTAAGTTAAGACAGAGAGATCAGGGCTGACAATGCAACCACGAACAGACTTTCTTGTCCTCTCTCCAGTCCTCCTCCCGTGTCCTCTGAAGCAAGGAGTACCTCGGTGAAGCAAAAGGAGGGCACGACCAGGAGTGAGAACTCCCTGTTTCATTGGGAAACCTTGCTTGTCACATCCTCCCATGATCTTGAAGACATACCCCTTGAATTCCTGCAAATGCCACAACATAACAAGATACAATTCCATTAAATATTCTGAAAAACCCACAAGACAAATCACAACACGAGACGAGTAGAAGAAACAGTCACCTCGCCAAGAGCATCTCCGCTAACTTCCTGAGAGAGCCTCTTGTCGTAAAAGGCACGACTGCAACAAACAAAAGAATTTCATTTCTCGATTAGAATCAATCAGTCATGTTGATTCTGTAGATTTAGAACTAGTTTGTGAATGTATCAGATCATCCAGGAGACATTAGATTTCAACGTTGCAGTCAGGTATAAATACGTTTCTGGGTTCGCATCCAAAGAATCTTACTAAAGCTTTAAAGCAGATATCAACACAATGCATACTCAATTGCCAAACGTAATTAAAAAAAAAAGAGCAAATTCCAAATCTATAACGAATCACGAAAGCTGTAAGAATGTAAAGACTTCTTAAGTATTAGAAAACCAAACATCTTACAGCTTTTGGTCGTCATCGATCTCGAGCTTCTTCTGGCAACCAGTAGTCGGATTTGCGATGTTGAACTGCGACAGAAACAAAAATCCAATGAGCACTGAGATAATATGAGCAGGAAATCGAAGAAGGTATATGAGAAGGAAATGATGAACTAACCTTCATCGTCTCCGATTGACACTGTCACTAACAACAGCCTGCAAGAGAAGATCGGAGACACAAAAGCTCGAGGGTTAGGTTTAGATTATGAAGTTCTAAATGAAAATTTCAGTGAAATGTTTGGGCCTCAGGCCCAACTTTTATAGACGAACCAGATTATTATACCGAACCAAATTTTAAAAGGATTGGATTTTTGCTTTGGTTTGTCAAAAAAGAAAAGAAAGGGGAAGACGTGAAATTAGAAGAAACAACCGAGACCGACTTTTGTGAACCACCGTAGCGTCCGATCACCGATCGAATTTTCAATTCGTGTTGAAACAAGTTCATCAAGGCTTTGGTTCGCTTCCTTTGATCCTAGGTTTGTCGGATTTTTTCTTCTTTCCTAGGACTTGGTTTCTGATATCTCTTGCGGCTTTTGCCTTTAGTCCTCGTTAATTTTGGATTTTGTTTTCCCGAATTAACCCCTTATTTTGCTCAATTAATCCCTAATTTTGGTGGATGAACAGAACATGTTGCAGATGCAGAAAGTTGGACAAAAGAGATGCTTGTTCTTGCTGTCAATTTTTGCTTGTCTTCTTTTCTTTTCATATGGAAGAGGTGAGTAAAAGGCGACTTCTATAATGATTTGTTTAGTATTAGATGCATAATGAACCATGAAGATCAAAATCTTGATTTCAAAGCTGTATGGTACCACAAGTTGATATAAGATGTGAGGCTGCAAATGATTTAAGACTGAAAAAGGAGTATTTATGGTGAGCTTCTCTTTTCTGGTTTCAGTTCTCAAGTTGAAGAGTGATGATGATGGTAGACCTGTTTACAACCATACGCTCGCCATAACGCTTGTGGAGTATGCTTCTGCGGTAAGTTCATGGCAACTTTACTGCCGTAATCAAAAAGGCCTGAACCAGATGGATGAATCAAGTTTCCATATGTATGCAGGTCTACATGTCTGATTTGACAGAACTCTTCACTTGGACCTGTGAAAGATGCAATGGATTGACAAAGGTATAACATACGTTGAGACAGATCACGGTTTGAAGCCATCGTATATACAATAAACCTAATAGCTCCAATTAGGTATTCTGACGTTCTTTAGAATGGTGTAGGGTTTCGAAGTAATAGAGATAATAGTTGATGTTGAGCACTGCCTACAGGTCTGCCCTGGTATCTTAAGCTACACCAGGACATGATGTTTTTTCATTAAACATTTATTCATATCTGTACATGTAACAACAGGCATATGTCGGGGTGGCTAAGGATTTGAATGCTATAGTTATTGCATTTCGGGGAACTCAAGAACACAGGTATTACTCTCGTCATTGTAATCTGAAAGCTATGCCTTTGCCTAAACTTGGTTGATGCTTAAAGAACTCAAAACTTGTGCAGCATTCAAAATTGGGTCGAAGACTTGTTTTGGAAACAGCTCGATCTAAATTACCCTGATATGCCAGATGCAATGGTACGTGTTAACCTCAAGTCTTTGTCATCAAGTTTGTTATGTAGTAAGGTGGAACTTGTAAATTTGTAATAGTTGTTTGCATTGGCAGGTGCACCATGGCTTTTATAGCGCTTACCACAATACAACTGTACGGCCTGCGGTTTTGGGTGCTGTAAAACGAGTGAAGAAATCATATGGGGAGAACATCAACATCATGGTGACTGGTCACTCAATGGGAGGAGCCATGGCTTCCTTTTGTGGGCTAGACCTAGTTGTAATCATCCTCAGATTGAACTAGTTTTTTATGTTTCTTCCTTTAAAGCTGTTACTGACTTCAATTCGGATATAAATTGCAGGTAAATGAAGGAGAAGAAAACGTACAGGTTATGACATTTGGGCAACCTCGTGTTGGGAATGCTGCTTTTGCATCTTATTACAGTTTGCTTGTGCCTAATACCTTCCGGATCATACACGACCGTGATATGGTTCCTCATCTGCCTCCTTACTACCATCTTTTCCCTCAAAAAACATATCACCATTTCCCAACAGAGGTAATAATGTCTTTTACTATTTTTATTTTGTTACTCTCAGCGTCCTTCAATACACTTGATGTTCATCAGAGTAACTGTTTTGAGAATTTTTTACCGTAACTTTTGGTAATGGTATCTCTTGGGTTGCAGGTGTGGGTGAAAGAACTCAGTTATTCGAATCCTGTTATTTGTGGTATGGAGAAAGTTTGTGACAACACCGGTGAAGATCCTACATGCAGCAGGTAACTAACTCTCTTTCGAGTTTCTATTTGATCACTCTTAGACAACTTGATGATATAATCCCAGCCCACAATTGAAACTTAGGATCATTGTTTACTACCACTTCCACCCTAGGGATTACTATTGTGGTCAGGAATTGTTACCATACACCTTATGTTTCATGTTTTAGCTCGGATAGTGGACAGTTTTAAGAAGTATCCAGTATAAATCTTGGCTCTTGTTGTTTCAGATCGGTGAGGGGAACAAGCATTTCTGATCATTTAAGGTACTTTGGGGTAGAGTTGATGTGTGAGACGTGGAGGCGATGCACCATCGTGATGAGCCATGAGATGGAGAGTTACAGCAGGAAAGATTCAAAGGGTAACATATTCCTGTCGAGGCCGACGGTTCCTTCTACGGAGGTAATTGAAACGAAAACTCTATCCAAAATCGGAATCTCTAGTCTATAGGAGTGGGTTGGGAGATTCAGATGTGGAGGAAGAAGTAATGTTCTTTGATTCTTTGTGATCGTGAAAGAAAGTGTACAGATGATAATCAAGACTTTGTGAATAAGTCGTAGGTTGATAGTGAAAACTAAAAAAGGATAAGCGATGGTAAATCTTTAAATGCATGATCACATAGATATTGGATTCAACTATGTAGTTATGTGAATGAATATCCAATTCATGTGGATGATGAATTTCTGTATTATATAATATCCTGTCCCTGTCTCTTTGGTATTTACCACTTAAGATGAAATATAGTTGGAGCTCTAAAGATGAATGTTTTTCTTATCTACATGCTTTTGGCAAATTTACGTAATGACTGGGGACGGTTGATAGCAGCAGAATAGTTTCGATATTTTTTACTTTTTGTCAATCAAAATTTAGATTCAGTCATTCGACCATCATTTTATTTCATTTAAGAAAGCATATATTTTGATTGGTTGTAATATAATAATAGTAGAAGGTTCATATATAAAAACATTATCCAAGATGATTCTTGCAAGTAAAGAGGGATGGGGATCAGAATGTCAAGTGGTCTGCATGTATAATGAGAGATGTACACGAAACGAATACTTTTGTAGCCTTTGACCAACATGAATTCTCCACAACCCACGTTAGGTATTTTACTCAAACAGACAGAATTAACAAAACAAAATTAGAAAACGCAGTAAAACCTTACAAATTAATAATTTTATAAATTAATAGTTTTTTTTTCAATCTAGAATCGGATCAATGCAAAACTAACAAAATTTGATAAACTAGCAAAATAATATTTTTTTTTTTTAAGTTTATGCATAATCGGAAATTCGCGACCGAGAATGAGATGAGATGGAACGGCCTAGTACAAAGTACAAACTACAAAATGGAAGTTATGGTTACCCTAGTTTTTTTTAGATAACGCATAATATTATTTGTTTATTAAAATTCATGAGTTTTTTTGGGTCGGCCAATTCATATGTGTGCGCTTTTTTTCATATTTAATAAACAAAAAAAAAAAATTAAAAATGGAGAGGTTCGTGGTACCGTCACGTGGTCCAATTGGTTTGGTGGGGGCACTGTAACTGACTCAAGCAACGAACACTTACATGGAGGGGACAATATCCCATGAGGGGCACTTTACTTGCAGAGGCAACTCTCATCCTACCATTCTAAAGATTTTTTTGTTTTGTCATCACCATTCTTAAGGATTTTCCTACACTTGAATAATTTACGATTTATCATATTCTAAGATCTCAATTAATCATCAAATATAAGATTTACTATTCTAATTCACATTTGGCATAATCCATTTTTATTTGCGTTCATCAAAATATAAGAATTTGACTTTTCCATTTTTTTTGTTAACAATGAGAATAGTAAATGAATGGAACGAGATATTGGTTTTTATTCAAAAACGCGGCCGCCGCGGTCGATTAATCGCCGGCCAGGCGCTCGGCGGCCGATGGCAGCCGCGATTTGAGTCATTCGGTTATAAAATTGGAAGATCTGTAATCACTTTTATTTAATTTTTTGTTCGGAAAATTGATTGTTGGAGCATATATCTATCATAACGGACTAAAACCCAGAAAGAAAATTTGAAAGATCGATAGAAATGGTGGGAAAAAAAAAGAACGGCGGATTTAGGTGTAGAGTGTCATTGAAAAAAGGAAGAAGATGGAAGTAAATTTGTAATTTTCTAATTAATTAAAACAAAAAACGAAAAAAAAATGTGGTGGGCTTCTAACCGAAACGCAGAAGGATCTAGTCAATCCACATACCACTAGACTACTTAATATTCTCGGTCCAATTGCACATATTTAATATATAAACCCTATATTGAAGTAAAATTATAAAAACTAATCTTTGATTAATCTCTGTGTAATCTCCGATTAATCAATTAATCGCTAGGCCCGTCTTCGCCGTCCGATTAGCGTCTAGCGATTTTTTGAACACCACAATAATAAATAGATGACCATGAGATACTATTATAGAGAGTTTGAGAAGGGAACAATATCGAAAGCAGAACCGGAATAAAAAAACCAGTATCTATCTTTCTATTTTTTTTATTTTATTTTATTTCAAATCAAACCACCATTGCACTCAATATACCGTCTTCGTTGTTAGACTACTCTCCAACTTCTATTTAATTTTTATAATGTCGCTAGAAGATAAAATTGAGAATTCATATTTAATGGGAAGCAATCAGTCACAAATTTATTGTGAATTAAATAGAACGAAAAAAAATACACGGTCGAAGAAATGAAAATCAAAATCAGAAGAGAAAATGTAAAAAAATCTGTCATCGAATTTAGAAGAGATGTTATGAGAGAGAGAGTTTATTTGCGATGTTGACGATGATCAGAAAATAGAAGTGGTATGAATAGCAAGAAAAAAATCGGACGAGACGAACACAAACATAGAAAAAACACACATTTAGCTTGAGAGACATTCATTTTTTAGATTTAATCCGAAATATAATAACAAAGAAAAACACAATAAAATGAAAATTGAGGGGGAAAATAAACAAGAAAGAATAGTGATTGAAGGTAGAATGGAGAGAAAATCTTTTCTCTTTGCTGCGTATTTTATTTTCTTAAAATACTTTGCTTTTAATTCATTTTTACTCGGTATAGGCTTTTTATGGTAAACTACTCGGTATAGTTAGGGGTGGGACGATTTCGGATATTCTGAAATTTTAGAGTATCCGGATTCGGATCCAGAATCGTCGGATCCGTGAAAAAACTATCCGGATCCCGAATCGTGACCTCCGGATATCCGGGCTCTAGGAATCTTTCCAAAAATCAGGATATCCGCGGATATCCGGATCCAGATCCGGATCCGAAATTAATATTAAAAGTAATTAAAATAATTAATAAATAAATAAAAATATATTTTTAAAAATTATTAGTTTATATTTTAAATGGTATTTTTCATTATAAATATAATTTATTATAAGAAGAACTAAAATCAATTTTTATATATATTTATTTATATAAAATTAGTTTAATAGATATATAATATATATGGTTTAAATATATTTAATGCGTCCGGATTTTAAAATTTTTCTATCCGGATCCGACCTCTCTGGATATCCTAATTTTCGGAGCGATTCCGAACGGATAACGGATCGGATCTCAGATCCTGGATAATAATTCCACCCCTAGATATAGTTACTCTTTTTTTTTGTTAAAAATAAAGTTCCTAACGTATCAAGTATGGTGTATGCGCTCCATTTTTTATAAGAGCATCTTCAATGTATCACTCTATTTATCACTCTAAAATGGAGTGACTCTAAAATAGAGTTGAGTTTTACTCCAATGAATCATTCAATTTTTCACTCCAAAAATAATATTTTAAGCATTTTTATTTTTTATATTTATTATTTATTAATAATATACTTTATCTACAAAGATTACAAATTAACCCCATTATTTTATTTTATTTTCAAAATCAAAGTTGTAATATTATGTTTTGATATTAACTTACCCATACATACATATTAACTTAAAAGTATGTAGTTTTTAAGAATTAATTTCGTAATGACATATATAACTTAGACATACATATATATTTTTAACAAACAAACTTACACATACATTACAATTTTACACATTATAATATAATACAACTATTTTATCAAGAATTCTTTTGATTTGATAAACTCATAAACTTTAATCATAAAGAATATAAAAAATGAAGAAAACATCACTAAAATAATTATTTATCTTCCAAAATGAAATCATTTAAAATTTAAAAGACTATTATATAAATTAAAAAGTTCAACTCAAAAATAGAGTGAAAGATGAAATTACTCTATATTTGGAGGAAAAATGAGTTTACACTATTTTTAGAGTTGAAAATAGACGGGGATTAAAGATGATTTTATTTCAAAATAGAGTTTGAAATGAGTTTTAAAGTAGGATTGGAGATACCATAATACTAGTTTTACTAGCAGTATACTTCTGTATGTTCGTGAAACTAACGAAAATAATAGTCGCCCAATACTCCAATTGGTAAAGAAATAGGTCATTTATTATCTTCTTACTAAAAATATTACTCCAACAAAAAATGTCATTTATGTTATAATAGTCAATAAAAGTGGCTTCGAGAAGAATGATTCAGAGTCAAAAGATGCGTGCAGTTTATTATTTGTGTGGAGCCCACTGTCACTATGCATGCACAGTAACTTACTTTTCATTGTCTATATAAAGAGATTCGATCGATTGTAAATTCATAACATTCATAATAAGAAAACTCTCTCTCGCCTCTCTAATAGTCTCAGTATACTATTCCCATCGGGTATAAAAATTTCTTCTTCTTTTATATTTATTGAGATAATAAATGATCTCTTTTTATTTTATAACACGTTATCAGCACGATCACTCTAAAATTTCAACTTTCATATGTATACTTATTATACCCTATAGTGTGAGACTATTGTCTCTATAATAATTTATTTATTTATGTGGTTGTTTTACGCACCATAATTTATTTACTGCTTTATTTATGGTCGGTTAAACCGCCTGCTATTTTATTTATTTCTATGGCTGCTTATGCACCATAATTTATTTATTTACAGTTTTTAATTATTTATGGACGGTTGAACCGCCTGATTATTTATTTATTTATGTGGTTGTTTCACACACCATAATTTATTTATTTACTGTTTTAATTATTTATGCTCGGTTTAACCGCCTGAAATTTTAACTGTTGTTTTAATTATTTATTTAATATTATCCCATGGATGACTTTGTCACCATAACCTTATTATTAATTCTCTGTTTATTTTATGTGCAGTATATATAATATTTAACAATCTTTTCTAAAATTAATATTTGAACTGGTAAATTTATCTGATTGATTATCAAATATTTTCAGATTAATTTTTCCTTAAAGATTTGACCCCCAACGGTCACAAAGAAATTTTTCACAAAATTTTTCAAAATTTCTTTACTCTCCAACGGTCATGAACAGTATTTTTCAATCTATAAATACACCCATTTTTCACTCTTTCAAAATCATTCAATCATTTCATCTCCTTTCAAACACTCCTACAAAATATTTTGATTCCGATTTTGATTCCGATTTTGTACGAAAAATGTTTCGATTGTTTTTAATTTTTATCATCGGTGTAATTTTTACTGCTATTTATGGTCTCTTCGCTGGGGACTTTACTCGCGAAGAGTTTATCATAAATATCACTTTACTTTTTTATGCTTTAATGCTCACTGTAATTGCTGTTATGATTAATGTGTACGGTTTCTAAAATTATGTTATATTTCTAATAATAATATTTTTGATTTTGTTTTTAGAAATCAAATGGCCACCGTTGAGAAACTCAAATTTCCAGCTCTCAAAATTACTGGAGCTAATTATATAGCATGGACAACCGATGCAGAACTCTATATGGAATCGGAAAATTTATCCGATACCATCATTGAGGGAAATGATTCATCCGCCCAAAATAAGGCAAAGACAATAATATTTTTACGGAAACATTTGGATGAAAATGTGACGCATGACTATGCGCACATTAGAGACCCAGCAGAGCTCTGGAAAGCTCTGAAAGAGAGGTTCGATAATCAGAGGGAGATAAACCTCCCTCATGCGATGGAAGAGTGGAAAAACCTGAGATTCCAGGATTTTAAGAAAGTGGAGGAGTATAACTCCGCTATGTTGAGGATTGTATCACAATTAAATTTTTGTGGTAAACCTGTCACCGAAGCAGAAATGCTCGAAAAGACATACCTCACATTCCACAAAGAACATAGTGTCCTACCAGCAATGTATAGAAATTGCGGATACACAAGGTTCTCTGAGTTAATTGTTACACTCATCATCGCAGAGAAAAACAATGATCTTCTCATAAAGAATCACAACTCTCGTCCTACGGGAGCCAGAGCATTCCCTGAGGTGAATGCAACGGATTTTCATAATCCGGAAGAGAAGAAAAATCAAACCTATCGGGGTCGTGACCGATTTAATCGGGGTCGTGCCCGCAGATTTAATCGCGGACGCGGAAGAAATTTCAGTTCACGTGGGAGAAATTCTTTCCAATGGGTTCGTTCTCAACAAACCCCCAAAGGAATAGATATTCAAGAGACCACCGCACAGAAGCGTGATAGCATCTGTTACAGATGCGGAAGCAAAGGACATTGGTCCAATGTGTGTCGTACCCCGGAACATCTTTGCAAGCTATACAAACAGTCTACCAAAGGCAAAGGGAAAGAAGTGAACCTCACGGAACACTTTGAGGGGACATCGTACCTTGATTCTCCCGACTTTGCAAATGACTTTGATGAGACCGCTATAGTGGATAACTAAAATGCTTGTAATAATGAGACTGCTGAAAGATCTCCGGTTATGCCATTATGTATTCCTGTTTTCAACGAATAATGTGTGTTTTTTTTGTTTTGTAATGCGAAATTATTAAGTATGTTCTAATAAATAACATTTACTTTCTATCATCTAATTTTTGTCAATTTCAGCGGAAATGGATGAATCGATAACCAAGGAAATGGTTCGAGAAATTTGTATACCAGATAGTGGAACAACACACACTATTCTGAAGGACAAGAGATATTTCTCTAATTTAAAACCGACAAACATTATTGTCAATACAATATCAGGTCCTACAGACTTGATTAAAGGAAGTGGCAGTGCAAACTTTATGTTGCCTAATGGAACCAAGTTTTCCATAAAAAATGCCTTATATTCTCCGAATTCTAAAAGGAATTTGTTGAGTTTCAAAGACATATACCTTCAAGGATATGATACTCAGTCTGCAACTGAGAATGGAAAAAAGTATATGTATGTAATTTCCGATAAATCCGGAAAAAGGCTTATATTGGAAAAATTTCCAAAACTTCCTTCAGGACTGCATTATACTCATATCAATGCAATCGAATCACATCTAGTGGTTAAAAGAAATCCAGAAGATTTCACATTATGGCATGATCGCCTCGGTCACCCGGGCACCACAATGATGCGTAATATTATGGAGAACTCACATGGTCATTCACTGAAAATCCAAGAGATATATCAGGGAAATAAAATGACATGTGTTGCGTGTTCTCTTGGAAAATTGATCATAAGGCCATCGCCAGCCAAAATTGATAAAGAATCACCAAAGTTCCTTGAAAGAATTCAAGGCGATATTTGTGGACCAATACACCCATCATGTGGACCATTCCACTATTTTATGGTGTTAATTGATGCATCTAGCAGATGGTCACACGTTTGTCTATTATCATCTCGAAATATGGCATTTGCGAGATTTCTAACTCAGATAATCAAACTGAGGGCTCAATTCTCTGATTATCATATTAAGAAAGTTAGACTAGACAACGCTGGTGAATTCACATCCCAAGCCTTCAATGATTATTGTATGGTAACGGGAATAGAAGTTGAACATCCGGTAGCACATGTTCATACACAAAATGGCTTGGCGGAATCATTAATTAAACGTCTGCAATTAATTGCAAGACCGTTGATCATGAGATCAAAACTCCCACCTTCTGTATGGGGACATGCCATTTTGCATGCAGAAGCACTTATTCGGATAAGACCAAGTGCATATCATAAATATTCTCCATTACAATTAGCTTTTGGTCGAGAACCAAATATATCCCATCTAAGAATCTTTGGTTGTGCGGTATATGTGCCTATAGCACCACCACAACGTACAAAGATGGGACCACAAAGAAGAATGGGAATATATGTTGGTTGTGATTCCCCATCAATCATACGATACCTAGAACCACAGACTGGTGATGTCTTTACGGCACGATTTGCCGATTGTCATTTTGATGAAAAAGTATTCCCGGTTCTAGGGGGAGAAAATAACAAAGTAGGAAAGGATATAGAATGGCGTGTGCCATCTTTGCTACACCTTGATCCTCCTACAAGACAGTCAGAACTAGAAGTTCGACGAATTATGCATTTGCAAAGTATCGCAAACCAGCTACCTGATGCATTTGCAGATACTAAAACGGTAACGAAATCACATATACCGGCTGCAAATGCTCCTGCTCGAATTGAGATACCAAATGAACATGAAAGAGCAGATAATACACGTGAGTCTAGAACCCGCTTGAAGCGTGGTAGACCCGTTGGTTCTAAGGATAAAAATCCTAGAAAACGAAGGGAAGCTGAGAAGCATAATGATCCCAAAATTACTGAAAGTATTTTGGATGAAACGAATCATGAGTCTAACGACAATACAGAGCTTCATGAAGGAAATCATGAGATCTCTATAAACTACATTCATAATGGAAAGATATGGAATCGTACTGAAATGAATGTAGTCGATGACGTTTTCTCATACCTTGTGGCAAAGGAAATAAATGAGGAAAACGATGATCCAGAACCAATGTCTGTATATGAATGTCAAAACAGACAAGATTGGATGAAATGGAAAGATGCTATACAAGCTGAATTTGATTCGCTTAATAAACGAAATGTATTCGGACCTATTACACTCACACCCAAAGATGTGAGACCGGTTGGATACAAATGGGTCTTCATTCGAAAACGAAATGAGAAAAATGAAATTATGAGATATAAAGCTCGCCTTGTTGCTCAAGGATTTTCTCAAAGACCTGGGATCGATTATGAGGAAACATATTCCCCCGTTATGGATGCAATCACGTTTAGATTCTTAATGAGTCTAGCGGCTAACGAAAATCTAGAGATGCGTCTCATGGATGTTGTTACAGCATATTTATATGGATCATTAGATACTGATATCTATATGAAAATTCCAGATGGGTTTAACATGCCAGAAGCATTAAGTTCCAAACCTAAAGAGTTATGTGCAATAAAATTGCAAAGATCATTATATGGGTTAAAGCAATCTGGACGCATGTGGTACAACCGTCTCAGTGAGCATCTAACAAAAGAAGGATATGTAAATGATCCTTTATGCCCATGTGTTTTCATCAAGAAAACAACATCCGGATTTGTGATTATCGCTGTGTATGTTGATGATCTAAACATAATAGGAACCCAAGGGGAAATACAAAAGGCCTCAAATTATTTAAAAGGAGAATTTGAGATGAAAGATCTCGGGCAGACGAAGTACTGTCTTGGCCTACAAATTGAGCATTCTCAAAAGGGTATATTTGTGCATCAGTCCACATATACGAAAAGAGTACTAAAACGATTCAACATGGATAAGGCAAATCCATTGAGTACTCCCATGGTCGTTAGATCACTAAATGTCGAAAATGATCCATTTCGACCACATGAGGAAAATAAGGAGATACTTGGTCCTGAAGTACCGTATCTAAGTGCAATCGGAGCACTCATGTATCTTGCAAATTGTACTCGACCTGATATATCATTTGCTGTTAATCTTTTGGCAAGATTTAGCTCGTCCCCTACCCGAAGACATTGGAATGGGATTAAACATATTTTCCGATATCTTCAAGGGACGATTGATTTAGGATTGTTTTATCCTAAAAATTCAAATGGCAAAATGGTTGGTTTTGCAGATGCAGGATATTTATCAGATCCACATAAAGCCCGATCACAAACTGGATACATTTTCACGATCGGAGGCACTGCTATATCTTGGCGTTCTCAGAAACAGACGCTTGTGGCAACTTCTTCAAACCATGCTGAAATCATTGCACTCCATGAGGCAAGTAGAGAATGTGTATGGTTGAGATCAATAAGCCAACACATCAAATCAAGCAGTGGGATCCACGAAAATACGGAGCCAACCGTTTTATATGAAGATAATGCTGCATGTGTCGCTCAAACAAAGGAAGGATATATCAAAAGTGATAGAACCAAACATATCCCTCCAAAGTTTTTTTCATACACTCAGGAACTTGAGAAAGCTAAAGACATTGAAGTCAAGTATATTCGATCATGCGACAATGCTGCTGATCTCTTCACAAAGTCGCTCCCTACCACTACGTTCAGGAAACATGTCCATAACATTGGAATGCGTCATCAACGAGATTTACAAGATGACTCATGATCCCTCGAGGGGGAGCTTGCGTAGTTGCACTCTTTTTATCCTTCTATGGTTTTTCCCAATGGGTTTTCCTAGAAAGGTTTTTAACGAGGCAACAGATGACACGACGCAAGAAACATAGTGACAATTGATCTCCAAGGGGGAGTGTTATAATAGTCAATAAAAGTGGCTTCGAGAAGAATGATTCAGAGTCAAAAGATGCGTGCAGTTTATTATTTGTGTGGAGCCCACTGTCACTATGCATGCACAGTAACTTACTTTTCATTGTCTATATAAAGAGATTCGATCGATTGTAAATTCATAACATTCATAATAAGAAAACTCTCTCTCGCCTCTCTAATAGTCTCAGTATACTATTCCCATCGGGTATAAAAATTTCTTCTTCTTTTATATTTATTGAGATAATAAATGATCTCTTTTTATTTTATAACAATTTATTAATAATAAAGAAAGTATCGGGAAATAAATAGAAATTGTCTGGTAGATAACAAGGATCTAGAAATGTGATTGGTCAATAAATCGGCGCTCTCTGTTACGGTTGTATCCATGTCATCCCATCTCCTCTTCCACCTTATCTCTCTCCCAGATCTCTAATTATTTATTCCGTTTATTTACTTAAAGCTACAAATCTCACGAACTCCCAAGCTAACAACATTCACAAGAGGAGAGAGAGACCCAAGAAAAAGGTCGAACCTTTTCTTTTTCTTCATTTCTGCAAATGGAAGATTGAAGAATTTTGGGTTTATCTTCTTCTATAAAAACAAGGGAACGTAGGGTCTCTTTTCATTTCTGGCCTTGCGATTCCGATAAAACTATCGGCTTCAATCAAACCCATTCATTCCAATCCAAATCCATTTATATTTTTATAGAAAGAAGTCAGCTTTTCTCTCTCTCTCTCTCCCCTTCTCTCTATCGGCTTTTCTCCTCCTGCTCTCATGGAAGCTTCACCCAATGATCGACTTCATTTTGGCGTCATGGGTTTCGGGTAAAAACATCCTCTGTTTTTGTCTCTGCCTTACCCAGATCAATGTTTCTTGGTTTATTTTCACGTATGGTCCACGAGATTTCGTCTCTTTCTTTTGTGTGATCTGTAGATTCCAACTTCTGATTCACAAAGTTTCTTCCTTTTTCCAAATCTGATTCATGGGTTTTCATTTGTTTCCAGTTTCTGATTCACTTGTTAGAATTCATAGATCTGTATCGATCCACAAAAGTTTGATGATTTCTGATCCATTTATATCGTTTCCTCTTCCTTGTTGTATTATAGGTGTGACCATTACAGGAGGAGATGCCAAATCAGAGCTCCATGTTGCAACGAAGTCTTCGCTTGTCGCCATTGTCACAACGAGAGCACTGTATAATTCTCTCAAATCATCTTCAATTACAGTCTTGAACCTGATTCAAGTTAAAGACAATTCCTTTTTTTCTTATGATTTGTGTGTGTTTCAGAGCACATTGCGTAATATGTACGACCGTCACGAGCTTGTTCGTCAAGACGTTAAACAAGTACGATCCTATCCTCTTTTATAGAATCATATGTATTTGTTCTTAGAAAGTTAGCATTTTTGTTCTAAATCGTTGCATCTTATGGTGTTCTGTTTTTCAGGTGATTTGTGTTGTTTGCGATACAGAGCAGCCGGTAATTTTCATTATTATAGTTTGAATTGCGTTATAACTTGTCTTATGAGTTATAATGATCACTCGCCAATTAGTAGTTACGATGTTTTAGCTCGCTGCATCGCGTGTGAAATTGGGTTTGTTTCAATGTGTTTTTTAGGCAACTCAAGTTTGCTCCAACTGTGGTGTCAACATGGGAGAGTATTTCTGCAATATCTGCAAATTCTATGATGATAATGTAACCATCTTATGGATTTTGATTCTACATCTGTTTGAATCTTTTACTTCTCGGTGTTTGAATCTGATTATTGCTCCAATTTCTCTGTTTCCAGACTGAAAAACAACAGTTCCATTGTGATGACTGTGGAATTTGCAGGTGGGAGTCTTTGTACATACTTTATTGTGTTCCTCATGGTTTCTGAACTTTTTAATGGTGATTCGTTTAAAGCTTTAACCTGATTTTTTTCAACATTTATGTCGTGTTGCAGGATTGGTGGCCGTGAGAATTTCTTTCATTGCAAGAAATGCGGTATGTTCAGTTTCATATCAAACACAATCAATCATGTGTTATTAACTACTCCCTTTGTATCATTTTAAATGATTTTTAAGGTTTCTACACACAAATTAAGAAACTATTTAATTTTATATTTTTCAACATAAAACCACCAATTCCAATACAATTTAACCAATAGAAAACTAATCTGCAGAACTTAAAGAGTCAAAAACAACAAAAACATAATTAATTTTACTTTGAAAACTTAAAACATCATCTAATTTGAGACAAAAAAATCATTTAATATGATACGGAGGGAGTAACATAATCATCCATTCCTTGCTTTTAGGATCTTGTTATGCGATCAGTCTGCGCAACAACCATCAATGCGTTGAGAATTCAATGCGGCATCACTGTCCCATTTGTTACGAGGTATTGTTTTAAGGCTTAAATATAACAAGAAAAGTGAAAGTTTCAGTGAAACATATATTCGCAGTTTTAGCAAATTGTGTGTTGAGTGAGATACATTGTGGCTGCAGTATCTCTTTGATTCTCTTAAAGACACAACAGTGATGAAATGCGGACACACGATGCACTGCGAATGCTACCACGAGATGATCAAGCGTGACAAGTAATTTACTCTTTTCCTGTGGTTATTTGTCTCTGTTTAAACCATAAACTTGGCTTATGAATGTGTAACTTTTGTGTAGGTTTTGCTGTCCGATTTGCTCGAGGTCAGTGATTGATATGTCAAAAACATGGCAGAGAATGGATGAAGAGGTTAGTTTACTTGGTTCTTCATATACATTGTTGCAAAGCAGGTGCTGAAAAATATTAACTCCTTCATCGGTTTTCTGTAGATCGAATCAACTGCTATGCCTTCAGATTACCGCGACAAAAAGGTAAAAATACGTTTCTTTCTCTCTTCACTTAAAAAGCTCAAGAAAAGAGGGGCAAAGATATTCCGTGGAAGTGCGAAATCTTTCACGGAATTGACATGGAAGTTGAATACAACGTTCTGATTCGGCAAAATGTGACAGGTTTGGATACTATGCAACGACTGTAACGACACAACAGAAGTGTACTTCCACATAATCGGACAGAAATGTGGACATTGCAGATCTTACAACACGAGAGCAATTGCACCTCCTGTTCTTCCTCAATGACAAAACCAACATCTTTCATGTATTGCCACCAGAAGCAAGCAAGAACTTTTTGTTGCAACAACTGGGGCAGAACTTGATTATCGGTTATAACTAAAAAATGGAAAAAAAGAAAAGATTGATGATCAATAACGATTATTGGACACAGAAAGCAAAACATATATATTTGTCTTCTTCCTGATTCGATTTGTTGTTCTTATATTGTTACATTTTATCATTTATGTTTGGGTGTTGGAGATGGAGGATTATGTATGATACTCTTTATATATTCTTGATCCAGGAAAATTACCTGGATGTAATGTTTTCAGAGATTTGTTGAAATATCAGGTTTCTGTGTAAAAAAGTCGAATACAAATAAACAACTCAATCCGTTAATTTGGACCCTGTAATCTCTGCAATGTGTGTTTTCTATTCTTGTTTGAATCAACGAATCTCTCAAATTCACAGATTGAATCATCATAATCTCATTAGTTACACACACGACACAACTCGAAGTTATTACGCATAAACTTTCCCATTAGAAGAACTGTTCTCCGAGTTCTTGACCTGCCATTCCTTCTCTGATCACTTTCGCAAAGAAATCCTCAAGCGTGTCTTTACCGTAACTCGGTGTCTTCTCTTCGCTATACTCTCCAGTCTCTGGATCAATAATCAACATACTCTCTGCAGCATAATACCTCCCGATCTTCCCAAACTCCGCAGCCTCTCCTACCGAAGGAAAGATCTTTGTGAGGAAATCAAGAAAGCCAATCACGAAATCCATAATCTCGATAGGTACTTTCACGAACTTAGGCTCTCTCCCAAGAAGCCTAAACAGAATCTCTCCTTGCTCCAATGGCGTTAACGCCTTCCCTGGTCCACCAATCGGCAATACCTGATTGATCTTGTTCTCTTCCAACACGCAATCCGCTATAAACGATGCTAAATCCTGTTCGCTGATCGGTTTACACGCGCATAGCTTACCATCTCCGAACATCACATACGGTTTCCCATCTTTCACGATTTCGACTTGACCACCTAAGCTCTTGAAGAAAGCCGTTGGTCTCACAATGCTGTAGGTAAAACTCGAGTCTTGATTCTCTGCTAAATCCATCAACTCGGCTTCGAACTTCAGCTTCGCACGCTGGAACTCCAAAAGAGGCTTCTGCACGCAAATCGCAGAGAGCAAAACGAAATGCTTGGCACCGAATTTCTTCCCAGCTAAAAGACTGTTCTTGGTAGCTTCGTAATCGATTTTCCAGGAATCCTTAATCCCTCCATTACTACTAGCGAGACATGAAACAACAACGTCGATACCAAACCCTAGATCCTCCACAGATTTCTCGAGGGTATCTAATTGAGTAACATCTGAGAAACAAACATTCGCACCTTGCAATTGATTCATAGTCTCTTGCTTATCGTTTTTACCTCTAATCCCACTCTTCTCTCTCGCTACAGCAATCACATTGAACCCTCTTTTGATGAGCTCTTTCACTACGAATCTACCTATGTACCCAGTAGAACCAACCACCAGAACGTTTATATCGCTAGGGCTTTTGTTCCTGAAGGAAGACGACGAAGCGATTTCTGAGATCCCCGTGTCTAGAGATGAAATCGGTTTGAGTCTCGCTGCTCTTGTAAACCTAAGATTCGAAGAGGATTCATGGATTCGAAGAGGAAACGAGTTTACCTGAAACTGTGAAACGAATTTGGAATCTCTGAAGAAGCTTTTGGGTTTGGGTGAGTAGGAAGAGAATACGTTAAAGGAAGAAAAACAAAGAGACATTCTCTGAATCGCTGTACAATGCTGTTCCGGTGATCGGGAAAGTGCGGCGCGAAAGTGAAGGAAAATTGTATCCACTGGATATAATAACAATTCGTTTGATCTTCTTCTTCATCCTCAAAACACAAAAACAAAATAATTTCAAAATCGCCCCGCGTAGTTTACGTTATTTCAATTTTATCCCCGTGGTTTCTTATTTAGTGAGATTTTTCGGAGGAGGTTGTGTGATTTATCATTCTCATCCATCTATTTTGGTAAACAAGGAAGAAGGACAAAAGCAAATACCTTATTCATTCACTAATCAAGAATCAAACATACATGTGTGTATACAAAAGGAATCTTTTTTTTTTTTTTTGTTTTAGAGTTGTATGATCTGAGATTAGATGGTATACCACCGGTCAAAGTTGGTCAACGGCAACGGACAACACGAACGTTGGCACGGCGTTCGTTGGAGGTGCAAACGGCCATGACAGAGAAACAAATGACCAAAATGATGATGAGATGTGTTATAAGACTGGAACCATCATCGTCACCACCACCGCAACACGAAGCCATACACATCCCACCCATTCTGACTTCTTGTCTCCTTAAGATTAGATGATGAGTCTAAGGAACGATGAGGATGAAGTTAGATGAGAAGGTTCTGTCTTTTGATTGTAATGAGTTTTGGATTGGTTATTTGTTTAAGTTGTTGTCGTTGGTTTTTTTAAATGGTTTTTGTTGGACTTTGATTCACCCAACTTCGTATTTTATCAATGAATCAATCTATTTTCTAGTATTTGTTTTTTTTTTTTTTTTTTTTTTTTTAATTTACCAACTCTAATTACAAATGCTATTTTGATGGTCCTAATGAAAGTAGAGAAAATCTTCTTGAGGAGAGTAACGTTAAATATTGTAATGCTTCAATGTAAAGGTTGTACCATCTTTGTGGTTGGACTTCATGTCTAATCTCCATAGAAGAGAGCTGTCAATTGCAGCAAGTTGATTTGGGAACATGGTTTGCAATCTTGCGTGCTTTCTGTAAGAACCTCAATTTTTACGTAAAGGAAACTGATACGTGAAATGATAATTGGAGAACATAAATCAAAAATACAATACCAAATTGGAAAGAAAAAAAATTACAAAGGATTTGTTTCCTCAATTTTTTTTAATGTCACGTAACATGATGATTTCAAAGTAGTAAGATTCTCATAATACAACTGCTGCGGTTGTTTATGTCTTCTAACACCAAAGATCGGAATCTATCATATTCGAACCAAGTTTTATGTGAGTACTCTTAGACAATAACAAAGGAAGAAGGAGGTGAGGGATTTGTTGTCTGTTGTAGATGGTGAATGGTGATAATGGCTTTGTTCTTATAGTCAAAAGCTCAACGTGATCAATAAAATGGATTAATGAGAACTGATTCGATATGATTTTCAAATGTTACAAAACCAATTTTTGAGGAGAATTTTTGTTGACTTAGTCAACAACAAAACTTTTTAGTAAAATTGGGCCAAAAGAATTCATAGTCTTTTGTGTCGCTAACTGATTTGTTAAATCCCAAAGTTTAAGTCCCGATTCGAGTATCTCATTTCTCCAATACACATAATGTATCTAAGGAGGATTTCACTTCTAGTTTCCAATATAGGACATTTGACACTTGATCAAATTTTCATGCTTTCCAAACTTCCACTTCGAACATCTATTTTTCATTCGAAACAATTCTGAATTTTGACAAGTGTATACACTACAACACTCATGGCAGCAATTCTATCATCCCAAAATCTGGTCATTTCCGTGAAGACAAATCTACCAGAAAAATGGTCAAAACTTTTACGAGTTCCAACACTTTTTACTGACAAAAAAACAGTCTATGGTCGTTGAAAGAGGCAGTTATGTCGAGGAAGTAGCGGAATTTGGAATCTCTGAAGAAGCTTTTGGGTTTGGGTGGGGGTAGGAAGCGGATACGTTGAAAGAATAACAAAGGGAGATTCTTTTATCCTGCTGTTCCGATGATGGGAAAATGAGAGAGAAAGTACAAGAAAGTGAAAGAAAATTGTATCTACTGGATGATTAGCTTGTTTGATCTATTGGATAATTTTTTCTGATATTTTCTTGTATGGTGAAATTTTGGAAGATATCATGTGATGTATCATTCTGATCCATTAATGTTTTTATCTTTTATCCATTAATGTTGATTAAAAAAGAGAGGACAAATCCCAAATACCTTGTTCATTCACTAAACAATAGAATCAAAACTTTGTTCATTCACTAATCAAGAATCAAACATACATGTATATAAAAAAAAAGAAATCTTATATGTAGAGTTGTGATCTGATATAAACCGGCCGTCAATCATTGGTCAACGGCAACGGACAACACGAACGGATGTACGACGTTCGTTGGAGGTGCAGACGGCCATGACAGAGAGACATACGACGAGAATTATGATGAGATGTGTTATTAAACTCGAACCTTCGTCACCACCACCACCACAAGCAGACATACACATTCCACCCATTCTTTTTCGTCTTCTTGATTCTCGATGATGACTCTCAACGAAGATGGGAATGAAGAGGAGAGGAAGTTAGATGAGAAGGATATTTCTTTAATGAGTTTTTAATTACTAATTGTGTTTGTTTAATGGTTTTTGTTGGACTTGATTCCGCCAACTTCGTGTTTTAATTATGAATATTTTTCTTATAATATCGATGTTTTGATGGTACGGATCCGGAGACTTAAGACTAACAAGACATATTCTCCCCTTAATGTGTAATTAAGTAGTCGACATGTTGTTACGTACGAAAATTACTTGATCAAGTTATGTTTTTATAAAGAATCAATGAAAGATGATTTACGTCTTTATCTACTGTATGTATCCCTTATAAAGATTATTAGCGACGTATTATTATATAGCCTTAGATATTGACAATTTTTGGTTATCAAGGAAAATTATCTTTTCCTAGCCAAATTGACTCAAGTGATTTTGTCAGGTTTTTATGGTTTAATTTGTACGGAAGTTTATATATTATGAGATCAAAGTAGATTTCCAACCGGATGATCTTGTTACACAGCCTTTTTCAAATAACTTGGACGTGATGTGACTGACGTGTGGAGCACATACAATCTCAATATATTTGGGCTTGGGTCTAAATATCAAAAACCCCATTTGACCCAATACTTCAAGTCCTACTAAAAATACCCAACACCAAAGATCCGCAAAGATGTCTAAAATGTAACGTTGATGGTGCATGGTCTAGGTGAAACTTGTGGACTTGGATGTGCATTAAGAAATCATGGGGGCAAGGTAATAGTGTGGATGGGAACTTATCTAAAACTGAGAAGAGTGTTTCAAACAAAGGCCGGAGGACTTAGATAGGTATTGTTAATAGATGAATTCACTAGGATATCGCACTTGAAATTGTGTTTCCAAAAGTACCACCATTTCTCAAATTCTCAAATGTTTCACAGTTACCACAATTTTTCAAATGTTACACGAATACAACAAATACAATATTGATTTCTAAGGCTTTATAATTCAAATTTTTTTAGTTTGGATTAACTATTGTAGAATTAGGGTATAGTTTTAGGAGGTATGGCTTTGGTGTATGGTTTAGTTTTTTTTTAATACTGCATTTTTATTATTATTTTATTACAAAATATGAGAACTGTTACATCGGCGATTCTACAACGGACAAGTCTTCTATCTTGATCTACGCCAGACGATTATCTCTTGCCCCATACTGAAGATCTCATGTAAGCTAGTCTCCTCCATTTATCTGCATAAAAGATAATAAATCTCATTTTTTGGGATTCGAATCTCAAGACTTTTGGTGTAGAAGCCTTAATAAACCCTTGATCGACCACGGGGCCAAGGGTTTTAGTTTTGAATGTTGAAAGTTAACTTTAGTTTTATGGTATTTATGGAATATTTGGAAAAATAGTAGTATTTTTGGAAACAAAATTTCAAATTGTGGTATTTGTAAGAATTTCTCTGATTAATAACATCAATCTTCGGCTACCAACGTCGAATAAGACTCCAACCACCTAGTGAGGGTGATTTATTGAGAGGAAACTTGGCCATCAATCCGGTACTTAAAACATTAAACATTTGCTCTCCCATCTAGCATTCCGTTGGAGAGAAAGTAATTGAGTGGTTTCATCTTCGAATTATGTCTCTAAGCTTTATACTTTTGTACCAAGTTGGGTTACAACTTACAATAGATGTGGAGAATGATAATTTTCTGTTAATTATTGTGTGAAATTTTGATGTTGGATGAATGATTACTGATGATGTTGGGCAACAAAAGAAAACATCATATTTTCTTCATCTAAAGATTAGTTTAACAAGGGATGATCGATCTAAAGCTGCACCAAAATTTAGATCTAAGTTTTAACCACACAAAAATTATATTTTCTTAAAGAACCACGTGAAATGAAAAATTTTAATCCTGAACCACACCAAGTTTAAAACCTATCTCAAAATATTTGGCAATTAAATTTTAACAATTCCACTTAATTAAATCCAAACGGTGTTATATGAAATGAAAATTAAACCGGAATTCGATTTCATAACCCATAAAATTGAAGTTAGACTGATGTTGACCAAAGATATCGATGTTAGCGAAACCTAAAAAATTGCTTTTAAAAAGTTGACGTGATTATGGTTGGATGATAGTGATTTAACAAACGTTTTCTTTTTAGATATTTCGATGAAATAAATTATGGGATATATATAATAAACCAAAAAGTTTGGAAAATGAAATTTGTGTACGCAATCGTCAAGTGGAAGCAATTGATACTTGGTTCCAAATGTTTCAAACTCAAAACCAGTAGCTAGTAATCACCTAACACGCCTCAAAAGCCTTTTGACGGTTCTGAAAGGTCGATTTCTTTGTGTTTATTAGTTTTAGTGATACGTAAAGGGCCACGACGTATCTTGTTGCATTTTCCTACGATGAGACAATTTTGTTATAACTATCTCGTTTATAAGTGTTCGGAAGTTTCTCATGATACTGTGTAATCGCAAAATCACAAGAAAAATATAGTTTATGAAATAAGTTTAAATTTGCCAATTGAAAAATTAAGAAGAAAACAAAATCTTGTGGGATTAGACTCTTTAACTAAAAAAAATAAAATTTTGTGGGATTAGCTAAAGATAAATTTTGAGGCTTTGATTGAAGAGCAAGTGCGGTGCGGGTTTTGAAGCATTTTTGTCAAAACCGCAATTGCTGCACCAATCATACTATTTTTACAAAAATTTGCGGTTTAAAAAAAAACCAAAAAGTAGCCACTGTGCGGTTTTCAAAAGTAAATAATTACACAAGAGATAATAAAACGCATCCAGAACCGCACATCATGTAATAACCCAGCGGATCAAAGAATTACGCACAAAATAATACACAGAATTCCAATATATCAAACTTCTTAATAATTGATTAAAGTCATATATTGCTACCATGCACACTTACACACTTACAAAATACACTCGTGGCATCTTTTCTCCATTTTTTTAAAATCAAGTAAATAAATCTATTAATAATATAATTACTGCATAATAATTTATGTTGTATATAATATGTAATAAATTTACTACTGCATAAACTGTTTAATATGTATAACAAATATGTATAATAATTGTTTAAGGATCGGGGGATGTATGCAATTTGGTATTAATTTGTTTTTATATGTTGTATTGTATTTTTAATGTATTAGCATTGTTACTTAATTAAAAAAATATATATGATTCAAAGTATTTGTAACATCCTAGGTTCTGGAAATCTGTAGTGCAAGCGGAGAAGTTTAAGAGAATTGATTTTGCTACCTATATCACCAAAGTGCATTTTTTTCGTCACACATCCAGAGAGAACTCCAAAGTTAAGCGTGTTTGGGCTGGAGCAATTTAAGGATGGGTGACCTACTGGGAAGTCATTTCCAGTACCGTGTAAGTGAGGATAAAATACGGGGAAAGATCACGTGGTGATTTGTAGGATCAGTAAACAAGTCTTTCTAGTCTCCCGGACTAACGCGCCGACCGTCGGAGAGGGATGGGCCCACGGGCCGAGAGTGGGCGTGAGGCCCATTAGGAGAGATGTGAGTTCTCTCTAGGGGATGTTAATTTCCATGTATGTTCTTTGAGAGATGTGAGTTCTCTCCAGGGGATGTGAGTTTCCCGGCATACCGATAACTCGATGGCGGTCGGGGCGTTACAGTATTTACTTTTGGCAAACGGAGTATATATCTAAAAATTGGATACTAGTTATAAAATAAAAAAATTAATTTTATATAGTAATAAAATTATTTAAATTTATTTCTTTAAATTATTATCTAAAATATCTATCTCAAACCGTTTTTATCGTTTTTCACCAATCAAACAATTTTTTTTTACCGCATGTCATTTTTGTACCAATCAAACATTGTTCATTCCCGCTTTTTTACATAATCCGCATTTGTTCCGCATAATATATTACGAACCGCACTTATACCATACCGTACCGCACAATTTTTTTACCCGCACCGCTTAATTTAGTGCCACCATTCGGACCCTGAGAAGTACCATTTTTTAAGTGTCATTTTTCAAAAATGCTACTTTTTCAAAATTTTTCAAAAAATACCATTTTTTCAAAATCATTTACTCAATATATCATTTATATTTGGTTAATTATGTTGTATTAAAATTTAGTTTTGAGGGTTTAAGGCTTGTTTGGGGTCAAAATCTTTTTTATGGTTTAAAATTTTCAGATTTAGAATATAAAATGGCAAATGTAAAGAGATTTAAAAGAATAAATTTGGTTGCATGTATCAGCAAAACACACTTATATGTCATTTGTCTGGAAATAAATATAAAATTAAAAATGTTTAAACTGGAAATTTTTTAATGATGAGTAGCCTATTAAAAGTATTCTTTCCGTTTCAAAATATTTGATGTTCTAGAAACAAATTTTGTTTCACAAAGATTGATTTTTTAAATAAAATATATTTTCTATGCTGTTTTTATGATGTAATAATGATGAATTGTAAATTTCAAGACATATTCATTGATTTTATTGAATTGTTATTGGTTTAGAGTTATAAAAAATTGTTTAGTATAAAAATAATACATTTATAGTTATAAAATTAATATATTTTCTTAATACTTGTGAATACTCTAAAACATCAAACATTTTAAAATGAAAGAAGTAATGTTTAATATCATGCGAATGTAGACAAACACACGAAAAAATATCTTGTGATTTACATGATCAGTAGCAAGTTTTTTTAATCTTATGATGCAAAATACTAACCGTTGGACGAAAATGGAATCCACGAATCAAAAGAAAATATAAGAACCGTTAGAGACGAAGATGGAATATACGAGTAGAAAGAGATATAGGAGCCACAATGGCATCAAGGCGTTAAGAAGGATAGATTTCAAGTCTTGCTATTTGTAGATCTCTAAATATTTTCTTTTAGTTTCTTAATTTCAAATTTCTTGAGTATAAAGAACGTGAGAGAGAAAGTACGTGGTCGCAGCTTCACAAGTAGTACAGAATCTTTAGGGAGCATGCTTGCATGGACCTGACTCAGCGTGGATATTTTTAGCCTCCCATATTACGACACGTGTCAACCTGTCTGAACCCGTACGTTTAAAGATCACACCCCCAATTATTTATGAAAAAAACTCACCCTTGTCATTGACAACTTGACATGACGTGGCATTTTAACATTACGACGTCGGCTTTTCTCGATACAATACAATGTTATTATCCACTTACTGTTTCCGTTTTCAACGTAAACGTCCATATTTTTCCAAACAACTCATGAATATGATTGTTTTTTTCCAATAATGCATGGAAATAATTTGTTATTTAATTTCTCTTTTTGATGAAACAATACAATTGGCCAATAAGTTGTTTCTTAGCTAATAATGTATGTATACTGTATTCGTAGGAAGCCAATTAATTATTCAGAACAAATATTTTTCAAATAGTTTACTGGTTTTAATGGACAGTCAACAATCAGAACGGTTTAGATATTGTTCATTGGATCTGGCAATAATAAGTTTATACAGTTAATTTAGATAAGATTCAATTGTCTCGATATTGTTAATGTTTAATCATCTTGACGTAGAATACAAATCATTAATTTAGATATAATTAAAATGGTACTCGTAGAATATAACAGTTGAGTTAAAAACAAAAAGTTGTCAGCCAGAGATTCATGTTGTTTAATGTTCAGCTAGCAATGAAAGAAGTTTTATAAAAAAAAAAATGAGAGAAGTTTTTCAACGGCAAGGAAGTGAAATATCTGGGGTTTAATGTTAGAAAACATGAACTTAAACTGTTTGTGTTGCAAGCTGGTTGTATTGTCTACTTCTTGCATTGCAAAACAAATTGAACCAATTTTTGTTCAGTTCGATGTTTTTTTTTTTTTTTTTTGTCAACAGCATAATAATACTTCATTACCACCAATTGATTACCCAATCAGGTGGTGAAAAGTTTACAAAAAGAACATTAAAATTAATTGAACGTGCACAATTCGCTAGCCTTGGAATTGAGAATGCGCGAAATGAGTGATAATGAGAAGAAGTGAAACTGCTCCTTTAGCTTCAATATTTCGTCGAGATATACGTCAAACACCGGCCACTCCTTTGATGTAGACACTATCCTCACCAAATCGGAACAATCCGTTGCGAAAGCTACCTCCAACTTTTGCTGATGTAACATGCATTGCATAGCCCACAGTAATGCCTCTACTTCCGAATGCATGGGAGATATATTTCGTCTTGTGTTTCGAACTCCCATCAAAAGTGCCGTATCTTCAATTTGGAATGAGAACCACCCTAAACCTGAAGCGGGGTATGTGTCCTTCCAAGGTCCACCAATGTAGCATTTCAAACCTTCGTAAATTGGGGCACCAGATGGTGGCCCTAGCTCGACTGGTGCTTTCGGCGGTTCCTCAGTTCTAACATTTTCCCAAGCCTTTGCTTCCGCCTCCGCATTACGTAAAATAACATCTGGAGCCACGTCTATTCCTCTAAGTACCTTATCATTTCGTGCTTTCCATATATACCATAAGATCCAAGAAAAACATTATCTTGATATATGGGAGGGACCTGCCAAGATAAAAAATCCATATTAGTGAAAATAGCTGATACCGGAAAAATCCCTGGTGCCGTGGGGACCGTTGGTTACTTATTTAAAAAATTCGGTGAGCTAAACTTCTGAGTTAGGTTATACTAGTCTTTTGCCCGGTGCTATGCACCGGAAAATCATATTATTTTTTCTATTAATATTTTTATAAAAGTACATTTTAATATTTATAAATTTACTATGTAGGAATAAATTATGGTGAGAGGATTAAGAATAACTCATATTCCAAATGATATTAAATAGATTTATCAATTTGATTCTATAGATACTCATATCAACTCGTCGGAGATATAGAGTTTATAAAACTAATAATATTTAGAATCGACATATTATTAGTTTTATATCTAAATCGAACTTCATGAAAAATAGAAGTCTAAAAATAGTATCTAAATCAGAGATATAGAATTTATAAAACTAATAATATTTAGACTTCTATTATTCATGAAGTTCGAATATTCTACTCTATAATTTGTTTTAATTATATTTTGTTACTGTTTTAAAATCTAAATGCTGAAGTATAATTTTTTTGTAAATGCTAAAATTATTCCAAATGTTATAGTTATTGAAATGTTTTGCAAGAGCTTGATATTTAGAGGGTTATATATATATATATATATATATATATATATGATATAAAACTAATTATATATAAAAAGATTATATTCATGTGATATAATTTTTGATTAATGTTTTCTATTTTTTTCATAAAAAAATGTGGTTATAAATAACTAAAACAAAGATAGTGGAGGAGGTTATGAATTTGTTGGATCTAAAATTATTTAAATACCAATAACAGAGAAAAGAAAATTAAATTGCTATAAAATAATTTTAAATACTAAAAATGCTATCAAAGTGGGAAGTTAAAGAAGAAAGATAAATTTCTTTTTGTTGAGGATTAATCGAAAACCCAAAAAACAAATTATGTTAAAAGAAAAATTGAATGACACATGTCATTCCCAGAATTGTCCACTTACTTCTGTTTTTGTAAATAAAGATATTATTTTTGGAATTTGTTGAACGGTTTAAATCAATTACAGTTAGATTTTAGAGTTAATTAGTGAAATAACATGTTTGAGCATATAAATTAATAAAATAACATGTATAGTTTAGAAATTTAGTAAGTAACAAAGAGAAATAAAACTTGACCATTTTACCCCTTTAATCAATTCAATTAAAGTTGTCACTTTAAATGCATATTTAATACAAATTGGTTTTTTTAAAAAGAGGTAATAATATTTCCAAATATAATCTTGAAATTGACATATATATATATATATATTTTTTGTTTTTTTGTTTTTTCTGCATTTTTTTTCTTTTTCTAGTAATTGATTGTTTTTAAAACTTATAGTGAACTATATCAAAAATTATATATTATTAACATAAATAGTGGACTATTTGTAAAATATAACAAGTATAATTGAATAGTGAATTATTTGTGAATATAACAAATATAGTTGTTTGCTTATGAATAAAGTTAACTAATAGACAGCTATATGTTTATATATAGCTAACTATACATGAATATGTAATTAACTACATTTAAATAAAGTTATTTATATTTCTAAGTATATAGATAATAGTGCAATATTCGTGAATCTAACTAGTTAGTATAGTTAGGTGTTTGTGAAAAAAGTTAACTGTATAGATAATTATATGTGGGTATATAGTTGACTACATATAAAAATTTATAAGTAATTATATTTTAAAATAATTAGTATATATCTAACTATATACTCAATTATAAACAAAGAGAGTGAGTAGTTAAGAGTAAACTATTCGTAAATATAACAAGTATAGTTGACTGTTTGTGAAGAAAATTAACTAGAACTATAAGTATATTTGGATACATAGTTAATTAGAAAATTAATAAAAATAAAAAATCTTGATAAGTATATTTGGATACATAATTAATATAAATGAAAAGTTCAAACGTTTATGTTGTTAGTTATTTTTTTCTAATAATACAGAAAATTAAAAATATTATTTATCTTCAATTATTTTTTTGGACATGAGAAAAAAATAATTTAATATGAAAAAATAATGTATTAAATGAAGTAATAATGAAAATGAGATATGAGATCAATTACCATAAATATATTAAAGGTAAAATTGGAATCTCAAGTAATTAAAATGTTAGTTATTAAATTTCATTTTATGTTATGTTAGATGATTAAATAGAGCTAATAACTAATATATAGGCTAATTTCTCTAGATTATATTCTAGTTCTAGAGCCTTAATTCGAGGCTGACTAAGATCACTAATGTTAAAAAAAAGTTATATTTATTCGAGAGGGTATATTATACTCCCTTCGTATCAAATTAGATGATTTTTTAGAAGTTTTTTTGTATCAAATTAGATGATTTTTTGAGTTTTCAAGATAAAATTAAATACATTTTTATTTATTTTGACTATTTGTATTTTGCAGTTTGATTTACTATTGGTTGAATTGTATTTAATTGAATGATAAATGATGTTTTAATTTTGATAAACTAAAGAAATTAAAGTTTTTTTAATTTATGTGTAACATCTTTAAAAATCATCGGAGTACTTACTAACGACCAAATTTTATTTATTGATTTAACGTTATTAAAATTTTAAAAGTATTTGAGTCCATCTGTATCGCTATCATTCACATTTCCTCCATGGAACTATACCACTTGATTTGTATGCTTTTCTCTTTCTTTCTTTTTTGGTGGAAATATGTTTTTCTCTCTTGACCAAGAGAAAAAAAAATGTTTTGGTGTGCTTTAACAAAAAAAAAAAAATGTTTAGGTGTGTTTTTTCGTTAATATATTATTTTCCGTGGCTCTTCCGACAATAACAAAGGCTTGTTTTCATTGTTTGGTTAAGTAACGAATGCTATGACTAGCACAAATTCCACACTGAACCCGAATGAATATGATCTGATTATGATTCGAAAATTATAATTATCTAAATGATATCTCTAATCTTTAATTCGAAAATTCAAAAATTCGAAAGAACTGTACCGGATCCGACTAAATATCTGAATGCCAACCGCAAGTTTCCCGTATCAATAATATTGTTTAGCCGGCAAACAAAAAAAAAAAATATTTTTCGTGGTTGCATTTGAAGATCAACATTGTCACTAATAAATGCAGCCAAAAATAAAATGAAATGAAAAGGCAAATTTTAAGCGGCTACAAGTATGGGAGCATTCTGATGACGACACGTGTATTTTCCACGAGGGCACCGTTTATCCACTACCTTTCTCATTGCTCTTTATATAAACCAAACCCAAAAAACCTTTAATATATCCACAAATCCAAGGGAAAGTTGTTTTGGATAATCAAAGACACCAATTTCACTTTTTTCTCCTTCTTCTTTCTGATTCATCGTTATCCATTTTATTTCCAACAAATTTAGGGTTTTTAGCGAAATCGGTCGGATAAAGGATAAATCTCTATTTTCCGCTTCTTTGATTTTGTATCGATTTTTGTTTGTAATCAAATGGAGGTTTCAGTGATTGGAAATCCTCAAGCGAGGATCTGCAGAGCAGAATTAGCGTACAGAGAGCTCGGATTTAGGTTTGGGTCTCAAGTAATCTCTGCTGAATCGAAAAATAGGGTTAGTTTCTGTAACCCAAACTCGAAATGGAAGGAGATCGGAATCCGTTGCTCTCCGATGTCTGTCAAATGCGAAGCCATCGTTTCCGATCAAGTTCCGTTTCTCAAATCCACTCCAAAACCCAGATCGGTAATTAAACCTCTTCTCTTCTCTCTCTAGTATCAAATTCAAAACGAATCCAGTATGAAATTTGCTTTAGTTGAGATAGTCATAGATTCCAGAGCTGCGTCTTTGTGTAATTTGTATCGTTTCCTGGGAAATTTACAGAAATCGCAGAAAAAAATCAATTCAGATTAGAGCCTATGAAACTTAGCAAGATTTTTAATTCTTCCTCTTTATCCAATTTTAAGAAAGTTATTATATTAGGAAAATTCTCTATGGACAACGAATATATAAACATGTTTCGATTTTTTCTTTGTTGCAGCTTGAGAGCATAAGATTATTCGTTGGGCTACCACTAGACACAGTTTCAGGCTGTAACAACGTGAACCACTTGAAAGCCATCACGGCTGGGCTCAAAGCTTTAAAGCTACTTGGCGTAGAAGGAATCGAGTTACCGATCTTTTGGGGAGTGGTTGAGAAAGAAGCTGCAGGGAAATATGAGTGGTCAGGTTACTTAGCAGTTGCAGAGATTGTTAAGAAAGTGGGACTCAAGCTTCACGCTTCACTCTCTTTCCACGGATCGAAGAACCCGGAAATCGGTCTCCCTGACTGGGTGGCAAAGATTGGTGAAGCTGAACAAGGGATCTATTTTACAGACAGATATGGGAAACAGTACAAAGATTGTTTGTCGTTTGCAGTAGACGATGCTCCTGTTCTTGATGGGAAGACTCCTATGGAGGTTTACAGAGGTTTCTGCGAGAGCTTCAAGTCTGCTTTCTCAGATTACATGGGAAACACAATCACGGTATAAATATCATCTTTGTTATGCACTTGCATTCTCAGTTTGTCTTAGTCTTGTTTGAGTTTCCTGATTTCTGCTCATTTTGTTTTGCAGGGAATTACATTAGGATTGGGACCAGAAGGCGAGCTAAGATACCCTTCTCATCAACAAGACGCCAAGCTCTCTGGTGCGGGAGAATTCCAGTGTTACGACACACACATGCTTTCCGCACTCAAACATTACGCTGAATCCACTGGAAACCCTCTTTGGGGACTCGGAGGTCCACACGATGCTCCTGCTTACGATCAGCAGCCTCATTCCTCTTCCTTCTTCTCAGACGGAGGGTCCTGGGAATCACAGTACGGCGATTTCTTCCTCTCTTGGTACTCGTCTCTTCTCATCTCCCACGCAGACCGAGTCCTCTCTATTGCGTCATCCGTGTTTAGCGGAATTGGAGTGCCTCTATGTGGGAAGCTACCTCTCTTACACCAATGGCACAAACTAAGATCTCAGCCTTCTGAGTTAACAGCTGGATTCTACAGCTCTAATGGTCATGACAGGTATGAGGCAATCGCAAAGATCTTTGCAAAGAACTCTTGCAGAATGATAATACCGGGAATGGATCTATCCGACAAACATCAATCACCCGAGTCTCTCTCGAGCCCCGAGTCATTACTTTCCCACATCAAAACATCTTGCAAGAAACAAAGAGTCGTTGTTTCTGGGCAAAACTCGTCCGCACCAGTCCCTGGTGGGTTTGAGAGGATCGTTGAGAATCTGAAGGATGAGAATGCAGCAATTGATCTGTTCACTTACCAGAGAATGGGAGCACTTTTCTTCTCTCCAGAACATTTCCAAGCTTTCACAGTCTTTGTACGGAACCTGAACCAATTTGAGTTGTCCTCATACGATCAAGCAGCAGAGGTTGAGGCCGAGACAATGAACATAGGTTCAACCACTGGTGCAGCAGCTAGTTTGCAAGCCGCTTGATGAAAAGTCCAGATTCATATTTATGTAAATAAGAAAGTCTCCTATTGTTTCTTTTAGCATTTATTTGTAGATTTTCTCGTATTCATGTAAAAAATTATTGTATCCATGTATTTCACAAGATTGAAATTCTGAATTTTAAGACAGAGAAACCTCTTGATAACGTTTACAAAGGCCAAATTACAAAAGACAAAAAGAACTAAACATTATCAAATACAACAGACAACGAATGTCTTTTTACAAGATCACAATTTACAAAATGCTACAAATCACACTCTTTGAAGATAGAACAAAGGATTACGAGAAACTAGGAGTCTTACAAAATCATTCACAAGCGATTCTGGTTTCAAAGCTGCTCAAGCAAATGGCGAAAGCCTGAAAAGCTGAGATAGGGTATCCATAATCCATGGTGAACATATCTTTCCCGACTTTACCAAACTGCAGTATTATCCGCTCGTTTTGCGTATCTGGTGACAATCCCGTGCCACCGCCACCACTAGCTGCTGCCACCAGCTGAAAGTTTTTCACTGAAGCCACTGTGACACGACCATGGAAATTCAAGCACCAGCAACGTAGTTGCTCATGCCATCGCGGTGTTTTGTTGCTCAGCACCAAGGGTGCCTCTTTCAGGTGGCTCAAGCCGCTGCGTAATGGTTTTGATTGGGACCTGGAAAAGGTTGACCGAGTACCAATGAATGGAAGCTCTGATGGTTCTGAAGCTACTCCTGGAGGCTCCACGACGCTTCTAGGTACTGTATCCATTACACATTGCATCTTTCTTGGTCCCCTATTTAGCCCATTATTAACAGGTCTTAAATCAGATTTTATTGAAACCAAAGGTCGCCAATCCCGTTTGACCAAACAAAAATACATTTTGCAAATAAACCGATTCAATGAAAATTCCTCCAAATATTTTGCAAAAGGGAATCCGAACCAAAATTGAGTTTCTATCTTTCATATTGAAAGGTTCAAAAACTGGAACATCCAAACCATTTTCAGTAATTCTTAAGAGAATGTATAATTTAATTTTTCATAGACAAGAGGGTTGTTAGAGAAAATTTTCTGAGTGAAGTAATCAAGCTGACACAAAGAACAGTTCGAAGAGGAAAGTTAAATCTGAAATATCATTACCGGGATCCTAAGACGTTCAGCTCGTATGTGATATGAGCGACGGGGTAACTTCCAAGAGGAACTTTCAGTGAAACTTTTGAGAGATTAGAAGATCGATTCTTTCTCATCTTCGCAGCTCCTGTAGATGGAAGCAGATTTCCGTCAAAGACGGTGAATTTTGTCCCTAGGAAGTTTGATCTTCGACAAGTTGAGAAAGAGCAAAATATCAATAAGACCTCAGATAAGACTCTTAATCAATCCGAAGCTGAAAATGCTAATAATAACCTGATAAAACTCTTAATCAATAGTGAAAATACTCTCCCACACAATTTCAGTTTTCAACAGGTTAAAATTAGTAACCATTGTGTCAAATTACTGAATGAGAGCTTGTTTTGATCATAAATATATATATACACACCTCACTTTGCCAACATATGCTTGGCTTCTCCTCGACATATCATCAGCACGCAAAGAGATAATGTAATCAGTGCAAGTCGTGTGCTTTAACTTACACGCAGCAAGCAGAAACTTCCCATCATCCGTTAAAGCTTCACAGACAAAGAAAGACGTCAATCTAACAATCGCAGTACCAAGAAAGATGTAACCCGTTGTTACTCTGTCGATTGCATAAGAGCCGGTTAAACAGAGATTGATGCTCACAGTTGGTTAACCCGAGATACAGATGATACGATTGCGTTGTTCGATTACGTTTGATGAAGCATTGAACCATAGAATCCCTTGGACCAGGCTGCAAAAAGGTACACACCAGAAAAGAAAACAATCCATTAAACAACATTTACATAGGACTACACAAGAATCAAACTCTCATATCTCTCTTGCTTAATGATCAACACCGTTATATAGTAGCTACTCTACGTTTCAGAGTAAATACAATTCTAATTTCAAAGTGCGTAAACAAAAATCGTAACTTTATGTCTTAATTTCTATATAGAGATGGTGATTGGAAAATGAGAGAAACCTGCTTGAGAGAGATGGGGAAAGTCAATTTAGAAGAGATCTCAGGGACAGCGACGGTTTCGTTCATGAGTAGTCGCCAGCCACGGCAGACGCCGGCGCAAGCCACCACGGTGCGTCGCGACGGCCATCCGCCACCGTCCGCCGCTTCGATCCGAATTAGAATCTCTCTTAAAAGCTCTTCAGGGATCTCCGACCAGCGATAATCTTCCGATGACCCGGAAGTGGAATTGACGGCGGCGGCGGCGGCAAGGTCGTGGACCACACGATGTGACCTCGAGCGCATCTCCAGGATTAAGCTTCGTAAGGTCATGCGAATTCAGAGGATATTTAATGGGTTTTGGAAGAGAGAATGATCGGAATAAGAGAATTGGGTTTATGGATTAGAGAGAGAATGAATGATTGAGAGGTTTTAGGTGGAAGAAGAAAGTGGTGGTGGTGGTGGTGTTGTTGAGAAGAACACCATAATTATTAAAAAAAAAATTAAAAGTTGTTCGTCTCTAAAGAACCTTTACACTTTATTACTACTTCTAAAACAATTTTGGTTTTCCTTTTTTTTTTTTTGCATTTTTTTTGTTACTAAAAGGGTTTATTAGTGTTTTGATAAAAAAAAGAAATTATATCCTTAAAAATAATCAATTTATTTGGAAAAAAAAGCAAACTATTTTTCTGATAACAACAATGTAGAAAGCATGAATATATTTTTACAGTTAAGTACTACTATTATGCTGTCTAATTTGGGCTTTTAATATAATATCAAAGGTTTGCTGGCAAAAAAAAAAGAAGAAATTATTACTATTCTGCTACCATTAGAAAAAAAATACAATTCTGGTGGTTAAGAAAATGATAAAATCAATGGTGGGTGAAAACATTGGTGGGTTGGATAAAATTCCAGGAAAACAAAAAGTAAAATTTAAAAAATATTACATTATATTTTATATTTTTGTCGACAGTTATAAAATATTGTTTTTTTTTTATAAATTCAATTAACTACGTAGTTTTTTTCATATCACGTATAACGTTTTTTTATTAAAATATTATTTTAGGAAAACTCATAAATTTATAATCTTATCAATTTACTTATATTTTTGTATTATCCTTTATGAGATAGTGTGAAACATATCTAAAAAGCTCCGCCGCCTCTTGAAGAAAAAAAGGCAATCTCGATGTTGTTGGTACGGCCGACGGTCGGGGGCTCCCCTAGTTCCGCCGTCGGTCGGGTTTTGTCTCTTAGATCTAGCTGTAGTGCTCCTGTGTAGTTTTCGAGTTAAGGCTGTTCGTATCTGGCAGGGAAATTTCGAGATATGGCTCGGTGAAGGTGGGGTTTCGACCGTCGCTGTTCAGTGAGTCTTTCGGCGAAGCATCTTTTCGTGTGCTGGTTCATAGATCCGAATGAGGGATGAATATCTAGCTCTCGGAGAAAGTGCTCTTAGGTATGGCTCTGTGCATAATTAGCATATCGGATCGACTGGTTATGGGTCCTTTGGTATCGAATTGATTTGGTATTAGGTGGTCTTTAGCTCGGTTGATTGTCGTCCCTGCTGTTTGTGATTGAGGAGTCTTATCATTACCGATTGTCTCTGGATTTTCTCTCCGTCGGATCCGAACTTCTGTAGTTTGCGTATTTGATCGACTTGACTAGTTTTTGCTTTAGACAGCGGTTGTTCCCGAGATTTGGTTCAAGATTTATCTCCTCTCTGGCTAGTTCTTGTGCTTTGTCTCTGTTGGCCCGCGGTCCTGCTTATGGTGGCGTCTTGGTTGTAAGTGTTGACCTTTCATTGATGAAGAAGTTGTCCTCGAGGTTCTTTTGCCTCGCACAGCTGCTTAGTTTCCTCTCATTCCGCGATCTAAATAATTCTTCTATTGGCATTATGCACTCCAACTCCTTGCCTTTGTGTTTAGGTTGGGTACAATTTGAAGAAGCGTGGTTTTGATCGGGTTCTAATCTTGCTTTTTGGTGACTTCTTTCTTCCAGTTCATTTTGGCTACGGTCACTCTTATTTAGTTTTAGATTGGGCTGTGGACTTGGTGTGTTCGACTCGAGTGCGCATGTAGCTCTTTCATGCCTTTTCGCTTCCGTAAATTTGATGTAGGTTGTAACGCCCGTGAACCAAAAATGTGATTTTTGGTTGTGTGTCGATTGACACGTGTGTTTAATTCGCGAAGGAATATGTTTGCTGGAGCTGTGTCGCGCGACACAAGAGGTTTGTGTCAAGCGACACATGCTTAAATTGGACTGTGTGGTTTTGATTTCTGATCGGGTTTGGTTTGGGTTGGTTTAGGGAACCTAGGGTTCCGTATTTAAGTAGAGAAAAGCGTTTTCTCTTGGGGTTGGCCGAAAATTTGATCAGAGAAAGAGTTTTAGAGAGTTTTGTGAGAGAAGTGTTTTTCTTGAGAGAGAAACAGTTCTGCTCAGGTTTTTGGAGGAGATGATTGGCGGGGAAAATCGGATCGGATCAGAGTGAAACTTTGAGGGTAAGTTCTCCTATCTTTTCTCTTGATGTGGGTGAAAACCTCGTGCCTTTTGGATGAGTATTCGCTGAGTTATGGCCGTTGGATTGTGTGAGGTTTCTGCAGTCTCGAGTCTGCGATCAGTCCACTTCGAGGGAGGATTTCTGTCGAACCAGAGAGAATCAGGAGACGATCCTTATGTCTTTGGAAATCTCTCTCTGTCTAGTTTTTGTATTAGGTTTCGGATCCTGATTTCGAGGTAATCTCCGTTCTCTGTGTTCGTTTGATTTCAGGGTGTTTTTTCTGAAATCTCTGTTTTTCCAGTTTCGATTAGCGAGATTGCGGGCTGTTTTTCCGTCGATCTGTTTGGAGTTAGGAGACGTTCTATACACCGTTGCGAAGCTCTTGGTGTCTAGTTTCCAGATCAGGTTTCAGACCTTGATTTGGTAAAGGGAGTCGCGAGTTATTCCCTTCTGTTCGGGTCGTGTCGGGAGTGCCTTGTTTCCTCGTTTCAATCTGTTTGCAAAGGTGAGTGCGTGACCATAGGCTCTCGGATTAGGATTGTGTGGAATACGATTGATTGTGGCTTGTTTTTACTGTGTTTGGTGATTGAATTGTGCAGGATCGTGATCTGAGTCCTTGAGATTGAGCCATGAGAGGATATGTTCAATCTTAGGGTTCTGCAGGTCTGTGTCGATCGACACCTAGAGGTTGTGTCGATCGACACAGTTGACAGTCGAGTGTCGATCGACACCTAGAGGCTGTGTCGATCGACACAGAAGTTGTTGTCCTGTTCATGTTGTTTGTTATTTGCTATGCTTGCTGTTTGATAACCCTGGTATTGTATGCATTCTTTCTCTGGGTAATTGGCCTGTAGATGGGAGGACCGTCTCACTGGGTATTTATGATAATACTCACGCATCTCTTTTAACCATGTGATGCAGGTAAAGAAAAGAGGTGATCGTGGAATCAAAACCGGGAAGAGAGGATGATCTAGTGTCTCGGTTGCATAATGCATGTTGTTAGAATTGCTAGGGTGTTAGTAATTCTGGAATTGATGAACGGTTTAGAATGGTTAAGTTGGAATTGATTTGGTGGTTATTGAATTGTATTGAATAATTGTTTAGGGTGGTTTATGAAATTGATTGAGTTATTAGATTATCGTGATTAATTGATTTCCCCTGGTTAATTGTGATTGTGAGAATTTAGCATGTTGAGGATTAGTATTTATGGGAATACTAATTCGATGCTATTATTTAAAAAAAAAAAAAAACGGGTCGTGTTGTTTCATAGGTTCTCATTGCTTTGGGGTTCAATGGAGGGGATGACATTTGCTTTGTCAAATATGGAGATGTTATGTTTTGGATTATTGTCTTTGGTTTTAACTTGTTTGTTTAGGTATAGTTTGCTCTTTTGGTTGTTAAATTTTGTCTTTTGATATTGAGGATCTTCGTATGGATACTCCTTTGTATTTTATTCTCGTATTCCACCTCTGTATTCTAAAAAGATATCCCAAACTCGTATTTTTCTAAAGTTAATATAATATTTTCGATGAAAAAAAAAAAAAATAGTGTGAAACATATTGATGTACTTTTTTTTTTAGGTCGAAAAATATTGATGTACTCAATTAAATATTATTACAAGGAGAAAAAAATGCCAACGAAGCTCATGTGGGCTATATAAATAAGGAGGTCCATGGGTCCACTTAAAAATATCTAATTATCGGTCCTAATCTAGTAGTAGTAGTATCTACACCAAGCTCTCAATTCCCAATTCTTTAACCTTAAATGTTAGTATTTGTTTTTCTTTTGTGTAGAAATTTGAGTTTTAGATATTGTAGCAATTTTTCGTCTTCGTCGGTGTGCCATTGCTTAAAGTTCTCAAAGAATTAGAAAGTGTTACAGACGATCGAGAAGAGCTATGATAGTAGAATTTGAGTTTATTTTGTTGCCTTTAGTGTTTTAGTTTGGGAATTTATTTCCATTTGTTTTTATGTTACTGCTTGTCTTTTTTTTTTTGGGCAATTACAAAAATACCACTTTTTGTGTGCATATTTGCAAAAATACCATTTAGGGGTATCCATTTACAAAAATGTCACTAATTATAGATTTATAAAGCTTATATCTTAAAATTCTAAACCCTAAAAAATGTTTTGACACCTAAAACCTCTAAACACTTAAACCTAAACCCTAATAGAACATAAACAACCCAAACATAAATAATATAATGAAAAAATAATTTTTAAAAAGTGACATTTTTGTAAAGATTTCAAAAGTGTGGTATTTTTGTAAAATGACACTTAAAAAGTAGCATTTAAAAAAAAAAATTTTTTGTTAGATCTTGGGTTAGACTGGTAAATTATTAGTGGAATTGAGAGGAAAAAGAAAATATTTTAAAAGAAAGAAGAAAAATTACTGTTAGAAGAAAAGAAAATCTCTCTCAATTTTGTAGAGGACTAAATTCTACTAGTTTTCTCTACTTTTTACCTTTTCAGAAGAAACCAGCATTAAAAATCTTTCTACTCGATTGGAGCACATGTGGAAGAAAATTTTTTATCCTCTTTTCTTTTCTTCTAATAAGGTTATTCAGTCACACCCCTTATGTTTATCTAGTTAAAAGTTGTTTCTTCAAAACTATTTTATAGTTCGCCGATTTAGTTTTCAAATTTATATTGATAGCTACCAACATTTATATCTTTTCAAATGATCTACCAACAGTTATTCTTACGGTGACAGTTGTTTCACAACATAATACCAATTTATAAACTTTATCGTTTTGTTTTGAAAAACAAATGATAGTCCTAAATTATTTATTTTAAATAATATTACATTTTAAGCAACAAAAAAAAAAGTTTTTCAAAGGGAAATTAACCCATGATAAAGGGAAATTGGGTGAGATAACCTAAAAAAAAATTATAACTAAGAACATAACTAATTAACCTAAATCTAGTGTATATAATTATGTTATATATTCTTATTTTAGTTAGTTCTCTAATTATTAATTTTTTTTTTTGTTATTGAGCAATTTAACACAATGATAAATAGTCAAATTTAAAAGAGATTGGAGAAAATACAAAAGAAAATATGAATTCTGATGGAATACTTCTATAGGCGGAATTAGCGCAGGTATATATTCCTTTTTTCAATTTGAATGATTGGATAACCCAAAAGCGACTACTCTCTTATATTAAATGCTCAATTCCCTTTGTGGTTTTTGTCTCTCTCTTTCTTTTTTCTTTTTTGTCAAACGTCTCTTTCTTCTTTTAAAGCCAAACCTAACTAATTTTGTTGACAAATGAGAAAAGGCATTTCTCTTAGTAGTTTTTCTTTTAGTAGTTTTTAATAAAACAAATAATGATTAGAAGAGATAAGTATGGGTGTGTTTTATATAGTTAATCTTGTCGTGTTCCAAACTCAGAACTTCCACGCATTGTACTTAATAGCTTTAAAACTATTACTATAGAGATATTTAGGCATATATTGTAAACTATTTCATAGTTAATAGGTAAATTTGTTTGATTGGTAACACAATTTGTATAGCTCACAGTTTCACAATTTGTAAACTCGCTTACGTCTCTTTGTAGTTTCACCGTCATCATTCCATTGGTTTATTCATATTCTATAAAAACCGAACAGTATACATACTGATTACTAAATAAAGCTTCCCTGACATTTTGTTCTTAAATCCGTTTTAATTTCTGGGTTTTGAATACGGGCCTGGGCTTGGGCTTTTTGGTTGGTGTGTTCACGATATTATTGTGGTTCGTGTTAGACATCTGTTACAAAATAAACATGTGTTAGTCTGCGAATTCGACTAATCGGTACAATGCTGAGTTACTATTAAACCAAGGAAATAAGTGAACCGGAGCTGGTTTGAAGATTAGATTGTTAACGATTTAGAATATATATATACATGTTTTTAATAATTGTAAGATTATTATTAAAAAAAAAAAACGTTTTTACAATGAATGTGAACTTTAATTTAAAACAATTTAATCAAAACAACGAGTTGAGAGTGTCATCGTGAGGCCATATTATGGTTGAGTTGCAAACAACTGGACCATTGCGTCTTGGTAAGTAATGTCTCATGTGATACGTATCAAGCTTATTTGATTCCAAACATTCTTGTCTATCAACTTAACGAGGCGAGTCAGAGACAAAGGTACCTCACCATGGCGTTTTTGGTTTCGTTCTCTCTATATATGGTACACCGTTGCTTGAAAGGAACAGCGGAAAAAAGAGTTTCAGTTTGTTGTAGGATGAATTAGAGAGAAGTTTGAGAACTTGTTCCCAATACAACAAGAAACAGAGAACGTGTATATTTAATCCGAGTTCATGTCACGACTTTATGTGTTGAATCATAACTGAGAAACCTCCAGAATGCGGAGTTCTATGAGATTTGTATTTTGGGAAATTAATTCCCTCGTAGCTTCTCGTTTTTTTTATAGCCGAAGAATCCTAAATCGAAGCCTAAATTAATCCATATGACATGATTATATTGGCCGGATATATAGTTTTACCATTTTAAACATCTAATATAGCCAACACTAATTAACTAAAATTGCAATTATTTTTCTTTTCTTTTCTTTCACCCTATTATGTTCTTTACAAATCGGGCATCAATCTTCATCGAAACTCGCCATTAAGTTGAGATTGGATTTTGATGGTTCTCGCACAACAATATATTTATTCTTTTCATCTGATCAAAATGCATGTTGAGACTGATTAATGTTCAAACATGATAAGTTATGTTCGAGTTGTTAAGGATATAAAACATGTATAATAAGATACTATGTTGGGGATTCACATTAGTTCCACTAAGGACAAAGTAAGTGGGCACCAACACAACATTAGTGATCATACAATCTGTCACGCACAAACCTTAATTATAATGTCATATATTTATATATACATCAGATTAATATTATTTTGTGATTTGACAAAAGTATATAAGAAAATTAGAAAGTAACTAAAAGTGTGAGACAGGAGAAGAACACTTTTATGCTTTGGCATCTTCAGGACTCAGGAGCAACTCACATGCATGCTCTAACCATTTGGCATTTTGGAATAATGCAATTATTTGATTATTTTTATATGGTTAAATATCATGTTACTGATATATTTAAAATCTTATCTATCATCAATCTGCATATCCATATTTTTTTTATTTGAGTAAATTATATATTACACATGTCTTTTCAATTAACTTTACAAGAAGTATTTATAAAAAAAAAACTTTACAAGAAGTAAACATTTGTATACCTTCTTCGACTTTTTTGTTTTGTTTATTATCATATGAACAAAATAACTTTGTTATACAGTCATTAATTACATCGTAGATGGGTCTTTAAATCCGTAAAGCATGATTTAAACTTTTTCAAAAGGTCCTTTATCAGGAAGGAAAAAAAAAAGCAACAGCAGAAACAGACAAACGAAGTTCACCTAAACATAGATTCTCCTAATCAACATACAAATAATTTAATTTATAGGGCGGTATATATGTAAATATATAGCTCATACAAACATTTGAAACATATAATGCATGCATATAAATAAAGTATATAATGCTTATTGATATTATATTATACGACATATGTTGCCCATCTATTGGTCCTGATATAACATATATTGTCATGGTGAACTTGGGAACAAATGATTTTATCGTTAATATCGCATATATGCATATGATTATTTAATCAAAATGATTAACATTGACTCACATTGTCAAGAGGGGCAACAAAACAACAACCAAACAAAAAAAATTATATATATTTATAGTTTACAACGATATTAAATGTTTTAAATTCTTATTCGAGAATGATATACATTTGGACAAACACGTGAAAACCAAAAACGTTTGTTTGATGTATAAAAGTGAAGTGAACTATAGTAGTGTTAAAACGCCACGAAGCCGGAGCGAGACGATAACGTTGAGAAGTAAAACTCCAGCAGGAGGGTGAGACGGCGGCGGAGGAGCAAGAGAAGAAAGCGGCGGAGAAGCAAAGGGAGCAAAAGCCAAGGGGTCAGGGAAGGAGTCGTCACTAGTGTCGGGATCAGGAGGGCTTGGGGAAGAAGGGATTGTGCCGGCGCCGGAAGGTAGATCGGCGGTTCCGGGGGAAGGGAGGAGAGGAGCGATCTCCGGTGAAAGCTGATCGAAGGGAGAGATGGTCGGAGAAGATGGCAAAGAAGAAGAGAGAGATGGAAAAGATAGAGAGATGAAGAAGATGATGAGAAGATTATTGAAAAAAGAGGAAGCCATCTTCTTCTCTTTTTTTCTTTTGTGGTTTAAATGATGAAAATCAAAGTTGAGTTTTTTTTTATGTTTTTGTTGGATCTCTCTTTCTCTCTCTATCCAGTGATCGGAGTGCATTTTGAGTTGTAATGATGATGTCTCTATATAAAAGAAGCTTTCCTTTTTTTTTTTTTTATCTTTTTTTTAAAGTTATTTTTTGGAGGAAAAAAGAAGATCTTGTACATATGTGCCCGGATTATTTTCAATTTCCAATAAAGTACTTATTATTTTTATTTTTTATATTTCTCCCGTTTTAAAATGTCAAAATATAAGATGTTTTGATTAAAAACGCGGAATTTAAAAAACTAATTTTTTTATCCAAAAATATCATTTAATATATATGATAAAAATAATTTAATCAATCATAAAAAAACTGCAAAATACTAGTGTTCACACAATATTCAATAAAATTTAAAAATATATAGAATTGTCAAAACATTTTATATTGAAACAAAGAAAAACCTTCAAAATATCATATATTTTCAAAAACAGAGAGAATAGTAATTAACCACAATTCATGATATAATGAAGTTTGTTTTCTTCTCTTTTCTTTGTTGTTGTGGAAAAGAAGAAATCTCTGATCTATGTATGATACTGCATGCTAGTCAATAATTGATTTGAATCCTTTCCCTGTCCCTATATTGAAATATTTACTTTTTAATACCCTAAATTTCCTTATTATTCTTCGTTTTTAAAACGACTTTTACTTTAGCTATTACCTAAATTGACTCAACTAAATCAAACATATTATCAAAGGTGTTGCCGGATTTATAAGAAGATCATTGATTTAGATTCAGAATTTCGACAATATTTTTAGTATAGGGAGTTTCTAATCCATATATGAAAATGGACATATTCACACTGTTCAAATGTGAAAAGACCGAAATACTTTGTCTTTAGTAGCGCCTATCGCGCATAGACTTGATGTTGGATTGTTTTTCTATTAAAAAGAATGTACTGTATACTGGACCGTATAGAGTATTAAACAATAGTTCCATAATAATGCAATTGAGTTCTTAATGATACCATCGCTTCTTCTAATGAAAATCTTTTTCTTTTGGTAAAGCTGAAACTGAAAGTCTCATATTATGGGTGATTGAGAGTTGGCTGAGTGGGAGGGAAAGTGAATCTTTTCGTTAACCACGCGGCGAGATTTAAATGGTTGATGTGTTTGATAATTGAAGACTTTGATTTTTGTTATAAAGGAGAGAGCTTACCACAAGGGATGATTCCTTTTTGTCTTTTACACTTTCAAAAGTTTTACCATAAATAATACGGAAACCGGCCCATTCCCCCCCCCCCCCACTCAACAATTTCTACATGATCTATTGAACTATGCCAAAATACATATGAGCTAACTACATTTTTGAAATTTCCACATGATTTATTTAAATGTGGTTGATTTACACAAAACCGTAGATGAAATTAATTTTTCGTTAAAATGGAACATGGTTTTGGTTTGGTTTAGAATTTATTGAATTTTTTTTTTTTTAAATAATAATACAGGCATCATGATATTTGAAAATGAACAATTGATCTAATCTACAAATATAACGTCATTAAAATAGTTCAGCAACATCTAAGAAAAAGACCATAAGATTTCATTTACCTAAAGCAACCTCTCCTCTCAAATTCAGCATATGTTTTTTCTTAGTCTATGTGAATCAACTATACGCTACAATATAGACATACTTATAAAGAAAACCATCAACTTAAGACAAAAGATCTAAACTAATCTCAAAACATTCAACAAATTTGTGTAAATCTAGAAGAAGATATTGGATAAAGTAGTCGTAGTTGGTACAAAAACTGTAATAGAGAGAGAACTACAATATACATTACAAAAAAGGAGAAATACATCTTGAATTTTTGGGTTTCAATGTCACATGGTTTTTGAGTTTGTTTACCTCGTACATACTCAATCTACGGCTCAGCATCATTGTGTCGTTAATCCTGGTTTACCAACGAGATAACGAAAATGTATTAAAAAAACTTGCAATAAACAAATAACATTCGAAAAGACTTGATCATTATCACTAAAAGTGTTACCTTTGGAACTTCAGAGTCAACGAGGCAATCTCTGCAACTCCACAGCAACGAGCGAAGCGACACTGTTAAGACCAGCTACATCTGAGTTCTTGATTTCAGAGACAATGGCATTGATCTTAGAGACATCGTGTCCTGATATCGACAAAATCATCGCCTGCGATAGATACTGCTTGCAGGCGTATCCCAAACAATGCAAGATTCTCTTCAGAACCAACACATGTAGCTCCGTGCTCTTCCTCCTGCGCCATGTGTCGAGAATCGGTGTGATCTTAGGAAGATTGGTTAAGAATCCCGTTGTGGCTTCTCTCGAAGCTGCTTTAAGTAGCAACACGACACATTCAGAGGCAATATCTGCAATGCTCGTGTCATCTAAAGCCGTGAGGTTCAAGAACAAGCCAATGTTGCTACTGAAATCTGCAATGTCTCTTATACATTCCTGTGGATCGACCTCGAATGTAAAAGATGTCTCTGATAAAAGCGTTGGCTCTTTCGTGTAGTTGGAGCTGAGACCTTTCTTGTTGCCAAGGGATCGTAGCAGCAAAGCTCTGCAGAGACTTAAAGTCGGTTCAAGGAAATCTTCCATGTCTTTTGCATTTACGAATTCCAAAAGATTTCCGATTCTCCTCACTACTTTTAACTGAGAAAGTAGTTTGGTTTCCATCTCTGGAGCTGAGGCTAAGGCAAGACATAGCTTGACATTGTTCACATTCGCGCTTGACAAGTCGCCGAGAAGAAACTCGAAGCATTGTGAAACTGTATTCTGATGCAATATGTTGGAGATTTTGATATAATCAAACTCAACGAGCATAACGAGGAGTTTTTGCGCGTAAGCTGGGATTGGATCTTCGTCTTGGATCAATGCAGGGTAGAGTGGGAGGAAATGAGAGTTGGATATTGACTTCAAATCTTCAGATGTTTGTTGCTCGATTTCAGTACACTCAGTTAGGAGAATTGTCATTGAATCAAACCAGATCTTCAAACAGAGAAACCGAGCATCCCCATCTTTGTTCCCATTGTAGATTCCAGCTAAGGATGGGAGAATTTCACGGATAATAGTCTCTGCATTTTGTGTAACAAGAGGAGCATCTTCTGCTATGCACTCTAGAACTTGAAGAAGGGTAATACGGAAGTCATCTCTTCCCTGCAAAACAGCAAAATACAGAGCATTTTCATTTGAACTAAAAGAATAATATAAAAGAGGATGGCAGAGTTGACTTGAAAGTACTGACCTGAAATGATGCTTCCACAAGTTTTGTAAGATTTGCCAACTGCCTTAGGACTTGTTGAGTTACCATTTTGTTCTTAAACGAAGAGCTTCCAAGAAGATGAAGAACCACAGGGAACAAGTGTGCATTAGTCTTTACAGCAGCACGACTGTTAAGGGGAGAGACAGGTGCATGACGTCTTCCTGTCATCAGTTGCTGGATCTCATTGGTTATTGTATCCAACAAACTCGGTATTATGGAGGCGATCACATTCACAAATGCCTCAAGACATTGTTGCACGTAACTGTCTTTTTCTTTAGCTAATCTGTCCACCACAGGAAGAAATCTTGTACTAGAGAAGAAATTTGACAGCCATCGCCTACTGTTTTTGCAGAGAAGTGCAACGCAGAGAAGAGCTTTGCCCCTCAAAATTTCACTTCCTTGCTCTATGATGGAGAGCATACTAGGGAAAAGATTTTTCTCCTCTGTCAATGTCACGAGATGCCTTCCAAAGCTTGTGAATGCATGACTTCCAATCATAGCCATGTTCAGAAGATTTAAGCAGATTTGCTGCTCTCTTGGGCTGCCTTTCACAAATGATGAAGCTATTTCCTTCAACGAAAGCTTTTCCACAACTGTCTGAATGCAAGGAGGATTAAAACGAGCGAGACGGACCAAACATGATCCAGCAGTCTGCCTCATGCTCTCCTGTTTCCCAGCTGCTCTGTAGATATAGCAGAGGTTGCTAATCAAATCTTGGCTGGAGAAACGGGTGGCCCAATAAGCTCCTTGGCTGCAGATGTTTTCTATTGTCCTTAACGCGTAGAGCTGAGTCAGGTCATCTTCTCCTTTGCGTAAGACAGATGATACAAGAGAGATCAAGGCATTCGAAACCTAGTTCAAGAAAACAGGAATCGGTTTAAATAGGGACCAATTGAAAGATAGAATATTTATTCTTAAGCAGTAGACTTTGGTCCATTAGATATATGCCATGAAACAAAAAAAATCCATATAATCCACAATTTAAGAGTAATAATCAATGGATGGATGCTGACCTGCCAACCCGATGCAGAGCGAGTCTCTTTCGACGGTGATTCTGCTGGTTTGAAATCCTTATGCTCATTCTGGGTGGAGATGTAGAATAGCAATTCACCTAGAGCTGCCATGGAGAACCTTCTCACTTTTTCATGCTTGTCCCTGAGGCCATTAGTAAGAGAGTCTAGAATACCGGAATTTGCCAAGTCATCTTCGATTGAAGAAGAATGCCGAATTAGCAAACCAATTAGTGAAGCAATTTGTACACGAAACGATGGGGTCTTGGATAACCGCAGAACTTTAACAAGCACAAGCATTATTGGCCCGTTGGTCAAGATGTTGGCTGCATCAGCATTGCTACTCAATGTCTCGAGGTATCTGATCAAATTCTGTTTCTCTGACATGCCAGCACTGCTCCCACTTAGAAACGTTATGATTCTATTGTTAAGTGGTTCTAATTCTTGCTTTCCCATCTTACCAAAATCAGAAGGCTGTGGTGCTTCAAATGAGAGAGAAGGCACATATTCTTTGTCAGATTTTCTGCTGGGCATGACCGGTCTAACAGAAAGATCAGATAAATGCCAAAGGACGTCACTGAGGCTATTAGGTGTTTTAGATGTATCATTGTTAACAGCAACCCCAGAAACTTCTCTTCCTCGGTGAGTTTTAATTTGAGGACTAGCACTTGGTGGTGCAGCTGACACTTCAATAGGCTCTGACTGCTCTTCATGGCAATCTCTTGCTTCATTCGAGGTTGGTGTTTCGTTAGCAGACGAGTTCTCATCAGGCACAGTGTTGCTTATAACTCCTTGTCTTCTGTGACTCTCATTTTGACTCAAAACTCTTTCATCTTGTGAACAAGAGGTGTTCTCGGTTCCTTCACCTTCATCGGGTCCCTCGTCATCATTGTCTTCTTCAAAATCAAGTTCCATATCAGTGTTCTCAATCTTCACTTCAGCACAATTCTCATTGCTATTAGGTGAGGGTCTCCTGTAGTTTTCCTTCTCGTTTTCCTTTTGGAGATTTGCTTTTGCTATCCTTGACAATCGTAGAATATTCACCTGCCTGTTAGCACCAGGGCGACTCCCATGCTTTTCCTCAGTTGCCTTACTAGGAAGCTTTGTTTGTGCTTTAGAGCCAGCAGGTGTACTCTTTAGCGGTGTCTCACGGCCTCTTGAACCTTGAATGGAGTTCTCATTGTGCTTTGAACCCCCTTTTGGGTCTTTCTCCCGATACTTTGGAGGGGTCTTGTTTGGTCTGCCTCCATTATGCTCAGAAAGGCATGGCTTTGTGGATATGCCAATCATATTGTCAAAAGAAGGCTGAGGAGGCAACTGGACAAAATTTATCTTACTCTCCCAAAATGCATGACCACAGAGATCCGCCCATTGTATTCTTTGAGCTGGGTCTTTCATAAGTAGAGAATCAATGAGATTGACAAATGATCGGCTTGCATTCCCAGGGAGTGGAGGAGTTGGATCTGAATGGATAGATTTCACAAGCTCGGTGAACTCTCTTGCCACGAAAGGAGGTCTCCCTGTGTAACATTCATATAACACACAGCCAAGTGCCCATAGATCAGAAGCAAAAGAATGAACCCCTCCATCTTCATATAGTTCTGGAGCCATATAATATGGGGTACCACGTTTTCCCTGTTGCAAATTTTCGCAAGAGATATTAAGTATTGACAACTTGCAGTCATTGAGATCATAGATTCAGTGATACTATAAAGCTTTTATAGAAACAAAAAGGGACAAAACTGTTTACCGAGGAAGGAGATTTAGAAATATCATCTAGCTTCCTTGCCAATCCAAAATCACACAGCTGCAACACACAAGGATACAAGATCAGTTAAACCAAATAAACTATCATAATAAACTAGACACCTGGATAGAAAAGGCAGCAACATTTGTACCTTAATATGACCGTTTTCATCCAATAAGATGTTTGATGGTTTCAGATCACAATATATAATTCCTTTCGAATGTAAATACCTGAGAAAATTAGGAACAAAAATGTCCATAAGAGAACATTTTCCAAATGCACCTAGAGGTAGTGTCAAAATGGTTTAAAAAGGATCTTACAGCAGGGCTATGACAAGATCATAAGCAAGACCATAAATCGAATCTTCTGGCAGTTTACAGTCCTGCAAAACAAGTTGACTTTCAGAAAACCTGTGACTTATCATCAATAAGACAGTCAAACTACAAGCTATACCTGTTGCAACAATGTCCTGAGATCACCCCCAACGCAATATTCCAGAACTAACCACATGTGAGCAGAAGTTTCATACCTGAGACCACATGAAGACCGATAATTAGAAACAAGTACAGTAGATGTATAGGGAACCAAATCATTGGTTCTATATCAGCTTACTAAGTTTTACCAGGCATAGAACTTGAGTACGTTTGGATGATTTAGCGAGTGAAGGATCCTGACCTGAAAAAAGGAGACGAAAAAAGTATTCAAAACTTGTCAGTATCCAAATCCCACTCAAAACTCAGAGATCTTTCAAAGCGATTACATGAGCCAGAAATAGAAACTTAATTTGACAAATCTAGTGTAAATCCGTCACAATCGAAGATCAAATCCATAAAAATCAAGCAATCAAGCATAACCGCAGGAAAATCTCAGTTAACCCAAGCATTGAAACACTAATTCGGCAAAGAGAAAACAGATCTTCTGATTACCTCTTGAAGAACCTTGCTCTTCCGCGACTTATCGACACTCTTGCAGGCAAAATACTCGATAGTCTTCTTCTTCCTTCCTTTATACACAGTCTGTGAAGAAATGGAAACCGATTTGAACAAAAAGTTGCAGAAGAAAGATACTCGAGAAATGGTACAAGGAGATTCTAAATTACCGAGCATTTGCCATGACCAATGGCTTCGTATATGTGATACTGATTCATCGTCCGAGCTTCAAAGTCGCCTGAGCTCCGATTCGGACTCAGTTCTAAAGAGAATCTATGGCCGTTGTTGAATGGATTTGGGAAGAGAGAGAGAGAGAGAGAAATAGAGAGGGGGAAAATGGTAGAGAGAGAAAGAAATTGAAATTTCAAAATTGGAACCCTAAGGAAAGCTGGATAAATTAGAATCATTATTGTATTTCCAAAATAAGGAATCTATATGTTTTCACCGGATCTTTTTTCCTTTTTCTTTTAATAATAAACTCATTAGCTGGGCTTCTTGGGCCCTTAACGATCGTTGGCCCATTTATACTCTTCTCGGCGTAACATTTTCCCACCAAAACAAATTGGGGAAAAGGGTTTTACCGCCGTGAAAAAAGGTAAATTGAGAAGAACCTTCGCCTGAGCACTGCCGCTTCTCAGACAGAGTGAGTTCCTTAACCGGCTTTCTTCTTCTTCTCCGGCGAAAATCGCTGCCATTGTTTTCCGATTTAGTTCTCGTTATTGCGAAAACCCTTTGATTCGAATCGTGTTTCGTCTGTTGTGTTTTCCTGGATAGTCTCGTTGTATCTGATTTATTGTGTTGTGTATTGCTCTCTCCATCGTGGTTCATGGGTAGAGTTTTAAGGCTTTTTCAAATGTGTATTCAAGAGAAATGGGGGGTGGGTTTTAATAGATTCTTTGTTGTTTCTTCCGAGGAATTTCAGTTGTTTACTCCTTGACCTGGCTTTTTGTAACGTTTTGCTTGGTTTTGATTGCTTTATTTGTTCATTGTTGATGATGAAAAGGACTTACCCTGATCAAGCTGAAATGATAATGGAAGAGTCACTCAAGATGGAAAAGACCAATCTTGATGGTGGTCGAGAGTTTCCTCAGGCATTCTCTTCTGCCACAACCACTGGTGAGAAAAGGAAGAGGGAAGGATTGGTGAGAAAAGAAGGAGAAACAAGAAGCAGCGGCGAGACTGAAGAAGTTATTTTTGTTGGTGACACTAAAGCTTTAAAAGAGTTTGGCTTTTATGGAGGAGAGCAGTCTCTGAGGTCTGTGTTTAGCAAGCGACAGGCTTTCGATGTGCAAGGCAACAGTAATCTTAAAGGGTCTTTGGAAAAGGAAGAAACTGGAGAAGAACCAGAAAGAGCAAAACATTATTCAAATTTTAATGACTTTAATAAGCTGAGGGAAGAAAGCAGTTTTGCAGTTGGTCAGACATGGGCTCTTTATGATACTGATGGGATGCCAAGATTGTATGCTCGGATCAGAGAAGTTTTAGTTCCCGGTTTCGGTCTTAGTGTCACATGGCTTGAGCCTGATGCAGACGAGAAAGAAATGAAGAGGTGCCAAAAAGAATTACCTATTTCTCTTGGTAAGTTTAGGCTTGGGAAAAACGAGAATATAGAAGATCAGAGAAGGTTTTCTCATGTGGTTCATTGCAATGAAGGAAGTAACACAGGTAAATTCAGCGTATACCCAAGAAAAGGAGAGACATGGGCAGTCTTCAAAGGTCGCTACAAGTCTCTCTGTACGAACTGGGACATTGACTGGTCAGCTGATCCTGAGTCTCACAATAAATATCAGTATCTATTTGTCGAAATCTTGTCAGACCATGATCACGGATCTTCACCTGTTGGATTCTTGCATAAAGCAAAAGGTTATTTAAGTGTGTTTTGTTGCTTTACTGAGGAAACTGAGTCATGTTACGTTCATCATAATGGTAATTATGAAAATCAATTCTCCCACCATGTTCCATCATTCAAGATAACGGGAAATGAAGCGGAAGGTGTGCCAAGAATTGCTTATGAGTTTGATCCCGCAGCATTACCAGAAAATATCAAAGAGATTGATGTCCCTCTACATCTACTAGCAGAGCCTACAGTGCCAGATTCTGAGAATTCGCAATGTGTTTACTTCGCTAGCAAAGGAATAACTTTTGAAACTGGCCAGATCTGGTCATTTTGCAGTGGTGACGATTACTTGCCCCGGTACTATGGCAAGATTCAGAAAATCACATTTGTTCAGGTGTTTGAGCAGGATCCGGTGGTGAAATTGCATGTAGTTCGGCTAAAGGCTACACCTATCAAAGGTGTCATCCAATGGATTGACAAGAAAATGCCCACTGGCTGTGGGAATTTCCGGGCAAGAAAAGTTCTCGAAATATTCACTGATCTTAATGTGTTTTCGCGTCAGATAAGCCTAGATTCCTCTGGAGATGGAAATGATTACAGCATCATGCCCAAGACTGGTGATGTCTGGGCAATCTACAGAAACTGGAGTAATGAGATTCAAGTCATTGGTTTGCAATCCCAGACTTATGATCTTGTGGAAGTTCTTGATGATAAGTCGGACTACAAAGTTTTGCTGTTGGCCCCTGATGGTGGCTTTAAGTTTGCCAGTTCTGCAGGTTTTGGTTTGGTGTATACGGCTGCAATTGAGCATTGGATTGATGGCGCCGATGTGAGATTCACAATCCCAAAATCTGAACTGCTTAGATTCTCGCACCAGGTTCCTACTTGTAGAGTAACCAAAGAGATACATGGAGCTATGCAAGAAGTCTATGAGCCTAGCATTGAGGCATTGCCTGTTAACTTGATTCTATGATGACTCTAGAGCTGAAACAAAACAGTGCTTTTAAGCTGAATTAAATCTAAACGTTAGCCTTGAGGTGATTTCAACAGCTCACTGGTTTACATCAGATAACAACACTTAACTGAATATTAAATCATTGATTAAAAAATGGCCAATCAACACAAATTTGCATATCAGAAAACTCATGATCTTTTGCTTTTTTTTTTCAAATTTTAGGTTTGTTTCGCCAATAGACTTTTCCCGGTAAAAGGATATTTTGAGATTTATTGATATTTTTTAAGTTAATATTTTCTTTTTGCACAAAAAAGAAAAAAAAAAAAAAATTACATTTTCCTTTGTGTTATTTATCGTCCGTCTCTTTTCCGGCAAAAGTTTCAGCCGCTTACGACTGTGGTTTGCTGCTGCGTGAATCGGTAGGTATATTTTTGTTTTTTTTGTATCATCTATCCTGCACATGAACTTAGTGCTAATTGCTCAATCTAGGGTTTTAGGTTTTCTCATTTCCCCTGTTGTGAGATATGGGTTCATTGTATTCGTTTAGGGTTCTCTTATTACTTGTAATTCTGATTCGACTTGCTTGCAAGTAATGATCCAACTCGCCATATTCTTCTAAAGGAACCCAAAGAGAAGGAAGCTGTCTTGTCCACTCGAGTTTTCAAAGTTTGCTTTTGACCCAGTTGCCTTATCGTTTCTTTGTTAGATGGTTGATATCACCATTAACGGTGCTATAGAGACTTAGATTCATGAGACTTCCTCTGACCCTAGTCCTTCCAGTGGCATTCAAAAGTTTTGGACTATGTGTCCATTTTGTGCCGTGATGTACAGATTACATAAAGACTTTCTCAACAAACCCACCAATTGTCGATATTGCAAACTGGAATTGACCGCGCTTGAATCTCCTTTACAAGGCCTTAAACCATGGAGAAATTCATCTACCACTATTACACATAAAAGGGTACTGCTTCAAATTCGCCGCGAAATACATCCAGTTGCCTCCAATTGCTGTCCGAGCTTCTGGACTAATTGTCGTAACTGTGGGTGCAGGTATCATTATCTTAAAATATATATATCAATAAATGGTTCGTTTGTCAGAATTGCAAGGAGGAAAACGTTGCAATGGAAGCTCTTGCAAGGTCAGGTGAGGTGTTGTTCAAAAAACAATTCCAAGACCTAATATCCTTCAGTAAGAATCCAGACACACATGTCTCTGGAAAGGAAAGTTCCCCTCGTTTGAATAGTTGTGATGTCAATGTTGGTGAGAAGAGAAAGAGGAACGAGAATGGGGATAGTTGCAATGCTGGAAATCGCGGTGTTGTTCATAGCAATACAAGAGGTACCAGTGATGAAGGAGATGCAGAAAGGGGACAAGAGTTGGTACAACCAAAGAATGCTGAAACTGCTGGTCCGAAGTTTAATGATTTCAATAAGCTGAGGGAAGATGCAAACTTAGTTGGCTAGACCTGGGCTCTTTATGACACAATGGATGGAATGCCTAGATTGTATGCTCAGATTAGAAAAGTTTCAGCTCCTTGTTTCAGGCTTAGGATCACATATCTAGAGCCCGATCCAGATGATGAGAGAGAGATCCAATGGTTTGAAGAAGACTTGCCTGTTTCTGCTGGTATATTCAGGCTTGAGAAAAGTCATAACATTAAAAGATTGTTCGATATTCTCACATGTTATACATTGCAATGAAGGAAGCAACGCTGTCATTTCACCGTTTCCCCGAGAAAAGGCGAGACCTGGGCACTATTCAAGAACTGGGATATTAACTGGTCTTCAGAGCCAGATTCTCACCGCAAATATGAGTATGAGTTTGTTGAGATTTTGTCCAATTACACTGATGGAGCTGGTGTATCTGTTTCATTCTTGCATAAAGAAAAGGCTTTGCAAGTGTCTTTTTTCGAGTGGGAACAGAGGATGCAGACATATCTCAAATTCCTCCTCACAGTTTATATCGGTTCTCCCACAGGATTCCTTCCTTCGAAATGTCTGGAAAAGAAGGAAAAGGCTTGCCAAAAGATGCATACGAGCTGGACCAAGCTACATTACCTGAAACAATCAAAGAGATAACTGTCCCTTTGCATCTATTAGCAGATCCTACCGCTTCAAAGTCAAAACCAGAAGTTCTTGGCTTTCCTAGTAAGGGAAAGGTTTTTCAAACTGGCCAGATCTGGTCATTTTACATTGGTAATGATAAGTTGCCTCTGTACTACTGTATGATTCAGAAGATCACTCTAATTCAGGCATTTGAGCAGGAACCAGTGTTTAAACTACACGTAGGTCGGTTAAAGGCTACTCCTTTCCCTGAGAACGTCATCCAGTGGGAGGACAAGAAAATGCCCTGTTGGTTGTGGAACTTTCTTGGTCAAGAAAAGTTTCGAAATACCCACCGCAGATGATGTTTCACTTCAGATAGTGTCTCAAACTTCCATGGATGGAAATGAATATACCATTCTTCCAGGGACTGGCGAATTTTGGGCGATTTACAGATTCTGGACAGGTCAGAAGGAGGTCATGGACGATGGTTACTGCAACTATGACATTGTCGAAGTTCTTGTTGAAGGTTTGGAATATAAGGTTTTAGCGATGGAGCCCGTGTTGTTTTCTAATGAAGATGTAGGTAAAACTACATTCTTTAGAGCAGCTGAGAGTAGGCATCCTGACTGCGACGATGAGGATAGGTCAGAGGTGATATTTTCGATCCCAAAGTAAAAAATGCTCAGATTCTCCCATCAGATTCCTGCTTCCCGAGTAACCAAGGAGATAGGTGGAGATACGAGTGAGCTTTTCGAACTTGATTCTAGAGCATTACCTTAAAACGTGAGGTTTGAAGACCATTGAGCAAAGTAAGTGAAAGAAGGGTAGGGAAGAATTCCTTTTTGTTAGCTTTGGATGCATTTTGTCGAAAGGTTTGTTCTTGGCTAAGCTCTAAGACTTTTAAACTTACCTAGACTTACTCCATGGTCTGTATGCGTGTTTTTCTTTTGTTGGTTCAAATCTATGGATAATCATGTATCTTGAGAAGGTAGGAAAAGACCAATGGTTTAGATTCTGATGAGAAATTTACTGAAAGTTCTCCATGTTTACGAGTCTTTTAATCTGTTGGTAGTTTTTGTTCATCTATAAAGTAGCAGTATGTGAAGGTTTGTTTGAAACTCTATTGCATATATATGTTCTTTTGAGCTAAATAAATCTCAAGAGCTTGTGGGTCTTAACTCTTAAGTAGGTTAGCAGTTCACGGCTCCATATAACCTCATGTGGTTTGTGATTTGTCAAGCAGGTTTTGTATGTAGAACGTATTCTTCTGCGGATTCAACATGTCGTTTTGATCTTTTCTGAATGTGCAATGCCTTATATTTAACTTGATGAAATCTAGCTTAAGTTTCTTTGAATTAATCCAAAACTCTTAGATTAGACAATTCAACAATCCCAAAATCTGTTGTGCTTAGATTCTCGCACAAACTCCTACTTCGAGGGTAACAAAAGAGATACATGGAGCTTTGGAAGAAGTTTATGAGCTTAATATTAAGGCATTACCAGTTAACTTGATTTCATGACTCTGGAGCTGAAACAACCCATTGGACTAACGAAATGGGAGAACATTGAATTCAAAAGGGCATTTAGTGGTTTAGATTAAGATGAGAAATTATTCACTGAACTTTCTTTATGTTTACTAATCCATTGTCAATTCTCCATTTATGCAGTATCTGCAGTTTGATCTGAAACTTGTATCTTCTTGCATATCCTGATGTGCTTTTGAGCTTAAGTCATCTCACCTTTGGCCTTTATGTGATCTCAGCAGTTCACTGGATCAAATCATTTAAAAAAAAAAAAAAAAACTAGAGTAACGTTTAAAGTTCAAAACTTTCATGAGTTTCACATGAGTAACCCTGCATGTTCCCCACTACGGCCTTCTGTTAGCCGAAGTGGCTGGTCTGCCTAATACAGTGATTGAAACAGCGAGGACCATAACCTTAAGGATCACAGACGAGGTAATATTATACCCTTCCCTTACTAAATTGAAAGCGTATTTATCTTTTGTCCTATGAGTCCTCTTGTTAATGATGAATGTTGGGCAGGAAGAGAAAAGAATAGAGCGAAATTGCGGGAAGCACCACGAAATGCATCGTATCTACCGAGTGGTTCAAAAGTTGATTTGCCTGAAATATTCTAGACAGTCAGAAGACAGTTTCACTGAAGAAAGACTAAAGAGAAATCACTTCAATCCATTCTCCTCTACCAGGTACAAAGCTTATCATACAATTAGCTTCGACATTGTCCACTTTTTAAAAGAACCAAGATATCTCAAGTCTATTCACATTCAGAAGTACGAGCAAATCTCCACACTCTTTCATGTAAAAACAAAACCACCATCAAAATTAACTAAGAAACTTAGCCTTATGGTCAGATTCAAAGTTTTAAGAAACAAACTCTCGACTGTGAAAGTCTTTGATGCAGAACAACACACGTGTGGCGAAACACGTGCGAAGGGAGGGTTGAATAACAACAAATAAAGACTTGACACGTGGCGGCAAGAGAGACGGCAATTCGAATATGGCCGTTAGAAGCTTAAAGTCGCGTGTTGATTCCATTTTCTATCATTATCGAAATATCTTGATTGTAACAAACTCTTTTTTCTCTCTTCTCACTCTGGATTTGCTGGGTTTCTCTCATCTCGAGAGCTAGCTTGTTGATTTGGTGTTTTTATGAACGTTGAATCGGTATTTGAGTTGATTGATTGTTCGGGTTGTTGATCGGAATTGTGAGATTGTGAGTTTAATTGTATCAAAGGTATCCGAGCTCTGTCATCCTCGGAAATCATGACGGAGACGAGATTACAAGCTCAACGGAAGGAAGCAGAAGCTCGCGAAGCTGCTCTGTTAGTCGGAGAAAACAGAGAATTGTTCGGAGCGAGGATTTCGAAGATGGAGGATGTTGTTGCTCGGATGGACAAACAAATGGCGGAGATGTTTTTGTGGATGAAACCTCTGGCGGAGCAATTGCAAGCTGATCAGAAGATGAAATCGATTGAGCAATCTTTGGAGATGCAATCTGGAGGTAGCGATCAGTTCCATGGCAACAGATCTGGGGGTGTTTCTCATTCACGGGAGGTAAAACAATTTTCTCATAATCCCTATGATGCTATGACGAGATTAGGAAAAGTTGATTTCCCTAGATTTGATGGATCTGGAATTAAGGAGTGGTTGTTTAAGGCGGAGGAGTTTTTTTTGATTGACGGTACACCCACGCATTTGAAAGTGAGGATTGCTGCGATTCACTTCGATAGTCACGCGTGGACCTGGCATCAAGCTTTGTTTCAGTCTGGATGTAGTGGGACGATGTTACGCGACTGGGACGAATTTAAAAGAGCACTGAAAGATCGCTTCGAGGATGTGTTTGATGATCCAATTGCAGAGCTTAAGCAGTTGCAGGAGACGGATGCTGGAATTGTTCCTTATCATGAGAAATTTGAACTGATAAGGACTAGAGTTCAATTATCTGAGGAGTATTTGGTGAGTGCTTATTTGGCAGGGTTGCGGTTGGATACACAAATGCATATATGGATGTTTCAGCCTCTCTCAGTGAGACATTGCTTTACGTTGGGCAGGTATTATGAGAAGGCTCATCCTAAGAAACCGTTTGTGCCTAATGGAGGTAAGGGAATCCTTCCCACACCAAAAGAAGGGGAGTATCGGGGTTTTCAGTCACATGGAAAGCCTTTTGTGAAACAGGCAGTCTCTGCCCCAAAGCGGCTTTCTCCGCAAGAGGTGAAGGAAAGAAGAGCTAAGGGTCTTTGCTTTCTATGTGATGAGAAATACACACCGGAACATTATCTCACACATACGAAGTCTCAGTTGTGTAGAATGGATGTGGAAGAAGAGTTCTTAGATGCCGAGGAAGTTTTAGATGTTGAGGAGGAGCAAGTAGAGGGGAGATTGCCTCAGATTTCTGTTAATGCGGTCTCAGGAATTTCTGGTTACAGGACAATGAGAGTTCGTGGAACTTATGATAAAAGGATCATTTTCATTTTGGTTGATTCCGGCTCTACTCATAATTTTGTGGATTCTCGTGTCGTTGAGAAGTTGGGTTGTGTGGTGGATAATGTGGGTTTAACTCGGGTATCAGTAGCTGATGGAAGGAAACTGGGGGTTGATGGGATGGTTAAAAATTTTAGGTGGAAGTTGCAAAACACATCTTTTCAGTCTGATGTTCTAATTCCATTACAAGGAGTGGATATGGTATTGGGAGTTCAGTGGTTGGAGACTTTGGGTCCCATTTCTTGGGAGTTTAAGAAACTCGAAATGCGGTTCACTTATGAGGGACGGAAGGTTTTGTTGCATGGTTTAAAGAATGGGTCCGTGAGGGATGTGAAGGCTCAGAAAATTAATAAACTTCAAGAAGATCAAGTTCAAATTGCTATAATTTGTGTGCAAGATGTTTCTGAAGAGAAGGAAGGCAATTTTTGCGCATTAAGTACAGTGGAGAGTGAAGAGGAGGATACAGTAATGACGGATCAATTGATAGACAGATTTCCAGAAGTTTTTGCCGAACCTAAGTCATTGCCACCATTCAGAGGTCCACATGATCATCGGATTCCACTGCTGGAGGGATCAATTCCAGTGAATCAACGACCTTATAGATATGCAATTCATCAGAAAAATGAGATAGATAAGATGGTTGAGGATATGCTCACTAGTGGCACCATTCAAAATAGCTCAAGTGCATATGCTTCTCCAGTGGTTTTAGTAAAGAAGAAGGATGGAACATGGAGACTATGTGTCGATTACAGAGAGCTAAATGGTATGACAGTAAAGGATAGATTTCCAATACCATTAATTGAGGATTTGATGGATGAATTAGGAGGCTCTAAAGTCTATTCCAAGATTGATCTTAGGGCAGGATATCACCAGGTTAGAATGGACCCTGCTGATGTTCCAAAAACAGCTTTCAAAACGCATAGTGGTCACTATGAGTATCTGGTTATGCCCTTTGGGCTCACTAATGCGCCTGCAACATTCCAAGGGTTGATGAATTCTGTATTCAAGGCGTTTTTGCGGAAGTTTGTGTTGGTATTTTTTGATGATATACTGATTTATAGTAGATCAATGGAGGAGCACAAACAACATTTATTGGCAGTTTTTGAGGTCATGAAGGCTAATAGCTTGTTCGCTAAGATGAGCAAATGTACTTTTGCAGTGAGACGAGTCGAGTATTTAGGCCATTTCATCAGTGCTGCTGGTATTGCGACTGATCCAGCTAAGGTAAAGACTGTGCGAGATTGGCCTAAACCGGTGAATTTGAAGCAGTTAAGAGGATTTTTGGGGTTAGCTGGTTATTATAGAAGGTTTGTCAAGAATTTTGGAGCTATTGCTGGTCCTCTTCATGCCCTGACAAAAACAGATGCTTTTATGTGGAGTGAAGCTACCAATGTGGCGTTTGGGAGTTTAAAGCATGCATTGTGTACCGCACCTGTTTTAGCCTTGCCCTTGTTTGATAAACCATTTGTGGTAGAGACTGATGCATGTGGACATGGCATTGGTGCAGTGTTGATGTAGGAGGGGCATCCGGTGGCTTATATAAGTAGACAGCTTAAAGGTAAGCAGCTTCATCTTTCCATCTATGAAAAAGAATTCCTAGCTGTTATCTTTGCTGTGAGGAAATGGAGACACTATTTGCTTCCTAGTCATTTTGTGATTAAGACGGATCAGAGAAGCCTCAAATACTTGTTGGAACAGCATCTTAACACGCCTATTCAACAGCAATGGCTTCCCAAATTGTTGGAATTTGATTATGAGATTCAATATAAGCAAGGTAAAGAGAATTTGGTGGCGGATGCGCTTTCTAGAGTGGAGGGTTCTGAAGTTCTACATATGGCTTTGTCTGTGATGGATTGTGATTTGTTAAAGGAGGTTCAGGCTGGTTATGCTGATGATGCATCTATCCAACTCATCATCTCCACCTTGTAACAGAAGCCTGATGCTAAAAAACACTATACTTGGAGTCAAAATATTTTGATGCGCAAAAAAAAGATTGTGGTGCCTGATGTGGTGAAGATTAAGGATGAGATACTGCAGTGGTTGCATTGTTCTGGGGCTGGTAGTCACTCGGGCAGGGATGTCACTTACCAATGAGTCAAGGGACTTTTCTATTGGAAGGGAATGGTTAAGGACATTCAAGCTTTTATTCGTGGATGTAGCATTTGCCAGAAATGCAAATACGATACTGCTGCTTCTCCTGGTCTTTTACAGCCTTTACCTATTCCTGAAGCTGTGTGGAGTGATTTAACTATGGATTTCATTGAAGGGTTGCCAATTTCTTTTGGTAAATCCGCGATTATGGTGGTGGTGGATCGTTTAAGCAAGGCAGCTCATTTTGTCGCCTTGGCTCATCCTTTTACTGCTCTACAGGTTGCTCAAGCTTATTTGGACAATGTCTACAAATTACATGGTTGTCCACAATCTCTTGTCAGTGATCGTGATAGAATTTTCTCTAGTGACTTTTGGAGGGAATTTTTTACCTTACAAGGGTTGATTTGAAGATGTCTTCGGCGTATCACCCCCAAAGTGATGGCCAAACTGAAGTGGTGAACCGTTGCTTGGAGACTTATTTGCGGTGTATGTGTCATGAGCAACCTCACCTTTGGAGTAAATGGTTATCCTTGGCTGAGTTTTGGTACAACATCAACTATCATACTTCTGCTAAGATGACTCCATTTGAGATTGTCTATGGTCAAGCCCCACCTATTCATTTACCTTACTTGCCTGGTGAGTCCAAAGTTGCGGTGGTAGCTCGTTCTTTGCAAGAGCGGGAGAATATGTTACTTCTGCTCAAATTTCACTTGTTGCGAGCTCAACACAGGATGAAGCAGAATGTGGATCAACATAGGACTGAGCGAGAATTAGCTATTGGTGATTATGTGTATGTGAAATTGCAGCCTTATCGTCAACAGTCTGTGGTGCTGAGGTCTAATGAGAAGCTCTCTCCTAAGTACTTTGGTCCTTATAAGGTGGTTGATCGTTGTGGAGAGGTTGCTTATCGCTTGGAACTGCCTTCTTCTTCCCAAGTGCACCCGGTCTTTCATGTTTCCCAGCTCAAATTGCTTGTTGGTAATGTTCCCACTTCTCTACATTTACCTTATGTCTTACAAGATGTGTTTGTGAAGGAGCCAGAGCAGATTCTTGAAAGGCGGATGGTTCAACGACAGGGCAAGGCCGTGACGAAGGTTCTGGTGAAATGGGTGAATGAGCCGCTGGAGGAAGCCACTTGGGAGTATCTCTTTGATCTTCAGAGGAGGTTCCTATCCTTCGACAATTGAACCTTGCGGTCAAGGTTCTGCAACAGGGGGAGATTTGATGCAGAACAACACACGTGTGGCGAAACACGTGCGAAGGGAGGGTTGAATAACAACAAATAAAGACTTGACACGTGGCGGCAAGAGAGACGGCAATTCGAATATGGCCGTTAGAAGCTTAAAGTCGCGTGTTGATTCCATTTTCTATCATTATCGAAATATCTTGATTGTAACAAACTCTTTTTTCTCTCTTCTCACTCTGGATTTGCTGGGTTTCTCTCATCTCGAGAGCTAGCTTGTTGATTTGGTGTTTTTATGAACGTCGAATTGGTATTTGAGTTGATTGATTGTTCGGGTTGTTGATCGGAATTGTGAGATTGTGAGTTTAATTCTATCAGTCTTCCATCTCAAAGCAATTCTAGAATTCAGAAATATAGATCCACACAGAAGATATACCACTTGATAAAAACAAAACATAGAGTTGATGATCGGTAATGACGGAGAGAGAGAGATGCTGTTGTTTGTCTTCCAGGTAGACCTGCGGGAAGGACGGTTCTTGTGGTTGTTGTGACCCCTTCCACGAGGAATCTTCTTTCCTTCCGAGGTGTGCCCTCTGAGTTTGTGCACTGGGTTGCAGATCCAGTTGGTCCTTGGATCGTTCCGGATGGCATTGGGTGCAGGGTCAACTAGGATGATCTCATAGTACTTGTAGGTAGAGTTCTAAGTAATCAGAGACAACAACATCATTAATTAACAGAATCAATCATCATCATATAACATATCCAACTATGTCAACAAAACATTAACATATCCAACTATGTCAACAAAACATTAACATATATATACATATATATATATAACTAACAGATATATATACACAAGATCATTCTCTACTACAATGATTAACATAGGGGGTGGTGGTTAATTACCTCATTGACAACTCTAAGGCCGCCCAATTTGCAACCAGCACGTTCCTCAGCAACAGATCTTTTACTGGGCTGGAATTTGAGCTGAGTAACTCCCTGGTTGGTGGGTTTACGTTTACCATACACGATACCCTTAGGAACTGGCCTCTTGCGACCTCCACGTCTAACACGACACGGTGGACCACAAAAGAACCAAGAGAGGTCAGCCCCAGACTCAGTGAAACACAAGACTAAGTAAAATGTCGATCCATGGCTTAAATAAAATGTATCAATCTTAGACAAGAACAGAGTCCACAGTTCAGTCAGAAGATTGATTTGATGTGGCTGGTTTCAGGAAGTGTTCCACATGGTGAGGCAGACACTAATGCCTACGCGTCAAGACACCGCTTGATTCGAGATTACATAAAAATGTAAGAAGAAACGTACCTGCTTGGGGGGGCCTTGTCAGGACAAACGATGGAAGGCTGTTGGCGATACTCCCAGCACCTAGCCCACTGCAGAAACCTCATCACATCCGATCCGACTACTTCTTCCTCCATAGCACCGACACGTACTTGTACGCTCCGATACATAGCTGGCAAACCTGTCCAGCCACGTCCATCTCAGGCACACCTCCTTGTCGAGATGACATACTTGTTTATCTTGAAAACTCATCTTCGATAGTTCCCATTTTAAGGCTTGGGTGATAATCTTGTGTAGGCATCGAGATCAGCTGCCAAAAATCATCAGTTATACCGACTTGGTCATGGTTGAATCCACAGGTTATATTGAGGCAAATAGTGAAATGGTGACGATGCTGAATGCAAAAACTATATCTAGTGGCAATTAGAGTTACAAACAAGAATGATAAGAGAATTGTGAGTACTAGTATTTTGATAACAAAGAGGGGTCTAGTTTGTAGTGAGGAATTGAGATTTATGCTTTTCTATGGGTTCTGTGAATAAAGATGCAGACTAAGAGAGCGACATTGTGGATCACTAGCTTGGTTATCTTAAATCTAAAATACAGGAAGGAATCTGCACATCCACTAACTAAGCCCATCTCTCAAACAAAAAAGCTGATAAAACTTCAAAGAAAGAAAGAAAATTGACCGTGAGATTCCAAGGTCTTTCTGCTTGTGCGCATAGGAGATCGCCAGTGGGTATGTACCTGGAACCGAAAGAAGATTCAGCTAAGTAATGGTCTGGGAATGGATGGAATCCAAGAAATAGTCTATAACAGACCTAGGATCGTGTCGGAACGAGTACTCAAATGCGAAATCGGGTACGGACAACCATTCTTATAATAAAATTATTTTTCTTTACGTCCTATGTTACTCTTGATGGTTTACTAATGTGTTCCAAATCCAGTTATTCACTTAAGAACGGATAAATCATATACGCTATACATCAGCTAAAAAGAAAGAGGAGAGAGAAGAGGAAGGCTGGATACATGGAGAAGGGAGCAAAAACAATTGGAAGAAGAAACGTGACAAAGATTTATGTTTGATATATATATATTGCATAGTAGTGGCAATGAGGATGATAAAAATATGAGAGGAATTCCCACAATAACAAAAAAGGAGTAAGCATTTGTTAATTTCAAGCATAGTAGAAAATGGATATGATGAAATAGAGAAACTGTCTAGATTTACAAATGGTAGCTAGAATGTAAATTGATCCTAGAATAGAAGCCTTAATCTTTTACATTTTTTTAGCTGGTTTTTGGAATGCTTGTAAAGAGGAAACCCGACTCGAAACAGAGAGTTTGATTCGGATACGGGTGGTAAATAATACCCGATCGGTTTTAGTTTCCAAAACCCGATCATATATAAACCACCAACAGATCTATTGTGTTTGAACCCTTACGCCGACTCTATTGCCCACTCGATCATCAACTGTTTGCGTCTCTATACACGTGAGTAGTTATTAATGGGCTTTTTGTTAATGGATCCAATTCGTTTTACGTTTTTTTTGATTTTTAACAAAAGTTTATTCAACAAAAAAAAACTATTCGGAAGAAGTGATAATTTCTACAGTTGTAAAATTTTGATATGTTGATTTGCTTTATTTTAAAATGTTTTGGACAATAAACTCATCTTAACCATCAATTGTGATCGGGTTATTGCGAATATGTTTAGCCGAAGTTGATAAGAATATCTGTAAGTACAAGGTATGCGATCATAATTTCTAATTTTGGTTGTAATCGGATAAAACGTGATGCTATCCGATCCGAATCCGACCCGAAACATAAAAATACCCGATCGGGTTCTATATCTCTAAACGCGAGTACTCAAAAACCTGAAATACTCAAACCGAACCCAATCGGATATCCGAATGCGCACCCCTACTTGTAACTGTGAACTTGTCTTTATATCTTTATATGATTGTAACAACACAATCTTTCATCAATATTTTATAGACCATGATTATATTATTTTTTAAAACCAATATATAAAACAAAATCCGCGCATACGCGCGGGTATTCATCTAGTCTTATATAATATAGTAAATTTTTTCAAAGTTCAAGCCATGAAAAGGTGCCATGTGTCATCTAAAATTTTGACATTTGTCTTCCTTAAATTATTTATTGAAAACAAAAGAAAATTAAGTGTGTTTCAAAAACTTTATCAATTACTTCTAACAATTAAATAGCTAATTCTTATGAATATAATTTTTATGTAAATAAATGTACAGAAAATAGATATTTTATTTATAAAATCCAACAATATTCTATACAAAAAAACATGTAATTTTTTTTTTGCTTTTTATATAGGTTATTACGATTTTAAAATTAAAAGAAATTACAAAAGAATAGTTTTAATAAAAAGAAGCATAACATGAATAAAAAAAAAGATGATGTGAGAAAATTAATCAAAGAGTGATTTATGACTTTTAGTGCTGTTAAATCCAACAAGTTTACTTGGAAAAATTTAGAACTTAAATGTTTTTAAATGCTTTCATAGCTTTTAAAGTCATATAACTTTATACATGTCCAACAATTTGATACATATGGTTAGTCTTATAACTTAGATAACTATTTACTATAAACACCAAATTTATATAATATTAAATATAAAAATAATAAATAAGTAAAAATTATTAATGTTCATTTTTAAACCCCACGCAACGCGTGGGCAATATCATTTGTGTTAACTTTATGTTGTGTGGATAAATCCAAAAGAACATGGGTTCTTTCTTAGGAAATTGGGTTGAACAACCAAAAAAAATCTATAATTATACATCTAACGATTTAACCTAAATTTAATTGATATAAGTATGCCATATATGCTAAATTTTGCTAGTTTGCTAATTATTATTTTTTTTGGCTAATGAACAAATTAACATTTCTTTCTTCCTTCCTTCTTGTCTCGAATAATGGTCCCAAATTTTGTAGTAACTTTTATATTTACATATAAAATCCTTTCTATTTTAAAATAACAGATATATATACATGGGATATTTGCAAAAATGCTAATTTTGCTGTCCATTTACAAAAATACCACTAATTATGATTTTTAGACCATAAATCTTTAAATTTATAAACACTAAAAAATCTTTTGACCCCTAAAACTCCTTAAACCCTCAAAACTAAACCTTAATACAACATAGTTAACCAAAACATAAATGATATAATGAATAAATGATTTTGAAAAAGTTGTATTTTTGTAAAGATTGTAAAAATATGACATTTTTGTAAAGTAACACTTGAAAAGTGGTATTTTTTTAAATTTCTCTATATACATCTAAGGAAATGCTCACAAACAAAATTCAGTTTATGTTTACAATTTCATTAAATAACCAAGTTTTCAATCATTGCATTAGTGTGATGTTTGTTTTTCTATTTTTGTTCCCATGCACTTTTTTTTTTTCCGTGTGTAACCGCATGCATGTAATATCATATACTATGTATTATTACTATATATATTATTCAGTAATATTCAATCAATAAATTTTCAGTAATATATTATTCAGTAATATTAATATATGCATATTATTATTATTATTTGATTAACTATTTTTTTTAATAGAAAAAGGAATTTATGTAGATAATTACATAATAAACTGTAATTTTGTCCTAAAAGACATTATGGCCTTAATACTAGTTTGTTCTAAAGTAGATATGATAAAAAAGATTTGACAAATTCATGAGCAGAAGTAAAAAGTATCATAAGATTAATTAAGCACAGCATATAAATATTAATATCCAAAAATCATCATAAGATTAATTAAGCACACCAAATAAATATAAATATTCAAAAGCAATAATATGTTTCTAAATCAAATGATAACAGAAACCCGAAAAAGCATTAATTAATCTTTCTAAATCGAAAAGCACCATGATATATAAATATAAATGTTTAGCAAAAACAAAAATAAATATAAATATAAATTGAAAAATTCATGAGGAGAAGTAAAAGCATCACTAGATTTTTGTTTTGCGTCAAACACGCGGGATTAGAATATTTTTAAAATAAAATCAATTTTTTTTTAATATACAGGAGAAATTAGAAACAACAAATATCAAATGATATATCTTCCATATAGATAAACATATTTTATCTTATGAAATTTAATCTGTATAACATTTAATGTAAGCATTTTAATGTAAATTGAATACGTTTGAGATTATGAATTCTCTTAAAATTATTCGAATTCACCAATTCCAAAAAGTATAAATCTTCTTAAATAAAAAATCAAAGAAATAATAAAAAAGTGAAAATGATGGTTTTCGAAATTCAAGCATTAATATTTGATTTGTAAAGTTGTACGTTTATAACAAAAACACAACTTTAATTAAAGTAATATGGATACAGTTAAAGAAAATAATTGTATTATCAATCACATTTGGTATCTAAATGGACATAAATACAATTTTTATAAAGTAATTGACGTCAGTAAATGATTCATTAATCCTTGTGATGAATTCTTGAATCTGAGTGATTTGAGTGAACCATCTACGCCATTTTACACACAAAATCTTCTTTGAAAACCCTTTAATGTAAGATTGTGATCATGGAAATCTTATATTTTCTAAGAAATACGTGATTATATCAAATGGTATGCGATTGTTTCATATGAGATGTAATTTTCTGCACATTTGGTGTACATTTGTTTAAGTCGAAGCGAGTAACTTAGTTTAGTGATTAGTTAACATTTTATTATTGATTATATGATTAGTAGGCCATGTAAATATATGAGCTTAAGTATAAAAGCCTTAGTACATATTTGAGTTAGGGTTTATTTATCTAAAGTGTATAAATAGTTTAGAGTCGCTGCTCTTATAAATCATTCAGAAATAATACAGATTTATTCTAGATCTTTCATTGAAATATTTTGATTGGTTAATTTAATTAATTTGTTCCTTAAAATCCTCATTGAGTGACACCTAGGATTTTTTTACTTAGTGTCTCCTCAATTAATATATGGAAAATAATCGTAATTAAGATTAAGCAAACACAACATTAATTAATCATATGTTTTAAATCAGGCACATAATACCCAAAAAGCATAAATATGAGTTTTGGCATAAACAGATACTTGATCGTGAGAATCGGTTAATTTGTACACTTATTCGATTTCGACGGATCTCGTCGTCAAAAGGTAGTACTTAAACTTGGTAGATACTTGGGACTGGTACGCTTTCGAAATGGTACTACTGGAGTTCCTACCAAAAAAAGACATGAAAGAAAAACTTTTGTGTTACAGACAAAAAAAAGAGAGCTTTTTCAGAGATTCGATTGGACAAAAGTTGAAAGCTTTGGTACCTTTGTGACTTCGCCGCCGTCGTGGCTGTTTCCACCGTTCCCATTTCCACCACCTCGACGTTTCCACCACGTCCTCCGTTTCCCCGAATATTGTTGACCACGGCAGATACAATACCGCACGAGAACTGAATAGACGGCGACAAAAAACCACACCGGTCCTGTGACGGCGAATCTCACATCGCCAGGCGGATAAGTTTCTCGGACCGAGACCGAAAAGGGGCCAACCCGTAGGATGGGTTCCGGCTATAGTGCAGCCAGAACGATCCTCACCAGTTGAAAGTCACAGCGGGGTAGAGAAACTTAGTTGGTACGAAAATCGTCATCAGACTCGGAATCCGAGTGACTGTGTACCGAGTCCGAAACCGAGTTAGAAACCGAGTGATCAGACATGTTTTTCTTTTTGTTTTTTAATTTTTTTTTGTTGGTTTTAATTAATGCAAGTGACTTCCCATCTGTGTATACCTCTTATATAGTGTACGCAAGTTAGGTTAAGTTTTTGGGCCTTAGAAAGGCCCACATACTAAACTAAAATTTTTAAGAACAAGATTTAGGTTTCAACTTTGTCATTTTCCGAATGAGTAAAAAAACAGTTGTTTATCTATTTTTATCGGTTTGATTCAAATTTTCAAAAGTTCTTTTATTCATTGTTTATTAATCTTTATTTATTTATTTTGAAAGAGTTTTCGGTTTCTAAATACTACATTTCCTACTGTTGGCCACTACGTTCTCTCTATCAAGTTATCCATGAAGTCCTCGATTGTTTTGCAATATGGGTGCGTTTAGACTGAGTCATGCCGGTTATTAGAATTCATGATCAGTTATGCCGGTTTAGTCTTTTTAGAATTTGTTCAATACAAGTTTTTCGGTTCGGTTTTAGACAGTTGATTAAAACAGAACAAATATTGTCACAAAAATGTTCCCTTAAATCTTGTCTCTCTTCCCAATCTAAAAACTCAAAAAAGATCTCCGCTGTTGAAAGGAAATAATAACCGTTTCCCTAATACATTCAGATTCAAGATCATTTGGGGAAATTGTCATCACTTCCAATTCTCCATTATCAAAAAAAGTTTATTTATCTTTCTAACAAAACCATAGAAATGAAATCAAACTAATCAAAAAAACTGTATAGAAAATAAAGAGAAGAATCAGACTAATTAATTGGCTTGATTTCCCCTGTTGAAAGGAAATTCTATTCGCTCAGTATAATCAAATTCAATCATCTGGGGAATTTATCGTCACCTCCAATCTCTGTATTTCAGATCTGACAAGATAGAAACAACGAACTTAATACTTAGTTCCAACATAATTAATCCTAGGAAAAACAAAAACAGACAAGAATCAAAGAAGACAAATTTAGATCTTAATATTTGCCCGAAACCGCAATAAGAATAAACCGAAGAGAGTTTCTCCGGAGAGAATCAAAACGAGTAACAGAAGCCGGGAACGAATTTAGCGTCAGCTCATACGCCTCCAATCTGTATATTTCAGATTTGACATCACAAAAACAACGAACTTAATGTATTAGAGACGTAGAACTTAATGTATGTAGAACAAAGAAGCAATTAATGCCTTTTTGTGCTAGCTTTTTGCTCACTTTTTTGTCAAAACTGGTTTGTTTTTGTTTTATCTATCATCCACTTTTGTTGGTTTTCTATCTATGTAGCAACCTGTGTATGCAGGGTTGTCTGAATTTCTTAGTTACAGTATGTGCTTTGAGATAAAGTAATCATAAGGGCATTTGGTGGAACCGTGGAAGTAGTAACTGTTCTTGGATCTGGTTGTGATGTGATTCTGGTTTTGTTGACTTAGATGATCTAAGCAGGTTACTGATTCAGCCCTTCTTGCTAAATTTCTCATTACGAATTTACGATTCAAATTGATCGAAAGCGGCTTGATCAAAGGCTAGCTCATGCTCGTTTTGCCACAAAAGAGATAGCTTAAGCTTTTAGTTGATGGATAGTTAATAATGGCTTACATTAAGAATACGTGTTTTGTATATAAATTTCTCCAAGGTTAGATCTGAATCTCTTTTAAAGAAACTAACTGATCTTTGTTGTTTTGTTGATCCACCAACGTACATCCTTACAAGTAGTGAATTGTCCGTTTACTCTGGTTGGTTGGTCTTTGGCATGCGTAAGCCATGTGGTATACAAATTTGATAATGTTTCTCAAAGTTGGTGTTTCCAATTGGATCTAGTCAACCCCTAACAAGATCATAGACTCTTGTAGTACATTAACAAATGATTATAATTGTCCGTTTGTATGTACCCCTAAAGAACCCAATAACCTAGTAATGGTTAGTTGAAATTAGTTTATATAATAAGTGTTGTATCCATTTATTTGAAATGTAGTCTATGCAGAAGAATAACAGAAAAATTACGACTTGGTGGATCTTATTTTTACACTTAACTATCTTTGTATTCTTTTGTTTTTGTTAACTTTAATTTTTTTAAGAGAATTTGACATGAATAACCAAACAAAAAATTATAATTGACAATCTAACTAAAAGTCTCATATGTGGTAAAATCATAACCACTTGATCTAGAGCTTTTGGTTAGATTGTCAATTATAATTTTGTTTTTGGTTATTACACAAATTGACCTTTATTTATTTATTTATTGATAGCAAATGGTTTAAGTTTTAACAAGGTTTGTTGGACTCAATTTAGAAAAGACTAAACTCTATGAGTACACGCCTAATTGCGTTAGTTATCAAACTCTATCGACAAGGATCAATTGTTTTAATTTTCTTTATTGTTTGGCAATTTTTCGAAAGAACTTATTTTTAGAAATTGTATTTATGTTTTGTTCTATTTTGGTTTTTCTTTCTCTAAACCTATGATTATTTGAATTCTGAAAACCAATTTTATTGGAGATAATATTATGGGTTAATTTACCTAATAGCAAAAAAAATTTTTTTTTAACCAAATAATCAAAAACCCTAGAATCAATGGATGTGATTGTGCCACATAAAAAGTTTTTGGTTACTTGAGTATTATTTAATAGATTTTTTTGTCAATCAAACTATAAATTAAAAGATGATACTATTGAAAATCTAATTACGTGGATAATTGTTTACAAATATTATTATTTAATATTGATTCATATTATTTCAAATCACCATTCTTTAGTTTATGAACTAAAGAATAGTTATAAGATCTTATATTAATGAAAAAATTAATCTCTAATATATATATTTATGATAAGTATGTGGAATTTTTTTTAATAATTTTAAAAATGTATGGATGATTTAAATTTCCTAAATAATATACCTAAACAAATAATTTACAACTAGATAATTTCCCGCACCGTGTGCGGGTTCAAATATATTTTGTAAGAATAAAATTATAATTTGTTATTATCAATAATTGTGATATTGATGTAGAGATATGTGTTATATAATGATTGATGTAAATGTATTTTGTAAAAATAAAAATTATGATTCATTATTGTAAAATTTTTATTAGCAATTAGCTTTTTAATTAGGTTCATGTTCCACATTATGACATACCAAGAAGAAGATTTCATGGTAAGAGATCGAAGATAGACACAAAAATTTTTTTTCCACATACCATTTTTCAGTGTTTCTCAAACTCAGTCAAATGTTTTCAAACTCATTCAAATTTTTGGCCAACATTCAAATTTCAGTGTTCTTTTTTCATTTTATTTTGTTAATTTCTTATGTTTAATCATGAGATTTTTATTATTATTACTTATCATTTGAAAGAAGAAACTATAACCATAAAGTAATAGTTTTTAGAAGAATTTCGGAATGGTTGTTATAAACAAATTTTCGAAATATAAATTTTAATTTTTGAAATTTATTATTTTAATTTTCGAAATATTTATTATTTTAATTTAATTTGTGATAAAAATTGTGTTAAAGAGTAATTAGAGATTAAACCATGTCATCTTTTTCTATAGACATGTCATAATTTTTCCATGACAAGTCATAGTTTTGAGCCAATAAAATTAAAACAAATAATCATTCTAACTAATTGTACTTCTCTTTTAATAGGAAAGAGATTACTCAAACAAATTATTTCAATTATTGTTATCAAAAATTTTGATTTATTCAAATTGGATATCAATAAAATTAAGTTATGTGATTCAAAATGTTTATATCTATCCTAAACTCAAAACTAAAAAAAAAAATTTGTAGCCCACAAAAGAAAATTTAGTAGGATATGAAAGTCTTTTCACAAGAGAACAAAATGACCAAAATACCCTTTTACAAATTAGTAGTAATTTAGTGAAAAATAAGGGAGCAAATGTGCAAATAAGCAAGAAAATGAAGGTCAAATGCCCTCAAAGTCGCCAAAAATTACAGAAAAGACCAGAGAAGCATATGTGAGGTGTTTCCCCCACAAACGAAGACGAAAGACAGATTCTCTCAGTCAAAGGAGTCAGTTTTCCATCGACGTGAGCATTGACGGTGCCCTTTTCGTCTCTCTCTCTCTCTCTCTCTCTATTTCTCCCAATTCCGGTGAGTTTTCCGACTCTATCTCTGTATCATTCCGCCTCTCGCTCTTCACTTCGCGTCTTCGTCCTGAAATCGTTCATGGGTTCTCCTTAATTTCGTCAAAAACCTACTATTTTGCTTCCGTTACAGAGAAATTCGCCGCCTTTATTGTGTCTTTTCGTGTCTGCATTGAATGTGTTCGTTAGTGGCTTCGTGTGTCTGTGTTGAAAACTGTTTGGTTTTTTGTTGTTGTTGTTGTTGCTTTTGACAGTGTTGGAATTCGAATCTGTTATTTGTAGGGTATCGCTAGGGGTATAATCTGGGGTTTCGAGTATGAGCAACAAAGATGAGGCTCTTAGAGCCAAAGATTTAGCAGAAGATTGGATGAGAAAAGCAGATTTCTCAACTGCTCGTAGAATTGCAATGAAGGCTCAGAAAATGGATGGAAGTTTGGAGAATATTGTTCACATGATAATGGTGTGCGATGTGCATTGTGCAGTGTTGGATAAATCTGGAGATGAGATTGATTGGTATAAGATTCTCCAGGTTGATCCAAATGCAGATGAAAATACCATCAAGAAACAGTACAAGAAGCTTGCCCTTCATCTCCACCCCGACAAGAACAAACTCCCTGGTGCTGAATCTGCTTTCAAATCAATTGGCGAAGCTCAGAGGGTTCTTCTGGACAAAGCCAAAAGGAGGCTTCATGACATGAAACGCAAACCCTTCAGAAAGCCTGCACCAGCAGCAGGACCGTCATATCAACCCCAACAAGCCCCGGCCACGGCTTATCACACTCATCCTGTTTTCCAGACAAACACTAATACAGCGAGGAACAGCTTCACTACGGGTTTGAGACCTGAAAACCTGCAAAAACCTCAAGCTCAATCAACTGAGTTTAGTGGTGGACTGACCTTTTGGACCTCATGTGTCTTTTGTGGCACGAAGCATGAATTTCAGAGGGGATTTATCAACAAATGTGTGACATGTGTGAAATGCAGTAAGCAATTCGTTGCATTTCAAGAAGCTTTCCAAGGTCCATCTGTTCAGGCGACATTCCCTTTCCCCCAACAGAACAAGGTTCCAACTCAAGAGGCTGCCAAGGCAGCGCAGAAGCAGCCAGAGAATTCTGTAAGAATTTCCCCAAGAAAAGAGGGTTCTAGAGCAAAAAGCTCGGGTACTGCTGCTGCTGCTCAGGACATCAATGGGAAGAGAAAGAGGAAGAAGATAGTTGAATCCAGTGACAGCTCTTCCAGCAACAGTAGCAGTGAGTGCGAAGAAGTTGCAACTGGTGGACAGCATTCTCGGAGGTCAGTGCGTAGCAAGCAGCAGGTTTCGTATAAAGAGAATATGAGCGATGATGACAATATAGAAGAGGATGCAGAAAGTGCTAAAGAGTCTGATTTCAGAAAGAAGTCACATGAGAATCATATGTTTGCAGAAACCTTGCCAAACGGTATAAACAGGAAGGCGAAGGTTAAAGAAGACCAAGCGGGAAGCTCTCGGGATTCTGGTGCCTGCAATGCAGTGAAGGATTCAAGTTCAGGGAGTGCATCAGAGGTAGAGATTGTCGAGTGTGCTGATCCTGATTTCAGCAACTTTGAGACGTGGGAAGAGAGGTGTTTTAAAGCTGGCCAGATCTGGGCGATGTATGACAATGATCGGATGCCTCGATATTATGCCCTTATTAGAAAAGTCAGAAGGAAACCTGATTTTATGCTTAAAATAACATGGCTAGAGGCTAAACCAGATGATGAGAAAGCAAAACAGTGGGTTCATAAAAAGTTGCCGGTGTCTGTTGGTAAGTTCGAACTTGTTGGAGATGAGGAGACAAATAAAACTCCATCGTTCTCTCATCTGATCCACTGCAGAATAGGAAGCATGAAAGATACTGTCAGTGTATACCCAAGAAGAGGAGAAACATGGGCTCTCTTCAAGAACTGGAACATGAATTGGTGCTCTGGTCGTCGACATTCTTTCCATGAGCATGAGTATGAGTATGAGTTTGTTGAGATCCTGTCAGAATATGTTGAAGGAGTTGCAATAGAGGTTGGGATTTTGCGTAAAGTAAAAGGCTTTGCAAGTGTCTTTTGTCGGATTCCAACGGGTGGTGGATCAGACAAACGTCAAATTTGGCCTCATGAGTTGCTTAAATTCTCCCACAGGATTCCCTCAACCAAATTGACAGGAAAAGAAAGGAATGACGTTCCTGTTGGTTCTTTTGAGCTTGATACAGCTGCATTACCACAAAAGATCGAAGAAACAGAAGCTGTCCCTGTCTCACGAGAAGCTGCCATGTCAAACCAAGTCCATAATCGCTCTCCGCCTTCATCGGAGCCAGACTGTATCATCATTCCTAATTTCCAGTTCCATGACTTCAGTGCTGAAAGATTAGAGGGAAAGTTTGCAAATGGCCAAATATGGTCATTGAACTGTAAAGAGGATGGCTTGCCCAAGTGTTATGCTAGGATTCAGAAGATAGAATGGAAGCCGGTATTTAAACTGCAGATAAAGCGTCTTGAGCTGGAATCACTTCCTGAGAATGTTACACAGTGGCGCGACAAAAAAATGCCAGTTAGTTGTGGAAATTTCATCTTAAAGGAAGGCCAGGACGAGACACTCACTAATGTGACTGGCTTTTCACATCAGATTAAGGCTCAACAGCGTATCAGGGAAAACAAATACACTGTCCTCCCAAAGACTGGTGAAATTTGGGCAATGTACAAGAACTGGAGTAAAACAATCAAGCTCACCAGCTTGACGAAGTGTGAATACGAGGTTGTTGAAGTTCTTGACGACAATGAGAGCCACATAGAGGTTATGATTCTGACACAGGTGCATGGGTATATTTCAGTCTTCAAGGAAAAAAAGGAAGGAGGCATCGATATGAAGAAATCGATCCCAAGGTGTGAACTGTTGAGATTCTCACATTATGTTCCTGCATTCCGGCTAACTGGAGAGAGAGAAGGAGAGCTTAGAGGCTTTGTTGAGCTCGATCCAACTGCATTGTCCCGTAACTTACGCAAATCTTAGATTAGTTCTGGTAGGGAGGTTTGTTTCTTTAGTAATGGCCTTTTGCATTTTGTCGAAAGGTGTAGTTTTCTATTTTAGATTCAGACGTTAGCTATCATCGAAATCTGTCTCTAACTCCAGTTTTAGTCGACTAGAAACTGGGAAATCATGTTAGTGAAAAACCCTTTTGCTTAGTTGTGCTTGCTCCGTTTTATCATTTGTGTAATACAACATCAATGCCTGTGAGCTTCGGTCTTAACTTTGGTCGTTTCTCGTTTAGTACAATGAAAAGCCCGAGGTAGTGAATAAGAATATAATATATTTAAATGGTATGAATCCTCAATAAGGGCGTTTGGTCTAGTGGTATGATTCTCGCTTTGGGTGCGAGAGGTCCCGAGTTCGATTCTCGGAACGCCCCTTTTTTGTAGCATATTTTAATGAAGTCGACAAGTAGTATCTGATTACATTCACAACACCTCGTTCACTTGATGGTCTCTTTACAGAATTTCATTGTAATTCATACAAAACGTACAACGAACTTGTATATGATCTACTGTCTCAGATACATCTATCTATTCAGCAAATTGCCCTTTTCATATCTAAGCTTTAAGGTGGCACAAAAGAAACTATAAAAAAAGGGAAGAGACTTTCTTTATACTAAACTCGGGTGCTGCGGAACCCGGACACGCCTCCGAGAAGAATAACAAATGTACAACAAGTTAATGCACATCGCCATCCCGAACCCCAGAATGCCCGCGAAAAGCATTGAATAGATAACAGGTACACCAAACTGAAAAAGAAAAATATCTTCCCATGAGAACCTTTTCCAGTTGTACGCCTCAGATTACGTGTTTTAAGTATTTCAAAGCTTAAAACACTTAGAATAGTCTTTCACTTACTGTAGCATATAACAGATGAACAAGCAAGGCAACTAGTGCAAACTCAAGAGCTGCGTATGTCCATATGTATTCTCTGATAGCTGCAATTTTGGATAATAACAATAAACAGTTTACCTGATAGTGTCAGTGATGAATAAAAAAGGACTTAGAGAAATTCTTTAGGGAGTGGGAATTATACCGAGGATGACGGCAAAAGTTGAGGCTAAGAGAGCTAAGGTGAAAGAAAATGGCGCTGCGACATAGATAGCCTGTGTGTTCAAGTCACGAATCTACAGAAAATATACGAACCTTTGTCATGTTATGTTATCTTTATAATGAAATGCAAAATAGTCTGTGTTTTCAAATCTCTGGAGAAAAAAACGAGCATTACCAGTAAATGTTCAAGGAAGAAGAAGTAGCAGACTGTGCTGATGAGTACAAGCACTACAAACTCTTGGCCGACACTGCACAAGTGATTGGAACTTTAATTGTTAGTGTTCTTTAAGGATTCCTGAGAAAAGGAAAGATTTTGAAAGCGTTCTGATGTACCTAATGGTTTGTGGCTGTGGGTTCTGCTGAGTGAGTTCCCTTCTATTGGTAAGTTGATTAATTGTTGGGACACGAAGCAAAATCACTGGTAAGTTTCGGACTTCTTGTCTGCAAACATCGCAGATACGCGTTCCTTTTGTACTAAACCACTTAATGGCACAGTGTTCATGAACGAGCCTGAGGTCACCTTTGCAACTGCACTCCATTTTCAGTGTGTTACCTTCTTCGCACACATCAAGACAAATCCTGCACACCGCTTCTTCTTCAGGGATTTCTTCTTCTGTTTCTTCTGCAGGAACCGGAGTGATTTGATCTGCTAATGAAAACACAAGAAAGTAGGAACATTGAAGTTTGAACTTTACGTTTCAATGATCAAAAATCAAATTTCTTTGAATTGATAACATTTCTCGCGAATCGATCTATCATCATATCAACATCCAACACTTAGCCTTTCTCATATCAATCCGAGAAGCATCCGACAAAAAAACAGAAAGAGCTCAAAGTGTCAGGGAAAAGTAGCACATACCGCCACTTGCTTCATTCGAAATGTGATCTTTGTTATTGTGGAAAGAGACAGCTCGCACAATCACTTTGTTTCTCCCGGGCATGGACAAGGATCTTGAAACTGATGGATAAACACCATCTTTCTGCACCAAACAAACTCCAAATCTTACACTTTGAAAAAATAGTTCCTTGAAGAAAACTCAAAACTTTTCGCACACTAGGAAATCGAAATCAGATTGTAAACAAAAAAACCGTTAACTCACAATTGAGCTAGATTGTTCACTATTCACCGCAGCTGAAACAGGCGGTGTAGATATAACCAGAGACAACTTAGCGGCATTCGTAGAAGGAAGTGACAAACATCTTTTCCAGTAAGGCGAAGTGATGGAACTTGTAACAAGAGGCTTTTCAGTGGTTTCTGTAACACTGGGACTTAGTAGCAATTTTCTCTCATAGTTTGGTAGAGAAGCTTTCCTTTTGAGACTCAAATTCCGCAAAATTCCTAGACTTGGCATAGGTCTCGGAGGTATTTGGACTGATACATCCACTTGGCTTCCACTTGGTTCATGTAATCTGGAAACATCTTCACTAGATTGTTCTCTAACCTGAAAATCAAGAAATCTTTCTACATCAATGCAAATTCTCTCTTTTTTTCCTTTGTTTCAGATTGAATAATTTCAGATTCAAGTGATAAACCCTAGATTTATACAAACCCAGAAGGGTTTTAGCGATTCTGCGGAATACCCATATAAAATCAAACCGATACAGAGAGATTCAGAGTTTATTACTAGCAAAATAAAATACAAAAATCTGATTTTGAATACCTGAGAAGAAGAAGGAGAGGAAGAAGAATCTTTGGCGATAACAAAATTTCTGGGAGGTTGAATTGCGGATTCTTGCATCGTAATCGAACTAAATGAAACAAAATCCAAATTTTTTCAAGAGAAACAATCTGAAAGATTGAAAGATTTGTCCTTTATTATTATTATTTATTTCCTGTTGATTAATACTAATTTATTTAGCTAAAAACCAACGAGTGAAAAAAAGGAAGTTGACTTGTATATGTGTGTGTATATGTATATGTATGCATGCAATCCAACATTTAAATTACTTACTCGTTTAATTCAATTAAAAGTCAAATTAGTCAAAAAAAATCTTCGTATTAATTGTATTTCCCCTTAAATTCATTTTATAAGGAAGACCACGTAAATAACTTGCGAGTTCTAAGGTCTGCTCTTTGTCATTTTCAAAGGACCCGTAATGTTACTGCAATAAGTAACTCATTTTTTGTTGTTTTCTATGAATAATCTACGGAAACAAATACAACCATCCAGGAAGTGTCGGTGGCCATTCTTATTCATCTCAGGCTTGTGGTGCCTCTACTTTGATAATGGTGGCATGGTGGAGAAAATAAAAACACTGAAATTTCAGTTAACACAATATGCAAAAACTGAATCAATTTTAATTATAGAACACATGACTGGAGAAAAGTAAGGGTACTTTCACCAGATGAGAGTCAAAAGCCAAAAAAAATCCATACAACTTTCCCTTTTTCCAATAAACTTTATAGATTGATGTCGTACTGACTTGTTCTGAAACTTAAGAAGACTTGTGAGAGCACGTTATTATAGTTCTTCAGTTGTCACAACCAAACTCTTATATAAGGCTAATTTGAAGATATCTGGGCCACGAGTTCAGCTTCTAACAACACCAAGTGAAGGTCTTCTTCTCATGTCTTCCATCTCTTAATTTGCTCTTCATATTATTATACCTTACACTCCTCGCACAAGTGTTTGGCGTGAAAAGGCAATGGTTGAGAGAAAAGACAAAACTAGAAAAGGAAGAGGTTTCAAATACTGGAAAACTTAAAATCATAACTATCTATTACGTTTCTTTTTAGAAAGAATATATATCTACTTCTTTTAACCATTCCATATCGGTAATTTATTGTATAGGGGCAACAAAGTTAAAGACTAACCGAGTTGGTGTTGCCTAGTAAAACACCAACAATTTCTTGATGACAAAAACGAAGAAGCATCAATACTCAAATCCCATTTGGTGAGGGGGACCAATGACCCAACACAAGATTCAAATATTATTTCTGTTAAATCATGTCAAGACAGACTTGATCTACAATTCCCTTAGAAATAACGACCATGATTCCAATTCTATTCCGCCTTACTCATCTTTTGCCTCACTGCTACAGCTTTCTGTCTTGCTAACTCTCGACGAACTGGATGCATCTGATTCAGCACAAGCCCTTAGAACAGCCTCATTCTGCCCAAAAAAACAAAAGTTTTAAAGCCTACTTGTGTTGAATTGAAGAAGATATTAAGAGGGTTGGGTCCGATGTTTTATAAACTCATGGATATATTGAGTTATAAAATCACCGCATACATATGTTGTTGGTAGATCAACAAACTTTGAATGTATAACAAAACAAGTTGATAAATATTAAAGCTCATGTATAACACACACTAATCAAAGGACATTTACACTAATGCCCAAAAGAGCTCCACAACAACACAAGCATATTGAGAGATTCATAATATACGAAACACCAGATCGGGAATGTAAAGTGTTTGTCTTGTTGATAGGTATGCAAACTCGAAATGCTCTACTTTGGTTCACTATAAAGCTGATATACTCTGTCATTAGAAGCCTAAGGCAGACGAGGACTATCTACCAAGAACAAAATGTTGAGCCAGCACAAGTAATTACAGACTACACAAGTGGCCTTGTCTCAATTCATTACATAAAGTTGCAGTATGTGACTCTGATCTATCAAATTCGGAAAACCCTACCTGCCAGACGCGACGGAGGCGGGTTTTGGCATTGGCTTTACGAGTAGAGGTAAGCTTGATTCTCTTCCAGACAAGACCACCGGAATCGTGCTTCTTCACAATCTCCATCACCCGACTTCCCCAAAACGCTCCCATTCCTCCTCCCATCGCCGCCGTCGAATTCCTCTTTCTCTCACTCAAGAGACCGACCACTACCAAAGGGATCGGCTTTAGATTCCCTCCATCGGCCCATTTCTTATTAACGAGGCCCATTTCTATGGCCTTGTCTCTTATATTTTAGAAAGACTTTATTATTTCGAATCTAATTTACGATATTTGAAAAAAGAGGAAAAATATGAAGAATCTGGAAATTGAGAGGTTTTTCTTGATGATCCCTAAGAGATTCAAGAAATGCCAATTGTTTTACCAAAAGGCCAAAGAACAAGAGACACTTCGAGTTCGACAAATCTACCGTGATTCCTGTTCTGTTATTCTCGAAATAAGTTTTTTTTTTTTTTTTTGTCAACAATTCTCGAAATAAGTTATTATTAAAAAAAAAAAAGATATTTAACTAGAGACCATTAAGATAAAAGCTTTGTAAAAAGTGAGGGATTTTTTTTGGTTCTTAGATAGGTGAGTTATGAATGCATAATTTTTTTTTTTTTAAACTCTAATTTACTTGATTTGATAGTTGTATTAGAGTATAATTCACATTTTAGTTTTTCGAGAAACATTTTTTTTTCTTTTCAAAAATGTATTTTTTTGTTGTTGTTGTTGAGGTCTCCCTAAAACATTCTCTTTGTTTATTTTGATATCGAATCAAGAAAGTCAATCATCTTCATATATCCATAGGATGACAGAAACAACAACAACAATTATCCTTTTAGTTAAACAAAACATTTGGTTATGTGTTGTAAAAAAAGTAAACAAAAAAACGGCAAAGTGAAAACTTAGACAGGAGAAAGAATTCTTCGACAGTGCAAAAAAAGACAAAGCGATAAAGAAAGAAGTTTTACGCATCTTACCATTTTTTTGGGGTTAAATGATCAGACATCTATTTGAATTCACCAGCCACTATGTGATACACTTTAACTCGTAGGTCTGAAACAGAAAACGAAATAGCAATAAATGAGCACCAAACATAACTTGAATCCTAAGTTTTCAAGAAATTCTATATTTATATGAAACAAAATGAATACATTTGTATATATAAATTCTCCATTGTATGAATACTGTATCTATTTTACAAAATGCACGCATTCGAATTTGGATATAAACATACACAATTGTACAGAGTTTCTTGACAGTGTCAAACATTGCTCTGTTTTCTTTTACGATGATAATGAAACTTTGTTTAATTCGAGCAAGAATTTCAAGAAATCGTTGGAAAAAGAAGAGATTAGTAAAGAAGGAGATATCAAACCTGCCCAGAAGAAATGATTACATGATTGATCATGATCTGATTGGAGAGTGGACATTTAAACGCTCTGGGCACAACCACCTTGGGAGACGAAGAAGACGAAGACGAGGGATATCAGATTGTATTCTTCTTTCTTCAAAAAATTCAATATTCCAGTAGCCTCTTCAATCTTTTTCAAGGCTGCTTCAGTCTCACCACAATCGTTGCTTCCACCTCCGTCGTAAAAATTCTCCGTCAGAATATTTTTTAACTTTTGCCTCATAATAGTCTCTATAAAGTTAGAATATTTCTATTTTTATAGTAAATTTCATATTTTATATTTTATATATAAAGTTATCAGCAGATAAAAATATCAATGTAAATATTTTTACAATCTACGTAAAATTAAAAATTATAATGTTTAATCTAAATGTTCAAATTCAATATTTAATCTAACAAAAAAAAATATTTATCTAAAATCTATTCGAATAAATAATATTTTGATTAAACTTTGAGAAAATTTGAAATATGCCACATGTCCCATCCCACTTTGCAAAAATGCCACTTCTTTTTATTCATATTCCAAAATATCCTCTTTTAAAAAATGTCTTACATCTCTCTCTCTCTCTCTCATAGAGAGATCTCTACGATATCGATCTCGATCTTTCTCACTCTCTCTGCGATCTCGATCTCTCTTTCTCACACACAAAGATCTCGATTTCTCTCTCTCTCTCTCGATTCGTATCTGAATCTCGGATTTTCTGGGAAAATTGCTGTTGAAGTCTGAATTCGCTGTCTCTGATTCAAAATCCACCTTCGTTGCCGAGTCGGGATTCTTTGTGATCGGATCCGCTGAGTTACAATTAAGGTAATAACATGTTTCTCGTTTCTCTTTGATTTACAATCATGTTTATAAACATTAAAAAAATCTTAAAAAATGTTTATAAACATATGAGATTAACATTACAGGGCGTTGAGCAAGCCTAATTGATTAACAATTAAGTTATAAATCGTTTCTCTTTGATTGATAATCATGTTGATAAACCTTAAAAAAAACTTATAAATTGTTTATAATCATGTTATCATGTTTATAAACCTTTAAAAAATCTTATAAATTGCCCTTAATGTTTTATAAATCGTCCTTATTTTCTATAACAGGGCGTAATGTTTGAGTTGTATTCTATTGTGTGGAATCTGGAAGATTACAGATAACAGTCAGTGGGAGTTTATGTTCGATGTTGAAAAGGGAGCATCTCTTAGCTTGGTCGATGAAGATATTAGTTTTACTGGGTTATTGGAAGTTGTGTCAGAAGATTTTGGGATTGATATGTGCAGAAGTTCTGTCAAACTTAGTAACATGTTACCAGATATAACACATCTTCCGCCAATGTATATTAGGAATGACAAGCAATTGCAAGCATTCATGAAAAAGTTTGTAGAGAGTGGAAGTTGTGTGAATCCAATAAACTGAATATTTTTAGTTACAAACTCTCTCTAAGATTCAAAGTTTTTATTAGCATTTATTTTTTATTTGCATTTGTTGGATTAAAAACAGAGCTTTTTATAGAGTTTTTATGATTAAAGTGTTTTATAGAACATTTTATGTGCTGTTCAATATATAAACCGTTAAAATATCTCCATTTTATAAGCATTTTGTACAACTTTTTTAAAGATTTTATAAGTCTTTTTTACAAACTTTTTTAGATAAAATATTGGCAAACAAACTTTTATAAGCATTATGTACAAATTTTATAAGGATTTTATAAGTATTTGATAAGAATTTTATACGGATTTGATAAAGATTTTTTACAGATTTTTTACCGAAATTAGGAATTTCTATAAAGATTTTATAAGTCTTTTTAACAGACATTTTTGGATAAAATATATGCAAACAAAATTTTATAAGCATTATGTACAACTTTTATAAGGATTTTATAAGTATTTGATAAGGATTTGATAAGAATTTTATACGGATTTGATAAGGATTTTTTTACAGACTTTTTGCCGAAATTAGAAATTTCTATAAAGATTTTATAAGTCTTTTTTAGAGACATTTTTAGATAAAATATATGCAAACAAACTTTTATAAGCATTATGTACAACTTTTATAAGTATTTGATAAGGATTGATAATGATTTTATACGGATTTGATAAGGATTTGTTACAGACTTTTTGCCGAAATTAGGAATTTCTATAAACAAAAATATTTATCGTGCATCATACGTTCATGCAGTCTTGGCATCTTGATTGTATCAACAAAAAAACAAAAGGATTTTTTACAGATTTTTTTAAAGAAAATAATTTTTATCGTGCATCATAAGTTTGAGATAAATGAAAAACTAGGTAGACCGACCAGACCAACGAGGTGTTACATTCCTTGAGCTTCCAGCTTCATCCCTTGGGCGGGTTCTTACGTTTTTTGAGCATCCAGATTCATCTCAGCACCAGTAATAAACGTATAAAACTGAACAACATCAGTTTAAAATACTTATCAAATCCTTATAAAATCTTTATAAAAACTTTTAAAATCCTTTAAAAATTCTTAAAAATTCCTTTAAAAATCTTTATAAAATTCTTTCAAAATTACCTGTGGTAAGGAAGAACCCTCTTTGTGAGAATTTTTTTGGCTGGGAATCAGCTCTGAACCACAAGTCTTATCCTTTCATCTTGATCCTCCTCTAAATCAGAAAGTGGAATATCTTACCAGAAAATGTGATACTCCTCTGTGCAAGTTGTACAATAGGGCCGAGAAAACTGTTTTCAATCCTACTGAACAACCCAAGTCCTAGTATTGCACGGACAGTATCAACCAATTTCATGTTGACATGTTGCTGCGCCGTTTTATTATCGTCAAGTTCAAAACCAGGTTTGTAAACCTGTTCTGGCATGTTTATGCCGTCAAATATTTCATCATCTGTCTGATTCATCTGAAAAATGGTTGAAAACACATGTCAATTATCGATTTATAAACTGTTAAAAACCTATATAAAATCTGTAAATTGTCTGAATTTTATCCGTAATCACTTCAAGAACAAAACTTTACGTAGTTTTACAGATTTAAACCATCAATTTCCATATCATATATTATCGTTTTAAAAACTGTTTAAAACCCATAAATTTACCCAGATTCACGTCAATAAGAAAAAACTACCGAGATTGACATATTCAAACCAAGTACGATGACGAGTTTGAAACTCATATCGACAATATCGGATAGTCGCGAATCGAAAAACCATTGACAAAATCAAATAAACTAGTAAAATCTGTTACACAAATCGACGAAATTGGGAAATCGCGAAATTGCGAAGTCGCGAAATCGCGAATCAAAAACTAGATCTAGATCTAGGTTGAGAAATCAAGAAATAGAGATGAAAATTACCTCTAATAAGCTTCGATTTCCTCTCGAATGACCTCTAAAAATTTCGATTTCCTCTCCAATTATGTCTAAAAAGCTTCGATTTCCTTTCTAAAGATATGAAAAGTGCCGATGGCGATTAGGTTTTGGGAGTGAAAATATTGAGAGCGTTCTTTGTTTCAGGGGTAAATTTGTCCTTCTCTAATAAAATCGTGGCGTTTTTGTAAAGGGTCCAGCGTGTGTGGCAGTTTTGCAAACTGTTAGCCTATTTGTGGTATTTTTGTGATTCCCCCTTAAACTTTGTCCATAATCACATAGAGAGATAAAGAGACAAGTAGCGAGTGAGTGGGAGAGAAATAGAGAAAGAAGATTAAGAGTGAGTGGTTGAAGAAAGAAAGGGTTTTTTGAAAAAGCGATGGCGAAAAACAGTGGTTTTGGTTAGTTATGGAAGAAGGTTAAAACTTTATACTATAATTTTTGTAATTTAAAGATTATTAATCTTAAAAGAGCTACTAACCACAAAACCAAAAAGAAAAGAAAAATCATGATACAATTTCCTTAAAATCTTATCTAAGTCATGAGAAGATATCATGTGTCATCTATTTTTTTGATATTTGTCTTTTTGATTTATTTATTAAAAAAAAAAGAAAATTAAGTGTTTTTAATAAGTTTAACAATTAATTATTACAATTTAATAGCTAAGATTGATGTAAGTTAATTCCAAAAATTAAAGTGGAACATAAGGATAACCAGTTTCAATATAGTAAGCTAATGATAATTTTACATAACATTTTAAGGTTTTTGTAATGAGATGATGTCATGTGTCATCTAATCTTTTGACATTTGTTTTTTTGATTTATTTATTAAAAAAATAAAGTGTTTTTAATAACTTTAACAATTAATTCGCACAATTTAATAGTTAAGACTAATGTAAGTTAATTCCAAAAATTAAAATGTTACATAAGGATGGCCAGTTTCAGTATAATAAGCTAATAATAATTTAACCATTATCTTTTTTTTTCTTTGATATCCACCAAAAATTACATTTACAAAGTAAATTTGTTATTGTAAATTTTTAACGGTTTGAAAAATATATATTATATTTATTAAACCCAACAATATACTATACAAAAACATTTAAAACTTTAGATAGGTAACTACGATTTTAAAAAAAAGTTACAAAAATAAGCTTTAATAAAAAAAATTGTAACATTAACCAAAAAAATGGTGTGAGAAAATTAATCAGTGATTTAGGAATTTTAAAGTTGTTAGAATGCTAAAATTGTCAATCATCTCCTAACCAATACTCTCTGAAGAAAACTTTACTTCACCACAAATTGTGAATTCAGGAAACATAATAATTCACCAATGAATCGATGTGAAAGATAAAAATCGTAGCAAAGCGATAAAAATAGTAAAACAAAAAAAATAATTAAACATCTTCTAACGAAATAAAACACAAAGATGCATTCCAACATTTATGTTGAGATGATGGAAATATCTCGATACAAGCAAAACATGATACAACTTGTGTGATCAATAGATTTATTTTTACAAAGGTACTTGATGTAAGAAAAAAGACGATAATTCAATTTCTTTTAGAGAATCGTAGTGAATATAAATTGTGGATTTGTGAAAATAAAATATCTTTCATATGCATATACGGTATCTTTTCACATAAAATATAAATTGTGGATTTGTGAAAATAAAATATCTTTCATATGCATATACGGTATCTTTTCACGTAAAATATCGTATATGTCCAATTTGCTCAAAAATCTTAATTTTCTAACATATATAATTATTTACTGCAACAATAACTTTTTGTAATATTAGATACATGATAATCAATAAATTAGAAATATCAAAACGCAAGTCGAAAAAAGGAGCGTTTCATCTTCATCTCCGGTAAGTTAATCCTCCGATCGGTTCTCAGTTGCGGCCATGGAATCCGTTACTGAACTGAACAATCAGTATGCCTTTCAATTTCATCCTTGCTGATCTATCTAACTGGAAATTCTATCTTTAACGATCGAGATTAGGATCGATCATGACTGTAATAACAATCTCAGAGCTCGAAATTAGGGTTTCTATCATTTGATTTTCAGGTTTTTTTTGTTCTCTCTTTATAATGTTTGGTATAGATCAAAAGCTATGGAAGGAAGAGTTGGCAGAAATGGGGAAGATAGGATAAGCTTATTACCTGAACCGTTGTTATGTCATATACTTGGCTTTCTTACCACTAAGGACTCTGTTAAGACCAGTGTTCTGTCATCTAGATGGAGAGATCTCTGGCTCTGGGTTTCTATATTAGACTTGGACAAATCTGACTTCTCAGAGGACATTGCTTGTGTGACTTTCCTCGATAAGTTTCTCAGTTTCCGAGGGGAGTCCTACTTGCGTGGATTCAAGCTAAACACCGACCATGATGTCTCTGACAATTCTCCGTTCGAGGCGTGTCTGATGAGAGTGGTCAATTCTAAGATTCAGCATTTTGAAATCGAGAATTACATTGGCTTTTGTATCGTTCTTACGCCTTTAATCTTTTCAATCTGTGACACATTGGTCAGCTTGAAACTCAGTTTCGTAATCCTGAGTGATTTCGGGTCTTGTTCCTTGCCTTGTCTCAAGATTATGCGCTTAAAGAAGGTTATCTTTCCCACCGATGAGGCTGCAGAGGCACTAATCTCATGCTCTCCGGTTCTCATGGATTTAAAATTGAGCCAGAGTAAATTTGATTCAGTAGAAGTTTTACGCGTCCGCTCTACTTCACTAAAGAGCCTCACTCTGAAACGGGCGGATCCTGATTATGTTGAAGATAGTGGACATGGGGTTGTGATCGATACTCCGAGACTTGAGTATCTGAGTCTCAAAGATTACCAGTACAAAAGCTTCAAGGTAGTCAGTATGAGTGAATCTGTCAAGGTTGATATTGATGTCGTATTTGAAGCGATAGGTGGTGTTGCTGGTGTACTGATAGAAAGGAACATCATTTGTAATTTCTTAACCCGCGTTTCAAATGTCAGAGACATGACCATCTCGAGGAAGACTCTTGAGGTATATATACTTACACACGGATCTCTAAAGTTTCCCATTGAATCCTAACTAACTTCATGTTAGTTTACTTTTTCTTTATTTCTTTTTGTTGGCAGTTCATCTATCATTACCTGGAAATGAACCCGCTCTTCAAATTTCACGACTTGGCTCGGTTGCATGCCACTATGTTCTCAAACTCCTCTCGAAAGATGGTGCCAGTCATTCTTGAGACATGCCCGAATCTGAAACACCTCACCTTGGTAATGATTTGCTTAATACATTGCAAGTGTTTTAACATTGACTCTTAACTTTCTACTTATCTTGGTTTCTGTTCCATGGATTCGGGGGCTGCAGGAATTGGTTCATGATTCTCTGGTGACAAAGGGGAGAAGTAGACTTTTGACTATGCTGCCTCGTTGTTTGGTATCGTCCCTTGAATCTGTTGATATCATTACCCCGATCACAAGGAACGCAACAGAATTGAAACTAGTTAGATACTTTCTGGAAAATTCAACAATTCTCAAGAAGCTTGTTCTACGATTGAATCAGTCTTCTGGAGAGAAACACGAGCCGGGTGTCTTGAAACAACTCTTTGAATCTCCAAGGCGCTCTTGTTTGTGTCAATTAGTCGTTCTCTGACGACATCAATATGTTGATGCACAACACATTGTTGAACTTGGATCATGATAAAAGTCTTGTGCTGTTCATACAACCTCAGTGATTAATGTATTGCTTAACAATGATTGGTTTGCATAATGAAAAAGAAAAACTACGATATGAGGTCTTATTCTTATACTATTAAAGAGAGTCTTGCTTTTCGTGATAGGCGAGGAAACACAAAAGATGAGCGTCAGTCACTTCATCTTCTGCTCTGTGAATTGTAAATGGCGGTTCGACTCAAGGATCCTGCTTGTGCGGAATCCGAGCTTCTCTAGAAACTCATCACTGCTCTTCCTCTTCCCGTAGAAGAATACACAGTTGACAGTCCTAGTAACTGAGACGCTTCTATACACGACTTCTTCTCTTGTCCCTAAAGAGAGCCAGAGAGATCACTAAAGATCAAATCTCAATTCAGTATTTGCATCATGGGACCTAAAAACCTAGATAAATTAAGAAATGATAGTAGCTCTTTGTTTTATAGGCTTCAGCATATTCAGTCGTAAGAGTTTAGGTACGACTCTCATAATCATACCAATCTTTGTCTCATTCCTGAGGTTGAACCACCAACTTGTATGGATGAGTTCATACCTATTATTCTATGTAATGTCAGTTACAAAATTATCTCGAAGATTTTGGTGAGTAGGCTAGAGGAGCACTTGGCAGGTATAGTCACATAAAATCAAGCAGTTTTTATCCTTGGGCGTATGATTACTGATAATAAAAGTATAGCTCATGAGAAAAGACAGAATCATCTTAGGCTGGAACTCATTTCCAAACTACGTACTAGTCTATTTTTTGAGATGGGATAAAGTAAGGGGCCCTGACTGAAACTAGTCCACTTCTGAAGAAGGAATCCTCCAAATAGACCCTTCCATATTCGGAGTCATCCAAGATTCTGACGATGTTTGGACTCTCGGAAAAGGAGCTAGCATGGAAACAAAAAGGTTCAGATTTTGAGAGGAACATAGTGAGATCTCCAATATCTTGCGTGTAAACCGCATTTCCTTCCTCGTCTAGCTTGAACACCATTAAAGCTTGTGTTTTCATTTTCGCAATACCGTCGACGATCTCGGTGGTCTTCTTGTACCATCTGACCAAGAAAGTTTCACCCGTGGATCGCGACTCCACCAAGTGTTCGGTCTTGAAACACGAATGCAAAAGCTTGCGTTCGGTCTTGCACAGCTTGGGAAATTTCCGGAACCGCAACTTGTGCAACTTGGAATTGTGTTTGTGATCCCATGAACCAACGACGTGGCCTCCAGATCCGGGTATGCGAAACATGCCATGTTTCTCGGAAAAAATGACACGGGAGGAGAAGAAGCAAGGGTTTTGGATTCTGATGTTGATCCACTCGGAGTTACTCTGAGCTGGTCTGAAAAAGCTGAGCTGAGGTCCCAAGAACTTGACAGCCACAACACAGTCGAAGATGAGGACATGGCCACATTTGTGACGATTTGGGTTTGGCAATAAGGGAAAGTTACAAGAGGAGGCAGCGGAATGCTTTTCGGCTCCGTAGCGGATGCAACCGGGTTTAGATCATCTTGGAGACGCAGTATACCATCACTCTTCAGAGTAGCGACCCAGCCATGAGATGCACCGATCGTTACCCAATCATCATTAAGAACCAACAAACGAGGCACCTTTTTTTTTCTAAACCATTAATACCGCCGTATCTGAGGTTTCCACAAGGATCAATGAGGATGCAACAAGGAGGGATTTGCGTTTGCAGCAAGGTTGATGATGAGAAGCCATTAGAGAGTGAGGATCTTACCAACAAAGGTTTCTTAAAGCAGAGCTTGGAGGGTTGGTTGAGAAGCATAGACATGAATAATAACAAGAGATTTGAAGAAAAAAAACTAATTGAGGAATTTGATATCTTCTACACCTAAACCTTAAACCCTACATTGATACAGAGGAAGATACTTGCTCATCAAGTTTCCTACCTCCAAATTTATTACCGTCTTAATGGATATCTTCTTTTTTGGTTAATGTTAATTTACAAGAGATTTGCCTTGTCAAGAAGGGGGTGTTTTTCTACGACTCTTTTCTATTGTTTTGCGTTTTATTTTCCCACTCTAATAATATTTATACAACACTAAGAGGTTGATTGGTTCACCCGCTACCATCCGCAAACGCTGCGTTTCAAAACGTTCATATCCATTGGTTACGACTCATGTTTCAACCGGATTGAACTGGTCTGGTTATAGCTTGTCACATGTTTGATGTTTTGCTTTAGGCTCAATATCCAACACACTTTCTTATTCACTTATCAACAGTTGCTTCTTTATAAAAAAAAGAACTAAAAAGTAAAAGTGTAATCACGAACCTTTTCTAAGATATACTAAACTAGATCGAGACCCGCGTAATACACAAGTTTTAACAATTATTGTTGATAACCAATTAAAATTAATAAATATAAACTTTATGTAAATATAAGAAATGTTAAATCTTATTCTAAAACTGGATTTCAACTCCACGCATTACATCTCGTAACACAACTCATATATTTCTTCCATCAAAATTTAAATGATAGAAAATCTTGCCTTTTTTTGAAGGATCCATACAAAATCGTTCACAATAGAGGAAAATATAAGATTATTGTAATTTGACAAAAAAACATTACAGCATGAAAAAAACATAAGATGATGTGTAGAGCCAAACATAAAACAATGAAAACATGTACAAGAAGCCAAAGAGATCTAGTTCTTAGAAGCTCTCCATTAGAGAAGTAACTTCAGTGTGCAATTTGGGAAAAAAAAAGGGACCAATTTGTTATAATTTTGGCTAAATGGCTCCATTTGATTAGACTCAGCACCTTTAATTTTTCAGCTTGGTGCATGAATACATAACATATAGCATTTGGATCAACACTTAAAAGAAGTTATTTTATTTTATTAATAGTATGCATTGTAATTAAGGACCCATGAAGTAGTAAAAATGACACCTAATTTTTTCACAGCCAACCATAGTCATCCATTTCCTCATGCATTGATGTTCACATTCACGATAGAATCGGCTTTCATGTTCGCGTAGATTGAACTTTCTGCACGCTTAAAAAAAAGAACATTTTTTCTAAATTAGATTTTGCCATGATATTCAGTGGACCTGGAAAAGATATTAGAAAAGATTAAGACCACTGAACTAAAATATTGTCAAATCATATGAGTTTTGATTTATGTATATCTTGTTTATCAGAAAATAAACTTACATAATGAAACAAATAATTGAAGAGTTAAAAACCAAACAATTGTTTTCATCATTTTTTCTGAAATTTCAATATTTTCTTTTTAAAAAGTAACGAATTGTTTATTCTAATTGCTTAGAGTTCTAGTTGCAAAGTTACCGAGGTTAGATAATGCACCCATATTTATATATTATTCTTATGTAACAAAATACTATACTTAATATTGTAATCAACGTTTTTTTCTTATTAATGATGATTAGAAAAAACATACTCCTTTTATGTTAGAATTTTCAATTTTTACTAGTGTTAAATGCTAACAAAAAATTAAGTATTTTATATACGTATATTAGTTATATATTAAAATAAAATATTACAGGTGGTATTAAGAAGAGATGTTGTGAAGGTTACAAAAGGAAAAATTAGTTAAAAATACTCCAACTAAATCTCGATAATCTTTTCAATACTCCAACTGTTTTTTTTTGTATAACTGTATCTTTTCAATACTCCAATTAGTTGCCTAACTAGATACCCCAACTGTATTTTTTTTGTATCCAGTTTAATTTTCTTAAATCTTATCCGTCTACTTAGTTTGCGAACTCGTGTTAATTGATATTAACGTTCGTTATCCTCTTTTTTTTTTAATAATATAATTTTAATCACAAAATCATAAAAAGTTTCAAAATATTTTTTAAAAATTGAAGAAAAATCCCAAAACAATAATACTTAAACTTTAGTTAACAATTCAATTACAATTTCAGTTTTGAATTTCAAAAACCAGAATTCTAAAATTATAAAAAAAATTATAAAAGTATAAAATTTTCAAAGTTATATACCTTGATACAAATTTATTTTGTTAGGAAAAAGTCCAAAATTTTCCTCTATAAAATAGTATGATATATTTCATTCATATATTTTATTCTAAATTATTTCAGACATTTATTCCATTAAACTATATTTATGGACCAACATTGTTCTTTAATATTTTTTGTAACAAAATTAATTTGTAACAAGATTTATAAACTTTTTATAGTTTTAGAAATGCTAGAAATTTAATTTCAAAACTATAATTTATTTGTTAACTAAAATTTTATTATATTTTTGTAAGAAATTTGATTTTTGGAATTTTCCATCAGATTTATAATTATATGTCAATGAACAAAAAGCAAATTTTTCATATCAAAACCCCAACGACAAACCCTCTCTAGGATTCACTTTACTCGTCCTTCCACAAAACTCTACGTTTCACTTATTCACCAAAACCAGCTTCAACGTCTCAACATAACCAATTCATTCAATTCCCAGTTTTGACATCAGACCGATGCTTCAACATGAAATTGAATCATACACACTGATCAGATCAACAATATCACATTGAAACGGCTGTGTTCTATTTATACTAGGAGTATTAATTTTTTTTTTTTTTTGTCACCAGTATTAATTTATAAATACATCTTATAATTGCAGTCAATGAGAAAAATGAAAATCTATGTCGAGTCACTAGAAGATTTAGAGTGTCTTAGTTTTTCATCTTTGTATTCTAACAAACTCGATTTTTCTAATTCGTAGTTATCCAAATTGTACATTTCAATTCCCAAAACATTCTCTGCTAGTTTGTTAGCAAAAAAAAAAAAAAAAAAAATTCTCTGCTAGGTTAATTCAACATTTGACACTGTTCTAAGAAATGGTCCCCCTAAATATATAGAGATATATATATATTCTAATAAAATATTATATCCGTTAGTTTACGGACTACTTCATTTCGAAAATATTTACCATCGTAATATAGTACTAGCTAGTATCTAACCTTTTCTTGAACATGTATTACAAATATATAAATGTCTATTATCATAATCATCTTGGTCATATTAATATCGAATACATCAAAATAGGTTTTCATTTAAATTATGTTGTATTTATGTGTACATATGTTTGAAGCAAATGATACGTACATTCCCTTATTAATTATATAAATTTGTAAGTACTTGTTGATGTAATTAAATTATCATTCTTCTTTGTTAATGTGTGCTTCCCCATAGCTAAATCTCATGGTGAGCTTGTCCGATCGAATTTATTGTCTGTTGCCGGATGCATGAGAAACTCAGCCGCTCGGACGCATATATTCTAACTAATGTGCGAATTATTTTCTTATTTACAAATCAATTATTGCTGAAACAATATTGTACATTCATATAATTTGTCAAATAACTTGAAATAAGTTTTTGACTTTAATTATTTACGTAAATATAGTTTATTCATTCAAATAATATTATTAATCAGCCAGAATGTAGATATCTATATTCTAATAAAATATTATATTCGTTAATTTACGGAAGACTTCGTTAAAAAATTCGAAAATATTTACCATCTTAATATAGTACTAGCTACCATCTAACCTTTTGTGGAACATGTATTACGAATATATAAAGTCATATTAATATCGAATACATATATCTGAAATCAAAATAGATTTTCATTTAAATTAAGCTATATGTACAATGGTATATAGATGTGTTTATGTGTGCATATGTTTGAAGCAAATAATACATTGCCTGATTAATTATATAAATTTGTAAGTAGTTGTTGATGTAATTGAATAATCATTCTTCTTTGTTAATTTTTCTTTTCCCATAACTAAATCTAAAATAGTGAGTTTGTCCGGTATAATTGATCCCATTGCTCTTGTTTTATTTACGGCCAACCAAAGAAGCGACGGGTCCAATAAAGGCGGCATTGATGTAAGTTGTGGGCTCTGCATGGGCATAATCTGTTCTTTGGTCACTAAACTGGTCTGATGAGTCTGGTCCACCCACAATGGCGCCGATATGCACATTGGGGTTTGGTTGATCAGAATTGTAGTATGAAAATCCTTTATTGCAGTCAATTTTCTCGGGTTTAGACTGGATCGACGGTAAAGATGAGCCTCTATGATGAGGTTTTGTTGGGTACTTTGTCCCGAATCCAACCATGTAAGACATTTTCTTTGGATTATTTCCAAGGATGTAATCCACCTACAAATTTTACCGGGCAGTTAGCAAAAACGGAAAATGGTTTACAAAATCGGACTGGATGGTAGTTTATTTTACCTGTGATTTGGCAAAATTCCGAATTTGAGATGGGGTGAACTGAGTTGACCCACACTGGATTGAACCGACCCGAGCTTTGGTTAGAGTTTTTGAGTAATGAAACAAAACCGTTGTAGCCGTTGTTACATATTGTAAGTTACTACTGTCTCTAATAAACAAAAGGCCACCTGAATAAACAAACAAACATAACCATAAAAACCAAAAACAAATCAAACCAATTTTATCGGTTATATAGTGAACCGGGGGAAATTACCAGGAGTTGGTTTAATTTGTTGAGAGCTACTTCCTGGCATCAATGCACATACAAATGACTCAACATCGTTCTTAAACTTTCCCAAATCATTTCTCCCATTGTGAAACTCCTTAAGAAAAATAAATCAACAAGAAAATATTCAATGAGATCAATCTAATTAATTTTATCTGGTTATAGAATTTAACAAATTCGGTTTATAATAGTATATACTAACCGATGCGAGTAAAGCCTGAGCTCCGGCGAATTTATTGTCCCAGCTGAATTCATTAACGGTTTGGCTCCAACCTTGATTGCTTATAACATAACTTATGTACTTCTTTTCTCCTGTTGCTTTGTATAGCCACACCGCAGCCCATAATAATTCGTCCTTTTTTACCCAAAATATTTGAAAAATGACTCGTTATTTCAATACAAAAAGGTGACATGAAAATATTTTCGAAGTTTATTTGGAGGTTGGTTTGAGTAATTTATTGAAATAAGACTATGGCTATAGTGGATATATCAATGAATAAATTGGTCAGTATCCTTATATATCAGTCAATGATTTTTCCGATGTAGGATATTACTAACAAATATCTATGTGGACTGGTTTGATTCGGTTTAATTACCTGGTAACCTGAGTATGAGCAGTAGAAGGGGCCAGATGCTTGGTAAGAACCTCTGTACTTGTCAGCAAATTCAAATAACTGCATAAAAATTAAATCATTAAGTATGATTAAGCATACATAATCTAATTTGTTTTGGAATTAATTTGTGTATAGACTCACTGATTTTGCATGGTGTAGTAGCTTGGATGAATAATTAGAGTTGACGGATTTGAAAACAAGTGCGGCCGAGGCAAGAGCGGCTGCAGCTTCTCCAGCGGCTTCGGATCCAGGGGAAGAGGAGGAGATCTTGAGGAGAGTTCTAGGTGTGTCCATATCTTCTGGCCTCTCCCAGCAGCTATGATCTGAGTTTCCATCTCCCACCTTTTTTTTTGTATCCATGCAGTACGGAATTAATGAAAAATAAACCGAATTTCGATTTGACCAAAAAAAAAAAAAAACGAATTTCGATAGTAAGATATACGAATCCGACTAATGAGGTGTCCAATTCAAATTAATTTTAAGAAAATAATCGTATACAAAACTAAAGTTTTCCTTAAATATTATTATCTCCATTTTGGTTTAGATATGTCATAGATTCATAATTCATTTGATTACTAAATTGGAAAACTATAATCCGTTTTTACCTGTGTATATAGTGTAGTGGGCGAAGTATGAGCACGGAGGATAAAATCGGTTCCCCATTTGATAGCAGACCGGAGATAACCGAGTTGTTTAACGGAGGAAATCTCTTTTGAGTATTCAATTGCAGCCCAACTCAATAACGTTGTTGTAAATGACATTGGCCACACAAATTTAACGTTGTCACCTGCATCATAGTACCCTCCAATCAAATTCACCTGAAATAAAGAAATCAAACCAGAAAATGAAAACAAAAATTGGTTAACAGATAACACAAGCGCCTTATCATTAATGAAATTCGTAGTATAGTCTTTTTTTTTTTTTTTGCTAAACCAATTCGTAGTATAGTCTCAAAGTTCGAAAACTATATGCATATAGAAATGTTTATGAATATATAGCCGGTTTACGTTATCTGTTTTGCCGTCTGAGAGCGCAGAATTGGCTCGCCATTTAACCCGTTGGTTAACCGGGAGTTTACCAGATCGTTGGCCTTCAAAGAACAAGATGGACTTGTTTAGTGCGTCTCCATAGTCAAGAGCTTCCAAGCTTTGGAAAGCCATGAAAATACAAACTAACGTTATCACCAAGAGCTTGCCCATTATTTTCAATATGATTGCTTTTATAGAAATATTTGTTTTTTGAAATGAGGTTTTGGTGTAGCTTAAGTTTGCATGAAAATGTTCAGTGGGGGTATATATAGATATCCCATGCAAGTTAAGTTGCGTTACGTAATTTCATTTCATGAGATGTTTCACGTAATTTTAGGGTAATATGGCTGCACTGTCAATACTGTCCTTAACAAGAATTAAGTTTCGATGATTACGGAATTACGATAAAAGGTTTTCAATATAGCTAGCTAGTTGTAATTATTGACATTTCAAATCATATAGTTTTTTGCTAACCACCATACCTTATTTTCTCCTTTGCATTTGTGAAGGTTTATAGTAGTTTGTCTTTTGATTGGTGGTAGTTTTAAAATGTTTTTTTTTTTATATATATATAGTTTTTCGTTTTTAGTTTTTTGAATTTTGGTTTTATGACTTTTGCCATAGATTTTAGCTTTTTTAATGGAAAATGTTGTTATATACCAAAAAAGGAATAAAAAAGGTGAGAACACAAAAACATCTCGGTGAAAAAATAGAAACGCACAAAGTATAGTTTTTAGTTTTTCTTTGAAGTTTGGTTAAACTATACACTAATATGTACCTGGTAAAATTTTCACAATATAGATTTTCTTGCACATTTATTTTGATTGAATAACCACTTTTGAAAAATAAAATTCTTTTGAAGTTTACGATATAAATGTATATAATGATTTTTTGGTGTTTAATTTCTTTCTTAAAACTAATAAAGAATATGTAAAAATTATGTATTTAGTATATCTGACAATTACATATATCGTCTTTATCTTATTATATAAGGGAGGAAGGGCACGATGAGAATGCAACACGTAAGAAAAATTTTTATTCACGAGATTATGACATGTGTAATTGTTAATTTAGATTGTGACATGTGTCAATATTAACAAAAAAAAACAGTTCTGCTAAAATATGTAATATTTCTAAATTTTTATATTACAAAATACATTCTTTTCATTATAAATTATCTAAATAGTTAAAGACAAAAAGAAATGTCATATTTATAAGTGTGATTTTGCAAATATAATAACGTGTATAAGACAATTTTAGGAGAAATATAATAATTGACTATTTAATAAAATATAATAATAATATAAATATTAAATATTTTTGCGAATCAGAATTTAGAATCTAATTATATTTGTCAAATTATAGGCGTTAAAAATTTTAAAATCAAAAATATTTACCGCAATGCGTTTTTATATCAGCATGACACATAAACAAAATTATAATTCACGAGATTGCGACATGTATCTAATATTGATTAGATTAAGAATGTGTTAAAACTTAAAATCAATTAAGAAAAATGAAATTTAAAATAGAAAGTAATTGTCAAGTTACTAATCAAATAATAAAAAGTAAAATTTCTAATATTATCAATAATAATTAAGGAAAAAAGTTTAACATGAAATATAGACATAACATAAGCCATAAAATAAACAAATATTACATATAGAATAAAAACCTCAATTAAAATAAATAAAAAGACGAATGATAAAAAAAGGTATATAAATTGGAAAAACAAAAGTTAGAAAAGTTTTAGAAACTTCAATTTAAAGGTTGAAAAATATACACAACCATGCAAAAATAAAATAAAAATAAAATCTATATTAATACTTATTTTATCAAGAGTAATTAGCATATATATTACTCTTTACACCAATAATTAAATATCTAACATACTCTAAATTATAATTAGGTAAATTATCAAGAGTAACTAGCATGTATATTACTTATTCTTCTTCTTCTCTTCTTCTACATCTTCTTCTTCCTCCGTCGTTTGTTTCCTTCTTCTTCTTTCCTTCCCCAGCCGACCACGACCACTTCTTCTTCTTCTTCTTTAATCGACGACGTCATCAATAAGCGGTGCCGCTTGTTCTTTTTTATTCAATTTCGTAATTACGTTGTTCTTAACTTGTTGCCATAGATCGTAATCACCAATCATGAATTAAGATGGTATTCGATGGAGATCAAAATAGTTGACTAGAATCGAAAATCATAATAGGTATTTATGGTTCGAAAATAGTTAAATACTTAGCTGCCTATGGTTAACTATTTAATTTGTTGGCTATATTTCAAAATTAGCGAACTATGGAGCAACATCACTATAATCACTATGGTTCCAAAATAGTTAAATACTTGCTGCCTATAGTTCAAAAATAATTAACAGTTAAATATTTACTGGTCATGGTTCGAAAATAATGAACTATGGAGCGACATCACTATGGTTCTAAAATAGTTAATCTATGGTTCAAAAATAGTTAACTATTTACTGGTTATAGTCCGAAAATAGTGAACTATGAAGCGACATCACTATGATTATAAAATAGTTAACTATTTGCTGGCTCGGTAGTTACAACTTCATGTTGAGTTACAACATCTGGTAGTAAACACCTATGATTGATGAACAAGATATGTAGTGTATTAGAGCGACGAAATATTCTAGGGATTTTTTTTCTTAATACTTTCCTTATCCGATTACCTTTTATTTTATTTTCTTTGAAATTCCTTAGCAAATTTAATAGGAGCAATTTCGTCTGAAATTCTTACCTCTACTACTCACCTAACTAATTTCTTTTAATCCTACGTTACTCTTCTAATTATGTCCCTCAAAAGTAATATTAAGTTAATTCACCATTTTATCAATATAGATTTACAAAATATCACAAAGAAAATATAAATTTTCGACCTATGACGCCATTGGTACTCTTCAAGTTATATATTGAAAATTATATAAGTTAAAAAATAATAATATTATATTTACTATCAAGTTAATATTGTATAAAGTTTGGCGAGTATAAATATCTATGAGAAATAAAACGATAACATTAATAAAATACAATTATCAATCATGTATTTATGTGATAGTTTATAATATTATTTATAGTTTTTATGAGGTTACTAACATTAAATTTACACTTTTCTGATTTAACTATATAGTATTTTAGTTGTTTTTATTTTCTATCGCATAATCATAAATATTCATAATGGGTTAAAATATATATTTTACCTGTTATCAAGAATATGATTTAAATTCTGATAATATATATTTTTAGATTTACGTGATATGAGAATTATTATATAAATTGATTTCTACTGGTTTTAGGATCCACGTTAAATATTATTTTAAAATTTAATGAGTTACTAATTAAAATTTAAATATTTATTTCATTAATTTTTATAGTATTTATCCGCGTATTAATGCGGATCCTATTCTTATATAAGTCATGAAATATCAAGCCATAAATTTTGGAAAGTCCTAGACATATATATTCAACCAAGTAATTTCGTGAATATATTCATAACTTTTTCGGGTCAAAGACCAATAGATTAATTAGTCTTCTTCTTTTTTTTGTTTGGTTCCTTGCACACACCAAATAAGATTTCCTATATAATTTCTGTTTTTAATTAATAACCCCTACAAAAAAAATATGTGAGTTGCGATGGAGGATTTCTTCGTAACTCTCCACTGCAAATGGACCTTAGTGACGGTTTTTACAAGAAAATCTAATAAGTACGTCACAAATGGTTTGTCACAAATCAAAAACCACGTGCAAATTAGTCTTAAATTGTCGACGGTAAAAGTTCTATTTTAATTCGTCGCAAACAATCACTCAAAAATTCTGCTGCAAACATATCGTAAGAACTGCCGCGGATTTGCGATTAGCACACGGACTCGCAATTTTTTAATGCATATCTATTGCAAAAATTGCAGCCAATGTACGTCCTGCATCATCGCAATTGGGTCGCAAGTGGTCGAAGATGGATGTCGCAAATTTATCGCGAATTGTGAGGGTTTTACGACGGATTTGTGTATCATTTTTCCGTTACAAGTTTGCGATGGATTTAAGATATCGTTAAGGACAATAGCAACTTTATCACAAGTTCGTTGAAAATTTGCAAAAGATCACGTCCACCGCAGATTTGTGTCACAAATGGACTGTTTTTGTATATGCAACTGAAATGTAATTTGAGTTCTATATATATATATATAACTAACTAACACCTATATAAAAGTAGTGGTATATACCTTAATTAATTTTAAAAATGTTTGTCAAAGAAATAAGAATGTAAATATTTGTGGGTTTTTTAGCAAAACAAAAAATATTTGTGGGTGCAAATAACTTCCTTTGTGTCATTTAGACTTTGAATAACCTTGAATAAAATGTAGATTTGATTTTTACTTTTTGGGATTTAAATTTTTAGTTTTGTTAAGAAAACCAAAATTAAGTAAGCTAGTTTTTCGAAAATCAAGATCTAGTTCGGATCCATCAGCATAAGTGGCATTGTTATTATGCAAGTCTTTTTTTTTTTTTTTTTTTTTTTTTTTTGAAACTGTTATTATGCAAGTCTTTGAACATGGGGTTTTGATTTCACCTCTCCACAAAGAATTGTCCAAAATCTTGAAAAACGAATTGATAGATGTAATAAAATTTGATCTTAAACACAAACAAAGAAACACAAGCAAACTTTGTCTATGTGTAAAAATGGAAATTTGTCACGTTTTGAGAAAATACTGATTGACTGGGACTTGTGTAATGGAGATGCCGTGTCGTAGAAAGAGCTGTCTAAAATATTTCAGCACCCATCCTCAAACGTCAATGTAAGATTTTGCCGTTAGTTTATTTATTTATTTTGGTTTGATCAGTTTTTTTTGTTCACTTGTCATAAACTTAGTTATTTCAATTATTAATTACTATAGCTATTTGTTTGTTGCTCCTGTTTTCCTGCAAACTTATTGCGGAAATTTCTTGCGTGTTGATAGTATGTTTTTTCTATTTTTGGTCGTCGTCATTTGTTTTCCAAAAAAGGAAGTCGACAAGAGACTGCCTATCGAATATACTAGTTCATTTAATTTAATTACATATATGCTATATAGTTATGTACTTTGATGGATTTCTTCTAGAAATTTTTTAATAAATGTCACTTTACAAAAATGCTACGTTTTTATAATTTTTACAAAAGTACCACTTTTTAAAAATTATTTATTCATTATATAATTTATTTTTGGATTAACTATGTTGTATTAAGGTTTAGTTTTGAGGTTAAGGGGTTTTAGGAGCCAAAAGATTTTTTAGGGTTTAGAATTTTAAGATTTAGACTCTAAAAAATCATAATTAGTGACATTTTTGCAAATGGACACCAAAAATGGCTTTTTTGCAAATGTTCCTTCTAACTGATTCTTTATGGCGATTGACGTCATTTTCAAATTTCAAAAGTTTTGATATATAATTAATTAAAGAAAATTAGAAAATTAGGACACATTAAACTTTTATTATGTCTCAATACATCTTTAAGTACTTGATTTTGTCCCATTATACTTTAATTAAAGGGAAATATGTTTTTGTCCCCTAATTAAGTTTAAATAAATGTTTTTGTTAAATTTAAAATTTTATATCTCAATATATGAGATATTGTCTAATTAATAATAGATTTATGAAAAGTAGATTTATATTATAAACAAAATTTATGAAAAAATAGATTTATATTATAAACAAAATTTATGAAAAATAGATATGCAACATATTAACTAAAAACAAATAAAATTAGAAGAAATAAAGAAAATAGAATGAAATTTTTGTTTAAAAATTTGTTTAAACATATTATAAACTAAATGAAACATTTTATTTTATGAGACAATTGCAAAAATGCCACTTTTGGGTTGTCTATTTGCAAAAATGCCACTAGGGGTTGTAACATGTTATACCTTATAAACGAAGGTGTAATATGAAAATATATTTTTAAAAAATCATTTTAAGAAAATAGAATGAAAATATCTTCAAAAAAATTATTTTAGGAAAATAGAATGGATATATCTTAAAAAACACCATTTTAGGAAAATAGAATATTCACTTGTTCAAGATCCTAAATTTAATGAATTTTTTAAAGTAACTTAGTAGAAAACACATTCTACCTTCGGTAGATAATAAATAATATGGTATAATTTATGTTTTGGATATGGTAGACGATAGACAATGTGGCAGAATGTGTACTCTGGATATGGTAGATAATAATGCAGACGGTGGAAAAAACATTCTATGAAAATGTAGAAGACAAAGTGATGTAGGAGACATTGAATAAAATGTTTCCTTTGTTTTAGTTAATTATTTTTCCTTTTTCTTTTGGGGCTTTGGATATTTTTTTAGGGTTTTGTTTTGCTATTTAAACACTTTTACTTTGTAGCCAAGGGGGATATCTTATTTTTTCTTAATAAAACTTTTAGAGTTTTCTCTTTTTGGTGGATTCCAAACCCTATTTTGGTGGATTCCAGAGTTTTATCTTTCAAGTTCATCGCTTGTGAACTTGATTTTCATCTAGGTTTAACGCTTGCTTTTCCTAGGGTTTTCCGACTGCGTCAAGTGGTATCAGAGTTTCTCCTGTCTCTTTTTGAAACTTGATCATGGGAGATCAACCAGCTACCAAAGTTGATCTTGATGGTTTCACTGCGCCTATTACTGCTTTGAGCGCTCAGATCGCAAATCTAGTGACTACTAACCAGAATCTGGTAGTTGAGATAAGAAATGCCAATAACAACAATCAACAAAGAAACAGAAGAGGAGAGTTGATTAGGGCTAACGAAAATCAACAAAGAGATGGGAGGAGGGAACCAATTAGGGTTCAACATGGTGGAAACAATCGTGATGCTATTGTCGAAAATTCAAGTTCTGAGGATGAAGAATTTGTGGAGGATGAGGTTGCTGAACAAGGAAATCGACAGAACGATCATGATTATCGAGTAAAAGCTGATATTCCATTGTTCTATGGAACTATGAGTGTGGAGGAGTTTCTAGATTGGCAGATCAATGTTGATCGATTCTTTGATGTCATGGGTGTTCCTGAGAATAAGCAAGTTAAGATGGTAGCAATCAGGCTGAAGAAAACTGTTGCTGTATGGTGGGATAAACTTGTTCTTCAGAGGCAGAGACAAAGGAAAGGGCCAGTTAGAACTTGGCGTCGTATGAAACAGTTGATGCTGGTACGCTTTTTACCAGAAGACTACGAGCAAATTCTCTACAAGAGGTATCTTGATTGTGTTCAAGGCAAGAGGACTGTGACATAGTACACAGCCGAGTTCTTGCGTTTCTCTGAACGCAATGACCTAGGAGAGACAGAGAACCAAAAAGTAACCCGATACATCAATGGTTTAAAAATTTCTATACAAGAGAAGATGCGTTTGCAAACTGTATGGATTGTGCAAGAGGCTTCTAGTCTAGCTTTGAAGGTGGAGCTAATTGAGAAGTCACCTTGTGGATTTCAGTCATATAAGAAGTACACACCTCAGAACATCTTAGAATCAACAGGCGACAAGGAAAGGAGTGCAGTAAACAAGGATTTCAACCCTGGAAACAAAGGAGCTAGTAGTTCTAACCATACTCAACCGAGTAAAACACAAGCTCCGAGACAGAGTGATCCGTACGCGAGGCCATCAATTGACAGGTGTTTTCGTTGTCAGGGTCAGGGACACAAATCCAATGTTTGCCCGAGTAGAAGGACTGTTGCTTTTATAGAGAAAGAAGATGATGGATCTGAGGAGGATGATGAATATTCGAGGGTTGAATTTGCTGAACAAGAGTCAGATGAGAGGGTTAATATTGTGCTTCAGAGAATTTTGTTGTCATCTAAAGAAGAAGGGCAGCGTAAAACTTGTTTAGTAATTGTTCTATTCAAAACAAAGTGTGTAATGCGATTGTGGATAATGGAAGCTCAGAGAATTTGGTTTCTCAAAAGCTGGTTGATTACTTGAAGTTACCTACAGAACCACATGAGAAACCATATGCTCTTGATTGGGTTAAAAAAGGCTCACATGTTCGAGTTACAATGACTTGCAAAGTTCCAATCTCCATCGGAAAACATTATAAAGAGGAGGTAATTTGTGATGTTCTTGACATGGATGTTTGTCATGTTTTATTTGGCCGACCTTGGCAGTATGACAATGATATCACATATCGAGGACGAGATAATGTGATAATGTTCACCTGGGGCAACCATAAAATTGCCATGGCTCCCGTTTTGGATTTTGACAAAAGGACAGGGAAAAAGAAGTCCAATATCTTGGTTATGACGCAGAGCGAAAAGGAGCTTGATGATGCTTTTAAAGAAACTTAATGTTTCTATCATGTGGTAGTGAAAGGGTTGATGAGTGTTGAAAAGGAGGAAACCTCAGCTCCAGCAGAAGTATTAGAGATCCTTAAAGATTTCGATGAGTTAATTGCGGATGAATTGCCAAATGATTTACCTCCTATGCGAGATATTCAACATCAAATTGACTTGATTCCGGGATCTAGCTTACCAAACCTTCCCCACTATCGTATGAGTCCTAAGGAGAATGAGATCTTAAGGGAACAAATTGAAGATTTACTAAAGAAGGATTTGTTCGTGAAAGCATGAGTTCATGCGCGGTACCAGTCCTTCTTGTTCCTAAGAAAAGAAACCAATGGCGGATGTGTGTTGATAGTAGAGCCATAAACAAGATAACCATCAAGTATCGATTCCCCATCACTCGGTTAGGAGACATGCTTGACGAGTTAACAGGCTCTAAGGTGTTTTCAAAGATAGATCTCCGTAGTGAATACCATCATATTCGAATCAGGCCTGGAGATGAATGAAAGACAGCTTTTAAGAGCAAAGATGAATTGTATGAATGGCTAGTTATGCCTTTCGGATTATCAAATGCCCCTAGTACTTTCATGAGATTGATGAACCAGGTTCTTCGTCCTTTCACCGGTTCTTTTGTGGTGGTTTATTTTGATGATATCCTGATTTACAGCAAAACCAAAGAGGAGCATTTGGAGCATTTGAAGTAGGTCTTACATGTTTTACAAGAAAACCAGTTGTACATCAATCTGAAGAAATGTACATTCAGTACCAACAAACTATTGTTTCTAGGGTTTGTTATTGGGGAAGAAGGGATTCAGGTTGATGATGACAAAGTGAGTGCTATCAGGGATTGGCCTGCCCCTAAATCTGTCACTGAGGTACGCAGCTTTCATGGTCTAGCTACTTTCTATAGGAGATTCGTCAGAGATTTTAGTACCATCACTGCTCCTATTACCAAGTGTTTGAAGAAAGGGAAGTTTCATTGGGGGCCTGAACAAGAGAAGAGTTTTGCCTTAATTAAGGAAAAACTTTGTACTGCACCAGTCTTAGCATTACCTGATTTTGATAAGGTGTTCCAAGTTGAATGTGATGCTAGCGGAGTTGGAATAGGTGCTGTCCTATCCCAGGAGAAAAGACCAGTGGCTTTCTTCAGCGAGAAATTAAGTGAGGCTCGCCAGAAATTGAGTACTTACGATCAGGAGTTCTATGCAGTATTTAGAGCGCTAAGACAGTGGGAGCATTACCTAATTCAGAGGGAATTCGTTTTATATACTGACCACCAAGCTTTGAAGTTTCTTCACAGCCAGAAAGTGATAAACAAAATGCATGCTCGATGGGTAAGCTTTCTGCAGAAATTTCCTTTCATAATTCAGCATAAGTCTGGGACTCTTAACAAGGTGGCAGATGCTTTAAGTAGAAGAGCTTCTTTACTAATTTACTTTGGCACATGAGATTGTGGGTTTTGAGTTCTTGAAGGAGTAGTATGAAAGTGACGCTGAATTTAAAGAATTATGGGATAAGTGCAATGGTAAGCATCCTTCTGCAGATTTTCATATTCGAGATGGCTATCTTTTTAAGGGAGACAGGTTGTGCATCCCTGGCTCGTCATTAAGAGAGAAGTTGATTCGAGATTTGCATGACGGTGGTCTTAGTGGTCATTTGGGTAGGGACAAGACAATTGCTAGCTTGGAGGAGAGATATTATTGGCCGCATCTAAGGAGAGACGCTGGTGTTATTGTCAAAAGGTGTTAGATGTGTCAGGTTTCTAAAGGTCAATCTCAAAATACTGGTCTTTATATGCCATTACCTATTCCTGAAGATATTTGGCAAGATTTGTCTATGGATTTTGTGTTGGGATTGCCTCGTACACAGCGAGGTGTGGACTCTGTGTTTGTAGTAGTTGACAGATTCTCCAAGATGTCGCATTTATTGCTTGTAAAAAGACTGCAGATGCATCCAACATAGCCAAGTTATTTTTCAGAGAAGTTGTGTGTCTTCATGGGGTTCCTAAGTCAATAACTTCAGATAGAGATACCAAGTTTCTTAGTCATTTTTGGATTACTCTTTGGAGGATATTTGGAATAACCTTGAAAAGAAGTTCTACTGCTCATCCGCAGACTGATGGAAAAACTGAGGTAACCAATCGAACTTTGGGAAATATGATTCGAAGTGTTTGTGGTGATAAGCCGAAGCAGTGGGATTTAGTTTTACCTCAGATCGAATTTGCTTACAACAGCGCTGTACACTCAACTACAGGGAAATCACCTTTTTCTCTTAAGTATACTTCTGTCCCTAAGCATGTGGTTGATTTGGTTAAGTTGCCTAAAGCTCCTGGACTTAGTATATCTACTGAGACTATGGCCGAAGAAATTGTATCTATTAAGGAAGCTGTCAAAGCTAAGTTAGAGGCTACCAGACAGAAGAACAAAGTTGCTGCTGATAAGCGTAGGAGAGTCAAAGTTTTCAAAGAGGGTGATAAGGTAATGGTGTTTCTTCGTAAGGAAAGATTCCCAGTTGGCACTTATAGCGAGCTGCAACCTCGCAAATATGGTCCATCCAAGGTGTTGCGGAAGATCAACGACAATGCTTATGTTGTGGCTCTCCCAGAGTCCATGAACATTTCTAATACCTTCAATGTGGCTGATATTCAGGAGTACCATGCAGATGGAGTTCTTTATCCAGAAGAGAACTCGAGGTCGAGTTCTTCAGAGGTAGAGGAGACTGATGTAGGAGACATTGAATAAATGTTTCCTTTGTTTTAGTTAATTATTTTTCTTTTTTCTTTTGGGGCTTTGGATATTTTTTTTAGGGTTTTGTTTTGCTATTTAAATACTTTTACTTCGTAGCCAATGGGGATATCTTATTTTTTCTTAATAAAATTTTAGAGTTTTCTTTTTTTGGTGGATTCCAAAACCCTATCTGGTGGATTTCAGAGTTTTATCTTTCAAGTTCATCACTTGTGAATTTGATTTTCATCTAGGTTTAACGCTTGCTTTTCGTAGGGTTTTCCGACTTCGTCACAAAGCATTTAATATAACACAAATTCTACACTAGGTAGATACAAATAAAATAGGCAGAACCAATAATCTACAGGTCTGTATAAGCAAGTAGTTGTAGAACCTACATTCTCGAAGGCGTAAAAGAAAAAAATAAAATTATTTTCCAGCTTCTTTGTGAACTTAAAAATATTTCGCTATATAAAAATGACTAGTTTTTACGTTGTTGTAATTATATGAGTTTTAAAAAATTTAAAAACCATCTATTTCTAATTATTTATTTTTGTTTAAGGGTAATATAGACAAAAGATGATAAAAAGTAAGAAAGGTGTATTCGGACATAATCAATTTTATTGTGACCTAATTTTGCAAATTTCCCTAATTTAATTTTTGTTAACTGTAAAAACAATAAAATCCTTTATATATTATAACATTTTCTATCGTAGGATTCAAAAAAAAATTGGTTTCTTTGGAGAGAATACTATAATCTCATTCAGATTTTTTCTATTGTGTTCGATGGTTATTAAAAAATCGAATGATTTGATTTAGTAGCTCAGTGAAGAAGAAGATAAACCTCTTTGTCTTCTCCATCGTTTCGATTCTCTCTTGGATTTAAAATCTCTAGCTAACTTCATCTTATATCTCTCTGATTCGTCTTTTCTATATCGAAGATTGTAAGTGCTAACAAATATTAGCTGAAAGTTATAAATTATACGCCTAAAGTATTTTTGTACCACAACTTTATATTAAATAGGGTTCTATATCTTTCACGTGCTTTTTGATTCCTTGTGAATTTGGTTTTGATTTTTCTCGAAGAATTTTGGTTCGTACATATGTGTTTTTTTTTTACTATTCAATACATTCGCCATTAAATTTAGAATTTAATTTGGGATTAAAATGTTTATTTACATAATGAAAGGTATATTTGGTTTGTGGATATAGTGGTTGAATTACTTAAAGATGATAGAAGAGAGATTTGTAGATATGTTAAATGGTGTAATGTGGTTATTCATGGAGACTCTTACATTATAAAATCTCTATCTATGAGGGTTTGATTGTGATTTATTCTTGTAGTATTTTAGGTTATATTAAATTCTATTTATAAAAATGAGATCAACACATTAGATAGAGGAGATAATGCAGAGTCATTTTCTCAAACATATATATATATATATATATATATATTATATTATTTATTTTTATTAATATTCATATTATTAAGGGTAAATATGGAGCCATGACATATTAATAATTAAAACGATTAGCAATAGGAGACTCATATGGAGATTCAAAACTTGTGTAGCAGCAACATAAAGATAGAGTTAAATACTTTCGACAAACTCCTCTTTTGTAAATTGTAGATTTGCATCTTGCCGTGCATTCTGCCATGCTACTACAACCGCCTAAACATATGCGGCTTTAACCTATTCGATTCCAAAAGACATTAACAATATTAGGTTAATGATCCATTCAATATTATAGAATGTAAATAGCAAATTAAAATACAAACAAATTTTTGTGACTTTGATTCAATCGATAAAAATATTATAGTTTTTTAGAGAATTTAAATTGTAACAAAATATATGTTTCTTTTTATTTGAGAACACGTAAATAATAAATGTATTACCTGAAATCAAAGGTGAAAGAATGAGAAAAATCACCATCAACAAAGGTAAGAGAAGAGATGAAGACTTCTTGATTGTCATTAGTTATGTTTCTAGAAGATGCAAACACTATTTTTTGCTAGAATATCCTTTTGAAAAATAAACAAAAAATAAGATTTTAAACGAGAGTTATAATAAAAAAATATTTCTTGAAAGAGAGAAAATTTTAAGCTTTTCCAATAGATAGTTGTCAATTATTTTTATGAAAATTAATAAAATATAAAAATTAATATACCTTTCCTCCTTGTTTTCGGATAATATATTACTTACAAAACTAATTGTTTTGGATTTGTGTATGTGTCTTTATATACACACACATAATATATTTTCCTTATTATGTAATACATATATATTCCAACATAATTTTGGTAGTAAATTGGTCAAAGCTTTTCATAATTAATGATATTTCCAATTTAGATTTTTTTAACATTGTAAGTTATTAAGTTTAAAATATTTACAAACATAAGTTGATGCGTATTAAATATGTTTGTAAATATCAAATGCAAGAGATGTAAAATATCACAAATATCTCTTAATGCATTTATTGTCATTTAGATGTAAACAAAGCATTTCAAATATATATAAACATATTTTGAAATTATGTATTATCTTACAATAATGTTTCGAATAGATATCAATTGGTAAGTTTGTTTAATAAAATAAAAGGATAAATCAAATGGTGAAATATCACGTCAAACACGAGTTTCTATCTCATTCGTTCTCCCGGGTCACTCGTATAGTAGCTCGGTGAGGAAGAAGATGGTTATTAAAAGGGTTTTTTTTGGTGAATAACTTAAAAAAAAAAGGAAAAATTTTTTAGAAAAAATAGGGTATGTGGCAAATTGTAAACCATTGGATTTGGGTTTTGGGTTACTTTTTAAATTATAATTTTTTGTTATATTTTTGGCAAATTCTTCCGTATTAAAAAACCTCATTCAAATTGTTTTCCGGTTGTGTTCGACGATGGTTATTAAAAAATCGAATTATTTGATGAAATAAAAGTAAGTAAAACAATTGGGAGCAAATACAAGGTGATGGGTCTTGTGATGGCAAAGCATGTGACAAAGTTTTATGCCCACTATTTTATTTCGCCTAACACAACTTCGTGTACGTTACATCTCCCCATTAATAATGCGTTAGTTACTCTGCCAAAGCTTATTTCTCATTTATGATTTACTTGACAATTTTTTGTGCTCTGTTTCATAAGTACTCTATTCGTTTTAACTAGATTTTGGCGTGGATTGGATATCCGGAAAAAATACAATATTTGTGATTCGATTTGTTTTTGAAGGATATCTAATTTTTTTATTTGATTTGCTTTGAAAAATTTCGGATATCCGGAATGACGGGTATCTAGATTTTTTCTGGATATTTACGGATATCTGGATCTTCGCAGATATATGTTTTAAATAAAAAAATTTTAAAACACCATAATATTTTTTCAAAATTTTTATTTTTAATATAAGATTTAAACTAATTAATCAATAAATTTATAAAATGGGTCTAATTTTATTCGATAAATTGTTTAAAAAATGAAAAGTAAGAGATTAAAATGGTGAAAAATGAAATATATATTTTTATTTAAAAAATAAATTTCAAATAAAGTTAATATCTATCTATTTTTACTATAAATATATTCGCCAAATATATTTAATAGTAAAAAAATGTAAATATACGTTATAAATCTATCACATTATATGTATGTATAAGTAATATACGGATCGGATCGGATATTCGGATTTTTAAAATTAGTATTTGTGATTTGTTTCGGTTTAGACGGATATTAACTTCTATTATTTGTTTTGCTTTTATTTAAAACAGATATCCGGATTTTTCGGATCAGATCCAAACAAATACCGAATCGGATCGAAGTTAACGGATAATTTGCCCAGCCTTAGTTTTAACTAATACTCTACTAGTAACTCAAAAGAAAGAAGTTAAAAATTTTGACAATTTTTCAAGTTTCAAAAAATTTGTTCTTTCATTAAATTGGTTAATGCACAAGCCAACACAAATATGGGGGATTCCAAAAGACGATCTTGCTTTAATTGGCCAAATGTATAGGATGCTCTTTATTACTCTCTTTATTACTCTCTTCGTTCATAAAAGATAAATGTTTTACAAAAAAAAACTTGTTTCACAAAGATAGATATTTTTGTGTTTTCTATCCATTTTTATCATTTAATGAAAAGAAATTATAAATTTCAAAAAAAATTATTAAAATACTATTGGTTGAAAGTTTTTAAAAACCGTTTATTGCAAAACCCAATATATTTATTATGGACCATTAATTGTTTTACTTAATATGTGTAAAACCTCCAAAATATATATTTTTTTGGAACGGTGGAAGTATATTGTAAAAATAAAATTACTTATGAATGAGAGATTTCTCCATAAACCTTAAAGTTTTCTTTGAAAAACAAAAACCCTACAGCTTCCGTTTGTTCTTAAACGATAAACTCCTTCCGCTCCAAAAACCCAAACTGATTTAGTTTTACCAAAGAAGATGAAGAAGTGGCCGAATGAAAGGCCACAACATCAGTGAATGCAAAAGTGCCAAGAAGAAGAACCACAACATCAGTAAATTCTTGTTTCTCATATTTTCTTCGTGCCCTTTCCAATCTGTTTTTTTATTTATGGATTTATGGATAAAACTATGAAGCAAAACCAAAAATCGATTAGAGAATGAGTGATTGTATCTCATATCATTTCAAACGAATGATTGACCAAAGAAATTGATTATCTTATGTGGAGAAATTCTTGACTAAGAAAAATGACCAAAGAAACTGATTATCTTATGTGGAGAAATTCTTGACTAAGAAAATAGAGAAGCTAAAAACATCCATGAACCATTTGTTATTTGCACCTTCAAAATCTTCAATAAATTCAAAGATGCAAAAGGGAAACGTAAAAAAAACCCCAAATTGGGCCACTCGATTATTCTAATAGGCCCATTCGATTTTTTATTGCATTCTTTTTATATTTTGAGACTCTGAATAGGCCCAATGTGGCCCATTGTTCTTTTCAGCTACTCACCTGGTTTTGTTCTCTCTCTCTCTCTCTCTGCTATTCAAGTGGAGAAGAAGATCCAAACCGATCCGTTGAAAAGGTATGACGATCTTCGTTCTCTGCTTCTTTCATTCGTTATCTTCCTTTTTAGCTTGTATTGTTGATTCTCAGATTTTGATTCTGTGAGATTGCGATTAGATTGGATTGATTTTCGTTTTTTCTCCCTTGGGATTCGGTTTTAGGGATTTCTAATTTCTGAACCATGTCGAGTGCGGTGGACGCGACGGGGAACCCGATCCCTACTTCTGCGGTGTTGACGGCGTCGGCGAAGCATATAGGTATGAGGTGTATGCCGGAGAACGTAGCGTTCCTCAAATGTAAGAAGAATGATCCAAACCCCGAGAAATGTCTCGACAAGGGTCGTGAGGTCACTCGCTGCGTGCTTGGCTTGTACGTATCTTACCTCATTTTCTTCGTTCTTTGGCTTTCTTTGGTTGATTGTGTTTGTTTGGATGAAGATATTGAATATCAGATTGTTTGACTTTATAAATTCAGCAATGGGTAGAGATTTGGAGTCGATTTTCTGGACTAAGGCTTAAAACTTCACGAAATCAGAAACTGTTTTTTTTCTGCAAAACTGTATTTTACTAACTGTGCAAAAGTATATGAACTTAGGTGTGACAATTCAGTGGAATGTCTTTCCAACAGGCTTAGCCAAGCACGGAAATAGTTATGGAAGTCATATAGTCGGTCATAGAGCTCCGGAGATTTTGAATATGACAAATCAGTTATACAATGTTTGCATATTGTTTTAGAGGGGTCAGAAGAGCTATATGTGCTCTGCAATTTCATCTTTATGATATCATTGATTGTTGTCCATGCCATGCATTTTTTGCATTATGTTTTCCTTGAAACTGGCGCACAGCAAGTCATGGAGCAACCATTCACTCAGATATAGTACTCTACAATCTCTGTAGAACTTGGTTTGTTTTGTATAGCATCAGTCTCGCATCTTGGCCACATAGAAACAGATTCATATAATGCTTCTGTTTGCAACTTTTCATGTATTTTCCCTCAACTAAAAGCCATTTGCTTCCCTTGGAGTGCTGGTTTAAGACTCAGTTTTGATGTTTAGAAGTTGTTTACTCATAGATGAATGATACAATCATCATTTTGCATCACCCTGACCATAGATTAATGATGTTGAGTCTCCACATTCAGACATTATATGATACCTCTGCTACTTTTGTTGATAGAATGATGAACATTATTTACAGGCTGAAGGACCTTCACCAGAAGTGCCAAAAGGAGATGGATGATTATGTTGGATGTATGTATTACTACACGAACGAGTTTGATCTGTGTAGGAAAGAGCAAGAAGCGTTCGAGAAAGTGTGTCCCCTCAAATGAGATTCACAAGTTATTCTCATGTTTTAATTTGTAATCTCCTAATAAAAGCAAAATGTTCATTTTTTAATGAGCTTCACTCTCTTCCCTTTTTTTTTCCCTCTCAATGAATTGCTTTTGTAGCGACTTTTCAAAGACCACCAAATGATTTGATCAGCACAGAATGTATTTTCTGAGGAATAGTCTGTTTTATGATATCTGCTTATCGTTTACCATACTTGACGCTTAAAGAGTGAAAAAGATTCTTCATCAATTTTAGTCAAACTGGTGGTTAGCTTTTAGACTTGGAGTATATATTTAAGATAAAATAGACTTTCTTCTGAGAATTATTAAGGTACATTGCCAAAAACAAGGGAAACAACAGTAATAAAGTTGATTATGTAAGATAACCAAACAAACAGAAACCTAAAGAACAAAAAGAAAGGCAGTGAAACACATCCATAGTAAAACTTCAGATCTTTATGTCCCAACTTTAGATCAATGACTGCAAGGAAACAACATTCACCATCACATATTCACTCACCAAACTTAATTAGGGATAAATCTGAGGGGAAGAAATTCACAATGCCAGCGATTTCTTTACCTGATGGTCTGAGAACGTGACCTTGACAGACTTTGAGACTTGATTGGAGTAAGCGCCCTCTCCTCTCTAGGACTTCTTCTACTGTTTCTCCTCGGGCTACGAGACACAGAGCTAGATTTGTATTCCTTCTCATTTTGTGGCAAAGGGGAACGGGAAACAGATCTTGACCTTCGAGGAGAGTACGAATCATCCTCTCTTACTTTACTACGCCTGTGCCTGTGCCAGTGAGAAACTGAGATAATTACCATTTTCCTAAGCCTATAATATAAACCAATTGTGATTCAATACACAGAGACTACAAACATCTTATGAATGTTCTTCGGATGGCTTTTGTTCCCTATTCACACTCTTCCAATCCTCTAATAAATTACAAACGGTTTCTTTATTTTACCTGTACCTTCTCCACATCTCTACAAGGTTAGCATCAATAACTTGTAACCAGTATTCTGACACTGTCTTACGATCTACAATGCCATATTGATTGAACAGGCGCCATAAAAGCTCCAAATTCTCTCTTTTCTCCAACTTTATGAAACAAAATCTATCTTTAATGTTGTGGAATTCTCTACTGCATACAATAAGTCAAATTCATCTAAATACGGATGGAGCCCACAAACACCCTCGCTTATAGCCGTTGGCCAAGTGGTATTCAAGCTCTTGCTAAACAAAGCAGATGAAGATGACAATTGTTGAAATAAGTATCAAGGTTTAGGTTTTAGAAAGGAACCAAAACCCAAAAGGAAACATTTTGTTACAAGACTTATCAATTTAGAAGTCTCTCAATTTGTGCCTTCTCGTTGTATTCCACACACAACTGGCAGACCATCTAAGTGGCTAGTACAGAGTGCTTACTTGCATTCACACTTCCAAGTGCCACTAAAACAAAGAGTCTAATAGAAGTGAGCATATATACAATAGCAATGCCAAATAGATAAGAGCCAAACCTTGGTTCTCGCCGTGCAGGGGAAATTGAACGTGAATGAGCTGATGAGTAAGAAAGGACTCAGTTAGCAAGCATCACAAGGAACATAGGTATTAACCTACATCGAACCATAAAATGTCCTGACATGAATCAAGAAATTACAAGCAGGCCACAAAGCTACTTACAACGGTATCTGCGCCTTGGTGATCTGTGTGAAGTCCTCTTGTACTCCCCATATCGACCACTATATAAAACCAAAATGGAGTTGGGGATAACTGAGGAATATTAATTACATCACATTTACGTATATATATTTACAGGAACAACTGATACAGAGACAAGAAAATGGATTCTTTACCTTGTACGGTTAGTTGTACGCATTTCTTTTGGAGTTTTCCGATTCTCCTCAGCGAAAACAATGGTTATCTCACGCCCACCAATAACTTTGTGATTCATTCGCTTCATCGCCTCAGCTGCATCTTCAGCATAACGGTACTTAACAAATCCAAACCCTCTTGGCTCCCTAAACCACAAAACATCATCAGATCAAAGTTAAAGGTACGTAGTCAAACAACACCTACTTAAGCAACACCAAAAAATTCCCAATAAAAATTAGCTCTACCTCGCCGTCTCAAACATAAAGTTAAGAACCAGAGCATTTGTAATGTCAATTCCCAGAATCCATGTAAATCAAATCCATCAGTCAGACACTAGACCACATTGTTCAAAGAAGTAACCAGTAAAGCTAAAGCTCGTCTAGGAAATAACTATAAGTATCTGATTACAAGAGACAAAGCTTCACACATACCCAGTATAATAATTCCTCGGCAGGTATATGTCCTTGAGTGGTCCAAACCGCTCAAACGAGTCCCTTAGATCGTTCGGCCTGAAAAAAAAACGAGCAAACAGCTAAGAAATCGTGCCAATAAGAACCGTAATTGGTCGTATAGAGAAGCAATTGCAAACGGATTCCTCCATAAAGAACTCTAATTGCTTTCAAAACAAGTCCTAAGATTAAAAATTTCGTTAAAAATCCAGACATCTGGACTGTTCAATCGTCTTCCCGCACAGAAATTTCTCAATAAATAATATAGGGAGAGAGGAAGACCTAGCATCGAGAGGGAGATTGCGGATGAGCAAACCAGAAGGATCAGAGGATTCATGGTCGCGAGAAGAAGGGCGATCACGGTGGCGATTATCGTCTCAGCTTTTGCGCTCGCGCGGTGGCGACCGGCGACGAGGACGGGGGCTATAGCTTCTGCTCCGGCTCCGGCTCCTCGCTCTCGCCATGGAGATTTAGCAGATTCCTCTGCTTCTGGGTATTCCTCTCAAACAAATCCCACAATGAATTGAATTCGCAAAACCCTAACCCTATCTGAGAGAGGCAGCAGCAATATGAGTAGGGAGTAAATTTGGAGGGAGAGTGGAAGTAATCGACGACCGTCACAGAGTTTCAAAACACCACTTACCGGAAACTGCTACGGTTAGGCTTTTTATGGACCTGCAGAGTTACAACATTATGGGCTTATGTTCCAGTTTTTATCTAAATTAGGTCACTGAAATCTATATCTTATTATATAAATTTCTATGCGAAATTTTTCGTAACTGACACGATCCTTGCACGTAGTAGCCTATTAATGAGATTTTGAAATGTGCTATTTTCATTTTTAATCAGATTTTGTCACATTTCAAACAAATATATATTTTTTATTATGATGATAGAATTGAGGCCAACCAGCTTCTATAATGTTGGGTATAAAATTATATCTAAGTTTTTTGTATCAAAGGTTGAAACGAATTCTACCAGATCTCATATTTGAGACACAATTGGCTTTTGTTGTGGGATGACTAATTACTGACAATATTTTGATAGCTCAGTAAATGTTTTAGGGGTTGAAGACAAATAAGGCATGTAAATCTGATTCATAGCAGTCAAGACAGACATAAGTAAAGCGTATGACCGGGTAGAATGACCTTTTTATTGAGAGTTTTCTTCGAAAAATGGGTTTCACTGAAAAATGGATCACCCGGATGATGTGGTGTATCTGTTCGGTCCAGTATAAGGTTCTTCTTAACGGACAACCAAAGGGCCATATCATCCCTAACCGAGGTTTACAGCAAGAGAACCCTTTATCTCCATACTTATTTATTTTATGTACCAAAGCACTTATAACTAACATATGAAAGGCAAATCGAGAAAAGAAACTTACAAGTTTGAAAGTAGCAAGGACAAGTCCAGTGATATCGCACCTACTTTTTGCACAACCTTTTTTCTGCAAGGCCACTACGACAAAGTGGAACACACTCCGGAGTATATTACATAAATATGAGATGGCATCCGAACAACAAATCAAAATTTCCAAATCATCAATCCAATTTGGACATTCGATGTATATGACATGCAGGGAGGAAATACACCAAGACTCGGGAATAACAACGATAGGGGGAATGAGCACCTATTTGGATATTCACAAAAGTTTCGGAGGAGCAAAAACACAAGTTTTTGCCTTTGTACGGGGATAGATGACAGGCTATAATAAATGTATAGACATCGAAGTTCCTCTCAAAAGTGGGCAAAGAGGTGCTTATTAAATCTGACGCCTTGCCGACTTATTTCATGTCCAGTTTCAGATTGTCTAAAACCATAACCACCAAATTAACTAGTGCGGTAGCACAATATTGGTGGAGCTCTAATGGAGGTCAAAGAGGAATGCATTTGCTTGCTTGAAAATAATTATGCAGAGATAAGCAAGATAGAGGACTCGGATTTCGGACAATCGAAGCTTTTAATACAGCTTTGTTAGCAAAACAATTTTGACGGTTAATGGAACACCAAAGTCTCTCTTTTCAAAAGTGTTCAAGGGAAGGTATTATCGGAACTCTAATCCGATGGATGCTTGTACATCATATTCTCCATCCTTTGGTTGGAGGAGAAAATTTTCGGTTAGGCCCCTGGTATGAAAAGGGCTAATCAAAAGTGTTGGGTCAAAAACCTCTATATCAATATGGAAGAATCGTGGATGTGGAAGATATTACTAAAATATTGGCTACTAGCAAAATCTTTTCATAAAGTTGATGTTAAACAAGGTAATGCAGTTCATTTTTAGTTTGATGAGTGATCTCCCCTAGGAACTTTAATTGATATATCAGGAACTCGTGGCACTATCGATGTGGGGGTTGAATCTCACAATAAGATTAAGTAACTTTTTAGGGTTTGTAAAGTTCTATAGAAAGCCACCCAAACGCAAAGATCTCAAGAGAGATTTTTATTAAGCTGTTAGAAAGCTGTTTTAGAATACCAGAGTTTGTCTAATGAATTTTCGATCCCCCTTTTGGGTGAGAATGAAGAGCTATATATAGTGAAAATATCTAAAATGGGCCAGCTAATAAAATGGATCTGGCCCATTAAACAATAAATCTAATTTAGGCCCATTATTCTATTAAGCCCATTTTGCTCATGGGTTTAATGTCATTTTGGGCCCAGATTCAGGCTGAGCCTTCGTAGATTCGTCGTGATTTCGTCAGGATATTGCAGAGTTGATCTCGTCGCTATATCGATCTCACAGGGGTGAAATATGACCCCTACAATCGATATTGGTGTATCATGTAATGCTACTCTAGCACTCATAGGAGACAGCGACATCGAGTCTAAATTTTGAATAATATTGAAGATACAACTGAAGCAATGCAGATATAGAGCTCCAAGGCGGGACTAGTAATATGGTTCGGAGCTCTGATACATAACTGACCATCATCAATATAGTGCTCTGTTTTTTTAAATCTAATACTCTTTTGTTGTCGAAATACAAATTACACTTGATGTGCAAAAATATTTGACTGAATAAATTTTAAATTTTTTTAATTAAAATAAAACATATGTTAACCATGTGGCTACGGTTTTTTCAATCCCAACTCTGGCACCGGATTAGAGTGATGTTCAAAATTGTTACGCAAGGACTAAGTCAACACAGTTATCTACTATCACGGATAACCCACCAAATTAATCATGAATCAAATCTCAATCTTGCCTACCAAAGTACCAAACATGCCATGACTTAGTTTATAGTGGAAACTAAACATAAAGGTCACCGTCGATTAGAAAACTCTATACCAAAAAAGACTAAATTTCATAAGGTGATATGAAATAATCAATTGGTTTACAATAAATTGGCTTTAAAATAATGGACCCGAAAACATCTCTAAAAACCATGTTTCACAACCTTAACTTAGTAGGATTTGATCTTTCAAATATGGATTAGCTAAAACTGGCCTTTTCGCTAAGCTCTATATGTATAAGCTCTATATGTATATATATACATATCTCATTTTTTACGATATTGTGATTGCTTCCTAATAGTATTTGAAAGCAGCTAAGAAAAAAGAAAAATGAAGTCATGTATGATAATTTGTTGCTTTGTAGCATCTTGATTGCAACGCAAGTAGAAGCTAACGGCCCTCGGAAATACTTAAATCCAGGTTTGGTTAATCCGTGCTTGCGTGATAATCCTCCGTCGGGATGTCATCCTCCATCTTCTAAGAATAAAACCCGTGAGCAGGCTAATGAATATAGCCGTGGCTGCTCCACACACAGCCGGTGCCGGAGAATGCAGCCGAACTAGTGTCGGTCTACATTGATCTTTCTTTAACATGAGATCTTATAACATATTTTATGTAAAATACAACCACATATTTCGTGTAGTATGTGTTTCAAAATTATTCACAGGAGTGATCCCTAGTGTTAGCATTGATCACGGTGACTTAAATAACAATTTCATGTGTAATACTAATTTACGAACTTAAATAATAATTTGCTATTTATGATAAACATTCGTATATATAATAGGGTCTATTAATATTATGACCATGTGTACATTCTTTGATGGAATTAAAAATGCGTTTTGAAGTTTTAAAATTGATAGACGTCAATGACGTGTGAGGAAAATTGATGTTCAAATTCAAATATGTATTAAACGTATCCGTATATTTAATATAGTAAAAAAAAAAATTAGAAAATAAAGGCTCCATTTTGTATATATAGTTAAAATTTTCTTTTGTATTTGAGTCGAGATCATATTTGAATGCTCCACTTGCACGTGCTAAAAAACAGTGTTGATCAAATCGGAATGATCATTTCTCTTTAACCTCTTCAAAGCTATGTAGTTCACTTATGGATTCATTAAAATTGGTTTTTACATCCGTTTTATCTTATTAAATTTTTATCATGATAGAAAATAAATTAAAAAAACTAGCGATGAGTGAATTGGTATATGTCATAAATATTACTTATATCATATCTCAATTTCCAATATGAGACTCCTAATACACCCTAGAGATAATGGTTGTTTTAGTCCATATTCAACCAAATTTCATTCTAGGATTGACCGAAATCCTTACTTGCATTACTCTATTTGGGTCAACAAATTAAGTTCATGTGTTTCTAATTCAAAATCAATTAACAGTGAACTAGTCGATTTTAATATATATATATATATTTTAATACTTAAATATGTATGATAAATGATATGATTTCTAATATCTATAAACATAATGATATGTATTGTGTATAAATATAATAAAGTTAAATATGTTTTATCAAACATATGTTAATACCATCAGTTTAAATATTTTTATTTGTAAATTGATCAAAACAAATGAAAATATTATTTATTTCAATATCTTTAAATGTGAAATTAATCTTCATTATTCGTGTAAATTATAGAGCATATGATAAATCAGATAAATTATAGATTTTTATGAATTTGTCGGACATAACAAACGTAAAACGATATATATTTTCCAATAATGAAATATATAAATTTTTATAAGTATGATTAAATATATTGTAGAGTACATATCATAATAAAAATATTTGTATAGTATAGTATTACATAATATATAATAATAAAAAACTTGTTAATATATTAGAAAATAGATGTTATGGTACGTCTAAAATATTATATTTAGTTGAGTTTAAAATTTTTTTGATAGATTTATATTAAAATTTAATGAGAATATGGAGAGAATTTTCACCATGACATATACTTTAAAATGAAATGTTTTGATTGGTTAAATTAAGTTATGTGTCTCTTAATATCCTCATTGAATAACACATAAGAATTTTTCACCAAATGTCTCTTCAATTAATATATAGAGGATTAATATATATAGAGGATAGTTTGGTTCATGTCATTTATATATTTTTTAGGTTTCATCCAGTATGAAATTCCTAACCAAATTATACATTTTATGATCAATTTGGCCGAATTCCTCTTTATTTCTATTACTCTTCATCTCATGTGAGATTTTAGTTTAACGAGATTTTGGCTTAGTTTCTCATCCTAGCAATCAATACTATAAAGACACAAGTGCCTCTCCATACGAGGACACATCAGCTTTTCTGTATTATAAGAGATTGATTAGATTATGATAAACTAACAAAAATATTTTAATTTAACATGTCATTTAAAATTTTACACGTAGGTTTGCACCTCTTCTTTTTTAGACTTCTCGTCTCCTGCACTTTCATAGTATTTATTAGGTCAAAATAAAATCAATAGCTACAACTACGATTCCCAATGCACCAGTTAATCTCTCGATTCTCTCAATCTCTCGTCTTATTTTATACACCAAGTTTTTCAAACTTCTCTCATTGAATCGGTTTGTGGTAGAGCATGTAAGCAAGTGAGAAAAGAATTCGACATTCATCAACTGCATAATTCATGTATAAATCTTTTGTGTAGCTACGGTGTTCACTGTTCACATCAGAAACGACCGTTTCATTATCTTACCACTCGGTTCACTCTTGGAATCTCCTCATCCAACTTCTTCTATTTCTTCGGGCCGATCTCGCAGTACTCGATCCAACTCGAATTTACCTCCTCCCCCGGAACCAACGTGTTCGACGATGATGCATTTGCTCCATAAGATCATTTGTTGGGTCACAATGCAAGTATGTTATGTGAAGCGCGATTGACATAGTTCTCCAAAATCAATTATAACTCTTTTGACATGGCAAAAACACGTGAGGACCAAAAACAAAACTTCTAAATTAAGTGCAATTTTTCCACCTTTCAGAAAAGAAATCCATGTAAGAAGCTTATATTATTGAGTTATATGTTAACTACTGTGAGAGACTGTTTTACAGAAAATTCTAAGTCTTTGTTTTATGTATGCATGTGATTGAAACTTTCGTTGCAACCAGAGCAATGGAATTAGAGCTTCACTTTCTAACCAGGTCAAATTGTTTTTTTTTTTTTGTGCTATGATTACTTACGGGTCATGTTTAAAAATATCTTGATGCATATTAGTACTTACATTTTTTTGACAAAAGTTTTGCAATCCCAAAGACGGCCTGGACTTATCTATTGTGCAAGAAAATGTAAGGAAAAACTAAAAGTATGTACAATCTTATTGGTCATCAATCAAATTCCATGTTCCATATATATTTATATAATCACGCTTTCAATATTTGCAGATATTTTTTTTCATAATAAGTATTATAATTATCCATGAAACCTTGTCACTGGGATTCAATGTTGGTTTGTCGGGTTCAATATGTTTTGGTCTGTTTTATTAAACTTTTGTTATGTTTCTAGACTTCATGTCTTAATAAAACCTCCTAGATGATTAAAAAAAAAAGTATACTGACACTTGCTTTGTTTAGCAGAAACTTCGTGTGCATGATTTATAGAATGCTTAAACATGTTTCTACAAAAAAAAAAAATTAATTTTCTGATTTTTTTATTCTTTTATAATCTTACTTCTTCATTACATGCCTTTTTTTTGGGTAAAAAAACATGCCATCTATGACAAATTGTTGAACCTTAGAAAACAGTGAGAAAGCTTGCAACATCTATATCCTCAATCAACAGGGAGAAGAGAAGCTGAGAAAGTTAGATAATGCATTTTCATGGTTTAAAATTATCTATCATCTAAATTACTTGATTTATTTCAAATGTTATTTATCTCGAATTTATTATACTATCGTACAAGTTATCATGGAAGAATAGAACTACATATCTCTTACACCAAAATATATACTGTCTATTTATTTATCTTCAATTGACATATTAATTGTTTTGCATCCAATCTCATATGTTCAGCCGAATCCAATCTCATATATCCACGGTTGATCGACACAGGAAGCAATGCATTTAATTTGATCAATGGAATTGGTATAATTTGCTTCAATCTTCTACTTTTTAATATTTTAGCAATGTTCTTTTCGGAAAGAAAAACAATTACCGTCAAGAAAACTATCTCCTAATTGATGGTTATTATTAATAGGAATGATAAGTGTTATGATACTAAGATGCAATACATATTTTCGTGTCCAGAGACATTTAATAGTGTTCTTATAACTTTTAATATACGTTGGAGTTTTTTTTGTTGATGTAGACTGAACTTGTTATCAGCATATGGTGTACTTTAGTAAAACAGTGAATTTTTGTTATACAAAGAGTCTGCGGCATAGCGCGGGTGTTCATCTAGTCTTTTATAATTTCAAATAATAATTTTTTTTTTTGCAATTGTATGATTATTCATGCATTAGTTTCAAACCTCCTTTTTAAATCTACAAGGAAAAGTTAAAACAAATAATATTTCAGAATGTGTACTAAATTTCTTTTTAATATCATAATTGGGGTTACCAGATTAGTGATCTTTTATCTTTCATAAGAATCATAGTCACATTCATCTATATTTAGAACATGAAACAAAGATAAAATAAGACAAATTTTGCAGTGTTTCTCTGGAATAGTCGAGTGCAAACTACATGTAGAAAGACATATGATCAAGTATAGGAGACGGAAGCGTTGTAAACATAGACGTGAATGCTCAAGTATATGATGAAGATGGAGTTGTTGGTGTACACGAACAAGGCAAAAAAAAGTGCTATGAATTTTTTGTTTTAATGTGATTTTTTCCAGTTATAATGAATTTAATAATCAAATAGTTATATTTGTTACAAAGTATTTGTGTTCTGAAAATTGGTGAACCAATTAAAATATATTGACACTGGTGACACAAGATGCTAATAGAACGATGCACATGATAGTGTTACACTAATGATATTCAAAGTCGATATAGCTAGGATGCAATGAAGAATGGAAGTGACGATGACAACAACATGTCTCATAAATTTTTGGCCCAATGTCAGTTGTTCGTATAATTCTTCGTGATATTCGCTTAAACCGTGATCCCACCGGTTCAACCGGTTCTCCGGGTCACGGGTTAATAAAAGTTATTTAAGGGTTTTTTCGATTTTATATCTTCCGGATTTTAACACCAAACCCGAACCGGAGTGGTGGCCAGTTCACAGGTTAACCAGGTCAACCGGCCAGTCCGGTCTGGGCGTAAAAACATTGCTTTTTGAAGACAAAATTGCAACAAAGAAGTCAACGAAATATACCAAATCTCAAATTTCAAAATTCTTCTATCAAAACAAATAAAAATGTGAAAGTTAATACATATCTATCCTAAACCTAAACCACACATGTATACAATACAAATGTCATGTTTTGTTCTTTTATTTTGATCATATATCTTAATTGAAACGAAAATGTATTGTTGCAATTTTTAGTCTTTGGTCACTTTATCAAACAGAGTTACTCACATATACAAAGATGTGAAGAGGAGTTGATCTCACGTATACAAAGATGTGAAGAGGAGTTGATAGATGGCCTTTGAGTGTTACAGGGGATGTTCTAAGAGTTGATGGACAATTAGCGGTTGTGAGGGTTTTTGGAGATAAGAGCTTTAAAGATACATCTAAGGTCAGAATTAGACAGACCGAGTTCATTGTTTTCGCGAGTGATGGAATCTGGAAGGGATATAATAAAGACCTTATCACTAGAGTGATGGAATTTTAATTTAATTATGACAAATGTTCTTGACAAATATTGTGTCTTATAACAGGTGATGTCAAACCAAGAAGTTGTGGACACGATCAAAAGCATAAAAGATAAACAAGCGGCAGCGAAAGAGTTGATAGAAGAAGCAATCTCTAAGAAAAGCAAAGAAGACATCTCTTGTATTGTTGTAAGGTTCCAGTGACAATAATCTTGTTACTGTACCAACCAAGTGTGTGTGTGACGGAGAAACAAAGACATAAACGTTCAAATTGTATGGTCAAAGTCGTATCTTGTATTCGACAATAAAAATCTGGCAAAAATGCAAAAAAATTTGTCAAAAGATATCCAGAATTTCATGATTCTGGATCAAATAGTCTAATTGGTATGACCATTTTGAAAGTTATAAAAAAGCTTTAATCAATATCTTTAAAAGATGAATCAAAAATTCTTGGACACAAAAATTGTCACATGAACACTTCTTTTCCACAAAATAAATATTCCATAGTTGTAAATATTTTATTAAAAAGAGTCTAATCGGAGTTTTCTTATGACAAACCATAAATAATTTAGGAAAAAAGAACGAATTTTCAAATCGCCTAAAAGAAAAAAAAAGAAAAGAAGAGTCCCCAATCAAAATCCTCAAATTACTAATCGCGTAAGGCATCAAGTAATGATGATTAGGCCAGTAATAAATCGAAATCGGACCAATTAGAACCAGAAATTTGATTCATGCACCCAAAAATTAAAATCTTTACTTTCTACACAGTTTTGACCATATTTTGAAACGATAATTTTTGGCTCTGAACAATGATTGTTTTACAGTTTTCCAAATATAGTTTAATTATTTAATATTTGAGATCCCAAAGAATTTGGTTTTAAAAAATCTCCACATAACACGAATAACTGAAAAAGTTAGTTAATATTTAGCATTGTTTCTAAGTCTGACCAATAAACATATAAATATATTTGTAAACAAAACAATATATTTGTTGATTTTGTTGAGCAACATTGTTGACTAAATTGAGCAAAATTGTTAGTTATATTTTTTTGAGACCATTCTTCAATTGAATTTTTTGGTAAATCTAATTAACAAAATGGATATTCTTGTGATAAGAAAGGAAATCAAAACCAATCAAAGATTTTTGATTCAAGACTTGGTCGTTTCCAATTTATTAACAATATATAAACAATCCAAACAGAATAAAAGACAAAGATATGTCTTTGTTTTTGATGTGGAGAAGATAAATCTTAGTCATAAAACTTTTGTTGTGTTTATATGTTTATAATTAATATTCTTGCAATCGACCCATTTTAAAAATCTCAACATAACACAAACAACTAAAAAAGTCGGTTAATATCCAATATTTGTCTCTAAATTTGACTAACAAACATACTTAAATAAATTTATAAATATTGGGAACTATTATTTGACCAAAAAAAAAAAATATAGTGAACTATTATTTGTTAAACATATCTTCTATGTATATTAATTGAGGAGTCGTTTGGTAAGGAAAAAATACTCTCTCTGTATCATTTTAAATGATTTTTAAGGATGTTACACATAGATTAAGAAAACTTTAATTTCTTTAGTTTTTCTACATTAAAACATCATTTATCATTCAATTAAATACAATTCAACCAATACTAAATCAAACTGCAAAATACAAATAGTCAAAATAAATAAAAATGCATTTAATTTTGTCTTGAATACTCAAAAATCATCTAATTTGATACAAAAAAAACCTCTAGAAAATCATCTAATTTGATACAGAGAGAGTATATGTGTTACTTAATGAGAGTTTTAAGGGATACATAACCTAAATTAACCAATCAAAACATTTCAGTTAAGTCTATATGACATGTTGGAAATCTTTATATATTTACATTATTTATTTAACATGAACTCACAAATACATGCGTTACAAATATAAATCCAACTAAAATATAATATTGTATAATTTTATATAACATAATGTTTTAACGATGAATCATTTACCGATATCAATTACTTTATAAAAATTGTAATAATGTCCATTTGGATATCATATGTGATTGATCATACAATTATTTTATTTTATATCGCTTAATCCATATTACTCTAATTAAAGTTACGCTTTTGTTATAAACGCACAACTTTACAAATCAAACCTTAATGCTTGAATTCCAAAAAAATCTATCATTTTCACTTTTTATTATTTTTTTTTTTATCTTTTCTTTAAAAAGATTTTTACATATTAATGTGATAATTTCTTTTTTGATTTTGCTAAACTCAAATAGGTTTGAAATAAACGATAATCTCAAACATAATCGATTTACATCAAATAACGCTTCAAAAACGCTTCAAAAACGCTTACATTTCATCTAAATGTCATACAAATTAAATTTGGTAAGATAAAATATATTTATCTATATATGAAATATACCATTTGATATTTGTTATCTGTAATTTCTCCCGTGTATTATAAAAAGTCATGAATTTGTTTTTGCGAATATTCTAATTTTGCGTTTAACTCGGGACAAAAATGTACTTGAGCAACATTGTTGATTACATCGAGCATGTCCTAGTTTTAAGCATTTCCGAACAAGATTGTACACTGGTTACTTCAGAGGATGCTCATATAAATTTTAAGCATTAAACATTTTTTCTTTCTTCCTAGTAGACAAATACAAATCTAGCTGCTTCTCAAGTAACCATATTGTCTCTTCACCATATAAGGCTTATAGATTTATTCTTGGTAAATCCTTTCTATGAACTTGGCAAGTTATAGTTGTTTGACTGAAATTGTTTGTACACTTGCAGAAAACTTTCAGTTAGCAAATATGCTTTTTTGTTCATCATCAAGAACTTCATCAATATGTAGTTTTGGGATCTTCGGAAATATGGCTAACCCTAAGACGTCCATGGTGTCTGTGCAGGCTATGACTCTGGGTACGTCGGAGGTACATCAGAGACGATGGTGTTCTTGTCGATTGCCCCAAACGCTTTTGATGAGGCCAACAGAGCGACGACAAGACCTGCATTCTCTGCTAGACTCAGCTCTGTGTAATTGTAGTTGAGAAGTATGTCCAAGAATTCGTCATCTTTGTCCGGTCCAGCAACCATTTCTCCATCAATGGTGTTCGGGTTGTCTTATGTGGCGTCTCTCCATTTCCATCTTCCTTCGCAACTCTGTTTCTGGTTCGGAGGAATTGATGCTCCTTTGTGATCGCTCCCCAAAACCCACAACATAGGTCATGTTGTGAGGGTTTTTCCCAACAATGTAATCAACTTTCAAAAACAAAACACTGATCATAAAGGTTCATTCTCAGGGTTTTTTTTGCCAAGTAGGTAATCAAACAAAGAGGTTCATTTAATCATTTAAACAGATAGGTTTTAAAAATATTATATACATGCGATATTTTGAAAACTCGTGGAGGACTTGAGTGTGGTAGAAACTAGTGCCCCAATTTCATCTAGGAATACCAGCCACTTCCAAATTGTCACTGTTTATGGCCGCTAAGGAAACTGCATTGGCCGCATGTTGTAGAGGCCATAGATATTGTAACGCCCGCGAACCAATTATGTATTTTTGGTTCGGGTGTCGATCAATACCAGCTTGATTTGAACTAGCGGAATAAGTTTTTAATCGCCCGATTAGCAGGTTTTGGCTGGAAACCCGAGTTCTTTTGGTTGGAACCCCGACTTTTTTTTTAATGTTTATTAAAGTTAAAAAGGGGAAATAAAAACAAGAATTCCTTGTTTTAAGGGAAGTGGGTGAATAAGTGAGCAAATGATTAAGAGAAGAAGCTGAGAGAGAGCGTGACAAAGAGAGGAAGAAGAGAAAAGAGAGAGGAGAAGAGAAAGAGAGGAGGAAGGAGAGTTTCAGCCGGGATTAAAGAAGACAAACGGCCAGGGATTTCTGCTCGGATCGGTCTATATTTTTGACGGTAAGTTATTCTCTCTCTTAGCTTGATTTAGGAAGAAACCGCTTGTCATTTGGTTGAGTATTCTAGGAGTTATGGTCGTTTTACTGAGAGATGTTTCTGCAGCATCGCTTCTGCGATCAGTCCACTTCAAAGAACGATTTCCGTCGTTCTGTAAGGACCCAGCGGACAATTTAGATATCATTGGAAAGCTCTGAGTCTTAGATTTCCACAGACACCGAGTTAGGTTTAATCAGAGGTGATCTCCGTTCTCTGTGGGCTTTTTAAGTTAGTATGTCGGTTTCTGAACTATCTGTTTTCAGTTCCGATCAACGAGTTTGCGAGCTGTTTTCCTGTCGAACTGCTTAGATTTAGGAGACGCTTTATACACCGTTGGAAATCTCTCGGTGTCTAGTTTCCAGAGCCGTTTTCCGATCGTCATTTGGTGTAGTAAGTCGCGAGTTATTCTCTTCCGAAATAAGGTGAGTGCGTGACCATGGTTTTGCGGGTATTGGTGTGTTTGATTGCGAATTGAGTTGATTTGTTGTTCGATCAATGCTTGTTTGGGGCGTTTTTAGTGTTTAGATCAACGTAAGTATCGTGGTTTGTGGTTGACTTTATGTTGACTTTGCGTTGACTTTTCGTGGTTGACTTTGCGTTGACTTTTCGAGGTTGACTTCTCGTGTTGACTTTTTACTTAATTGTGTTGTGTGGTGTTTTGATTGTTCCCTATACCCGTGCATCTAGCCAAGTAGATGGGATGATCGTACCACTGGGTATCTATGATAATACTCACGCATCTCTTATAACCATGTTATGCAGGTAAAGACAAAGTGTGATCGTGGAATCTGGCTGTGAAGAGGAGATGATCTAGTGTCTCGTTTGTATTTATATCTATTCCGCTTTTGTTATTGTGTGGTTTAATATTTATGGGAATATTATTTCGGGGTTTAAAAAAAAAAAATCTGGTTGTTTCAGATATCCATGGTTCAGTTCAATCAACTCTCCTATAGAAATGATACCATATTGATTCTTAAACATTAAATTACTAAGAAGGAGTGAAATCCACAGTTTTGGTTAAGACAAACGTAGCGAAGTAGAAAAAAACAAGTGAAACAGTTATACAATGTTATGTTTCCTCCTTCCTAAAACATGGGAGAAATTGGAGCCAAGCGTTGGAATTTTGGAGCCAATGATGCTGTCGAAAATCTTGCTCGCGAAATGTGTGTTATTTCCACAACCTCCTCGTTGATAATCTCGACCGCAATGACGACAGATCAGTCATCACTCTCGGACACGGCGACCCCTCGCCCTCCCCTCTTTCCGTACCACGGTTGAAGCCGTCTGCGAGACTCTCCGTTTCACAAAATTTAACCACTATTCTAATACTTCTGGCCTCCCTCTCGCTAGGAAGTACGAACATTCCTTCTGTGTCAATTCTTCTTGTGAGATGACTTACTAAAAAAAAGGACGATTCATGATGAGACAATTTATGTGTTTAAATTTGAGATTTTTCCTTCTTATTTGGTAGTTTATTTTTAAATTTGCTTTCTTAAATTCTAAATGGCCAACTGTTCTTGCTACTCAAGATTCATGTTTTTCTTCTCATTGGGTGTTTTACTTTAAAATTTGCTTGTGTTAAATTTGAAATGTCCAATTGTTCTTGCTTACCTGATATTCAAGGTTCATTGTTTTGTCTTTGGCGTTACTTTTACTTGTCCTCGATAACTTATCTTAAGCTTTGTGAGAAGGGATTTTGATGACTTGTTGTTCTTTAATCAACAGGGCTGTTGCAAAGTACCTCTCCCGCGATCTCTCTTATATAGAAGTGTTATAAACTAATTGTATTAGTGTGGTGGACCAAAATTGAATAGATGAAAATAGTCAATTGAACTAATTTTTCACGAATAAGATTTTAGTGTTACATATCAGTTGTATTAGTGTGCTGAACTAAAACTGTGGATGAATTTAGTACATAGACTAAATTGAGGCGTATGTAGTTGTGTTGACCAAAATAACTCTTCGTGTTTTGTAGACAAATTAAAAAAAAAAAGTATTTTCTATCATAATAAATCAATCTATTTTGACATTCTTCCAAAAAAAAAAAAAAGCAGTTAATCTATAGAATGGAAAACATTTTTTGTTAGACAACATTTTGAAAAAGCAAAAACAATGTACTACTAATGAAGAAGATTACTATATAAGCTTTGATTTTGGGGCCATTATTCCCCAAATTACTATTTTAATCGTGTTTAAATTTTATGTTTATTGTATCAAAAGTATATTCCTACGTTTCTTTTTCAGAGAGATTTGTTTTTAGAACGGACTTAAAATAAATAAATTTAAATGGGACTCGTTCTTTGACTCGTCCGAGTGATCCAGTTTACAAAACTCGCTCATCTCAACACAAAAAAAAAAAAATCAATTAAAACCCTTAGAGAAACCTCCCTCGCTTCTTTTCCATTACCCAGGAAGGAGACGAAATGTTCGCCGTTTCACCATCGTACTTCTCGCCGGCAATAATCTCTCCGGTGAGTTCCGCTTCTTTCTTTCTCGCCCATTTTCTTCCCCTAAATCTTCTTATTTTGACCGAACAAGTCCGCTTTCTCGTTCTCTCTTGTAGAACCGTAGTAGTCAGACGAAGAAACCTCAAATTCCGAGAAAATTCTCGGTGGTGAGAGCAGGAGCGAAGAGGATACTGTACGGAAAAGATAGCAGAGAGGCACTACAAGCCGGTATCGATAAGTTAGCTGATGCTGTTTCCGGCACCTTGGGACCTAGAGGTGAGATGATTCATGCCAATTTCGTAGATAATTCTCATGAGATTTGAGTAGTTTTGATGAAGTGAAATTTGAATTGAGATTCTGAGCAAACTCAACCCTTTCTTAGGTATCTATTTTTGTGATCATAAGAAAACTGATTTTCAATTGTGGAAAACGATGCAGGGCGTAATGTAGTGCTGGCTGAATCAGATACAATCAAAGTGATTAACGATGGTGTCACCATTGCTAAATCCATCGAGCTCCCTGACACGATTGAGAATGCTGGAGCTACACTAATCCAAGAGGTTATTCATTCATGGTGGCTAAAATGATTCCCTTCTCTTTGTTAGTTCATTGTTCGAACATCAAATGATATGAATTAGTAAAGCCTGAAACTTGCAAGTTGTATGTTTTGTATAGGTTGCGATTAAAATGAATGATTCAGCAGGTGATGGGACAACGACTGCAATCGTTTTGGCTAGAGAAATGATCAAAGCTGGATCTTTGGCTATTGCTTTTGGGGCTAATGCTGTTTCCGTGAAGAATGGAATGAACAAGACTGTTAAAGAGTTGGTGGAAGTGTTGAAGATGAGAAGTATTCCTGTAAAAGGGAAGAATGATGTTAAAGGTTACTTACTAGTTACTACTTATTAACATATCTAAATTTTGATCCACCTCTGGTCTTAAATTTGAAATAAGCCAAATGGGATTGTTGTGTTCTGTAGCTGTGGCTTCAATCTCTGCTGGCAACGATGAATTTGTCGGGAACTTGATTGCTGAAACTATGGAAAAAATTGGTATTGATGGCGTCATCTCCATTGAATCATCTTCCTCATCAGAAACGTCTGTTATTGTTGAGGAAGGAATGAAGGTTAGTTTGTTCAATGTTTTAAAATCTTCACAGTGGCAGTCTTCCACATACGATCATTAAGATTATCAAACCATTGAGCTTCTACAATTCATGAGGAATATTTCTTTTTTACAGTTTGACAAGGGCTATATGTCGCCTCATTTCATCACAAATCAGGAGAAATCTATTGTGGATTTCGAAAAAGCTAGAATCCTTGTGACGGATCAGAAAATCGCTACAGCCAAAGAATTAATTCCTTTACTGGAGAAAACTTCACAGCTGAGTGTTCCACTCCTTATAATTGCAGATGATATCTCCGCAGAAGTGCTTGAGACACTTGTGGTAAACAAGAAGCAAGGTTTGATCAATGTTGCTGTTGTAAAATGTCCAGGAATGTTGGATGGGAAAAAGGCTTTGCTACAAGACATTGCACTCATGACAGGTTTTTCTCAATCATTTGTATTTCCGTGTAGATTTTTACCAACGATATTCAGTTGCTAACATGACAGATGATATAAAACAGGAGCTGATTATCTTTCTGGAGATTTAGGCATGACTCTCATGGGTGCAACTTCAGATCAGCTGGGTATTGCTCGGAAAGTAACAATTACAGCTACTTCAACAACTATAGTCTCAGACCCTTCAACTAAACCGGAAATTCAGGCAAGAATTGCTCAGATGAAGAAGGATCTAGCTGAGACTGATAATTCATATCTTTCAGGAAAAATCTCAGAGAGGATTGCTAAGCTCACAGGAGGCGTGGCTGTAATAAAGGTCCGATTTTACAATAAGCGTTCTTTGTTTAATATGCTGCAACAACTTGAGCTTTCATCAGAATACCTAAATTAGACACAAAAACTATTTCGGTTTATGATATTTCTTTCGAGTCCTCTTGAAAACATCAGCTTATCCCGGTGTCAATTCAGGTGGGAGGTCACACTGAAACAGAACTTGAGGACAGAAAACTTAGAATAGAAGATGCGAAGAACGCTACATTTGCAGCCATGAGAGAAGGTATAGTTCCAGGGGGTGGTGCTGTGTATATCCATCTTTTAGATGAGATCCCGAGAATCAAGAAGAATCTGATGGATGATTCATACGAACAAATAGGTGCAGATATTGTGGCAATGGTATGAAAACTTAATGATGAAATGAACCCGCTATTCTTAACCATTCTGGTATTGTAAATAAAACCCTTAAAACTTAAAATCACGTTATTTGTTTGCAGGCACTCACTGCACCTGCAAGGGCCATAGCAACCAATGCTGGGGTTGATGGATCAGTTGTGGTAGAGAAAACCAAACAACTTGAATGGAGAAGCGGTTACAATGCAATGTCTGGAAAGTATGAGGATCTCCTAAACGCTGGAATCGCAGATCCTTGTCGGGTTTCAAGATTTGCCCTTCAAAACGCGGTTTCTGTTGCCGGCATTGTTCTCACTACTCAAGCAGTGCTCGTGGATAAGATCAAGCAGCCTAAACCTGCCGTTCCTCAAGTTCCTGGCATACCCACCACATAGGTAACCACCAAAGGTAACAAGCACAAAACCCCCAAACTCTTTCTGCAGATTTTGTCTGAATCGGAACTTTTTGCTCACGAAATGGTGTTTGGTTTTTGTTGTTTTTACTAGATTATCAAAATGTCTGATGCCATGATATGCGGGGAAAAAAAAAGATTATAGAGGAATCATTGTTTCTTATTACGGAAGCGAAGCTTAGTGTTAACCTCAATTATCCGACATAGGAAGAAGGGATGTGCCTTGTAATGCAAGATTCTACGTTGTAACCCTAGTTTCTATAATATACGGATAGCTTTTCCATATTGATTTTGTAGTTCATCATATGGATAAAATAATTTCAGGCAGTTCATTTACCTAGTTAGGCTACAAAATACAAACGCTAAAAATTATTCTTTGCATTGTAAACTGTAGTTCAATTGTTCACGATGTAGTCGTTTGTTTTTGGGCCCAGACTGGCCCATCAGAGAAGTGGACTAGTATCCAATTTACAGCACTTATTCTCGTCCCCCGAAATCATTAAACATGACTAATTCTATTGCTGCTATAGTAGTACAGCAAAGAGAATATATATATTTTTTATCACATGGAATGATGAGATACGTGTCTATAATCCTGTGGTGTTTGACTTGGAAATTGTACCGTTATTACTGGAGACAAAGGAGAGAGCGAACCAAGTGGGTCGCTCACGTCCCAAGTAACACTGATCCGACGTCGTTTTCGATAACGATTGATGAACGTCCTTTTGGTTTCCTCAAACTCGCGTACCTTGCACGCGACTCTTTTATGTATTTTAAGAGACACGCTCCTCCCTGCCTCACACACTCCTGACCTCTATCAAGTTTTTACCGCCCCCCTCCAGTTATCTTTGTCCCATAAATTTTCTCTGTTTTTTTTTTGTTAAAAAATCATGATAGTTCAAAAATTTTAACTCAAATTGTTTTCTAATATTCAAAATTAATTTTTAGATGTTTCATATGAACTATAAAAATATAATCTTCTGTGTCAATGGAGATTTGAAATCAGAATACAAAAAAACCAAATTCATTATATTACCATTACACTACCACACTTTTGATAAAACGTTTATTTTTATAAAAAAATTATGTTTCATTTATGTACAAAATACATTTTAATCCAATAACACTTCGACGATACTAATATAAATTAATATAATATATATATATCTCTCTATATGTTATGATATATTAATTATTTGTTCTTATTTTTGAACCAAAAAAATGTTTTATATTATAATTTACGTATATCAGTATACCACCAGTTATATATGTGAAAACACTATTGTTTAATGTTTGACGAAAAAATAGTGTTAGCTATTGTCAACTATCTATTAGCTTTCTAAATTAGTGCCATTGATATAAATCTATCAAATGATGAAAAAGGAAAGTAGCCTATCAAATCCTATACGCCTCGCACTTTCGACAATTGAGAAAAATTAGTTTTCGAAATGAAAACATAGTTCATAAAAAACAAATCAAAACCTCTGCAATTTAAAAATGTGATCTAATGGGTAACATAAAGTATAGTAAACTCGAACTTAAACAACTATCTTTTTCATTATAATCGAATGTTAAATTTATTCAAACAAAAAAAACGTTTTTACAACTAGTGCATTAATTGTTTAAACTCTAGTTACATTAAGATAGCTTAGGCGTAGTTATCTCGAAGCAACCACGCTTCCATTCCGCCCTCATATCTTCGATCTTCCATACTCCTAATCGTCGATAGTCTGTTTTCGAGCGTGTTTGTCGATGAGTTGTATCAGTTGCGTGGCTGTAAAAGGGACTTTCACATGCCACCTATTGTTACGCTCTCTCCATATGGTGTAGAGCGATATTTGAAAAACATACCTCAAGAGAAAGAGATGGATATGATCGTGTGATGTTTCCACCAATAACTCTATTATGAGATTCCAATCGGTTGTATACTTTTGTGCTAGAAGCTTACAGGTTAAACTTTTCCAAATTTCCTCCGAAAACCGGCAAGCAAAGTAGATGTGATTTTTCGATTCGATGTTGATATGGCATAATATGCAGCTACTATTAGCACCAATATTCCATGTAAGCATGCGATCACTTGTTGATAATCGATCCCTAATGGCAAGCCAAGCATGAAAAGAGTTTTAGGGGTCGCATACAAGAACCAAATCCCTTTCCACCATGTCGTAGGAGGAGCTGCCTCTCAAACCAGCTCCCATGTAGCTGCCTCTCAAACCAGCTCCCATGTAGCTTTAGAATTGAAATGTGACTGAAACTTATCTCATTTCTTCCTCTATAGAACTACATCTTCGCCATGAGACATTCTTTTTTGATTTTGCTCTTCTATTGCCTCTTCAATGATATTGTACACCTTCAACCGATGGTTTCTTCTTCGGTGAGTGCGTAATGCACTTTCAACAGTCATATGGTAGGGAATGCCTAGGTCGATATAGCCATGCAACCCCAATACATCAATCAACATCTTCTTCGGTTGAACAACTATCAACATAATTATATATCGAAAAGTTGACAAAAGAAAAATATATTGAGATTTAACCAAATTTATTTTTTTGTGAAATAATGTAAAATTAGTATTCAAACAAAAAAAAAACGCTTTTACAATAATTGTGACTTAAATCTGAAAGCAACTACTTAATTTTCAGAAAAGAAGATAGACATATATAATTTGCATATGTTGAGAGGTTTAGGTTCCTAAGGTGGTCGCGATGCAAACCACTAAATCATCCCATCGCTAAATGAAGAAACTCCGCATACATGCGGATCTTTCATCTAATATGTGTATAAAAGTATTATAGCACGATTAACTAATCATGATTGTGTTTATTATTTCAACGAGTTCATGTTCATCGAGTTATCTCATTAATTATTAGAAAAAAACAAAGACTATTTTAGATAATTTAATTTATTTTGCCTATTATTATATTTGATGTATAATCTGTATGTAAATGGACGGATGGTACCACATATTTTTGGAGTATGATGTAATTTCATTATAAATTCGAGTATGATGTAAATTCGAATACAATTTTAGTTGTACGTTGATTAGGTAGATTTCAGACTGAATATTGTTTGGTAAATTGGTAAGGCATTTCCGCATTTAGAATTAGCGGTATAATTTTCTGTGGCATTCCAAAATCCAAATAAAGAAAATGTATATACGTAATGTATAAAGTAGTAAAGATAAAATAAATAATTTTTTGGTAAATGCATTTTCCCAGATTTTGATGATGACTTTATGTTAATTATTATACCTAAAACCTTCAACCAAAATCACCAACTTCCTTAACAACCGATGATGATGGGTCCTTACAATCCTCTGAATTGATGATTTGAAGACGCACATGTCTTCTATGTCGCAATCCCCATCGACGCCGGAGATGGAATTCCAACCGCCGGCATTGCTTAACGATGATCCTTCGACTTATTCCTCCTCTATGTGGGATTGGGGAGATCTCCTTGACTTCGCCGCGGACGATCGGCTTCTCGTCTCTTTCGACTCCGATCAACCTCCTTTCCATCTCGTCCCTCCTCCTCCTCCTCCTCCGCCGTTGATTGCGACGCAACCTCCGGCGGAATCTGAATCTTCTCCTTCTCCGGAAGAATCGGGTTCGGGTTCCGATCGGGTTAGGAAGCGTGACCCGAGATTGATTTGTTCCAATTTCTTGGAAGGTATGCTTCCTTGCTCGTGTCCCGAGCTCGATCAGAAATTGGAGGAAGCTGAGTTGCCCAAGAAGAAGCGGGTTCGAGGCGGGCCGGGCGTGGCTCGATGTCAGGTTCCGGGTTGTGAAGCGGATATAAGCGAGCTTAAAGGGTACCATAGGAGGCATAGGGTTTGCCTCCGGTGTGCGAACGCAAGCTCCGTTGTGCTTGACGGCGAGAATAAGAGATACTGTCAACAGTGCGGAAAGTACGTATCATTTTTAATCGGTCTTTTCAGTTTTGCAATCCAAGATTTGAGATTTGATCACTGGATTTGATAGTTGAATCCGGCGAGAACTGCCTTAGTTAATCTCATATCCATCTTGTGTGCCCCTGTGTTTGACTTAGGTTACCCACAAATTCGTAAGAAATGTGTATATTGTCATCGCTTAACAGATAGATACAATAGCAACTATCTTCTGTATTGAATTGGAGTTGTTCAGTACTGTTCCTGTGATTTGATTTGGAACCCAAGATCTGGATTGATTTATGTTGTCTGTTTGATAGGATTAGAAACTGTTGAATCTATCACTAGGAAATTGGATAACTTGTGGGAGAGACTGTTTGTCTGTTTGAATGATTCCCACAAAACAGTTCTCTTAATTCAGCATAGGCTGAGCTGAACTGGTTTTGCCTTTATCAACTGTCGAGTAGTCACAGATATTGGTTTTGTATCTATTTTGTGTTACCGTGCTTACGGTGAGTAAACCTATCTGGCAGGTTTCATGTGCTCTCAGACTTTGACGAGGGAAAACGCAGCTGTCGGAGAAAGCTAGAGCGTCACAACAACAGAAGGAAAAGGAAACCTGTAGATAAAGCAAAACAACAGCAAGTGGCATCACAGAATGATAACAGCGTAGTTGATGTTGATGATGGAATAGGTATAAATGAACAGCACAAATCATAACAACCATGTGGTTTCTTTGTCTTAGTTGTCTGCTTTGCATATTCTTATACTTTCCAATGTTTGATTTCTCTTGGAAAATAAAGCCTATTCCGCTTGTCCATGTTATTATTTTGAAGCAGATAATAACTTCTCTTGTGACCAGAGAGTGGAACAAGAGGCTTCATTGATTTTTGAAGATCGGCATATTCCTGCTCAGGGGTCTGTACCCTTTACCCATAGCATCAACGCAGACAACTTTGTCTCTGTTACAGGTTCTGGTGAAGCTCAACCAGATGAAGGAATGAATGACACAAAGTTTGAACTTTCACCTTCCTGTGGTGACAACAAGAGTGCTTACTCAACTGTGGTGGGTTTCTCTTCACGGACTCATAACAAAATTTCTGTGTGCTTTATGAACTAACTTTTCATTTCATTGTAGTGCCCTACAGGTCGGATCTCTTTCAAGCTCTACGATTGGAATCCAGCGGAGTTCCCACGGAGACTACGTCATCAAGTATTCTCAAGAATTTATTATTTCACTTTAGTGTTCAGAGACTATGTTTACCCTTTTCAGAATCTCAAGTAACTAATATTCATGTGATTGATTGAATTTGCAGATATTCCAATGGCTGGCCACCATGCCTGTTGAACTGGAGGGCTATATCCGTCCAGGATGTACAATTTTGACTGTCTTTATAGCAATGCCAGAGATTATGTGGGCGAAGGTACATTCTGCCATCTTTTACTCATCATTTTCATGTTCTTGATGCCACACCACAAAATCAGAAATTGTTTCTACACATAGGGTGTCTATTCTCGATATCTGCTCTATGTCTCTATGCACCTTTTCTTTCTGAAGTATCTTATACATATTAAAGCTCGTACGTATTTGTGTGTCCTGGAATTGTTTTGTTTCTGAAAATTGTGCATTATTTGGAAGCTTGTGTCCTGGAGGGAGAAAGTACAAACTTAATATCTCTTCACGTGAGCTCTCTGATTTTTCACTGTAATAACATTTTCCTATTTGTTCCTTCAAGCAGTTGTCTAAAGATCCTGTGGCATATCTGGATGAATTTATTCTTAAACCTGGAAAGATGCTATTTGGAAGAGGCTCAATGACTGTCTATTTGAACAACATGATTTTCCGTCTTATCAAAGGCAAGTTGATGGGCATTTCTTTTTTTTATCTGTTTTCTTTCTCCTTGTTCATACGGGATAATCATAATCTTGCAGTTTAGACATTTTTAATGTAAGCTCACTCTTAATTGTTTTGGGTTTGACAGGCGGAACGACTCTAAAGAGAGTCGATGTAAAATTAGAGTCACCGAAGCTTCAGTTTGTGTATCCAACATGTTTTGAAGCTGGAAAACCAATTGAACTCGTTGTTTCTGGACATAACATTCTGCAACCCAAATGCCGGTATGGATGTCAACCTTTATTTTGATGTATGCTTCGGGCTTCTCTCTTATTTTATAGTTCTGTCTTTGTCCTCATATGGTGAAGCTGATATTGCAACAACCTTCAAAAAGTTGCATTTGGATTACTATGTGTTGGTTTGGTTTCTATGGCTTGCGACCACCAAGATGTTCTGGATAGGAAAGAATAACATACACCTTACAGATAATGGTTTTATTGCAGGTTTGTTGTGTCTTTTTCTGGGAACTACTTACCACATAACTATTCTGTTGTACCTTCACCGGGCCAGGATGGGAAGCGTTCTTGTAATAACAAGCTCTACAAAATCAATATTGTGAATTCTGACCCTAATCTCTTTGGCCCTGCATTTGTCGAGGTACCCATTTTTTAAGGATATACATATTTACATGTAGCTCTTTTTCTTCAAATACTATGGTCCTCTAATCCTTTTGTATTTTAGGTTGAAAATGAATCTGGCCTATCAAATTTCATACCACTAATAATTGGAGATGAAGCTATTTGTTCCGAAATGAAACTAATAGAGCAGAAGTTCAACGCTACACTCTTTCCAGAGGGACAAGGAGTTACCGCATGCTGTTCTTTGACTTGCTGTTGCAGGGATTTCGAAGAGAGACAGAGCACCTTTACTGGGCTCTTGTTAGATATTGCATGGTCAGTGAAGGTGCCCTCCTCAGAATGCTCTGAGCTAACCGTGAACCGATGTCAGATAAAAAGATACAACAGAGTGTTGAATTACCTTATACAGAGTAACTCACCCTCAATCTTAGGAAACGTACTGCAGAATCTTGAAACTTTGGTGAAGAAAATGGAGCCAGACAGTCTCGTTCACTGCACCTGTGACTGCGACGCGAGGCTTCTACATGAAAATATGAATCTAGCCAGAAAGCAGCAAAGCTATGAAGATTCAAAGGTGAATCCAGGAACATCAGGGTGCTGTTGTGAGAGCAGTTTCAAGAAGGATAGATCATCAAGAATATTAAATTTCAATCAGGTTTTTTCCCTAATATCTGATTTACCCTACGACACACAATCCTCACCTGTGTTGCACATTTGGTTTCTTGCTCCACCGCATGTATTTAGTTAATTTTGTGTTTCATGATAATAACGATTTCTGCGCAAAATATTGCATCTTTTTATCGGTTTTTGCATACTTTTCTTTATTAACATTTCCACTTCTTATGTTTACAGGATCCGGAAGCAGGATTAGATTGTAATGAGATGATACAGGCGGCTTCACCAGACATTGGCGGAAAAGAGACCGATCCTCTTCTGAACAAAGAGGTTGTCATGAACGTACATGACACAGGAGACTGGCCAAGGAAGTCCTGTATCCCAATACAATCTACCCGAATGTTAAAGTCCCGTCAAACTCTTTTCTTACTCACTACATTCGTCGTCTGTTTTGCGGTCTGTGCGGTTCTCTATCATCCAAACAAGGTCACACAGCTTACAGTGGCAATCCGAATGAGGTTGGCACACAAACTATGAATACAAAGGTGAGACTCATTGTAACCGGTAAGTGTGTTCATCAAAAAGCTTGTCTCAGCTTTCAACAGAGCTCACCTACAGCTTCTGAGAGAGATTCCCTTGAGAAAGAGACAAGATGGTTACTTGCTCTTTCTCTGTGTTCTTCTTTCCAATTTCTTTAAGACTGGTGATGCTGCAACTGTAATAACAGGAAATGGTGATTGATTTATCCTTCATCCAAATAGTGGTTTATATATATTAGGGTTTGCTTTCGCTCACTGTAACCTGTTTTTTCTTTTGGTCTAAGAAACGATTCTTGGAAAAACTCTAATCAGTAATTTGTCCCAAAAAAATACATACATTTACATTTCTGCTTCAAGCAATGCTTGGCTCCTGGGATCTCTCTAAACACTTTTTGGTCTTCTCGGTCAACTGTAGGATCAAGTTTTTAACTTTGACTTTTTGATTATTGCCAAATGTCAATCCAATAGAATGATACACTTACAAGGAACACTCTTTAGCTTACGTAACATGTATTCCTTCTAAATTTGTTTTCTCTGTATCAAAACAAGTACTGTATTGTTTTAGATTTTTAATGTAATTTTGAAAGTAAAATACCTAATCTCTAAGATCTAAATTAATAGTAGAACATACTACCAATAGTAGAACATACTACCAATAATTAACTTACTTTTTCTAGGTATAATATAATTTTTATTATATTTTCTCTAATTTACATAAAAAGTGTCAAAATAACACTTCTTTTTTTAATCGTCTAGATTTATGAATTATTATAAGTTATGAGAACAATTACATTAACGATTATACAATGGACAATTTTAGTCTTCATATGCAAGACCATTCCGAACGACTAAGGGGGTTTCCACAAAATGCCACTTTGTATGAAAGAGTATTGATAATTTATAAAAGTTCAACGCCAAGTTACGTTGTTCTGTAAACGATGTAGTTTTTATTTTTATTTTTTGTATGCAACACCTTAAATTTATGGGATAATTGGCTAAAAATACGACAAAAAAATTATAATTTAAAAACTAACAAAAAACTCTAAATCCAATGGTCTACATTTTGCCACATACCCAATTTTTTCTAAGTTTTTAAGTTTTTTTTTTTTTTGGTTATTCAACAAAAAGACCTTTTTATATTGAATGCATCTTTAGTTTGAAAACTTAAAAACAAACTGAGAGTATGATTCTTTATGAGTAGAGATCTTATATTCTAGTACCAAACCATTGGCTTAGACCGTCATTGTACGCATGATTCTTGATTGCTCGGATAGAGCTTAAGCGATTCTGCATATACTTGTCCACCATCTTGATGATGATTGCTGATGAAAGTGGATTCTCCCCATGACGAAGACCGTTCCTCTCCTTCCAGATGTGGTATAGTATCGTTTGAAAGAGATATCGAATCAAGAACAAAGTAAGTTTGTTGATGGTTGGATTGAAGATAGCTTAAGTCAATTGGAGCCAATCGTGGTGTAGTGCTGGCCAAGTAGATGGAGTGCAAGCCCAAACCATACCTCTGATGTATACTTGCACTAAAAAAATAAATGGTTTATGGTTTCACCATCTTGAGAGCATAGCATAGCGCTGCAAGCCAAGTGAGGAAAGAGAATTTAGGAGTATTACGCTTAAAACAAATTCCCTTAGCCCATGGTGTTTCTGGATTTGCATTTCGAATCTACTGCCAAGTCCCTTTTGATGTGAAGTTGTTCTTGAATTTACCATTCGAGTCCCTCCGTAATGATATATCTTCATCATTCGTCATTCCAGCTCTAACTTTGGCTATTGCTTCTTCGATCTGATTAAGAGCATCTACACAATGGTTTCTTCGACGATGTGAGTTGATAACCACTTCCACAGTTGCATTGCTATAAATCCCTAGATCTATGATTCCTCTCCTTCCTGTCAGGTTTAGTAATATGCCTAGCTAGTTCATACCACTCCTCTAACCATAATGAAGATGTTGAAGCTCCATTACCAATTTTAATCTGATGAATATCTTTAGCCATATCTCGATATTTCACGAGCTTTTTCCACATCCATGAATCCATTGAAGTTGATTCTTTGGCTTGCCAGAATGAGTCATGATGCAAGAGAGAACTCTTGATCCATCGAACCCATAATAAAGGCTTATTTGAAAGAATCCTCCAGACTGGTAATGGTTTCAGATATTTGGGATATCCATTCGATTTTCGATTATGTTCGGGTCGATTCTAAGCATATAGGACTCATCGAGTATTTTGGACAAAACGGTTGAAGTTTGGTTCGGATAATTTAGGGTCGCTTCCGTTTTTTTTTTAATTCCTAGTATTTTGCACACCCTTAATGTTGCCTAAAATTCTTTCTCATCATAGAAACAAAAAATTCAAGGGGAGAAATTGTAACCCACTTCGTGATAGGCTTCATGTATCACCCGGGAATCGCCGTAGAGTTCGAGATAGGAATTCCATCCTTTGAGAAAATGATTTACACTGTCATATGGGTTGTCATCTCTAGGACGATGGTTGTGATGATCTTATGGAGAGATGTCAAAATTTACACAAATAACACCAACAAACATGTTTTCGAAAGAGAAGAGGTTGTCCCGAATACTTTCGGACGCATAGGCTAGGTTATAACTGATAAGTTTGAAGAGAGATTCTATGAACGTGAAAGACTAAGATTGAAGAGATTGAGTAAAACTTATAAGTACGCTTATGATTAATCTAGTAATTTTGAGGAAAGAAATCTATGTCAGTATGTAGTAACAGCTGTTACATTTTCAAAATCACATCGAATTTTTTAGGTGTGATGGTGCTTTGATATCGTTACATATCTTTTTAGAAACCATTAAAACGAGAAAGTAGGTGTCTCTGCTTTTTCGTCATAAAACATAGGACCGAAGTATTGAATTCATATATAGTATATGATTTATGATCATGGTAGTAAAATTTGTATATTATATAAACTTTGATGCGTCGTAATTAACACAACGTGTCAAGTCGATCGATTAGATTTTGACACGCATTAAAAACAATTTCCAATTTGCCACATGTATCATATAAATCATTTTTTTTAAAACTTATATATTTGTATTTATCGTAGATTATAAAATCAAAATATATCAAAGAGAAATTGCAAAAATGTCACTTTTTATGTGCATATTTGCAAAAATGCCACTTAGGGGTGTTCATTTGCAAAAATATAACTAATTATAGATTTTTAAACCCTATATCTTAAAATTCTAAACACTAAAAAATGTTTTGACCCCTAAACTCCCGTAAATCCTCGTAACTAAAACCCTAATAGAACATACTTAACTCAAATATAGATAATATAAAGAATTTTTTTTTTGAAAAAGTGGCATTTTTGTAAAGATTTCAAAAAAATAGCATTTTTGAAATTTTTCATATATCAAAGAATTTTCAATTAAATTCTAATTAATCAAAACCTCTCTGGTAGGATTTGTTTTCCTGCAAACCTATCACAGAACTGTTAGTTTGCTTTTTCCGTTTTACTCTACTCACAAGAAACAAATTTCTGAAGGAGAAGAAGACAAAGAACAAGACGTTACAAAAAGCAAATAAAAAATTCTGATGAGAACAAAGGCTTGAAGAAGAAGACGTTACAAATCTTATCTTTTGCGTTTTTTGTTTTTGTCCATTTTGTCTAATGAGAACAAAGCCTTGGTTTCTTGATCTTATCGAAAAGAAACCAATTATATTTATTTGTTTTGAGTCTCTCCCATTTGGAGAAACAGAACTGGGGGGGTGGGGGGTGGGTTTAGATTCAGACAAGAAACAAAAATATGAGCTCAACTTGGAAAAGATCATGATTCTTGTTCATCAGAATCTTCACTATTGTTGGACTCTTAGGACATAACCTCTCATGTGTTGTGTCTAGCCCACGCTTTACTACCCCTTGAAACTCAACAAAACAGAATTTGCGTTTTTTCACTCTAAATATGAATAAGTCGTCTGTGTCTACATCTGTATCCAAGAGGATACGGTGTGGGTTAGACATAACACAAGGGAGGTTTTGTCCTAAGAGTCCAACAATAGTGAGGTTTTGATTAAAAAAAATTCTGTGTGCGTTTTGAACTAATTTTTCATTTCATTGTAGTGCCCTACAGGTCGGATCTCTTTCAAACTCTACGATTGGAATCCAGGGGAGCTCCCACGGAGACTACGTCATCAAGTACACTCTCAAGAATTTAATATTTGCAGTTTAGTGTTCAGAGACTATGTTTACCCTTTTCAGAATCTCAAATAACTAATTTTCATGTGATTGATTGAATTTGCAGATATTCCAATGGCTGGCCACCATGCCTGTTGAACTGGAGGGGGCTATATCCGTCCAGGATGTACAATTTTGACTGTCTTTATAGCAATGCCAGAGATTATGTGGGCGAAGAAGGTACATTCTGTCATCTTTTACTCATCATTTTCATGTTCTTGATGCCACACCACAACATCAGAAATTGTTTCTTTTCAGTAGGGTGTCTATTCTCAATATGTGTCTATGCACCTTTTCTTTCTTAAGTACCTTATACACATTAGAGCTCGTACGTGTTTGTGTGTCCTGGAATTGTTTTGTTTCTGAAATTGTGCATTATTTGGAAGCTTACGCAACATGTAATTGTTTTTCTGTATCAGAACAAGTATTGTATTGTTTTAGATTTTTAATGTAATTGTTAAGAGGAAAATTCCTAATTTAAAATAGAAACTACATTTTTGTCCCGCATCAAACGCTGGATAGAATATTTGAAAATTTATAATATACGAAAAAATTAGAAACAACAAATATCAAATGGTATATCTTCCATATAAATAAATATATTTATCTTACAAAATTTAATATGTATTACACTTAGATCCCTTGAATGTAAGCGTTTTTAATGTACATCAAATAAGTTTGAGATTATGTTCTCTCAAATTTATTTGAGCTCACCAAACCCAAAAATATATCACGTTAGCATGTAAACAGGGCCGTCTCAATTTTTTGTAAGGCCCTAGGTAAAAAAAAAAAAATTGGACATTTTTCAAGAGAAATTAAAAAAAAATATAATTTGGGCCCTTTTTTCTTAAAGAATTTTAAAAAATTTCACGTTGACCATGTGCGATAGAACCACTTGCTACCCCTCTTAGACGGCCTGCATGTAAATCTTCTTAAACAAAAAATAAAGAAAAAATAAAAAGTGAAAATGATAATTTTTTAAATTCAAACATTAATATTTGACTTATAAAGTTGTATGTTTATAAAAAAAACAAAACTTGAATTAGAGTAATATGGATACAACTAAACAACATAAAATAAAATAATTGTATGATCAATCACATATGATATCCAAATGGACATAAATACATTTTCTTATAAAATAATTTACATTGGTGAATGATTCATTGTTAAAACATTATGTTATATAACGTTTAAAATATTATAATTTTAGTTGGATTTAAATTACTAACATGTGTATTTGTAAGTTCATCTTAAAAATTATTGTAAATAATGTAAATATTTCCAAAATGGCATATAAAATTAATTGGAATGTTTAATTGGTTAATTTAATTGATGTGTCCGTTAAATCTTCATTGAATGACACATAAGATTTTTTACGGGGGTGTATTCAATTTAGCATTTTAGGTGATTTGTTATGATTTGTCAAATCCTATGTTATTGGATAATGGATTTAAAAAACTCTATTAAAATTTAGTTATTGAACTAGTGATTTAGACAAATATCTTCAAATCCACTGTTATTGGAAACATATGAAGAATTTGGTTTTTAATGATTTCATAGGATTTGAGAGGGATTTGAGAGGATTTCTTTGTTAAAAATACAAAGAGCCAAATCACATGGTTTTATGTGGGATTGTAGAGAGTTTTATATTAAGTTTTCTAAAATCACACAAAATCACTAAAATCATCTAAAATCTCATTAAAACTCCCCTTTAATACAACTTTGAATACACCCCCAATATATAGAGGATTAATAGTAGAACATAATACGAATAATTAACTTACTTTTCTTGGGTATAATATAATTATTTAATATATTTTCTCTAATTTCTCTAAAAAATCACTTTTTAACATCCCTAAAAAAGTGTCAAAATAACACTTGTTATGAAACAGAAATATAACTAAGGAAAAATTTGCCAAAAATACAACAAAAAATTTATAATTTGAAAACTAACAAAAAATTTTAAATCTAATGGTTTAAAAATTGTCACATACCCTATTTTTCATAACTTTTTAATTTTCTTTTTTTTTGGTTATTCACCAAAAAACCCTATAACTAAACCAAAAAGTATGGATAACTTGTAAAAGTTTGTTTAGAAAAGAAAAAAAAACTTGTAAAAGTTCAACGCCAAGTTACGTTATTCTGTAAACAATGTAGTTTTTCTTTTTTTCTGTCTGCAACACCTTAAACTTATTTAAAGTTGATTATTTCAACTAACAAATACAACTATATAGTCTAGTAGTCTAGTAGTTGATCTGAACTTGTTGTTCTGAACTTGTTGTTTTGGTAGTCTAGTAGTTTTTTTTTATTTGTTGATCTGAACTTGTTGTTTTGGTAGTCTAGTAGTTTTTTTTTTAAAACAAGGTAGTCTAGTGTTAGCTAATGTTATCACCGTTTTATTATAATATGGATTCAAATTTAGTAGTGTTTGTGAGTTGTAGACAAGTAAAACACAATAAAAGAATACATATTTACATAAAACATCAAAATAACAGTCTAGTATTGAATACTAGTATTACATAAAACAATAAACTCCACGCGTTGCGCGGAACAACTATTTAGATGATTTTTAAAACTATTTTAATATTACATATATATTTATATAATTAAATGGGGCAATTGCAAATATACAATTTTTAGTGTGTACATTTGTAAGAATGCCACTTAGGGATGTTCTTTGCAAAAATGCCACTAGTTATGGATTTTTAAAGGGGAAAACTGTCATTTAAATACCGAACTATCCGGTTTGAGCCAAAACAAATACCAACTTGTTAATGAGTCATAAAAATCACAAAGTTGTGTTGACTCGGCCAAATTAGATATACAATTAGTCAACTTTAACAGTTTTTTAAAAAACGTTAACTCCGTTTATTGTAACCGTTGTCTCAAAACAACGTCGTTTTGAGATTATGAAAAATGGCCATTTAAATATCAAACTCTCCGTTTTGCGCCAAAACAAATACCAACTTCTTAATGAGTCATAAATATACAAACTTATGTTGATTTTGCCAAATTAGGTATAATATTAGTCAACTATAGATCGGAGTCCAAATCCGGAGACATAGAAAGACGAGACCCTCCAAGATTGTAGCGTGAGTAACATAGTCACTCTGTTTGGGGGTCGTTAGTTTTCTTTTACTTTACCTCAAAGTACTCACGGGATGTTAGACATAATCTCGAATGCGACTAACAATTGTATAATTTATTATGTGTGTTTTATAATAAAAAAGAAGGAGATAGCAAGATTTTTGATAAGAAAGAAAGGAGAATCACAATTGTCAGGATTAGTGGCCTAATCTCCCGAAATGTCATGCTCGGGTATCGCTCTAATGCAGCTCAGCCCTAAGGAGCAGGTTCGCCTCTGGCTCTACCCCACAAAATGATGAGAACTTCTCAGTAGTCTCAGAGGGGACAAATCGGTTGACTGAGGCCATAGGTCTCAATGAGAGTTCTCATACTAACTCGTCAGGTCTCTAAACTTAGGTTATCGCAATCTCGTGCCCTCCTAGAGTTTGTAAATTTGTGTATTTTATGACTCATAAAAAAGTTAGTATTTGTTTTGGCAAAAAACAAAGAGTTTGGTATTTAAATGACCATTTGTCATAATATCAATCGTCGTCGTTAAAAGACTTAACGGTTACAATAAACAGAGTTAACAGTCTTTTTTTAAATCTGTTAAAGTTGACTAATTGTATACATAATTTGGCCGACTCAACACAAGTTTGTGATTTTTATGACTCATTAACAAGTTGGTATTTCGGTATACCTAATTTGGCTCAAACCGGATAGTTCGGTATTTAAATGACAGTTTTCCCATTTTTAAAGCCTAAATCTTAAAATTATAAATAGTAAAAAATGTTTTGACCCCTAAAATCCTCAAAACGAAACCCTAATACAACATACAGTATAAATTCTATAAATTAATAATATTGGGACTGTGATATTTTATTAATTTATAGAGTTCTTAATTTACCGGAAAAGAAAAGTTTCCATAATCTTCTAATTTTTTTTTTTTTATTTGAATTTTTTATTTTAAACTAAACTATATTTTTCTTAAATTAGTTTTACTCGTTTTGTTTGTGTTAATTACATCTAATAATGATTGAGTTATATAGAGATTTCAATCTTAAAAAAAAACAAACAAGACTAAAATGATATATAAATATACCTTAGATGTGTATGTATAAAATTTTATATGTCAAATATTAATTTATGGTATTATTGGGACCATATATTTACATAAGGACTTTATAATATTTATTATCTTATTATCTTATCGAATTGTATTATATTTTACATTGGTCCGACTTGGGACCAACAAAAATTATTAATTTATAGAGTTATTAATTTATAGAGTTTCTACTGTAATTAACCCAAACATAAATGATATAATAATTTTTTTTTTTGAAAAGTGGCCTTTTTGAAAAGTGGCATTTTTAAAAATTTCTCTCCTTAAATGATGTTTAAGATTTATGCTCACAATTTCTATTTATACAAATGCAAACATCATTTTTAAAAGTTTAATTTGAAAGTGAACCATATGATTATATGTATAAATATTTTCATTTGAATACTATATTTTCAATTTTGCTCTAGAATTCAACATATTCTTTCGGAATATTTTCGTTATACTTTGTGTCCACTATTGTAAAAAAACAATGTTGAGTGTAACGACCGCGAACCAAATTACGGAATATTTGGTCGTGTGTCGATCGACACAGGGAGTGTGTGTCGATCGACACGAAAAAAAAAAAAAAAAAAAAAAAAATTTTGTCTATAAAAGGAAGAGGAGTGTCGGCAGAGCTCAGTTGTTCAGAGAGAAAATCAGTTTTTTTTGGGGGATTTGAGTGAGGAAATCAAGTGATTTCGAGTTGGGTTTTTGGAGGGTAAGAACAACTTCTGTTCGTGTTTTGGAGGAGGCAGACGGAGGTCAAGTTCACGACGGATCGGAGTGAAATTTGGAGGGTAAGTACTCCTGTCGTTGTTCTTGTCGTAGGAAAAATCCGTTTGTCAATCGGACGGTTAGATTGTTAGTTATGATCGTTCTAAGTTGGTCGGTTTGTGCAGCCTTCAACTGCGATCAGTCAACTTCGGAGGAGTTTTGCCGTCGTTCTGTTGTGACCCAGAAAGCGTTCTATATACGGTTAGAAAGCTCTCTCTGTCTAGTTTTTAGATCGTGTTTCCGATCTTGTTTCCGTTGTGTTTTCCGTTCCCAGTGTGCTTTCTTGTAAAACGGGTTATTTCTGTTCCAGTTCGGATCATCGAACTTGCGAGTTGTTTTCTCGTCGAACCGTTGGGAACCAAGGGACGATCTGTATACGGTTAGAAAGCTCTATCTGTCTACTTTTCAGATCGGGTTTCCGATCTTGATTCCGTTGTGTTTTCCGTTCCCAGTGTGTTTTCTTGTTCAACATGTCATTTCTGTTCCAGTTCGGATTGTTGAACTTGCAGGCTGTTTTCCCGTCGAATTGTAGGGAGTTAGAGGACGTTCTACATACCGTTGTGTAGCTTGTCGTGTCTAGTTTCCAGCGCCGGTTTCCGATTGGAATTTGGAGTAGCCGTTCGTAGTATACGTTGAGTTCTTTGGGGCGTGCGTGTTCTTGGTGTTCTGGGTGTTCTTGAACACTTTTGAATCCGTTTTCCTTCCCAAATCAAGGTGAGTGCGTGACCATGGGTGCGTGTAAGCATAAGAAGTGTTAGGATGCGTTTGTGTGTTGTTTGGGATCGAATTTCTTGTTGTTTGATAAATTATTATGCAGAAAATCGCGTGTGCGAGTTTTCTGGGTTTGGTGTGTCGATCGACACATATGGGTGTGTCGATCGACATGGTGTCAGTAGGTCACCGGGATGGTGTGCTGACGGACATGAGTGTCGGAGTTGGTGTCGATCGACACGGGTTAGTGTATCGATCGACACAGGTTGTTTTTACGCGATTGAGTTGTTTTCATGTTGATTGTTCATCCTGGTATTGTAGCATTGCTTATGCTTATATTTGTACATAGCCTGTTGATGGGATGACCGTCTCACTGGGTATTTATGATAATACTCACGCATCTCTTATAACCATGTGATGCAGGTAAAGACAGTCAGTGATCGTGGAATCATGGCCGGGACGAGGGGAATGATCTAGTGGCTCGTTTTCGTGTAATAAGTTAGAATTGCTAGGGTGTTAGCAATTTCAGAACTATGTGTATTACCGAATTGAACTAGAATTAATAAGTATGGGCTTGTTAAACGATAATTGTATTTGATTGTTGAATCATTGTTTCCGCGCTGTTTGTTTATTGGACCGTTGAGGATCACTATTTATGATAATAGTGATCCGGTTAAAAAAATTTTTTTTATTTGACGGGTTGGGTCGTCACATTGAGTCCACACATGACCGGAAGGATAAAATTTATAAAGTGAAATATGCAATAATTTATAGATAAACACATATAAAAAAGTAGTTAAATTTAAATGTTTTTGAAATTGATAGATCACATATTTGGTTGACAGAATTTGATTCTTATATTATCTAAACTTATATAGCTTTTTTGACCCAACAAAAAATATAGCTTTTACAATTTTTTAACAAAATGATAGTTTTTCATATAAATTTATTTTTCGTATAAATTTACTTTTTATTCATGTCTTTATGAGTATTTGCATAAAATATTCTATATAAAAATCAAGACCGTTGGTGACATAAAAGTTTTTTAGTTTTTTCAGAATTATTTTTATCTTATCAATAAATGAAGTTCATAACATTTTTTTAAAAAGTGTGTTTTCTAATATTAGTTGCATAGAGAAAATGTTTTCTTTACCATATGTTACAAAATGTTCATATATAAGGTTTTCTTTCCCTCTAAATGTTTCCTTATGTTTTAAAAAGTGTATATATTGGACTTTTTTTAAATTAGAGAGTTAGTTTGATCTTACAATTTAGTAAAAGTAGAGATTTAAAAGTAAAACATAATTTCAAACTATTTTATTTGAATTATTTTAAAGTTTATAATTTTTTTTTGTGTTATCAAAATATTGATATACCAAATATGAAAAAATTATATAATGACATTAAGACATGTCACCAATACAAAAAAAAAGAAAAAATTGCAAAAATGTCATTTTTAGTGTGTACATTTGCAAGAATGCCACTTAGAGGTGTCTATTTGCAAAAATGCCACTAATTATGGATTTTTACATATGATATTTTTTCAAAAGTTCTAATTAAAGAAAATTTAAAAAAATTTGAAAAAAAGATATGGAAAAAAAAATTATCTTATAGAATATTGTTTTACATATTTTTTTATTATTTATGAAGATAATTTGATATTAATTAAATGTTTACTTTAAGTTAATATATTCATATCACATTTTTATTTTAAAGAATCAATGCAAAAATTATAAAATCTAGAGAGATACATATCAAAGTTAAATAAAAGTAAAGTACTAAAAATGAAAACTTTTAACCCCAAAAGTGACACGTGGCAGCCTCTCAAAACTTTACTTAGAGAAAATCTTAAAATATTATATTAGATTCATTTGAAAAGTATGACATTACGATGAGGAATCAAATGTACAATTCTTTTTTTTTTGTCGTCACCGGAAGATTTATCTTAAACATGAAAAGATAAAATGTTGGATACAAAACTGGATAACCCAGAAATAGAACCCGAGAGTTTTACGGGAAGCCAAGCCCTAAAGGTTAAGGCAAACCAATCGAAACTAAAAGCAAAAAGGAGGAAAACCACAGACACATCGAAAGACAACTACAAAGCCTAGATCACTACCCAAAACAAACAAGGCCTCCTAAACTTTCAATCGGATCCTGCAAGCTTATAAAGACGGATGGCCAAACTAACGAGAAACTAAATGGCAAGAGGAGACAAGCAGAAGTCATAAAACACAAAACACAGGAAGATGAATCTCTCACTTAACCCTCGTCACAGGTCACTTACAACCGGCGAAGCCATGAATTCAATCCAAACATCCAAGACAACTGAACGATCCTTTTCCACAGAGCACCTGAAGCCTGACAGACATGAAGCCACTTCAAAGAAACCTTCAACACCAATCAAAACAGCCAACACAGAGGAGAGGATAATCCAAGCAAAGCTGGGTCTTCACATGAGAGGGAGAAAGAAGCTTGAAGCAACAACAAGTCAAACCAACTGAGAGCACGCCACATACTAGTGGAGAACGAAGAGAGAACGAAGTGACATCAAGGCCAAAGCCAGATAGGCCGGTTACGGAACCGCCAAAACATCCACCAATGACCAACCGCAGAGACAAGAAACAGATTCAGATCTGGATTAAGTGAAAATTTATCAACCAAGACAAGTTTTGGGAGAGATCGAAACTATATAGACTTGCAAACGAAAAAACAAGAGGAACACGGCTCCGGTGCTTTGGAAGCCACCGAAGCCGGTCACACACGCTCCGATCTAGGTCTCCTCTCTCTCTAAAGATCGCCTAACCCTAAGCCACCAAAACCGGCCACACACGATCAAATGTACAATTCAAATGTCTAAAACTTAACCTTCCAATTATAGCGAAGTAGGAATATAAAAATTGGTAAACTCACCCCATTTAGATCCAACCCATTTAGGTCCATCCTCATTTAAGATATAAATCTATTTAGATCCATTTACTTATTGTACCTATTAGAGCTATCCATTTAGTCTCATTTACATTGTACTAGATGATAGATCCGCACCGTTTGCGGGTATGAAAATCTATAGAAAAGTAAACTTAATTTTAGTATTTTACAATGCGATTTGTCATTTATAAAAAGAAAATATGCATGATTTTAAAGATTTAGTCTTATATGTATACGTGAAACTAATATGCGTAGGATAATATTTTCAATATTTTGAATGTTATTTCGAAATTAGAAATTTTTCTTCTTTTGTATTCGTGTTGAAATCAAACAAAAATGATGGAACACAATATGTTAAATTTTGTAATTAGTGAAATATTGCTTTAACATGATGGAAAAATTAGATATGGCGAAAAGTATGAGAACCATTTAGTTATTGTACCTATTAGGGCTATCCATTTAATCTCATTTACATTGTATTAGTCTATTTAAACCCGTTTAGACCCAATTAAAATTCCATATGTAATTTTAGTAATGTCTAATTATTATGTAGTAAATAACTAAATACTATTTTGTGTATATTTTTCTTATAAAATTTAATTTTGATCACTCGATTTAGGAAAATATTTCAATTCAATTCCGTGTTTTCCGCCAAATTGTAAGTCTGTGTTTTCCTGCCAAAAATGTAATTCCGCGTTTTTCGCTAAATACGCAATTCCGTGTTTTCTCGCCAAAATTTAATTTCACATTTTTTCACTTAAAAAGTGATTTTGTGTGTTTTCTGCCAAATCATAAATATGTGTTTTCCTGCAAAAAAAAATTTGTGTTTTCCCGCCAAAAACACAATTCCACGTTTTTCCACAAAAATGTGATTTCGTGTTTTCCTGCCATAAATGAGAACATTTTTCCACCAAACATGAGATTCAGTATTTTTTGACTAAGAAGTTTTTTGAGTTAATATATAAAATACTTACACTTTTATCAAAAAAATTAAGGGGCAATTGTAAAAATACCATTTTGATGTGCTTATTTTCAAAAATGCCTTCATGGGTTGTCTATTTGCATAAATACCACTAATTATGAATTTTAAAAGTCTAAATTTTGAAATTCTAAAACCCTAAAAAATATGTTGACCCCTAACAAACCCTAAACCTTCAAAATTAAAGTCTAATACAATAAAGTTAACCCAAACATAAACGATATAATGAGTAAATAATTTGGAAAATTTTACATTTTTGTGATAGATTTTGAAAAGTGGCACTTCAAAAATAACATTTCTCAAAATTTCTCAAAAATCAATAATTAACATTTTTAGTTATTAATTACAAATAGTAATTTAATTATTAGACTAGATATATGGGTCAAAATAGATTTCCCACTTATTTGTTCCAAAACCCATTTAATAACCCATTTAAACCTCATTAAATTATATTTGATAAATGGGTTTAAATGGATTTAATATGTCACATTTAAACCCATCAGTTTCATACCCATTTTAACATCCTTAAGAGCATTTCCAATGGATTACACCATTTTTTTACAAAAAATAGAATATTTTTAGTAGATTCTTTTTTTCAATTCTTTAAAATCTACGAATCAACCCCACTTATTTTTTTAAGTTTATTAAATTATGAAATAATTTAAATTTAACATTTATTATATAAAAAAATACATTGTAACATACTCCATATCTACAAAATATATTAAATTTTTGTTTAATTATTATCAAACATATTATTAGATTTTAGGTTTAACATCACAATTTGTATATATTTTTTTATTAATTTTAAAGTTGATTAAAAATTGAATGACTTTTTTATAAATAAAAAGTTCAACACCAAATGGTGTAATCCTATTTTCTACACCATATCTAGTGTAAAAAATGAGTATATTATTTTGTATTGGACATGGTGTAGGGTTGGAGAGACCTTTATACTGAAAAATAAATTTGGGGTAGGATTTGGTGTTGGATTTGAGATGCCAAAAAAATCGGCGGTGAGATTAATTGCATGATTGAATGCAAATGGGTAACAGAAGAAGACAAGAAATGAGATTTGGAAACAAGGAAGAGACACATTCTGGAAAGTTGATGCGTCAGTTCTGAGTCACATTTTAGAGTAAACGACAACATTCAAATATTTAATTAATTGGAGTAGTTAATTAGCTAAGAGTTTGATTCACCTTTCTCCATACGTATCAAAAGCTACTTTGAACATATACTAATCTCTTTTAACCAAAAAAGACCATTACAAATTGCTTGGACGTATTAATGAAAGATCGAATCTCGCCAGTGATGTATGCATAAGTTCATTTCACTTTTTTTTTTTGAACAAGTATAAGTTCATTTCACTTTTGTAGTTAATAAATGGATTTTTAAAGAAAAAATTCTTCAAGTATAGTTTGATCTATTTCCAATCCATCAACTATATAAAATTAATGAAAAAAACCCACCAAATATTATTTTGTTAGTGGATATTCCCCTCCGTCAATAATACCGTTAAAATTTTAAATTACGGACAGTTTAAATAAAACTGTCTGTTTTGGATATTTAAAAATTGATATGGACAATAGTAAAACGACACATTTGCTTATAAAAATGGCAAGATGTTTTAAATTTTAAAATTCAAATAGTTAAAATATTGTAAATTCGAAAGTCTCCAACTTTCGCATGTGAAGAAGAACTTTCTATATAGTGGTAACTACTAACTATATTTCAAAAATGCATTTTTTAACTATTTGAATTTTGACATGCGAAAGTTGCAAATAAAAGTGCATGTATAGACTTTTAAATGCTTGATATTATGATATGCTTTAAATTTTTTTGAAATATAGTTATAATACATGCACTTTTATTTGCAGATGTGTAGCAACTGTCGGTAAACCGGACATAACAAATGGAGATGTAATTTACTACCGGCGCCTAAACCAATCTGCCTCTTGGCAAAGAGACAAAAGACAATATGCGGATGACTGAACTCAACTTGTCTACGTTTAGGATTTTGATAAACTAGACTTAAATCGGTTTTTAGGAGGTAAACCATGTTGTTTTTTGGGATTTTGATGTTGCAACAGGTTTAACTTGTGTTTAATTTGGAATTAACATTTTTTTAATTGTCTGAATTTATTAATATTGTATTACAAATTATGAGAACGTTACATCGACGATTCTACAACGGACAAGTATTCCGTCTTGATCCATGCCAAACGATTATGTTTTGTTCACACTGAAAATCTTCTGTAAGTTTTTCTCTGTTAATCTATATCAATATTAATAAATCGCATCTCTTGGGATTCGAACTCCATATCTTCTTATGTAAAAGCATTAATGAACCTTTGATCAAATCACTGGACCAAGGGAACTTTCACATTTTGAATTAACATTAGATACTCCTTATTTGAGCTTAGTTTTAACAAAAATCAATTCAAAAAAAAATCTTAATTTTTAATTTGGTGATATTTTGGTCTTTCTCTCCAATTTGAGTTTTTTTGCAAAACATGTTGGTTTTTAAGGACCCAAAACGTTTGAACCCAAAACGCAGTTAATTTAATTTTAACTCTCGGTAATTTAAAGTTTTAGCGGTATTGTTGACGCATGAGGAGATTATTCACTAACAAACTAATATTTGAAAGGTTTTTCCATTAATTTTATAGTTGAGTTATTGAAAATGGATTAAACTATACTTGAAAGATTTTTTCATTCAAAACCCTAATAAATAGTACAACTTTCAAACAAAGCTTACATAGTCACCGACTCACTGAAAAAGGTCCTTTTTCTTTCAGAGGTAAACTATATGTAATGCTGAACTCGGCATACCAATTGCAAAATATACGCAAAATTATGTGTTATAACTTAGTCACTACAAGAAAACATACTATTTTCCAGGGTATAATCCGTCGGAAAACCTTCGGAAACTGGCATTTCCGACGGATTTCCGAGAGAAAATAGTCGTCGGTTTGAGATGGTCGGAAATTAAAATCCCACGGAAATTCATCTGAAATTATCAACGGATTTTCGTGGGGATAACATTTCCGACGGATTTCCGAGGACTTACATTTCCGACGGATATCCGTGGGAATAACATTTTCGACGGATTTCCGAGGGCCTGAATTTCCGACGGATTTCCGAGGGTTTACATTTCCGACGGATATCTTTGGGAATAACATTTCCGACGGATTTCCGAGGGTCTACATTTCCGACGGACTTCCGAGGCTTTACCTGTCCGACGGATTTCAGAGGACCCGGATAATTTTATAATTTAATAGTTTTATTTACTAATTTATATATATTAATGATTTGTTAATTTAATAATTTAATTTAATAATTTATATATATATTAATAATTTATATATATTAATAATTTATAAATTTCATAATAATTATAAAAAAGTTATAATAAAATTTAGTAAAAAACATTATTTAAATCATAAAGTAATTGTTTTTAAATTACAAAACATAATTAAAAAAAAGAAACTAAAACAAATCAAAGTTGAGGTGGAGGCGGCGGAAACGATCCCGGATATTGAGACGCGAGAAAAGATTGGAGTTGGGAGAGCGTCGCTCGGATCTCGGCAAAATCCTCCTTAAGCTGGACATTTTCTTGCTTAAGTTCTTGAAATTGTGCGTCTTTTTCTTGAACGACCCGGTTGAGATTTTTAACTTGTTGAATAAGTTCAACGTCTCGGGAAACACCGAAGACACACTCCCGTCTCCAGACGGCAAGCTTCCTAAACCGGGTCTGCGACCCTTGATTAAGGGAATTTCCTACATAAGAAAAAAGAAATTTAGTATATAAATATTTAAAACATAAATTAATAAAACGTTTTAAAATATTAAAAATTACCTCAAGACACAAGCGGTTGATTTCGTCGCGGGGTAAATTGACCGAATCCGATGAGCCATCTTGGGAGAGTTGCGTAAGCCGCTCCATCTTCCGAAGCTTGATCTTCTCGATCCGCTCTAGGACAACCGCATCTTGAATTTGTCCAGTTTGCTTGCTAGTATGCGTTTCTTCCATCACATCTAGCCAATCTGGTTCAACTCCCTTCTTTTTCGCCTACACAAAAAATGTTATAATAAAAAAACTTTTTTAAAAAAGTAATAGTTTAAAAAATTTACCATTCTCCTTCCGTGTCTTCTAAAAGAAATAGAGCCCGCATTATGGGTCGCCATTCCTTTTCCACCTCGCTCGCTCAGACGATTTTTCGAGTTTTGCGAAGAAATCGCTTGCGTACTCTCCATACTCCAGTAGCGGATAAATCCCTCCCAAACGCCTGGCTCCTTATCCTTCGGCTTTGACTTACCCTTCTTCCACTTTTCCTTCCACTCGTACATATGGTTCTGGTACGATGCATTAACTTGAATGTCAAAGTGACGCCGCACAATATGACAAAGACTGGGTTTCCAATTAAAGTCTTGCTGCAAAATAGAAAAAAAATTATACTATCATTAATATATAAATTAGTTAATTAAACAAATTCTGTAAAAAATAATAAAACTTATAACTTACCGCAAAAGTCTTGAACCAAATCAATTTGGTTTCTGGATTGACATCCCCGTATGTTGGCCAATGTTGTGTGAGCTGCGTTTTGAAAATCTTAAGAATTGACTTTGTTATGTCATTTTCCAATCCGAACCTAGAACATGTAAAATAAAATTAATATAAGTAAATAATAAAATAAATAAAATAAAAATTAACATCAAATGGAATTAATTACCAAGTTGCTCCGTTTTCTTCATGCGGGTGGAGCATCGGGAGAATATGTCGTCCCGGTTGCGTAACAAACTCCTCCATCGTCATCACCTGTGGCAATGCAGAAGGTGTCTCAGGAACGCCTGTCGGAGATTGTGTTGGTGTTCCTGAAACACTATGTGCTCTCCCTGACCAGTTAGACGATGCACCATGGAACTCCGAATAAGACCTACATTGCAAAATTGTAAATGTACTAGTATTTAAAATTGAAGAATTGATTTACAAAATACTTATTATAATTTTAATAAAATTTGAAATGTTTAAAAAAACTAAAAATCTAATTACAAAATAATTTTATATTATTCATAAACTAACAATCAATCAATTCTAAAACTAACAATTTATTTCCTAAACTAACAATCAATTCCAAAACTAACAATTTATTTCCTAAACTAACAATCAATTCTAAAACTAACAATTTATTTCCTAAACTAACAATCAATTCCAAAACTAACAATTTATTTCCTAAACTAACAATCAATTCCAAAACAATCAATTTATTTCCTAAACTAACAATCAATCCCAAATCTTACATAGTTCGTGAGAGGAATTGGAAGGGGAAATCGTGGGAAAACCGGCGACGGAGGAGGGGGAAACCGGTGACAAAATCGGCGACAAAAACGGCCACGAAACCGGCGACAATGAGAGCGACAAAACCGGCGACAAAAAGTGGGGGAAACCGGCGACGGACTGGGGGAAACCGGCGACGGGGGTGGCTGCACAATCTGGTTGGTCGGAATCAGAAATCGGAAGAATCGATTTTGTTTGTGGAAATCGGATGAATCGACGGGGGTGGCTGCATGTCGGTCTGTTTCTGGGTTTATAAAACATTTTTTCCGAGGGAAATGTCCCTCAGAAATCCGTCGAAAATCTGTCTGAAATCGGTGGGAAAAACTTTTGGTTTACCGCCAAACCGAAAAAAATGCGGGTAAATTAATTTTCGCACACAAGTCGAATAACGGCAGATTTAATATATTTTTATAAAAATAGAAATTTTATAAATGTCCTCGGAAATCCCTCGGAAATTTCTGACGGATTTCCGAGGAAATTCGAACAAGTCCTCGGAAATCCGTCAGAAATTTCCGACAGATTTCCGAGGACATTTATAAAATTTCTATTTTTGCTGATTTGATTGATATCTAATGTTGCATAATACTGTAACAAGCCATATTTGTCAATATAAAGATTGCACAGATCATATTAGAACAATAAACACAACCGTTTTAATAATCTCATAACTTTCTATAAGTACAAACTATATCGTACATATCCTATCATAAACACTTAACTACGGTGATGATGTGATTACCCAAATTTTGAATTTTTAAATATTATCTACTCTAAAATTTATTGGTATTGCCAAATATGGCTTGTTACGGATTTCCGAGGATTATGTCTGAAAGTGGTCAGAAATTTTTAATTTCCTCGGAAATCCGTCGGAAATTCTTTCCCACGGAAATCCCCCGGATATATAGAATATTTTAATAAAATTATTTCCGACGGATTTTCGAGGATTCGTCGGAAAGTGGTCGGAAATTTTTAATTTCCTCGGAAATCCGTCGGAAATTCTTTCCCACGGAAATCCCTCGGATATTTAGAATATTTTAATAAAATATAAACGGATACATTATTTAAAATACATAATTTAAAATACATAATTTAAGTTACATAATTTAAAATACAAAATTTAAGTTACAGAATTTAAAATACAGAATTTAAAATACATTTAATTTAAAATACATAATTTAAAATATACCATTTATTCATAAAATAAAGTGTTCAAAACATTATTTAATAAAGTCTTCAAAATAATTTATACGAACTTATATAATTTATTCTTCGTCTTCTTCATTTAGAGAATATTCTGAATTGTCGGACTGAGAAGCATCCTCAAATTTGCCTCCATCTTCCTCATAATCATCTAAAATCTCATCATCTACATAAAGTGTGAAATCAACAACAAGATCTACCGCTAGTGAGTGGTCGACTGCTCCGATGGTACCGAGTGTGTTTTGTTGCATAGGGTCATGGTCACTATCCTCGGAAATTCCAACAATCCTTCCTCTAGGATTTACTGACATCACTGTGATCCAAGGATCATCAACTTCGGTTGCCCGTGGATATCTAATGTAGCAAACTTGATCGGCTTGTGATGCGAGGATGAATGGGTCATAATCCGAAAGCCTTTTTCTTGTGTGTATTGTTGTCACACCGAATTCGTCATGTTGAACACCACGACCAACAAGTGGATCGAACCAATCACATAAGAAAACAATGCACCTCAAATTGATCATCCCCGGTTAACGAACCTCCAAAATTTCGCGAAGGAGACCGTAGTCTACAACATCACCAGATTGTGCCGATACACCATAATCACAAGTTGGCCTAGTCTTCTTGGGTTGAAGAATCTTGAAAGCGTAACCACGAGTACAATACATAGGATACGAATCCGCAACAAATAACGGTCCATTAACAAATTTGACTAACCACGTAGGGAATGATTGACCTTTAGAAGACATTGTTGTAACCTGTACAAAGTAATTTAAATTGTGTAAATATAAACTAACAATATAATTACAAATTTATTAGTCATGAATATTAAAAAAGAAGAAACTTACGTAGAATTTCAACCAATGAGAAAATTCATTATGCTTAAGTTTTTGAACGTCATCCTCCATCATTAATGGATATGCGAGGCGTACTTGATCCAAGTAAATCCTGAAAATTAAATAATTTGAAAATAATCAAAAGTCAAATGTAAATTAAAAGTTTAAAATTAACATTCTTGCTTGAAAATAATACCTCTCATAATCTATAAGCTCTTCACAGTTTGTCACTAGGTACATGTGCAAGTGTTGATGCTCCTCCTCCGTTAGCCTTCGCTTCTTCGATTTTCCACTTAATCGACCAATTTGTGAAAATAAATTAGGAACTTCTACTGCGTAAAAAGGTCTCTCACCACCGTCATCGTGTCGAGCAGGTTTCCGGGTCTTAGTTTGGACATGTTTTGGGAAATAATATTCGGAGAAGTGTGTCGTTTCTTCGTTGATGCTCCGAGCTACAATAGAACCTTCGACTCTTGCCAAATTTTTCACTTTCTTCTTGAGAGTACCCATGTAACGCTCGGAAGGATATATCCATCGATATTGAACGGGACCGCCAAGTGCTAATTCTCGGGGTAGATGAATTGGAAGATGTTCCATAACATCAAAAAAACACGGTGGGAAAATCTTCTCAAGGTTACATAGGATGACCGGTATATTTTTCTCCAAGTTTTGTATACCTTCTGCCGTTAGTGTTCTTGTGCATAAATCTCGAAAAAACACACTTATTGCTGCGTATTATAAAAATAAATTGTTAAGATAGATGGTAACTAAATGGTAATTAAATTACATATTAGAAAATTAAATTATGTAATAATATACCTGCAATTGCTTTGTGTACGTTTTGTGGTAGAAGACGATCAAAAGCAAATGGAAGGAGGCGCCGCATAATGACATGACAATCGTGGCTTTTCAATCCTTGAAACTTCCTATCTCCCATATTCACACAGTTACGGAGATTAGATGCATAGCCATCCGGAAATTTGACTTCCTTCATAATCCACTCCAAGAACACTTCTTTTGAAGGTGCATCTAATCGGAATAGAGGGATTGGTGCTTTTCCATTTGGCATGACATGAAGCTTTCTTCGAGAACATATATCAGGTAAGTCCAATCTAGACTTTAAATTGTCTTTCGTCTTTCCTTGAACATTAAGAACGGTGTTCATGAGATTATCGAAAAAGTTTTTCTCCGTATGCATGACATCTAGATTGTGCCTCAACAAAAGATCCTTCCAATATGGCAAATCCCAGAAAATACTCTTCTTGTGCCAGTTGTGAAGATCGCCATATCCATCAACGACTTCATGCCCATTACCACCGCACACCGCTGTCTTCTCCGCACCAAAATCACGTAACTGCGTCAAAATATCCTCGCCACTATACTCAGGAGGTGGACTGTCAAAGACTTGTCTGTTTTTCGTAAATAATGTGGTCTTCCAACGATAAGGATGATCTTCAGGTAGCCATCGTCTATGACAATCAAACCAACACGTTTTACGTCCATGTTTCAGCTGAAACGCGTCGGTGTTATCTCCACAATGCGGACAAGATAACCGGCCGTGCGTTGTCCATCCCGATAACATACCATAGGCTGGGAAATCGCTTATAGTCCACATAAGCACCGCCCGCATGTTGAAATTTTGGTTAGTTGAAACATCAAACGCTTCTACACCATGTTCCCATAACATTTGTAACTCATAAATCAATGGCTGCATAAACACATCAAGTGCTTTCTTAGGATGATCTGGCCCAGGAACAAGAATAGTGAGAAAAAGAAACTCTCGTTTCATACACAATGATGGCGGCAAATTATAAGGTATCACGATAACTGGCCATAATGAGTATTGCCTCCCGTGCTTCCCAAAAGGATTGAAACCATCTGTAGACAAACCAAGATAAACGTTCCTTGGCTCATAGGCAAAGCTTGGATACACTGATTGAAAATGTTTCCATGCTTCTGCATCTGAAGGGTGCGCAATTACACTGTCTGATGTATGTTCTGCATGCCATCTCATTGATCTCGCTGTACGCTCTGATTGATACAACATCTTCAACCTCTCTGCTAAGGGCAAATACCACATTCGTTTAAATGGTATTGGAACTCTTCCACTGGTGTGTCTTGATACCGAGGTTTACGACAAACCGACATGAAGTGCGCCCTTCGTCCTCCCTCCAATATATCATACAATTATCACTGCATACATCTATAAATTGATACGGCAAGCCAAGTCCAGCTACAAGTTTCTGCACCTGATAGTACGAAGCTGGTGAAAGATTATCTTCCGGTAAAATTTCTTTCACAAAATCAGTAATCGCATCAACACAACCCTCAAACAAGTTCCAATCCGTCTTTATGCCCATCAATCTAGTTGCAGCTGATAATGGTGAATGACCTTTCTTACAACCATCATACAACGACATATTAGTTGCATCTAACATATCAAAAAATCTCCGGGCTTCTAAATTTGGTTGCTCTGCTCTATCTCCATCCTGAACGAACGACGGTGCATTTTCCCTAAACGCATCGTTAACCATCTGAAATGTACCTATGTCTACTTCTACTGATGGTTCCTCTACACTATCCGGAATATATTGTTGACTAGTACTACCAAAATCTAGCATTGGCTCACTCTCTCCATGTGCATACCATATCTTATAACCCGGCATAAATCCATTCTTAAAGAAATGCTTCCTAACTAAAGTAACATCAAGATTTCTATAATTCTGACATTTTGGACAAGGACATAACATAATACATATTTCTATTGTTATATCCTGGTTTGAGGCGAATGACATGAATTGCCTAAGCCCTTCCTTGAACTCTTCTGTAAGTTTGTCTGTCTCTTCATCATATCTAGGTTTGTCCATCCATGAACGAAAATAATTATAAGGATCGGAAGACATTATTGTTGGTATTGTTTGTAGTTTTGGTTTCATTACATGTGAATGGGAGATGGAGAATATATAGACGAAATTTCCGAGGGATTTCCCAGGACTTGTAAATTGCAACGGCTCTTCCAACGGATACATTAACGGTTATGTTGCCGACAGTCCTGGGAAAGTCCTCGGAATTCCCTCAGAAAATTCAAAAAAGTCCGACGACTTTCCGACGGACGGGGATCCGTCGGAAATTTCAGGAGGATTTCCGAGGGATAAGTTTTCCTCGGAAATTCCTCGAAATTCAGTCGGAATTCCGTCGGAAATTTCCGAGGGAAATTTTTTCGTCGGAAAATCCGTCTGAAAAATACCCTCTTTCTTGTAGTGAGTAATGCATTCAAACATTTAAATATCTAAAATGGTACCTCAAAATGATATACACATTTTCAACAAAAAAACAAAAAATGATATACACATGATCAAATGTAATTTACTTTTATGCCAACCTAAATAAAATATTTTCTGTTTTTCTTTTATTTCTTTTATTAAAAAACTTACCTAGAATTGTTTTTTTAATTTCTTTTATTCAAATTTTGATATATAATCAATATAAACATTGAATCTTAAACCCAACTCGCCAGTTTTTAAACCTTGTACAATTTTTTTTTTTTGTTAAACAAAAATGACACCTTAATCAAAAAATATAAACCTCAACCGTAAACATTAAATTTTTTTATCAAAGTTTCAAAAAAAAAACATTAAATTTTAGATCCAATTGTCGTCTTAAGCTTCGTTAAAATTCATATACCCTTAATCATATAATCTAAACCCTAACACTCCACAAGTTTCATATTTTGTGTCTATAGAAACTTTTACGAGTTAATTACGTAAATTTTAGTTACTTTCCACAAGCCACATCAACTACTTGTCGTCTTTCAACTTACGAGTTAATTACGTACATTTTGTTATGTGTATCTAAAAACAACTTGTCTTTTCTAGATACATAACAAATCCAATTGAATTTATGGTGCATTATGCTAATAGTAGAAGCAAAATAGATCAGGTTAGCATTTAAAAGCAAACTGATTAGAAATTTTTTATTTTTTTTTTTGCTAAAAACTGATTAGAAAAGTTGGAAGCACTTAGAAGAGAGAAATGTCATTTTCGGTTTGGAGGAGTGTTTTAGTGGAAAAGTGATGTATGAACTTGTATATTTATCCCAGGCCCGTGCTTAATGGGTTAGGAAATAGGCATCTGTCTAGGGCCCCGAAAATATATAGATATTTTAGGGCCCCATATTTTCGAAAATATCATGTAGTCTAATGGTTTCAGAATGTAAAATTTGGTTCCATAGCTCAAGGTTCGATTCTTTTGTTGTCCTTTTTTTTTTCTTTTTGCTCCAAACCAAAAAGGAAGTCTTGATCCTTAATCTAAAAGGAAATCATAATCACGAATTAAAAAGGAAGTTTGTTAGTTTTTAAAAGGGAATTAAAAAAAATCGAAATCTCAATTAGTTTTCAATTAAATTTTCGTCGATTTCCTCTTGTCTTCTTCTTCCTCCACCACGACGGCTCGGGCTTTCTCTTCTTCTTCTCCTTCACTCACTGGTAATTGCCAATTCACTTTCCTTTTTGATTTTTCAATTACTCTTTCCTATTTTTATTATTGTTTATTCTTTTCAGTTGGACATTGACGAACATATGTATGTGCCAATTGATAAATAGAATTTTGATTGTTTTGATAGTGCTTATTTGATATATTTTTTTATTTCAATCTATTAGGTTCAAAAATATGTCTGCAAGATCGTATTTGTGTGGAGCGAGAAAAAGACAAAAGAAAGAGGAGGATGATACATACTTGAGATCAATAGCAGGTTCTATGGACAAATTTGTTATAAAGCATCCTACTGTTGGAATTAACAATGAGGATGAGGTTGATGATCAGACAGAGAATGAGAATTTTAACATAGAAGAAGATGAGAATGTTAACATAGAAGAAGATGAGAACGTTAATGAGAATGAGAAAGAGAAAAGTGCAGAATCTAAAGAGCATCATGGATTTCTAGATATTTATGATCCTGGAAATTGGGAGAAAGTCGATTCTGGGTTAAAAGTTGTTATGGTTGAAAAAGGTCCTGCTGCAAGACCACCAATTGATTTTATTTTTCCAAAAGATAAAACTAGTGGTCGACGTTTTTTTAGTAATGAAGAGAAACAAGACAGGCGTTGGCTAGTTTATTCAAAGACGGTCTTTTGTTTTTGTTGTAAATTGTTCACTCAAGACAAAACTACTATTCACTTGGTGACGCAGGGAATTTGTGATTGGAAGAATATTTTGGAAAGACTTCATCGCCACGAGATCAGTCATGAGCATATTCAATGCATGAGACAATGGATGGAACTTGAATTGAGGCTGAAACAAAACCAGACGATTGATAAGCATGTGCAACAAGAACTCAGGAAAGAGAGAAATCACTGGAAAGATGTGATGCTTAGAATTTTTTCGTTGGTAACGACTCTTGCTAAACAAAATTTAGCATTTCGCGGAAGTAACGAAAAGCTAAAAGCAGATGGTAATGGAAACTTTTTAAGTTTTATTGATATGATGGCTGAGTGGGATCCAGTAATGAGAGAACATGTTAGACGGTTTGAAGATGGCGAATCTCGTTCTCATTATCTCAGTAATAGAATTCAGAATGAGCTGATAGCAAGGATAGCTGATGAGATCAAGGGTATGATCATGAAAAAGATCTGAGGTGCGAAGTATTTTTCTATCATTGTTGATTGTACTCCAGATATTAGTCACATGAACTGATGACTCTTATCCTTCGATGTGTTGATGTTTCAACAACATCAGCTAAGATAGAAGAATTCTTTCTCATATTCTTGATAGCTAATGAAACCTCTGGAGAAGGGCTTTTTCATGAGATCCAAGATGTGTTGGTCGCTCTGAATTTGAACTTTGATGATGTGAGGGGGACAAGGATATGATAATGGATCCAATATGAAGGGGAAACATAGAGGAATTCAAAAGAGATTCCTTGATGTTAATCCACGTGCATTTTATACAGCGTGTGGTTATCACAGTCTTAATCTTGCTCTTTGTGATATGGCAACTACTTCTGAAAAAGCGATTTCATTTTTTGGGATAATCCAGCGTATTTATTGTTTGTTTGGATCTTCAACTAAGCGGTGGAAGATATTAGAAGATATGGTGGGAGATTTAACAGTTAAATCTTTATCGCAAACTCGGTGGGAGAGTGATATATCATGGTTTTTACCCATTTTCAACCATGATATAAGTCCTTTTTATAGAGTCTTTTTGGTGTTTCTCGAGTCTTTTAGAGTCTTTGTAGGTTGAAGATTGATTGGAGCTTAATGGAAACTTTAGGAGTGTTTTGAAGCATCGAGGAAAGAAGAGCTGAAGAGATCAAGTCGGAATCGAGCAGATGAGCTCGTGTCGATCGACACTACCTACTCCTGTCGATCGACACGGAGCTTCCTGACACAAGTAGAAATTCCAGAGAGGTCTATGTCGATCGACATGACCAACCTCTGTCGATCGACACGTGTTTGACGAGAAGAACAGTTCCGAACAGTCAGAAGTTTGGCACTCGTTGAAGCCCTTCCCACCGACGGATCGAGCTGATATTTTGACAAAAGCTAGAGCAACGAGTTAGCTTTTATTTGAAAGAAATTTGAGGCAATTCCAACGGTGCGATCGAAAGTTGTGAAGGTTTTAGTGAACACATGTCGGTCTGGCTAGAAGATGTCAAGCTTGAAGAATTTCTTTTTTTTGCCCAAAAAGCCCAGAAGTTTACAGAAAAAGCCCAATCCGATTTTTACACATTATATATAGTTTTCCCTTAGGTTTTTATGATTATAATCTTGTTTTTCATTGAGACCTTGAGAGAGATTGCTTAGGGAGCTTTTCAGAGAGATTTCACAGATCTTCAGCATATAAACCCTCTGTATCTCTAACTCTATCTTTTATGCAATCTTATTCTTTCATTATGATTTCATCATCTATGTCTGAGTAGTTTGCTTGTTAGGTTGTGGGGGATTCTAGGGTTTGATGAGAAATTGTTAGGATTATAGATCTGTTAGGGATCATCTTTTGGTTCTTCATCTAGATTGTTTTAACTCTGATTTTAGGACTGGCCAACTAAAATTGGAAACCCTAGGTTGTTTAATAGACGCGGAAGTGTTATTATCAACTGGAACTAATCTTAGATGAGCAAAATCACCTATTCGCAAAGAAATTTGGCTTAGGGATTTTGTGAACAATTGAACCTGAACGTTAATGCTTGACTTGATTCTCTAGGTTTGCAAAGGAATTTGGAATTTAGGTTTCTAGTCATAGATAGTCTCTGCAACGGAAGTTGATTGGCTTTACCTTCGTGTTTGAGTTCTAGAACGGTGCCTAATCAAACCCTGACAGTAGTTTATCCTTGATTTTGATTCATACCCGAAGAATTACCCATCGCCTAGCTTTTTGTCTCATTGATAACAAGAACTTATCGCCATCTTTTGCTTGTTTTGTTTTGATTCTCGCATTACATTTATATTACTTAGCTTAGCATAATTCGAATACTTAGATTGATTGTGTAATTCTTTTCCCTGTGGATTCGATCCCTAAGTACTACGAGGATCTCTTAATTTGAGAGAGTAGCTCAGGGTTAAATTTGAGCATAACAGAGAGTCATGTTGAATGCGTCAAGGCAATAAGATTTCAAGCTCCAAAAATAAGAGATGCTTTAATTTATATAGCAGAAACTACTGATGATCCAAAAGCACAAAGTGAAGCAGAGTGTCTTGCGACAAGTGAAACACATGGAATTGGAAAGTATGAGTTTTTGTTGTCTATGGTGTCAGAAGACATGAATATTGAATTTGCTATTTCTCAGTTGAAAGGACTTTTTTCTTTTTTTCAGAGTTATAGAGATACAGGTTTTGAAAGTGCAAAATCAGATGTTGAAGAAATAGCAGAATCTATGGAGATTGAGGCCAAATTTCCTGAAAAGAAAAGACGTGTCATAAAAAGAAAAAGGTTTTTTGATGAGGAATCACAGAGTGTTCAAGAAACAACGAATTTATCTCCAGAAGAGAGCTTTAGAATTTCTTATTTCCTTCAAGTTATGGATCAAACTCTTTATTCTCTTGAGACAAGGTTGGAGCAATTTCAGAAGTATGAACAAACGTTTGGTTTCCTTTTTGATTTGGAGAAAATGAAGTCAACAAGTGAAGATAGTTTGAAGGCATCTTGTACCAATCTTGAAGCCTCTTTAAGATATGGAAATCATTCAGATGTGATGGGGCTGATTTGTATTTTGAACTAACAGTTCTAAAAGAAGCTTTGCCAAAAGACTGCAAGAGACCTCTTGAGGTGTTGAATTTTTTTAGAGGAATGGAAAATTGTTATCCAAACTCATGGATTGCTTACCGAATATTGCTGACGATTCCAGTTTCAGTTGCCTCTGCTGAAAGAAGGTTTTCAAAGTTAAAGTTGATCAAGTTCAACTATGCCAAAAGAAAGACTAAATATTCTAGCTATCATATTCATGGAAAGAGAACTAGTTAATAACATAGATTATGAGAGTTTGGTGAAAAATTTTATTGAAAAATAAGAAAGAAAGATTATGTCTTAGACTTTTTAGATTATCGTTTTTCTTAATATTTTTTTTTTTTTTATTATAAGGCCTCTAATTTTTATTTCGCCTAGAGCCCTACGAACCTACGCACGGCACTGATTTATCCCAAAAAAAAATTGTATATGGTACAAAACTTTATAAAAGCTTGCACTCTAATCTAAAGAAAACTACATATTCTGAAACTTGAACTCTAAATATAATAAAAAAACAAAAAAATAGTCACCACAATAACGATTTAGTCTTTTGAAATAACAATACCAAATGTTTTTTCTTATAGCCGAAGTAAATCATGAGTTCAGACAAATCTCTGAGACATAAAGAGAATTTAGTATTTTAGTCATTTAAAACGGTTATATATAGTATTTAAAAGAAAATCCATCAATTTTATAAATAGTAAAACTCGATGTGTGGTTTATAATAATTTTCCTACCCTCTTAAACAATCCATTGCATGCATATTATGGTTAAAAATATCCTTTATTTGACAAATAGTTGAGATATCAATTATTGATTTTATATATTTACGTTTGTGGATTAAATAAGCTATGAACTGTTTGGTCTAAACAACTTTCAAGTAAATATTAATGAGAAATTTCAAAAAATTCTACTTTTCAAGTGTCATTTTACAAAAATGTCACATTTTACAAAAATACTACTTTTTAAAAATTATTTCTTCGTTATATCATTTATGTTTGGATTAATTATATTCTATTAGGGTTTAGTTATGAGGGTTTAGGGAGTTTTAGGAGTCAAAACATTTTTTAGGGTTTAGAATTTTAAGATATAGACTTTATAAATCTATAATTAGTGGCATTTTTGCAAATGGACACTTCTAAGTAGCATTCTTGCAAATGTACACACAAAAAGTGGCCTAATATTAATGGCTAACCTCCAACTTGGTGATTCTCTAGTTGTCGCATATCTACATCTACGATATGAAAGTTAATTTGATCCGTGGAAGACAAATTTTGATGAGATTTTTTAATCTGTTCCGAACAATATTATAGAAGGTTTGGTAATGGCGGGGGTTGACAAATGACAATAGTTAGCTACTATTACAAAATTACATAAATTTTAAAAGTAACCAATAAACACCAACGTAGCTAATATAAAATAAAATATCTAGCTAGCTATCTAAGAACATATGGACAAATATAGCTGCCACGTGGTCGCAACCGCTATGGGTAGTTTAGACACTGAGACCCACATGGTAAGATATCAACGTAATATAAAATTTAACAAACGAAAAAGATCAACACAAAATCCAAAATTTATTTTCAAAACGACGTACATGAATTATGGTAAAATATATATGGCGATATGGTATCATTTTCGATATATGCATTAATTGTTTTCGCTTTTGTAGATTTTAATTTTGATCGATCAAAGCGAAAGCGATATACTCAAATATATGTAAAAGTTCAAATTGTTTAATGAGCAGATTTTTTCATTTATATAAAATATTCTTTTACATGAATATGCTATAGTTACAGATCTTTTTGTTCTGTATAAGTTTTTATTGTTTTAATTTTATACATAATAGTATGAAAACCAGAAAACAACAACTTTATACATATGTTTTCTCCTCCATTCAAAATTACCGGTTGAGTTTCACAAGAAAAGAAAAATTCGTCGGAATACAAACAGAAAAAAAAAAATTGTAATAAAAACATATAAAAATTGTAATAAGATGCAGTTTGCATTACGTTTAAAGTTTAAATATAAATAGTAAATCAGCAATGTGAAAAAAAGAGCACTTTACATAGTAAGAAAAAATAGGAGTGGAGATGATTAGATTTTGTCATTTAGGGCAACATCATCAGAGTTATGTCAGTGACAGCTTTATCCCACATGAACACTATTTTTGTCAGTACTAATCTCAATCATAAACTCCCATTTACTAATATTTTTCTAATTTATTTTGCCGTCAAAGGACAAATATCTTCGACCCATGTCGAGAGACTACATACTTCTATTACCTATAAATACCCATTTCACTAACCAAACTCTTCACATTCTCTCTCTCTCTCTCTCTCTCTCCTTAGTAGTAATTTCCATTCTCTTCTTGTTTCAAAGAGTTAAGAGGGAGAGAGAATGGCAATTTGGGAGATCAAAGATGTTGAGAACGGTGAAATCGTAAATAAGGTCGTCGAGGATCTAGAGAAACCATTTTTGAAGAATCAAGATGATCATGAAGGAGAGAGTGAGATTAATGAATCCTACTTGATGGTCCTCTTCAGCACTTTTGTTGCTGTTTGTGGCTCCTTTGAGTTTGGCTCTTGTGTAAGTTTTGGCTATACAGAGACACTCTATTTCAATCTGAAGTTTCCTTTATAGCATGTCTTAATTTGTTCACCAAACTAAGAATTTTTTTTTCTTTTTTACTTATTCAAGGTTGGCTACTCAGCTCCTACTCAATCATCTATAAGACAAGATCTCCAACTCTCACTTGCAGAGGTTTGTGTCTATACTTCTGACACAAACAGAGTTTGCTTTCATGTCATTTTTTTTTTTTTTTGTTACTCAAGTAGTAGTATTTTTCATGTATACATGTTAATTGGACTGCATCTAATATCCGAAAATTGCTTTGTTGAAAATTTTGGCCATCTTTGAGATTTTTGGTACCTATTATCGAAGAAACATAACATATCTTCTTGCAAAACAATATTGGTCAACAAGCATTGTGAGTAAATTGTTGGCAAAAGAAACAAACTATAAATTCTCCGATTTTTGTACCTAACAATGTTTAAACTTTAAAGCTTGTTAGTTAATATATGATTTATTAAGATATATTGTTGTGTATGTAAAAATGCAGTTCTCGATTTTTGGCTCCATATTAACAATTGGTGCAATGCTCGGTGCTGTTATGAGTGGGAAAATTTCAGATTTTTTGGGCCGAAAAGGGGTAAAATCTTGCTCATCCCAAACTAAAGTGCCCAAAATTATTATTTTAAAATTTTTGAATGCTTATGTCGAAACTCATTTCAGGCTATGAGAACGTCAGCTTGCTTCTGCATTACAGGTTGGCTCGCTGTCTTCTTCTCCAAGGTAACATTAATTTACACATACAAACCTGTCTTTTCGATTATTTGCGACATTGAAGCTACATATTCTGAATTTAGTATGGATTTTGATCTTACTGATTCAATAAAATCAATATTTGATTTTAATATATGATGTTAAAATGTGGTGCAGGGTGCTTTGTTACTTGATGTAGGAAGGTTCTTTACAGGATATGGAATTGGAGTTTTTTCTTATGTGGTAATTTACTCTCTTTTTAACTAAAGAAATTATAAACCCCTTGACTTCGATTCTTTTTTTTTTAATGTTTTGTTAATCTAGTAGTAGTTCAAGATAATAAATTGGTCTAGTTGTAATTCTAACTTTTTGGGGGTAATTATGAACCAATGCTTATAAAAACTCTGAGTCTCCAAAGTAAAATACAGGTCCCTGTGTATATTGCTGAGATATCTCCCAAGAATCTCCGAGGTGGACTCACAACACTGAACCAACTCATGATTGTGATCGGCTCATCGGTTTCTTTCATGATCGGATCTCTCATTTCCTGGAAAACTCTTGCCCTTACCGGTAAATTTCTCGAGTTTCTTAGTCAATCTTTAAAGAAGAAATCCCCTTTGTAAGCTAATCAATATATATATTTTGGTCTTAAAAGGACTTGTTCCCTGCATTGTTTTGCTCCTTGGCTTGTGCTTCATACCCGAATCTCCCCGATGGCTGGTATTGTATTCTTGATTTTATCCATCTTTTCTAAAACAAAGTTTCTTCAACATTATCTAAATCTTTCATGCTATTTAATTTGTAGGCAAAGGCAGGCCATGAGAAAGAGTTTCGCGTTGCCCTACAAAAGCTGCGAGGAATAGATGCAGATATCACCAATGAAGCAGAAGAGATTCAAGCCTCAATTCAAGCTCTAGATATTCTTCCAAAAGCAAGGATCCAAGATCTTGTTTCCAAGAAATATAGTCGATCTGTCATCGTAAGTTTAACTCAGAGCCAAAAACAAAAACTTATCAATCTTTTGAGTATACTTGATTCATTCAACTCGAAGATTAAGTGTGTTCTTTTCTCATGTGTGATCGAATGTTCTTCAGATTGGTGTTTCCCTGATGGTATTCCAACAGTTTGTGGGAATCAACGGGATCGGATTCTATGCAAGCGAAACGTTTGTAAAAGCCGGTATATACGATAAACCTCAGTATCTTGTATTATACCAGAACCAAAGTCATTTGAGATTCTAATGGATGTCTCAAAAACTTGCAGGACTTTCATCTGGGAAATTCGGAACAATAGCTATGGCTTGTGTTCAGGTAAACAAATCGTTTCACGTTACTCGATATTTTCTTCTATTATGATCCGTATTTCACTAAAGTTTAAACATATCGAATCATTTCTAACAGGTGCCCGTAACTGTTCTTGGAACAATCTTGATAGATAAATGTGGAAGAAGGCCATTAATAATGGTAAAAATCTTATAATCTACAGAAAGCGATTTCGATTCAAAAGTTTAAAATATTATTTATATGTACAACTATTGCTGCAGATTTCAGCTGGTGGTATTTTCTTGGGATGTATACTCACAGGCACAGCTTTCTTACTCGAGGTCCATATCATAAACCCTAGCTAACACTCCTGTTTTCACTTTGAAATTTATTTTATGTGCTCAGTATAACCATATCATTACATCAAATCTGTTATGTTTTGGATTCAGGGACAAAGCTTGTTGCTTGAATGGGTTCCTGTTTTAGCCGTTGGAGGTGTACTTGTAAGTGAAACTTGGTTCTTACTTAGTAGTGCAAACAAAACAGAACACAAGAACAGAGCTCTATATTAAACTTCTGTCTCTTCATCATTATTCAGATCTATGTAGCTAATTTCTCCATTGGAATGGGACCTGTTCCTTGGGTGATAATGTCTGAGGTTTGAAAGCCCTAAACTTGTTAAAATAAACAGAGAGCATTTACTTGTGTTACAAGTAAAGCTGTTTTAAAACAGAGTGAATGCTTTTAGAAGAGTATAATGAAGTTGTGCTCCTCTGTTTTTGGGGATGGTAAAAAACGCAGATATTTCCGATAAACGTGAAGGGAATCGCAGGAAGCTTAGTGGTACTGGTGAATTGGTCTGGTGCTTGGGCTGTTTCTTACACTTTCAACTTCCTCATGAGCTGGAGCTCTCCAGGTACTCTTTTTTAAGGTCTTATTCGGGAGAACAGTGTGTTTTAACTTAATCGCAAGAAAACCGAGTTCTAGGAAACGCTAAATTGAGACAAAGCTATGTGTTTTGTTTGTGTAGGTACATTCTACATGTACTCTGCTTTTGCAGCGACGACAATTATCTTTGTGGCGAAGATGGTGCCTGAAACTAAAGGGAAGACGCTTGAAGAGATCCAATCTTGTATTCGAAGAGAAACATAAGAACAGAGATACAATCAGTTCTATGGGAAGTCATCAAATTAAAGACTCAGGTTTTTTTACTGTGGTAAGCTTTTTAAGGCGGTTTTGATTTTGTAGAATATAGGTTTATTTTATGTATTTGTTGTACACGTTAAAAGATTTTTCCATCAATTAGGGTATCGATTGGTATATGTGGTATTTAGAGGATCGCGGAAATTAAAGGAAAATTTATGGATCCGAATGACGGAATCAGTTGAGCAAAAAGCACTTGGTTTGACTCAAAAGTTTGTGGAATGTTTCTAAGCAATATAACCCGAAACACAAAAATATCGAGAAATCGACCAGAAAATGTAAAATACCTGAACGGTTTTAACTTTTATATACTTGAAATATCCGAAAATCATAAACCGAACCGAAACCAACCAATGGCTAAGTCGGGAGGCGTATAGTTGGTTGATAACACAATTTTTTTTTATCTGTAAAATGTGTAAATCACTCAAAGTTAGAGAAAAAAGCAATATCATTTTCCTGTTTTCTATGTGAACCAAATGTAAGTAGTTTTATTAGTCGTTGGCTGACTTTTAGAAAAATAAAACTTCATAAACCAAGGTTCAAATTTTGTTTAGAAATGATTGATTTAAATTCTGATTAGAAGATCTGAAGATTCTTTTTTTCCCTCAGCTAGCTTATGCATTAACCAAAAGATGTTACAATGTTCTTATCGGCCTATATCTGTTGAACAATCCAAGATGGGGCAATAGAGTACAATTTAGGAATACAATTCAGAAAATAAATAGACTCATTTGCGATTCTATCCGCCACTTGGTTTCCGCACCGAGGAGTAAACACAAATTGGTACTCTTTGAGCCTTGATGACAAATCCAAGATGTCTTGTTTCCATGTTAGTAGGAGAGGCCATTCTTCCTTATCCAGTCTTGCATCTATCAGACATTTTGAGTCGGACTCAAATATAACTTTGGTGAAGCCAAGTTAGACAGCCAATTGGACTACCCATCTCAGACTTTCTGCTTCGGTTTCCACTACCGTCCTCAACTTTGGCATCTTCCTGGCTCCTAGCCATTTAACTTCTCAATGCCGATCTCGAACTGCCCAACCAGCTCCATAGATATCACTATCTTTGGACCAAGCTCCATCACAATTATACTTGAGCCAATCTTGTGGCGGTGGTTTCCATTTGATCCTCGTATCAGGCATGGGAAGTGTATTTGACCTACTCTCTTGAACCTCTTTTCTGCTTGCCCATTTAGAAGATCTGAAGATTTATGAGTTTCGATCCGTAAATTCGTGAGTTAACGAAAATCAAAAACATTTATAAAACCTTCGGTGGCCTCGAGAGGCTTCGCATTTGGGATCAAATTCTCTCATAACCCTTGTTATAAACTCTAATTACAAATGACCTCCTCCTAAAATACTTTTTTTATTTATTTTTTTTTTAAACCGAAACTATAGTAAATGACCAAATAACTTGACCAAACTTAATTTATTTACAGATCCACCCAATTCATTAAAAAATATGAACTTAAAAAAATAATCTCATCTCTAATTTGTTTCCTTTTTTTTCCACGCTTCTTTTTTCTTCTTCCTGGGTTCTTCTTCTTCTTTTTTTTTTCTTGGTCTTCGTTCTTCTTCCTTCTTTTATCTCTACCAAATTTTTTTCCTTACCCAAAAATAACCTAGAAACTTTTTCATCATCCTTCTTTCAATCAGACGAAAACCTTCCACATAACACGTCCTTTGATTGAAGATTCCAAAATCGATGATGTATGGGCCAAAATCAGAGAAGAAGCTAAATCTGACATCGAGAGAGAACTAATCATTTATGGGTATTATCACGCTTTTGGAATTTATGAGACTGCGACAAATTTATGAGATTTCATGGAAACCGTCGAGTTAAATCTCAAACTTGTTCATGATTGGCATTGTCCATTTTGAATCGTTCTCTCGCTTCTTCAATATGATTTCATGTCGTTGTAGAAGGAAAACGGCGAGATACGGTAATCAAAATTCTATGAATCTAAAAATTGAACTAGAACTACTGGGTACAACTAGAACATATGTACATCTAGAACTATTGGGTACAACTTATGTACAACTAGAAACTAGAACTACCGTGTACAACTAAGAACATATGTACAACTAGAAACTAGAACTACTGGGTACAACTAGAACTATTGGGTACAACTGAGAACACATAGTTGTCCCAAGTATTTCAGTGTTATAAATATAACACATAGTTGTCCTTTTGATGTTCTACCTATTTACGCAGTTATACCATGTTATGAAAATTAAATTTTCAGTAGAACTTCTGATATTTGGAATTTAAAACATATTTCCTATGTTATTGTGCAATAATATGTGCAAGATCATCTATTCTATGAATTTTCTCATTATAAGGTAGATTACATTATGAAACACATTAACTTTTTAACTTTGGAGAAAATCAATTTAAATAAAAAAAGAAAAACCCAAACTTGGGACAAACCAATCAAAGTAAGCCATGTAAATAAGGCATGTGCGTCGTTGTCTGCCACGTTTTAAGACATATGCGCCGTTATGTAACACATAGTTATCCCAAGTATTTCAGTGTTACAAATGTAACACATAGTTGTCCTTTTGATGTTTTACCTATTTACGCAGTTATACCATGTTATAAAAAATATTTTTCGGTTGTCCAGTTCATTTTTGAAATTTGTAACACATTTCCTATTATTCCATACCATCATATTTGCAAAAACACATTTTCCTCAAGTTTTGCTTCATAAGGTATATGACATTAACAGACTCCTCTTAAAAGTGTAAGGTTGTCCTAAGGTTATTGATGGGAGATTCGATATATGATATTCAAAAAATCGTCTTATATTAGGTACATTATATTCAAAAAATCTATATTCATTTTTTTTAATTCATTTAATTAACGACGAGAATAAGATAATTGATCTTATGTTTTGACGATTAATTTGCAAAGTAAAATTAATTAATTATATATTTTTAATTTAATTATTTACTTATTATTTGATTTTTTTAATTATTTGAGTAGTAAAGTACAACTAATATTCATCCATAAATATTAGTTTTCCGGGTCTAGTAAACTACTATTTATGTTGACAAATACTTATTGTCTCCTGAAAATACATTATCACATATTCACTTTTATCAGTTATACTAGTTGTTCCAAGTATTTCCTTCTCTCAGTATTACCAGTATTACCCAGTTGTTCTTTATCTACAGATTTTGTGAATTCAATTCTGAAATCTATGATTCACTACGATCCGATTCAACCACTTTATTCTGTTTATTACCATTGCAATATCATAATCAACCCAGAAAACAAGATAACAACCTAATATGCATTTGAAAAGAACAATTTTTCAAATCCAATTGAAATCCCTAAATTATCTATCCAATATGCATAGAACAACGAAAATTGGTTATACATCATAGCCCAACACACAGAAACTTCGATTTTGCTAAAATATTGTCCAACGTTCCAGAATTTTGATTTTGTTCAAGCTTCAAATAGAGCTTCAATTGAATAAATGTGCTTCAGATTCGGATCAATAGTGATGGGATAATGTCGCAGACCACAAGAAGAAGAAGATCCGATTGAGTTTCAATTGAACAAATGTGCTTCAGATTCGGATCAATGGTGATAGTGATGATGTCGATCCTGCGAATAAGAAGAAGATTCGATCCAGTTTAGGATACGTTGGTAATTTACCATTTCATTAAAAATTAGAGGGTTATATAATTTTTTTTTTTGGTTTTAGAGATTTGGTGTTGAGTAAAAGGGTGTTATAAAATTTTGATCCTCCCATTTACCATATGAGCCATCTTCTCGAATTTTGTGTTGCTGACGTGGCGAAATCTTTCTCTTTTTTTTTAAAAAGAAATTTCTTCTTCTGATATTTCTCACTTGTCTGGAAAGAAGGAAGAGTGAGGATCAATGGCGTCTCCGTCATCGTTGCCGACAACGAGAATCTGGTTCCGTACAGTGATTGTGATCGGTTTAATGGTGGTTCTGTTCTACGTTGGTCGACCTCTCTACTGGAAGATCTCTGCCACCATCCACGATATCCGCCAAAACAAACAATCCGTCAGAGAAGGTACTCTCTCTTGTTTTTCTCTCTCTCTCCGATTGATTATGATTTCTCAGTGCGATCGGTGCTGTTTGGATACAGGTATATCTCAGATCGTGCAGGAGGCGCAGAGATCGGTGGGATGGTATCACGACGAGTCGGATTCCGGCTTCCGAGAGGTTCGGAACAAGAAATCGGGAGTGGCCGCCTCTCGGAGGCTTCTTCTCGCCGGAGATCAGCGAGAATTTTATGAAAATTAACGAAATAATTATAGTAATAGTATACTGTGTTGTGTGTGTATGTTGATTTGATCTGATGGAGATTTGAAGTTCTTAGGTCGAGAAATCGAGGGACCAAGATTAAGACCAAGTTCTTAATAATGTAGATTTTATTTTTGATATGAAATCATAAGAGAATTTGTTTACTATTACTTGAATCTGTCTCATTGATGTGCAAGCATATTTTTGTAATTGTTGCATTTGTAAATTTGGAATAACATTTGTTTGATCCATCAAATAAGTTATGATAGTTGCGGATTTTGTTTGGGCTTTGCTACTGTTATTTGAAGGAAATTCATACGATTTTCTTGGTTTAATTAACGAGTATGAGAAAATCTTCTTCTTTGCTTCTTTGTAAGTTGTTTGTTATCCGATAAATATGTAGCAATATATAGGTTAGGCTTTGGTAATCTGTTACGAAATCTCGTGGAATTGTGATTCGTGTTCAGTTGTGTTGTCATTTCGGAAGATTACAACAGTGAAAATGGATTATGTTCAATACAACTTTTGGTGTTGTAAATGGATTTGATAGTACTACAAACTAACGCAAACTTTACCCCGTTTCCACTACCAACGACCCTTTTCCATTTTCAACAGCCAACACCGATTCTGTTGGGGGAAAACAACATATTCCAATGGCGTTAAACTTCTTCGATGTGAGGAGTAAAAACTATGTTACTCTAGTCCACTAAAAAATCCACTATATCAAATGAATATGAGTTACAACCACGTACTCCATGTTCCCACATAATAGATCTTTAAGATTCAGACTCTAAAGAACAATTTTCAACACCAAAAAGCACTGCAACAGAGCAATACAAGAACCAAATAAATAGTCCCAAACGACGCTAAGTTCACTAGGATCCCGGTTAACAATCAGATCTCTACCGTACAAACTCTAGAAAAATAAATCAAGAACAACTGTGAAAAATTTCAGCTCAATCCGAGAAAACTCACCATCGGATTTTTCAAACACTCAAACCAACACATACTGAAATCTGAATTCGCAACAGCCCCAATAAATTTCAATTTGCAATGAACCAACAGTTGAAACACAATCTCCACCGTTATCTCAAGATTACTGAGTCACGAAGCTATCCACAGAATTTCAACTAACTCAAAGCACGTTTAAGCCTCCATACGTTTTTTTGAACAAACTCTAACAAAACTGCTTTTCTTATTCTTTACTTTCAAAAATTGCTTTTCTTTTCTTGGTTTCTTTTTCTCTACAAAAATAAGGTTCAAAGTAACATATATATACTCCTTTATAACAATAAGCCCAAAATAATCTCAATGATTATAATAGGCCCAAATTTAGTTCTTCCTAAATAAATCCAATTAGTTCTCGTAGTAGGAAGAAAATCAACAGATTCACCCAATCCTTTCAATCAACAAATGCATTATTCAAAATGTTTTTTTTTCAAACGAAAACCTTCATCTCTCATTATCTAACTTTAAAGAAAACCAAGTGCAAGAATTTTCCAGAAAAGTTCTCTTACTAATCTTCAATGCCCAAATTCTCTCCACCGTTGAATCTCAAGATTATTGAGTCACAAAACTATCCACAGAATTTCAACTAACTCGAACCACGTGTAAGCCTCCAAACGTTTTTTGAAAAAACTCTAACGAAATTGTTTTTCTTCTTTTTTACCTCCGAAAATTATCTCTCTTTTCGTGGTTTCTTTTCTCCACAAAAATTAGGTTAACAATAATATATATATATATATATGTATATATATACTCTTTTATAACCCTAAGCCCAACATAATCTTAATGATTTCAATAAGCCCAAATATAGTTCTTTCCAAATAAACCCAATTGGTTTCCGTATTAGAAAAAAACCAATAAATTTTTCGCCCAGTCTTTTCAATCAACAAATGCGTTATCTAAAATTCTTTTTTTCCAAACTATAACCTCATCTCTCATTGTCTATCTAAGTTAACGGAGTGCAAAAATCTTTTAGAAAAGTTCTCTTACAAATCTTCAAAGCCCTTTACCAAATCGATTTATGCCAAACCTATAAGAGATTAATCTAAAAGGAAAAAGAAAAAAACTGTATGCCGGTTTTAATTGTAAAAATGACGTAGAGTTTGAGAATGGTTGCCGGTTTTTTTTCACACAAGTAAAACGATGAATTTCATGTTGCAAATCATTTTGAGACGTCGTGGATAGAATTGCATAAACTTGTCAAAAAATATTTGCAAAAAGAAAAAACCCTTAAGAGATTTAGATTTGTAATGTTAGTTACGGTCAAAACGTGAGTGCAATAAGTTTCTAAGTTCGTTAATTTTTCGAATAGCTAATGCTAAAATGTTGTTAAAAGTCGTTGAATCAACATAGCTCCGATTCAAGGAAAGAAAATGTAACTTTAGTTTATCTCTTACAAATCCGCTAGATAATCAAAACTAAAACCCAGCTTCCGACATGAAAACGATGTCATCCCACAACCATTATGCATCAAATTTTAAACATTCCTATATTAAGATAGAAATAGAAATAACTTGAAACAAATAAATAAAAACATGTCCTAAAACGTGTTTGATTCGTTTTCCAAATATCCATTTCGAGAAAAATGGATAGTACATATATACTTATTAAAATTGATTTGGTTACTTATGTCATCAAAATGCATTTATCTTTGCATGTGTGGTAAGTAATCGCTAAAATCAGTGGTCGATTATCTAAAGGATTCGGTTAGGGGATTTCACCGAACAAGAAAGTATACAAAAGCGGTCTAATCATCAGTCAAAACCAAGCCCAAGGAGCTCCGGCAACCTCCGATCCAACCTAGTCTAGCTACATACGACGATCAATATCAAAGACCAAATCGAATTTATCGATAACTTTTTCGAATTTGTTGAAGTAGTGCATGCACCGATTGTTGAACTAAAATAGAATCCATAGACTGAAAGCAGACTTGAAGGTCTTAGATGGTGGTAGGCGATGCGTTACACCCACGCTACATCACATAGCGATACCCATTAGGGCTTGGACCAAAATATTAAACTCTTTTTTTTTTTTGTTAAAGAGTCTTCATTAATATTAAAATTTAAAAAGAAAACACATTACATTACAGCTTTAACCGGAAATATCCAAATTTTAACCGATATGAGGATTAAACCAACAAATTAGATTAATAGATCTAAAGACCTAAAGGGAGCAGCAGCCTCCGCTAAATTAAAACGGAGAATCTTTGCCTCCGCCGGCCACGCTTCAATCTTAAATCCAGACTTTGAATCACCATTACCGGGAAGAAACATCAGATCCAAGTACCCACAGGATCACGTGGAGAGAGATCTACACACGCCTCGACTCCTTCAGACTCAGCCACACGAAATGGAACAAGCCACACGACAGAGAGGAAGGCGGCAGACAAGGAATAAACCGTAGCCGAATGTGCCGGATAACACGTCCGAGATCTAGGAACAGCCTCAAGCCCAAAGATCTCAAACGATTCGGAGTGGAGAAAAAAAAATACACGCCTCTGAGTCGTTAAAAGCGTGAAACCAGAATATTTTACCACAATAAAGTCCTCGCCACCACCACCCAACGCTTTCCGCATATCTACCTCGTCGAGACCTTGTCGCCTGAGTCTGATGCGTCTTCAAAGACCCATAAATAAGATTAGCAAAACCATGGAGAAACCTTCGACTAAATAAGATTAGCAAAACCATGGAGAAACCTTCGACAAACCTCTTCTTATCACAGAAGACGGATCGGTGAAGGAGAGCTTCCGAGGAACCACCAGCCGGACACATAGAACCCTCGCCACTGCGCAGCCGCCGATGAAGCAAAGCCAGCTCCCCCAATAAGAAAGAAAATCCTCAGATCCCTAAAGAGAACAAGGCAAAAGGAAAAACAAGGAGAGGAGAGAAAGCCCTCTCACAACCACTGGCCGCTACACCGGAGGTTGGAGAGGCAAATCGAAGAAAAAGTGTTTGCGGCTAGCAGGGTTGGTCCTGAGATTTTGGAGGCCCTAAACAAAAAAAAAAAATTAGGGGATTTATAGATAAAATTTTAATTTGTGCTCTGCCTCTCAAAAGTTTTTTTCAATACTAAACTCTTGAGTTATGACTATTTTTAATGTTAATCTGCGTGGTTAATCCTCATTGTATTATCAAATAAAAACTAGATTTTTGACATTAGAATATTCAAAACTAAAAAATTATATTTTTTTTTATAAATTTTGAGAAATGCCACATCTCTAATGCCACTTTACAAAACTGCCACCTTTTTAAATTCTTTGTAAGCGTGTCATCTTCTTTTTTTCATTATTCCCAAATCGTCTATGGACTCATTTAACTTAATGTTTCAGATCTAATTTTTTTTTCAGATCTTTCCTTCGAATCTCAAATCTTTTTGTCTCTGATCTCAGATCAAGTTGTCTCCATTTTTTTTGTCTTCGATCTCACATCCGTTGTGATTTCCTCTAAGAAGATTCAAGAAGGAGTGTGGTTGAGGAAGAACATGGATCTAAGATAAGTTTCAAAAAACAAACATGGATATTAGATTGGATCTGGTGCATTTGAGAAGAAAAAAAAAAGTATTCTCAAAGAAAACGAAGATGCAAACGCAGACGCAAACACAAACGCTTTTAAAATTTTGGCTTTGGGTTAACTATTTTACATTTATGGTATAGTTTTTGGGGGTAGGTTTTAGAGTTTTCATTTACATTATAAAACTTTTAAAATTGTCTTACAAAATCTTTTATAAAACTTTTAAAAATCTTATAAATATTGTAAACTGTCTTAAAAAAACATTTTAAAAATCTTTATAAACGTTTTAAAAGTATTTATAACCATCTTAAAAATCTTTATAAACGTTTAAAAATATTTATAAACATTTTAAACACTTTGTAAATTGTTTAAAACTTTATAAACCTTTTTAAAACTTATAACCTTTTAAAAAATTTATAAGAAAAACGTCAAACCCCTAGATGAGTAAGAAGAACATCAAAAACAAAACTAACCCAGAAATAATCAAAAACTTAGATCTGTAAGCCAAATCGAACCAAAAACCTTATATTTGTAACCAAAATCGAATCAAAAACTCATATATGCAAGACAAGTCAAATAAAACCATATTTGCAACAAAAAGTGATAAAATTCGGATCTAGATGTGAATCAATTTGTGAGAGAGAGAAAGAGATTCAGTCATTCAAATCTAGATCTGTTTTTTATCTTCAACGTCATCGCCACCAATGAAAAGCTTTAGAGAGAGATTCAGATCTACATCTACTTTTGGAGAGAGAGAGAAAACAAAAAAAAATCAGATTTTGTTTCAGAGAGAAAGAGAAAAAGAAAAAGAGAAATGAAAGAATAAAGAGAAAGAGAAAGGTTTTCTTTGTTCAAAAGGCAAAACTGATATTTTAGGACAAAAAGTGACATATTTGCAAGAGGGTACACGCTTGCAAACTTATAATTTGAATGTGATATTTTTGTAATTGTCCCTAATTTTTTTATAATATAGGAAAAATTAGAAACAACAAAGATAAAATGGTATATTTTCTACATAGACAAATAAATATTTTTTATAAAAATTAATTTTCATGACATCAGATTGAATGTAAGCATTTTTTATGTAAATCTAATATGATTGTAATTATGTGTTCTCTCAAACTTATTGGAACTCCCCATACCCAAAAACATCGATGTAGTATGTAAAAATTTTGTTAAATAAAAAATCAATGAAATCATTAAAAAATAAAAAATAATTATTTTTGAAATTCAAGTATTAATGTTTGATTTGTAAAGTTTTACGTTTATAACAAAATGTAATTTTAGTTAGACTAATATGGATACAATAATACGATATAAAAAAATAATAATTGTATGATCAATCACATATGGTATCCAAATGGACATAAATACAACTTTTATAAAGTAATTGACGTCGGCAAATGATTCACTATTAAAATATTATATTATATAACATTTTAAAATATTATAATGTTATATTTTAATTGGATTTAAATGTGTAACACATGTATTTGTGAGTTAATGTTAAAAAATTAATGTAAATATGTAGAGAATTGTAACACGATATATATAATTAATTGAAATACTTTGATTGGTTAATTTAATTGATGTGTCCCTTAAATTTTTGAGAAAATTTTTAAAAATGGCACTTTTTCAAAAAAATTAATTGATTGGAAATTTTTTCAAAAATGCAACCTTTCCAAAATTTTTGTAAAAATACCACTTTTTCAAAAAAAAAATTTATTATATCATTTATGCTTGGGTTAACTATGTTGTATTAGGTTTTAATTTTTTGGGTTTAAGGGGTTTTAGGGGTCAAAATATTTTTTAGGATTTATAATTTTAAGATTTACTCTTTAAAAATTCATAATTAGTGGTATTTTTGCAAATAGACACCCCTAAATGACATTCTTGCAAATATATACACCCAAAGTGGCATTTTTGCAATTGCCCTAATTTTTTTTTTTGCTTGACAACTACTCCCTCCGTCTCATTATATAAGATGCTTTAGAGTTATTTTGTTTATTCCATTTTATTTGATTTTTCCAAATTTCTATGCAAAATTAATGTATTATGACTATTTATATTCTGCAGTATTTTTTTTATTGGTTGATTTGGTTTTAATTAGATATTAAATATTTTTTTAATATAAAAACTGAAATTTAAATAGTTTTTAAACTCCGCGCATATCTTATATAATTGGACAGAGGGAGTATGATATTTTTGTAAATGTCTTCTCAAGATATAACAAATAATTTTAATGAAAAAGGATTAGATATCTACGAATAATTTTTCATCTGGGTGGAGACAGATTGAAGCCGTTTAGTATAAGGTTAAGTACTTGACTAATCAAGTAATTATGAGTAATTCTTATTGATTTATTCTAAATACCTTTTTTTATCAATATGGGCCAAAACTCGAGTAGGTTTTGACCAAACTGAATCATCAAACTCCAATAGAACAAAGGACGTTACTTTTTGGTTGCACGCAATTTGTTTTATGAAAGTTTATTTAATTTTTTTTTTTTTTTTTGAGAAACTGTTTTATGAAAGTTTTTTTTTTGCTAAAAAAAAAATTGGTGAATGGGACACTGTTTTATGAAAGTTGGATACAAATATTTTACTCAATTTGTTATTATGTGTAACCGAAAGTATGTACACTTGGTTACATAATTTAATTAGCTAAACAGGAGGACGAGAATCTATGCCCAAGTTTTCGCATCATGCACCACCTCGGTTTGTACTTTGTAGTGATGCGAAGCATGCATAGTTATTCCCAACTCGGCATTTTTCTATATTATATTATAAACTATTCAAATAAATAGATAATGTGGGGACCCCTCTTCGACCTAGAAAAGTACAATATAAGATGAGGTAGTAATTCACATACCGTATTCTAAATACGTGCGAGTAAAACAGTTGTATAGGACTCCAATTCAAATATGGAAAATTTTATAATTATTTTGATTATATATACAAATTAAATGTCTACAGTTTTAAAATAACTTGTGTTCCCATATTAGATATACATTTCTCTCAACGATGACGTTCCACACTATCCCATCCCGTACTGAATAGTTGCAAAAATCTATATTTATATATATGTATTTAACAAAAATTTATATTTTATATATGTATTTATATTTATTTTTGATATAATCATTATTTTCAATAGACTGAATTATTAACTTCTGACAATAGTGGATTAAGTTTTTTTAAGAAGACAACAGTTGATTAAATCATTCTAGTTTGACTAGGTTTTGATCATCCATGTATGAATCGCAAAAGTAATATTTTCAATTTATTATTCTATACTAGATGAAAGATCCGCGTATATGCGGATTTATGATTTTTTTTTTATAAATCTGTCGGAAAAAATTACATTGTGATAAAGAAAATCAGATCACCTATTAACATCAAAGTAAGAGTGTTAATGCAAAACTATTGATCGAAAAGAATATCATTTATTTAATTGATTTTTTTTAATGTTTTTGTTATTTGATTTATAATTAAATTTTATCACATATTTTGTTTTTATTAGTTTTCTTATTCCTATTTAAATTTGATTAATTTTAATGTTAATGCAAAACTATTGATCGAGAAGAATATCATTTATTTAATTGATTTGTTATGTTTTTGTTATTTGATTTACAACTAAATTTTATCACATATTTTGATTTTATTAATTTTCTTATTCCTATTTAAATTTAATTAATTTTCAATTTTAATATTATTTTACTATTCAAATATCTATTTTTGAAAATATTGATGGATTATTTCTAATAATAATATTTGAACTATTTTTACTCTTTCATATGTTATAACTTGCAAACAAAAAAATCAAAGAAATCAATCAAATATTTATCTATTTATATTCTTATATTTGTTTTTATATTGTTCAATTTTCAATTAAATTATATCAATATTTCTGATTCTATTTAAAGTATGATTACTTTTTACTGTTTACCAAAAAAATATTATTATTTTTAAATATATATTTTTTGGTATATGGCTAAATTTAATTAAAAAAATATTTTATACTTGTATAAATCTAATCGATTGACTTAAACATGTCTCAATAATAATGATTACATTATATACAAATTTGAATTTGAAAAATAAAACACGTGTCAAAATCTGGTTAACTGATTTGACAAGTGTCACGACCGTGTTTATTATTATGTTTGACGCATCAAATTTTATATAATAAGATTTTTTCTAAAATAGAATAGAATTTTACTTTTAACTTTATTTTTTATTTTTTTTTCAAAAAAAGTGATTAATAAAAAATTAAGTAATCGTAATTCTAATTTTCATTCCATTTGGAATGGAAAATAAGTAGGGGTTTGGAAATATTTCATTCCAAAATTGAGTTTATTGAAAAAAAAAAGGGATTTGAGATGCTTTATGTACTATCGGGATTCGGAATGTTAAAAAAAATGATTTTGCTGTAAAATGGGATTAATATATCAAATATTATCGTACGTATAAAATGGGGTTAATTATCTGAATATGACTTTTGGAACTTATAATTAGGAAAGTAACATATCTAAAAAACAATTAGAAAATTAGTAAAAAAAACTAAAATTATGTCGAAATTATCCTTGCAACTATAATTAAAGTAAATATATATATAAAAAATCTTTAAAAATCTTCTCTTGAATTAATCTTTGAAAAAAATACTCCTGCGATTGTATCCCTGCAAAAAGTAGATGTGTGTTTCGGTTTATAAAGGATCGAGTTCGGTTTATAAAGGATCGAGTTGTGGAAGTGATGATGGCCGAAGGGGAAGATGGAATACATAGAGGACCGAGAGCAAGAGTTGAGCAGATGATCAAATGGGATCCTCCGAGTTTTGGGTGGTACAAAGTGAATACGGATGGAGCCTCACATGGGAACCCGGGATTGGCGACTGCATGAGGGGTTCTACGAAATTCAGATGGTGAATGGTGTGGTGGTTTTGCTGTCAATATTAGGAGATGTTCGGCTGTTTTGGCAGAACTATGGGGAGTATACTATGGGTTATACATAGCTTGGGAGAAGCAGATTTCGTGGCTGGAGGTGAGGTTGATTCAGAGGTGGTGGTGGAGTTTCTAAAGACAGGGATTGGAGAAGAGCATCCCTTGTCCTTCCTGGTATGGCTGTGCCATGGCTTTCTACGAAAGGACTGGAATGTCCGAATTTCTCTTGTGTATAGGGAGGCTAATCGTCTTGCGGATGGATTAACAAACTATGCATTTTCGTTGTCATTAGGTTTTCATGCTTTAAGTATTGTTCCTACGGAATTTGCTGGGATTTTGATTGAGGATGTCTTTGGTCCGCCTCGGCCAAGACAAGTTTGTGTGTAATTGCTTTAGTTGAATAAAATGGGAGATTTTCTCCCGGCTTTAGTAGATGTGTGTTTTACATCAAAAAAAAAATTGGATCAGAAGATGAAAAAAAAAACAAATATGTTATAATAGTTAACTACTCCAAAACATCTAAGAAAATAGTTAACTATAATACTATTTGTAAATTTAAAAATATAGTTAACTATTTTCAGAACATATTTATCTACTTTACTGACATAGTTGACTACCATAAAATGTTTTTTTAATAGTTAGTTATTTAAACAAATATAGTTAACTATTTTTAGAATATGGTTATATATACTCTATTGATTTCATGATATAGTTGACTACATGAAAATGTTGTTGTAATAATTACTTATTTAAACAAACATAGTTAATTATATTCTGAACATAGTTAACTATTATAGTTTGCATGATGGAAACCCAAGATCGACATAGTTAACTATTATCATAAACATAGTTACCTATTATACTGGTTTTCGAACATATAATTAACTATGTCGATCTTCAGTGGATTTGAAAAGCGAGGGATTAAATCTTCTCGGTTCTTTGAAACACAGCAATAAGTCGGATTGGAGATGATATCCTCAAGGCTTTGTCGGAGTCGTCTTGCTTGACAGGGTGAATCTCATGAAAACAACACAAACAAACTCTATTTTGGACTAGTACAAATCTGCGACGACATGGCTTGAATCTCCAAGAGAGGAAACGACGGGGAAGAAACCATCTGAGAGGGGCTCGGATCTAGTTACGGTCAGCTGAAAACGGAGATGATAGAGACAAAAACTTCATTGCAATCGTTGAGGTTGAGGGAGAAGAAGTGATTAAAAAAAATTGTTGGAGGAAGAAGAAAAAAAAAAAAAAAGTGGTGATGAAAAAAGAAGAAAAGGAGAAAAAAAGATTAAAATTTTTGTTTTATTATTTTTGTTAAAGATAAAAACAGAAAATCAAATCATTAAACTGTTAGTTATTATATTTAATTTATTAAATGTTAGATAATGAATTAAATGTTCTGATGGTAATATAAGATTTAATTTCCCTATTTTTGCCTATTTTTGTTCTATGTAGACCCTCACACAGACGCCTTCATTGACATATCTCGTTACAACAATAATAGTGGAAAGTCCTATAAAACGCCTTTGTTTGTTTTGTCAACTCTTACTTTTTATTTATTATGTATTTATAAACTCGAATATTTTCGTAATCATAATCTATTATTGCAACACTCCCTAATAATATATGGTTTATACGCAAGGAATATTTGAATCTATTATTCAGTGAATCCAATTTTTTTATTTAGTGGCCACATGATGGAAGGTCCATGCATTTACAAAGATTTTTGGTTACCAAATCTCAAGAAGGTTAAAGAAAAACTGTTACAAACTTTCGGGGATACATATATTATTGAAAATTTATATAATGGAAATTAAACTAATTAATAGCGCTTTATCCGCGAAAAAAACTAATTCAAAGCCTAAACAAAACTAATTATCTTGGCTGATAATGTTTGTCTAAGTGCAATTAATATTATAAAATTGTTAAAACTATATCAAACTTACATAATCAATCAAAACTAATGAATTACAACTTACTTTTAAATTGTGATGAATTACGATAAAAAAAAGAAGTGAGGGACTAACCGAATTAAAAACTAAGTAGTGAATAGCAAAATGTATTTTTTTTTCATATAGATGTAGGTACGGTGGTAATCCATATATATATAATGAGTTGGATAATGATAAGTTAAGTTTATAAAATACGTATATTTTTTTCTCTTTTATAAATAGTATATTTATATATCTATTCAATATGTCTATATCTAAATATAAAATAATATCAAAATATATCTTTTTTCTTTTGTTGTTATAATATATCTTAAATAAATAAACTAAAATTAATTTCGAAAATGATGTTCTTTTAATTTTAAATGTTAAAAAATTAATCATGATATTTTGTCTTTTTATTTAACAAAAAGGTTATTTCTCAAAATTTTCAAAACAAAGGTTAGTTTTCAAATTTTGTAAATTTTTTGGAATATTAAACCAATCCTCCCTTTAATATATCTACTAAAAATAATTTGACCAATCACACAAAATCATGTAAAATCATGTAAAAACATCTTACATTTTGAAACAAAAAAAAACCTCTAAAACATCTTATATTTTGAAATGGATGGAGTATTTATTTATTTTTAAAACGCACATACATTTCTAATGTTCAACCTTTATCTCTACAAAAACAAAATGAAATACGAAACAAAATATACCTAAGATTAAATAAAAAACAATTTTATATGAAAACTACACTTTTTAACTTGTTTGCAAACTATTTAAATTATAAAATATCATTAAAAAGAAATAAAAAACAACTGCCTACAGTGAATTAGTCCTATAATATAATCTTAAATTTTCAGGGTATATATATGCACACCGCATTAAATCATCAAATTTAGATTTTTGCAAATTAACCTAAAAGGGGTGGAGATTTGCGCAGTTATTAACTAACAGCATATTATATACCTCTCTTAAGTTCTGAAATTAACTTTTGGATCGTACTAAACATAAATATTTGTTTTGTGTGGTGTCTTAATTATAATAACTAGCTAAATAATCAAAGCTCGGATGTAGACTCTAGAAATGGTCCATATTAGTAATCTAGTGTTTGGCACGCACGCTTTAATATTTTCAGTCCGTTTTTATATAATTTATTAATATGAATGGTCCCTTCACCAATTCACACACTCAAAAAAGAATTATATAGCATCATGGATTAAAAAAGTTGGATGTTAACAATGTGTTTTTTTAAGGGGATGTATTGGATGTGGTATTTTAATGGATTAGGTGGAGTTTCTAATTTGGTGGAATTTATGTGAATTTGTGTGGATTTTGAGTATATGTGATGATTTTAGAATTTAAATAATTAAAAATATAAAATCCTATTGTGTGATTTTGTGTGTGATTTAAGGTGATTTGTTTTAAAATTTGAGAGGATTTGTGGTGACTTGAGCTTCTTTTTTCTTCATTCAGATAAATCAAAAACAAAAATAATTATGAGCACAAGAACATGTTGAACAATAGAAAAAAAATCAAAAGAAAACAATTATGAGCACATGAACATGTTGAGTAATAAAAAAACAAAAACAAAAAAAAAGAAAACATCAAAAGCAAAAGAAAATTTTCAGCAAAAGATCAAACAAAATAAGATCTAACGAACAGATCACGATTGGGTATTGTTGCTCAATCATCATTATCGTTTCGGCGAGTCCGAAGAAAATAAGAAGAACTCAATCATCATCATTGTTTGTGTTGAGACGAGACGAAAGAAAAAAAAAAAATTCACTCATCATCATCGTTTTTGTTGGGACGAGACGGAAGAAGAAGAAGAAGGGGAAGCTCAATCATCATCATCATTATCGTTTCAATTAAGACGAGATAGAAGAAAAAGAATAAAAAGAATAAGAAGCTCAATCATTATCGTCGTTTCAGTTGAGAAGAGAGGGAAGAAAAAGTTCAAAGAAGAATATGCTCAATCACGAGACGAAAGAAGAAGAACAAGTTAACGAAGAAGATAAAAAAATAGAAAAAAAAAATTAAACGTTTTTATTCAAATCACACCTAATAAGAAGTTCAATCATTATCGTCGTTTCAGTTGAGACGAGAGGGAAGAAAAAGTTCAAAGAAGAAGATGCTCAATCACGAGACGAAATAAGAAGAACAAGTTAACGAAGAAGATAAAAAAAAAAAAAAAAATTTAAACGTTTTTATTCAAATCACACCTCTAGAGGTGTGATTTTCATGAACCAAATTTATAACTAAAAATCAATCTCAAATCTCATAAAATTATTTCTTTAAAAATCATTGTTAACTTTTGAATAACAAAAGATTTGATATGAGTTTAACAAATCATAAGTTGAATAACACAGGATTATATATTATTTTGATGTATTTTAATTAAATTTCATGTTCAATAACAAAAGATTTGAAAAGAAATTTTAAAACCTTTAGTTGAATAACATGAAATTTTAGAAATTCCACCAAATCCATTAAAATATCACATCCAATACACCTCCCAGCACAAGGAAATACATAAGTTCACTAGTTTAATTAAATAAAGCAGTAAATGTTAATTACAATTTGCCATCGGGGGACTCTCGATAATATCCTAACCAATAAGAAGCCGATCACGTCACGTGATCCAGAGTGCCGACTTTCCACGTGACTATTGAAGTCAACACTTTTATTGGATATATTTTTTTTTGTGTTTCGTGTTCAGAATTTATTATTATTCTTTTACAAATTATGACAAGTGTTATATCGACGATTTTATAATGGACAAATTTTTTATCTTGATCTACACCAGACGATTCTATTTTGCCCTACGCTAAAAATCTCATGTAAGTTTATTTCTGTTAATCTGCATCAATAATAATAAATCGCATTTCTAGGATTCGTGAACCCTAAATCTTCTGGTATAAAAAGATTAATGAACCTTTGATCAAATCACTGGGTCAATACTTTTTATTGGATCTTATAGCTTCCTTTTTCTTTGTACAATGTTGGAGAAATTTTAGTTAAACAAATTAAAATCACTTGAACTAGAACACACAAAATATAGAGAGAGAAAACGCAATAAATTTTTTTTGTCAACTAAATTGTATTTATTATAAAATGTTACAATACAGAACAGAAACATAGTTAAGTCAGAAAAAAAACATAGTGATCAACCCCAACCTACAACCGGAAGAGGAAGGGTTATTTGATGACATATTACAAATATCGTTCACAATTTAAATCGAGTCTTTCAAATGATCATCGAAAAAGATTTCTGCACAACATGAACAAAATACGAGTTTCAAACACTTTTGACAATTACTCAAATCCAAACCTGACGTTATTAAAAAATATGAGTCTCCTTCTATTAGACAAGTTTATCACGGTTGATCAAGATTCACTTCTCAAAATCTATCAAATAGACGAGCAACAAAAACCATTCAATCTTCATAACAAGATAGAGCAACTCAACCAAACTTTACATACAACGATCATATAACTACGAGGGATAAAAACTCTCTATCTCTAGTTAAAGAATATACTATGCAAGTGAAGAAGAAAAAATAGCCGAAACAATGGAATCCTAATCCATAAAAAAGGAACAACAAAGCCTTAAAACCCGAAATCGCAAAATAGGAGGACGGAAAAGCACAATAAGTTTAATAATTATTTTTATCAACAATAATTTCTATAATTAAAATATTTCTCTAATTTTTTTTCTCGTCATTAGATTCTAATTTAAATCTTGTGGCAGTTTATATCTAATTTACTTATTACATCAAATATTATTACTTATAGCTATTACTTATTATATCTAACAACAATAATTTTTTTTATGTGTACATGCTTTGAAATGTATTGTACTACTAGTATCGTCTTCAACTTCATCGTCAACATCAAAGGTAATAGCTGAAAACACGTCTATTGAATTTATAAACAAATATGATTTTCAGCTTATATTATGTCATGCTATTGACATTAATTATATTGTCATCACCTATAATATTAATCATAACTTAAGTTTATGCAACATTTGAATTCATTTAAATTCTATAAATTTAACTTCAATAAAAGATGACAAACTAAACAAATTTTTTTCAATAAATTAATACATTCTAACTTATCGATTAATTAATATCTTTGTAAAGAGATAAAAAGAAAATCATTGATAAACTACAGTTTCTGTAAATTAATAAATTTTGAAAGATACGATTGTTAAATTATAAAAGTTTTACTATTTGTATGGTAATATTATAACACTTTATTAACTTGTACCACTTTTTGGGTGAGCAATCATTAAAATAACTTTTCAAAATATAATATTACTAGAGATTGTCCACGCGTTGCGTGGATTTAAAAATTAACATGGTAAAATATATAACAATTCTAGATTATTGATTAGTTGTCTATTTAAATTTTCAAAAAATTGTTGTTATAGTAAATAACTATATAGGTTAGAAAATTAAGCATATAGAGCAAATTGTTGAACATATATATGTTAAATGTGAAAGAAACAGTCTGTTCATTAATAAAAATTAAGCGTATGCATATGGAAGATATCCTCTTTTGCACAAATCCGCAACTTGTATGTCTTTATCATTATTCACTACGCTTTCCTAAAAAATGGTTGGTTGTCCTTTTTATTGCATCAAATACGTTTGTAATAAAAAATTATTGATAAGACAAGTTGTAGTATGTTTTACTTCTATCGAAAAATCTGCATTATCTCTAGAGAGATGTTGGAATGCGTCTTTGTGTATTATTTCGTTAGAACCTTAAATTGTAAGGAAAAAATAATTGATTTTGATTGTATTTTTTGTGTCACTCTTTTTATCGTTTTCTACGATTTTTATCTTTCACATTGATTCATTTGTGAATTATTATGTTTTTCTGGATTCACAATTTGTGGAGGACTAAGGTTTCTTTCGAGAGTATTGGTTAGGAAATGATTGACAACTGTAGCATTTTAACAATCTTAAAATTTCTAAAATCACTAATTAATTTTTTCACACCATTTTTTTTTGTTAATGTTACGATTTTTTTAGTTAAAGTTTTTTGGGACTTTTGTTTTAAAATGGTAGATACCTATCTAAAGTTTTAAATATAGTTATTGTATAGTATATTACTGGGTTAAATAAATAAAATATATAATTTTTCAAACCGTTAAAAATTACAATAACACATTTAATTTAGAATTATAATTTTTGGTGGATATCAAAAAAAGAAAAAAACTGAAATTGGTCATCCTTATGTTACACTTTCATTTTTTGAATTAATTTACATTAAACTTAGCTATTAAAATGTAGGAATTAATTGTTAAGGTTATTAATATCACTTTTTTTTTAGTAAATAAATTAAAAAGATAAATGTCAAAAGAATAGGTGACACATGGCATCCTCTCATGACTTGGGTTTAAAAAAACCTTAAAATATTATATAAGAATATTACTAGGTTAAATAAATAAAAAATATATTTTTCAAACCGTTAAAAATTTACAATAACACATTTAATTTAGAATTATAATTTTTAGTGGATATCAAAAAAAGAAAAAACTGAAATTGGTCATCCTTATGTTACACTTTAATTTTTCGGATTAATATACATTAAACTTAGCTATTAAAATGTAGGAATTAATTGTTAAGGTTATTAAGATCACTTATTTTTTTCAATATATAAATAAAAAAATAAATCTCAAAAGAATAAATTTACAGTAAACTTAGCTATTAAAATGTAGGAATTAATTGTTAAAGTTATTAAGATCACTTAATTTTTTTTTCAATAAATAAAAAAAAATAAATGTCAAAAGAATAGGTGACACATGTCATCCTCTCATGACTTGGATTTAGAAAAACCTTTAAATCTTATATAATATTTTAAAGTTTTTCTACCCAACTCATGAGAGGATGTCATGTGTCATCTATTATTTTGACATTTATTTTTTAGATTTATTTATTGAAAAAAATACAATTAAGTATTTTTAATAACTTTAACAATTAATTCCTATAATTTAATAGTTAAGTTTAATGTGTTGACAAAAATTTTTTTAATGTAAATGAAGTTTATTTAATAATTTTAACAATTAATTCCTACAATTTAATATCTAATTTTAGTGTAAGTTAATTCCAAAAATTAAAGTGTAACATAAAGATGACTAATTTCAGTTTTTTTCCTTTGATATCCACCCAAAATTATAATTTCAAACTAAATGTGTTATTGTAAATTTTTAACGGTTTGGAAAATATATTTTTTATTTATTAAATCCAACAATATACTATACAAAAATATTTAAAACTTTAGATAGGTAACTACAATTTTAAAACAAAAAGTCACAAAAAACTTTAATAAAAATAATCGTAACATTAACAAAAAATGGTGTTAGAAAATTCATTAGTGATTTTAGGAATTTTAAGGTTGTTAGAATGCTAATGTTGTCAATCATCTCCTAACTAATATTCTCGAAAAGAAACCTTACTCCTCCACAAATTGTGAATCCAGAAAACACATAATAATTCAAAAATGCATCGATGTGAAAGATAATAATCGTAAAAAATCGTAAAAAAGCGATAAAGAGTAAGAAAAAAAGACGTCATAATTCTATCCTTACAATTTAAGATTCTAACGAAACAAAACACAAAGATGCATTCCAACATATTTGTTGAGATAATGCAGATGTCTTGATAGAAGCAAAACATACTACAACTTGTATGATCAGTAATCTTAAAATTGTAAAAAAATGATAAAAAGAGTGAGACAAAAAAATACAATCAAACATCAATTATTATTTTCTTACAATTTAAAGTTCTAACAAAACAATATAAAGATGCATTTTAACATCTTTATATTTAACATCAAATATGTTTGTAAAAAACATACTACAACTTGTTTGATCAATAATTTTTTTTACAAACATATTTGATGCAATAAAAACGACGACCAATCATTTTTTAGGGAACCTAGTGAATATTGATAAATTAGACATACAAGTTGCGAATAAGTGCAAAAAAAGATATATTTCATATGCATAGGATGTAATAGTCTATTTCTTTCCATATTTAACATTGTGTATGTCCAACAATTTGCTCAAAATGTTTAATCTTCTAACCTAGATAATTATTTAGTACAACAACAATTTTTTGTAATATTAAATACACAAATAATCAATAAACTAGAATTGTTGCATATTTTACCATGTTAATTTTTAAATCCACGCAACGTGTGGACAATCTCTAGTATTTTATAAGATTGTGTTTTTTGTACTATCATTATTTGTATTGCTTCTAACTATAGTATCATTTTGTAACGTTATTTTATAACAACAAAAGTTTTGTACCATCTTGTATTATCAATCAATCCTATATATGTAACAGAAAGTTTGGACATACGTTGTTTTGATGACATTTGTCTTGTTTATATTGTCAATAAATCATTTGTAGCTAAGAAGAAATGTATTACAAATATGTCTCCCCATTTACTAAAAAAAAGAAACGTTTTCACCGATATATGAATATATACGTGCATACATGTTTTGAGACTGAAAGACATGCTCCCATTGGTTTTTACGATTGGGAAAATTTGGGGTTGGTTTGACAGCTTTGCCACAAGGACTACAAAAATATGATTGCCGTCCTTATAGATTTGCTCTTTAATTTCATTTTAAGTCAAGTTTTAGATTTTTTTGTCTATTTTTAATAATGTTTTAAAGTTTCTATACAATATAATTTTTTTTTGTATTTTAAATTGATTATAATTAATATTTAATTTTTAAAAATATGTGTGCAACAAGAGCAAATGTCAGGTTTTTGCACAGATATTAAAAGAAATTTAATTTTTAAGAAGTGGGTAGGGTAACTTGTGACCAAAAATAAAAATAAATAAAATAAAATAGGATAGTAAAATTCGTATATTTTTAAGAAGTCACATAAACGCATCTGAAATTTTATAGATGCTAACTTTGATGATAAACTGATGCCCAAAAAAAAGTCACATAACGACAAAAAATTCATAAACAGAAAGAACTTTGACGTGTAGATTAAATAGGAAACACAAAAATAGAAAATATTGCATATTGTTGACAAAAAAAAAAAAATTGCATATTACATCATTTTCAGGGAACGTTCAAGACGCATTCTAAAAAGGTTGACTAAAAGTTTTTCGTATTATTTCTACTCTTTTTTTTTTGGTCAAAAAAGTTTTTCGTATTATTTCATTTTCTATTTCTGCTTGTAATCTCTCTCTCTCTCTCTTTATGTTTTTTTTTTTTTGGGGTCAAAATCTCTCTGTTTATGTAAGCTAATGCTTTCTCCTTTTGTACTCTGCTCACAAAGAAAGAAACAAATTTCTGAAAAAGAAGAAGAAGAAGAAGAAGACGTTACAACTTACAAACATCTTATCTTTCTTTTGCGTTTTTTTTTTGTCCATTTTGTCTAAAGAGAGCAAAGGCTTAATGTAACAGTCGCCTTTGAGCTTTTCATGAAATGGTTTCTTGATCTTGTCGAAAAGAAACAATTAAGTTTATTTGTTTTGAGTCTCTCTCGTTTGGAGAAACAGATCTTGGGGGGTTTGTTTTACATTCAGACAAGACACAAAAAATCCCCAAAACTTTCCTTCTTCTTCTTCTTCTTCTTCTTCTTCTAAAACATGAGCTCAACTTCGAAGAGATCATGGTTCTTGTTCCTCATAATCTTCACTGTTGTTGTACTCTTAGGAAAAAACCTCCCTTGTGTTATGTCTATCCCACACCGTATCCTCTTGGATACAGATGTAGACACAGACGACTTATTCGCTCTACTTTACCTATTAAAACTAAACAAATCAGAATTCAATCTAGTCGTAAGCTTGCTCATTATGTTCTCAAATCATCTCTCTGTTTTTTTTTTTTTTTTTTTGCTAAAAGTCATCTCTATGTTTATTTTGGATCTCAGCTAATCAAATGCTCTGTTTTTACCTTTTTGTTTTAAAAAAAAAAACAGGGGATTACACTGAGTGCAAATGCATGGACCAACGCAGGACACGGAGTGAATCAAGTGTACGATCTTTTGCACATGATGGGTCGTGACGATATCCCCGTCGGTGTCGGCGGCGAAGGTGGGATTCTCGCTGATGGTACTATTCTCTACGACGTCGGTGGTTATTTCCCGATCATAGAACAGGTAACTCTTCTGCTTCTTCTTAATTCGTTTTCTCTAACATTTTTGTATTAATTTCCTTTGCAAAAAAATGTGTTCATGTATTTAGGGGATGACAACAACAGGAGGATGTAGATACAGACAAGCCATTCCTAAAGGTCTTGGAGGCCTACTTGACATTGATTCAAATTATGGATTGCGTAAACAATTTCTCCCTCAGGTACTTTTTATTTTTATTTACTTGCTATATTTATTTTAAATTTCATTTTGAAAGTAGTTCTATTTTTCACAATTTTTAGATATATTTTTTCCTTTATCTTAAATATATAAATAACTTGACTGAATAGGTTATATTTATATTTATAAATAACTTTGTCATAAGCACCATGTTTAAATACACTTATCGTATTTTGTCCAAAAAAAAACACTTATCGTACGTATTAACTATACTAACTATAATTGCGTTGGTTGTCTTAAAAAACTATATAATAGCGTCATTTATATCCTTTTAATAATCCCATCACACCAACTTTAATCGCAACCACCATTTGCAAGAATCTTACAAAAGTTATCGATTGGTTACCTCTTTTGCAAATGAGGTATAGTTCAACCGCTCGTTTGTTACTAATTAAACGATCGTTTAAAACGAACGGTTAAAATGGACGGCTGGAAAACGAAGTTACAAACGGACGACTGATAAAAAGATCGTTTGAACTATACATGGATGTTCGGTTAACCATTCGGGTTTTGGATCGATTATCGGGTTTTTGATTTTATGAATTGATATTTTGAAATTTCGGTTCAGTTTTAATTGGGTTCGGTTTTGGGTACCCAAAATATTCATACTTGTAATAGTTAAAGATTATTCGAAATATTTATAATTACCATTATTTTTTGCATTTATTTCGATTTAACTATTTTGAACTCTAATTATCTAAATTTTTTAAAAAATTATAACTAATTAAATTGGTTATTTTTATCCAATATATCACAATACCCAAATTGACCGAAAAATATAAAAAAATACCTAAACTATATTAATATACCAGATTTTTAATTTTAGGTATTTCAAGTATCCGTTCAAATTTTTGGTTCGATTCAGTTTGGGGTTTGGTTTTTCGTTTTTAGAAGTTTAGAACTCATTTCGGTATTTTATAAAATCAGATTTGGTTCGATATTTTGATTTCGGATATTTTGCCCACCTTTAGTACTATTTTGAGCAATATACGGTTTGGAGTGTTTTTTTAGTATTCTTAAATTTTGTGTATACACTCATGCACTACACACATGAATTAGAATACATTATATTTTTAAAATTATTTTAGAAAATCATATTACATAATTTTATCTAATTATATTATTTAATCGTTACTATTCTACCAACCAAACTTATATTTGGATTATTCTTTATTATCTAATTGTATTTTCTAACCATTAGTTTTTAACCATTTTGTTTTAAATGACCATTTATTCAACTGTTCGGTTCAAATTTCGTCACCAATCGGATAAGTGTTACACTTTCTGGATCGTTTTGTAATTTGTGGTGATATCTCTGGTTGGGCTGTGACACGTGTGTTGCTAGAATGATAGTAATTGTGGATTCCAATTGAAGTATGATCTGACTTTGTACATCCAAACACTTGTCGGCTTCTTATAAATTGGAGCCTAGTAGTGATTTACATAATTGTAGGCCTAGGATAGGTCATGACATTCATTATATAAAACATAAGACTAAATAATTGGTTTTTATTTGGCAATTTCATAAACATCATTTTCTTCCCTTTTCTTAGTGTTGTTTTACAACACTACCACAAATTCTTAATTTTTCTTTATAATACTAAAAAAAAATAATTTCTAAATTTTTTAATATACATATATATGTTGATTGACTAATAGAATCAAGAAAAATTGACAATTATAGCCAAGAAAAAAACATAACATAATATCTAATCAAAACATCCTTATGTGATAAAATTATAGCCATTAGATTTAGGTGTTTTGGTTAGATATTATGTTTTATTTTATTTTTTTGATTATTTTTGCAAATAACCCTAGAATCAACACCTAGTTTAGAATAATCATTGTAGAATATTTCCAAATCATCCGATTTTGATAGCTTAACCGCCGTATTATTTGTCCACTTAAAAAATAATCGATTTTTTTTTGGAATTCGAATATTGAAAACGGACAATAGACTAAATTAACATGTTTTTGGTCAGATAAAATTATGAACGTAAATCCATGAATTCTAGTTTAAACAAAACAAAAATCAAAGCATCAATAAACCCACAAAATTAACCGTATATAATCTATCATAACCGAAATGAAACTAATCTGTTAGATAGAAGAAATTTTTTGTTTCTTTTTTGAGAGGTACATATTTTTGTTTCTTTTTTGAGAGGAACATAAACTCTTGTATAAGTATTTTCCATAATTATCTGAAATGTGAAACAGTAAGGTAGTTCACCAATCATGAATCACCAAGGTACATGCCTCCGAGTTTAGGTAAAGGCATTCACACTTGAATATCGAAACTTTATCTACTCCCTTTTTCTTTCTCGAGCATGCTTCAACTTTCTTTTACATCCAATATTAAACAATCTTCAATTATTTTCTTTAAAGAAAAAAGCAATCTTGAATTCTCCAATTCAAAGAAGAAACAAAACTAAATGCAGGTGGACCACTGATTTTCTTTCATGCGAGTAGAGAATTTTGTTTTCCTTTTGGTAAAACAATTTTGTTTTTCTTTCTCTAGCGAGGGAAGACACTTTTTTGAGAAACTTTTACTCTAAAATTCAGCTATGAGAATTATTTGATGGGGCATTCCCAAGTCGGTCGTAGTATACATAAAAAATTAATGACTTTTTCGTCTTCTATAAAGATGATTTTATGTGGATAATAACTCCAAAATCTTTTTTATAAAAATGTAACAAACACTAGTCTACCTTTTTCTATCTATTTGAGCTGTGTAAATTAAATACGCCGGCCTTAATTATCTGAGTAACCTGCACTATCTAGACCAATTTCAAATTTTCAATTATTATCTTAATTTTCAATTATAATCTTTAGATAATTTATGTAAGAGTGAAACACTGAAGATGGACAAGGTCTAAGGATTCTGTCTTAAAATCATGGCAATCCAGTCCTTTCTCCAATATACATGTTAAACTAAAGTAAAGTTTCCATCTCCGAATACAATGGAGACATCCGACGTCAGAGTCTAAAAGCACGGTCTAATCTCTTTGAAGGCAAAACTATATGAATCCTGAGGTTGAATTTGTCTCTCCTTCCATGATCCATCAATTTGCCAATGTAGATGAGTTGGTGGCGAGACAACTGTTTGGTTCGCCTCCTCTGGAACGATTGTTGTCACAGTTAGTTCGAGTTAGGCTTCATTCCATGCCAAAACTTCACTTTCCGCCATCTGAAAGATTCTAGTTGTTCCGATTCGACCCCTTGAAAAATATGTCTAATTCATTGATTTCCAAATATAGCACAAGAGTAATGAGAATAACTCGCTTTCACCGTTATGAAAGAAAATCCATATTTGTATATATCAAAGAATAGGAGAATGAATATCTCTTCTCCGAGGGGATGACTATAATGCCCAAATATGTAAAGCTAGGGGCACTCGAAAAGAGCATGATTAATTGTTTCCTCTTCTGCTCGAAATCTTTGGAATATAATGGAGCAATTCATCCCACATTAATGAAACTACCAAATAAAGTGCTTAATCTTTGATGGGAAACTTTAATTGCTGTGAGTTGAGGAAATCCCCGAGAAGATTTAGAATAGCAGTTCCTGCTCCTTGGGAGGTACCAACTAAATGACTACATGAGTAAGGTTTAGAGCATAAAGGTTCCACTGACCTGTAAAATTTGTGCTTAAGCCTTGGGGGTGCGGTAATACATCTAAGAAATTATTCCATCTCTGTATCAATGAAATCTTCTCATCATCTATACATAACTAACTGGTGTGGTATATTCATATCATAACGTATGAATAGTAAGAACGAGCATTCTTATTGAGACTAGAACTCATAGGGAAGAAAATCAATTTATGGATGGAATCATATATGCAGTATTTACAGACAAAATTATTCGGTTATTGGGACGATTTCAAAGTGGAATCCTCCTCCCCATTCATTAGATAGAGAAGATCACCAAGATTTCGCGATCCGCTGCTGAACTTAGTCTATTTCAATATTTTGCGATCCGCTGCCAAGATCGCCAAGAGAACTCGAACCTCCACGCTTTTAGCATGAGATTTTGAGTCTCACGTGTCTACCATTTCACCACCAAAGCATCTTTAAAGTGAATCGTATTCCATAAAATTCTGATTTTAAAAAATTTGATGCTTGGTGTTCCTACTAGATTGGCATCCAGATTTTTTTCCCAAATTCATTGGTAACCAATATCTCGATTTTACCGTATATCTACAACTTTGTGAAGTGCCAAACAATGTTATCCCTTATGAAGGAGGGCCTGGTTTTGAGACCTCGAACTAAAGTGAATATCCCCTGGATTTGAAGTATTGGGAGATACCACATCTTTGTGGCTTGATCATATAAATGATTGGCCTTCAAATTAGGATCCAAAACACATCTGATCTACCTCTTGCCGGCCTACAGAAGGTACCTGGAATCCAGAGATCTTACCAAACTGCAATGATATTCCTGAAATCTAACCTGACCCGGCTATCCTGGTACACAAGATCCAGACTGATAATAAACTATTCCAACCATAAAAGGAAGAATAAGGCTTCTTCGCCATTAACGAATGCCTACTCCTAAATTATCTTCTTTTAAAATCTCTTGCAACTAAAGAACTTGGATATTGGTACATTCGCCAAAGTTGTTTTGGAAATAAATTCTGCAGAGTGAAACCCCAAATCACCCTTTTCTTTTGGGATACATAGTTTTTTCCATGCTATCCAATAAAGACAGCGATTACATCCATTGGAATTCTACTAGAATTTGGCTATTGCACATATTAACTTTGATGTTAACGATTGAGGGAGTCTAAAGCATAACATGATATAAGTCCAAAGAGTAAGAACAATTGATTTAATCATAATCTCCTTTTCCTTTTTTCTTGTGATTTTTGAACTAATCTTCTATTTATGAAAGTGCATCCGAGTCTCGATTAGGATATCTTGATTTTAATATCAAAATATCTGAATCTGAATTTAGAAGTTACTATAGTCAATTTTGGGGAGAGACCATATCAAATCCTGTATTTTTCTCTACCCCTAGTAGACACAAAGAGGGGGGAGTGTATTCAGTCTGACATTTGAAGGGATTTGAGTTTTAATGAGTTTTTTTGATGATTTTAATTACAGTAGAAACTCTATAAATTAATAATGTTGGACTATAATATTTTATTAATTTAGAGAGTTATTAATTTACCGAAAAAGAAAGTTTTCACAATTTCTAAATTTTTGTTTACTTGAATATTTTTATTTAAAACTAAACTATATTTTTCTTAAATTAGTATTATTTTTTTATTTACGTTTATTACATCTAAAAATTATTGAGTTATAAAGAGATTACAGTCTTAAAAAAGAACAAACAATACTAAAATCATATATAAATATATCTTAGATGCGTATGTATAAAATTTTATATATCGAATATTAATCTATGGTATTATTGGGACCATATATTTACATAGGGTTTTATAATATTTATTATCTTATTATCTTATCGAATTGTGCTATATTTTACCTTGATCCGATTCGGGACCGACAAAACTTATTAATTTATAGAGTTTATTAATTTATCGAGTATTAATTTATAGAGTTTCTACTGTATTTGTGTGATTTTGAGAAATTTAATATGAAATTCTCTGCAATCCCACCTAAAATCATGAGATTTGGCTCTATTTTTAACAAAGAAATCTTCTTAAATCTCTTGAAATCATTAAAAAAATAAATCATTCGTATCTTTCCAATAAAAGTGGATTTGAAAGTATTTTCTCAAATCATAAGTTCAATAACACTGATTTTAACAGAGTTTTTTAAATTCATGATCCAATAGCATATGATTTGAAAAATCATAACAAATCATTCGAACTAGATTGAATATACCCTCAAAATATCCATTTGTTGGTGATTTTTCATAACTATTAACTATTTTAGATTTAAATAACTTATAAACGAAAATATATTACGCGCACATCTAATCCAAATGTATAAGCCGTCTGTCTAGACACAGACCAATCTCAACTGATTATACGAACAATCTCAATGGTCATGTGTTTAGACCTCATACTATCGGTATACATTCGGCTAAGCGCCAACATTTTAGAAAGAGTGGTCTATAAAGATATATAATATTCAAACATACACAATTTAATCAACATTTCAATAAAAGGAATAGTGGTAACCATTTCATAATTCTTATTTTTATTCTACTTGATATTCTTATTTTATTTTTAAGAAACTGTATTTTGTTTTTTTTTTTTTCAGGGGAACAGAAGATACACTCCTCTTCAGCAACCAACGGCACAAAAAATAATCGCCGATAAAGTTTCTGAAGGTCCAATCACCGTATTCATCATCGGATCTCATACGAATTTTGCGCTCTTCATGATGTCAAATCCTCACTTGAAACACAATATCCAACACATCTACGTAATGGGCGGTGGTGTACGGTCGCAAAACCCCACTGGCTGTTGTCCGGCGAACTCCACGGCGGCGGAATGTACACCTAGACAGTGTGGAAACCGTGGAAACTTGTTCACGGATTACACAAGTAATCCTTACGCTGAATTCAACATCTTCACTGATCCTTTCGCTGCTTATCAGGTTCATTATTGTCCTTTTTTAGTTATGTTTTGTGTTCATGATACATGTGTTTATATATCGGTTTTGTGTCTATTACAGGTGTTTCATTCAGGTGTTCCTGTGACTCTGGTTCCTATAGATGCAACCAACACAATACCTATCAACAAGAACTTCTTTGAGACATTCGAAAAGAACCAGAGAACATATGAAGCTCAATACGTTTTCTTATCTCTGAAAATAGCCAGAGACACTTGGTTCGACGATGAATTCTACACGGTATCATTTATGAATCCATTTTCTCAAACTAATATAACTCAAGAATGTTTTTAAAATGTTTTTCTTGATTTTCTTTGAAAAACATGTGTGATATTCCCCAGAGCTACTTCATGTGGGATTCTTTCACAGCAGGTGTGGCAGTCTCAATCATGAGAAACGCAGGTAAGAATAACAACGAAAAGGGCGAGAATGATTTCTCCGAGATGGAGTATATGAACATAACCGTTGTTACATCAAACAAACCTTATGGAACATCTGATGGCTCAAATCCGTTCTTTGATAAAAGAAGAACTCCAAAGTTCAACCTAACTGTTGGAGGAGTTCATAGTGGTCATGTTCAGATGGGTTTGCGCGATCCGTTCTGCATACCGAAAAGTGGAAAAGGAAAGTGTCAGGTATATGTTTTCTTAGTCTCTGATTCGGTTTTGCTTCAGAGTAAATAACATAATCTAATTTCTTTAATGGTCAACATTATAAGGATGGTTACACACAAGAGATCTCTGGACTAGATTCAGTTCGTGTTCTTGTTGCGACACGAGCTAAACCGAACATAAACATCAAAAGTGAACTTGATAGAGAGTTCTACGTTGATTTCTTGGAAGTAAGTTTTCATTTTCTTAGACAAATTTAACGTTTTTCTCCATATAACAGATTTGATTACATATGAACAGGTTTTGAATAGACCTGAAGAAACAGGGAGGTATAACTTTTCATCTCAGTTTCCATACTACAAAGAAGAATTGTTCAAACCAGATCTTAGCAAAACACGCCTCGGGAAGCCTGTTGTTTTTGATATGGACATGAGCGCCGGAGATTTCCTCTCTCTCTTCTATCTCCTTAAAGTTCCGGTGGAGAAAATCAATTTGAAGGTATAATTTTACAGAGATAACTCTTTCTTGTTACACAAGTAACTAGGTCAAAAATAAACCACTCAGATTTAAAAGTTACTTTTTGCACAAGTAACTAAGTGAAGCTTCTTTGTCCTTCAAAGTCTAACACGTAGCTACTCTCTCTGGATGAGCCAGGCCATCATCGTGAGCCCAACGGGTTGGGCTAATGCAGCGACAATCGATGTAGTCTATGATCTGCTTCATATGATGGGTCGTGACGACATTCCGGTTGGTCTCGGAGACATGTTCGCATTGAACCAATCTGATCCGATTTTTCCACCAGTTGGAGATTGCAAGTACGTCAAGGCAGTTCCACGAGGCTGTGGTGGATTTCTTGATTCCGACACGCTCTATGGCTTTGCTCGTGACCTCCCAAGAAGTCCTCGCAGGTTTGTATATATACAATCAAAATCAATTGACAATGAATGAAATGACAGACACCACTTATCGATATTTTTATTTTGGATTGAAATTCCTAACAAATATTATACAACACTATGATTAGATCATTTTGTTTGTGGAAGATAAATATCTACACATTTATTATGCAGATACACTGCGCAGAACTCAATGGCACATGGAGCTCCAAGGGACACTGATCGGCCTGAACTCCGACAACCTTTGGCAATTGAAGTGTGGCAAAATCTGACCAAATCTGGTAGTGGAGTGTCTAAGATCACTATATTAACCAATGGACCGTTGACCAGCTTAGCCAAGATCATCTCATCAGATAAAAAATCATCCTCACTAATCAAGGCAAGAACATTCTGTTACTTTTTTGGTGAAAATTCATCAAGATCCGATGTTTAATTAAGATGGTTTCTTATGTAAGTTGCAGGAAGTTTACGTCGTGGGTGGACATATAACCCGTGAGAAATCAGACAAAGGGAACACATTTACGGTTCCTTCGAATGCATATGCCGAATTCAATATGTTTCTTGATCCTCTAGCAGCTAAAACCGTTCTTGAATCCGGTCTAAACATCACACTCATTCCTCTAGCAACCCAACGCAAATCGAGTTCTTTCGAAACAATTCTTGATAGACTCTATTCTTCTACAAAAACACCAGAAGCTCGGTTTGTGAAACGGCTGCTTGCTAGACTGCGAGCTCTTCATCAGAATCACAGGAGATACACGCACATGGTAAACCCCTCTTTTCATTCTGTTTCATATTAGACAAAACAAAAGATTTTGGCCTCTATTGTTTTCTTTACATTATATTTCTATAAGTTTTAATGGTGTGTTTTTCTTCGAATCAAACTATAAATTGTAGCTTTTGAATATTTATCTATTCTTATCTAGATGATAAATGCAACGCGTTCTTATTGTTTACAAATTACAAAATTAGTTTATGGAAAACAAAATTAGTCTTTTAGTGAAATAAATATCAAAATATGTAATCTAAATTATTGTTGCAGGATATGTTCTTAGGGGAAATTCTTGGAGCAGTTTTCTTGGGCGGCGACCAAGCTTCATTGAAGCCGAAACTGCGAGCGGAGCACATAAAAGTGATTGCTAAAGGGGACGAATCAAAAGATGGTCAGATATTGATCGATGAACATCGTGGAAAACAAATAAAAATACTCGAAAGAGTAGATTTGAGAGGATGCTACAAGAGCTTTGCTTCTAGACTCGATGACAAGAGACAATCTGCAGTCATAGGAAGCTTTGAAGAACAAAGGAAGAAATGGAACACACCACCAAGTTGACAACAAACGAGATATATATATGTGTTCAAAGAATTGATTAAATTTTTATGCTTATAGATTAATATTCTTTTCGACAAAAGGAAGAAGATTTATACGCTTTTTTCAGAAATTGTCTAGAAACTTCATTGATTCATCATTAGTCAGAAGCTCCAGTTAGTACAAAAGCTTGTTTATGGGTTATAATCAAAACAAAAGAAGAGTGAATTTATAACCAATGAGTTCAAGAACAGGAGACGTTCATCAAAACACAACAATACTCCAAGGAACAACATAAAGATTAAAGAAACCTTGGTAATGCTTATCACTAACCCAAGACCGTAAAACCGAAAAACCTAAAAGTAATGAAAGACCTTCTAAGTATGAAGTTCTCTACAACAACCTTGGTAATGCTTAAAGAAGATTAAAGAAACCTTGGTAATGCTTATCGCTAGCCCAAGAACGTAAAACCGAAAAACCTAAAAGTAATAAAAGACCTTCTAAGTATGAAGTTCTCTACAACAACACCTAGATTTTTATCTTACAACTATTTAGATTTCTATACTTTTATCAAAATATTTAACTAATAGAATTCTCTCGAACACAAGGCTTAATTTTGGGTCTTATCCAATTAAGAATAATTTTATCATTGACCCAAAACTTAACTTGAGCCAAAATCAAGTTTAACTTCAGTACTCCCCCTTAAACTTGATATTGTCAGCCAATATGATCTCAAGCGAAGTAACTGGAATCAGCTCGTTGGTAGTGGTGAAGATATTCTTAATGTTTTATTCACTGCGAACAGCCATCTATAGTTACCCTGCCACAAGGTTTGGATGGTGCATCACAAAATTCCTTGTACTCCCTAGAGAATTTTTATCTTGATTAGTGTTCCCCCTTTCACCTTGCGTCTCTTTTCTCAGACTTCCACCTTCACTTGGCATTTTAAGAATTGGTTCATCGATCTTAGAAAAACCAATGACACATGAAAAATGCCAAGTGAAGGTGTGCAACCATTACTTGATAAGGTTTTCAATAATTTAACCGAAATCTACTAAGTTTTAGAACTTGCAGAAAATAAGGCTATGTATTGGGAGCAGGCGCAAAGAAATTTTATTAATTTGGAACCCCAAATTAGCCTCGCAGCTACGGTAGCATCAGACGTTACATGTTATCGATATTTAAGTTTATTTCCGCGCGACTCAAATACAAAGGTGGATAGATTACCACGTATGTAGTACTCGACTATATTTTTAGGATTATATTTATGTAAATTTTGTACATTGAGATTTAGATTTTTGAACCGTTTTAATGTATTAAGCTATTGGAAAAAAAAATTCTAAAATTGTGGAAATCCCATTATCCGAGTGATTGATTAAGATTTCATTAATACTTATACACCATGAGATTTGATGTTCGAATTCCAGAAGATGCGATTTAATTATTATATTTGTATATTAATGGAGAAAAGGTTGTAGCAGATCTTCAGCGTTTGGCGTAAATTAAGACAGTAGACTTGTTCGATGTAATAGTTATCATAATTTGTAATAGAATAATAATAAAATGAAGTGTTAAAAAAAACTCTAAAATTTTACCTATATAAATAAAAATTTAAGTAAAATTCTCAAATCCAAATATACTAAAATTATATAATAATTATTATATTGGAGAGATATTCATCCCTAATGGGGAACAAAGATTTCCTTGAAGTTTGATTCTTCACAATATCCATAAATAAAGAAATCCAAATTTCTCATTCTTCTTACCATTTTCTCATATTGATTTCAATTTTTTCTCATTGATTTTAGTTTCTATCCTAGTTCGTGTAGTTGACCAAAAAAAATCCTAGTTCGTGTCACATGTTCTCTTCTCATTTGATTATAATTGGCTCTTCTAATTTGTAGAAACAGGTTCTCGTTTTACATCAAGACAAGAAACAAAAATCCCCATAACTTTCTTTCATCGGTTTCCTTTATCCATCTTCCTCTGCTCTACTTCTTTTAAAAGATGATGAGTTCAACTTCGAACAGTTCATGGTCCTTGGTCCTCACAGTAGTCACTATTATTGGGCTCTTAGGACAAAACCTCCCTTCTGTTTTGTCTAGCCCACACCGTATTCTCTTGGACACAGATGTCGATTTAGACGATTTATTCGCTATACTATATCTCTTGAAACTCAACAAATCAGAATTCAATCTAGTCGTAAGCAAGCCCATTACTTTCTCAATCATCTCTATGTTTAATTGATATCAGCTAATCAAATGCTCTGTTTTTTCGGTAAAACAGGGGATTACACTGAGTGCAAATGCATGGACCAACGCAGGACATGGAGTGAATCATGTGTACGATATTTTGCACATGATGGGTCATGATGATATCCCCGTTGGTGTCGGTGGCGAAGGTGGGATTCTCGCCGATGGTACTATTCTCTCCGACGTCGGTGGTTATTTCCCGATCATAGAACAGGTTAACTCTTCTTAGGCTTTGATTGGTGACCAAGAAAAAAAAACGAGGAGGAAAATAAAATTCATGTTAAAAAATGTTATTATAAGTTGTCCATTTTAAAAAATACCATAATAAATATTTTTAAAAATTTAAATATTGAAATTCTAAACTTTAAAAAATGTTTTGATCTTAACAAATACTAAACCCTAGAAATTAAACCTTAACATAATATAAATAACCTAAATATAAAATATATTTTGATTAAATAATATAATATTTGTGACGTTTTTGAAAAGATTTTAGGAATACGATATTTTTGAAAAGTGGCACTTTTCCATTTTTCACATGATATAATATTGAGAAATTTTTAAAAATGCCACTTTTTCAAAATTATTTATTCATTATATCATTTATGTTTGGGTTAACTATATTTTATTAGGGTTTAGTTTTGAGGGTTTAAGGGGTTTTAAGTGTCAAAAGATTTACTAGGGTTTAGAATTTTAAGATTTAGGCTCTAAAAAATCATAATTAGTGGCAGTTTTGCAAATGAACACTAAAAGTGGCATTTTTGCAAATGTGGACACAAAAAGTGGCATTTTTGCAAATGTCCCAATTTTAGTGGCGTTTTTTTTTAAATGTGATATTTTTAAAAAGTGGCATTTTAAAAATTGTATTTTTTGAAAATGCTCTTTAAATAAATTTAAAGTGGATAGATATAAATATGTAAAAGAAGTTAAATAGAATTATGTTTAAAATAAAATTTAAATTCAAATAAATATTATGGTTTTGTTTTAAATTAATACTGATAACTAAATAATATTATAAGATATATAACTACATGAAATAAAAATTTTAAAAATGAATATGTCATTTAAGTTTACTACTGAAAATTATTATTTCTATAATTCCTTTATATTAATTTCATTCAAAAATGATGTTTTAGCTAAAATTATTTTTAATATAATAATTAATACTGATATAAATGATGATGACTAAAAAGTCAATTCATTGTTAAGGTTACCAGTCATTGGTACTCCCTCCGTTTCATATTAGTTGTCATTCTATGCTTAATTTTTTGTTTCATATTACTTATTCTTTTGTGTGTCAATGCATATTTATGACGAATTTTTCTATTTTTATCCCTATTTTTATCTTATTAATTATACATATCAAATAAAACAATGCATTAATTAGGGGTAAAACAGAAAATTTAATTATTTTCTTAATTTATGTAAAAAAAACCTAGAATGACAACTAAATTGAAACGGATGAAGTAATAGTTATCACATTCATCCTTGCATTTTAGTCCTCTTCAATTTAATTCTTTTTTCTATTTTTTTCATTCGATTTTCTCTCATTCGGTCATTCCTATGGTTCCTCTAATGGTCATAACACACTCATTTAACTTCATTAGAGAGTGAAGCTCCAATAGGTGAGCATAGTTTTAATATATAAAAACCTTCAAATAAAACAACAAGTGTGTGGTTACATCGAAGGAGTATCCAAGGGTCGATACATAGAGATCGATACATAGAGACTAAAGATTGCACATTAGAGATGAGACAAACAAACTAATCTACAACAAATATTTCTTATGTTTTTATTTGTGTTAAAAGCTAAAAAAATATAAGAAAGTATAATCCAAGAAGTAAAACAAGAGATAAGCATTAGACCATGAGTTTAACTATAATAAGAATATACTAACAATCACACAGTGGTGCCAAAGATTGAATTAGTCATCATCCTAGATAAGGATCTCACAAATATGACTAATCCACTTCTATGGCACTAGTCACTTCACTAATCATCCACTAAGCTAAACTTTCATTTGCAATTAGATAATCAATGAGCATAACATATAAGTCTAGTTATTTTACTAAACATCCTAATCATTAACTTCAATTGGTCAGCTATGTGAAGCTCATAAAAGTTTGGTTCAAGTGTTTTCATAAGCACATTTTGGACATTAACATCTAGATTTTGAATGATCAAGTCAAAAATTCCATTAAACTCAATCTAAATGAATGATCTAACGAAAATCAACCCTAATAATCATCATTTAGCCATTAAACTATCCTAATCTAGCATAATCTATTATCCAACTAAAGACTTAGCATATATCATGGACAAAGGTAATTAACTAAGGATGATTAAAAGTTTAACTAATAATGCTAGGATATTATATCAAGTTCAATTCCAAGACATGAATCATACAAGAAAGTTTAGTTTATTTCCATGAGACTAATTCATTTATTAGTTACTTAGTTATGCTACCTTAATCATCAAGTATCAATTGACTAAGATATGAAAAACAACTTACAAGTGATCTTGCTATTGTGTCAAACACCTTCCAAAAAACAAATACACATGTCTAGAAATTAATTAGCAAAGTCAAAGCTAGCTTTAAACACCTGCATGGAAAATCACATAATTCTAACACTAAGTATCATCAATCAACCTAATATATCCAGTCCACAGAGAGACTAGTTCCTAAACTTAAAAAAATGCATAAAAATAAAGATAAAGGACAAAGATAAAGAAATTCTTGGAATGAGAAGATGAATATTTTGATAAAAATGTAAGAATGATGTTTGGATCTCAACACTCAATAAGAGGAAGAAATTTTAGGTTTTACAAAGCTAAAATGTATTATAGAGGTCTAGTATGGACCAGATTGACTCGAGTCAAATCAGGCCGGATCCGGTCAAATGGGGTAAAAAGCAACAAAAACACAAAAAGCAATAGAAGTGTCACTTGAATTAGGGTGTTTATATCAGGATAAAACCCGATACGAAAGATTGACAATTTTGAAGTTCCTCCATTCTTCTAAGAACGGATTTCATGGACAGGATGCAGCCGATCCATATCAATTTTTTTCTTCACTCCTTTGACTATATTTTGCTTTGCCATTTTCATCCTAATCTCGTTTTGCAATTCAATTCACTCCAAAATCTCCAAATCAAATCGGAAAGCAATTCAAAATGAAAATGACAATTATCAAACTGTAAAATGCAAACTAACTAATAAGATTAGGAATGACAAAAAAAAAATCATAGATGATATAAAATTGGATTGAAAACAATGAAAATCAGGTTTAAAATCATGCAAAACAAAAAGTATCAGGCCACCAGTCATTAATTCTATTTCTCAAATTTTTTTGTAGTAATTTAGTTTTAAAATGTAAAAAATGCTTATAGGGGATGACAACAACAGGAGGGTGTAGATACAGACAAGCCATACCTAAAGGTCTTGGAGGCCTACTTGACTTTGATTCTAATTATGGATTTCGTAAACAATTTCTTCCTCAGGTATTTTTATTTTTATTTAGTTGCTATACATTTTATTAAATTTTGCAACATATATATATATATATATATGTGTTTTAGATAAAATATTGAGGAAATTACAAAAATATCACTTTTTATGTGCACATTTACAAAAATGCTACTTAGGGTTGTTCATCTACAAAAATGCCACTAATTATAGATTTTTAAACTCTATATCTTAAAATTCTAAACACTAAAAAATGTTTTGACCCATAAACCCCTCTAAACCTTCATAACTAAATCTTAATATAACATAATTAACCCAAACATAAATAATATAAAGAAAAAATAATTTTGAAAAAGTGGTATTTTTATAAAGAATTCAAAAGTAAAATGAGGCATTTTTAAAATTTCTCTAAAATATTCTCCTTTGAGATAGACAAATCACTTGGCGCCACATGGTATGGTGGAATTTTTAACAATTTTGGTGAGGGTAAAAAAATTTGTGGAGGCGATTCTAAGCCATTCTTCAAATTTGTGGTATATCTTTTACAACTTTTTCCACAATCTGATGAGCTTCCACACTGATATTGGAGAACTACAGATCATTTTGAGCCTTCTAAATCCTCCATAGCATCCAAAGGAATGGATGTAACATCTTTTGCTCCTCTTTACTAGATCCATGCCTCTCAAACAGTCCCTCTGCCATGTTGACATATATATGGAATCTGAGGGAGCAGGGTTAGAGACCCATAGGAGATGAAGCCCATGCCATCCTAGCATAAGAGCACTGGAATAAGATATGATTAATTGTTTCCTCTTTACCTCAACATCTAGGGAATTCTTTAGCTCTTCTCAGTCTTTAACTAGCCATATTCATTGCCAGAACCAAATTATTAGTAAGGCATCTCCACATGAAACTCTGGAGTTTAGGACTGGTCTTCATTTTCCAAGTAGCTTTATACAAAGGCCAAGGACTTGGTTCTAGTACCTCATTTCTTGCGGAGAAGGCTTTAATCTTATGTAACCAGGCCCTATAATTAGATTTAACAGTGTAAACACCATTATTTCCTTTTGTATCACCACCTAGTTTAACTTTGCCAATTAGCTCAACATCTTCTTCAGGGTATAACTGCCTCAACAATGGGAGATTCCTACTCATCTGATCCAGTTTCTTTAAGCATGGCCATGTCAATGCTTTTTAGTTAAACAATGGATTCAAAACAAGTGTATAGTAGTAAGAACTGTTTTTTTATTGGTGTATGTTTTCACTTTTCAGGGGAACAGAAGATATACTCCTCTCCAGCAACCAACAGCACAACAAATAATTGCCGACAAAGTTTCCGAAGGTCCAATCACCGTAATCCTCATTGGATCTCTCACAAATTTTGCACTCTTCATGATGTCAAATCCTCACCTGAAACACAACATCCAACACATCTACGTCATGGGTGGTGGTGTTCGGTCGCAATACTCCAGCAGCTGTTGTCCGGCAAACTCCACGGCGGCAGAATGTACACCTAGAGAGTGCAGTGGAAACTTGTACACAAATATTGCAAGTAATCCTTACGCTGAATTCAATATCTTCGCTGATCCTTTCGCTGCTTATCAGGTTCTCTATCCTTTTTAATTTTCTCATTATAGGGGTGATTTTTATTTATTGGTCTAATTATAGAAAACCTTTAGAAAATAGGTTCTGCTCGTGTTTATGTTTCATGTTGTGTGTCTATCATAGGTGTTGCATTCAGGTGTTCCAGTGACTCTGGTTCCTCTAGATGCAACCAACACAATACCTATCAACAAGAACTTCTTTGAGACGTTTGAGAAGAACCAGAGAACATACGAAGCTCAATACATTTTCTCATCTCTAAAAATCGTCAGAGACACTTGGTTCAACGATGCATTCTACGAGGTAACATTAATTATGAATCCACTTCAGAAACTACTAAATCAAGAATGTTTTGAAAATGTTTTTTCTTAAACAAAAGTTTGTTATATTCTTCAGAACTACTTCATGTGGGATTCTTTCACAGTTGGTGTTGCAGTCTCAATTATGAGAAACTCAGGTAATGAAAGCAACAAAAACGGCGAGAATGATTTCTCCGAGATGGAATATATGAACATAACCGTTGTTACTTCAAACAAACCTTATGGGAGATTGGACGGCTCAAATCCATTCTTCGATAAAAGAAAAACACCAAAGTTTAACCTAACCCTTGGAGAAGTTCATAGCGGTCATGTTCAGATGGGTTTGCGCGATCCGTTCTGCATACCAAAAATCGGAAAAGGAAATTGTAAGGTATGTGTTTCCTTATTACCCTTTTCTTAGTCTCTGATTTAGTTTTATTTCAGAGGATTTAATACGTTTTAGTTTCTTTAATGGTTAACATTATTAGGATGGTTACACACAAGAGATCTCTGGACCTGATTCAGTTCGTGTGCTTGTCGCGACACGAGCTAAACCGAACATAAACATCAAAAGTAAACTTGACAGGGAGTTCTATGTTGATTTCTTGGAAGTAAGTTTTCATATTCTCAGAAAAATCTAATCTTGAAAATTTACAAATCAAACGTTTTTCTTTTGTTTCATATAACATAATTGCGTACATGATGAACAGGTTTTGAATAGACCTGAAGAAACAGGGAGATATAACTTTTCATCTCAGTTTCGATCCTACAAGGAAGAAATGTTCATACCAGATCTAAGCAAAATACGCCTCGGAAAGCCTGTTGTTTTCGATATGGACATGAGTGCTGGAGATTTCCTCTCGCTCTTCTATCTTCTTAAAGTTCCGGTGGAGAAAATCGATTTGAAGGTATGATTTAACAGAGATTTAACTGTTTCTTGTTACACAAGTAACTATGTGAAAAAACAAATATCCCACATTTTTTTTTTGAATTGAATGTTAAATTTTATTCAAAACTGCCGTTTTTACATATTAATGCAACTTTGGTTCAAATTTCTAAACAAACCAATAGCGAAATATTTAAGCTTATTAGCGCGTTGAATACCATAGCTCCATCGCGGAGGAGTAACTATTGTCGCCCCCGTTGCGGATGACATTTATCTTGTTTCGAAGTTCCTTATCGATTTGCTTCATCAAAGCGGTTGTAGTCATCGGATTCTCTCCATGACGACGCCGGTTTCGTTCACCCCAAACAATATAGAGTGTCGATTGAAATGCGTAGCGGATTAGGAACAATTTGAATTTTGAGTTTTGTCCCGTGAGAAGAGAAATAATATGGTTCCATTCTGGTGTAAAATCCGAGCGAAGAAGCTTGTGCATGAGTGTTTTCCATAACGAACCCGTGACACTGCATCCGAAGAAGAGATGGTTTCGTGTCTCCTCCTCGGTTCCGCAAAACGAACACAATGTGTTAACTCCCAAGTTCCAACACTTCATCCTATCTCCGGTTTGTAAACGATTATGAACGGCAAGCCATGTAACGAAAGAGTACTTGGGAGTTGCGTGGGTGAACCACACTCCCTTATACCAAACGTTAGTTGGATGTTTAACCCGAACTAGATTCCAAGTTGTTTTTGTAGTAAAACGGTCTTTGTATTCCCCCTCTGAAGCTTTCCAGAGAACTTTATCATCGCCTAGTCTAGCATCTCTTTTGAACTGCTCAATGACATCTTCAATGCGGTTTAGTAAATCCACCCGGTGTCTACGTCTCCGATGCCCACACATCTCCGCCACTGTTGCGATGCGCGGAATTCCCATATCAATGGGGCCATGGGGGCTTGTAATATCCCACAATCGGCCTAGGGAAGACCAATTATCGTACCAGAACGAGGTAGTGTGACCGTTACGTACCTCAACTCGAAGAAACTCCTTTGCCAAATCCCGATATTTCAGTATTTTCCGCCACATCCAAGATCCCTTTGTTGTAGTCTCCCTTACCGTCCAAAACCAGGTCTTGTCGATGAGCATTACACGAACCCATTTGACCCAGAAAGAATTTTTACCCGAAACCAGCCGCCATATGAGCTTTAAACAACTAACCACATTTGCATCTTTTATGGATTTAAACCCCAATCCTCCCTCCACCTTAGGTTTACATACCTCTCTCCATGCAAACTTTGCTTTCCGTGTATTGAGTTCAGGTCCTGACCAAAGAAAAGCGGCACACAACTGCTCGATCTCTTTAATACAACCATTGGGCAACCTGAATACAGATATCCAAAAATTTGTCACGCTAATTATCACTGAGTTGAGGAGTTGCAGTCGCCCTGCATAAGATAGATGTCTCGTCATCCAAGACTGTAGTTTCAAACGAATTTTTTCCACTAGCGGTTCATAGTCGGTTCTCGTCATCCTCTTGGTTAATAGCGGTAACCCGAGATATTTGACCGGTAGTCTACCTTGAGTAAAAGGGAAGTGTGAAAGGATGCTCTCTTTGTCCCCCTCCGACACACCTGCAAGGAACAAAGAAGATTTCTCCAAACTGATCTTAAGACCCGACATGGTCGCATACTCCTCAAAGGTCGTCAATATGGCTTCAATAGAACGTTTGGTTCCATCAACAAATACCATGAGATCATCTGCGAAGCATAGGTGTGTCATCCTAATGTTCTTGCATTTCGGGTGATACCCGATTTTTCGATCCAAGGCTGCTTTATCAATCAAACAAGACAAGACATTCAAACACATAACAAATAGGTAAGGTGAGAGGGAACATCCTTGTCTCAAACCACGCTTGCTACGGAAGAAGCCAGCAAGCTCGCCATTGACTTGGACTGAAAAAGAGGCTGTAGTGATACAAAGCCTTATCCAGTGGATAAATTCCGAAGGGAAATTCAGGGCGGAAAGAGTATTTAGAACAAACTCCCATTGGACCGAGTCAAAAGCCTTTGAGATATCAATCTTCATAGCACATCGCGGAGAGATATCATCTTTGTGGTAATCTTTGACCAACTCAGATGCAAGCAATACATTTTCCATCAACAAGCGTTGCTCAACAAATGCAGATTGATTAAGGTTAATAAATTGAGGAAGAATACGCTTGAAACGGTTCGCGAGCAGTTTCGAAATAACCTTGTATAGGAGGTTGCAACATGATATCGGCCTATAGTCCTTCATCGCCCTTGCAGAATCAGTTTTAGGGATCAAAGCTAGTATGGTTGAGTTTAACCCCTTCGGAAGGAAACCTTTGAGGAAAAAAGATTTGATCGCTGCTATGAAGTCACCCCCAATAGTAGGCCATGCTGCTTTAAAAAACTCTGCTGTATATCCATCCGGGCCAGGGGATTTGTTGATTGGCATTGCGAATAATACCTGGCGGATTTCATCGTCGGATACTTCTTGAACAAGTTGTTGTTTGTTCTCTGAACTGCAACGAAAACTCAACAGCTCTTGGAGTTTTTCAACACTGGGTATCTCCAAATTTGATGGTTCATGTGTCAAGAAATCCTCAAAAAATCGAACCGCCTCTCCTTTGATATCCTCCATAGAAGTCAACACCTCATCATTCAATCCAACCACTTCTCTAATTGAATTTTGCATTCTCCGGATTTGTGTTGATCGGTGAAAATACCCATTATTTCGATCTCCGACTTCTAACCAGTGTAACTTAGCTTTTTGTCTAAGGTAGTCTTCTTCAATGTTCGCAAGCCTCTGCCATTTTGCATAGGCAAGATTCTCCTCCTCCATCATACTGTGGACCGGGTTATGTAAAGTAGCAAGTTGCTTGGCGCACAAATCAGCGTGAGCCTCCTTGGTACGCTTTGATAAATCTCCTAGCATGTTATTCCCGAGGGTTCTTAGTTTTGTCTTGAGTCCCTTTAGCTTTTTCCCCATCCGAAATAAAGCTGAGGTAGAGACAAAAAGTGGAAGTGTTTGACTCCAATAATCATCTACTATGGCCTTAAATGCCGGAGAAGTGGTCAGCACATTTGAAAATTTGAAAGGCTTCTTCCGAATATTGCTTGTAACTTCTAATGTGACCCTTCCTTGCAAGTGATCGGAGCAACCTCCCGCCTCAAAAACACTATACGAGTTGGGATAAACCTGTAGCCATTTGTCGTTTATTAGAAAACGATCTAGTTTCTTGCATATCAATCCATCCTCTCGCTTGTTACCCCATGTGTACTTCGGTCCGTGACCAGGAAGATCAATAAACGAACAATATCTCACCACATCTTGGAAGTCTTTCATGCCTGAATCAGAGTTAGAGTAGTTTGAGTGCTCATCACCTTCCAAGATTTCATTAAAGTCTCCACACATAAGCCATGGCTTATTTTTGAATATCGGCGAGAGATGGTGGCTTTTCAGATCATCCCATAACTCCTTCCTCTCCTCAACACTGTTAGATGCATATATAAACGAGCAGAAAAATTCCTCCTCCTTGCCATTAAGCAAAACCGAACACGTAATCATCTGCCCACTCTTAAAAACTGGTGTTAGTCTTGCAGACCCTCTCCACAACACCCAAATACGACCCAAGCGATTGAATTCATAATTTGAAAGTAGAGACCAGGAGGGAAAAATAGCTTGTGCAATGGCCGATGCCTTTGACTCTTTCACCCTTGTCTCCAATACACACCCAAACTCAAAATTGTGACCAGTTACCCAGTTTCGAACAATGGAATGCTTTGATATTTTGTTTAGTCCGCGCACATTCCACGAGAATCCCGACATTAATGATTTTTCCTCCCACCCCTATTGCCCACCGCTTTGGGGTTGTTGTCTTTTACCGGGACGACGTATGAGTTTGTTAGACTAGTATTGATTCCTTTTTTATTCCGATCCAATCTTGGTCGAGTTCTTTGTGAGTTTCCGCTTGTGGTGGAGACTATTTCACTCGGAGTGACCGTGGCCTGCACTTCACCTTCTTCTGTTTCTATCACATCTTCTTCAATATCTGAATCCTCTGTTTCCAAGGCCGAGAACCTGGAAGGAGTAATGTTTACCATATTTTCGGATACATCCACATGTTTCCCTGTTTTTGCCGGTGACACAGCTCTCCACTGCATTTTCAGCTCTGAACCGGAGTCCACATCCTTGCCCTTGTCGTCCTTTGGATCAATGTCCCCTGCTTCCATAGGAGTAATTGATGGAGTGCACTGAACTGGCGCTAAACTAGCCTCCACTGAACATTCCTTTGCAATTGGAGCAACAGCCGCAGCCTTCTCCAAAATCAATGTGTCATTTTGTGTTGTTTCTCTTGCGAGGATTGTGACTGGTCCTTCCTGCAACAGGCAACCAGTAGATAGATGTCCCCATTTCGAGCATCGAGAACATCGTGGTGGAAGCCATGGGTACTTGAATTCGACCACCGCATCGACACCTTTTGTGGACTTGAACCGAAAGGAAGAAGGGAGTTCCTTTGTCAAATCTGCGTGAACAAGAATCTTTGCTTCGTCGAAACTTTTACATAGCTCTGTGTCGGTGTGCAATTGCTTTGCTTCGCCAACTGCACTTGCAATGAAACCAAGACCTTTTTTGGAGAGAAGTTGATGGGGAACATTCTTCATCGTGACCCATAGTGGAACGGATTCCATATTTGGTTGTTGATCTTCAATGATAGGAGACCATTTAGAGACTAGCATCGGAACCTCCGCGATGTTCCACATCCCTCTGTTTAGTACCCGAGTTCTCACCGTTTTGTCTCGAATTCGAAATTTGATTGTCGTGGGATTCACCACAAACGCATCGATTTTGATGGATTTGTCTCCAAGAGGCCAAATCTTATTCACGATCACATGGATTTTGGCCACATGTGGTGAGGTTGATAGAAACTTTCCGATAATAAAGTCTTCCCATAGTGGGACTGCATCGTCGATAACGTCGTCTGGGATCGACACCGCCGAAGCTCCGTCAATCTCAGTGAAGCAAAATTCATGTCTTGCAAGTAGAGATTTTGTTTGAACCACTGACTTCCACGATGGTTTCTCGACCTGCGATTGTGTAGCAGGTGGAGCTTGCGTATCGGAGACCATTGTCGAAGTAATCTGAAGATTTTCCGGTAGTTTTTCCGGTTCCCGTGTTGATTCCACTGCGCCTGGAGTATGCAGAGGAGGTTCCACCATGGCCAAGATGCGGTGGGGACCGCCGGAGCCTACCTGCTAAAGACACGCGAAGAAGAAAAATGAGGAAAGTAGATCGCACTGAGAATCGCCCTTTAAATCGCCCTTTACACGTCACTCAACTGCTCTCTAGATTAATCCTCCATTCAACCGGTGATCAAGGTTATCCCACATTACAGTTGCTTTTACACAAGTAACTAAGTGAATCTTCTTTGTCCTTCAAAGACTAACGCTTAGCTACTCTCTCTGGATGAGCCAGGCCATTATAGTGAGCCCAACAGGTTGGGCTAACGCAGCAACAATCGATGTGGTTTATGATTTGCTTCATATGATGGGTCGTGACGACATTCCGGTCGGTCTTGGAGACATGTTCGCATTGAACCAATCTGACCCGATTTTCCCACCGGTTGGAGATTGCAAATACATCAAGGCTGTTCCACAAGGCTGTGGCGGATTTCTTGATTCTGACACTCTCTACGGTTTTGCTCGTGACCTTCCGAGAAGCCCTCGCAGGTTTATACATATATAAAAACCAATTGATAATGAGTCAAATGACCGATATTTGTTATATAAATACTATCAAGTTATGTCATTTCAGTGTAAAATTCCTAATAGATAATTATCTACATGTTTATGCAGATACACTGCGGAGAACTCAGTGGCACATGGAGCTCCGAGGGATACTGATCGACCTGAACTTCGACAACCTATGGCAAATGAAGTGTGGGAAAATTTGACCAAATATGGTAATGGAGTGTCTAAGATCACTGTACTAACCAATGGACCGTTGACTAACTTAGCCAAGATCATCTCATCAGATAAAAACTCATCTTCACTAATCAAGGCAAGAACATTATCCTACTTTTTTGGTGAAAATTCATCAAGATCCGAGATCTAGTTAAGATGGCTTCTTATGTAAGTTGCAGGAAGTTTACATCGTGGGCGGACACATAATCCAAGGAAAATCAGACAAAGGGAACACATTTACGGTTCCTTCGAATGCATACGCCGAATTCAATATGTTTCTTGATCCTTTAGCAGCTAAGACCGTTTTTGAATCCGGTCGACTAAACATCACACTCATCCCTCTAGCAATCCAACGCAACTTTAGCTCTTTCCAAACAATGCTTGATAGACTATATTCTTCGGGTCAAACATCGGAAGCTCAGTTTGTGAAACGGCTGCTTGTTAGATTGCAAGCTCTTCATCAGAATCACAGGAGATACACGCACATGGTTAAGACTCTTCTCATTCTGTTTCATATTAGACCAAAAAAACAAATTTTGGCCTTGGTTATTTTCTTTACATTGATAAGTTATATAAGAAAATGTCTTAATCAATTTTCTTTCTAAATTGTAAACGCAAATGCTAATACGTAAACAGAACGAGAAATTTTCGTTTGTGTTTCTCGTCAACATTTGTTAAAAAAAATTACTTTAAATTGTTGTTGCAGGACATGTTCTTAGGGGAAATTTTTGGAGCTGTTTTCTTGGGAGGCGATCACGCTTCATTGAAGCCGAAACTGAGAGCTGAGCACATAAAAGTGATCGCTGAAGGAGACGAATCGAAAGATGGTCAGATATTGATCGATAAACTACACGGAAAACGAATAAAAATACTCGAAAGTGTAGATTTGAGAGGATGTTATGAGATTTTTGCTTCTAGGCTCGATGATAAGAAACAATCTGCAGTCATAGGAAGCTTTGAAGAACAAAGGAAGAAATGGAGCACACCACAAAGTTGACAACAACAACAGAAAAGATAACCCATTAAACTGCTCAAAGATTTGATTGAATTTTGATGGTTACAGATTTATAATCTTTTTTCAGAAACTTTGATTAGACGGAAATTCCAGTTATTAATAGTACAAAGCTCTTTTATGGTTTTTGATAAAAGAAATGAGAACTTGAGATGTTCATCAAACACAAGAATACTACAATTGGAAACAACAGAAAAGAAATCCAAAACCCGGCATGCAATGAATAATCACTTTCATTTTTGAGGTAAAATCAACAATAAGAGACGGATGTATAATGCAATTTCTTAATTTAGCGATAGATTAATTTTTAAAGGGACCAAATTTTAAAATTATTAATAGATTTTTTTTGGATTTTGTGATTTGGAGTTTAATTTATTTTTTTAACTTGAAATGTAAAATTATATTTAAATATAACTTGATTTTATAATAAATGCATCGTTATGCTTTAACAAAAGAAAGAAAAGATAAATGTTTTCGAAAGGTTTTCACATAGCCAAACTATATAGGGGAAATTGTAAAAATGCCACTTTTTATGTGCACATTGCAAAAATGTCATTTAGGGGTGTTCATTTGCAAAAATGTCACTAATTATAGATTTTTAAACCCTATATCTTAAAATTCTAAACACTAAAAAATGTTTTAACCCTAAACCCCCTAAACCTTCGTAACTAAATCATAATAGAACATAATTAACCCAAACATAAATAATATAAAAAAAAAAATAATTTTGAAAAAGTGGTATTTTTGTAAAGATTTCAAAAGTGTGACATTTTTGTAAAATGACACTTGAAAAGTGGCATTTTTTGAAAATTCTCAACTTCGTAACTAAACCCTAATAGAACATAATTAACCCAAACATAAATAATATAAAGAAAAAATAATTTTGAAAAAGTGGTATTTTTGTAAAGATTTCAAAAGTGTGACATTTTTGTAAAGTGACACTTGAAAAGTGACATTTTTTGAAATTTCTCAACTATATATGCATCCCAAGTTGTCACCGTGACGAGAGCCATAGCTCCATCGCCTCGCCATGTGTGTGATTTCCTGTAATCCGGATCGAACTGATGCAGTTTACAACATTCTTGTCTATCATCTTGGTTAGAGATGTCGCCATTTTAGCTATGGCGTCTTCGGTTTTTTTCTCATCATTAACACTCATTTCGAATGCATACAAGATCAAATAATGCTTGGATTTAGGTTGGTTTGATGTGAGAAGAGATACAATATGTATACATGCTAAAATGTATTCTAAATCAAGTAATTTGTGCATAGTCGGATCTAGAAATAAAATTTACCGGAGTCATAATAAACGAATTTAAAACTACAATAATAATATATGAAAAATATATGAATTAATGGGGCATTTAGAAGTTTAAACACAAATTTACTGGGATCATACACTATTTTTTTACCAAATTAAATCAAAATTACACTAACAAATTTAATATGTTAATTTTGTAGGGGTCATGTCCCCTTGATCCTTCTCTACCTCCGCCACTACAGTCTTCTTCATCAGATGCCATTTTTCAAATTAGCAGTTTTTTTTTTTCGGCAAACTAATTCATTAAAACTTAAAACGTTTACAAAACTACATATTAATTCATTTTTCAAATTAGCAGTAGATAGAGAAAGACGTGTTATTGAAAGATTAATCAATAATATGTCTTTGTTTTTCATAAATATATAGTCATAAAATAATATAAAGTCTTAATTCAGAACTATATTAATTTATGAATTTATATATAATGTGAAGAATGGGAAGAAAAAAAAGTAATATAATGTTCTTCAAAAATAATAGTTAATGTACCCTTCTCGATTTCGGAAAAAAGATAGTTTCAGTCTGCACGATTTATAATTTTAAAAAGATTTATTTTTCTCGAATTAAAAGTTGGGGTCTTGTTTTGCAAAATTGTTTTTAAGTTGAGGGATCCTTTTTAAAAATCATATTCCTTATTCAACAGAAATCATATATATGAAAGCACAGCCCTCTCCAACCTTTTAAACACGTGGCACTTAGAATTATTTTATTAAAAATTAAAACAATTAAAAACAAAAACCACTTTCTTTCAGTTTCTAAACCCATGCATACATCAAAGGAAAATCTAGGGTCTTTTTTCGTTTCGGCTTCCACATCATTGATCCCTTCATTGAAAGCACTCTCTTACCCATGTTCTTCTTTGCATGTAACATCATTTCAGATTTTGGAGGGGCCTTCCAATTCCTTAAGCCATGTTTCTCTCGGGTAATCAATACAAAGTCTCTGGCGATTGGAACTGGATTATATTTTAAAGTTAAACGAAATCTAACAAAACACGCCGGAAAATTCCTCATACCAATCACCTCTCTGCACCTTCTCTTCTTCGTCAAGGGTTTCGAGCACGGATGCATCGGATGCTTCACTCGCTTTTCTTCTTTCGGTCGATCCCAACCATCGTCCTCTCCACCTTATGGTCATCCTCTTCAACGATTGGAATCTCTCTCTCTATTCGCTTTATGTGTTTGTTTTGTTTTTTGATCAATGCCAGTGTTATCTTATATTCGATTTATGTAGTATTTTGATGCTTTTGTTACTTTAGTTATGTGACCGGTTTTGTTTAATACTTTGTTCACGCTTCAGATTCACGATTATTTTGCTGCAAGAATGATTTCATGGGAGACACTATAGAGAAATCAAGCAATATATGCAGAAATGAATAGAAGCTGAGGTACCTAACAAAGTCACAAAACATACTTGATTGTGTCCTAAATAATTCGTTTATTTCAATCTCTTCTTACATTTCTTAATGTTGCCGTTTGTTATTGATTTTACTTATTGGCTAAAAGGGAGCTTGAACTCTGTTATGTGACTATATTTTGCTTTGGAATTTAGAAATTGATAATTTGCATGGATTTTCTGGTTATGTGAGTTTGCACAATAAATTAAATAATGCATGCTTTATGATTTTCAGTTAAGAGGCTCAACCAGAGATGGCATAGGTGTCCATGATAGTATATATTGTAAACCAGCTTTTCCCAAAGGTGAGTCGAAGATCAAGCTATTATCAGTTCATTCGGTGTTTCCATGGATGTGGCTAATATTTTCTTTCCAGATAATTGGTGTGGAGGCCTCGAACAATGTTTTGCATATTGGAATGACAATAGAAAAGAATTCCTTGAGTAAGCCCTTTTAAGGTCTCCTTATCTTTGTGTTTTATGTGTCTTTGGTAGGTCTGTTTGAAGGATGTGTTTTGTTCATATATATGATTCCACAAAATTTGCTCATCATCTTGGTCTCAGCAGTCATATTTGTTTCTTGAACTACGATCTTATTTGTAATTAACATTTCAATGATCTGAAATCATTTATTAAGGTGTAAAATTTAAAGATAATCAGCAGAGAAGAAAGGTCTTCTCAATTCTCAGAATTCTTGGTTGTATAACGTTATATTCATCTTTGGTTTTCTCAGTTGATAAGGATCACGAACGCATTACCTAATATTTCCATAAACAACAAGCGATTAGGTTGTGTCCACCACATGCTCCAAACTCTCAGGCCAATAGATTTATCTAAATGAAGGTATGTCATTTTCTGCTCATGCTCATTTGATTTTCTAGGGTAAAAATATTTATAACTCAAACTTGGTACCACTATATCTTCAGTAGGCTGAGAGAAATTCATAAAGTTACAGAGTTTTTCCTTACGAAGTTATGTTTTAAAACCTCAACTAAATTTAAATATGGTTTATTTTTTTTTAAATTGGCATTGATTTATTTGTTGGTCTCTTTCAATCTCAAAACATTCATGAGTCAAAACAAGGCTTAAATTCGATATATATGATTTTACCAAGGGATGTTTTTAAAAGAGTTGGGGAATATAGTCATGAAATGGCATTCTCTTAATTGGTTCAATATATTATGGAAATTTAATATCTAAATAGGGAAATTCCTACAACAGATTTTAACCCGTTATTTCTCCCTCAGTGTCAGCATAGGCTGGGATATACGCAAGGTACAACAGATGTTTGTGAAGTTTGTCGAAGGGCTTTTACACTTGGCCAAGGTAACCAGGCTCACATCCATAGAAAAAGTGTAAACAACGTACTCTTATTGCGTGAAACAAAAAAAGAGAGATGTCAGGCTTCGAGGTGATCGCAATCAAAAAGGAAACAATTGATTCCAAGATTAACAAGCTCTCAAAGTTCATAGCAAATTACAAAATTGTAAGGGATTGCTAGGTAGAACAATTAGAAAGGATGTAGTGTGATAATAGAGTGCATGGTAGAGGTAAGGGCGAATGAATCAAAAGCAGGGAAGCAAATGGTAGGTTGTACTGGACGATGATCATGTTTTCTTGTTAAACTAAAAAACTATGGAGAAGTGTTTTCGAATAACCATAAATTACGTTTCTAATTGGTTTCTCCTTATAATAAAGACAAGTTGTATGAATAATAACCATAAGCGTATAAAGACAAGTTTGTAATTTATACGCTTATATAATAACTTAAGTAGAGAAGATGGACACAATATAAAGAAAATGATACAACATATGGGAGGATCTACGCAGAGAAGAGAAGTAGTGGGAGACAGGGAGATGAATGAATAATTACAAATATTTTCTTTCATTGATATCTCTTTAAGTTATACTCCCTTCTTTCCAAAAAGAATTTCTCTTTACAAACAAAATTTGTTCCATAATATTTTATATGATAGTAATAGATTGTAAATTTTAAAAGAACAACTGAAATACTAAAATTTTTGAAAATTTCTTAATGTAAAAATAAATATATTTATAATAGTTTACGAAGAAAATTTGTTCCATAAAGAGATTTTAACGTGTGACAAAAAAAAAAAAAAAAGAGAAGTTTTGAGAAATGCCATTTTTCAAAATATTTGTAAAAATGACATTTTTTCAAAATTATATATTCATTATATCATTTATATTTGGCTTAAACTAAGTTGTATTATGGTTTAGTTTTGAGGGTTTAGGAGTTTTTAGTGGTCGAAACATTTTTCGGTGTTTATAATTTTAAGATCTAAGCTCGCAATCCATTGTAGCATTTTTGCAAAGTGGCTTACCAAAAGTGGCATTTTTACAATTTCCCAAAAAAAATTTTTTTTGATGTTTTCTATGCATTTTTATCATTTAATGGTAATAGACTGTAAATTTCAAAAAAAATTGAAATTCTAATGGTTGAAAGTTTTTGAAAATGACACATGTCCTTACTTGTTAATCTCAAACGTGTCACTCATTAATCTCAACATTAATGATATAAAAGAACCCGTCTTCCTGACTCCTTCCCTTCCACGATCAAGGTTTTTAAACTCATCATTCCTCGACAGCTGTGATTCAGATCTCTCTTCCGCGATATGGGATTCCTTCTTTGCATGTGTGATTACTACTCCGATCGATTTCAGTGCTCAATTCAAGGTTTTGTGCTCCCTAAATTTCACTTCTTCTTTCTTTAACTATTCTTCACCAATATGTACTTTTAAATAAAATCACTTCGACTAAAAAAAGCGATTTACCTAATTTTAGTTTTTTAGGCCTAAAAATTAATTAGTTCTGATATATACTTAAAACTTATGTTAAAAAAAACTCGCGCGTATGCACGGGTACTCACCTAATTATCAGACAAAAAAAAATGAGAGAATGAATCCGTAGTCCCGCTCCTATCTCAAATTCAAATTTCGAAATTTGATTCGGCGAAGAGCTAACCGTTGCATCTCAATATTTCATTTATTCTTTCTCTCTCTCCCAAATTCATTTTTTCAAAGGATACTTTTACTCTCTCTACCTTCTTCCACCACAGAACCCTAATTTCTCTCGTCGATAATCGCCTCTCTAGATACTCGATCTTCTCTCAGTTTCTCTCTCAGAAACTCGCTCGATCCCCATCCATGGCTTCCAATCTCCCGCTACAAAGCAGCAACAACGTCAATGTGGCCAAGGCCAAGGCTCCGGCGAAAGCTCCGTCGTCGCGAGCCGGGAAGACTATCGAAGAGATGTATCAGAAGAAATCGCAGCTTGAGCACATCTTACTCCGTCCTGACACTTACATCGGATCGATTGAGAAACACACCCAAACGCTCTGGGTTTACGAGAACGAAGAAATGGTTCACCGTCCGGTAACCTATGTTCCTGGTCTCTACAAGATATTCGACGAGATCCTCGTCAACGCTGCTGATAACAAGCAGAGGGATCCGTCCATGGATTCTCTCAAAGTTGTGATCGATGTTGAGCAGAATCTGATCAGCGTTTGTAACAGTGGAGATGGAGTCCCCGTCGAGATTCACCAGGAGGAAGGCGTTTATGTGCCTGAGATGATCTTTGGGCATTTATTGACAAGTAGTAACTACGATGACAATGTGAAGAAGACTACTGGTGGAAGAAACGGGTATGGTGCTAAGCTTACCAACATCTTCTCCACTCAGTTCACCATCGAGACTGCAGATGGCAAGCGACAGAAGAAATACAAGCAGGTACATCAATTGCTTCTGCTGCATAAATTCCTTTGGCTTATGATTTAGTATCAATCAATTGCTAGATTAAGGATGATTTGACACACATATATATCTTGTAGGATCAATGAATTGACACTGTTTTCGTTTGGTTTGTGACTCCTCTCTTTCTGGTGTTGCTTAGGTGTTTGAAAACAATATGGGGAAGAAGTCTGAACCTGTGATTACCAAATGCAACAAGAGTGAGAACTGGACGAAGGTTACTTTCAAGCCTGATTTGAGCAAGTTTAGCATGACTCTCTTAGAAGACGATGTGGTTGCTCTCATGAGTAAACGTGTATTTGACATTGCTGGATGCTTGGGGAAGACTGTGAAGGTTGAGCTGAATGGCAAAAGAGTTCCAATCAAATCATTCAGTGATTACGTTGATCTGTACCTAAGTGCGTCCAATAAATCAAGGACGGATCCTCTCCCAAGGTTTGTTGTTCTTGCTTCACCAATGAATCATGATGATTCTGCCTTGGAATTGGTTCTGATTCTGTTGAGTTTTGTGTGATTAGGATGTCTGAGAAAGTGAATGACAGATGGGAGATTTGTGTGAGCTTAAGCGAGGGACAGTTTCAGCAGGTGTATATAATTGGTTGGCTCTTATTTTCTTCTTCTCATGAAGAGTTTAATGAGTAAATTCTTAACATTGTTTTCTTCTGCAAACAGGTCAGCTTTGTCAACTCCATAGCCACAATCAAAGGTGGAACACATGTCGATTATGTCACCAGTCAGATCACAAACTACATTGTGGGTATTGTGAACAAAAAGAACAAAACTGCCAATGTGAAGACTCATAATGTGAAGAACCATCTGTGGGTATTTGTCAATGCTCTGATTGACAATCCTGCTTTCGATTCTCAAACAAAAGAAACACTGACTCTTAGACAGAGCAGCTTCGGCTCAAAATGCGAACTCTCAGAAGACATTCTAAAGAAAGGTATGTCTGTGTGTTCGATAATCTCTCTTGTTGGGTCAGTGATGCAATGCAACTGGTTTCTAGAAGAACGCTTAAATTCGTTTGTGTATTTCATCTTTGTTCCAGTGGCGAAATCTGGAGTAGTAGAGAATTTGCTTTCATGGGCGACCTTTAAGCAGAGCAAAGAATTAAAGAAAAGTGATGGAGCCAAAACTCAGAGGGTTCAAGTTGAAAAGTTGGAAGATGCAAACGAGGCTGGAGGGAAGGACTCCCAAAGGTGTACGTTGATTTTGACCGAAGGAGATTCGGCTAAAGCCCTTGCTGTAAGTCGTTTGATCTATCCTCAATGTGATTTTAATTCAGCCACCTCTCAAGTTTTACCTTAACACTCCTAATAATCATTGTATACAGATGGCGGGACTGTCTGTTGTGGGTCGTGACTACTATGGTGTGTTTCCCCTTCGAGGAAAGTTATTGAATGTAAGGGAAGCCAGCACCACTCAGATTACTAACAATAAGGAAATTGAGAACATTAAGAAGATTCTTGGACTGAAGCAACATATGAAGTACGAGAATGTTAACACATTGAGATATGGCCATATGATGATCATGACTGATCAAGTAAGTTTACAGTCTTCTTCCTATCATATATAAAATATTTGTGGCTGTGCAAGTATAATATATATGTGTCTCTATATATATATGTCCTTGACAAAATCTTCTCTTTGTTCAGGATCATGATGGTTCCCATATAAAGGGGCTCTTAATCAATTTTATCCACTCTTTCTGGCCTACATTACTCAAGGTTCCCTCATTCCTAGTTGAGTTTATAACACCCATTATCAAGGTACCGTCATCCTTGCATAATATCTTATATTATGTGAACATAGTAGATAAAAGAATGTCAACAACTGACCTGAAAATATCGAATTCAGGCTACGCACAGGAGTGGGAAAGTACTGTCATTTTATTCGATGCCTGAGTACGAAGGCTGGAAAGAAAGTCTGAATGGTAATGCAACAGGGTGGAGGATCAAGTACTATAAGGTTTGCTTCTGTTTGAAAGTAATAAGAGAGCACATTTGGAAACTGCGCATGTTCTCTGTGCATACTAATTGTCCTTGTATCATTCCATCCAGGGGCTGGGTACAAGTACGTCTAATGAGGGCAAAGAGTACTTTGGTAATCTTGGTCTTCACAAGAAGGATTTTGTGTGGGAGGATGAACAAGATGGAGAAGCTATTGAACTTGCATTTAGTAAGAAGAAGATTGAAGCCCGGAAGAGCTGGCTTTTGAACTTTGACGTATGGATGATAACTGATATATCTTTAAAGACATCTGGTTTTTGCTTATTATTTGTGCCTGTTCTAATGTTTCTGTTTTCAATTAGCCTGCCAATCATCTTGACCAGAAGGAACAGAAGATTACATACAGTGACTTCGTCAACAAAGAACTTATCTTGTTCTCCATGGCGGATCTGCAAAGGTCAATTCCTTCAATGGTTGACGGGCTCAAACCGGGCCAGAGGAAGATACTTTTCTGTTCATTCAAGAGAAACTTCACAAAGGAAGCCAAGGTTGCCCAATTCTCTGGTTATGTGTCAGAGCACTCAGCTTATCACCATGGAGAGCAGAGTCTTGCCAGTACCATCATTGGTATGGCGCAGGATTACGTAGGCAGCAACAATATCAACCTGCTTCAGCCAATAGGTCAATTTGGTACACGAACTTCGGTAAGTATAGCTGATAGAGCTACTGTTGTTGTTTATCTCTGCTCATACTCATACGTTTATCTCTACTCGTACTCACAGGGTGGTAAAGATGCAGCCAGTGCAAGATACATTTTCACTATGCTCTCTCCAGCAACAAGGGTCTTGTTTCCCAAGGATGATGATGTCCTCCTTAATTACTTGAATGAAGACGGGCAAAAGATAGAGCCAACTTGGTAATCATTATGCTCAACTTACGTACATTTGTTTTATTTTATTTTATTAAGACAAGTTAACTTAATATGTTAATGTTTGTTAGGTACATGCCCATCATTCCAACAGTACTTGTCAATGGCTGTGAAGGCATTGGAACGGGGTGGAGTTCTTTCATACCAAACTATAACCCGAGAGAGATTGTTGCCAATGTAAGGCGTCTACTTAATGGTGAAAGTATGGTGCCTATGGATCCTTGGTACAGAGGTTTTAAAGGAACTATTGAGAAAACTGCGACCAAGGAAGCTGGGTCTACCTACACAATCAGTGGTGTATATGAGGAACTCGATGACAACATTATTCATATTACGGAGCTACCAATCAGAAGGTGGACTGGTGATTATAAGGAATTCTTGGTTGCAATGAAGACAGATAATAATGGACCCTTTATTGAGGTAGAATGTCTGCTTTAATCAGAAACTGTGGTAGTATTCTTTCTATCTTTCTTTCTGATTCATTCTTCTTCATTCTGTAGCTTCTTAAGGAGTACAATGACGACACATCAGTGAATATGGAGATTACACTGAGTGAAGAGAACATGATGGTGGCTCGACAAGAGGGCTTTCTGAAAACATTCAAACTCACCACAACTATCGGTACAACCAATATGCATCTCTTTGATGAGCATGGTGTGATAAAGAAATATGAGACTCCAGAACAAAGTAAGCAGAGATCACATATATTTCTCATTCTGCTTTTTGCCTTCTCCACAAGTTATACTAAACTTTACATCCCATCACATCACCTTGCAGTCCTGGAGGAGTTCTTCAACCTCAGGCTTCAATACTACGAGAAGCGAAAGGTTAGAAAAAAATCTTTTATACTTCGTCTTTTAGAGATTTTAGAGATTTATAACAATGATAACTGTCTGATGTATACAGAAAATTATGTTGGAGAATCTGGAACTGGAGCTGCTGAAACTAGAAAACAAAGTGAAGTTTATTCTTGGAGTTGTGAGTGGAGAGATCATAGTAAACAATAGGAAGAAAGCTGATCTTGTTGAAGAGTTGAAACAGAGAGGGTTTACCCCATTCCCGAAGAAGTCCAAGCCCGTAGAAGCGGCAGTCGCTGGAGCAATCGACGCAACTGAAGAAGCTGAAGAAAGCTCAGATGCTCCTGCTCCAAGCTCCACGTTTATACCTGGCTCAGAGTATGACTATCTACTGTCACTGGCTATTGCAACGTTGACTCTGGAGAAAGTCAATCAGTTACTTGCAGACAGAGATAAAATGAAGGAAGAAGTTGAAGACCTGAAGAAAGCTACGCCTAGGTCTCTCTGGCTCAAAGATCTCGAGTCACTTGAAGTTGAACTTGACGTACGGATTCATAACCTTTTTCCATTAGTTGACTTACGCAAATAACCAATTTGTCATCTCTGTCCTTGTTGTGTTGCAGAATCTAGATTTGGCTGATGCTCAAGCCGAAGAAGCGAGAAAGAAAGCAGTGAAGAAACTCAGGGCTGCTGCCGGAAACCCAGCAAATGGTCGAAAACAAGCCCCAAAGAAACAAGCAGCAACAAAGAAGAAACCAGCATCCACTAATTCAGCAATGGACACAGGTTAATACCGCCATTGCGTTTTTTGTGTGTTTCTTCTTGTATGGATCTAAAATGAGATTGAAAATCTGTTCTTGTGATTCTTAAAGATAACAATGTAGTGGAAGTGGCGAAACCGAAAGGTAGACAAGGAGGGAAAAAGAAGGCTCCTCCTCCTCCAGCTGCAAAGGTGAGAGTATTAACTGATAGGAAAATCCATTTAAAAACTCGTATCAGATTGTTTCTTTCTTTCTTTGTGATGAAAAACCAAATCAAACCATTGAAAAAGCAGGAGGTTGATGAAGATGAAATGATGGATCTGGCTTCAAGGCTTGCTCAATACAATTTCGGCTCTGCGTCTGAGAATCCAAGCAGTAAGAATTATCTATAGAAAAGAGACAAATGATTTAGTGGAAATAGAACTAATATGTTTCTGCAATTGCTGTGGATGATGATGAAGAAGACGAAGACGAAGTGGTTGCTCCCGCCAAAAAGGGAAGGAAACCGGCGGCTGCAAAAGCACCGGCAAAAAGAGGGGCAGTGGGGAGCAAGGAGAAGCAGACGGAGGTAGTGACGATAGAGTCGCCGGAGAAGAAAGTGAGGAAGATGAGATCGTCGCCGTTTAACAAGAAGAGTGGTTCAGTGATGGCTAATAAGGAAGAAGAGAGTAGTAGTAGTGAGAAGATTGTGGAGAAACAGAGGCCTCAAAGAGCAAACAGGAAGCAAATGAGATATGTCTCGAGTGATTCCGAGTCTGACTCTGCTAACGATTCTGAGTTTGACGACACTGAAGATGACCAAGACGATGATGAGTAGAGAGAGAACAAGAAGACTAGTTCCATACTTTCTTTCTTCTTATTACAGTCACTAATGTTGTTTTAGACTCTCTCTCTCTCTCTCTCGCACTAAATTTTTACAAATCTCCTTTTGTAAAAGCCCATTAAACGACTTGCCAAGTTTTAAAGCCAAAAACCAATCTTTTAAAAGCAAGTAAACCAGGCCCATCTTTTAACAGATCGGAAGTAACTCCGACATGCTTTGCCCTCTATCCATTATTTTTTTTTCTTTTCCAACCACACATTTGATTTTGTTAAAAAGTTTTTAATTTATTACTTATTTCGGAAGAGTGAATTTCATAGAAATGATTAAAAAAAAAAACGAATATGATTCTTGTTAAATAGACTAAACCGTTTTGTTCAAAAATTTAAATTGCAAAATATTATAGAAAGCTAAAAATTGTAAAATCTATCTCGGACAAAATCTAACTCTTCTAAGAATTAGAGAAAGCAAGCCATTTGCTACAAGATTGTTAGTCGCGATATCTTCATCAATTCCACACCCTCATATTGTATAAGGATTTATGTACCCATTTGTATTTTTCGTTTACGTTTAGAAAAGTAAAATATTTTAAAATATAGTATTTATGATTTGGTTTATTGACAACAAACATGTTTATTAGTTTTATTATTTTCGTAATGTAAAAAATGTGGATATTACATATAGTTTGCCTATCGTATCAGATTCGAATTCAATTCATGTTATGTTAAAAGCAAGACTAGTCTGGAATTCAAACGTATATGTAAATTACACATTTAATAGTCGTAAAATGATGAAATTGGAGGTTGTCAATTTGTAGTTTAAAATAAAAAAAAAAAAGGAATATTGTTTCTTGGAAGTGTCCAAAATTTTATTTGTTGTCCCTTAAATAACGTCATAAAAATCATACTGGTTATCGAATAGTGACTTAGACAAAAAAAAAAGAGTTAGAATTTTATTTTCCATGCGACAATCGTTTCGATTATTTCAAAATTTTGTGTTACACTGTAAACAAATAATGCAACACCGAATCCATCCGACAAAACGAAATGTCTGATTGAGCAAACAGAAACTCGCATCACGACAACATTTTGTCAAATTTACTAATGCAATTATAGTTATTAGGTTTGCTTAATCTAGTAGTCATTGTTATTGTTATTGTTATATTGTTATTGTTATTGTTATATTATATATGTTAACCATGAATCTATTTGGATCGAGGACTAACGTCTTAGATTAATCTTTTCTCCTCGAAACATTCCCAACTTTTCCTAAATAATTATTGGCATATGACATATTATTATTGTTTCATGAATTTATTTCTTTGCTACCAGAATTTTGGACCTAGACATGTAGATTCATAGTCTACTTAGAACGAAAACCAACGCGTTGACTTAGCATTTTCTCCGTTGATGGTCCTCGAATTCGAAATGCTTATGACTTTTTATTTTACAGGTTAGTCAAATGGTACATCGGGCTGAACTATACCGATGTCGGATTGATAAAATATTGATCCAAAGAAGAATGTTTGATACGATATCGATCGTTCATTAACATATTTATGAGAGAGGATTTTAAGAAGCAAAAGGAAAGATAATGAAAATAAGACTAGTGCATCTGAACGAGTTAATTTTCATTACCAAACTACTTTGCTTTTCCTTAACATTTTACTTTATTAATTCGAACTAAATTCATAATCATTAAATATAATCATCTGATGACATACAATTACATAAACGTTTTATAAAAAAAAAATCAAAATGATTAAAAACGAAGTTAAACTGAACAACAAACGTATACCTAATTGTTTAGTTTTTTTAGACCTACAAAGGTGAATTATATGTGTGGAGATGCATATGATTATGAATACCGGAAATCTTGCATCCGAGTGTGTGATTTTTAAGAACAACATGTTTGAAATATTTGCCCTAAGAATTTGGAAAAAGTGAAACATATTTATGTTACAGAATGGACAAATAAAGAAGTGACATGTGGACGAATAGTCAGGCTTCCTCTATAGACCGTGGTCAAGTAATCTTTATAGAAACTTTCCCCATTATAGAGAGGGAGATCCATAAATTCTCTATATAAACATCTTCCTTATAATAACTTCAGTAAGCTTGAGTATTATAACACTATTGTCGACAGCTCTTGGCCGTCCTTCATGTCTTTCAAAATTTCATATTCTCAGTCTTCATAAAACTCATTAAATGATAGAGCATTCGAGAATCTTCGGGGTGACATTCCATCGGTGTTCTTTAATTGTTTTTTTAATTGTTTTGACTGTTTTGTTCATACAAAAGTTCTTCAACAACCTCTAAAATCTTCTCGGTATTTGTCCTTCTAAAGATGAACTCCGCATCTTCTAAAATTTACTAAAGATTGCATATCTCCACCTTACAAGATCGTTTATCTCCTGATTGTCAGGGACAATCTCACCTGATCAGCCAATTTAATCCACCGAAGCCACATGATGACTTCCCCCCACATAGTCACATACCACTAAACCGAAATCATTCAGTCCCCATATTACCGCGAAGGTCTAGGTTGCTTTCCAAAACTCGAATATCATATGGTAGAGACACTCATAATCCATATCTCGTATCAATTTGGGACTCCAACGTCCATAAATTTAACCTTTATCCAAACAAATAAAATATGCTCCAACAGTTTTTTATAACAAAATAAATTATAAACAAACATGAAAAAAGACAGATTTTTTTACCACTTAAAACATATGCGGTGATCAACAGAGAAATATAATGAAATTCAATTCATGGTTGGTTATTGTGTATGTTTTTTTTAAAAAAAAGCTTCAGCATATATGTATATGCAACTCTTATTAATAATATGAAAACATTCATTGAAACACGAATAGGAGTGAAGATAAATGCTACCTGCGTCCGAATCTAACTATGGTACATAATGTATTTCTTTCTATATTATATCAAAGTCCATTATCGAATACTCTATCAAATCCAAAATAATGGGTGTAATATATTTTAAACGAAAGTGAAGAGGGAGAGAGAATGATTCTAAATAAAATTGTGAGGTTGGTTAATCATTTGCAAATGACTACACATGTTGAAAAGCCCTCTTTTATGTTCCAAAAAAACTTATCTTTAATCAAAACATCACCATCTCCATCTCTCTCTCTCCATATCATTTTTTAAGTAAATTCTAAATATTAATTATATTAAAACGTGATATGAAATATAATCACTATGGAACAAGACTTCTTACATTCGTGCGATGCATCCGACACTAGCGAATGCTAGTTATATACTACAAGAAAACAGCCACTATTCCGACGGAAAACCGACTCATTTGTGACTAACATTTAGTCCGTCGGAAATCCGTCGCAAAATTCCGACGGAATACCGACGGTTTTGTCTACCGTCGGTATTCCGTCGGAAATCCGTCGTTTGTACCGACGGATTTTCGACGGAAAATAAACTGTCATAATATTCTGACGACTTTCCGACGGACTAAATGTTAGTATATACTAAATGTTGACCGTCGGAAATTTGCCTGTTTTCTTGTAGTATATACTAAAAAAATATGTATGGTTTAGCGATGGAGATTCAGGATCTCGCTAAGCTGGCTAGTTTTGGCTTTCATTTTAATGACAGACGTATAGGGTTTGGCTAAAACCAGTATGAATCAGTTGTTTGTTTCAACTTTCAGAATTGATTTTGTTATTTCTTTTAATGTTATACAAAATCAAATTTTCTTTTAGCTATTAAAAACCGCCATTCATATTTATGATTAATGAACTAAACGAGTTCATATGTTGATTGATATATTATTTGGTAGCCTTAATATCTTTTGCTCGAAATACAATCTTATACATTGTTATGCATACAAACACACACACACAATTGTTATTTAGTGGTCTAAGAAGTTAATCGAGTTTTTGGACAGCGAGTTTACAATCTAAACCATCTAGAATTTTGAACGATATATTTATATTCACGAATGTATAAGAGTTCTAGTTGGGTTTCTTCAGGAATACTTTATAACTATAATTTTGCTCATTCTGTTCTTAATTATTAATTTTTATTTTTTTGTCTTTATTAATTTATTTGTCTGCTTGTATGTGTATTTATTCTTATGCCATTATAGACCCAAATGGATTCCAAATAATGTTATAAAATATGGGAAACCCTATCTCCACTTTGGACCATGATAACATTTTTAATTTTAAAAGGGCACTCTAATTAAATAATTTTAATCAATTTCTTCTTTTTCTATAAAAGTTTGATAGTTGTGATATTACTATTGTCGAACCGAATATTTTTTTTATAAAATAATAATGGGTTATGGTAAGTCCTCGGCATCGGCCCTTACGGAGCGAATTAGGTTGCATGAAAACGCGTTTTTTAAATATTTCAATTTGGAAACGTTTTGGAAACGCGTTTCCAAAATTGGAAACGCAACTTTTGGTTTTGGAAACAAATTGAATAAATACTTTGAAATATAGGGATTTGTTTGTCGTTTTTAATAAGTTTTAAAACCTAATTATCTCTTCGATTCTTCTATTTTTTAGGTTATGGTGATGATTAGAGAAATTTTTTTTTTCTAATTACAATAGATTTGTTATTGATTATTGAAATCACGAAGTTGTTACATAAACAAAGTATTTTTTGTTCGAGTCGGATTGGATTTGTGTTGTTTTAAATATTTTAAAACCATTGATATATTTTGTTTCATGATATATATATATATATATATGTTTCTGTTTCATTTTTTTTTAAAAATCGTTTCCGCGTTTTCTAACGTTTCGTTTTCACGTTTCTATTTCTGATTGCATGTACTTTAGGAAGAACTAAAGATTTATTAGGAAAAAGAAAAAGATAAAGAAAATTCGGAGAGAATAAAAAGCTATCAATGTCAAATCTGTGTTACTTTTTAACGAATGTACGGACGCATTTTCTTAAGATTATTAACATGCGGTGTTAATAGTCAAACAAACTGTACGATCGGTTAATATATAGACATATAGATATTAGAAGAAATTATGATGATTTTTTGCTAACCAATATAGCATATATAGATAGGAGTGTAATAAGTAAAGATGGAATCGGTGTGAAACTAATATTACAATTAAAATGTTAAACAGTGAATTAAATCAGAATAAAAATTAAATAGTTCCTTAAGCCAGCTAAAATGAATGTTCAAATACGATTTTCTAGATCAATAATATTCACATATATAAATTTATAGTCTTTAAGATAGTGGTGCATTCTAAGATTTCGTAATATATATGATGTAAAATATTTTTCCCGTAAGCGTATTTGTCAAAATTCAAATGAGATGAACAAAAATCTCATCATTCGCCATATATTACATCATTATAAAACAAAAATCTTACGAACCCAAACACCATTCGAATTCTTGTGTCATGGCATTTTTGTATAATGATAATTGAAAAAACATCATTTTTGAAATACCATTTTGTAAAAATACTATAAAGAATTATCTATTTTCAAAAATACTACAAATTAAAAAAAAATTAGACATTAAATCTTAAGATTCTACACTTTAAAAAATGTATTTGACTCTAACAAACCCTAAACCCTAACATAACATAGTTAACCCAAATCTAAATGATATTATGAATAAATGATATAATATTAGTTGCATTATTTGAAAAAAAAAAATACTTTTGAAAATTGTACTTCCAAAGTGGCATTTTTCAAAAATTGTCTTCCTTTGGTATAGAAAACCTTTTTTTTTTATTACATCTTTCTCCATTAAACATTAATTAGTTACGATGTGTCTAGAAATAACAATCATAGAGCTATTTTGATTCCATTAAATAGATTTAGATTTCTTAATATTATATACTTTTTTTTTGTTAAAGATTAATATTGTACACTTATTTACAAGATTGGTTAATATTTCTTTATGCTGGATTTATTATCAAGCAATTTTTATATTTTTATTTCTATTTCAAATAATAAATTCTAAATATTTTACCCGTTTTTAAAATAAAGTTTAGACCATACTTTCGAAAATAATTCCCTTTTTACGACAATAGACATTAGCAACTTATTTTCAATACTATTAACAATTTTAATCATCTGCCGTCTTGTTATATCAATCGACGTTATTAGTGATCAATTAAGGCATCGAACAATTTTTGTTTAAACGAAAAGCAAATTCCATTTCTCGTAGCTTTGTTGAAAATAAATAGATCCTCCAAATTGTTGTCACCTCGTGATTGCTATACTTTTTATTTGATGGGGGATTAAACATAGACCCATAACACAGAAAATCAAATAGTTACTAAATATAAACATAAAGTTTACAAATTTTATGGCCAACAAATATTTAAATTTGATAAAGAAACGTATATTTAAATTGATAAAAACGTTTAACCAGTGTTCTAAAACGCGGCCTAGGCGGTGCCCAGGCGCTACGCGGATGTCGGACGCCCCGATTTTAAGATATTCGGTGATTTATGCGTTTCTTAAAAATACGGATGATTATGCGGTTTAGGCGGGCGTTTATGCGGTCTAGGCAGACGACTACGCGGTCTAGACGGATATTAGGCGGCTATATAAAAGCAAAACAAAAAAATCATATTTTTCAATTATATTGTAAAATAAAGTTGTTTATCATAATCAATATTTATTTTTAACCTCTAAAGATCTAATCTATTAGTTAAATTTATTTTGAAATTAAGTTTAGAAACTATATATATGTAGAAGACTTTTAGTTTGTTTTAAGGTTATATGTATATTTAACATTACATGTTCTATTCCATAAGAATTTCTTATATTTAATGTTTGAGGCTTCTAATTTTTAAATATATTCATGTTTTATTAATTGTATATATAATATATTGTGTATATATATCCATCTTTATAAGTATACTAGCTGAAGGATCCGCATATATGCGAATTTTATAATTTGATATCTTATAAACTTGTGAAAAAATAAAATATTTAATTGTACAAAACAAAGTTAAATTATATGTTAAAGTAAATAAATTAAAAGTGAAAACGTTGTTGTAAACTCAAACATAAAATTTATTTATTAATTTTGATATTTTTGTTGTTTGATTTAAAGTAAAATTTTATCACATATTTTCAAATCATTATTTTTTTTTATTCATATTAAAATTTAATTAGGTGTACATTTTTTTCCCTATTTTACAATTCAAATTTTTATTTCTCAAAATATTGATAAATTTATTTCTATATTTGTATTTGAACAATTTTTACTCTCTAAGTATTTTATAACTCCCGTAATACAAATCAAACACGAAAAAAACGAAAGACAAAATTAGATCAGCCCCACGAAGAGATAAAATAAAATTGAGAATATTTGTACAAAACTACTTAGAAGTCTGTCAAATATTTATCTATTTTCTATTTTCATACTTATTTATTATATTATTGATATTCAATTAAAATATTTCATAGATTTCTAAATAGTTAATTTTTTCTAATTCTCTTTAAATTACGTTTACATTTTTATAATCCTACTTAAATTAGGGTTACTTCTATTTTACAAATAAAAATAAATAGATAAATGAAACAACTCGATCCGTTTTTTTTTTGTTTTATATCTAAATTAGCACCGAATTAGCATCCCCATAAATGCTAACCCTCAACATGCTAAAATTCTCAATACAACAAACATTCAGCGGAAATCAATTATGCAAAGAAACCATTAAATAATACTTCATAAACCAATAACCAATCATTCAACATCCTAGACCGTTCTATATCGAATTACTAACCTAACAATCCAATAATCCACGCAAACGAGACCACTAGATCATCCATCTCATCCTCGCCCTGATTCCACGATCATACTTTGTCTTTACCTGCATCACATGGCAAAAAGAGATGCGTGAGTATTATCACAAATACTCAGTGAGACGCTCATCCCGTCTACAGGTTATACACACAGGCATAAGAGACAAACCACAACACCAACAACACATAACATCCATAACACGAGAATCAACCATCAAATCATCAAACAATGCATTGGGATCAATCCCTTTACCCAGATAAACCTACGGTCACGCACTCACCTAGAAAGATTGAAAAGATGAAGAACACGATGCCTACAAGAACGTCCCGCACACGGATTATCCAAATCCGAATCGGAAAACGGTTCTGAAAACTAGAGAAAACAAGCTACACGTCGGTATGCGGATCGTCTCCAGAATCTTTCTGGTTTGACGGAAATCCTCCCTCTAAGTGGACTGATCGCAGCAGAAAACTGCAGAAACCTACCTAGTTAAAACGATCATAACTCCCTAAATACTCAACCCATTGACGAACGGTTTTCACCCACATCAAGAAAAAGGATTGGAGAACTTACCCACAAAGTTTCACCCCAATCCTCCTCGAATTGCCCAGCCGTTTGCTCTCTCAAACACTCGAACAGAAGCTGTCCTTCACCCTCAATCACACACAACTCACAACCTCTCTTGATTCTCTCATGAATCCTCCTCTTTCTCTGATTTTCGGCCAAAATGAGACCAACACGCGTCTGTTCTAGCCCTTTTATACAAACCCTAGGGTGTTCCCTAAACCGCTCCCCAAACCGGCAAATCAGAAACCGAAACCGTCGGTCTGATTTTACTCCGTGGATCGACACACATGCCCAAAAAAAATCTCCTTTTTGGTTCACGGGGGTTACAATAAATATTTTGACATGTACCTAAATCTAATTGAAAAAAGTATTTTATATTTGTATGCAGGTGTCAAAATCTGTCATTCGACTTGACAGTGTCACGATCATGATAAATTTATTCATAATTAAATTAGGTTAAGATTTTTCTAATCTTATTTAATTAGGTTTATTTTAAATCTAATTAAAAAATCTCTTACACTTGTATATACGTGTCAAAATCTGATTAACCATGTGTACGGATCATGTTAACTACGAAGTTTGCGAACCAAGCTTTATATAATAAGATTTTCAATTAAATCATGTCACATATTTTAAAATAAGAAGATTTTCTTGATCCAAACTAAATTAGGTTTAGAGATTTTCCTAATCCTATTTAAACTATGTTACTTTTCACTATTTTACAAATAAATATAAATAGAAAAATAATAAGATTTTTCTAATCCAATTTAAATTTGTTTTAGATTTTCCTAATCCCATTTAAATTTGGTCACTTTTCACTATTTTACAAATAAAGATAAATAGATAAATCTTTTTTTTGTTGTAAAATCTAATTGAAAATAATTATTTTACACTTATATACATGTGTCAAAATCTGATCAACCGACTTGACATGTGTCAAACTTTATATAATAAGATATATATATATATATATATATATATATATATATATATATATATTTCTAGCTAGAAAACTAATTATCCTCCTAGACTCCACCTATATTCCTACATATACGGTTAGACGATAGGCCTCCTTTTACTACCTAGAAAACGCCTAGCGCGTTTTAAAACATTGCATTTAACTAATTATTTTTGTTTGGAGGAGTCCATTAGCCATTTCTTTCAGCTTAAGTTGACAACACCCATTTTGTAGGTTCAATACTTTTAGTTTGCAACTACACCATCTTTTTTGTTTGATATCCTACACCGTCATAATTGTTATTATTTTTTATTTTTTTTTTTATAACAGAAGAATTTGGTGGAATCTGGCAGAATTATTGAGGACATTTTACGAAATCTAACGGAATACCGTTGAATTCAAATGGTAACAACTGAATCTTACGGAATGTAGCAGAATTTTTAATATAAATAAATTAATTAAAGTTATGAAAATATTAATTGAAATTGTATTTTTCAAAATTAAATATTCATGTTTATAATTTTATTAAATTTTATAAAAATAACTTTTTTTTATTGAATTATCTCCTACACCCAATTTATTTCATCAATATTTGTTTCCTAATCTAAAAATCATTATAAAGAAAATTTTAATTAACTTTTTAACCAATTAATTTTGTTTTCGTCAAACGTCAAACGTTCAATTTCATTAAAATCAATTTTCAAGTATTTTTAGTGCTTAAGGAATCGACATTTTCTAAATTTTTAGTGTTATTGTAGATATGAATTTAAGATGTATGCCTTTATAAAAACATTTTCTTTGTTAAAATAACTTTATTTATAAGGTCATCATCGAGCAAATGCATACAAGCTTGGACACATCATTTGGGCGGTGACAATCACACTTCAAATATATAAACATTTTCGTACATATTTATTTTAGCCAATTCCTCCACAAGGCCGTGCTTACTATGCAATTAAAAAAACATTCGCTTTAAATCTCAGAAGATATATATTATTTTAAAAACTCCATATTTTAAAGATTAATTTAGTATAATGGTAAAAGTATGGCAATATAAATTTTTGAGATTCTCATCCTAAGTTCAAAATCACTTTGATGCAAAAATAAAAGTATTTTTTTATCTAATTAATTTTTATATACTCTACTAATCATTTGAAATTAAATTATAATTAATGTTAAAAAAATCATCTAAAATTTATTTTATTTTCAAATTTACGTCTGACTTCTATAAATCTAGGTACGGCACTGTTCCTCCATTCCACAAATTCAATTCCTCAAACACAAATGGTGTATTTCAACATTTTCGACCACTTATTTTCCACAATTCCTCAGCATTCCACAAAACTCATGTCACCATTTAGACCCACCCTATAACTAAAATGAATATTTGTTCTTATAATATTTAATAATTGCTTAACAAAAACTATATTTATATCACCTTTCCTAAACAGCCCCACTTCGGTTTGGAATTATATAATTTGTAATTTTTTTAAATCAATTTTTGTTTTGTCAACCAAATTAAATACATTAAAAGTATATTTCAACCTTACGTACGTACGTCAACCCTATTTCGACCATACATGTCATATTAGAATATTTTTTGCAATACTTTTTATTGCTTTGACGTTATGCATATATATAATTTCATAGTGCAAAATAAGATATTGTGCATATTATCGCATATTTATAACTTCATAGTGCCTAAACTATATGATTTTCTGTTAATTGCATACTTCAGTTTAACAGAAAAGAAACAATTAGTTCAACTTCAAACTAATCTTATGTATGTACTGTCTGTGATACATTACTTAAACATTTTAGTCGTAACTTATTTGCACACCAACCATCTTTATTTCACATAATAATTTAGTTTTATCAATTATGGTACTTTCTATATTCTCTATAGTGGTGACCCACGTGTGGGACTTCTTCGGAAAAGCGAAAAACTCGACGTGGTCAATGGCCTATCAAATCTCAAAGTCTGACCTTAGAGGCCTTTGGTTGGTCTTTGAGGCCATAGAAAATGGAATACATATATTATTTTTTATGAAATATTGTTTATAGAACAAGCGTGCATGTAATTATAAAATTTGGAATTCGATAAATATTGAGCGACATTATACATCATCAATTTTATCGTTTGAGGTTAAACAAATATGATATCTTAATTTATTCCATTCACTAAACGTCCGATCAGTATAAATTAAGTCCAACCCACTCACTTGAATTCATCTTGATAATCTATGTTTGTTTAATGATAGGGACGCTCACACCTGCATGTTATAAAACTTCTATGATTTGTTTCTCTTATCAAAAAGTATTTTTTTGGTTAAAACTCTTATCAAGGTGTTATCGTATTGTCCGAGACACTGTGGTCAAGTGGTAAAAAGACGGGACTGGATTCGATCCACCTGTTATGCGAAACTAAATCATATTATCTTGAACACCCACATAGATATGGATCATTGCTTTCGCCCCATTTGAATATCCGAAAAAAGGTCTATCCATAGGTTGCACTTCCCAAAGATTAGTCTGGATCATAGGTTTGGGATTTATCCTGAATTATATAAAAAAAAATTGTTATCGTATTATTTTAGGTTTTCAATGATAGTGATTTTTTCGAGATGTCCAATACTTTTTCGTTTGGTTTTGTGTTTGTTTTCTTAGTTTAGAAATATATCAGCTAAGTTGCGAAAGAATCTTGTAGTATTCCCTTTACTTTTGAGAAACATTCAGTTTCCAAACAAACCACATTTTCTGATTTAGCTAAATTTTAAAAATAGTTTACAATTATACTACAAACAAAAAATATGATGAAAATTCAGGTTTTTTTGTAGTGCTCAGTATAGAGAGATAAAAAAAAAAGGAAAAAAAATCATTATTATAAAAATAATTGAATCAATATCAAGTGGATATTTTTAGTTTTCGAAAGATGTTAGATAATGAAATGCTATAAATGTGAATGTCCACCATAACTTTACATGTTTTGCTTAAACAGTAAACGCCCATAAAAATGTTTTTTGTGTTTTGAACATTTTAATTAAAAAGAGTTAATGGCAATTAAGAAAAAAAATATACATATTGGTATTTGGGAATATTTAAGCCAAATAACAAAAAGCTAAAAACCGAAAGCCAAAAAAAAAAAAAAAAAAAAAAACTTCGAGACCTTAATTTATTCGACTCAGAGATCTCATCACCAATGTAATTTTAGTTCATTCCACTAACTTTGATCAGTTTTCTATATTTGAATAAACATGATAAGGTCCGATCAAACATGCGAGAGTATTTGAGATATCTTTTGTATATTTGTTCTATAATATGAGTATATGACATTATAATATGAGCTTTGCGTTAAATCCGATTATTTGTTTCTCTTGAATATTAGAAACATGTTAAAATAAATTAAAAATTAAAAATATTTGCTCGCTGAATTTAACAAACGATAAATTTACACCCGTAGTTATTTTTTTTAATCCGAAGTCTTGGAAAAATATTATTGTTTGCCATATATGTTATATCACATTTATAGAAATACTTTAAAAATTAGTATAAATGTTGAACTTAATTTTCTTGTTTTTTTCTAATAAACATACTTTATCTATTTTCGTTATACTAATTGGTGACAGAACTAATCACACTTAATGATTCTTAATTAATAGTGAAGATGTGATTATATATGTATCATAGTTAGACACGTGTCAAGGAGCAAGTGTCACGTAAAATATAAAAAAAATCGCTGTAACATTCCTCCAGCCACTATAAAATTCGGAGCCCCGATCATATTTCCTCAAATATAGTTTCGTTGAAAGCATATATATATATATATGTAGTAACTAGCTACTATCACACACCTGAGCTAGCTAGAAGATTCTTGAACTTGCCTTGTCTTCACATTTTCTTAATTAGCTTCGATTTCCTAATAATCAAAATTATATATATATCGATTTACAGGGAAGAGGCAGTGCTCCGGGAAACAAGCCACTTCAAGGTTAGTACCTTATCCGGGAACGGTGTCTCTCTAATTGCGTGTAACATGTTATTATGCTCTTAATTAGTTCTGTCTTAAAAATTAATTTTCATTAATTAATTAATCCAGCAGGGGAAATATCAAGCAAGTTTTTATAAGAATGAAGCCATGCATGACGGCTCTAAGACAAGTGATTCAACCATTGTTGAACTACCAAGGTCTAACCGCCGGTTTAAACATGGTCGACGTTCCGTTTTTCCGGCGAAAAGACAAGGTTGTTTTCGTCATGGGAGCCACCGGAACCGGTAAATCTCGTCTCGCCATCGACCTAGCCACTCGTTTTCCGGCGGAGATCGTAAACTCCGACAAGATCCAAGTCTACAAAGGTCTCGACATAGTCACCAACAAAGTCACTCCGGAAGAAAGTCTCGGCGTTCCTCACCACCTTCTCGGCGTCGTCGACGACACTCACGACGATTTCACGGCTGAGGATTTCCAGCGGGAAGCAATAAGAGCCGTCGAATCGATCGTCCAGAGAGACCGTGTCCCTATCATAGCCGGTGGTTCCAATTCTTACATCGAGGCTTTAGTCAACGATTGCGTTGACTTCCGGTTAAGGTACAATTGCTGCTTCTTGTGGGTCGATGTCGCTAGACCGGTTTTACACTCGTTTGTGTCGGAGCGAGTCGATAAGATGGTTGAGATGGGTCTCGTCGACGAGGTTCGCCGCATCTTCGATCCCTCGTCGGCGGATTACTCCGCCGGAATACGCCGTGCGATCGGAGTTCCGGAGCTCGACGGCTATCTCAGGGCGGAGATGCGGGATTATCCGGCGGAGACGACGGAGAGACTTTTGGAGACGGCGATTGAGAAGATTAAGGAGAACAATTGTTTGCTCGCGTGTCGACAGTTACAGAAGATTCAGAGGCTTTACAAGCAGTGGAAGTGGAATATGCACCGTGTAGACGCGACGGAGGTTTTTCTCCGACGAGGAGAAGACGCCGATGAGGCTTGGGAGAATTCGGTGGCTCGACCGAGTGCACTCGCCGTCGATCGGTTCCTTGATCCCGGCGCTGATATTATCTTCCCGGAGATATCCGCCGTTCCACCGCTCCCAGCCGCCGTGGCGGCGATTTCCCGTTGATAGAAATAAAAAAAGGAACTGAGCAATGTATATGATGAAAAAAAAGGGAAGTTAAAAAAGAAAAGAAGCAAAACCATAATAATGCCACGTGGCGAGATTGGTCGGAAGGTGATATAATAACGCCACGTGGCGAGATGGGTCGCTGTCGGAGAAGATGACCCTTTAAATATATTTTTTTAAAAAGTGTGTTACGGTTTAACGGAATCAGTTTTGAGGGAAGTGAAGTGCACGCGCGGGGCGTACAGACAATTTTTCCTTTTGGTTTTCCGGTATGGTTAGCTAGGATGGGGTGCGGCAGAGTGTACGGTTTATACGGTGGATGATCGTCTAGGATTTAAGTAAACAGGTCATTGGTCAACGCGGTTTTGTTAAAAAAGAATGTGTTTTGGGTCCCATAAAAGTGACGTTATGTGGTTTAAACAATTCAATCTAACGGCTGTGATGTGAAGTGATTATTATTAATTATTTAGCTGGTTTAAAAATTCATGTTTCATGGATAAGCTTATTATGTGTGTGTTTTGCTATCAACTTCGTTATAAAAAGACGAATGAGATTAATAATCAATTACGATCAAATACTATAACGAAGTAGATATAAAACTACATCAGTTTTTGTCCATAAGAAAACATTATAATGTATATTTAAATATATATTCCAAAAGAGATTCTTGTGTGAGTTGATGCCCACTACCCACCGTCACGCACCGTTTCTTCCATCTCTAACCCAAAATATGAAAAACTAGTATTCATTTCATTAATTCCTAATATTTAGTCTTTGCATATATGAGATATTATGTGTGATTTGGGGGGATTTTTTATTTGTTTTACAACGATTTGGGAGATTATAATCTTCCTTTTAACCTGATTTGTTTTAGTGACCGAAAGAATCATATGCTTATATCTCGACGAATTTTCAGAATCACAGAGACTAATTTTTTTAAAGGATTTAATATTTGGTCCGTACTCGCATAAAAAATATTACTCGATGATCCACCACTCTTTAGTTTTCGTTTTCTGATGATTTTATATTGTTGGAATGGAGCAGGTTAATTACCAAGAAATATCATATAGCTTATGTATTTTATTTGTCTCAAGGGATTAGTTAGTAGCTATGGTGAAGAATGAAGATATGTATATATAAATATATATAGTTGAAACCCGAAATGTGTTAAATAAACTTATCTCGAATCATATTTTGAAGTTTTTTTTTTTTTTTTGAAACTATTCATATTTTGACGAAGTTGCAAAATCTTGTAAATTATTACCTTGTTAGTAACTGTCACGTGCAAATAAAGACTAGAGTGACAATCCACTTGTCTAGCTTAATCGGTTAATTTGTTGTTTCATTGTTCTTGGATCGATCCGAGTTTTGATTTGAATTTTGTTTGACTTCCAAATTCCGAAGGACACATGAATAATATATAGTGGCGTTAATTTTTCATATACGTTTCAGGAGATGTGAAAGAGGCTAGCTAGCTGAGTATTGGTGGCATAATGATATATTCTTATAATCTTATTAGAGTGTTCATGGTTAGCAGTTGCATTTGCATGCATTGAAATCGAGTATAAATGTTTTCGGATAACGATGGATACTCTACCACTACAAGAAAACAAACGATTTTTCAACGGCCAAAACCGTCGGAAATACTGACGGATTTCTGACGGAGAAGGGATTACCGGAATCCGTTAGAAATCCGTCGTAAATCCGGCAATATTTCATTTTCCGACGGATTTCCGACGGCTACACCTACCGACGGATTTCCGACGGCTACACATACCGACGGATTTCCGACGACTACATATACCGACGGATTTCCGACGGATATATTATTTATTTAAAAAAAAGATTTTAATTTAATTAAATTAAATTAAATTAAAATAAAATAAATTAAATTAAAATTAAATATAAATAAAAATTAAATTAAAATAAAAATAAAAAAACAACATTTAAAATTAAGTTTCAATATTTTTAAAAGTGATTTAGAAAATTAAAATATTACATAACGTAAAGTCTATCGGTTACGGAAGATCTCGTTCATCCTTTCTTCCATTTCCCGCATGCGTGCCATCTGTTCTTCCATTGCCCGCATGCGTTCCATCTGTTCTTCCATTGCCTGCATGCGTGCCTGCTGTTCCTCGTAGCGTGCCTGCTGTTCCTCGTAGCGTGCTGCATCTTGTGCGCGTTGTACCTCCAACCCGGTCACCCGCTCGAGAAACTCGGCGTTCTGTGCCCTCAACGTACTATCTGCATGAAAGCGGTAAGAATTGACGGACGTGGATGAACTGTCTTCCGGGAGGCCAAACACACGACCTCTGTGCTTAGGCGCAACCTACGAAAAAAAATCAATCAATAAATGTTGTAAGTTGTTTATATTTAAATTTATTTAAAATTTAATTAAAATTGACAGTGTTACTAACCTGATAGGTAAACTCGTTGATCATCTCGAGAGGAACTTCCGTGGCCGGGGGAGTTCCTTCGACGATCGGTTGGGATTGGAGGTACTCCTCACCGAGCCTCTCCACGCTCTCCACGATTTCACGAGCAATGGGATCTTGAATTTCACCCGTCTTTCTGTTGGTGTGCGCATCTTTGACCAATTCAAGATGTGACGGACGCACACCGGTCCTCTCAATCTGTTGGCATAGATAATGAAAGAAATATGAGAAGTGTTATAAATAAAATTTTAGTAAAATTTATAAAATTACCAGCTTCTGAAGACGTGACGCTTTGCTCGTTGCACCAAGGTTATGGGTCGCCGGTCCCTTCCCCTTCCGGTCGTTGTTCCGGTTAGACGAGTTTTTTCCGGAGCTTGCTTTTGTGTCCTCTCGTTCCCAATGGGCAAGTAGTCCAGCCCATAATGTGGGGTTATCTTGCAATCTCCGCGGCACTTTTCCCTCTTTGTACCACATGTCCTTCCATTCGTTTATCTTCAACGAATATTTCCGGGAGGCTTTTTTGTAGAACTCCCGTCGGACTCGGGAAGTCAACTGTGGGTCCCAAGTAAATTCTTGCTGAAAAAAAAACGTACCCATATTAGTATTGACAATTTTAATGGAAATAAAAATCTATATTCTTAATAGGGAAAAAAAAACATACCGCAAATTGCCGAAACCAGGTCTCCTGGTCTGCCACCGGCATCGAACTAAATGTGGGATACGGGCAAGTTATCAACGAATTAGTCATTGCGTTGATCGAACTCGTAACCCCGTTTCCCGAAAATTGAAACCTAAACAATATTTAGTTAAATATTTTTTTAAGTTAATATAATCAAATACATTTTTAAATAAAACTTACCAGGTCGTGTTAGGTGGCAAGTCAGGATCTAGGCGAGTCAACCTATCCCGTCCGGGTTGCGAAACAAACTCCTCAATGGTCATGGCCATGGGAGCTGAGGGCTGTGTACCCATTGGAGGAGACGGGTGTTGGGGATCCGGAAAGCTAGTCTCTGGGATATGCGACTGACTCCCTCCCCTACTGGAAGTACCGGATCCAGTAGAGTGATGAAATCGCCCATAATCCCTACGATTGCCAAAATGTTTACATACCGTTGAAATTTACTTACATATATAAATATAAATTCTGATATTAAATATAAATATATGTAAATTTAAATCATAAATTTTAAATATAAATTTACAGATATTTTAATTTACATTACGGATTTAGGGATTTTCAGTTTTTGAGAATTTGTCGACATCGAATTTTTGAGATTTCCGAATTATGAAATTTACGGGAATTGGGGACTTAGCGATTTTAGGATATTGATATTTTGAGAAGTAGAGATTTTGGAATTTAGGGATTAATTTATGGAATTTCGGGATTTCATAAATTAAGGTTTTAGGGAGTTAGGGATTGTGGAAAATTGAGGTTTCTCTAAATAGGTATTTAGGGATATTTGGATTATGGATTTCAGATATGAACATTTAGGAATTTACAGATTTAGAAAATTTTTGGAATTTCAGATTTGGTAATTTAAAGTTTTAGATATTTACGATTTTTCCAGAATTTGGGATTTTGTAATTTAAACAAATTAAAAAATTAGTAAAATTTCAACAATTTAGAATTTTACTAATTTTTTTAAATTATAAATATTTATAATTTCCTAAAAATAACAAATACATATTAAAATGTAAATAAATTTTATAAACCCGAAAATTCTCTAAATCACAAAATTTACAAAATTCAAAACTTTTCAAACATCCTAAACCCGTATATTTCTACATTTCTATTATCCTAAATCATTTAATCCCTTAATTTTTAACATCCTAAATCTAAGAAATTCTACAAATACATCTCATAATTCATAATTTACAAAAAAAAACTTCTAAAAACTTACATTGGATTGATGATTTGTTGATAGAGATTGAGATTGTGGAAGAATTTGGTGTTTCCGGCTTGAATCGTTCGTTTTCCGGCGAGTTTTTACGATTTTTTTCCGACTTTTCGTTCTGTCTCAGCGAAGAAGAAGAGTCTGGTTTTATTACAGGTTTCCGACGGATTTCCGACGGATGTCCGACGGAATTTCCCGCTATTTTCGATGAGATCGAGGCTCTCTAGGCGGCAGAAATTAGGGTTTCCGTCGGAAATCCGTCGGTATTTCCGACGGATTTTAAATTTTCATTTATAAAAACGCGTAAATTTAATAACGATTTTTTTTAAATAAAAAAAATCAAAATCCGTCGGAAATACCGGCGGATTTTTGATGGATTTTGATTTTTTTAATCATTATCGGTAAACTTAATTAAGTTTTTTTATAATTAATTTTTTTTGTAAACAGATTTTTTTATATTATAAAAAATATTAATTCCGTCGGAAATCCGTCAAAAATACCGACGGATTTCCGACGGATTGTAATTTTTTATTAAATTAAATTTTTTTATACAGATTTTTTATATTATAAAAAATATTAAATCCGTCGGAAAACCGTCAAAAAAACCGACGGATTGTAATTTTTTATTAAATTAATTTTTTTTTTATACATATTTTTTTATATTATAAAAAATATTAAATCCGTCGGAAATCCGTTAAAAATACCGACGGATTGTAATTTTTATTAATTTAATTTTGTTTTTATACAGATTTTTTTATATTATAAAAAATATTAAATCCGTCGGAAATCCGTCAAAAATACCGACGGATTTCCGACGGAATTTAATTTTTTATTAAATTAATTTATTTTTATACGGATATTTTTATATTATAAAAAATATTAAATCCGTCGGAAATCTGTCAAAAATACCGAGGGATTTCCGACGGATTTTAATTTTTTATAATATAAACAAATCTGTTTTAAAAATAAAAATTACAATCCGTCGGAAAACTGTGAAAAATCTATCGCTTAAAAGTCCGCGTGGTGACCCGATTGCAGAGTTAAAAAAATGTCCAAACATTTATTCATAAATTATTTTAAATTTATCCGGGAATTGAATAAAAGATTTACACAACGAAATTTTATAACAGATAAAAAACAAAAGCTGAAAGAAAATTTATTTATTTTAAAGTTTGAAAAACATATTACTCTGTATCCACTCCAAACTTACCTTTTGTTAGAACCTGAAACTTTTTTTTTCCCTTTTTTTTATCTACATATCCGTTGCAACAATCCCTTTCGATTGCATCAACATCTATATTTAAGTTGGGGCTTTCTGGTCTTTGGGCAAATTCATAATCATTGTACTGATCATTTTTATTCTTCGGTGTACCTTCTAAATATCCGTCGCAAACATCTCTTTTGATTGCATCAACATCTATATTTAAGTTCGGACTTTCTGGTCTTTGGGCAAATTCATAATCATAGTAGTGATCCTTACATTCATTTGAAGTACTTCCACCGTAAGTATCTGACGTTTCAATCAAGTGAGATGGTTGTACGTCTTCGAGAACACTCTTCTTGTCTGGATATTTGTCGCACTGAGATTGCGTTTCCCACGAGACGTTTGGAATGCGTTGGATGGTTGGCAAGCACTGGCTGTCCGGCACTATTGTTGATGAAGAATCTCCGATTGAGATTGGTGAGAACGTATCAAATTCCCACGAGTAAGTGGGTATCTCTTCAGTGTGTATCGCATTGGGTTTCGGTTTCCCACGAGTATTTTGGAAGTAGAAAGTGGTTTGCCACGATTTTTGAGTCTTCATTAGGAGAGTTAAAAGACATTATTTGTGTTGTTGACAGGAATGAACGTATGAGGAACCTTATATAGAACGGAAAACCGTCAGAAACCTCTGATATAATACCCCGCCAGTCCCATCGGCCGTAGATAACGCAATGGTAACCACTCAAACTTTGCCGACATCGGAATTCCGACGGAACTAATTCCGTCGTTATGTCGTCCGAAAATTAGGACAGCTTTTATCCGGCGGAAATCCGGCGGCAAATTTAATAAATGATTCTGGCGGATATTACCATAAAGTACATTATATTAGAGGGAACGCATAGGTGTTATAGTACAACATTGGTAAACAAACATTTATTCATAAATTATTAATCTGAATCTTCTGATGAACCTTCACTAGGGATGGAGTCTGAATCGTCGTCAAATTCTTCACGTAGTTCATCTTCATCCGAATGCACTAGATCATCGCTGATATGTGTGACATCAGTGACAAGGTCAATGTTATCCGTCTCCTCAACATGTGACATTTGGTTGGTTCGCGATACTTGTAGAGCATCATGTTCCGGAACTCCATATATTTTTCCTCGCGGATTAATTGGAGTTACTGTCATCCAAGGATCTGTCCTCCGCCCAACTCGAGGATATGAAACGTAGCAAACCTATTCATTAACGGTGGATGTTGTTAATATACAAGAATAACAAAACCTAACGTATAAATATAACGGAAAACCTATCAATATATTGATACCTGGTCTGCTTGAGATGCAACGATAAATGGATCGTAATGATGTAATTTCCGGCTTGAATTTATCGAAATAACACCAAGAGGGTCAATTCGAACCCCACTACCATTGGATGGATCATACCAATCGCAAATAAACACAATGCACCTCAAGTCCAACATTCCTGAATAGTGGATTTCCAAGATTTCTTTTAAATGGCCATAGTACATGGTATCACCTGATTGCGCCGAAATACCATTGTCCGAAGTTGGCCTTTGACGTCCTTCGTCACGAATTCTGAACGAATATCCCCTAGTGCAAAATCTCGGATATGAAGTCGCGGTGCTGCGTAAACCATGAGAAAAATCCACTAACCATGTCGGGAGGGTTTGACCACTTGCTAAACCTTCGGAAACCTAAAAACAATATAAGTAAGCAATCAATAACATATGAACATGAAAACCTTATAAAATAAGAGTGAGGAGTTATATTTAACGTACAAAAAATTTCAACCACTCCGGGAATTCTTCATCTTTTAAGACAGCAAGTTCGGAATCTGTCTTATCAGCATGGTAAGTTTGTGCTAGGGACATGTATATCCTGTAACATAACAATTGTTATTAGATGAAGACAAATAATTGCACAAATTTAGTATGAGAAATGGTGTACCTTTCATACTCTCCAAGTTCGTCACAATTTCTGAGGATATATGTATGCAAATGTGTGACTTCTTGTGGTGATAGTATGCGTTTCTTCCCTTTTCCACTTACGCGGCCCACTTGCGCAAACAACTCAGGTACAACCACGGGATACACTGCTTTCTCACCTCTATCATCATGTCGCGCCGGCCGTCTACCTTTAGTCCGAACATCCGAAGGAAAGTAATATTCGGCAAAGTGTGATACTTCTTCGTTTAGACTTTGTGCAACAATAGATCCCTCAACTTTGCTAAAATTTTTAACCTTTTTCTTCAGGTGGAACATGTAACGCTCGAACGGGTACATCCATCGGTATTGAACAGGGCCTCCTAATGCTGCTTCTCGTGGGAGGTGAATAGGAAGATGTTCCATAACATAAAAAAAAGACGGTAAAAATATCTTCTCAAGATTACAAAGGAGCACCGGGATGTTGGCCTCTAAAGACCGGATCCCGTCCGCTGTTAGTGTCCGTGAACATAAATCTCGAAAGAAAGCCCCAACTCCTACAAACGAAAAGTAATCAAGTTAGTACATATATAGTAACATTATATTAGTAATAAACTAAAGAAAATTATGAAATATACCTCCACTTGCTTGATGGATGTCTTGTGGAAGAAGATTAGAAAATGCAAATGGAAGAAGACGTTGCCGGGGTGATAGGGTTGAAGACAATCATGACTCTTCATTCCAATAAACTTCCCTTCCGTCGAAGAAAACTTCCTTCTTACCCGCGTCTAACCGGTACGCAGGCATCGGCAATCTACCATTAGGCAAAACATGAAGAGATGCCCTTGAACAAATCAATGGCAAGTCTAATCTAGATTTCCAGTTATCTTTTGTCTTTCCTGGTACATTTAAAATGGTGTTCATGATGTTGTCAAAGAAATTCTTTTCAACATGCATGACATCTAGATTATGCCGCAGTAGTTGATCTTACCAATAAGGCAAATCCCAGAAAATACTTTTCTTATGCCAATTGTGATATTCCCCACAGCCGTCGACGGGGTGATGGCCATTACCCCCACATTCAGGAGTTCGCTCTGCACCAAAATCTCGTAACTGTTCCAATATGCTGCGACCATCTATCTCCGGAGGTGGACCATTAAAAACTGGAAAATTCTTTCTGAAATGTCTTCTAGACCGACGATATGGAAGATTTGCCGGCAAAAAACACCTATGGCAATCAAACCATGAAGTCTTCCTTCCGTTCTGCAATTGGAATGCTGAAGTATTGTCTTGGCAATAAGGACATGCCAATCTTCCATGCGTTGTCCATCCAGATAACATACCGTACGCCGGAAAATCGCTTATGGTCCACATAAGAACCGCACGCATGTTGAAATTCTGCTGGATTGAAACATCAAATGCCTCAACACCATGCTCCCACAACATCTGCAACTCATAGATCAATGGTTGGAGGAATATATCGAGTGATCGTCTTGGATGATCTGGCCCAGGAACTAGAACTGAGAGAAACAGGAACTCTCGCCGCATGCACATAGAAGGAGGCAAATTGTAAGGTGTTACGATGACCGGCCACAATGAATATTTTCTTCCATGCTTTCCAAATGGGTTGAAACCATCAGTGGATAAGCCGAGATATACATTTCGGCGTTCGTATGCGAAATCTGGATATACCGATTGAAAGTGTTTCCACGCTTCTGCGTCAGAAGGATGCGTAATATCTCCATCTTGATTATGCTCTGCATGCCATCTCATAGCCTTAGCAGTGCGTTCTGATTGATACAGCCTCTTCAACCTCTCTGTTAATGGTAAATACCACATCCGTTTGAAAGGAATCTTCACTCTGCCACTTGTGTCTTGGAACCGTGGTTTACGGCAAAATTTACATTTTTTTCTGTTCTCATCTTCTCTCCAGTATAGCATGCAGTTGTCGATGCACACATCTATTATCTGGTAGGGCAAACCAAGACCGGCAACAAGTTTCTGGACCTCGTAGTATGATGCTGGAGAAAGATTATCCTCTGGCAAAACATCTTTCACAAACTCGGCGAATGCATCAACACATTCTTCGGACAAATTGTAATCGGTCTTCATGTTCATCATCCTACTAGCAGAAGATAACGGTGAATGCCCTTCCCTACAACCGCTGTACAGTGGTTGCTTGGATGCGTCTAATATATCAAAAAACCTTCGAGCTTCTAAATTAGGTTCTTCAACCCTATCACCCTCATAACCACCCGACTGCAAATTCTCTCTAAACGCATCGTTAACCATCGCAACCGTACTTACCCCAACATCTACTTCCATTGTACGTTCTTCTACGCTATCCGGAAAATAAGGTGCATTACTACTAGTACTACCATATTCGTAATTGCTTTCTCCATGTAAAAACCAAACCTTATATCCCGGCCTAAATCCATATCTATATAAGTGATTCCAAACAGTATGAACCGCAACACTAATTCTGTTACAACAATTAGAACATGGACATTTGATATCCTGACCTTTTTTTGCTGCATCTTGGTTTCTGGGTAAATTCATGAACTCGCATATACCTGCAGCGTAAGCGGATGTTAATAAATTCAAGCCCATATCCATCATTGGCTCGTCCATCCAAGACCGAAAATATGAACTCATCGCTAACAAATTTTTTTGATTTGTAAAATTGTGTTATGAATGAACGAAGAAATGAATGAACTTATATAAAACGGATTTCCGTCGGAATTCCGTCACAAAACTCCGACATAACACCCCACCAATCCCATCGGCCACCGCTAACGAAATGGTAACCACTCAAATTTGCCGACATCGAAAAAATCGGATTTCCGTCGGGAGTCCGTCGGAAAGTCGTCAGAATATTACGACAGATTATTTTCCGTCGGAAATCCGTCGTTTGTACCGACGGATTTCCGACGGAATACCGACGGTAGATAAAACCGTCGGTATTCCGTCGGAATTTTGTGACGGATTTCCGACGGACTAAATGTTAGTCGCAAATGCGTCGGTAAGCCGTCGGAAAATTCCGACGGAAATCTTGGCCGTCGGAATAGTGGCTGTTTTCTTGTAGTGTACCAATACGCGTGATTTATATTACACTGCAGTTAAAAAATAAATTATTTTAGACATTTTTCACAACTAAGTTGCGTTTGTTGGAGTATAAATATCGTAAATTCATAATACTAGAATGTCAAAAACTATTCCCATTAGGCAAGTTGCTTTAAAGACCTCAATTATTAGGTTTGTATACACGTTAAATGTATTCGACCCACAAGCCGTTCTTCGTAACATAATATTTTTTCCAACATTTCTATTATTACTTATTTATCTTACAGCTGCATATCAAATTCCAATGCGTGTCGTCAAAGAAAACAACTCGATATTGTAAAGAAGATGGCCTAACTTCAACATTCAAGCCCAAAGAGCCTAAATCTCTTTCTCAACAATCGATCAATCCAACTCAACAGATCAAGCTCAATAATAGATTTGATCATTTTGCCTCTTGCGACGTTTTATGTTCCTAGGGCATCTACTTTTCTGAATCGTTTTGTCTTTGTTTTAAATAACAAATGTTGTATTCATATTCTCTTAAGAAGAATGAAAAGCTTTTAGCCATTGTTGTCTTCTTCAAACTCTCTTAAAAGCTTTCATGGTATCAGAGCCATGGAAAGCTCTTATTCATCTGTCTCTGCTTCTGGTCTAAACATTTCACAGTGCGTTACTCTAAAGCTAAATGCATCAAACTATCTTCTTTGGAAGACGCAGTTTGAGTTGTTTCTCTCTAGCCAAATGTTACTTTGGTATGTGACTGGTGCTGTTCCAAAACCTTTTCCTACCAAATCTGTAGATGTGGTTTCTGAAACGGCAAACCCTGACTTCACTAAGTGGGTTCAACAAGATCAACTGGTGAAAGGTTGGCTTTTTGGCTCTTTATCTGAAGATGCTCTTCGTGTTGTTTATGGTCTTCAATCCTCTGAAGAGGTATGGTTGTGTCTTGCCAAATACTTCAACCGTGTGTCTACCTCTCATAAGTTTGATCTTCAAAGACGCTTGCAAACAATGTCAAAGCCAGACAAATCTATGGCAGAATATTTGAAAGAGGTAAAAACTATTTGTGATCAACTTGATTCGATTGGTCATTGTGTAACTGATCAAGAGAAAATCTATGGAATTTTGAATGGGTTAGGCAAGGAATATGAATCTATTGTTACTGTGATTGAAGGATCCATGGATACTTTTCCTGGTCCATGTTATGATGATGTTGTGTTTTGTTTGACTAGTTTTGATGATAAATTACGTGCTTATGCTGAGAATTCTGGAGTATCTCCTCATCTAGCATTCAACACTGGTCGCGGTTACTCTAATCGTGGGCGTGGTCAGAGTTATGGCAGTACTAACAACTATGGTCGAGGATCTTATTCCACTCGTAGTAGAGGATTTCACCAACAAATTGGTTCTGGATCCTTTGATGGAACTAATAACCAGTCTCAGTATAGACCTACTTGTCAGATTTGTGGGAAGTATGGACATTCAGATGTCAAATGCTACAAACGGTGTGATCGTACTTATCAATCTGATGAGTTCCCAAATGCAATGGTAGCACTACGTATCACAGATCAATCTCCTACGTCCGGTCATGAATGGTATCCTGATACGGGTGCTACCACGCATATCACAAATTCTCCTGCTCATCTTCACTCTTCTCAACCTTATACTGGTGATGATTCTGTGATGGTTGGGAATGGAGAATTTTTGCCTATCACTCATATTGGGTCTATTACTTTACCTTATCTTCAAGGTACTCTACCTCTTGAAGATGTTTTGGTGTATCCAGCTATAGCAAAATCACTTTTATCTATACAAAACTCACTGCTGATTTCCCATATTCCTTTGAATTTGACGCTAATGGTGTTATTATGAAGGACAAACTGACAAACCAACTCCTAACACAAGGAAGCAGACATAAATACTTGTACGTCCTGGAGAATCCACAATTTCAGGCTTTTTACTCTTCAAGGTAACAATCTACAAGTGATGAAGTATGGCACATGCGTCTAGGCCATCCTCATCAAGAGATTCTCCAGCTGCTATCAAAGACCAAAGCTATAGTTATAAATAAAACAACCCCACGCTTGTGTGATGCTTGTCAGTTGGGAAAAACTTGCAAACTCCGTTTTTCTAGTTCTGATTTTGTCTCTTCAAGGCCTCTTGAACGCATTCATTGTGATTTATGGGGGCCTGCACCTGTTATTTCTGCTCAAGGATTTCAGTACTATGTTATTTTTATTGACAACTTCTCAAGATTTACTTGGCTTTATCCCCTCAAGTTGAAATCTGATTTCTACTCTGTGTTTTTGTTGTTCAAACAACTTGTTGAAAACCAATTTCAGCAGAATATAAGTGTTTTTCAGTGTGATGGTGGTGGTGGTGGTGAGTTCACTAGTACTCGGTTGGTCTCATATCTAGCAAGCTGTGGCATTAAGCAACTCATCTCATGTCGTACACGCCTCAACAAAATGGCCTTGCTGAGCGCAAACACAGACATATAACCGAGTTGGGACTGTCAATGATGTTTCAAGGAAAAGTGCCTTCACAGTTGTGGGTTGAAGCTTTCTTTACTGCCAACTTCCTAGGTAATCTCTTACCATCATCTGCTCTAACTGATAACAAGAGCCCTTATGAGAAGCTAACAAGTAAATCACCATGTTACACTGCTTTACGGGTCTTTGGTTGTGCTTTTTATCCCTATCTCATGCCCTATGCACGGAATAAGTTTGATCCTAAGTCTCTTTGTTGTGTGTTTCTTGGGCTACAATGATAAATACAAAGGGTATTGTTGCCTTTATCCTCCTACAGGCAAAGTATATATCAGTCGTCATGTGCTGTTTGATGAACTTCGCTTTCCTTATGCTGATCAGTACCGTGTTTATCACACTGCTACTGCCTCTCCTCTCTTATCAGCTTAGCAACTCAGTCTTTGGTCTGTTCCTCTGACAGAAACTGCAGAAAACTCCCTAGAAAATGCAGAAACTGCAGACATATCTCTTGTAACTGCAGATTACTCTCCTGAAACTGCAGAAATTGTAGAAAACTCTCTTGAAATTGCAGGATCTGCAGAAAACTCTCCAGAAACTGCATAAACGTCCCCTGAAACTGTCGAAACTGCAGAAACGTCCCCAGAAACTGCAGAAACATCCCTTAAAACTGCAGAAACGTCCTCAGAAACTGTAGAAATTGCAGAAACCTCCCCTGAAATTGCAGAAGATGCAGAAAACTCTTTTGAAACTGCAAGTACTGCAGTAAACTCTCATACAATTGCAGAAAACTCTTTTAGAACTGCAGAACACTCATCAGCGTCAGTGACAAATGCATCTTCAGTAGAGCTTCCATCACCAGAATCAATTTCTGAGCTGCTGCAACATCCAACCGCTGCTGCAACATCCAACCGCTGCTCATCTTATGACTACAAGGGCCAAAGCAGGTATCATCAAGCCTAACCCTCTCTATGCTTTACTCACTGTTAAGAACAATTATCCAGAACCCAAAATAGTCAAAGCTGCTCTAAAGGATGAGGGTTGGAACAATGCAATGGGTGAAGAATACGACACTCTTATGGTTACTGAAACATGGGATTTAGTACCACCAGACGATGATATTCACCCCTTGGGCTGTAAGTGGGTTTTCCGTACTAAACTGGACGTAAATAGGTCTTGGATAAGCTCAAGGCTTGAGTGGTAGCCAAAGGGAATGAACAAGAGGAAGGAATCGACTATGTGGAGACCTATAGTCCCGTTGTTAGAACCGCAACAATCCGAGCTGTGCTACATGTTGCCACGGTCAAGAAATGGGAAATCAAACAACTTGACGTTAAAAATGCTTTCTTACATGGGGACTTAAAAGAAACTATTTACATGATTCAACCTCCTGGTTTTGAGGATCCCGACAGACCTGATTACATCTGCAAATTAAAAAAAGCTATTTACGGGTTAAAACAGGCTCCTCGTGCTTGGTTTGACAAGTTTAGCTCATATCTCCTTGAGTTTGGCTTCATCTGTAGTTTGTCCGATCCATATTTCTTTGTGCACCATCACGATCAAGACATAATGTACCTGCTTCTTTATGTGGATGACATGGCTTTAACGGGCAACAATCCTACCTTGGTTGAAAAGCTCATTGCTTCACTTAATCTACATTTCAGAATGAAGGACATGGGACGTCTTCATTACTTTCTTGGCATTCAAGCTCATTTTCACGATGGTGGTCTCTTTTTAACCAAGAAAAATATATCTTTGATCTTCTTATCACTGCAGGTATGGCTGAGTGCACATCTATTGCTACTCCTCTGCCTCTCCAGCTAAATGTCTCATACACTCAACCTGAGCTATTCTCGGAACCAACCTATTTTCGAAGTTTGGCTGGAAAGTTGCAATATCTCACATTGACAAGACCGGATATTCAGTTTGCGGTAAACTTTATTTGCCGAAAGATGCATGCTCCGACTGTATCAGACTTCACTCTCCTTAAAAGGATCTTACGCTACCTAAAAGGTACTATGCGAATGGGAGCTAATATCTGCAACGACACTGATTCCACTCTACGAGTTTACAGTGATAGTGATTGGGCAGGTTGTTTGGACACTCGTAGATCCACATGTGGTTTTTGTACATTCTTAGGCTCTAATGTCATATCATGGTCTTCAAAGCGCCATGACACAGTGTCGAAATCCTCTACCGAAGCTGAATATAGAACTCTTTCTCTTGCTTCATGTGAGATAATGTGGGTACAAAAACTTCTTCGCGACCTTGGTATGTCTCAACCTGCTCCGGCAGAGCTCTATTGCGACAATGTCTCTGCAATTCAACTTTCTGCCAATCCCACGTTCCACTCACGTTCCAAGCATTTTCAAACTGATTTTCACCATGTTCGAGAGCTTGTCGCACTTGGTACTGTCGAAGTGCAGCATATTCCATCATCATTACAGATTGCCTACATCCTCACCAAGTCTCTGCTTCAACGGTCGTACTTTGATCTCTGATTCAAACTTGGTGTGGGATTCAAACTTGGTGTTGTCGATCCTCCCACACCAAGTTTGAGAGGGTGTGTAAAGAAGATGGGTCTAACTTCAACATTCAAGCCCAAAGAGTCTAAATCTCTTTCTCAACAATCGACTAATCCAACTCAACAGATCAAACTCAATAATAGATTTGATCTTCTTGCCTCTTGCGACGTTTTATGTTCCTAGGACATCTACTTTTCTTAATCGTTTTGTCTTTACTTTAAATAACAAATATTGTATTCATATTCCCTTAAGAAGAATGAAAAGTTTTTAGCCATTATTGTCTTCTTCAAACTCTCTTAAAAGCTTTCAGATGTCAATGAGCACTCTTGAATTATTTTCATTTTCTGAATTATTGTCTTCTTCAAACTCTCTTTTGTCAATGAGCACTCTTGAATTATTTTCATTTTCTGAAGTGAATCCATATTTTTATTCCGTCGTCGTGTGATTTGACTAAACTCATGTTTTATTTGGGCTTTGCTTAAAGTACGTTCCACTTATATATGTACTTTCACATCAGTCATTAATTTTACAACTATATATTCTTATGATTTATTTATTGAAGAATATTTAACACGATATATGTTAGTATTTGGAAAGATGCATGCATTAATAATGATCAATTATGTTAAGACAAGTTGCTATTCTTTATTCTCATTTCGTATTGGTTGAAATATGCGGTTATCGTCTAAATTCGAATAAAAAGAAACATCGGGAATTAGGGTAGCTAAAAGAGCAAGTACTACGAAATTTCGTCTATTACAAAAGTTGTCTTTTGTAGACCGAAAGGATTTAGGAAAAGCAGTTAAATTAATCCAGAAACATACTGTGTAGTCACTTACTTCAAATGTTGACCAATAATACGTGCTAATTTGATTATACGTATATTTTTTGTTTGATGATACTATATATCGGTAAGAAAATATAGAAATAGCTATCATATGTAATAATAGAATAGGATTTGCGTTAATACGCGGATAAATACTATAAATAAAATAAATATTTAAATTTTAATTAGTAACCCGTTAAATTTTAAAATATTATCTAACGTGGATCCTAAAACCAGTAGAAATCAATTTATATCATAATTCTCATTAGCTAATAGCCTAGTACATATCATGCAAATCCAAAAATATTTATTAACAGAATTTAAATCATATTCTTAATAACAGAGAAAATATATATTTTAACACATTATGAATATTTATGATTAAGTGATAGAAAATAATAAACAACTAAATACTATACACTTAAATCAGAAAAGAGTAAATTTTATGTTAGTAACCTCATAAAATTTATAAATAATGTTGTGAACCATCACGTAAATACACGATTGATAATTGTATCTTATTAGTATCATCGTTTTATTTCTCATAGAGATTTATACTCGCCAAACTTTATACAGTATTAACTTAATAGTAGATATAATGTTATTATTTTTTAACTTATATAATTTTACATTTGAAGAATATCAATGGTATTAGAGGTCGAAATTTTTTATTTTCTTTGTGAAATCCAATTTATATACCTTCTTTTTATCATTCGTCTTTTTATTTATTTTAATTGAGATTTTTATTCTATTTGTATTATTTGTTTATTTTATGGCTTAGTCATGTAATTACTTATTAAAAATTATAAATATGACTTTGTCTTATAACTAATTAGATAATTTATAATGGAAACACTGTATTTTGTAATATTGCATATTTTAGTATAACTGGTAACTGTCAAATTACAAGATTTTGAGATACTTATGCAAAATCGTAACATGTGTTGATCCATCATCCTCATGCACAAATTCTTCTCCATATATGATTCTGATCTGATTTTAACAAAACAAAAAATATGATTCTGGTCCAACGTATGTGTTGAATAATTATACCGTTGAGAGAAGATATAATGATATATAATAAATATTTAATTTGCAGTAAAAAAATTTGTTATGGAAAATTTATTATATACAAGAAGACCATACAATCAATTTATAGTAAATAATAGATCCATTGAACAAATTTATAGTCAAAGTTTCCGTTATGGAAAATTCATTATACATAATATACAATACAAAATATGGAAGATTTGATTAAATATATATCCTATATATATATATCAACACATACAAGATCATACCATCGGATCATTCAACAAACTTTATAAAAACGAAAGGTAAAGCATGTTATATATATGCTAAAAGTTATTTTATCAAAGAGCGAAAATAAATCTTTGAGCATTCTCCTATAATAAAAATTACTATACAAAACTAGTTTTTACGTACTCATGTCTCTGTTACTTCATGTTTTGATTTTGAACTTTACTTTATTCTACGATCTGTCTTTTTGAAGGATATCAAGATATAAAGTTGTTGCAACCTGTTGAAACATACCTAATGGCAGCTAAAAAGTTTTCGTCACTTTTCTTACTTTTGTTGCTGATCTTTACTCTCAGCCTTATGACCATGGTTTCAGTCTCAGGTAATATATATTTTTTTTTTTTATGGTTTCTATTGTTTTAAAAGCCAAAAAAACATATTTTCAATATGAAATACTCTAAATCAATCTTTTTAACTAGTTGAATCAAAATCATTAGACGCAAAAAAAACTTGTATGCGTTTTTAGTTTTTATGCTAATTCATGTTTACTGAATTGGTAATCTGTGCTAATTTTTATGACCTAAATAGGTCAGAAAACTTGTGAAGCAGAAGGACCATGTATCAGCGCAAGGCATGCAATAAAAAATGTGCATCTCTAGGTTACAAATATGGAGGAATTTGCTTATCGAATACAGCAACAAATGATATACCTTATTTTTGTTGTTGCAAGAACTAATAAACTTTAATAGACGTCATATGTCAAGTCTTCTTGATTACAAGTTAATTCTTAATTCAATATGTACGCTCCAATACAAGAATAAAACATATTAACGGTTTTTTCATTTTTTTTTAATTAGTCAATAATCTTTGTTTATAATATACTAGGTAACTTCCCGCACCTTGTGCGGATTAAAGTGTATTTTGTAAGAATAATTTATAATTTACTATTGTAAATTTTTAATATTAATGTCTAGGTATATCTTATATTATGATTGGTGAGTGCAGATTCAAATGTATTTTGTAAGATGAAAATAATTTATAACTGTAATTTTTTAATAGTGATGTTTTCGTATGTGTTTATGAGTGCTTGCTTGACGTACCTCGATTTATGTTGATAATTGGTTATATATTGTTTTGTGTATCTCATATTTTAATGGTTATATAGTTATGAAATTTTTATTGTGATTTAAAATATTATTGTTATATTGTTTTGTTAACTTGATAACCGTGGAATAAATTAATTTTTAAATTTAATTACGCGATTTTATCATTTATGAAAATTAAATAATTTTTAATTTTAAACTTAGAAAATATAGGAAACTAATATCCTATATATATAATATTTCGAGCGTCGCGTGAAAATTATGTATTTTTTCGTTTTGTAACTATAGTATTTGTGTTAAAAAAAATGAAAACGATGGACAACAATATGTTCAAAAATTTGGTTAGTGTAGAAATGTTTTAAGAATTCGTAAGTGTCATTATCTTTTATTTGATATTTATATAAATTTCATGAATTGTAGTAATCATTTACGTTTTTATTATTTCTTTGTCTCGTTTTTGTTTTTCTTTCTTTTTCTTCTTGTTCATCGCAATCTTTTTTTCTTGTTATCCTTCTTCGTCTTATATTTTTTTTTAAGCCATATCTTGCTTTAAAAAAAGAACTACTAAATTTTTGATATGCCGTGTGAATAGAGTTATATTTGTTTGAAAACATGTAAATTGCGAAACACCTTTCCATCAATGATTGTTTATATAGTGTAATTTAAATGGATGTTAAATTTAGGGATTATTTGCTAGATATACAACAAAAATACTATAATATACAAACTAACCCAAATCCCCCTTTTTCTCACACTATCTCTTCTTATCTCTTTCTAAAGTTTTTCTAAATTTCTAATTATAGTTTTGTTTTTTGTTATTATTGCAAATGACCTTTAAATTTAACTTAATATATATCATAGTCCAAACTATATTGTTCAAATTTTATAGTCGAAACTAATAGTTCAACAAATTTAAAACTGTAATAGTACAAAGTTCGTTGCCAGAAATAATTTACTCTTAACGTAGAATTTAATACAATAAATAAGATAAAAATCTAATGGCAAAAAACCTAGAAATCAGAACCATACTCATTGCTAAATTTTGTAGAAGACAAACAAACTTAAAACTTGTTGTCATGTCTTTTAAAATATGGTTTATACATGATTTCTTAGTTGAAATCATATAATCTTCCTACATAAGTTGTAGATCTTGACCTTACGATTCTTTAGAATAGCCATCTTCGTCCGAGTGTATGTTTCATCGTACTCTTCTTATTATTCTTCATACTCGTAATCTTCTTATTATTTATTCATTTGCTTCTCTTTGATCCCATTCTTCATCATTCTCTCTATGTGTCTTATTAACTCTTCATTATTGTTTAGATGATATATAATTTACCGAGAAACCAAATACTTCTACTGAAATGATAGAACCCCGACCTTTAAATTTACATTAATCAATCCAAAGACAATCTTACAATAAACTTGACTTTTTTGGTGAAGTTGTCTCCCATGCAATTTCCTTTCGCTAAAACCTCTGTACTCGCATATCTCACCAATCTCAAGCTCAGATCTATTTCATCTAATAACCAAGAAAAAAAACCTCCAATCATATATTCTTCCGATGTTTCAAATTTTTTATTCATAACAAAAGAAAAACAAAAAAAAAAACACAACCACTAAATTAGACCTAAAACTATAGCCATGTTTAAGATCTATGCTATTCGAACCACCTTTTGAAAGTTTTTGCTTTAATCCCTTATTTTCCTCCGTTACAAAATATCAGTACCCTTAAAAGATGTTTTTTTTTTAAATAAGGTTCAATATTTAAGAAAACACGTTTTAACAACAAAAATATGAAATTAAAGAAAACAAACAAATAATAAAAATATTAGAATATCAACTACTAACACCAGCATTAGTTTTCGCATGCTGGTATTGATTCTGAAACGAAACACCATGTCCGGGATAATATAGAAACTCCAACGGTTGGAGTCCAACTTCTTTGGCAACTACAATTTAAAAATAATGAAGAAAAACTAAAGGGAAAAAAAACTGTCAATTTACATAATGACATAAGAGGGACATTTACATGATTCTTAATTTGCTATCCTTAAGGATTTGCCGTTGTGTCTTGAAGAAGCATATGCTACTATGGAGACCTAATCATTCATTTCTATTACTTAATTTAATATGTATTACGATATAAACCCAATATTAAATTTGATTTAGAATAGAGAAGTATACGTCTGCATGCACCAAACCGAAAATTGAAGATGTTAAAATTATTGAAAAATCATAAGTTGTTAGACAAAATTTTCATGTTAATTTTTAGACAGAACCGTGTTTTTAAAGTAAGAATTAAGATCAATGAGAAATGGAAACTTCAAATTTCTTGAATTGCTTTTTACTCTGAAACATCTCATGTCTTCGAGATACTTCGATTCTCCCTTGTCTCTTTCAGTTATCTACAGAAACCAAAATGAAAATCGAGTTAGTATGTTTAAACGTATAGAAAGATGAACAAAACAGATTGAATCACTACATTTAAGAGTATAAAAATAATAATAGCGATTTAGGAAAAAACATAGAAGCGTTCATATGTTTGAGGTGTTACAATGTGTTGTGATGTTTTCTTTATATAGGGAATGAATGAGAATGATTCCAAATAATTGTGAACCAATTTTCTAAATAGTCGAATATATTATAGGATATTAGTTTATTCTTTTATTATTAATGTTTGCTTCTAAAACTGAAAATATTTGAATTTAAAAGATATTGCTGAGATACTTTTATGCACCAAGATTCCAAGATTTACTCAATCTTGTAACTGATAATAAATGACAAATAACAATAAAATCCTAAACAAATAGTTTTTAGCATTTTACTACAATTTTTTTGTATACCATATTATGAAAAACATTTATCTATATTATATATAGCATTAAAATTGTAGTTTTTTATGGAAGCAATAGAGTTTACATTTTCTTTAAAAAAAAAAAAATAGAGGTTGCATTTTTTTGTCAGTGTTATAGAATCTTGTTTAGTAATTTGATATGTGAATTTTTTTTTGTGAAATGTTATGAATTTTTTAATTATTTATATTTTAATTTTTTTTTATGGATAATTAAGAGACGCTGATTTTTTACAAACAAAAAAAAGATACAAATAGTCAAATACAATTTGAACTATTCAAAAAATTTCGTAATATTACTACATATATTTTTACATTCCATTATAAATAATCAAAATCTTTATTAATAAGAAGTTATGAATAACAATAATTACAATAAAATCTAGGAAAAATCTTTGAAAATTAGCTTAATCCATCTTATTGTTATTGGATTGAGCAATCGTGAGCTTAAATAGACTCTTTTCTAAAATTATTTAGTTTAACAATGATTCAATTCAATTAAGTAAAACAATAATTATAATTCAATTTAATTCTATTAAAAAGTTATATATTAAGTTATCTTAAGCCATGTCATCTTTTTTGACAAACCATGTCATCTTTTTGAACCAATGAAATTAAAACAAATAAGCAAAATAATAAATCTACTTCTCTTTTAATAGGAAGGGAATTCTTTATTTTCTTGAGAAATTAGCATGTATATTAGTCAATATACTTATAATTAAACATTTAACACCCTAAAAATCATAATTTAGTATCTATCATAGAATACCGATTGTACCCTTATGCAATTACTTGTTTTTACCTTCAAACAAAATAAAAGTCAAAACATTATAATATTTATTCTAACCTAGTCTCCAAAAAAAAAGTCTCTCCCTAGCGTCTTCTACTCCTACCACCGCCGACCTTATTCACCCGTTTTCTTCGCCGGCTTTATCCTCTCACCACCGCCGTTGAACTACCTCTTCCACATCTCCTTCCCGTTCGTGTTATACCCTCAATACCGAAGCCGTAATCACTCGTTCACATCCCTCGTTCTTCTTCTCACCGCTAGACAAGTCTTGAAGAGAGACAAGTCTTGTTTGCATCGTGAACTATTTTACATAAGGCGTGTTCTTCTCCAAGCCGCAGCCGCTGCGGCTGTGACTGCATCTAAGTAAAAGAATTGTTGATGGAAATAAAAGTGGACGCTGGTGTTGTTAAAAGCGGACGCCGTTATTGTTTGTGACGTCTTTAATAGCCACTGCAAATTTCAGCGATACCTAACATGTGCAATTCGTTCAATATATCAGTCGCAGCGTCACAAGTTTATCTCCACCGTCATTAAACTCATTTTGTACTGTTGCAGCCGCAGCCGCTGCGGCTTGGAGAAGAACACGCTCATAGTCAACTATGTTATATAGTGAACTATATTAATCAACATAGGTAAACTGATAGTTAACTATTCGTACATAGATTAGTTGATAGTTGACTATTCGTACACAAATAGTGAACTATATGAACTACATATAGTAGTTGATAATTGAATATAGATTTAGTTACATAGATAACTATTATTACTTTTGAACTTGTTTACATAGTCAACTATTCTAATTAATTTTTTACATTAATTTTAATTTTTAAATAGTGAACTGCTGAAATAGTCAACTATACAAAGCTCAAAAATTAATTTTGTAGACTAATGAAACCCACGATTTGAAACCAAGATTTTTTGCTGATATGCAATATTAGATATATTTCTGGGATTTTTTAACCAAAAAACATTAATATCTTCATTAAGGGTATTTTCTTCAAAGATTTACAACTCATTGCTATATACCTAAATACAAATCACGTGATGTTAGTTACCTAATTTCAGCTACAATAGGTAATATACACCTAATTAACCCTATTTTCTTTTTATTTATTTTTTTAATATTGGAAATATTACATAGTTTAGTAAAACGTTTTTTTTTCTTAATTAGTCTATAATCCTTGTTTAGAAGCTATTTCTTATTTTGTTTTTAATTTTTTTTTGTTAATATTGACACATGCCACAATATAAATTAACAATTACACATGTCATGATCTTGTGAATAAGAATTTTGATTACGTGTCGCGTTCTCATCGTACGCATTCTCCTTTATATAATAAGATCGTCAATTTATTATACTTTCATACCAAATTGTCTTATACACGTTATTATATGAGCAAAATGACATTTGCTATATTGCACTCCTTTTTTAAACAATTCTTTTGTTCGATAATTCGATAAAATATTCTTTTTATTTTATAAATTTTAGATGATTTGAAATAGAAAAAAATGTATTTGTAATAATATGACAATTTATAAATATTACTTTTTTGGTAAGAATTTCTTTTTCCTATTTATTTGTTCCATAATCTTTGTTTAGAATATAAATTTTCTAATTTTTTTTATTCAGATTTTTGTTAATATTGACACATGTCATCATCTGATAAATAGTAGACACATGTCACGATCAGGTGAATAAGAATTTGCTTAAGTGTCGCGTTCTCATCGTGCGTATTCTCTTTTATATAATAAGATACTATTCGTATAAATTTGCAAATATATTTTTTTCATTTTTTTAATTCTAGGCAATATTAATTTCGAAAATTTAAAAAACAAATTCGCTTATGTATTTTAACCAAAATAAAAACAAAAACAAATTCGCTTATGTATTAATTAATTTTCTTATCTCCAAAGATTTTTCATTTAATAATTTCTTTCAATTCTAGGCAATATTAATTTCAAAAATTTTGAGCCTACCATGAATATTAACTAGCTTATGTTTTCATTTCCTTATCTACAAAAGTTTTATTTTCTAAATCTTTCAAGATCTTTTATTTATTACTGGATTAGAACCCGTGTTGATTCGCAGATATAAACATAAAAATTATTGATATAAATAATGTAAATTTCAGTTAATAATCCGTTGAATTACTAATATAGTTTGAAATACTATTTAAACACAGATTTTAAAACAGTATATATCAATTTATATCTTAATTTTATGTCCTAATTCGTATCATACGAAACCTAAAATATATATAAGAGGAATTCAATTCATATTCTTAATAAAATAAATTATTTTAACCAATTATGAATATATACTAATTATGTGATAAAATAGTCAAACAAATAAAATATTATAGAGTTAAATTAGAATGAATAAATTTCATGTTAATCATCTCATAAGAACCTATAAAAAATAATTTATAATTAATTTTTTCAAACAACACACATAAATCCATAATTGATAAATGCATATCATTAATGTCATCAATTCTTTCTCATACAGATCTATACTCGCCAAACCTTAAACATTTGTGAATCTTAATAGAAAATATATTATTATTATTATTATTATTATTATTATTATTATTATTATTATTATTATTATTATTATTATTATTATTATTATTATTATTATTATTATTAATTATTATTATTTTAACTTGTATAATTTTCATTGTCTACAATTTTTTTTAAAACATGAAAAAATACCAATATTTTTTTAAGTCGAAAGTTTCTATTTTTGTGATATTCTATAATTCTGTAGGAAAGTATGCTTATAGATTTTTCTGTTCTCCTGCATGGTTTTGCATATCTTAAACTTTTAAATTAAGATTTCATATTCTTTCTAATTTTTGTTTTCAATTTATGTATCCTCTTTTGTTTTGACATTAGTTTATTTATTTTATGAGAAATGCCATTTTTGAAGTGTCACTTTTCAAAAAATGCCAAATTTTCAAAATCTTGCAAAAATACCATTTTTTCAAAATTATTTATTCATTATATTATTTATGTTTGGGTTAACTATATTGTATTAGAGTTTAGTTTTGAGGGTTTAGGGTTTATTAGGGGTCAAAATATTTTTGAGGGTTTAGAATTTTAAGATTTAAGTTTTAAAAATCCATAATTAGTAGCATTTTTGCAAATGGACAACCCATTGTGGTATTTTTGAAAAGTGGCACACCAAAAGCGATATTTTTACAATTGTCCTTTCTTTTATTCTCTCTCTACATTTTTGTTTGTGACTTTTATTTCTAAGTTACTATTTTCCAATTTTTAATCACTCTTTACCTTTTCTTACGATTTATATCTCTGTATTATCTTTCTTATTCTTTTATAATTAGTTTGGGCTATTAAACATTTTGTTTTTTAATTAATTTAGACTATTCTAAATTTTTATCTAATTAGTTTGGACTATAAAAAAAATTATTTTCATTATTTTGTTACTTACTTGACATTTATTATGTTCGTTTCAATTTTTAATTTTATTAATTTTAAGTATAAACACATGTCATCATCTAATCAATATGAGACACAGTTGATTATTTTTTACAATTTATACTTTCTATATATTCTTTCTTAATTTACTTTTATTATTAGTTTGAACTATTAGATTTCTTTTAAATACCTAGTTTGAGTTAATAGAAATTTTCATTTTTTTCTAATTAGTTTAAAATATAAGAAAAGTTTACTTTACTATTTGGTTAATAACTTGACAATTATTTCGTTCGTTTTCCATTTTTATTTTTACTTTTTTATTAATTAATTTTAATTGTTAACATATGTCATCATCTGTTTAGTATTAGCCACATGTCACGATCTCGTGAATTAGAATTTTGCTTAGGCGTTGCGTTCTCATCCTGCGCATCTTCTTTTATATAATAAGATATTACAGTAGAAAATCTATAAATTAATACTCAATAAATTAATAAAGTCGTTAAATTAATAAATTTTGCCGGTATTGAGTCGGAGCAATGCAAAATATAATACAATTCGATAAGATAATAAGATAATAAGTATTGTAAAAACCTATGTAAATATATGGCCCCAGTAATATTAATATTTGGTATAAAAAAATTTATACATATACTGTAAATTAATAAAAATTAATAAAATATCATAGTCCCAATATTATTAATTTATAGAGTTTTCACTGTATTGTGAATTTTCAAAATCTTTTTTTGGCCAACGTAAATCTTGCAAGATTGAGCTCTCTAATTTTAGCCTTTTAGCAATGTTTTATACCCGATTCGAATGACGAACATAAACTGATTGTAAGAGAAGATATTTTAATTCACAAACAACTAAAAAGCTGAAAAAATCCACATCAAATGAAAATAGGAGATATATGAGTCATAGAAGAGACGATCTATAGTTAGAGGATGTGAAGAGAAGGCGAAGAAGCGTTCACAGATCCAAACCAAATTGAAAAAAATTCTAAAACAGATTATCAAAAACCTTGTTTAAGTTTCAATTTTTGAATAAATTTTAATGGGTTTTATAAATTTTTGACCCAAATGTCAATTGTTCGGAACATTATACGTGTTCAAATTATATTTCTTTGTGATATTTTCTTTAACAGTGATCCGGTCGGTTTAACCGGTTCACCGGATCACGGATTAATTACAGTTTTTTTTTCTGGGTTGTTCCGATTTTATATCTTCCGGATTGTAGCACTAAACCCGAACCGGAGTGGTGGCTAGGTCACGGGTTAACCGGGCGGGTTTGGTCCGGGTATGAAGATATTGTTTTTAGGTGATAAGTTAGATTCTATTTAGAGAAATTTCAAAAAATGCCACATTTTTAAAAATTTTGCAAAAATGCCACCTTTTCAAAAAAAAAAATTATTATATCATATATGTTTGGGCTAACTATATTGTATTAGGGTTTAGTTTTGAGAGTTTAATGGGTTTTAGAGGTCAAAATATTTTTTATGATTTATAATTTTAAGATTTAACCTCTAAGAATCTATAATTAGTGGCATTTTTACAAATGGATACCTCTAAGTGGCATTCTTGCAAATGTATACAGCAAAAGTGACATTATTGCAATTGTCTCTTCTATTTACATGAAATGTTAATTCTGTTAGTTGTTAATTATTTATTAATTATTATTTTTTTCCTAAAGATATTATATTCTGACATTGTAAACATTATGGAATATGGTTGTATTTGACATATCACCGTAAGATTTTCATTAATATTTAACTATGTTGATATTGTGACAAAAAAAAAAAACTACATTGATATTGTATTGTACTAAACTATTTTGTATAAGAAATTTTAAGCTTTCATAATAAAATGAATCTAAAATAGTTTATACAATTTCGTGTATGAAAATCTTATTTAAAATAAAATAGTTTATCATGACTACTGTTGGAAGAAAATATGGTCAAAACAAAAATTTGTAAAGATTTTGTATTTGTTAGACCATGGTAGATTGGCTTGATGATTTGTAGAGTTTACATGGGCCAAAATGTTAGGCTTTGAATTTACAGTTAATCGTACAAGTCTTATAATGAGCCGAATATTAGGCCCAAACTAACACACGAACGAAGAAACTGAGCCCAACAAAAAAAACTAAATTGATGATATCAGAACAAGTTCGTCACTACCTGAACTGCTTTTCGCCGGCGACGAACTTAACGGAGATGGCATTGTCTCAGTCGACCTTACTGCTCCCATCTCTACTTATCCCGTCCCTCAAACGTAATCTCGTCGGAGAATCTCAAAATCCGATAACAGCTATTCTGCCGACGACGGAAACCCCAAAATATCGTTTGATTTCGTCAGGTCTTACGTCGAGAAACAAACCCTGTTCTCATCTCCGAACCATTAACTGCGTTTCCTCCGCCGGAGATGGAAGCAGAGAATCGTCTTCGATCTCGTCGCTTTTCGTGAAGGGTATTTCTGATTTTAGTTCCCTCTAATTTTTGTTTTCAATCATGTTCATGAATCTAGGGTTTATACGAAAAAATTGAATCCGTGTTCATAATTTAACAGGGCTTCCAGATTCAGTGAGTGAAGGGCGTTTAAGAAAAGTCTTCTCGGAGTTTGGACAAGTTAGCAGTGGTGAGCCTCTCTGTTTCTTTTCTGGAATTACATTTTCAGCTTCCAGTGATTGAGTTAATAGGATTGGATAGTTTAGGCTCTAAACCGGTTTGTAGAATTGAGTTAAGGAGTAGTGTTTTGCTTGAACTTGAACCTCATTATGAAATGAAAACGAAGCAGAGGAGGGAAGACCAAATATAAGATACTTGATCAAGTCAATAAATTTGTTTTGTAAGTTAACCATAGGAGAAATTGGTCTCTGTAATTAGTCCTTGTCTGGATCAAAACCAAGATAGATGGTTTGATATCACAAAGTGGTGTGAAAAAATGGGAGCTCTAGGTCTAAGATCATGAGCTTAAGGGAAACCATTGATTTGCAGGAAATTACTTCTTCCTCTTATGTAGCTCTTTAGATGAATAAAACAAACAAATGAGGGAACCGTTGAATCCTTCAACTAAGTAAAATATGTGGAAGACATTTCTTACAAGAAAGAGACCAATTCCTACATCTTGTAAAATGACTTAGGAAACAAAAGCAAGTAACAAAATTTATTGACTTAACCAAGTTTCTTGGATTTGGTCCTTTCTCCCTCATGGACCTCCACTGCCTGCCACGTTTTTTTTCTCACATGCTCCATGTCACCACTTTTGTCTTCACCGATTCATGTCATCTTGTGGTAAGCAAAGAAATTCTATTTTTCATTTTTCATTTTTTGTTATGGGTTTGAAATGCAGAAGCTGACCCCAAGACATTTCCAGGTTTTGGCCTTCATGTTTGCCCCATTGTACCTCTCTTGTTTAATACTAGTGTTTATTGTGGAATCAGTGACTTACATGAGCATTTACTTCCGCCAATTTTAAACAATACTTTGTCATCATTTTCCGGTCTTTTCGATTAATTTGTGTTCCGTAATTCTTATTACACGTTCTCGTTGGTACTTTTGTGGTTTCTTGGTGTTTTTCCTTTCCGTCAGTTGAAACATATAACTGTAAAACATACACGAGGTTGGTTATAGTAAGCAAAGCTTCTGGATTGTGGTTTGCAAGTCTGTTGATTGACATTGAAACCTAACTGCAGATATAGAGCATAGTATCATTAAGTTTGCAATGTAGCATCAGTCAGAAACCAGCAAAATTTTATTTACTTATTCTGCAACACTATTTTGTTTGTAGTAAAAATCATCATAAACGAAAGGACTCGGCAGTCTCTAGGATATGGATATGTCTGGTTCAACAGCAAAGAGGATGCAGAGTTGGCTGTGGAAGCCATGAACGGAAAGGTATTAAAGCTTCTTTGAAATTGAATAAACATGTCTATTCTCGGCGGTTGGGTTTCAAGCTTTGGTCGGTCTTCAGGATCCTTTTGACAAAAGCTTGTAGCTTGATCCCGGGTCTCAGGAACCCGAGAAGAATCCGAAGCTCTCGGAGGAAACCCATCCGAGAGTAGCCATGTGTTGTTGATTCTGGATTGCTTTTGATTATTGAACTAATAACATGAAATCTGTTGTTGATACCGGTCTTGGTTTAGTTCTTTGATGGCAGGTTTATTCTTGTTAAATTTGGTCAGCCTGGATTGTCCGGTCGCCGGAGATCACATTCTGATTTTCTCTTTGTAAATAAATGATCGTACATTTATCGTTTATGAGGGAATGTAATACAACTCGGATTCTATAAGGAGTGGATTTTAAATATCCCATGGAGTTCAAAATTTTCCCATGCAAATCGATTGATCTAGTGAAAAAATATAGTTGATTAAATTATTCATTCCTATGTCTTTTTTTTTTCCGTCCATGTATCAAGTCCACTAGTATTTGTGAATCTTCTTTGAAACCCACAAGACCATGTCACTTGCAAAGCATGTAGAAAACTTAAAACGTTCGATCGGCGCCCAGGTCGTGTTCGCTTATGGTAAAAAGGATGAAGCCGCTATAACGAAATCTCCAATAAAATTACGTATGGTCCAGTCTGCACCAATTTAAATGCTTCCCACGTGGAAGCATGCATGTTGTTATATTTTAACCATCCATACGGAGGAGTAGTAGCTCAGGTCATGAACATGGCGTGGTTGTAGCATTGTCCAATTCAATGACTTTCGTTTGTGCTCTTTGGTATATATCTTGTGGTGGACTCCATTTTCGTCCATTAGAGATCATATTGTAAAGTTTTTAAAAAAAAAAGAAGATCATATTTCTTTTTTTTTTTTCTAAACAGTTAATATTATTAAAATGAAAGATAGGTGTTACAAATATGACAACCTAATACTCTGTTTCCTTGGAAAAAAAAAGAACTAAAAAACAAGGAAACATCAGTGATTGGGAAACTATGCGAAGATGGACTACCATCCGAGCGAAAGTGACATCAAGTTACCAAAACGTCGCCTTTTGCTCCTAGCAATGATAATGATCCGAATCTCGCGGTCTATGCCTTTGAAGAGTGTTTGGAATGGAATTGATTTCGAATTGTGGAGGACATTATTCCTTTGTTTCCACAGGTGGTAGATTGTTGATTGGGCTGCAATTCGTCTAAGGAGTGAATGTGCCTGGTCTGAGGAAGCACTTGTCCAAGCATGATCGGAGCATATGATGTGAAGGAGTCAGCCTTGTCAACACAAGTCTCCAAACCGCAACACTGTACTCACAATTCAGCAACAAGTGGTCTCTTTTTTCTTCCATTCTTGAACAAAAACAGCAATCCTTAGATATATTCATACCCCAAGAAGCCAACCTCACTCGCATCGGCAGCCTATTAAGGTTAGTAACCCACATGTAGGGACACAACCTTCAAACCAAACCTGTTTTGACCAAGTTTTAATCTCCTCCCTAGGCCTCATGTCATTCCAAGTCATGGAAGAAGAAACCCCCCTGCATTTTACATCCCTCACAATCCATTCGTAAGAGTCCTCATCAACGGAGTGGGAAGGAAGGCTCCTGGTGGTAAGATGAATATGGAGCTGAAGTTGTGCATCTGATCTCGGAGATGGAATCCTCCAGCCTTGATCCGTGCAGGCATCAGCAACAGTAGCAGTCAAGGGAATATTCAAGCCTCCCTTGGACCCTCTGGTCCAATGTATTTGATTAAAAGACCGTGAGGAGTCCAATTATCATACCATATAGCTCGTTTTCTGGCCATTTCCAACTCTGCTTCTCAAGAATCTTTCAGCGTCAGGTCTGATCTCTAATAGGGATCTCCAAGTCCATGAGTCATTTACGGACTCCATAACAACGAAAACCGAGTAGACAAATGAATGCGTGAAATGGTGGAGAAACTCACATGCGAGTAGAGAGTTTTGAGATTCTCTTCGATATCATCAAGCCCGTTGAAGAAAAGGGTTGTGTGTCACTCGAAGTACATACAGAAATAGCGTTAGGACATATGTGAACAAATGTGGTTTGGTGTTTCCAAATCTTGTTGGCAATGAGGATCAATTGAGGTTCCTCTATTACTTCGTATTATCAATATCATTAACAAAAAAAATCATTATCTATTAAACGGTGCAAAACAAATATCTATATGTTATTGTTTTAAATTTCTACTACATTTGATGGAGAAACAAACAGAGATTTTCGTACCATTCTTTCAGTCGACCAATGTCGGCCACTTTATTCTTGTTTCCGTGTTTTTGTTTTTCAGGAAGAATTAAATAGTTTTCTAAAATGTCTCTGTATATCTGATTAGCAAGTAATTACTTCTCTCGTGACTCACATTAATTTTCAGTATTTTAGTATATATTCCTAAAGAATTCTTCAAGAAATTAATTTTATTACCAAATCTATACATACACAGAGACATATATGTAAAGGAGGCATTGTTCCTCCGAAGAAGCCACCGCTTGTAAACCAACCCGTCCACCGTCTTCCTCCTCCTAACATGCTCCATCTCCTCCTCGTCTCCTCCTCCGCCGCAGAATACGATTTCACCAGCATGCCCCCTTCCTCCTCCGCCTCTAGATCCGCCGCTAATCACAGCTCCTCCTCCTGTCTCCATCTCTGCAAGCATTCACCGTCGGCGACTCTCGACCTCCTAATCCTAATCCTCGTCCTCTTCTCCGGCGCTTTCCTCCTCTCCTCCTACTTCTCCTACCTAATCCACTCCTTATCTCTCCTCTCCTCTCATTTCCCTTCAATCGCCCTCTCTTTCTCCTCTCTTCTTCCTCTCATCTTCTTCTACGATCACGACGACGAAGACGAAGACACCACCGGTCTCCCTCCGGCGTCGTTCTTCTTCGCCTTCGCCGTCTTCTTCGCGGCGTCGATTGCGTTTCTCGACCTATGTTGCGGGTCGAGATCGAGGAAATGCCGTAACCCGAAATGCAAAGGGTTGAAGAAAGCTATGGAGTTTGATTTGCAGCTACAGACGGAGGAATGCGTCAAATCGGGATCGGCGAAGGAGATTGATCGGTTACCGTGGAAAGGAGGCAGCGAGAGCAATCCTGATTACGAGTGTTTAAGAGCTGAGCTACGGAAGATGGCTCCGCCTAATGGCCGAGCTGTTTTGCTTTTCCGATCAAGGTGTGGTTGCCCAATTGCTAAGCTTCAAGGTTGGGGACCTAAGAGAAGTCGGCGTCATAAAAAGTAAGCCAGAAAATTCATCGACTTCATTGCTTTTCCAATCTCAGATTGTTGTAGTTTGTTCTGTATGGTATAGACTTGAGCTTTGAATGAGTCATGTTCTTGGATTTGTTGTGAATTTTGGCCACATTTGATCAGTTGGTGAGTAGTGAATGTTTAGACAATTCCGATTAGTAGTAGCGAACATATCAGGCTATGTAATCCCCCACCATTGGGTATCGATTGTAGATGAGGTCATTAGGCACAGGCTTTGATTCTCGCCTACAATTACTAGTTACCATGTCTGTTTACTAGTGAATTTATGTGCCTTTTTCCCCGTATCGTGGTAGGTTGGCTTAATCGAGTTGTAATGATGAACAGAAATGTATGACTAGTTTTGACTTTTCCGCGGTTGTGCTCTTCAGATAGAAATCTTTTTTTTTTCTTCTGAGAATTGAGAGGGAAACAATTGAACATGATTTGTTGCTTTGATGTAATCTTTTTGTCTGTTGGCCTCTAACACCATACTGCTTTAATGGTTGAAATGAGTTTACACAGCACATGCAACCATTATTATAAAACATGTGCATCATATTCCAGTTCTGATTTCCCCAATTTCACTTTTAAGTAGTTGAGTAAAGGTCACTGTTTTTACTACGGGAAGCTCGAACTTTAGGATCAGATTATGAGTAAAGTAATGGCTCAATCAATTGCAAAGAAGGCGGGAAATGTTTCTTCTGCTTAGATGAGAATGTTCTAACAAGAACTAAGCTGCGTAGAATAGATGTTCATGATTTGCCTTGGACATGTCTTTTTCGGTTAGGAATTGGTTCGACATGCTAGGTTTACAATTACAAAGAAGGCAATGAATACCTTATGTCTAGCACATTGCCTACCGTCCCGGTTCTTTGCGCTGCTTGTTGATAGAATGAAGCTATATGGTTCCATTTTGATTCCATGTGGTTAGTATATGATTTCCAATCTTTTGTTGTGTATATTACTCTGTTTGAACGTATTTGTTTTCTTTGATCTTTCTTGATGTGCTGCGACTATTAGTGATCATGGTTCTGTTTTCTTTGCGTGCTGATTCAATTCATGTGCTCTATTCTCTGCAGATCGCCGGCAAAATTATCCGTAAAGGGATGTGTAGACAATCGCTGATCCGGAAACTCATCAATCTATACTTATAAAATGTTGCAGTTGCAGATATACAATGCAGGTTTCTTCTTCTTGGATTACATTCATTTAGGATTAGGAGAAAAAAATTTGAATTATTGATATGTTCTATTTCCTAAAGAGTTAATCCCTGAAACCAAGAAATGTATTATTACTCTTAAACACTTTCTCTGTGAAACTATATATACCCAGAAAAATCCAATGCGAATGATCAGAATCAAATCAAATGTCTTTTATTTCACATAATAAAAAACTTTTTTTGTTTTTTTTGTTTTTTTTGTTTTTTTTGTTTTTCTTCCTCTGAATAAACAACAAGAACCAACAATATAAATGCGCTGCGCAAAAAGCTTTGGGGTTTAGCATTTTGGTCTCATGGTCTCTTATGATCAAAACGATTTGTATTCTCCGGTCTCGTCGCTTTGGGGTGTTTTCTCCTCAGCAGGGGAGATGTTTCTCCGTTTCGATCACGCGAATACAACAACCATCCACGACGGCTCCGAGTCCGACCCACTTCGATTTCTCCGGCGAGAGTCCCGATGCTGAGCGTACGCTCGTCTCTGCTCTTGGATCGTGCGCTTCCAATAATGACGTCACTTGTGGCCGGCAAATTCATTGCCGTGTATTGAAATCCGGTCTTGTTTCTAATGGATTCATCTGCAATAGCGTCCTTAACATGTACGCGAAATGCCGTTTCTTGGCCGATGCGGAATCTGTTTTCCGATCCCACGCAATGGTTGATTCTGCTTCGTTCAATATAATGGTTGATGGGTATGTAAGATCTCGTCGACTTGGGGATGCGCTCAAGTTGTTCGACGTTATGCCTGAGAGAAGCTGTGTCTCGTACACTACTTTGATAAAAGGTTACGCTCAAAACGATCGGTGGAGTGAAGCTATGGAGCTTTATAGGGAGATGAGAAATTGGGGAATCATGATAAATGAAGTGACATTAGCCACTGTTATATCCGCTTGTTCGCATTTGTGTGGGATTTGGGATTGCAGGATGTTGCAGAGTTTGGCTATTAAGCTGAAGCTTGACGATCAGGTATTTGTTTCGACGAATTTGCTGCATATGTACTGTGTCTGCTCATGTTTGGAGGACGCGCGGAAGTTGTTCGATGAAATGCCTGAAAGAAATTTAGTTTCTTGGAACGTGATGTTAAACGGGTACTCAAAAGCTGGACTTATTGAACAGGCTAAGGAATTGTTTGATCAGATTACTGAGAAAGATATTGTCTCATGGGGAACCATGATTGATGGGTGTCTCCAAAAGAATCAGCTTGACGAAGCTCTGGTTTTCTACACCGAGATGTTGCGCCGTGGAATGAAGCCTAGTGAAGTTATGATGGTAGACCTTCTCTCAGCTTCAGCTCGATCAGCAGGCGGTTTCAAGGGTTTGCAACTTCACTGTACCATTGTGAAAATGGGTTTTGATTGTTACGATTTCTTACAAGCAACAATTATACACTTCTATGCCGTTTCTAGTAACATGAAACTCGCTCTTCAGCAGTTTGAAGCAAGCGTGAAGGACCACATTGCGTCACGAAACGCGTTGATTGCAGGATTTGTGAAGAATGGAATGATTGAGCAGGCAAGGGAAGTATTTGATCAGACTCGTGATAAAGATATATTTTCATGGAACGCTATGATATCGGGTTATGCGCAGAGTCTTTCGCCTCGCTTAGCTCTACACCTTTTCCGTGAAATGATCAGTAGTAGCCAAGTGAAACCAGATGCAATCACAATGGTCAGTGTTTTCTCTGCAATCTCATCACTAGGATTGTTGGAAGAAGGGAAAAGAGCGCATGACTATCTAAACCGTAGCTCAATTCCTCACAACAACAATCTAACCGCTGCTATAATCGACATGTACGCCAAATGCGGAAGCATCGAAACCGCTCTAACAGTGTTCCGACAAACAAAGAACATTTGTTCTTCAACAATCTCTCCCTGGAACGCTATCATTTGCGGGTCAGCGACACACGGCCGTGCAAATCTAGCACTTGAGCTCTATTCCCATCTCCAATCTCTCCCCATCAAACCAAACAGCATCACATTTGTCGGTGTCTTGAGCGCCTGCTGCCACGCGGGGCTGGTGGAGTTAGGTAAAACGTATTTCGAGAGCATGAAGAGCGGTTACGGGATCGATCCAGACATCAAGCATTATGGATGTATGGTTGATCTATTGTGTAAAGCTGGGAGATTAGAGGAAGCAAAAGAAATGATCAAGAAGATGCCGGTGAAAGCGGATGTGATCATCTGGGGGATGCTACTGTCGGCTTCACGGATTCACGGGAACGTCGAGGTTGCCGAGCTTGCGGCAGCTGAGCTGGAGGCGATTGATCCGTCTCACGGAGGATGTAAAGTTTTGCTTTCGAACGTTTATGCAGACGCAGGAAGATGGGAAGATGTAGCTTTGGTAAGAGAAGAGATGCGAATCAGAGATGTTGAGTGGTCACGTGCCTTCAGTGGTGTTGTGTGACTTGGGCTCTGTAGTGGGCTTCTTATTGTATGGGCTTTGGTATGGGGCCCAGTAGAAACGAGTGTAAAATAGCTGGCGCGTGGATTGCACGAGAAGGCGAATCGGATAACGCGTCTCTTAACTTTGGTCAGTCCGTGTTTTGTGGGTCCATCCTAAGCTGAGCTGGCTGTTTGCTGCCTTCCTTTTAATTTTTTATTAAATATTATACAGATTATAAAGTTTTCTACTCAATAAACAAAAGAATTGTTCTTAAAACTCATTCAATTAAAATGTAGTTAGACCATAAAAATCTGGCCCTTTTGAATAACTACACAAATTTTGAATCTTTCAGTCATTTGATGTGGCTTTGTCACTTTCAAATATGACTCATTAGTCAATAGTCATTACTGTGTTTCCTAATAGGCTGTTATAGAGACGTTCCATAGATTACCTTTATTAATACAGAAGAGAATATAATCATTAGAAGTAAAGAACAAAAGAAACCATCATTAATTATTACCCTATATTTTTTTGGTATTTTATGATACTGTCATAATAAAAGTCATGTGATGCACATGGACTGAAGCATTTCCACGTTTCTTCGTGACCCTTCGTTCTCTCCTTGGTTTCTTTTTTTTTGTTTGCTCTCCTTGGTTTCTTTTTGGTTTGTTTATAAGGATGGTATATCATTGTATGAAAATGAACGTTTTTTTTTTTGTTTCATAAAAGTTTAAATTTTTTATTTTTGTAAGAAAATTTATCAAGAACTCATATTATTTATTGATTTTCTAAAAATATTTATATATAATTTTTAAGTTATAATAATAAATTTTAAAATAAAATAAATTAGAAAAAAACCAAACACTAAAAAGAATATAGAAAGTATATATATTTGATCACAGTTTCCAAAAACTGTAGATACTGCCTCCATTTTAAAACAAACTAACCCACGTTAAGCGTGGAATTAAATATTGAAATATATTTTTTAATTGATTTTAATATATAGATGTATATTCTAATATTTATAAACGTACAAAATGGTATGTATTGTGTATCAATATAATAAAATTAAATTTTTACTAAACATATTTCAATGCCATATGCTTTGATCAATTTTGCATAAAATATTAAAATTAATGCAAATGTTATTTATTTCAATTTATTTGAAGTATCAAATTGAGTTTTATTATTTGTGTAAATAGTAGAGTATGCGATAAATCAAATAAATTTTAGATTTATATAAATTTGTCGGACGTAACAAACACAAAAAATTTGTTTTCTACTAATAAAATGTAGAACTATTTGTAAGTGTAGTTATCATCTACAAATATAATAATAAAAAGCTTTTTAATATATCAAATATTAAAAAATAAATAGATGATATAGTAAGTCTAAATATTACATTTAGTTAAACATAACTCTGTAAAATATATATTAATTGATTTATGTGACAAAATTAATAAAAATATATAAAGATTTCCACCATAAAATATAGTTTTAATTAAAATATTTTTATCAGTTAATTTAAATGACATATTCTTTTAAACCCTCATTGAATAATACATGTGATTTTTTCACCAAATGTTTATTCAATTATTATATAGAGGATTAGTGGCATTTTAAAAAAAATAATTCAAAATGATGACATTTTTGAAAAGTGGCATTTCTAATAATTATGCATTTAGTCTAAGTATCATGCAAATTAGATTTTCTAAGATAAAATATACTTATCAATATATTTATCTATACTGAAGATATATCTTTGTTATTTTTAATTTTTCTCGTATATAAAAAAATCATGAATTTTTTTTTTGAATATTCTAATTCCGTATTTAACGCATGTCAAAAAAATCTAATAGTCATTGAAAAAAAACATTCTCACATATACTTTATATTTATTGAATATTCTCTTCTACTTTTGCTCAAATTCAAAGTTAAAATAGATATCTAGTATTAAATTTTATATTTTGAATCCAAGATGGCACAGTTTAAAATAAAAAATAATTTTAAAACGACATTTAATTTAACACGAAAAGAGTAAGAAAAAAAAGAATTAAAAAACTACCACTTTTGAAATATTTTGCAAAAATGCTACTAGGGTTTGTCCACTTTCAAAAATACCACAATTTATAGAATTTAAAATTTTAAAATCTAAAATTTAAAACCTTGTTAAGTTTCTGACCCTAAGAAACTCTAACCCCAAAAGCTAAACCCTAACATAACATAGTTAACTCAAACATAAATAATATTTTGAATAAAAGATACTCTCTCCGTTTCAGAATGTAAGTTGTTTTAGCTAGTTTTTTTTTTGTTTCAAAATGTAAGTTGTTTTGACAATACTAGGTACTTTTTAACTTTATTGAATATTGATTGACCACTAATATTTTGTAGTCTTTTATATGATTAATCAAATTATTTTTATTAGATATATTAAATGATATTTTTTGTAGAAAAATAATTTCTTAATATGCATCTTTTTAAGTAAAACAACTTACATTTTAAAATATAGAAAATATGATATTAGTAGCATTTTTGAAAGAAAAGAAAAAAATGGTAACAATTTTAGAAAGTGACATCACAAAATTTGCATCTTTTAAAAATTCTAAGAAAATAGAGAAATTATGAAATAATAAAAATAAAGTGGTTGTTGCGTATACAAATTTTATTAGTTTCTTGTACAAATTCACACATGTTGTCTATAAATAGTTAAATATGTGCTTATTTGTTTATCTATCATAATCTATTTAATAAAATTTTATGATTTCGACATTTTAATAGGAGTTACTGATTCATGTATTTTAATTATTTTGAAATCTACGTAAAATTGTGTTATTGTATTGTTGAATTCAAAATTCATATCAAAGGCTTATGTTACTCATTTTATAAATTTTAAATGTTAGTTAAAAAATCAGTGTTATTCAATGCTAAGATTTACATAGTGATTCAATTTTTTTTGTCAACAACATTATAAACTATATTATGATCAGTTGGTTACCTAATCTTGTAAATTTTTTCTTTTGCATTGCATTTAGTAGATTTTTGAATTAAAAGTACAAAAAATCAAATCCGCTTTTTTTATAAATATTTACGAAAATGTCTAAATTATATATTGGATGTTTCAGAGATTCATCTCTTGAAATGATTTTTGGGTGCACAAATTTTTCCATCAATCAACAAACATGCAAAAACCAAAAAAATACGATTGGAGGGTATTTCATGACGGTTCTCTGATGCCCATGTTAGAGAAAAGCAAAAAAGGTAGGATAATAGAGGCCACAGGGATTCAGAAAGAGTAAGGAAAAAACGTTGAAAAACGTGAAAAAAAAGAGAAAAGAGTAACATTAGGCCAAACGTGGGATAGTATGCGGCGTATCAGAACGTTTGGTGATAAAAAAAATTTGATGAAGTAGAAAAGAAAAACATAGTATTTTTGGAGACAATCCAATAAAGGAACGACAGACAAAATTCGGGATGATTAATAGAAAATCTTCTTTAAAAGCCATAAAGAAACTAAGAACTAAAGGGATTAGACCTAAGTCTCAAGTGAAATGGGATTAGTATCTGACATTTGGAATGAAATATGATTGTTGGGGTCGGTATTCACCCGCTCAACATTAACGTTCAAAGACAGATAACTAAAGAAATGACTCTCCAGACTCTCGACGGACAAGGCGGAGTAGCACCTAAGTCTTCACAACGAAGCAAAGCAAGTAATCATGTAAACCGTCTGGGCAAGGTGGAGGACCATCTAAGACTTGACGAATGGAGGCGTGTTCGGCCCGACGGAGACGACCACGATCTCGCCAGGAGCCGACCACGCCCTTGCCAGGCCTAGCCGACCACGGCCTCAGCCTCGTCTAGTCGACCACGGCTTCGGTCCAAGGGCCGACCACGGCTTCGGTCCAAGGGCCGACCACGTCCTCTCCTCGTCTGCTGATCACATCCTCGGTCCAGTGCAGTCTTCGGCCCAATGACATAAAAATAGCCCGAAACCCGGTCCAGACGGGAAAACCGACGTTCGCAAAAATAGACTTGACAAGGTGAACGTCACCTCATAGGCGACCTGACTGGGCTGGCGAAGTGGACGTCACATCATAGCTCGTCCCACTTGACAAAGTGGACGTCACATCATAGCTCGTCCCACTTGACAAAATGGACGTCACATCATAGCTCGCTAGGATTGGCAAGGTGGGCGTCACATCATAGCTCGCTACTATTGGCAACGTGGTGGGCTTGGCACAGTCCTAGCTAACCCAGTTTTCTATAAATACCAGTACATCTCCCTTGAGTGGAAGAGGGGGGAAAAAAATCTTGTAAAACAATACCTTACAGAGCAATAACAAACAATCTCTCATACATTTGTAATCTTAGCTAATCATAGAAATCTCTACCTCTTCAAAACAAACCCTAACAAATCTAGTTGTGTTGGTTTTGGCCTCCACAATTTGGCACCGTCTAAGGGGAAGCAGAGAATTTCTGACACAACGAGCTAAGTTTCTACAAAGACTTAAGAAGATGTCTGGGGACAACGGCGGAGCAAGCGAAGGATCCTCGTCCCACAGGAACAACGAGGAGAAGGAGAACTGTGACGACCCAACCCGTCAAATAAAAAAAATTTCAACCCGGATCACTATTATCATAAATAATGATCCTCAACGGTCCAATAAACAAACAGCGCGGAAACAATGATTCAAACAATCAAATACAATTATCGTTCAACAAGCCCATACTTATTAATTTTAGTTCAATTCGGTAATACACATAGTTCTGAAATTGCTAACACCCTAGCAATTTTAACTTATTACACGAAAACGAGCCACTAGATCATTCCCCTCGTCCCGGCCATGATTCCACGATCACTGACTGTCTTTACCTGCATCACATGGTTATAAGAGATGCGTGAGTATTATCATAAATACCCAGTGAGACGGTCATCCCATCTACAGACTATACACACAGGCATAAGCAAAAGTACAATACCAGGATGAACAAACAATAATGCATCACACAACAACCAAACAAGAACAACACGTTCAATATATCAAACTGACGGTAATCAAAAACCCGTGTCGATCGACACACCTCCTTGTGTCGATCGACACACATCAAACCCGTGTCGATCGACACAACCTCCCCGTGTCGATCGACACAACCTGCCGACACTGTGTCGATCGACACACCCAACTGTGTCGATCGACACACCAACCCAGAAACTCATCAAACCGATTTTCTACACAAAAATCCACCAAAAAATCCATACAAGAATCGATCCAAACAACACACAAACGCATCCTATCGATTCCTTTACCCAGATAAGCCTATGGTCACGCACTCACCTCGAATTCGGATAGAAAAGGATAAGAATCCGACGAAGAACACGAAGAACAAATCCGAGATCCTTCACCGTACGGTCCTCCCACGCTTCCACAACCTCACAAACACTCCCACAAGCCTAATAAGATTGAGAAACACGGAGGAAACAACAACAGCAACCTCTCCTCTCAATCCTCTTACTTTCTCTCTCAAAAACTTGAAGTTTCTGCCCAGAAATCCGATTTTTGACTTAAATAGCTAGACCAGCCAACACTCTGTCGATCGACACACCCAACTTGTGTCGATCGACGCATGACCAATCAATACGTCAAACTGACGGCAATCGAAAATCCGTGTCGATCGACACACCCCAACTGTGTCGATCGACACAGCGCTCGCTGCTCGACTCCTTTTGAGTCAAAACAACCGTGTCGATCGACACACAACCCTTGTGTCGATCGACACCCATCCAAAAATTACTTTTTGGATCACGGGCGTTACAATTCTCCCCCACTAAAACGGATTCGACCTCGAATCACGCAACACCGTCTCACTACGGTCTCCACTACCTGACCCAAACGCGGCCATCAACCTTCGAGATAACACTCGAATCCTCTAACCCGTCCTACTAAGGCTACACTCTCGCCCAAAATTCGCCCAGATTCCCCCGGAGCACCCACGATGCACGCCCCATGGTCCGGATTAGAGCTGCCCGATTGACCGTCCAACAATCAAACAAGAACATGTCCGATCAACCGTTGACCCCGCACTGGACCAAATGATCGTACAACAATCAAACAAGAACATGTACGACCATTGGCGTAACATATGCTACCAAGATTGTCCGACCCGAATTCCAGACTCCAATAATAACCCTAGACTCGACGTACACAACACAAAACCCCTGGCCCTCAGCCAGCACCACTCGCGATCACACCTGATTCCCGAGTTCTACTAAGCTCACACTAGCCTCATTGCACCATATCTATGGATACAATCCTGACCAAACCCAGTCAGTCCATGATCAGAGATCACCACCCGATCTCAATCACCTAACCCCGTCTCACTAAGGTTGACACTCTCATCCAAAACCCGCCCAAATTCCCCCAGGAAACATCCACGATGCAGCACTCGCTGATCCGGATCAGGGTTGTCCGATAGATCGCGCAACAATCAAACAAGAACATGCCCGACCCACCGTAGACCCAAACCTTGGATCAATTGGTCGCACAACAATCAAACAAGAACATGTACGACCAAAGAGGCTAAATATGTTTACCAGGGTCGTCTGAACTAAGGTTCCAAACTCGAGTAAAAACCCTAGATTAGACATCCACAAACCACCTGAGATCATTCCCGATCCCTGAAGTTCATCGAATCTCATACTTATAATCACATTACAGGTACTCTTGCTCAAACTCATATCTCTATACACCACTCCCACTCGCAGGGTCGTCACCCATCGAGCTCTCGATGTATACCATACCGGCTCTCGGTATGCCCCAGCCCCTCCGCTTTAGGACACACAGTCCATCAGCTCTCGGCTGCAGATGAATCACACATCCTCTGGAGAAATCGCAATCCCTCAAAGTATATGCAGGAGAATATCACCATCCCCTGGAGCAGTAACACTGTAACGTGCATCATAAGCACTTGTCGACCGATTTACTTCTGTGGTTCCTATCCTGATATTCCCTAACCCGGAATATCCCTCATGACCAATCCCCAGGTCATCTGAAACAACCCAATCATCAGGGTGTTTCCATCGGAGTCCCTGGAAACGACAGTCCTAACTCACATAAGACTTCTATTCCAGACTCCCCCTAGAAAATATACAGGTTCTAACTCACATAAAACCTCTATTTTCCAGCGCCATCTAGGGATCTACCCGTCCTAATCCCTTAGGATCCCCCATCCCTAGATACCTAGACAAGCCCTAACTCCCATAGAGCTTCTATCCTAGCCCCTCAAATGACCTCCCCGTCATCACATACATGACCTAACCCAGTCATCAAACCCATGACCTCCCAGTCATACCATAAGAACATCCGTCTCAACCAAAGATAATAAGGAAAACCCCATCTTATTAAATCTCAACAATGTATATCGTTACAACCCAAACGAAAATACATACAACTCATAGCCACAAGCTAGAACAACCACTGAAAACCAGAAAGACACTCAAGCCTCTGCTTGCTTCTCGAACCACTTCGAGAACTTTGCCTTCATACTTGCCTCTGGTTCCCAAGTCTCCTCCTCAATACCAACACAGTCCCACACGACTCTCACCAATGGTATCCTCTTCCGGCGCAGAACCTTGACTCTCCTCTCGAGAATCCTCACAGGTCTCGCCGCCAACGTCATGTTGGACTGAAGATCCTCCGGAATCCTAGCCAACACCTCCTCAGACTCATGTAGACACTTCCGCAGACCCATAAACCTTGGACTTAGCTTATTCTCCGAAATGGATCAGTTAGGACCCCTCAACATCGCTGCCTTGAGATACACCAGATCTCCCAGCTCAAACTCCAGCTCTTTCCGTCTCTTATCAGCATAACTCTTCTGCCGATCCTGAGCCTCTCTCATGTTCATCCTCAAGACACGGATCTTCTCCGTCGTCTCCTGAACAAAATCTGCACCAAACATGCTCCTCTCCCCCACTTGAGTCCAGCACAATGGTGTCCTACACGGCCTCCCGTACAGAGCCTCATATGGAGCCATCCCAATACTCGCCTGGTATGAGTTGTTGTACGCAAACTCAACCAGGTTCAGATGATCCGCCCAATGACCACCGTAATCCAGCACGCACATCCTCAACAGGTCCTCTAAAGTCTGAATAGTCCTCTCTGACTGCCCATCTATCTGAGGATGATAAGCCGTGCTCATGTGCACCTTAGTGCCCATCTCTGCCTGAAACGCCCTCCAGAACTCAGACGTAAACCTCGGATCCCTGTCTGACACAATACTCGCTGGCACCCCGTGCAGCCTCACTATCTCACGCACATACTTCTTAGCCACCACCACCGTCCCATCGGTCTTCTTGATGGCAAAAAAATGTGCTGACTTGGTCAGACGATCCACAATCACCCATATCGCATCATACGTCCGTGACAACGGTAATCCCGTCACGAAGTCCATGGTAATCATATCCCACTTCCACTCCGGAATGGGCAAACTCTGCAACATACCACTCGGAACCTGATGCTCAGCCTTCACCAGCTGACACACGTTGCACGCTGCAACCCAATTAGCTACATCCCTCTTCATCTCGACCCAGTGATAATACCGCTTCAGATCATGATACATCTTGGTCGCCCCCGGATGAATCGATAACATGCTCGCATGAGCCTCACGCAAGATCTCTTGCCTCAGATCCTCATCCTTGGGTACACAAACCCGTCCGTTCACCAGTATCGTCCCATTTGCCGAGACCATATACTCTGAACCTGCAACCCTAGAAGCATCAATCAACATCGGATCCAACTCCTGAGCTGCTCGAATACGACTCAGCAAATCTGCCTGGTTAGCTACCTCTAACCCCAACGGCTCCTGTGAGATCACACACAACCTCAACGTACTAATCTCGCTCACCAGAGCTTCCATATCACGCTCCTGAGCCGAAGCAACCCTCATCCGACTCAATGCATCTACAACCAGATTAGCCTTACCCTGATGGTATCCGATCTCCAAATCGTAATCCGCTACCAACTCCATCCAGCGCCTCTGTCTCTGGTTCAATTCCGGCTGAGTGAAGAAATACTTCAAACTCTTATGGTCTGTGAACACCTGAACCTTTCCGCCATAAAGGTAAGATCTCCAAATCTTTAGAGCGAAGATTACCGCAGCCAACTCCAAATCATGGGTAGGGTAATTGCACTCATGCTTCCTCAACTGCCTCGAAGCATACGCAATAACCTTTCCCTGCTGCATCAGGACACAACCCAAACCAACACCCGAAGCATCAGTATACACCACGTAAGGCTCACCCGGCTCGGGTAACGCCAACACAGGTGTACATGTCAACATCTCCTTCAGCTTGCTAAAACTCTCCTCGCACGCAGAAGACCACACAAACGGAACATCCTTCCCTGTCAACTTGGTCATCGACTTAGCCAAACTCGCAAATCGCACAATGAATCTCCGATAATAACCTGCCAACCCAAGAAAACTCCTAATCTCAGTGGCATTCCTCGGTCTAGGCCACCCTCTGATAGCCTCGATCTTAGCCGGATCCACAGAAACTCCCTCTGCAGACACCACATGGCCAAGGAAACTCATCTCTTGCTGCTAGAAACTGCACTTGCTCAACTTCGCAAACAACTTCTGCTCCCGCAGCTTCCCCAAAACTACTCTCAGATGCAACTCATGCTCCTCAGGACTCTTGGAATACATCAGAATATCATCGATAAAGATGATCACAAACACATCCAGATACTCCTGGAATACCCCGTTCATCAACCGCATGAACGCTGCTGGTGCATTCGTCAAACCAAAAGGCATCACCACGAACTCAAAATGCCCATACCTCGTCCTGAAAGCAGTCTTCCTCACATCTGCTTCCTCAATCGGAATCTGATGGTACCCCGAAGCCAAGTCGATCTTGGAGAACCAGGTAGCCCCTCGCAACTGATCCAACAACTCATCAATGCGCGGCAGAGGGTACCTGTTCTTCACGGTGACTCGGTTAAGTCCCCGATAATCGATGCACAACCGGAAACTACCATCTTTCTTCTTCACAAACAACACCAGCGCTCCCCACGGTGAAACACTAGGCCGAATAAAACCCTTATCCAACAAATCATCCAGCTGCTTCTTCAGCTCTGCCATCTCTGCTGGAGCCATACGGTAAGGTGCCTTAGATATCGGAGTAGTCCCAGGTTCCAACTCAATAACAAACGGATCCGACCGCGATGGCGGTAATCCCTCCAACGACTGGAACACATCCTGGAAATCCCGAACAACTCGAATATCCTCAACTGCAACCCCTCCAACAGACTCAGGCATCACTATCGTCACCAGATACGCCTCGCAGCCCTTAAGAAGCAACTGCTCGGCCTGTATCGTGGAAATCACAAGACTCCCAGAAGTCGGTCTCACACCCTGATAAACCAACCTCCCTGCCTCTCGCTCAAACACAACTCGCCCTCGGTGGCAATCTAGATGGACCCTGTAACGATCCAACCAATCCATACCCAGGATAACATCGTACAGCCCCACCGGACTGATGATCAGATCTGCTGGCATCAACTCTCCTGCCACCAGAACATCCACACCACGAGCCCGCCCGAAAGTAGCCAACGTCCTACCACCAGCAACCTTGACTACTCCCGCCTGTTCCCCGGAATCACTCTGGATTCCGCTGCTCTCCGCACACTCCGGCGTAATAAAGCTATTCGTAGCTCCCGAATCAAACAACACGTGGGACTCATAACCGCCCACAACTAAGGTCCCTGCACAATCCCATGTGCCTCAGAACCCTACCATTCTAGCATAGACTCACAATTTCCCAACAGACAAAAACTCAAACAACCATGAATTTAAAAAGTCAAGTTCGGAAATACCTGTGATCGGTCTGGTGCTAGATCCACCCGCCTCCGCAGACGTGAACACACGCGGTGCTGCTGCAATCTGAGACAACGGCTGTACTGCCAATGGCTGCACTGCGGCCACCGCCAACTGCTGCAGCTTCGGACACTTGGGCTTAATATGCCCCGTCTCTCTGCAGTGATAACACACCCGTGTATCCTGGACCCCGACCCGCACATCTCGAGTCTCGGTCCCGGTCCTCTTCGGACAGCTCGCCACACGATGGGACATACTCCCACACCCGAAGCATCCCGAACCGCCCTGACTGACCCCTGAAGTGCTCTCCCACTTCCTCTTCTGTCCCTGAGCAGGCTTGCCGCCCCTGCCTGAACTCATCTGCTGCTGAGATCTCCTCGGCTGCTGCTGCTGCACCGGTGGACTAACCACCACAACCTGCTCCCCGAGATCCTCCTCGATCGTAGCAGCCATCTCAACCAGCTCCGCCCTCGTGGCGAACCTACTCGCCCTGCAGCGAGTCCTCAAATCTGGACGAAGTCCTCGCAAGAACCTCCTAACCTGGGCATCCTCGCCCTCCATACCTCTCCATGCATGTACCAGAAGTCGACTGAACTCAGCATCGAACTCCCTCACTGACCGATCTCCCTGAGTTAGGTCCAGAAACCTAGACTCCAAACGGTCCACCGCCTCCTGCGGGAAATACTTGGCGTTAAACTCCGCCAAGAAATCCTCCCAGACCATCTCGGCCTGCACCCTCCTGGTCTCTACGCCTCTCCACCAGAGATGCGCATCACCCTCAAGGTAATGTACCGCCAGATCCACTCTGTATCCCTCTGGACACCTGATGGAGCGAAAGTTACGCTCTAACCTCATCCGCCACCCATCAGCCTCCTCAGGCCTAGCACCGCCCGAGAAAAATGCAGTACCAATCCGCTGCATCTGCTCCATCATCCGCAGATAAGATGGAAGCTCCTCAACCCCAGCCATACCCGGCTGTACCCCAGCCAAACCCGGCTGCACCCCAGCCAAACCCGGCTGCACCCCAGCCATACCCGGCTGTACCCCAGCCAAACCCGGCTGCACCCCAGCCATACCCAGCCATACCCGGCTGTACCCCAGGAGCATGACCCGGAGCAGGCACCCCTCCCGGTAACCTCTCCAGGATCATCTGTAGTAGACCTGCCAGACGATCATCTCGATCCGGGGCAACGCCTACGGCAGCACCCCCACCAGGGCCCAGCGCACCGCCAGCTACATCAGGACCCGCACCAGCCCCTCCAGCCCTCTCACTGGAACCCGTAGCTGTCACACCCACGGACCCCTCCTGAAACGTTTGCGAGTCAGCTACCCGCTCCTGTGTAGTCTCCTGGGACACCCACGTGGCAGCAAACTCACTCCCAAGTCCCCGCCCACGCCCACGCCCAGCACGACTACCACGACCTCTACGGCCCCCGCGACCTCTGCCTCTAGTCCCCCTAGTCATCACTCTGCACTCAACCGCAGAATGCTAAGTACTAGAAAAACAGAAATCACATAAACACATACCGTGGAATCTCATTGAAGGCTCGGAAGGGATGATCTAGGACTCCATACCCACACAACAATCAATTGACTAACTCGCATAATCAATTAACTAGCTAGCCCTAGAACCGCTAGGGCTCTGATACCAAACTGTGACGACCCAACCCGTCAAATAAAAAAAATTTCAACCCGGATCACTATTATCATAAATAATGATCCTCAACGGTCCAATAAACAAACAGCGCGAAAACAATGATTCAAACAATCAAATACAATTATCGTTCAACAAGCCCATACTTATTAATTTTAGTTCAATTCGGTAATACACATAGTTCTGAAATTGCTAACACCCTAGCAATTCTAACTTATTACACGAAAACGAGCCACTAGATCATTCCCCTCGTCCCGGCCATGATTCCACGATCACTGACTGTCTTTACCTGCATCACATGGTTATAAGAGATGCGTGAGTATTATCATAAATACCCAGTGAGACGGTCATCCCATCTACAGACTATACACACAGGCATAAGCAAAAGATACAATACCAGGATGAACAAACAATAATGCATCACACAACAACCAAACAAGAACAACACGTTCAATATATCAAACTGACGGTAATCAAAAACCCGTGTCGATCGACACACCTCCTTGTGTCGATCGACACACATCAAACCCGTGTCGATCGACACAACCTCCCCGTGTCGATCGACACAACCTGCCGACACTGTGTCGATCGACACACCCAACTGCGTCGATCGACACACCAACCCAGAAACTCATCAAACCGATTTTCTACACAAAAATCCACCAAAAAATCCATACAAGAATCGATCCAAACAACACACAAACGCATCCTATCGATTCTTTTACCCAGATAAGCCTATGGTCACGCACTCACCTCGAATTCGGATAGAAAAGGATAAGAATCCGACGAAGAACACGAAGAACAAATCCGAGATCCTTCACCGTACGGTCCTCCCACGCTTCCACAACCTCACAAACACTCCCACAAGCCTAATAAGATTGAGAAACACGGAGGAAACAACAACAACAACCTCTCCTCTCAATCCTCTTACTTTCTCTCTCAAAAACTTGAAGTTTCTGCCCAGAAATCCGATTTTTGACTTAAATAGCTAGACCAGCCGACACTCTGTCGATGGACACACCCAACTTGTGTCGATCGACGCATGACCAATCAATACGTCAAACTGACGGCAATCAAAAATCCGTGTCGATCGACACACCCCAACTGTGTCGATCGACACAGCGCTCGCTGCTCGACTCCTTTTGAGTCAAAACAACCGTGTCGATCGACACACAACCCTTGTGTCGATCGACACCCATCCAAAAATTACTTTTTGGATCACGGGCGTTACAAGAACTTTGTGGAAAACCCTGCACCTAACACCGCTAACAACCCATTGGACATGACGGAGATAAAACAGATGCTTGAGACTCTCGTCAAGGGAGCACAGGAACAACAGAAGTTCAATGAAGTAACAACAACTGAGCTGCGATCGCTGTCACGTAAGCGCAAGAGGTCCCAGATCACCCCGCATCGCCTCTTCAACACTCCCCGGACCGGTCGGAGGGATCAGCCCAACGTGTTGCTGCCTCAGACCGCCCGCACGGATCCAGAAAACTTGCCTCCACCACCACCGCGTCAGGACACCGACGGAACCCCCGAAAGTGCTATGGAGGTATCAGACGACGATCAACCTCCCCCTCGAAGACGCGTCCGAACCGACGCTGCTGACAACGCTACGGCTGGTGTAGAAGGAGCTCCCACCATAGCAGAACTCTATAGGAGGGAGCAGGAGCACAGAGAGATGAAGAGATCTCGGGATGCAAACATTGCCGAGATACGAGCCCATATGCAGCGAGTTGTCTTTGACCTAAAGACTACTCAATCACAAGTACATCACACCTCAGGAAAGGCTCCCGCAATCGCCCACGTGCTCGAGAAGGCACGGAATACACCCTTCGACGAACGGATCACGAGGACTAAAATCTCCGATCCAGGAAGAATCAAATTACCGATCTATGAAGGAACCACGGATCCTTCAGATCATTTCATGGAATTCGAAGTGGCTCTTGGGAGAGCTAACCTCAGGGAAGCCGAGAAGGATATCGGCTACTGCAAGTTATTCGTGGAAAGTCTCAAGGGGCCTGCTCTCCAATGGTTCTACAAGCTGGAAAAGAACTCAATCCACACTTTCCACCAACTTTCTGAGATGTTTGTACAGCATTACAACATCTTCACAGAGCGCAAGATCTATGACGCTGAGTTATGGACAAATCGACAAGGCGATAGCGAGAGCCTACGATCTTTCATGACAAGGTTTAAGCACACTCTCGCAAAGGTAGACGGAATCAGCAGCACGTCTGCACTGGAGGCATTGAGAGGAGCACTTCGATGTCCGTCTCCATTCTGGCAAGAACTCACCATCAACCCCCCAACGACAATCCAGGATGCTCTTCATCGTGCAGCTGACTTTGCTCGAAGTGAAGAAGAGCTTCTTGCCAAGAGGGGCGGAAAGGCTAAACAGACCAGCGACTCCGCTCAAGTTTCGACCCCTGCTAAAGCCAAGAAAGGCAATCCCGCCTTCATCCAGTTCGAAGGAGGAGCAGGCGGAGCTCACAACTATCAAGTTGAATCACCTGGCTACGGCCGAAGTCGAGGCCGCGGTCGCGGACGCGGTAGAGGAAGCTTCACATGGGTCAGAGATCCAAAGGGGTATGACGAGAAGTTGTACTGTGAGTTCCACAAGGCGACTGGGCACTCGACTGCGAAGTGCCGCGAGTTGGGACGACAGCTCGCTGCTAAACTCGCCGAAGGTACCCTCAAGGGCAACATCATCTTATCTGACTTCAAGCCAGAAGAAGAGCCTCAGGGTACAAATGAAAACCAGGCGGAAAATCCCAGGCGACAGCGTCGCAATGACAACTCAGAGAGCGGTAACCCGCAAGACACTATTTACATGATCATGGGAGGTTCGCCGTACTGCGCAGACAACATTCCAGCAATTGAAGCTTTCCAAATGCGCGCTAGGTCTGCGCTAACATATCAACATCTCCAAAGACTAAGCGGACCAGCAATCCCATCACTTTTGAAGAAGAAGACGCCGAAGGTATTGATCATCCGCACAACGATCCATTGGTGGTCAACTTAACCGTCTTCGACTTCAACGTTGCTCGAGTCCTCATCGACACCGGGAGCTCGGTAGATGTCATCTTCAAGAACACACTTGAGAAAATGAAGATCGACCCGTCACTCATCAGAGGGCAACCAAGGCCCATAACAGGTTTCTCTGGTGAAACTACCATGACGATGGGAACAATTCGACTTCCAGTACAGGCCGGTGGCGTCAAGAAAATGGTGAACTTCACAGTGTCTGATCATCCCGCTATCTACAATTTGATCATGGGAACACCATGGCTCAACCAGATGCGGGCTGTACCATCAACATACCACTTATGCTTGAAATTCCCAACCAGCGATGGCGTGAAAACAATTTTCGGAAACCAAAAGGATTCACGGATGTGCTTTCTGGCTGAGCACAAGCTACGCAACCTAGAAGAAGAGAAGGGGGATTCAGCGTCCCAAGGACAAAAGAAAAGAGCAAGAACTAGCCCCGACCAGGTCAAGGATTTGACCAATCTCTTATAACAATTACAGATTGCAGACGGTCGTGCAGAGGAAGAACGACCCATCTGCGAACCTGTGATCTCCGTGTGCATTGATGAGCAACACCCGGAGAGATGTGTTGAAATGGGAGCTACCCTTGATGAAGAGCTCAAGGGAAAACTGGTTGCGTTTCTCCAGAAGAACATCAACACCTTTGCCTGGGTCGCTGAAGACATGCCCGGGATTGACATCAACATCGCCAGCCACGAGCTTAACGTTGACCCTACATTCAAATCGATCAAGCAAAAGAGGAGGAGACTTGGTCCTGAACGTGCTAAAGCTGTCAATGACGAAGTCGAAAGACTTCTAAGAGTTGGGTCCATCACAGAAGTCAAATACCCCGACTGGCTCGCCAACCCAGTCGTGGTGAAGAAGAAGAACGGGAAGTGGCGCGTCTGCGTCGACTTCACGGATCTCAACAAGGCCTACCCAAAGGACAGCTTCCCACTACCTCATATCGACCGTCTGGTGGAAGCAACAGCAGGAAACAAGCTTCTGAGCTTCGTGGACGCCTTCTCAGGCTACAACCAGATTCTAATGCACCCAGATTCTACTGTTACAAGGTAATGCCCTTCGGCTTGAAAAACGCCGGTGCAACATATCAAAGACTGGTAAACAGCATGTTCGAGGAACAACTTGGGAAGACTATGGAGGATTACATAGACGACATGCTCGTGAAATCTTTTGAAGAAGAAGACCATATCTCCCACTTGGAGGAGTGCTTCAATCAGCTAAACCTCCACAACATGAAGCTGAACCCAGCAAAGTGCAGATTTGCCGTGACTTCTGGCGAGTTCCTCGGATACCTGGTCACCCGACGAGGTATTGAAGCCAACCCAAAACAGATCGATGCACTGATCCAGATGGCTTCACCAAGGAACAAACGCGAGGTACAGAGATTGACTGGGAGAGTGGCTGCACTCAACCGCTTCATCTCACGATCAACGGATAAGTGTCTCCCCTTCTACAACACTCTGCGAGGAAACAAGCAGTTTGAATGGTCAGAAAAATGCGAAGACGCCTTCAAACAACTTAAGGAGTATTTGGCAACGCCACCTATCCTTGCTAAGCCAGTCACTGGAGAGCCTCTTTTTCTCTACATTGCTGTCTCAGAAACAGCAGTCAGCGCTGTCTTGGTACGAGAGGAAAGAGGAGAACATAAGCCCATCTTCTATGTGAGTAAGACGCTCATAGACGCCGAGACCAGATACCCCCAGCTGGAGAAGCTAGCATTGTCCGTCCTCATGGCATCAAGAAAGCTAAGGCCTTATTTTCAATCTCATTCTATTATTGTCCTTAGTACTTTCCCGCTACGTACAGTTTTACATAGCCCAAGTCAATCTGGCAGGCTAGCTAAGAGGGCTGTCGAACTCAGCGAATATGACATAGAATACAAGGGACGGACATGCAATAAGTCCCAGGTCCTAGCAGACTTCCTCATAGAGCTTCCAGATGACAAGGATTCTAAGAAGGAACAACCCGGGATTTGGCAGCTGTATGTGGATGGCTCTTCCTCAAAGAACGGATCTGGAGTTTGAATACGCCTGGTATCGCCAACTGGAGAGATCCTTGAGCAATCATTCCGACTGGGATTCAAAGCCTCCAACAACGAGGCAGAGTACGAGGCCATCATAGCTGGCATGAGGCTCGCTCAAGGACTCCACATCCCACACATCCACGCCTTCTGCGATTCTCAACTGGTTACTAGCCAATACAGTGGCGAGTATGCGGCAAAGGATGACCGCATGGAGGCTTATCTAAGGATAGTAAAAGACCTCGCCTCTACCTTCCAGGAGTTCATACTCACAAGGATTCCAAGAGGCGAGAACACGGACGCCGATGCACTGGCTAATCTAGCTTCCGCCACCGCTACACCAGAAGATCCTGCTTTGAAGTGAATCATTCCTGTTGAGTTCATTGAATTCCCCAGCATTCAACTAGACACGACGCTCGCTATCTCAACACGCTCTCAAGCAGCGAAACAAGCAAGGGCGCTTGCTGAAGCAACCAACGAAGATAGTGAAATGGCAGAAGCTGTTGAAGCCCAAGACGTTGACATCCATGGTGATGACATCCTTGGCAACGATATCACCGCCGCTAGTAGCTCTCCTCAACCCGAAGTAGTCCCAATGGATGAAGACGTTGCCGAACCTGAATATGGCTGTGACAAGCCATGGATGGGCGAAATACGAGAATACATTCCTGATGGGAAGCTACCCACCAACAAGTGGGCAGCACGCAAGCTACAGAAACAAGCTGCCCGTTATACCCTACTTGACGGCAACATCTTCAGATGGGGACTCTCAGGCCCCCTGCTCACCTGTGTGGAAGGTAAGGAAGCAAGGCAAGTAATGGAAGAAGTCCATAGTGGGTCTTGCGGCAATCACTCAGGAGGCAAAGCTCTAGCAATCAAGATCAAGAGACATGGCCACTTCTGGCCTACTATATTAGGTGACTGTATGAAGTTCTCTGCTAAGTGTGAGAAGTGTCAGCGACACGCTCCAAAAATTCATCAGCCTACCGAGATGCTCTCCTCCGTCACATCTCCTTACCCGTTCATGAGATGGGCTATGGACATAGTCGGGCCGCTACACCCCTCGAAGCAGAAACACTGGCTACTGGTCCTAACAGACTACTTTTCTAAGTGGGTAGAAGCAGAAGCTTTCGCCAGCATCAGGGACGTCCAAGTAGAAAGCTTTGTCTGGCGTAACATCATATGTCGACATGGAGTTCCATATGAGATTGTCACAGACAACAGATCGCAGTTCATATCCGATCGGTTCGAGAACTTCTGTGCACAATGGAACATCAGACTTAGCAAGTCCACGCCTCGCTACCCTCAGGATAATGGTCAAGCAGAGGCAATCAACAAGACAATTCTAGATGGTCTTAAAAAACGCTTGGAAGCAAAGAAGGGCCGCTGGTCCGACGAGCTCGAAGGAGTTCTATGGTCCCACCGCACCACTCCACGCCGGGCAACGGGTGAAACTCCTTTCGCCGTTGTCTATGGAACCGAATGCATCATCCCGTCGGAGGTTTCCTCTCCTGGAGTACGTCGTCGCCTCTTACCTGGCCATGACCCGATCAACCAGTATATGCTCCTTGATGAGTTGGACTTCATCAATGAACGACACGACCAAGCCCTTGTCAGGATTGCCAACTATCGGAACGCAGCCTCACGGTACTACAATTCCAAAGTCAGAGAAAGACGTTTCTGCGAAGGCGACTTAGTCCTGCGCGAAGTGTTCCAGAATACTGCAGAGCCAAATGCGGGAAAGCTCGGAGCTAACTGGGAAGGCCCATATAGGATCACAACAGTCATCCGTCCTGGCGTCTATGAACTCGCCACCCTCACTGGCACTCCAATCCTCCATTCTTGGAATGCCAAGCACTTGAAGAAGTACTATCACTAGTCTTCTCTCACTATGAACTACGAGACGACTTGATCCCTGACAAAGGGTACGTAGGCAGCTTGTCTTCGGATGAGTTCAGTTGTCTCTCCTACAAACTACAGGAGGCGTTAGTGCACCAACGAACTACGGGGCGACTTGATCCCTTCCAAAGGGTACGTCGGCAGCTTGTCTCCAGATAAGTTCAGTTGCTCCTCTCCGTAAAAAGGGGGGGGTTATTCCGCGCTTCGCAAGTCTTATCTCCGGATGAGTTCCAGCGATCTCCTCCACCTCAAGAAGGGGGGAGTAAGCGCATTTCCTTCACCATGTCTCTAAACAAATTCAGTCAACTTCATTTGTCTAATGAGGAGGGAGTGGGGTACCCATACTCCATTCCTTGACTACATCATCACCAAAAACTTTAAACACTTGACGAAAACCTCAGCACGAGAACAGCTATGTCCATTATGGGATACTCAAAGCTTCAATCAAGTAGAGTCGTTCTGTATTCCTTACTGCTGGCCACAGTGATGATGCGGGAATACGAACACAATGACATCCAGCATCGGATCCAAGCGCGCTATATAAGTACTAATGTTCAGAACTGGGGCGGATGAACCCAACTGATCATTCGAAAACCCGACAAGCATCGTTGGTAAATTGCAACTGCCGATGATTCGTTCGGCATGTATCCTGAACGGTCATTCATTAAACCCAGGATGCACTCTGGTAAAACATAGGGTGTACTTGTTTCTCGGGCAGACGTGTCCAGAAGAATAGCACCGAGCCACAAAGCCCAACAGCAGCGTTGGCAAGAGCACGCACCAAGTCGCGAAGCCCAACAACAATGTTGGCAAGTGTATGTCAAAAACGCACAGCGGCCTCACAGCGCTCCTAAGTCTAAAAACGAGTACGTCTAAAAACGAGTACGCTACTCTAAGAAGCCCTCTGGGTTCATCATAAGACTAAACAAGCAAAGCTCAATAAAGAACGGTGATCACAGTCATCCTACATTTCTCGCAGTGCATGGATCCAAAATAATAGCAAGGATACAAACCATCCAATGCTATAAAGTCACCATATCCGACAAAGTCATAAAAGGACTAATAAAAAAAAAAAAACTAAGTCATGAGCAAAGAAAGATGATCGGCCATCAAGCCGCGTCATCCTCTTCAACCTCATCGCCGTTATCAGCCTCTGGGATCCCTAAGGCTTGCCTCACACCAGAGACAAGCTCATCAAACACATCACGAGCATCGTAAATCGGAACCTGCCTCTCAAGTAAGTCCTGCTCCGCGATATCCAAGGGCGGTCCGTCAGAGCCGCGAAGACGCCCGATGAACTCTAGGTTCGCATCTACTTCAGCAAGATCCAGCATGTTGGTCTTCGCCGTCCCCTCAATCTCCACGAGCAACCTAGCAACTTCTCGAGTTCGTCTGGCGAAGCCACGAGCTGCTTCATCTTTGGCTTCGATAATAGCCGCGTAAACCCTAGCATCCCGGAGGTCGTCAGCAGCCTTCAGCTGACTTTTCAGCAGAGCTATCTCCCCCTTATCCTTAGCGTGCCTCGAAGACGCCTTTGCCAGTTTACCACTCCATTCTTCGTCTCTCTTCTTCGCAGAAGCAGCGTCAGCCTCAAGAGCCTGATTCCTCTCAGCAAGGTCGTCTAGCTCTGATTGCAGGGCGATGTTGGCCTTCCTGACGTTACTAAGCTCCTTGTCCCGGGAGCGAGCGTCCTCATCAACGCCGGAAGCCAACTGGTCCAGGAGAGCGGAAAGCTGCTTAAAGAGAAAAAAGAAGGGTAAGACGATGAAGTAAAACAAAGTAAAGGCATGAGGAGAAAAGGAAAACAAACCTCGGAAGCCTTGGTCTTCGCTGATGCGAAAACCTTCCCGCGAATTGACCCGCCGACTGGCGAAGAGAAGGCACCACGGGCTGCAGACCCAGCGACCGGAGGCGACGACACTGCAACGCCCTGACTCGCCAACAAACCAGCCATGACTGTGTGAGAGGGACCCGTCTTCTGACGCTTTGGAAGGGGTCCGTCGAGACCACTTCTCCCCTTGCTCTCCGAAAGAAGAACCCTCTTTCGCGATAGCTCATGTCGCCTCTCGAGCTCGTCGGGAGTAAGGTCAGGAGCGTGCAAACGCTGAACCGGTACAGCGGGAGTCTTCGGTGTCGTAGTTGACGGAGCTCGTCTTCGCGAGGACACCTTCACCGGCGCCACAGCGCTCGCCAGCGTCGCCTTCGCCTGCTCCGCTCGCTGGTGAGCCGAAAGCCTAGGAACGCCCCGTCCGAGAATCTTCCCTGGAAAGATCCTGGTAGCAAGCGCCTTCTGGACCCACTGACGAGTGAACGACTTTACCCAGTCGCCGCTCCCTCCAGAAACTAGAGCACTGTGGATGGCTGCTGCGACATTCCGGCCGATGGTCGGCAACGCTGGCTTCACTGCAAAGCAACAATCTAAAAATCAGTATGAGAAATGAGAATACGCTACGAAAATCGTTTCTAAGTAAAGAGTTACCTCTCTTCTCCCAGCTCGTCCTAACAAGGGGGATGCAATCTGCCTCACCAGTCTTCTCCGAAACCTCGACGAAGAAGAACCGGTCCTCGAAGTGGTCATCTTTACTCGGGAACCCGTCGATAAGCGTACGGCCCTGAACAGGGGAGACGAGATACCTAAGCTCCTCCGCACGACCACGGGGCCGGAAATCAAGCAGGCAAGACAGCTGCTCGGTACTAATCTCCACGTTGCACTCCCTGCTCAGCTCATAGATACCAATGATATGCCTCAGACCCCTGGGGTTAATCTGAGCAAGGGAGATGCCGTTCGCCTCTAAGAAACGAAGGAGAAAGCCGGGCACCGGGAACCACAGCAGGCATTGCTCGAGGAAGTTCTCGTACAAGGTAAAGTACCCCGGCGGCGGAGCATCGGCTCGCTGAGAAGAGTCGGGGAGGACCAACACAATCTCGTCCGAAATATCACACCTCTTTCGGAGGAGATGTAACGACTCCGCATCGGAAAGAGTAGATCCCGGAGGGTCCGGACGTTTTTTCTTCTTCTTCGTAGCCATCACCGGTCGGTCAACCTCCGCAAAAGAATCGTCGTCACCAACCTCAGCATCAGAGGGAAGTGACCTAAAAGTGGAAGAGAAGTCCGATGACAGAGCAGCGTCGGCTTCACCAGCTGGAAGCCGCGGATCCTCATCATGGAAGGGAAAAGAGAGTTTAACGCCTCGACCTCTGTCCATAAGGTCCTCATCACCGCTAAATCTCCTCTCCTCCTCAATATCGGCCAAGTCATCAAAAACGTCATCACCGCTGTCATCGGGTCCGCCAAGACAACGTCGTGATACGACTACCTTGTTACGGTGATGAATCCCCATATCAATGTTCCCGCGATGGGACATCGCAACCTTTGATGCCATTGGTGAAGTCGAGCCCACGTTCGGGTCCACCGGTGGATCAACGCGCAGCGAAGCCGTGGTCGGGCCAACGTGGAGCGAGTCTGCGGTCGGATCAATGGGGAGCGAAGCCGCCATCGGATCCGCCGACGAGGCCGTGGCCGGATCCACCGGCAAGGCCGCGATCGGATCCGCCGGCGAGGCCGTGGTCGGATCACCCCGAGCCGAAGGTTCGCCGATCTCTTCAACCGAATCGAGTGTTTGTACCTCCATAATACCGAAATTATCTACACATGTCACGAAATAAAGATCAAAAATCAAGGATTTTCATCTTCCATCAAGAACAACACTCAAAGTGCCTATCTCCAATCAACAAAGAGCAAAATCAATATCAAGTGTGAACATCAAACCCCCCCCCCTTTCCGTCGACCTTTCGAACCAAAGAAGCTAAGAATCAAAGGATTCCTACTAGCAAATCCATAACTAACACTAACAATCACACAAAGCTAAGATGATTTGGCTATGGGGATTCTCGATCTAAGAGAGGGAATTTGGGAGTTTGAGATGTTTACCAAGGAGAAGCAAGGAGGAGATGGGGATGAAGGAGGCGGTGGTCGGAGCTTGCGAATCGCGGCGGTAGTCGGAGCTCACGATCGACGACGGCGGGTTCGGGCGAATGCTCGGCGGCGGCTAGAGAGAAAAAATGGAGATGAACAAAAAAAAAAAAAAAAGACCTAGAAGGAAAAAGAAGGAAGAAGAAGAAAAAAAAAAAAAAAAAAAATCTTTTCTCTACAGTATTACAGTAGCACAGTAGCTTCAGTAAGCGAAGCGAGAAGTCTTGAAATCTTCACAACGCTTACGGAGTCTTAAAACCTCCAGCATAAAGTCACTCTCTACTACTGTAAGAAAAGATAGGCAGATACCTTGTCTCTGAACGGCAATGCTAATGTCCAGAACATCTATAGCTCGGCACTATTATCTCTAACACTACCGAGCTGGGGGGCTAACTGTTGGGGTCGGTATTCACCCGCTCAACATTAACGTTCAAAGACAGATAACTAAAGAAATGACTCTCCGGACTCTCGACGGACAAGGCGGAGTAGCACCTAAGTCTTCACAACGAAGCAAAGCAAGTAATCATGGAAACCGTCTGGGCAAGGTGGAGGACCATCTAAGACTTGACGAATGGAGGCATGTTCGGCCCGACAGAGACGACCACGATCTCGCCAGGAGCCGACCACGCCTTCGCCAGGCCTAGCCGACCACGGCCTCAACCTCGTCTAGCCGACCACGGCTTCGGTCCAAGGGCCGACCACGTCCTCTCCTCGTCTGCTGATCACATCCTCGGTCCAGTGCAGTCTTCGGCCCAATGACATAAAAATAGCCCGAAGCCCGGTCCAGACGGGAAAACCGACGTTCGCAAAAATAGACTTGACAAGGTGAACGTCACCTCATAGGCGACCCGACTGGGCTGGCAAAGTGGACGTCACATCATAGCTCGTCCCACTTGACAAAATGGACGTCACATCATAGCTCGCTAGGGTTGGCAAGGTGGGCGTCACATCATAGCTCGCTACTATTGGCAACGTGGTGGGCCTGGCACAGTCCTAGCTAACCCAGTTTTCTATAAATACCAGTACATCTCCCTTGAGTGGAAGGGGGAGAAAAAATCTTGTAAAACAATACCTTACAGAGCAATAACAAACAATTTCTCATACATTTGTAATCTTAGCTAATCATAGAAATCTCTACCTCTTCAAAACAAACCCTAACAAATCTAGTTGTGTTGGTTTTGGCCTCCACAATGATCCCTCTATGAAAGGAAATAGGGAAGTATATATAGACTTTTTTGATCATTCAACTCAGGCTTGGATATTTGGTTCCACGTTCTTTGTTGGGTCGGGTTTGAATTATCGGTTTGATCCGGTATGAAGTATTCGAGTGCTTTTCACCTAACACCTCTGTCAATACAATTCTGCATCACTGTTCATTATTTTCTTCGTAATAGACAAATAAACTCTTGTAAGCTCAGAGAATTTATTTTAGTTTTTAAAGCACGTAAAGCTATAAAAAGATCATGAAAAAGGTCGACTAGTAAGTAAACGAAGTGACGAACTTTCATTAATTTTTTTTTAAGCGTTTGGATTTATTATATTATTGCAAATTATGAGAACTGTTACAAAGATGATTGTACCACGGACAATCCACTCCGAACCTAGTAAATCCATGACATACGGCACTTCCTGCTCCATGCTCATGATGGACACCTTCTACATTTAATGTGTGGAATCATAGCGAACGATTCTAATTGCGCAACGATGGAGATCTCCTGTAAATTTGTCTCCATTAACCTACAGATTTATTAATTAATCGTAATATCTAGGTATCGAACGCTAGACCTTCGGGTGTAGAAGCCTTAGTTAAAATTTTTGGTAAACCATTGGACTAAAGGAGCTTCCACAACTTTCATTAATTTTAATAATTATTATTTGTGATCAATAATCCATATATGTACATCAGATCCTCTATATATTAATTGAGGAGACAATAGAGGAAAAATTCTAAGTGTCAATCAAAGAGCAATTTAAGGGACATATAATTTGATTGAACCAATCAAAACATTTCAATTAAAAATATATTCCATGGTGAAAATTCTCTACATATTCTCATTAACTTATTTTTGGTAGAATGAGAGAGACAATGTCTCCCATTTTATTATATTAAAAGTAAAAAATTACACTCAAACATGTCTTGGGTGTGTAACCCCAGAAGCATCATCAAACAAAATCGAACTAACAAAATCCGGCCTCAAACAAATGAAAATCCAACGGTAAAGTAAATGCATAGTTTGCTAATCCATCCGCCAGACGATTAGCCTCCCTATACACATGAGAAATACGGACTATCCAGTCCTTCGCAAGAAAGCCATAGCACAATCGTACTAGAAAAGACAGAGAGTGAGAATCACTTATCCCTGTCGTAAGAAAACCTACTACCATCTCCGAGTCAACCTCCAGCTCCACTCGAGTAACTCTCTGCTCCCAAGCTATGAATAAACCATAGTAAACACCCCATAATTCCGCTAACGGAGCCGAACATACACCAATGTTAACCGCAAATCCACCACACCAATTGCCATTCTGATCCCGCAACACTCCACCCGCAGACGCTAACCCCGGGTTTACTTGGGAAGCCCAATCTGTATTAAGTTTAATCCATCCATCTCCCGGTGATTTCCAAGCAATCATCCTCTCAACACGTGCAACACTAGCCCCGTCCCCATTCACCTGCCTATTTGCTGCGAGTACCTCTTGAACAAGGTCCTTGATGAACCGAACTCAATTGCGACATCTGCCATTAACACCAAAAACATTTCCACATCGCCATTTCCATCCCCACCAAACCGCCATTGAAAACGTCGTCGACCATGAGTTCTCTTCTCCCTCTCTACTCTCTCCCAAATAACAAACCCAACCGCCGTCGAGGAACTAGCCTTGTCCAAATCCCACTCATTGCTGGACAATCTCTTAGCACATGTAATATAGTTTCTTCACCACCCTTGCATATCTGACATATCCTTGTATCACTTAAATGTCACGACATCTTTCCACATTCGTCATAATAACTTGACTGACACCTAGCCATAAGAACACTCGAACCCTTTCTGGTACCACAACATTCCAAATCCTTTCATAAATCTTTCCCATATCCGGTCTTGGAGTATTATCCCGCGTTAACAGCCGGTAAGCGGATCGAACCGAAAAAATCCCATTCGAAGATTCAACCCATGATAAACAGTCTTGAGCTCCTGTCACATTGTCTAGAACCACTACCAATAACCGCAGTTTGGCATTCTCAGCAACATAACTCAGGATACGGGTGAAGTCCCAACCCGTGTCATTACTCCATAGATCTCTTACTCGAACCTCAAGTTGGTCTGTCGGTACAGCCGTATGCACCATCTCCACTAGCGGAATATTCATCAACCATTTGTCTGTCCAAAAGCGGATATTCCGACCATCACCCAATACCCAGCCCATTCCCGGCACAACAACATCATGAATACCCACATCCACACTTCTCCATGTTGAAGACCATGTACTCTTCGCCACCGTCCATGACCTGTCAAGAGGCTCTCCCACTTTATACTTCGTTTGCAACACTTTAGCCCACAAGCTGGTTTTATAATGTAGAAGTCGCCAACCTATCTTAGCAAGTAAAGCTTTATTCATTTCTTTTGTTAATCGAATCCCCAATCCTCTTTCTCCTTTTGGTGAACAAACTTTCTTCCAAGCAATAAGGTGTTGTATGCGCTGCTCCGTAGTACGACCCCACATAAAATCTCTTGACACTTTGTCTAAGCTTCCAATTGTAGAGTGCGGTAACATTATCGTGCTCATCGAGTGGACAAGAATGGAGGATAAAACTGACTTTGTGAGAGTTATCCGGCCTGACATGCTCAAAAAGCGACATTTCCACCCTGAAGACGCGTCGAGACTTTCTCCAGAACATCCCCAAAAGTTTCTTTGTTTATCCGCTTATGAAGTACTGGCATACCCAAGTATTTTCCCAAGTCTCGAGTTACTTGAATCCCACTCTCAGTACTTATCGAAGCCGCCAACTCCCGACTTACATTATCCGAAAAGAAAATTTTTGATTTCTCCAAGCTAACCTTTTGGCCTGATGCAACACAAAACTTCTCTAGCACCCTTCTTATCACCTTACCTTGCGCTACTGACGCCTCAGCAAAGAGGATAAGATCATCTGCAAAAAAAATATGAGAGAGTTTCGGTCCTCCCCTCGATAAGCTAATCGACTTCCACTCCTTTGCAGCAATCGAAAACTCAATGAGATGGCAAAGACGTTCAAGACACATTACGAACAAATAAGGTGACAGGGGATCTCCTTGACGTAATCCTCTCATCGGTGTAAAAGCATCTATTTTCTCCCCATTCCACAACACTTTCATCGATGGACCTTTCACACATTCCATTACCTAATTAACCCACTTCTCAAGTAACCTTGCTGCGTTTAGAGTATCTTCTAGAAAATCCCATCTAACCCGATCGTAGGCTTTTTCTAAATCCAGTTTCAAGAGCATCCATCCCTTCCGGCCTTTCTTTCGCCTCATCGAGTGTACAGCTTCCTGCACCACCACAATATTATATGTTCTTAACCGACCTGGAATAAAACTAGACTGAGCTGGACCTATCAGCTTAGGCATCACTTTTTTCAACCTCATAACCAACACTTTGGTAATCGTTTTAAACAACACATTACAAAGGCTGATCGGTTTGTATTGGATTATTCTCTCTGGCTTACTTACTTTTGCGATCAAGACCAGAAGAGCATCATTCGTCTCACAAGGCAGAACCCCCGTCATAAGAAAGTCCAACACAAACTTCACCACTGAGCTACCCACAACATCCCAGCATTGTTGGTAAAATATTGGTTGGAATCCATCTGGCCTTGGGGCTTTAAACTTCCCCATGCCATGGATCGCTTGCTCTACTTCCACAGCCGTAAACTGCTTACTTAAATCTGCCAACTCTTGCGTGGTCAATCCCATAAATCCTACCGCTGGCAACTTCACCACTTCCGGCATTACATCATCCATCGAGTATAATCTCGTATAATACTCAACCGCTAACTTCTCCAATTCTTGTTGGCACACTATCCAATTACCCTCATCATCTCTAAGCGTTTCAATACGGTTTCTTCTCCGCCTCACAATGGTGGATGTATGAAAATATTTGGTATTTCCATCCCCTAAAACCACCCATTTCTCTCGGGATTTCTGATACCAAATAACTTCTTCTTGTTCCAAAACCACCTCAAATTCTTTCCTCAATCCTTCTTCTTTCGCTAACAATGCATCAGTTTGAACATTATCCAAACATTATTGAACTTCATGTATTTCTTTCAACAAGAGTTCTTTTCGTTTTTGTACATCATCGGACACATCCTTGTTCCAATTCTTGAGCTTCACCCTCAGACCATTCAAAGCTTCCATGGTCGATAAATCACTCCTCCAAGAAGACGATATCAACTCCTTAAAGCTCTCATGGCTTAACCAAGCTGCTTCGAATCTGAAAGGTTTTCTCCTCGGATCTCCTCTCACCTTAGTGCTCAAATGCACATACAGTGGTGCGTGATCAGATGATAGAAACGGTAGATGAGACACCGAAACTTCTTGCCATTTTATTCGCGTCTGCGCGCAACAGAGAACGCAGTCTAATCGTTTCGCCACATACGTGCTCTCGATCCTACCTCGTCGCCAAGTAAATTTATTACCACGGAAGCCCATGTCTATCAATGCCAACTCGTTAATATAATCCCCAAAGGCTAAAGAATCCGACGAAAGCAACCCGTTCCCACATGTTCTCTCGTCCAGTCTAACAATGGTATTAAAATCTCCGCGAATCAGCAACGGTTCCGTAATCCCTTGTACGACCGTCTTCAAGATTGTCCACAGCCCACTTCTACGACTGACTGAAGGGGCAGCATACACCACAATAAGATGGAGCACCTCAGTATTACTCACCAGCTTCGTATGTATGAATTGCTCCGCCGAGTTCATAATACTTACATCTCCTACTTCCGATCGCCACAGTAGCCATAAACCACCACTCTGCCCAGTTGCATCCACCCTAAATGATTTGTCAAAGCCTAACCCCTGACAAATTTGCCTTGCTCTGTCCCCACCTGCGTGTGTCTCAAACACTGCAAGTATATCCGTACGGTACTTCTTCAACATATATCGAATAGATCTTTTGAAATTGGGTTTGTTAGCCTCCCGGCAATTCCAAAGTAAGCAATTCATCATCAATTTTAAGCGTAGAAATAGAACCACCGAGGCGACTTGTCATGCGCGAAGCGTAATCGCCGCTACCTCATCAGCCGCTACCTCATCCGCCGCTACTCCATCCGGCGGCTCACGCATCATTTCATTAGTCGGCGATTTCTTCCCATCTTCGTGCCGTACTACATTCACAATCACGTCTCCTCCACCACTCGATCCCTGGTCTGTCAACATCTTGTCACTTGCATTCACAAAAACTCCTCCTGGTCTCCCTATACTTGTCTTCTCCACCCGTAATCTCTTACCAGACTCGGATAGTTCAATTTCTCCTCTTGTCGGGCCAAATATCAAGCCTCTCGCAGGCTTGTTTGGTTTATGATTTTTGGTCTTAAGTCCACCATTCGCAGTGGGCTTATTTGGTCCAGCCCGTTTATCTTTCAAAACTTCCTTCGGCCCACTTGCCCCTCTACTCGACCCTCCTCCCATCGATACTACTCTTCCTTGGCCTTTACTTCTTTCTTTTGTCACCCTATTTGAAAAGATATCATTTTCCTTATTTTGCGCCCCAGATATCTCTACATCCCGTAAATCTGAGATTATCGAATCTTCCTCCAACCTTCCAAAACTGTTAGATATCATAATATTCTCATTAACACTCGAGATTTCCTTAAGATTTCGTCCGTGATCCCCGCCTGCTCTTTCCGTCACAAACACAACACCACTCTGTTTTGCCTCCGTCCGCCGTCCCGATCTCTTTACCAACGTAAACCCATCACCTCCTTGTAAACCATCATGCGGCCTAACCACCGTGTTGCTTTCCGGTGCTTCCGGAACCACCGGAGCTTTCTCATGACTTACACGAGGACATGTATGAATCAAATGACCATACATCCCACAGCCCGAACATATATTAGTTAAACCCTCATATGAAACATAATAACGCTCGCCATTCACCATAACTGTCCCTTTCAATGGCTTCGAGAGATTGACCTCCACACATACTCTCGCAAACCTACCTCTTTCAAAACTTAAAGTCGTTAAATCAACACACAATGGATTCCCAAGTCCTCTTGCTATCCCCATCAATATCGACTTGTGATAAAGATTTAGTGGAATATTTGATAATTTAACCCACACCGGTGTCTTTACTATGTCATTCCGTAGAGGATCAAAATCCGGAGACCATGCTCGTACTATAAGATAGCTTCCAAAGACCCTCCATGGCCCACCTGTTAATGCAGCCATATACTCCTCTTCCCTCTCAAATCTAACCATGAAGAATTGACGAGGAAGATCCAGGACATACATGGCACCACTCGGTTTCCACATCTCACGTAGCTTCCTACTGAGCACCGCAATCGACATGTTTCTCCCCAAAACCTTCACAACCATACATTGTTTCCATAGGCCGTTCATCGCATCCAACACCTCATTTTCAATCGTAATCACTGGTTCCTCATCATCCCCATTCGGAAACTCCACCCTCAACCTCGCAAAAACAAACTCTTCATCCAAAATCTCCTCCGGGACCGGCATCCCTCCAATGGCATTGGCCCTTACCTTCGACACCCATAAGCCTGGTGCATCTGGAGGGTCACCCGGCGGCCTCCTTTTCTCCCCTATGCCCGTCATAGCCGTATCCTGAACCCCGTGTAAATCGCCCTAGAATTACCGCTCATCGCGAGTCCGTTTCAAAACAATAAAATTTTCTCATTAACTTTTAACATAAATTAACTTATACATATTTTAAAACTTTAAACCCAACTAAATGTAATATTTAGACTTACCATAACATCTATTTTTCTAAAAGATTAACAAGTTTTTGTTAATTTAGTTATAACAATTATATATTGTGTATTTATGTATTTAAATTAGTATACTATACGAATATTTTTATTATGATATGTATTCTACTATATATATTTAATCACTTACAAATATTTATACGTTTCATTACTGGAAAACAATATATATGTATTTTGTTTGTTATCTCTCACAAATTTATTTATCGTATGTTATATAATTTATATGAATAACGAATATCAATTTTATATTTAAAAAGTATTAAAATAAATAATATTTACATATGTTTGATTCATTTGATGCACAATACATATAATTTTTTATCCTTACAGATATTATAAATCATATGTTTTGTCATACACGTTTAAATATTAAAAAAATTATATATGTTAAAATCGATTTATTTAATCAATCATTTAAACCCGGGCTTGGACGCGGGCCAAAATCTAGTAATTACTCCCTCCATTCCACTAAGATGAATTTTTTGAGTTTTTCACACATAACAACAATTAATTTTTTATTATAAATGCATTGATTTTAACAATAAACCGTTTTCAAAAAATTTTAACCAATAGTGTTTTAATAATTTTATTGAAATTTACAATCTACTAGCATTATTTATATTGAGACATTAGAAATTTTTTTTTTTGTGGAATAAATTTTTTTTAACAAAATTCCTCATTGTGGAACGGAGGAAATATTAATTAGATGATCATATAAAAATCATTTAATGCAGAAAATATCCAAAATACTCCCTCTGTTCCATGAAGATTGATATCCTAGCTTTTTTTTGTTGTTCCACAAAGATTGATGTTCTAACATTTTTTATTGATTAGTATTAACAAATTGTAAATTTCAAAAAATATTAAATAAAAATATTTGAATTTATAAAATAAATATTAGTTTCTAGTTGTTGAAAAATGTTTAAGTGTACTAATAAATAAATATAATTTATTGTTTTTTAATTTATGTGAAACTAGTAAAACATTAATATTTATGGAACGGATGGAGTATTATATTCGTGCCTTTGACATTATCCAAAGCTAGGTTTTACCTCCGAAGTCGCGAGTGCCCATAAACCTGAGGGCAAATTAGACTTTTCGTACTACGATAATCAGACTCCACTTATCTGCTTTTTCAATTATCACAGAAAATAAAATAAAAAATACTAAAACTACTTGTTCTGTTTCTTCGTCATCCATCATAAAGAATATAGATCTCTCTCACATTTTCTTCTACAAAGAGAGAAAACTCGACCCTTTTGTCTCGCCTTGTGAGATTCAGATCCTAAAATAAACTCTCTTGTAAGCTTTAGAGAATTTATTTTGGTTTTTGAAGCACGTAAAGCTTCTCGGCTTTTGAAAAGCTGTCTCCTTTTATCTTTTTTTTTTCCTATTCCCAGAGTGATTTTTAAGAAGAGATTGATCGAAGAAGCTAAGAAAACCTCAACTTTCTTCATTCTCAAATTACCCATCTAGAGATTTTTGTTTCCTGTTTCTTAAACTTGTTCTAATCCCTTGATTTCACTGCAACAAAAACGCAACGAAATCTCGATTAGGTATTCCTTGTTTCACCCAGAAGTTTTCTTCTCTCTTTTTGTTGGGTCTCGGAAACTTCTCTGATTCGCTTCAATCTCTGTTCTGGTGGATTCATTCGATACTGGATTTAGGGATTTGGAAACAAAAACGAGCTCTGGGTTTTGACATTGCGTTGTTAGCTCTTGGTTTCCTTTGCCAGTGGAGTTGGATATCAAAATTCTGTAGATTCTGCATTCTATTCGATCTGGGTCGAGTTTATCTTTGATTCAAAGCTCACTAGTTCGGGTTTAGAAGAGATTCATAAGTGTTTATTGGATGCTCTGTAGCTGAAGATGCAGCCTGATCAGCGCAAAAAGGTCGAATTTTTCTGTCTCTTTCTCTATCAAATGGATAATATTAGAGATGTGAGATCCGATTACACTCCTTAGGATCTGTAACTAACACTATGCACTATCACTGCCTTTTGTTTAAGTCTTAATCTTAGTACTTCTCTTGGTTAGAAAATTCATTGATCTCTGTCTCTTAAAAGCTTTTTATTGACATTAGATTTTTTCTGCATATTCAGTCATCAGTCGATGTAGATTTCTTCACGGAATACGGTGAAGGAAGCAGATACAGAATAGAGGAAGTTATTGGTAAAGGAAGCTATGGAGTCGTCTGCTCGGCTTACGATACACACACGGGAGAGAAAGTTGCGATCAAGAAAATCAATGATATTTTCGAGCATGTTTCGGATGCAACGCGCATTCTCCGCGAGATCAAACTTCTCAGGCTCTTACGACATCCAGACATTGTTGAGATCAAACACATCTTGTTGCCACCTTCAAGAAGAGAGTTCAGAGACATTTACGTGGTTTTCGAGCTCATGGAATCTGATCTGCATCAGGTTATTAAGGCCAATGATGATTTGACTCCTGAGCATTACCAGTTTTTCCTCTATCAGCTTCTCCGTGGCCTCAAGTATATTCACACAGGTTAGATCGCTTATCCTCGCATTACCAGAAGTTTTGAGTGTTGTTTACTTCTTTTTCATAATTTGTTTTGTTTTTTTTTTTGTTTTTCCTTCAGCGAATGTCTTTCATCGGGATCTAAAACCCAAAAACATATTGGCAAATGCTGATTGCAAACTGAAGATCTGTGATTTTGGGCTCGCAAGAGTTGCATTCAATGATACGCCAACCGCGATATTTTGGACTGTGAGTAGTTGTTCAATGCCTAATCTTTACAAGATTACTCCTTCTGGCAAGAAACCAATTTTTATCCTATTGCTTTGTCAATGCAGGACTATGTAGCTACTCGATGGTACCGGGCTCCAGAACTGTGTGGATCATTTTTCTCAAAGGTGATAATGATTTTGCGTACATGATTTTTTCAAATGTTTCATATCTTTATAGGGAATCGTAGTCATATATTATTTTAATCTTTGGTTATGTTCAGTATACACCTGCGATAGATATATGGAGCATCGGGTGCATTTTTGCAGAGCTCTTAACAGGGAAACCTCTATTCCCTGGGAAAAATGTAGTCCATCAATTGGATCTGATGACTGATATGTTGGGAACTCCATCTGCGGAAGCCATTGGAAGGGTCAGTGTCTTTTTCCACAATGCTTAACACAAACGCTGCATATTTTCGTTTCTGTTGAATTGCTTGCACTGACTGGATGTGACAGGTGCGGAACGAGAAAGCTCGGAGATACTTAAGCAGCATGAGGAAGAAGAAGCCTATTCCTTTTTCACATAAGTTCCCACACGCTGATCCTCTCGCACTTCGTCTTCTCGAAAAGATGTTGGCTTTTGAACCCAAGGACCGGCCTACAGCTGAAGAGGTCCTTCACAAATTTCGTTCAGTACTCTCCTTATGATGTACGTTTGGTTCCACTCCACTAAAGTTTAGTTTTTATGTGTTACCTTAGGCGCTTGCGGATCCATACTTCAAGGGTCTAGCTAAGGTTGAAAGAGAGCCTTCTGCTCAACCTGTCACGAAGTTGGAATTCGAGTTCGAGAGGCGGAGGATAACAAAAGAAGACGTGCGAGAGCTCATATACAGAGAGTCTCTTGAGTACCACCCAAATATGCTGAAAGAATACTTGGATGGATCAGAGCCAACTAACTTTATGTACCCGAGGTACTTTCCCGACCTAACCTGCTTCATAACTATGCTCTTATGTACTCGTCCATGATCTTTTGGATATGTATTATTCATTCTGCAGTGCGGTGGAACATTTCAAGAAACAGTTTGCTTACCTCGAGGAACACTACAAGAATGGTACTTCTCATACTCCCCCCGAGAGGCAGCAGCACGCATCCTTACCTAGGTATGCTTTACTTCCTCCAAGCATTTGGGAATTCTTTCGAAACAGCACATTTGAGTATTATGATTTGCAGGGCTTGCGTTTTGTACTCTGATAACAATCATGCGGCAGCTCAACAGAGTTCAGTGGAAGTCACTGATGGACTGTCCAAGTGTAGCATCAGAGATACAGAGAGACCTCGTGGTGCAGACAGGAATGCGCAGATGCCAATGTCTCGAATCCCTATTAACGTTCCTCAAACAACCCAAGGTCTCTCTCTCTCTCTCTTTCTTTTTGTATATATTATTAGTTATGATTCACTTCTCTGGTTTCTGAACTTGCTCACATGTAGCAGGTACAGTAGCTAGGCCTGGGAAAGTAGTTGGGTCAGTGTTGCGCTACAACAACTGCAGCGCAGCCACAGGCGTTGAAGCTCTTGAACAACAACAGCGAAGGATGGTCAGAAATCCAGCTGGCGCATCTCAATACCCTAAGAGAACACAGCCTTGCAAAAGCAGCAGAGGAGATGAAGACTGCGCCGCCACTGAAGGTCCAAGCAGGATGAAACCAAATCCTCAGTATATGCCACAGAAAGTGGCTGCAGCACAAGATACTGCAATGAGTCGCTGGTACTAAGATGATGTTTTGGGTCTAGGCGTCTAAGGGAGCTAAAAGAGAAGCCACCCACCGCATTTGCAAGCACCAAAACATATGATCGAGAGCTGGAACATGGCTAAAGAGCGAGATAAGAGAGAGAAAAGTGAGAAGATGAAGATGCAAGAGCTTTCTTACAGATCCTGATGTAATTTGTCTTGATAGCTTTCTGTTGTGTTCTCAGACGACCTTTGGCTATCTACGTTGTAACACTTAATACTCATACTTGTAGAATTACAAGTTTCATTAGATACTCTGATAAACACCAAGATCAATACTCATGTTCCCATTGAATCTTTGATTTTAATAAAAGCATTGAAAGAGATTTGATTATACATGCTGGATCAGATCAGCTGCTATCCTTTAACAGAGATTATACAATGCACACATCTTTCTTCTTCTCTCCTATAATCTTCGCTTCTGTCCACATCGGCTACTTCAATGCAACCGCTGCTTCACTCGTCTTCCATTTGCATCACATCCATCAGCAAATACCTCTTTTCGATGCCCGGATGCTATAACAGAGTGTTCATTAAGCCTCGCCACATACTCCAATAGCTCAGTTAGTAAAGATGGACAACTCTTTTTCAGATAATCAAACCCATCTGTTTGCATCACAGCTGATAAAAATAACAATCTCAGTGAGTTCCGATGATGCGACTTTGGATCGGTTTTAAAGAAAAAAAAGAAAGATCTTACCTTTTAGGTTCTCTGGCAAAGCAACGAATTTGAGACAGACTGCTTTTAGCTGTAAACAATGGTGCTGCTCTGCTAGGGCCAAGGTGGTTGCAACCGTATTTATGGCGATCCCTTCACAGAGTTTTGACTCACAGATTGCTTTAAGCCGCTCAAGAGCATAACAGTCTGCCGCTGCAAGCAGATGCTGAGCCACAAGAGTAGAACCCGATTTAGAGTCTGTGCCCATTAACTCTTGCATATCAGGTAATTCATCCCAGTAGATAAAATGAAGTAAAACCTGAACATCCAAATAGGGGAAAAAGGGTTTGTATCAGGATACAAATCCACGTATAAATTACCAGGAGTTAGGATCTGAACCTAAAGCAAGGACGAATAACTCTAAAAACGACTTAAAGGACCTATCATGACAAAGAGAAATCAGAAATAGATTTGAAATCTCTCTAATATGCTGAAAATCCAGTTTGTTCATCAAGTTAAATCACAAAGATCAAGAGGAAAGACATTTTAACAGCATAACGAGTGAGCTCATGTCCATGTATAAGCTAAACACGAAAATGGCTTTCGATCTATAACAAAACAGTCATTTCATGCAACCAACCAGGAAGAGAAGCAGAAAGAAAGAACCTTATCCCGGGTGAGTAAACTCGAGAACAGAAGTAGCGCCCCAGGAGAAGATCCCGGATGGTACATCCGTGAATAGAAAATCCTGTATGACACCACAATCACTCACCCGAGAAAAAGGCAAGGAACCAAGAAATCTATCTCTCCCTACAAGACTCTGTAAGACCCAACCGTAGACATCTACTTACACATTCCAAGGTCTAACAAACGTAATCCCAGAAATAAAATTAAAATGAGGACCTTGAAAATTCGGGATTCCATGTCTTGTATCTTAATGCACTTGGTATTTCGATCTCCTAACGGGCCAAAAAGCTGTGCCCTGAAAACTGGGGAACGCGTTGCAAGAACCAATTTGTGCGCAGGGAATGTTTCTTCACCGACTTTGAAAGTAACATCACAGCCTTTCCCACTTTCCAAAAGATTTCCCAACTGTTGGCCCAACTCAGAAATTGGCACAGGGATGTTGTAACTCCTCGGTCCCTCTGTGCGAGACTTCACCACACCGACACGGCACCGAACCAAGAGACTATTGTCCTTGAGATAGTCTGATGATTCTAGACCAGTCCTCCTGAAAAACCGCTTGTATCCCCTGAACCAAACAACTACCAATTACATTAAAGATTGAATCAACCCAACCAAATCATAATCCTATCAAGCTATCACAGAGCCACATCAAAACATTCTAAACCCATCAGAAGAAAAACGTGTTCTCTCATTGCAAGATTGAGAATTTCCAGGAATAGAGAGAGAATTACTGACCACATACTTCCCCGATACTTGAGAGTATAGGGTCCGCTCTCGAGTGCTCTACCGAAATGGCTATGAACCTTATGCTTTCCATTGCCACTCTGATCGACGAGCGTGAGCTCGAATAAAGCCCTGACATCGGCTCCTTCGCTGGCGAGAGCAATGAACAAAGAAACGTAGGCCGAGTTATCCTCCGGACTCTTACCATCTGGGTAGAAGTAGATTGCCCACGAGTAACCACCGACCATGAACGTATCGGAGGCGACGTATTTGCCGATCCCAATGCCTTTGGCGAGAGAGTAGCCGCTAATCATGAATTCGTGGTACCCATTGACAGTATCTGTGCGAGAGGTCGACACCGTGACCGAAGGGCTAATCGATTTCGAAACCTCCGTGCAAACCCTAGTTGTGCCCATCAACAAGATGGGATCCCAAACGACGGTTGATCCAGAAAAAAAGAGAAGATGTTTGATCTATATCACCTAGGGGAAATCTATAGCGTGACTAAAGTCTTCTGATTCGGGAAGAAAATTTCCAGATTCAGGAGCAAAATCAAGGTCAATAATTGAAGGAAGAGAGAAAAAAAAACAAAAATTTAGGGGTTTTGAAAGGAATCAATCACATAGAGAAGAATGGGGAATCCGGAATCGGAGGGATAGAGAACGGAGAAATGAAAAGTCCCCGGCAAGAGATGGAGATCGGCGTGAAGATGACGTCGGTGGAAGAAATGAAAAGGGAAAACAAAGAGGAAGAGAGAATGAAAGAAAGTGATTTTGGGTTTTATAAACGAACACACACGAAAAAAGTTAGGACAAGGTTGCCAATAATAAAAGAGTCTATAAAGTAAAAAATAATCATTTACGTGCAAATCTTAATGTGGACGAAAATAAAATAAAGTGAATAATTAGTCTTCTCTTCTTCTTCGCAATCGCATTGTTACGATTTTTGTTAATTTTTATTCCCTTAATTACTTTTTTAAATTATGTTCACATATTCAGTTTTCATTTTGCTATCTTCCTAGTAAGGGATGATCGCTGATTCGGACAACTTTTGAAGTGATTCACATTATTGGGCGGCGGATAAAGCAAATATTTGGGATCAAATGCTCAGATCTCCTTTGACTGAAAATATTAATCTCATTTACCATTTTTTAATAAAAAATTTATTAAAAATTTATTTTTTATATCAAATGGTAGCTAAAGACTGATAAGAGTTTAATGAATCAACAAAATTACCAACCCAACCGCTAGATCCAACTCTAAACGCGGATCCAACCCGGGTCGAGAACTGAAAAAGGGATCTCGATCCCAAATCAAAAAACTAACCTAATTTCCGATAACTTTTTTTCTCTCTTCCTCCGATAGAGATTCCGTGGACTTCCGATTCGGATTTGTCACCGTCGTTCGTTGTCACCGTCGTCCATTGTCACCGTCTCTTGTCACCGTCGTCTCCGTCTCAGAGATAAGAACGAAAATTCAAAGTAAGTTATCCAATCTCACCTTTCCATTTTCCGAATGGGATTTTCCTTCAACTGGTCTTGATTGGTGATGAAGGGTTTCAATTTATCTGGGTTTTGATTTCAAGTGTAGATATGTCAGATTTGTTTAGATTTATCGGCTGTGAATTTACGGTTTGAAGTAAAACACAATGTGGGATCCGTAAATTTGAGAATTCGAGTGTGAATTTGGGTTTTATAATTAGTATTAGGGTTTGAGTGGATCCGTTTGAGTTGTGTAGAAGTTTTATTTTGTGTCTTGTGGATATGTAGAAATGGCTCCTACTGGCAGAAAAGGGGGGAAAGGAAAGAAATCTTCAAAGGATTCGACTTCAAATCCTTCAAAAGCATCGACTAGTTTGCAAACAAGATTTGCAGTGAGTGACTCAGATAATGGGAGTGCTTCTGAAAAAGAGACTACGCCATCAGAGGTATGTGATAAGAGTTTAGGTTCTCATGAAGAAAATTGAGAGTTATTAGGGATCCAAACTGATACTACTGAGCAAAAAGATTAGTTATGTATAGGAAAACTAGTACGCATGAGGAAGGTTGTTAGTTATTAGTTATTAGTTATGTGTAGGAAATCTCAGATGTGTAGGGAACTGGTACTACTGAGGAAAAAGATTAGTTGTTAGTTATTAGGGAAACTGGTAGTAATTGGGAAAACTATTAGTATTTAGGCAAACTGGTGCTCATGGTCCGTAAAATTGTTAGTTATTAGGAAAACTGGTACTACTAAGGATAACTGTCAGTAATTAGGAGAATTGGTACTACTAAGGATAACTGTTAGTAATTAGGAAAACTGGTACTACTAAGGATAACTGTTAGTAATTAGGAAAACTGGTACTACTAAGGATAACTGTTAGAAATTATGAAAACTGGTATTACTGAGAATAACTGTGTTATACTGTTGTGTTATACTGGGATTGCAGGATACAGATGATACCCTACCAACGCAGCCTAAGAATTTCTTCTTCCACCACACTGCATATAACCTGCAATGCAAAGTCCAAACGAATTGTGATTTGAAGAACTTCTTACAGATCATAGAGGAGTTAAAACCAGAGTTGGAATGGTTTAATAATCATCCACAGTTTAAGCACATATTCCACATGGAAAAGGAAACAAACCGTAAGCTTCAAGGATTGTGGATGCTTCTGCTTCGAACTGTATGTTTGGAGAAGAAGCAAGAACTTTGGTTTGTGGTGAATGGCGTTTCCATTCGGTACTCTTTGAGAGAGCATGGTCTCATCTGCGGGTTCTATTGCCATGACTATCCGAGTGGAATTAACCCGAGGATGAAATGGAACAACTACAAAAGTAAGTTGATGGAGAAGCAGTTTGGCAGTAAGAAAAAAGTCACTGTCAAAGATGTGAAAGACAAGCTGGTTTCAATGAAGAAGAGTACTCCCGATCATCTGAAGATGAGTATCCTTTATTTCTTAAGCGCTGTACTCGCGGGCAAGTCAAAATCTGATGGAAATATTGATCCATTCTTATTTAAAATGGCTGAGGATCCAGAATTGTGCAAATCATTTCCGTGGGGGAGAATGACGTTTGAGAATTCTGTTATGGATGTTTATTACCGGCTGAAACGTTTGAACGGTATTCTGCATAAGGAGATAGCTTTTCCTGGATTCGTAATTCCATTCGAGGTAAACACAATATTTCTCTAAATATATTTTAATGTTTAACCTATGGATAGAAAATAATCCAATGACATATGTTGGTATGTAGATTCTACCTTTTGAATGTATATCAAACCTGAAGAAATCATTTAGAGAAGAGATTAACGAGCCAAACAAAGAGTGTCCAAGGATGTGCAAGCATATGTTCAAAGGTAGTAATATGAAAGGTTGGGCATTAGAAGAGATTTATGAGTCGCTTGATTCTAGTAAGGTATTAATTCAATTTAATTCTTAATTAGACACGTTTTTTTTGTTAATGTTAACAACTAATTTGCTATTCTTTATATTGACAGGATATTGAGAGTATCTTGGAACCTGAATTAAAAGAAAAGGTTCTTCTGGCGCGCATCTTAGATGAAGAATCAGAGGATGAAGCCTTCGATGATATCTCAGATAGTTGGAACGACTATCTTGCAGCAAAAAAACAGATATGTTGGGAATAGCTGTATGATATAGATGTGGCTTCCCGGAAACCGCAAGAAGAAGGAACTAGTTTGCCTGAGGAGTTAGAAACAGAAAATGAGTTGGAACCAGCTACAAAGGATAATTCTGATGTTATTCAACTTTTGAAAGAAGTTGAAGACAGGTTAAGCCAAAAACTGGTTGAGGAGTTAAAGAAGATGAAAACGGAGATGAAGGATTTTGAGAAGAAGCAGAAGCATAAGGTGAGAGTACTAAGGAGAAAAGTGAAAGCTCTTGAGCTTAAGTTAGCAGATCAGTATGAAGGAGGTTGGGATGGGATTGAGGGATACGATAATCAATATGAAGGAACTTGGTGTGATGCAAATGATTCTGGAGAAAAGGGAAAAGGAAAGGAACCAGAAGGAGAAGAAAAAGAGAAACAGAAACAGAGAGAAGAAATAGAAAAACAGGGAGAAGAAAAAGAGAAACAGAAAGGAGACACTGAAGAAGAAGAGAAAGAAGAAGAAGATGATGAAGAAGAGAAAGGTGAAGAAGAGACAGAAGAAGTAGAGACAGGAAAGTCAAATGAAGAGAAAGATGAAGAAGAGCAAGATGAAGAAGAGATAGGAAAGACAAATGAAAAGAAAGAAGAAGAAGAAAAAGGAGTAGAAGAGACAGTTGAAGAGGAAGAAGTGAGCAATGAAGAAGAAGAAGAAATGGAGAAAAGACAGACAGAAGAAGAAGTGAAAGAGAAAGGAGAGACAAATGAAGAGAAAAAAGCGGCAGAACAGGAAGAAGTGAAAGAGACTGAACATCAGCAAGAAGTGGCAGATGGAGAAGAAGAGACTGAACATGGAGAAGAAGACCTGACAGAGAAAGAAAAGGCAGATGGAGAAGAAGACCTAACAGAGAAAGAAAAGGCAGATGGAGAAGAAGAGAAAGAAGAGGAAAAAGTGGGAGATAGAGAAGAAGAGGAGACTGAACAGGAAGAAGAAGTGAAAGAGAAAGATGAGGAGAAAGAAAAGAAAATGGCAGATGGAGAAGAAGAGAAAGAGCAAGCAGAAGAAGTGAAAGAGAAAGAAGATCCGAACCAAGCAGAAAAGAGGATAGGAAGACCATCAAGATTTAAGAAAACTCCGTATACAGAGGGGAAAAGTAAGAACAAGAGAAAAATAGATGCAGGAGCTGAAATGGAGGATGGCAAAAAAAGGACCAGACAGAATGCTAAAGATGAAGCGGAGAAGAAGAAGAAGATGAAAAGGGTGAGGAATGAAGAAGGTGCAGGAAGAAGGACCAGGCAAAAAAAAATGAATGATGTTTTAGGATGAATTCGTATTAGTTCAAGTCTAGGAATGTTGAATTCGTATGTTAAACTCATTTTGGTTTTAGGTACTCATTTTGGATGTCTGTGGGATTTCGAAATGTTGAACTGATTTTGGAAAAGTGAACTGATTTCGTACTACTGGTATAACTAGGTACTACTGTGACGATTTCGTACTACTGGTATAACCAAGCAGAACTGATTGTCTGAAATTAAAAATAAAAAAAATAAAACATGTTTAACACATGCGCCGTCAATTCAATTAAAAAGTATTAAAATTTTATTCACAGTTACACCAAGTTATACAGTAGTACCATTTTATACATAGTTATATTTTGCTAGTTTTCAAGTATAATTAGTTATACCTACATAAAATTCTAATTTTTCTAGTAGTACTGAGTCAACTAATCCATTTCAATATATTTCTAATAGCCTCATATATTAACATATCTCAAACACACAAATTTTGTGTTTGGAATATCAATGAACTTGTGAAATACTTATAACCATATATGTAAGGTAGGTTTAGTGAAGAAAGCTATGTTTTACTATAAGATCAATATTTATAATCATGTGTATCACAGTTTTACCTAGTAGTACTTGGTTACTAAGTCATACTTGGTAACAACATGCTTGGTTATCCCTAGTAGACTTGACAGAGAGAACACAACAATATCATTACACAGTTATACTTGGTTATCCCTAGTAGTACCTGACAGAGAGAACAAAACAAATACCAATACACAGTTATACTTGGTTATCCCTAGTAGTACCTGACAGAGAGAACAAAACAAATACCAATACACAGTTATACTTGGTTATCCCTAGTAGTACCTGACAGAGAGAACAAAACAAATACCAATACACATTAGAGCCTAGTAATACGTAAATATGTCCTCGTCCTCTTCCTCTTCTTCGGGATCATGTAAATTGGGTTCCTGCACATTAGAGCCATTGTACAAGTAGTCGTAAATAGGTCCTCGTCCTCGTTCTCTTCCTCTTCCTCTTCTTCGGGATTCTCCGGCTGATGGGTGTCGTGTTTGTTGATTTCTTCCTCTCTTAACTTCGTGTGGTGGAGACAACCCTCTCGAATTTCGTATACTGTCAGGTACAATCCAAGTTGATACATGGGGTACAGGATATATCGTCCTACTATAAGCGAATTTCCACTTCTCCATCGAATAATATACCGAAGAAAACTCATAATGACGAAGCTCTGTCTCTCCGCTTAATTGGACGATAGCAGCTAGTGCATGCTCGCATGGGTATTTATCTATATCATAATACTTGCAATCGCAAGTTTTATCCGTCAAATTAACCAAATAATTCTTCCCATCACGTCCAATGACATTGTACTCAAAGGTCATGGCGTTTAACTCTTGCATCACTAGCTTCTTTGCTATCGGTATTCTGGACTCTATTATATTATGCACGTTAGGCACCAACTTTTGTGACTCCGGTACTTCAGCGCAACTCTTCCTGTGTTTGTTGAACCATTCAGCAAGCTTTGCAATGATGACATCAATCATAGGTAGTAATGAGTACTTCCTTGCCTCAACTAATACGTTATTCATCGATTCTACACTGTTGGTCGTGTCTATGTTGTACCTTTCTCCCGGAAAATAACACCTTGCCCATTTTTTCGGGTCAACACTTTTATCCAAATACAAGGCCGCAGTAGGATACATTTGTCTGAATGCACTATAAAGTTTTAAGAACTCAACCTCTGTGTAAGCTTTAGCGCATTCCCTGAACTTCTCGCAAACAGTTTTTTTCTTCACACCATAAACACTTCCTTTCACATTTTGAGACAAATGGTATATGCAAAACCCATGTTTAGACAACGGAAACACCTTACGTATTGACTTAATGAGCGCTAGGTTTCTATCAGATACAAAAACCAGTTTAGCATGATCCGGTATCAAACATTTCAACCTCTTCATATACCACATCCAACTTCCTTCTTTCTCACCATCAACTACACCAAAAGCAATTGGATAATGGTGACGTTCAGGATCTTGAGCCATCGCAACAATTAGAACTCCACCAAATGCATGCTTAAGGTGGGTGGCATCCACAATTATCACTTGTCTCATGGCATTGAATCCTTCTATACAAGCTCCCAACGCAAAGAACAAGTACTTAAACCTGCGTTCCGTATCCCATACCACACATGTCCGTGTACCCTCATTCTTTTTCCCTAGCATATACAAATAAGACTCCAACATCAAATAACTCTCCTCCGGACTTCCCCGCACAACATTCGCAGCAAGGTTCTTACCTCTCCATGCAGTAGAGTACGATACCTCCACACTAGCTTTCCCTTTAACAAACTGTATTAGACTTTTCGGAGTTGGAGTCTGAAAAGAACCTGGATAATCTTCATGCAAAATAGATGCAACTATTTGTGGTGTCTCTTTCCTTCTGCTCTTCCTTGTACTTGCATCAGCTTTAGAGCATGTATGCATCTTGTTGTATTTTCGAACCGACCAAATTTGTGAATCCGAAAACGTAGCAACTCGTATATACCACTTGCAACCAGCACTTGCTGCACTACATTTAAGCACATATCTCCCTTTATCCGACCATTTTACATCATACTCAAAACAATTCTGATGTGAAGCTATTTGAACTAAATCTTTCACTTCTTGCCTACTTCCAAATTCTTGACCCAGAGTGATATCCATACCATCTTCCCATTCATTGTTAACATGCCCATCTACTTCCACGGCACATGGCGGCTCATTCTCTTCGTATATACCAAAGTTATCTTCGTTTCCAAATTCGTCCTCATCTATAATAAAAACATTGTCAAAACGTTATATCAGTAATACCTAGTTATACCCAGTTATACCTGACAGAGAACACATAAAATTTATTAAACAGTTATACAGAGTTATACCTAGTTATACCAGACATAGAGCACATAAAATTTATTAAACAGTTATACCAAATTATACCTAGTTATACCAGACAGAGAGAACACAAAATTTATTAAACAGTTATACCAAGTTATACCTAGTTATACAAGAACACATAAAATTTATTAAACAGTTATACCAAGTTATACCTCGTTCTAAGAGCGCATAGTGTTCCGATGATTCGTGTGTGTACTGAGTAATCATGCCATCACCTAAACCAGCTTCATTTTCTCTAACCTCTTCTGTTAGTTGCACACATCCATGATTTTGATCCATATCTTTGATGAGCTCCACATGCAAAAGACTCCTACAACCATCTTGATTCACTTGCAATAGATAATCTAAAACATCATCGTCATTCTTGATATAGGATGGTGCGTTAACATTCAATATCAACGGAAAGTAACTCAGTTTAAGTTGTGTTGTGGCTACATCTGTCATCATCTTTCTGCCAATTCTACCAACCAATGCCAAATAAGTGACCTCCTCCATACTTGCCCGCATCGATACCGTGTAAAGTTCATCTCCTCCCGACCTCCATCTTAAGAAATCACCTTCCATTGAATAACATCCTCCATAATCAAAACATATCACTGTGAACTGGGTGTTATTCATTGTCCCCTGAAATATAATAACAATCATTGTTAGTATAGTTTCAGTAATACTACATTGATTAGTAATACCAGTTATTCCAGTAGTACCTAAAATCGTTTTGTTTACGTTCGATTTTGTTAGATTTAGAACGATTCAGCTGGTATTTTTCCACAGAAATCGTAGCATCACCTTAATGGGTTTAGAAAACAAGTTCAATACCAAACAAACAATACAAAACAACAAATTTTCTAATCTACAAAGAAATCTCAAAAATTAGAAGAAACCTTTAAAAGAAGGGTTTTCAAATCTATTTAACCCTAAACACGGAAATTGTATTAAATAGAAAGGGTAACCTCAAATATGCAGATTCAATATCGTGAGGAGAAGAGACCCAGCTTCTAATGTCGATGCTCTGTTTTTACGAGGAAGTGAGAAGATGCGTGAGGAGGAAGAAGAACATGATGGCGGCTCTGTTTCACAATTTGCAGAAACAAGCGTGAGGATTTGCTTCATGTGAGGGCTTCAGTGCTTCGACCAAGAAGAAAAGAAGCTGCTCTGTTTTTGTTTTTCTTCAGGTTTGCGACGGAAGAAGGGGAAAAGCGTGGGTGAGATTTGGTTGTTGGGTATTAAATTTTTTATTGTTGGGTAATTTAATTAGGGGGTTTTTAAATATTATTAATAAAAAGAGGGGTAGAGTTGTGAAAAGTTAGTTTTGATGGTAGTTAGATTTGAAGGTGGTAGTAAGGTTAACTTTTTGTTTTAAAGGAGAAGTGAGATTTTGATCCAAATATTTGTTCTTCTTTTATTCTTTGCAATGTTTTTAAAACCGGACCGGCGATCGAACCGGAGAAACTTTTGGATCATGGATCAATGTAATCCGACCGATCGAACCAGATTTAATAGTTTTTAAAAATATAGTAATATAAATAATTTTTGTATAACTATAATATCCAAATATATAATATAGCATTTGAATAAACATATTTTTAAAAATTAATCATAAAAAATCATTTTAATAACAAAAAACTATTTAAAGACAAAGTTTAATGAGAAATAGTTAAATTTATATGTAAAAAAAAAAAATTAAAAACATTAAACCATAACAAAAATTAACTAAATTCAAAACTAGTATTTGTTTCTATAAATTTTAATCATAAAAAAAAATTAAATATGAAAAAATGGAAATTTAAAAAAAAAAAAAAAAAAACTCAAACCCGGGTCAATCCAACCCGGTTAGTCGGCCGGTTCGCGGTTGAACCCGGTCCAACCCCCGATCCGTTCCGGTTTTCATAACATTGATTCTTTGTTTTGGACTTTCATTGTTTTTTTCCCTCTCATTCTCTTATCTATATTTATTGTTATTGGATGTAGTTATTTTTGAAATTTACAAAACTGCGTATTGACAAATGGAAACTTTAAGTTTAAATTCATTTGGTTATTGAACTGACAAAACGAAAACCAGCTAACTTACGCCCTATTTTGATAATCCTAACTATAATAATCACCATGTTCTATTATAATTTAAAACTATCAAATTTATAATATAAAATTTCATACTATTAAAAAGAATATTTCTTAAACAACACAGATATCTTTGTTAAACATCAACGTCAATAGTTTTTAAATTCTTGACATATATTGTGATTTTTGTAGAATTTTTGTAGAACTTTATTGAACATCAACATGTAAATGGTTGTAAAAGTGAAGAATTAGTAGGTTGAATAAAACATTTAAATACAAATTAAATTTGCGGTGAAATACTGTGGAAAATAATTTCACTAACTCCACTTAAAAGTGACTGAAAAAGAAGTGTGGTGTGTTCGGGTAAGATTGCAAATTTTTTGGAGGACTATTTCGTGGTTTTTCGTTTGGTCTTGCCTACTTTCCAAAATACTTTAAGAGTCTAGGAAAAGAGTTTCGTTTGTTGGAGAATGACTCGCATCCACGTCGGAATGGATGATTTTGGGAAGAAAACTACGTCGCAACCAAGAATATATAGTTCATGTACAAGTAGCATTATAAGACCATCTCTAAACCATCGAGTTCAGAGTCAATTTTTTTTCACCACACCTCTATTTTCAACTCTAAAATAGAAAATATTATTTTTACATTATATTTTTAAGCAATCTAAATCTGCTAATTATGATCATTCAACTTCTGATTTGAATTTTTCTAATAGGAATGTCTCAAGTTTAATGTTGTAAGCTATCTAACTAGTGAATCAGCTTTGTTGCTTCGTAGATGCATCATGGATATCTCCAAATCGTGTAGCTGGATGACAATGACCACTTTTTGAGCAAAATCAGAAGCATTTACTTCAAGGCTCGAAATTAATTCAACTTATTCAATCTTTTATTGAAGTTACGAGGCTGAAACACCTTTGAAGAACAGTTTAGTTGCACGATATTATCAAAGTTTCAACTAATGGTGTTTTTTCTTTCAGACAGGTTAAAGATATGTTAACAATAATGCAGATCACTTAGTATAATAGCTCACTATAATTTTCAAAGGTATGTTATCAAGTGGATCATGTAAATTGTTTATAAGCAATGGAGTATATATATATATATTTTTTTTTTCACTAAAATATTATATTAGAAGCAAGGCAAAATACAATGTTTGAACTTATGAACAGACATCTGGAGACTAAAAGCCAGTTAAAAACCAATAGATCCTGAGAGACTAAACCCACAACAATGAAATCCATCAAAATTTCTAACCACCAAAGTCAAACAAAAGGCAAGAGGAAACATATTCCAAAAACAAAAGGACAACACCTTAGGCATGATCTAACGAACAAATCCCACAAACAAAGCTCTCGAACTCTTGGGTAATCAACGGAAATCAAAGAGGACAACACGAGTGAGAGCAATGACCGATAATGAAAATCTACTTCCCGAACAAGGAGTTCCTAAAGTTTCTAATCAGGCAAGAAAGAACCATGAATAAATAACCATCAAATTTCTCAAAAACGAGAGATGTTCAAAAACTTTTAGACGCCTCGTTAGAAACCATTTAACAGAACAGATCTCGGTCAAATCACTAAATGGTAAGCTTTTTAGGAATTGATGGAATATACATGAATGGAATATGGATGAATGGAATTGAAAAAATAATGGAATAATCTATTCCATTCATTCCTCATCAAAATTGTAGAGGGATACTTTCCTTTAAATTTTTGTGTGGAAATGATTATTTTTGTGTGGGATAAGTGGAATGTTCATTCCATTCATTTTCTCACAAATGGTAAATTTTTGTGTGAAATAAGTGAAATGCTCTATTTTTTTTTTTTTTTTGGCTCAACAACAATACTCATTCATCCAAGTTTTACACAACTTCTTCCATTTGAATACAAGATTTTAACCAACTTGACACTATAGAATAAAGCTTAGGGACATGATCTGATGTCGAAAGAGCCTCCTTCACTATCCTATCAGCCACTCTATTACATTCCCTATGCTTAAACCTTAACTCAACTTCATCAAAAAGGGAGAGCACATGTTGTATGTCCTGGATCATTGGGTTCAGTGCTGGTCATTCTTCTTCACCATGGAGCAGTTTCACCAACTGTGCAGAATCTGTCTCAAAAATAAGCTTAGCATAGTTCAGATTTTTTACCGTGATGGCTGCCCATCGGAGAGCTTTTGCCTCAGTTTCCAGCACTGTCCTTGCCCTTGGATATGCTCTTGCACCCATCCAAATAGCCTTACCCTCACTGTTTCTAAGCACCCATCCAACACCACAGTTCAGATTCTCTTTTCTCCATGCTCCATCCACATTACATTTGAGCCAATCTTGAGGAGGACGCTCCCATATGTGAGTTTGTGTGCTTCTTAAAGGGTGAGTCTCTTTCTGTTCTTTTACCTCTGTTCTATCAGCCCAGCTCTCTGCATCTTCCATCGCCCTTCTCATCAGTTCTTGTGCTTGGAATTCAGTTCCTTTGTAGAGAAGATGGTTCCTATTTTTCCAAAGTCTCCACAATATCCATGCCGTCACATTTTTATATGTTGTATCCCTTGGACATGTGAGGACTTTATGTAGGTTGGTGTGGAAGGAGGGTGATATTTCTCCTCTTGGAGGGGCTTGTATCGGTGAGATTGCCAAACCAATCTAGCAAAAGGACATGTAAATAGCAGATGGTTGATGTCTTCTTTGGCCCATAGAGACAAGGAACGTGACAACCTCAAACCGGATAACACCGAACTCAGTCAAGATCGGTAAGAAATCGAACCGGTTACGAAACTACAAGAACACCAGCAATGAAATATTTTAGACGGCAAAAACTTTTTTTTTTGTTTTTAATTTAAGAGCACGAAGATGGATGGATCAGACCCGAAGAAGAGGGTTGACCGATCGAAAGAACGATTCCTGTAAACCCTAACCTCTGTAATCCCTCCCCACCCCAAATGCTTCGAAAACTCTCTTCTTCTTTCTCCTGTATCTTCCCAATCTCTACCAAATCCGGATCTTATCCTCGTCTCCTCTCTTCCTCCTTCAAAATGTCCGATTCCCCTCGAAACCCTAACTCCGCCGCGATTCAATCCTCCGTCACCAAGCCCGAATTGCTTCGCGCGCTCGAATTCCATCTGGGTTCTTGCTTCAGCGTCGACCCCATAACTCCTCCACCAAACCCTCTCGTCCTCGTGGTAAGCGGATCGAGCGGAGTCGGCAAAGACGCGGTGATCAACAAGCTCCGCGAGGTTCGTGAATCTCTCCATTTCGTCGTCACAGCTACCACCCGTGCGATGCGTCCCGGAGAAATCGACGGTGTAGATTCTCTAAAGATGAGTTTTTATCAATGGTTGAGAAAGACGAGCTACTCGAGCACGCACTCGTTTACGGCGATTACAAAGGGATCCCGAAGAAACAGATCCAAGAGTTCATGGGTAAAGGATTCGACATTGTTCTGAGAGTTGATATTCAAGGAGCTCAGACGCTTAAGAAGATTCTTGGGAGCTCTGCTGTGTTTATCTTTCTTGTTGCTGAGAGTGAGCTTGCTATGGTTGAGAGGCTGATTGATAGGAGAACAGAGAGTCATGAGGAGTTGCTTCTTAGGGTTGCTACGGCTAGAGAAGAGATTAGACATGTCAAGGATTTTGATTACCTTGTTGTGAATGCAAAAGGGAAGCTTGACGATTCGGTTAAGCGTGTGGAATCCATTATAGATGCTGAGAAGTCTAAGGTTCATCAGAGACTTGTCAGAATTTGATGATTTTCTTACTCTCAGGTGCTTTTGCTGCTTTAAAAAGCCAATTCCTTTGTTTCTATAAGAGTGTTGAAATTGGATTTTGGATTTGTTCACCAATGTCCTCGTTGGTGATGAAGATGACTAGTAATCAAATCAGAAACATTTGTCTGAGTTTGTAAAATTTCTTCCTTGGTATAACAAAGAGATTCACTCATTAAGGCCATCAGCATTGGTGAATTTGTTTGGGTGTCTTTAAATAAACAAATATTAAAAACACACTCTCTCTTCTTTTTACTCAACTTTATACCTTCTCTTTCATCCTTTTTTTTCCATTTTCCCCATTTTTTTTTGATGGGTTTGCTTCCTCTCAGCTTATTACAGTGACATAATTAAGCGTTGGAGATGTCGCTTGTCGGCTGGAGAAGAAAGAAGGCGGGGCCATGCGACTGTATATTATGACACTTGGTGTTCTTGCACCATACCGCAGGATTGGCATTGGTGAGTTAAAAAAAATCTGCGATGCTAAACCTGACTTCCGACAACCGACAAAACAGCAAATAATAAGAAAACTCTAGCATGTTGCTCTAATTTCATAATTCACCTTTTTGATAGTATCCATAGTTTTGTCTATTTTACCAAAACATTACCTTACATAACAAGATTTAAGGTAATCTAAATCCCATTCTTTTCTAAAGCAAAACACTGTGACAATAACTTCTGCAGGTTCAAAGCAAAGCATGTGTGAGATATCAAACAACGATGATGCTATCAAGTTCTACAAGAAGTTTGGGTAACTTCTTGCTATATCAAACAATTGGAATGAAAGTTGACATCTAAGTTGGAAAGCATGACTCATTTGAATGAATCTTGTCTTCATTGTTTTATCATGGTTGCTTTGGCTGAATGAGTTTGCTGGAAATTAACCGTTGTGGTTTACATATACAAAAGGGTTGCCTATTTGGACTACACTTGGTTTTGTTTCTCGCACAGTTGTCGATAAATCAATTCTAGGTGCCTCATATGACAATTCTTGTTGTTTACATTTCCATAACCTTGTTATATTATTGTTGATTCGAGCAATTTTTCATGGAGCCGGTAGCACCGAATCTTTGGTTTAAGATTTAGGCCATTTTTTTCTTTTATTTGATGATGCAAATGTTTTTTTCAAAGGCACATTTGAGATATGTATATACCTTGTTCGATTACTTGCGTGTTCGATTCCACATTATGTCCAAAACCCCAAACTAATTCTGGATTTTTGTTTATTGCTATTTCCACTTTTACCCCTATGGCTTTCCGAGTTCGAATGCTCGATTACAGGATCGATATCGCCCATGGATTTGTAACTGAAGATTTGATGTTCATCAGGGCCAAATCGGACAAAGAGAGTTGATTTTGAGATTCCAGTAAGTATTCCGACACGTTTACGTTCCTTTATTGAAATCCAACGAAACTCAGGTTTTTGATTGGGACACTGATCAATGCTTCTTTGCAATTGCTTGTGTGTTTCGTTGCTGCTTTCTTTCTTACAATCGGAATTGCCACTACCGATTTCATGGAAATATTCGTATGGTTCTAGATTCTACTTCTTGTGCTTGTGTCTTCTTGTTTATTCTCTTTGTTTTCATATTTTAGATATCATTTTTTTGTAAGGAAACATCCTTGAACGAAGCTTCCTCTCTTGCTTGTTGCTCTTGTATCATTTTTTTAGATATCATTATTGTCCTTGTTTGTTTTTTTCTGTGAGGAAATAATATCCAGGAATTGTGCCTTGGTACTTCACTCACCGAGCTACTAGTGGTAGTGGGGGGTTCATTGAGATTCAAGTTGAACGAGAGGCCTCTTCCTACATCCATGAGATTTAAGGCTTGTATCTCGCTTGTTAATAAAGGTGAATATGAGGGTAGTAGTAGACTAGATTTTCTCATGGTTAAGTGTAGAAACAGCGAGCACAGGCTACATCCAGCTTTAACAGAGCATCTCTACACATTCCAAGTCGAAGCGGATGTGACTTCCAGCGAGCTTGTCTTTGAGTTCAAGCTCAATCGTAACGATCGGTGGATTATAGAAGAATGCGGGATAGTCCAACTCATGGAGATCCCTTGATGTTGATGAACACGATGAGAGCTTGAGAGGTGAGCATGGTGCACATAGAAAACAAAAAAAAAACACTCTCTGCTTTTTGGATGCGCGATGGAAAATTTGGAAATTGTAATCTTTGGATCAAGGATTGTTTGCTTTGTTCATGGGATTGTTTGAAGAACATTGGGGATTATATATTTTGGTGTAGGTCGTGGTTGGAAAGCTTCAAGGATGGTCAAGTCATTTGTGTAACACTTCCACTATGGCTGATTAATAGGTTCACGAATTTCCAACCTATTAGCAGTCCATAGAGATATTTGCAGGATTCAAGGAGCATGGCATTGTGTTACACATGAGTCTCCAAGAACAAGACTGCGAAATGAAAGGCAGTTTTAGGTCTTGTGATGTAGGGGTTTGGTGTGTGTTTCATGATTCTCTTACTCGATGGGTACTGCCACATATCTTGACAGGAGACACTCCATTTCGCGAAGAACGTAGGAGCATTTAAGAAGAGCTCCAGGCATTATGAATTGGACATGGAATAGAGAAGCAGATCGATTTTGGAGGTCGAATAGGATCAAGCCTAACAAGAGGAGCTCCATAAAAGGATGTATGGAAGCTAAGGGATCCAAACACGTATCTTTTCTTTGTTCAAGAGAGAGCACGACTGTTAAGGCAGTGCATAAAAGAGACAAGAGGAAGAGGAGAAGCAAAAGCATACTGGAACGGAGACTTAGACAGACACAGGTATACAAGCTGTTGCAATGAAAAGAAGAAGCGTAATAAGACAACTAAGTACTGTATTCGGCACCGGTGGAGAATTACACAAACACAAACAATTGGTTATGTCAAACTTCGACATCCAAGAGTTGCAGTTGGACCGGACCACTAACTAAATTGGAAAGAGAGAGGGTTGAGGCATACGCATTATGTTTTTAGAATCGGATTGCCACAACCGTTTTCATGGACAATTAGTACATTTCTACTCTATCTTCCCTTTTTACTTGTTTATGCTTTCTATTTCTTTGTTTTTCATATTTTAGATTTTGTTAATTGGTTTTTTCTTGGATTTCATTTTCCTTAGGAAACATGCATGAACCAAGTCTGGCTCTCTTGCAAGTTGCTAGTGTAGGTCACCTTCCTGCAATTTTCTACGAGGAAACATCCAGGGATTAGGTATATGAGAATAAAGAAGTTTATCCTTTAATCCTCTTTTCTAATTAACAAATGTCAACTTTCTCAGTCAGTGGAGTAAACTTTCTTTGTCCAATGCATATACAAAGACTCTTTTGTGATTGCTTCCTTCACATAGCTCTCTTTAAAGCTCTGAGATTTTCAGTCTTATTTCTTTATCACACACTATGAATCCGTCTCTTTTTTTCCTTACCACTGTTGCTGCTGCAATAGGCCTCTTCACGCTTTTCAGAAAACTCAGATTCCATCAAGATAACAAAGAAGAAAATTCTTCTTCTTCTTTGTCACCTCCATCTTGTCCATCAGTTCCTTCATCGTCTTTGTCTCGTAAACAGACACACCATGTCTTTCCCAGCTTCCACGGAGGAGATGTTCGCAGAGATTTTTTCAGTCACATTCAGATGGAGTTTCAAAGAAAGGGAATTACTCCTTTTAATGATAATGAGATCACAAGAAGAGATTCCATTGGTCCTGAACTCATTCGGCTATTGAAGGATCTAAGATCACAATTATCTTGCTTTCTAGGAATTACGCTTCTTCCAAATGGTGTCTTGACGAACTGGTGGAGATTATGAAGTGCAGAGAAAAGCTGAGTCAAACCGTGATGACCATTTTCTATAAAGTGGATCCATCTGATGTAAAAAAGCTGACCGGGGATTTCGGGAAAGTCTTTCGAAAAACTTGTGCTGGTAAAACAAAAGAGGACATTGTCTACAATCGCTCGTTATCATTCAAGCAACTGGTTAGTCTTTTTGATTCCCACTTGCTCTTAGATGTGTGTGATTTTTCCATGGTTATTTAATGGATATTTTGATCTTCCCTATTGTTAGGGATAATGAAGCGGCCATGATCAAGGAAATCGCCACTGATGTTTCAAACAAGTTGAATAATTTCATATCATCAAGTGAATTTGATGGGTTAGTTGGGATGAGAGCTCATTTGGAAAAGATGGAACCATTGTTATGCTTAGACTCAGATGAAGTGAGGATGATTGGGATTTGGGGTCCTCCTGGAATTGGGAAGACAACAATCGCCTGAGTTGCGTACCACCAAGTCTCCAACAGTTTTCAACTGAGTGTCTTTATGGACGATATTAAAGCAAACTATACAAGACCTTGTTCCGATGACTATAACGCAAAGTCACTACCAAGGTTAGAGCGCCTTGATCCTGATATTCAAAGCATTTTAAAGTTCAGCTATGACGGTTTAGATGACGAAGATAAAGATTTGTTTCTTCATATATCATGTTTTTTCAATAAGAAAGAGATTTATAGAGTGGAAGAGCATCTTGAAGTGAGGCAAAGGCTTAACGTATTGGCTGAGAAATCTCTCATATCTTCCAACTGGGCGTCATGTATAGAGATCCATAGTTTGGTAGAGAAATTGTTCGCAAACAATCTATTGATGCGCCTGGACAACGCCCGTTTTTGGTCGATAGAAGAGAGATTCGTGAAATACTGACCGGTGGTGCTGCAGTAAGTTTTGACGCTAGTCTTTTATTACATTATTACTCCTTGTAAACTTTAATTTATTTGATAATTAACCATTTCTATTTTTTTTAGGGTGGTGAAAGTGTCATAAGCTTTGAATTCAACTACTTTGACGAGGAAATAGTGAGAGAGCATTTGAAGGAATGTCTAATCTCAAATTCTTAAGAGTCAATGTTTTTCGTGATACATTGCAATTACCGCGAGGTCTGAACTATATACCTCGTAAACTTCAATTATTACATTGGTATTATTTTCCAATGACATGTTTGGTACTAAAGTAAGTACTTTATTTTGAATCTATCATCTCTCTTTCGTACAGTATAATAGGGAATGTATTGATGTTCTTTTAGTTTAACGTGTTTCACTAATAGTTAGTGTATTATAAACATCCACCTTCTTGTTATTTTTTCTGTACAGCCACTGCGAAATCTCAAGAGGATGGTTTTGGGTTCTTCTAAACACTTGACGGAGCTTCCTGATCTCTCAACCGCCACTAATCTTCAGGAATTGAATCTGAATTATTGCTCCAGTCTGTTGAGGCTCCCCTCCACTAATGGGTATACCAATAATCTTCGGGAATTGAATCTTTATAATTGCTCACGGCTGATCAAACTCCCCTCCTCTATTGGAAATGCCACTAGTCTCGAGAAATTAAATCTTGGTGGATGCTCAAGTCTTTTGGAGTTTCCTCCCATTGAGAATCTCATTAATCTCCAAAGTTTGGATCTTAGAGGTTTCTCAAATCTGGTGAAGCTCCCTTCCTCTATTGGGAATGCCACCAATCTAGAGAAATTGGATCTAAGTAATTACTCAAATCTGGTGGAACTTCCTCTTTCTATTGGAAACCTGCAGAAGTTGCACACGTTGAGATTAAGAGGATGCTCTAAGCTAGAGGTTCTTCCCACCAACATCAACTTGGAATCTTTGGATGAACTTGATCTCACTTATTGCTCGACGTTGAAAAGTTTTCCAAACGTTCTCAAGCTCAGTGGAGTCGCAATAGAAGAAGTGCCTCCCTCGATCAAGTCATGGCCTCGTCTTAACGAGTTGCATATGTCATACTTTGGAAACCTCAAGGGAATCCATCATGCTTTTGAAAGGATCACAGAGCTGGACTTGAGCGATACAGAGACACAAGAAGAATCTCTCGTCTTAATAAGAATCTCTCGTCTTAATAAGATTTGGTATTTGTCCTTTTAACTAGTCTAACAAGCAGAGAACAAATAAATAAAGTTTTGTTTCCTCTGTAACACTTCTTTGTTATTGGAACTTTAGTTTTTCGTGTTGGGTGCTCAAAACAATATTGAGAAAAGTTTTGTTCAGTCGACAAAAAGAGAGATTTGTTTAGTTCTGTGCATAGGGTCGAGGACAAGAAACTAAAGGATCTCTTTGGCTCAAAAATACAAATTCTAAGACAAGATATTAAGTAATAACTCAAAAACGTGAGAAGAAGAGACAAATCTTCTTTCTCTACTCTTCACTCATTAGCTTTATATCTCCTCCATCAAGGTATCATCTGAAAGTAAAACCATAGGCAAGATTTAGATGTAGACCACAAACATATATGCGAAAAAGAACACGACCTTTCTCCTTTTTGGGGTGAATTACCTTTCTCTTTTCCATCGTCGCTGCTTAATTCGGATTTATTATTCTCACCATAGACATGCTCTTCTACATCTTCTTCCTCATCTTCACTTTCATCAGTCTCTTGATCATGATTGTTTGAGTTTGATTCCCTGCAGCTTTATTGATCCTTGGCTCTACTCTTATCTCTTACCTTAAGCAGTGTATCAAGTAGCTGGTGGTTTTTTGGTTCCTGGGACATGATGTAATGACTATGATTCACTATATCCATGGAAGAAGATACTTCCCACCACATCCCCTGTTTATAAAAATGCAACTGTATTAATACCAAAGCACCAAACATGGTGTGAATCATTATCATGACCCAAGAAAACACGAAAAATGCTAATTTAGTAGAGAAGAACATTTGAGTTTTGAACCATTAACTTATTTCTCAATGGAAAAAATTTCATTACTAAACATCAATGAGACAACTGCATTTTGAAAAGCAGAGGACCAACCATGTCTGCCACATAAGAACCAGAGCTTCTAGAGTCTTGAACGCAGTGGAGGGTGTCATTGACAAAATAGTAGACTTTAACTGTCAAGACAAAAGTTTATATGAATATACTCTGATTAGTATATTCAAAGAATAATCTCAGGAAATCTCTACAGAAATGTGCCAGAAGGATGTACAAATGCCAACGAACCGAGCATCCAGAAAACAAATATACCTTCTTTGGTGGTAGATAAGCCTCAATATCAATTCCATCAATCACTGAAGCATAGGAAAGAGTACTTTGTTCATCTGTACCTTTAAGTATCCCTAATGATCTCAACTTATCCTCCATGCTAAATGTTTCTACATGATCTGAAATTTCAAAGTTAAAAAAAGAATGAACAAAAAGGCCAAAGCAGTTCTTGCACCATAACATCTATGTATTACCAAAAGAGCCAAAACAATAAAGCGATCTCCATCAGTACCATGATGTAATACTCACCCGCTTGACTTTGGTCAACCATGTCTGTATCCTTATCAGATGAGTGTGGTTGTACACGCTTTTTCTCGTGCAGATCAGCAACTCTTGCAATTGGCAGCAAAGCATCCTCCGCATGTGTACGGTCTAATGTTGTAACTATACAGAAATGGAAACTGCAATCCACAAAGCAGTATCAAGGATAACTGATACTTCATAATGAGAAGATACAACAGGGTTCCACATGTAAGATCCTGTAATTCCATATGTCAAAAATCAGCTCCACATAATAAAGAAGTTTATCGATTCTACTTAAATATGACGTGGTAATTAAAACCCAGCTGGCGCTAATGAGAATCTTAACATAATATAGTCAGTGTGATGTTTCCACTCAATGATAAAATTAATAACCAAAGTCTAATCAATTTGCTGAAGGAAGATTTATGATTTAGTAAAGAGCAGAGCCCATAGAAGATACCTTTATTCTGCAGGCCTTGTCCCTTCTTGGACTTTGAATCTGACTGAGTGATGGGAAGAAGGATCCCATTCTTAGAGGCATTCAACACCAAGTCGGTGCCAAACTGCAACACCATTTTCTGGAATGATGGTTTCACTAGCAACCCAGACGCAATGAATGCATTCGCAGAACCAGGCTTCAAAATGGCTTGTAATTTTGCAGCAAAGATAATAGGCAGTGAGCCCTTGTGATGTTTAAGTGCAAAATCTTCAGCTGCTAATGCGACTTTTGTAGGTTTTGCATTGCCTAGCTCCTCAACATTTGACCCATACCAAAAATAACAGACACCTATTTCTGAAATTGCCAAAACGTATAACCCATTTTCCTCTGTTTCTCCCCAACTATCTACAAAGACGGGAGGGTGCTCTAGTGCAAGGACACAGCTAGCTGACTGCTTTTTAGCACCATCTGTTTTCCACACAGCAATGTATCTTTCACCAACAGCAGAAGAAAGGATGAATTTCCCATCCTCGGTAAAAGCTACACATCGAACACCTCCCTATATAGCATAAAAAAATGTAAACAACCCTCTAATGTGCGAAATGGAGGCAGAATCCAAGCAATAAAACATGGTAGAGAAATAATGTTGGTAAACAGTAGAAGTACTCACCGGATGACCAGTAAACTTCTGTATTTTCTTAAGATCAGAGCACTTAAAAGTCTTCAACTGAGCAGATGCAGTGGCTAATGTTTTTCCATCTACAATCGGGAGGGAAATAACCAAACATCAGTAGCAGGTAAGTTCATGTCCTAGTCTAAGCATGTTAACAGAAATGTCCCCACATTACTTTATTGTGGCTTTTTTAAGACTATTCAAAACATATCTGAAGAAACCAGTTTCTCTTAAGCTCAGACAAACCTGGTGAAACTGATAATGAAGAAACAGCCTTTGTTGAAGCTTTAAACTTTCTGATCAAATTTCCACTATGGGGATCAATTTCACAAACCATTCCATCTGCACCACCACTGTATATGAAAGAAGCCTTTGTTGAAGATGATACAGCATTGACGTCACTGCACAAGACAGAAAACACATTGATAATTGTCCAAACTCTGCTACAGATACGAAATTCAAGGAACTTCAAAGCGGAAAACGTTACAAAGAATCGTAATGTCAGCAACTACCTATTGCATAATCAAACGATAGAATGCCAAGTTTACATATCGATCAGTTGCTTTAATGATACAAAACAACAAAAGAAAAGCAAAGCAGAAGACAGCGAGAGTTCGTTACTCACCCGGGATGACAGTCACTTATCCTCCATTTGAGCTGACCATAAGCCACGTCAAGTGCTAAGACATCTCCTCCACCAGTTCCTAATACCAATAAGGAAGTTCCAAGTTTCCTCTTCTTCTGCAAATAACAAGAATAAAGCTTATATGTCAACAAAAACAATGAATCCACAAACTAAATCTACACCCTTTTACTCCAAAGCCAAGTCTCTTTACTTTTTTCTCCAAAGCCAACCATTTCATGCAAGTATAATCAACCGAGAGGTGACCTTTCCCAACTTTGGTATATATGTTTGTCTCTTCTGCAGATGCAAGATCAGCAAACTCTGTTTTGACCTGACCCTTGACAGTGTCCCAAATCTATACAAAGTTGAAAGAAATTACATTAATTCGAAAACAAAAAATGTCTTCACTTTGAATTAAACTATGCAGGAACCATAAAAGAAGAAAAAAACAGAAGAAGGAAAGTAAACATACCTTGATACGACCATCTCCCGTGCTAAGAGCAAGATAATCTAATGCTGGACTGAAAGAAGTCAAAACATCTCTTATGTTCACCAAATTCATCTTTCCCTGAAGCAAACAATCAATTACATGAAAATATATTCCGATTTTAATAAGAAAAAATTGGAACTTTCAGTTTCAAATCCATAACGAAAACTCAACATAAGTAATGAGAAATTAAGTATCTGTAAAAGAGAAATTTCCACAGAATTCCATCGAAGAAACTGACAAACCCAATCTAATGAGCTTAGAGAGTAACGAGGAACAAGCAACTAACCAGTTCACACAGAACAGAACAAGCGAGGAAGAAGGAGAAAGAAGCGAATGTCAACTATTTTCAGTTTCTCGACGAGAGTTAATCAGTAGGCGGAAGAGAAGAGAAGAGTTTTCTCTTCTCTGGAACTCGACACGCCGAACGGGAACTAATCAACCGTAATTTTTAGGGACAAAATCTCAAAAGGACACTCTCATCAAAACAAAAGCTGATATACCCGTCTAAGTATACAAATTGACGAAAATAGCCTTGGTTCAACTTTGGTCTGATTTAATAAAAACTGAAACCATCGAGCAAAACCATCAAACAATTCTATCTCAAACTCTCTTCTCAAAAGAGAAGGTCTCGATTTATTGATCTGATTTAATAAAAACTGAAAAAAGAAAATTCAGTTTCTTCTTCCTTCTTTATCGGGGACAAGACGAGCTGAGAATTCTCGTCGCCGTCGAGCTGTCGCCGGAAAAACGCGGTTTCCATCGCCGTCGAGGTCTGTCGCCGCGTTTTGTTTGCCTCTACAGATCTGCATTGAGCTCTCCTTGAAGATCAGGTCCGTCGAGCTCTCTCAACTCAACTGCAGCTTTTCGTCTAGTCTCTCAACTCAACAGCCGCCGTTCTTTGCCTCCGTGGATCTGGTAGGTCCGTTCTTCAATTGATTTAGTTTTAGAATTGCAAATCTCTTGCAAATTGAGGAATTGAATTGGATATGATTATCCACATTATTTTGGTACGCACATTAGGTGTTTGAGCATGGTTTTTGGGTCGGTTAGGAGTGGTAAGAAATGGATATCAGTGGTAGAATCGTAATGAATTGTAGATTAAAACCCGATAGGAGGATGAGTAGAGAACTGGGTATAACTAGTAAAACTGGTACAACTGATTGTAGTGAATGAGTTTTGTGTATTGTTTTGGCAGGAAACAATGAGCAACAATGTCAGCATACATTTTAAATGCAAAGGTCGCATGTATAGCATATTGTTGAAGAATTCAGTGGAGGAGATAACTTTGTCCATGGTAGAAGCTAGGATATACAAGAAGCTTGCGTTAGATGAAAGTGAGGTTAAATTGAAATTTAGTTACATTCCACTACTGGTTCGATGTGAGGAAGAGCAGGCTATTTGTGATGATGAGGATATGTATATTTATCTAACGTCCATTGATAACGAGAACCGTAGATGCATTTTGTTTGTGGAGGTCATCACTACTTCGGGACTGCCCGAGCAACTGTCGAGAGCGGGCAAAAGTTCTGTTGGAGATAATGAGAAGGCAACTGAGGATGAAATCGGAGATAATGCCATTATTGTCCACGTAGAAAAAGAACAAGGAAAACAAGTAGAGATTGATGATGGTGATGACGGTGATGATGGTGATGATGGTGATGATGATGATGTCTCTAATACTAAAGAGGGTGGAAATGTAACAAGTGATGAAGTTATGAGTGATGGAGGTATGTGTAGCTCGAATAGAGATATGGGTGATCAATATTTTGAGCCTCCACCTGTTGCAGAAGCTAGTCAGTCGTTTGTAGAGCCATGGGGAGACGGTTTGGGTTTGAGTGTACTTCAAGAATTTCCAAATAAGAAGGCATTGCAAGCTGTTGTGGGTAAAGCCTCTTTTCTGAACAGTTTTAGTTATGTTATTAAAAAGTCGGATCGGAGGCGTTTAGTGCTACAATAAACTAAAGAAATGTGTGAATGGAGTTTACGAGCGTCGAGGATTGCAAATATTGATATTTTCGCGGTTAGAAAGTACAAAAACATGCATACATGCTCTCGGGCTACTCAGAGTATAAGCAACAGCAACATGAAGAGGCATGGCAGCCCAGAATTAGTTGCAGCTCTTTTGCATGAAGATAATCCAGGACAAATGGAAACTCCATCTCCTAAAATTATCATGGATCTTGTGAAGACAAAATTAGGTGTCACAATATCATACTCCACCGCTCGGAGAGGGAAAAACCAAGCTATCAGTGAGTTGCGTGGTAACCCGGAAGAAAGCTATAAGATGTTGTATTGCTATTTGCACATGTTAGAGAAGGTAAATGATGGTACAAAAACATATGTGCAATTGGATAAGGACAGCTCCAAATTCATGTACCTATTCATAGCTTTGGGAGCTAGCATTGAAGGGTTTAAATTCATACGGAAAGTGATAGTTGTGGATGCAACGTTTCTGAAGAACGGATATGGTGGTGTTCTAATATTTGCCTCAGCTCAAGATCCTAATCGTCACCATTATCCCATAGCGTTTGGTGTAGTCGATGGTGAGAATGATGCAAGTTGGACTTGGTTTATGGAGAAGCTTAAAACTGTTGTACCGGACTCTTCTGAATTGGTGTTTATGAGTGATAGAAATGCAAGGCTCATCGGCGCCATAGGTAATGTGTTTCCGAAGGCTCATCATGGGTTTTGTATATGACATTTGTCTCAAAATGTGAAAGGTCATGCTTCTAACGTGAACAAGGATGAGTCGCATGGAGATTCATGGAGGTTAGTAGGCAGTACGCAGTGGCTGATTTCAACGCTGCTTATTATTCTTTTAAGATGAGATATCCATCTGCTGCAAAGTATCTAGAGGAGACTATCGAGAAAGAAAAATGGGCAAGATGTTGGTTTCCAGGAGAAAGATACAACTTAGACACAAGCAACTGTGTGGAATGGTGAATAGCGTTTTTAAGGAGGCAAGGAAGTACTCCTTAATACCCATGCTTGATGTGATCATGAAAACATTTTCTATGTGGTTTAATGAACACCGGAAGGAGGCGATGGCTGGATCGATTGGACATAAACTGGTGCCGTTTGTGGAGAATTGCATGCACGATTTATGGGTTGTTGCTGAGAAATTGAATGTGACGGAGCTAAACACTTTTGAGCTTGAATACCATGTCATTGGTAGTGATGGAAAGCCTTATTTGGTGAACTTGCTCTCGAAAAGTTGTAGTTGCAAGGTGTTCGATATTGAAAGGTATCCTTGTGTGCACGGACTAGGCGCTTACATAATATTCCGAAGGCGTGAATACAGAGATCGTGATATTGAATTACATGAGTTGTGTTCAGAATATTATGGGACCGATTGGTGGGCAAAGGCGTATAACAAGACAATCTATTTAGTACCGGATAGATCTCAATGGGATGTCTCGGATGACGTGAAAAGCAAACAAATCATACCTCCGGATCGAAAAAAGAAGAAAGGAAGAAACAAAGTGAAAAGGTTGCCATCAGCTGGGGAAAGGCATCCGAGGACGAAAAACAAAAGGCGTCCGAGACAAAAACTCCAATGGTTGCTATTTGGAACTCGTTTTGATGTTTCTTGATTATTATGGCTTGATGTATGAATGTTTCTTATTTGGTTGTTATTTAGAACTCCAATGTATTATTATGTATTTTTTGTTTCTGCGGTAATACTGATAGATCTGGTATAACTACAAAGAATGTATTTGTGATTTTCCTTTTCTCCAATGAGGATATTTTTAAACAGAACTTAGTAATATTTTTAAATTATACTTGGTAATATTTTTAAATTATATTATTAGATTAAAAATTATTAAATTTACAATTTTCTTTATTCGTTATAGTTTCATAAATACTTATTATTTTATAAAGTAATTAAATATTTTATAAAGTAATTGAATTATATAGATCGTGATATTGAATTACATGAGTTGTGTTCAGAATGGGATGTCTCGGATGACGTGAAAAGCAAACAAATCATACTAATTTTTCAGAATTAGTACCATATAATACTAGTAGTACTGGTAAAACTATAATATATTATTATTGATATATTCATTTTTGTTAATAATAAGCAAGAATGATAAAACAAATGGAAATGAAAAGTACTTATAAATGATACAAGGATAAATTAACTATAAAATAAGAAATTTAAAAATTATATCAAAGTATGAAAGACTCTACACAATATATCACCAAGTAGTAAGGAACACTTATACTTTTAAGCTCACTTATACTAATATGATGAAAATTTTCCAAATTATTGGGTTTTTAACATATGAATACACAAAACACTCAGAACCACATTTTTATCGACTTCAGTAATTTGTAAAACTAAAAAACCGAATTAAAAGATAAAGTAATACTGATTAAAGTGAAAAATTGCAAAAGTAATACTATGTTGAACTTTGGTAAAACTAGTATCTTGGTACAACTATGTACACACGTGACGGCGCACACGTGACAAATGACGGCTCACACGTGACAAATGACGGCGCACACGTGACAATTGTTTCCCTCCCAAAATGAAAATTCCCTCCAAAATCTATTATTTTCGCCCCAAAATCACAATTGCCTCCAAAATATATTTCCCCCCAAAATGAAATTTTCCCCCAAAATGAAAATTCCCCCCAAAACCAAACTCCCTCCTAAATCAAAATTCCCCCCAACTCCAATTATTAAAAACACAAAAACAGATCTACTCCTTGTATCTTCTTTCTTATTTCTTTCCAAATCGAAGTGAATTTCATTTCTCTTCTTTGCAAATTGATCGTCATGGTGAGTAATGAGAAGAACCCTTGTTCGTTTGAGGGAAACCTCCTTGTTCGTTTTCTTCCCTTCTTTTTTACATACGCCTTAGGATGGACAATCAAATCACGCACATCCTGAGGCACCGTCCATATATCCGTATTAGGAACTGGATATATCGACTTCGCATATGCCAATGTCCACTGCTCCATCCAATAATACTTAGAGCAAAATACATACAATGGAAACTCAGTACCTGTGCTATTCTTTGCTGCCATTGCAGCAGCTATAGCATGCACACACGGATATTTGTCAATATCAAAACACTTGTAATCGCAAGTCTTACTCTTTAGATCAACCACATAACTACTCTCATCAATTGCAGTCACCTTGTACTCAAGAAAGTACGAGTTTATCTCAGTCACTGGTAAGAGCTTTGCTTCTGTACATCGTGTGTACATCAATTTCTCAACATACGGAACTAACTTCTGCCCTTGCGGTGTCTCCACGGACATCTTTCTATGCTTGTTCCACCATTCAGTAACCTTTTCAATAATCGCATCAATCATTGGTAATAACGTATATGTCCTCGCTTGTACAAAAACACCATTAATCGATTCAACATTATTAGTTGTATCTATATTGTACCTTATCCCGGGAAAGTAACACCTTGCCCATTTTTCATGTCCAACACTATTCTCAAGATATGCACCTGCATATTTTTTACGAACGCAGCAAAGAGGTTCAGAAATTCAGGCTTTGTGTAAGCCCTACTACACTCCATGAAAGTTTTTGCAACCAAATATCTGTTGACGTTTTTGCAGCTCAATTTAATATTTTGAGACAAATGATAAATATAATACCCATGGTGAGACAAAAGGTACACTGTACTTATTGACTTAATGAGGCTTTGATGTCTGTCAGAATAAAACACCAGTTTAGGACAATCTGGTACAACTGTTTTTAACTTTTGGAAAAACCAGGTCCAACTTGCATCTTTCTCACGATCAACTACACCAAAAGCAACCGAATAATAGTGATGATCTGGATCTTGACCTGTAGCCACGATAAGCACTCCACCAAACTTATTAGTAATACATGTGCCATCCGCAATGATCACCTTCCTCATGGCTTGGAAGCCTTCAATGCAAGGACTCAAAGAAAAAAATAGGTACTTAAACGTCTTTTTTTTCATCCAGTTCAACATATAAAACTGTACCGGAATTCTTCTTCTCCAACATGTGCAAATAAGAATACACATTCCTATAGCTATCCTCTTGAGTACCGCGAACATCAGCAGCTGCTAGTTTTTTCCCTCTATTTGCGGTCGAATATGCGACTTTAACACCAAGTCTTGTTTGAACCAAATGGATGAGATGTTTTGGAGCTGGAGTCTGTATCGAACGTGGGTAAACTTCTCGCAATACAGATACAACCATTCGTACTGTGCCTCTCCTTTTCTTTCTCATTGTACTCGTAGTTGACCGCGAGCATGTATGCATCTTGTGGTACGTTCTGACAGAGAAAGTGTCTGAAGGCATATCTCTCGCAGCTCGAAAAAACCACTTGCAACCTGTTTTACATTCACAACATTTTACCACAAACAACACCTTATCCGACTTCACTATATCAAACTCAAAACAGTTTTTGTGCGCCGCTGCCTCAACTATATCTTTCACTACATCCTTACTTGGAAATTCTTGACGTATCTTCAGATTCAATCCATCTTCACATTCTACATTTACAGTTGGGGTTGCCGGTGTTGCCTCACCTTCAAATGTTCCATAGTTATCTATATTTTCTCGTTCTTCATAGATAACCATGGTGGTCCCATCATTAGAATTTTTTGACGATTCTCCTTCAAACTGAGTCGTGTTCTCATCTGAACATGTCCCACTTGAATTCACCTCATCATTACTTCCAACAAATAAACTTCCTCGGTCTTTCTCACGCTCATGCTCCTTATCTTTGACAACTTCCACATGCAAAACATAAAAATTATCTTCATTCATTTCCAAAAAAGATAAAACATCATCATCGTCGAAGATATATGGTGGTATCGTTCGGTCCACTGGATATGCAACGTAACTCAATTTCAACTTAGTCCTAGCTTCATCATCCTTTTCCTTTATGCATATTTTATTCACTAAATATGAATAAGTGACGTCTTCGTACGATCTCTCCAATCTAAGAAATTGATGGATTTGACTTGAAATCTATTTATTTTCATTTCCTTTTTTTCAAATAATATCCTCCAAAATCAAAAACTATCTTCATGCAATGTATTACTCAATGCGCCCCTGAAATTCAATAGAAAGCCAAATTAGATTCGGTTATAACAAGGTGTTCGTTTTTTTTACAAGTTATATCAAGTTATACAAGTTGCACGATTTAATTTTCAAAGTTGTACCAAGTTATACAAGTTGCACGATTTAGTTATGGCCAGTTATACCAAATTCGACAAGTTGTACCGAAATCAAGTAAACCAAGTTTAACAAGTTATATCAAGTTATACAAGTTGCACGATTTAATTTTCAAAATTATACCAAGTTATACAAGTTGCACGATTTAGTCATGACCAGTTATACCAAATTTGACAAGTTGTACCGAAATCAAGTAAACCAAGTTTAACAAGTTATATCAAGTTATACAAGTTGCACGATTTAGTCATGGCCAGTTATACCAAATTCGACAAGTTGTACCGAAATCAAGTAAACCAAGTTTAACAAGTTATATCAAGTTATACAAGTTGCACGATTTAATTTTCAAAGTTATACCAAGTTATACAAGTTGCACGATTTAGTCATGGTCAGTTATACCAAATTCGACAAGTTGTACCGAAATCAAGTAAACCAAGTTTAACAAGTTATATCAAGTTATACAAGTTGCACGATTTAGTCATGGCTAGTTATACCAAATTCAATAAGTTATACCGAAATAAGGTAAACCAAGTTTAACCAATTTCAACCAAGTTATAACCCACTCAATTATACCGAGTGTTACCAAGATGTACTAAATCAGTTCAACAAGGTGTACCGAAATCAAGTAAACCAAGTTCAACCAAGTTATAACCCACTCAGTTATATCGAGTGTTACCAAGATGTACTAAATCAATTCAGTTCCTCAGTCCCAATAATGTCCTACGATTCAATTCAGTTCAATTCAAGTGTTACTACAATCTATATATATTCATCACAATTCAACTCAGATCGACTACAATAACAAACGAGAATGATTAGAATGAGCAGTCTTGAAAAAATATTGAAATCTACAAAATGCTTAATTTAATTGATTTACAAAATTATGGTTGCACATTGTACAAGATCTTCTTCACTACACAATTTATGAGTTTCAAACTAATTAAACTTAAGAATTATAAGAAATAAAACAAGAAATTACCTCAATCCAATTTTTCAAAGCTTGGTTGGACGTTAATGGTGTATTCGAGAAGAAGGAACGAGCTCGAGGACGCTGGATCGGATTGGAGGAAGGGAGAGACTCGCGAGGTGGATCCACATGAATTTATTTTATTTTTTATCTTTAATTTTTTAGTCCAAGGGCATTTAGACTCAATAAGGGTATATCTGAATACCATTTATTCTATAAGGGTATAGGACGACATGATCCAAAAGAAACCCATCAGATGGTCACGACCCATATACTGCAATAAGAGTCTGATTATAGATAATAAATATGTTTGGATAAATATATGAATTTTATAATATTAACTGTATTGAGATTGATGAAAAGAGAGATAGAGAAAAATGTTATATTATCCCACTAAATATGAGTAATATAGATTCTAAAATTAGAAAATCAAATATGAGGTAAATAAATATATAAATTTTATAATATTAAAAATTCACTATATTTACTTCTATTACTTACCCATAATAATGCTCTTAGCTGCCATTAACTAATCACGGTTGAAAAAAAAAAAAAAAAAAAACTAATGGAGGGTTTCTCTCTCACTTTATTGACCGAAAAAAAAAATTAATGAACCTACGTGTTTTAAGCTGAGCTTCTCATTGGTTATTGAGACAGTGTCATGCCACGTGGCACTCATTCGTGCGCTGACGTGTTAAACAATATAGGACACTTTCCCCTTTCCTCTAGGACAAAATGGGCTTGGTCGAAGCCCGAACTAAATTGAAGGCCCAAGCGGTTACTCTTAAAATATATATACAGACCTTCTTCTAACCTAAATCTCTAAGTGTGGAAAATATCTTCATAGGTTATTTGCCTCTCGAGAACTCAGCCATCGTTCGCTCTTCTCGCAACTTCACCATGGACGAATCTACCATCAGAGTAATCTTCTTCTTCTCCTCCTTATGGATTTCTTTTGTCTCACTTTTTAATTTGTGTTTATGTTTCTCTATTGGTATGGAGGAAAAGTGTTCGAATTTCTGATTAGATCTTTGGTACCTTAATTAGGGGATTGAATCGCTGGAATTGAAGGATGGTGAATCTAGTGATGCACACGTTCTTCGATATGTCCGGTAATTTGCTCTCTTTTTGTTTGTTTGGAGAATTTGTATCTTTTATAAGATGTGTTCTTCTTGTCGTCATGTGTTGATGAAAATATTTCTACTATTTATGTTATTTCAGTTTTTACGTTCGGGGTTATGACCCTTCACTTGATGAGGATGGAATCACGAGGGCGTTGACAAAACATTTCAGTTCATGTGGAGAGATCGTGAAGATTTATGTGTCCAGAGATAGATGGCACTCGAGGTTTGTGTCTTCTTCTTCCTCCAAATTTTTTTAAAAAAAGTAACTAAAAACTTGTTTTTGCTTTACAGAGCTCTCGTTTGCGTTTCTGGATTTGACGTAGAGAAGAAGGCGTTGGAACTTAATGGAAGTGACATGGGAGGATATGATATAAAAGTTGAGTTTACAAAACTTCGTAAGTCTAATCCTCCCAGACCCCGCTTTAAAGGATCAGGCGTGTAAGTATAGACTTATTGTTTAATAGTATCCGTAACATTATGCCTTCTTGTCATGTTTGATAACAACATTGCAATCATATTATTACTATAGGATTAATGTTGTGGGTTATGACACTTCGCTTTCTGAGGAAGATGTCAAGCCCGTCCTGAATAAACATTTCTCTTCATGTGGAATGGTCACTGAAGCTTATCTTCTCAAAAGGTTTGTTGTGGATTTCTTCCTCTATTTTTTTCCCATCTTATCTCATCAAGTTATTAAAATGCCAATTACGAAAGACTTGTCTTTGTTGATTTCTACAGCCAGAACAAAGTTGTGGCTTATATCGAGGGAGAAGACGCAGTAGAAAAGGCCTTGAAGCTTAGTGGCTGTGAATGTGATGTGAAAGAATGTAAGATTGTAGCTAAAAAGTATTTTCGGCCAAAAATACGCCAGCTGTCAACTGGCTCTGCTGTCCCAGGTACATAAGTTTGCTCTTGATCTCGATTCCTGGTAACCAAAAAAAAAAAACAAGTAAAACCCTCTCATTATGTCGTGTTTGTTTTAGATTCGTCTACTAAGAAGGCTAAGAAGGCTAAGGAGTAGAAAAGTGCCTTCTCTCTCTCATCAGAAGAAGAAGAATCTCTTTCTCTCTCTCCCTCTCTGTGTTTTTAACTTGCAACCTTTTTTTACTTTCTTATTATCTTAGGGCATCATTATCGGTAATGGGTTCTTAAATATAAAATTATTAAAACACACATTGTCTCTTCCTTTTACTCAATTTTATACCTTCTTTTTCATCTTTTTATTCAATTTTTATTAATTTTATATTTCAATATACTCCACAAAAACATTCTCTTTCATCCTTTTACTCAAATTTTAATAATTTTATATTTTAAAAATTCCTATATTTACTCTTATTATTTACCTATAATCATGTCCTTATGTTATTGTGTGGATGTTAAACTATACTCAATAGTCGTTATCTGCCACCTTATTACCCAAGTATGATGTATTTGTCTTGATTTTAGCCTAAGGATAATGTATTGTTGACCTACGTAAGCTGGTAAATAAACGCTATATGCCTTGTTCATTATTTCCCAAGTATGATCCTTGTACTATTCGATTACTTGTATGGTTAATTTTTTTCTTTATATGCTACATTTGGTTTCTGCTGATTGAGAGGAACAAAACCTTATTTAATCTTTTCTCTCAATACCTATTCTCGACACTACAAAATAACTTCATATAATCTCCTAACCTTTAATGAAGTGTAAAATGACAAAAACATTCTAATCTAATAATTAAAAAAAAAATCGAAAAAGAAAAGAAAAATAAAAGAAACCAGATCGAAGACCTCGCATCCTCCTTCTTCTCCGACATCTTTCTTTTTCTCCGACATCATTCCGCCATTGAAGCAAATCAGACCAATTTGGAGCACATTGAGTTTTGTAGTTATTTTTGGAGCAAATCGGACCAATTTGGAGCAAATCGGATCAATTGAGGTGAGTTTTCTTGAAATTTAGTAGCTCAATCCACCATTGAAGCATCATTGAGTTTTAGCTTTAAATTCAATTGGATTTGGGATTAGGGTTCCCATTATCTTGGATTCATTAGCTTATTCGTTAGCTATACATGGGTTCATTAGATCAAGTAATGTAGACTCACATTTGTTGAAAATCTTGAGGATTAGTGAGTAGGATATGGGGATTAAAAAATTCAACTTAGAACACCTGGGTAAAACTAGGTAACATTGGGTACTACTGATAAAGGCAACGCTGCGTACAATTGGGTACAACTGAGTAGAACTGGGTAGTACTGACACTTAGTACAACTGGGTACAACTAGGTACAACTGTTATGACTGATTTAGTTATTTTTTTGTTTTTCTCATGAGACAATGAGCACAAGCCTATATTTTGATTATGGAGGCCATTATGTTAAGAACGGGAATGGGTATGAATGGATTTCAGAAGAAGATTGCATGTATCCACTATTGTTCAAGAGATTATCTGCTGAGGAGATTACTTATACGATGTTATTGGAAAGTGTATGCAAGAAGGTTGGGATAGATTCAGCTACGAGAGAACTTAAATTGAGTTTCATACCATTGGACACGAGACCTTTGAGAAAATCATATATCGTCGATGATGATGACGTTTATGTTTATCTAACGTCGATGGATGCAAATATATGTAGAAGTGTTTTGCATGTGGAGAAGGGTGGTAATAAAGGTCTAGTTTCAAGAAGGAATCAACTGGAGAAGGGTAAGGGTGTACTTTCTAGTAGAGAGGAAGGTAGTTCAGTTAGTTTGAATTACGAGGAAGTGGTTCCAAGAGGTTGTGGCAATGGCAGTGCTCTTACTCTTTACGAACCATTGTTGGAAGAACATTATGAGCCTGAGGATAATGATGGTCGTGGAGAGTTTGAAAATATATCTTCAAGTGATGATGAAGATAACGGACTGGATTACTCTTCGGATAGGAGTATGGGTAACAATATGGAGCATGAATATTTTCCAAGTGAAGGGGAAGGAATGGATCAGTTGGCTCAGGGATGGGAAGATGGTATGGATTTGAAAGTTGGTCAAGAATTCAATAATAAGAAGGAAGTGAAAGCTTTTGTTGAGAGAGGTGCACATAAAGGTTGTTTTGCCTTCTCAACAAGCAAGAGTGAGAAAGATAGATATGTGTTGAAATGTCGTCAATCTGGACAAAGGTGTGAATGGTATTTACGAACCACGAAGGTGAAGGGTTCATACTGCTTTTCTGTTAAAGTATACAACAGCAGGCACACATGCTCTCGGGCTAGTGCTACTACAAGCAGCAAGAATAGAAACAAAGCTACATCGGGATTAGTTGCTGGTCTTTTGAGAGAAGACTATCCGGGTACAATGCAGACTCCAAGTGCTAAACATCTCATGGGTTTGGTTCAAAGAAAATATGGTGTCGCACCGTCATATACTACCTGTTGGAAGGGAAGGTATGATGCTGCTAACGAGTTGCGTGGTGATCCAGAAGAAGGATACAATCAGTTGTACTCTTATTTGCATATGCTAGAGAAAGCGAATCTTGGAACAATCACAAATGTTGAGTTGCATAAGGAAGGAAGGTTCAAGTATGTATTCATCGCACTAGGAGCTTGTATTGAAGGATTTAAATCGATGAGGAAAGTTCTCATTGTGGATTCCTCTTTTTTGAAGACTTGTTACGGTGGTGTGCTAATGATTGCTACAGCTCAGGATCCTAATCGTCACACTTATCCGATTGCATTTGCTGTAACGGATGGTGAAAATGATTTGAGTTGGAATTGGTTTTTCACGACTCTGAAAACCGCTATTAAGGATGAGAAGGAGCTGATATTTGTGAGTGACAGAAACACAAACCTCATTAAGGCAGTGCTGAGGTGTACCCCAAGTCTACACATGGGTATTGTATCTTCCACTTGTCCCAAAACGTAAGGCTAAAAGTTTCGCACGTCAACAAAGAAGTAGTTACACAAACATTCAGGGATATTGCTCAGATTTATACAGAGCATGAGTTTCTAAGAAGGTATGATGATTTTAGAAGACGATCCTAAAGTAGCGGAATATCTAGATAAAAGCGTTGAGGTGGATAAATGGGCGAGATGCCATTTTCCCGGAGCAAGGTACAACATAGACACAAGTAATTGTGTAGAGTCTCTGAACAAAGTGATTGAGGAGGCAAGACACTACAATTTGTTACCTATGATGGATGCGATTATCGACAAAATTTGCGAATGGTTTAACAAGCATAGGAAAGAGAGCATTAATTACGGAAACTACGGGAAGCGACTAGTGCCGAAGGTGAATGACGTAGTGCACGAGAGATGTGCAGAAGCGACTCATTTGATTGCGACCGAGCTAAACATGTACATGCTTGAATATAGTGTGGTTGGATGGGATGAGATTCATTATAAGGTGGATTTGCGAAACAAAAAATGTAGTTGCAAAACTTTTGATATTGACCAGTTTCCTTGTGTCCATGCAATAGCCGCACTCTATAGCCTCATGAAGGAAGAATCGAGAATGAGGAGCTTCGAGATATTTGAGTTGTGTTCACCAATGTATTACATTGAGCAGTGGGTTTTCGCATATTCCAAGACCATTTATCCAGTGCCGTGTAGGTCTGAGTGGAATATTTCCGCAAATGTAGAAGTGATATGCTCAAATTTAACCCTGAGCTACTCTCTCAAATTAAGAGATCCTCATAGTACTTAGGGATCGAATCCACAGGGAATCAATTTACACAATCAATTCAAGTATTCAGATTTTACTAAGCAAGAAATATGTAATGAAAAGCAAATAATAAAACAAGCAAGAGATAGCGATTTTGGTTTCTAGTAATTCAAAGAGACAAAAGCTAGGCGATGGGTAATTCTTCAGGTATGATTCAAAATTGAGGATAAAACTACTGCAGGGTTTAATTAAGTGTCGTTCTAGAACTCAAACACTAAGGTAAAGCCAATCAACTTCCGTTGCAGAGACTATCTATACCTAGATCCCTAAATTCCAAATTCCTTTGCAAATTTATTGAATCTAAGCAAGCATTAAGTTCAAGTTCAATTGTTCACAAAATCCCTAATCCAAATTCCTTTGCGAATAGGTGATTTTGCTCATCTAAGACTATGTCCAGTTGTTAATAACACTTCCGTGTCTATTAAAGCAACCTAAGATCTAGATACTAGGTGATCAAACTAGATCTAGCATTAGAATCAATCTAGACGAAGAATCCTAAAGATAAACCCTAGCAAAATTACAATCCTATCAATTTCTCATCAAACCCTAGAATCCCCCACAACCTAACAAGCAAACTACTCACTCATGTTGAATAAAGCAAACATCATGAATATAATAAATTGCATAAAGAGATAAAGTTAGAGATACAAAGGGTTTTGAAGCTTGCGGTATGAAAACTCTATAAATCTCTATAAAAGCTCTCCCTAGCAATCTCTCAAGTCTCTATGAAGAAAAACTAGATAATGAACTAAAAACCTAAGTTAAACTATATATACAAGGGTAAAAAGTCGTCATGGGCCTTGAAAGAATGTGTGGAAGTCTTCATTAAAGCCCTTGTCGATCGACAGTAGCAATTTGTGTCGATCGACAGGCTTCTCTCGGGTAAAATCTTCTGCTTCGTCAACTCACGTGTCGATCGACAGGCTTAGTCACTGTCGATCGACAGAGAAGCATCTGTCGCTTGATTCCAACTCGATCTTTACAGCTAAATTCTCCTCAAGACTCCAAAATGTTCCAAAAGCTTCCATTAAGCTCCAAATGACCAAATACATGTAAAGACACTAAAAACATCAAAAAGACTCTACAAAAACGACTTATATCATGGTTGAAAACGGGTAAAAACCATGATATATCAACTCCCCCAGACTTAGTTTTTGCTTGCCCTCAAGCAAAACATAAATCAAAACTGTGGAAGAGGTTTGAAAACACAGAACATACCTTCCCTTGATGCAGCGAATTGACCCTTCCACATAGTGAACCACATAACCCAGAACCAACCAAAATTAGACCGCCATGTACTTCTCTGCGGACATTCGCAGCCTTCCAAATTCATCACCACTTCACAGCATAATCCGTTAGTCTTCATCGCTTGGTCTCAATGTTCTCAAAGCCAAGAACCTTCTCCCATTCAATACCATGACAAATCAATCTATACAACACTTGGTATTCTTCCTCTCCCCCAGACTTATTTGTTTCTCTATTCTCTCTGTTTTTTTATATGTTTGTTGAAACTCAAGCAGTGCATATTGCTATTGCTGTTCCTTCTCAGGAGACAGGGTCGCGACTTACTACCGTTGTTCCTTGCGAGGAGACAGTTTCATGAGAGTGCTCGTCTTCCTTATCCGTTTTACGGGATTCAGACTGCTGCTTTTGAGCTGGATGATCACCTCTTGAGTACAGACTCACCGGGTTTTATTCCTCGTCTTATACTCAGGAGCTATCATTTCACCCCAATCCTAACACAATTGATGATTTTTTTTTTTTTTTTAGAGAGAGAGGAGTACCATTACTTTCAACAGGAGATTGCACTTGTCAGGTACGAATGAGGAGTCAAGCCCCTGGACATCAATTCCAAGGAGAACCGTGCAGTAGCTCTGACTTGGCGGATTATACCGGAAGTAGCAGACGTCTCCAGGCAACTGGTTAATCCTAGGATTTCCCATTAGCCTAGCTTTGAAATTGACTCTAGAAGAATGGTCACATGCTGAAAAGACACTCCACTAAACGAAGGAAAAGTTTGTTCCTAACTAGTTTTGACTCTAAAAATTTTTGACTCTCAAAAACAAAAACTATGTTAGCAACTACCTCCTCCAGACTTAAACAACACTGTCCCCAGTGTTATCAAGCCTGAAGTTGGCAAAAGAAATCAAAAGAAATTGAACTTGATTGAAAAGGGATGAGATTTACCAAAGTGGGAACCCTGTCGATCGACAAAAACAAGTCATGTCGATCGACACGGGTTCTGAGAGATCCGAACCATTGTTTGGTTGAGAGAATCCAAAATTGAAGGCCATGTCGATCGACACAGAGAAACTCTGTCGATCGACACAGAGAAACTCTGTCGATCGACAGAGACATCTCTGCCTCAGACTGCAAGTTTGCATCACTCAACAAACACGATCAAAGAAGACAACACACAATGCAAATCATAAGATGATCAAGCTCAAGCTCATAAGAAATCCAAAGACTAACCGACTCAAAATTCTAAAATAAAAGATAAAGAAGAAAAACTTACAAGTGGGTTGCCTCCCACTAAGCGCTTGTTTTCAGTCATTAGCTTGACTGTGGATGTCGTTTAGGCGTGAGGTGGATCTTTGAGGGGCTTTGGGTCTCCCTCATCCGTTGAGCAACTTGCAAATGGTGGCTTCTCTGCTCCAGACTTCCAAAGGACAGCGCCAGGAAGAAGCTTCATAGTGTTCTCCACCATCCTCTGGACAACTTCTTCTCCTTTCTCCCTTAGCTCCTCAGGAATGATGATCTTGAATTTGGAGAAAGGCTTTGAAGTCTTTTTGCACTTCACCTTGTGGGCAGTCAAAACTCCATCGGATTGCACAGGGGTGAGAGTCGAAGGAGGAGCGCATGGGATTTTCTTGCACTTGGACTTTGCTGGTTTGGTGGTTTCATGATGTGCAGCGGGAGGGGTCTTCTTGAGGACATCCTGGACCTTCTTCATGTCATCTCCAGGGTCTAAACCTAACTTCCCCCCTTCAGTAACACTCATACAAGAGGTCTCCTTGTCATGGACTGCAAGGTAGAAGACATCCTTGTTGATCTTGGAGAAAGAGATTCGCTCATTGGGAAAATCAACAAATGCTCCCACAGTGGCAAGGAAGGCTCGCCCAAGAATCAATGGTCTGTTGCTTCCCTTTTTTGACTCCATAACGTGAAAGTCTGTAGGAATAAGACAGTCTCCCACTTGCAGCATCAAATCAGCAATGAATCCTTTCGAAGTTGTGGGAGTCCCGTCAGCCAGCAAGATAGACATCCTTGAAGGTTGTAGATCCACAATCCCTAGCTAACTGGCGACATCTCCAGCAATAACATTCACATTAGCCCAGTGTCACATAGAGAATTCTTTAACTCCATACCTTTGATTGCGCAGGGAACTACAAACATTCCAGGACTCTCTAGTTTTGTCAGCTCCCTCAATGGTGGTTTAGCAGGTCTCTTTAGTTTCATTTCTTGAACCACTGCATCGACCTCTTCAACAAGCATTGCATCACATTGCTCAGGACTCAAGTTCCGACTGTACATCCTCTCCACATAATTTCTGACAGCAGGAGAAAATCTCTCAGCATCAATCAATGGAAAGTCCTCAATGATCTTATCCATGACAGCTTTGTATCCAGCATCCTCCAACTCTCGCTTAGACCTCTGTGTGCGCCTAGGAAATGATGGTTTGGGCTTGTAAACCATTTCCTCTGCAATTGGCGAACTCTGAGACGAAATTTCGCAGGTCTGGGCAGCGTGTCGATCGGCACTAGCAGTGTGTCGATCGACAGAAGACTTTCTGTCCAAAGCATCAACGATTGCGTAACTTCCTGTCGATCGACAGGCTCCTGTGTCGATCGACCTGACCTCTGCTGTCTCCAAATCAGCGCCTTCTTCCTCATTCCCCACAGTGATTGCATTAATATGCAACCTTGGGTTCATCTCAATCTTAGCCGGTAGAAACCCTTCCTGCCTTTTCACCGACTCCGCCGTTTGAGCTACCTGAGTGTCCAGCTTCTTCATGTGGAGATTGATAGCCTCAATCTTGCCATTCAAATCGGTGTACAAGGCATCTATCTTGCCATTGAAGTTCACCGTCATCTGTTGCTGACCTTCCAAGAGCTGCTCTAGCATCAACTCCATCTTGCTATCTGAGGACTTAGAAGGAGGACCTGGTAAGAAGATGAGCCATAGTTTCTCTGATAAGGCTTCTGGAACTCGTTCTTCTGATACCCTTGCTGACTACCAAACCTCTGATAACCAGCTCCATTGATGTAGTTAACATCCTTTTCCTCTGGCTCAATGGTCTCCACTTCTGCAGCAAACTGGACTGACTTCTTCCCCACTAGCAAGTTGTGCACTGTGTCTAGCTTGGCTTCCATCTTAGCCATCTGCCCTGCATCCATGCTTCTACCAAGTTGCTTCCTTCGAAGTCTATGTTCTTGGTGCTACTGCTGGAGGCCATGTTCTCAATGAGTGCCAGTGCATCACTTGGAACATTGGTGTTGAAATTCCCTTTACTAGCAGAATCCAGCGCACTCTGGTGCCTCCAGTCAATCCCTCTGAAGAAGATACCCAGTAGCTGCACGTCACTATAGCCATGGTGGGGACAGTCTCTCTGATAGGACTTGAATCTGGTCCAAGCAGCCTTGAATGCCTCTGTTGGTCCCTGCTTGAATGTAGAAATCTTCATCCTTAGATCCTCGGACCTCGCCTCATCAAAGAAGTTGATGAGGAAAGTATTCTTGGTCTCCTCCCAAGTAGTCAGAGACCCTGGTGCTAACTGCTTCAGCCAGTAAGCTGCATCTCCACTCAGAGAATAGGGAAAAAGCTTACAGAAGAGGTAGTCTTCTGGAACTCCATTGGCCTTAATGCTAGAAGCTAAGTCCTCGAACATCTCAATATGGTCCATTGGATGCTCTGAAGGAAGACCATGGAAGGGGTGTTGAGCCACCAAGGAGAAGTAAGCTGGCTTCAGCTCGAAATCATTCCTAAGGAATGCGGGAGGCCTGATAGCTGCCCTGTTGGCATTAAACTGTTCTGGTCTGTAGTGCTCTCCCAAAGTACGCACATGCCCAGCTGGCTCGTGCTGCTGTACCAACTGACCCTGCTACTCAATCTCCTCTGCAATCACAGCTCCATTCTCATCTAGACGCTGACCATTAGCGTTGTACTTGTTACCCTGGCGGTCTGTGATGGTCCCATCCACACCTTGGATCAAAATCACCCTGTTGTTGACCATTCTGGCTGCTTTCGTTGCTGCTCGGTTAGCTCGCTCTAAAACTCCTAACTCAGAAATAAAATCTACTAACTCTTGATTCTTGTTGCTTCTGGTTTTGCGACTAAGCATGCACCTGAAACAGCAAAAACAAAAGAAAATAGAAGTAAGTAAATAAATAAATAAAAAATAAAAACTTAGACAAAATCCTAGTAACTAAAATCGAATGGTAAATTCGATTCCCCGGCGACGGCCAAAATTTGATATGCTCAAATTTAACCCTGAGCTACTCTCTCAAATTAAGAGATCCTCGTAGTACTTAGGGATCGAATCCACAGGGAATCAATTTGCACAATCAATTCAAGTATTCAGATTTTGCTAAGCAAGAAATATGTAATGAAAAGCAAATGATAAAACAAGCAAGAGATAGCGATTTTGGTTTCTAGTAATTCAAGGAGACAAAAGCTAGGCGATGGTTAATTCTTTAGGTATGATTCAAAATTGAGGATAAAACTACTGCAGGGTTTAATTAAGTGCCGTTCTAGAACTCAAACACTAAGGTAAAGCCAATTAACTTCCGTTGCAGAGACTATCTATACCTAGATCCCTAAATTCCAAATTCCTTTGCAAATTTATTGAATCTAAGCAAGCATTAAGTTCAAGTTCAATTGTTCACAAAATCCCTAATCCAAATTCCTTTGCGAATAGGTGATTTTGCTCATCTAAGACTATGTCCAGTTGTTAATAACACTTCCGTGTCTATTAAAGCAACCTAAGATCTAGATACTAGGTGATCAAGCTAGATCTAGCATTAGAATCAATCTAGACGAAGAATCCTAAAGATAAACCCTAGCAAAATTACAATCCTATCAATTTCTCATCAAACCCTAGAATCCCCCACAACCTAATAAGCAAACTACTCACTCATGTTGAATAAAGCAAACATCATGAATATAATAAATTGCATAAAGAGATAAAGTTAGAGATACAAAGGGTTTTGAAGCTTACGGTATGAAAACTCTGTAAATCTCTGTAAAAGCTTTCCCTAGCAATCTCTCAAGTCTCTATGAAGAAAAACTAGATAATGAACTAAAAACCTAAGTTAAACTATATATACAAGGGTAAAAAGTCGTCATGGGCCTTGAAAGAATGTGTGGAAGTCTTCATTAAAGCCCTTGTCGATCGACAATAGCAATTTGTGTCGATCGACAGGCTTCTCTTGGGTAAAATCTTCTGCTTCGTCAACTCACGTGTCGATCGACAGGCTTAGTCACTGTCGATCGACAGAGAAGCATCTGTCGCTTGATTCCAACTCGATCTTTACAGCTAAATTCTCCTCAAGACTCCAAAATGTTCCAAAAGCTTCCATTAAGCTCCAAACGACCAAATACCTGTAAAGACACTAAAAACACCAAAAAGACTCTACAAAAACGACTTATATCATGGTTGAAAACGGGTAAAAACCATGATATATCAAGAAGCAAAAAGTATGTTACCTCCAAAGAAGAAAAGAACAAAAAGGGAAGACGTCAAGTAAGAAGGGTTCCATCAACAGGAGAACCTCAACCAAAGAAGAAGGCGATTCAAATTGCTGAGCTTGAGTACCCAAGTGGTGGCGGTGGTGGCGAGTGAGCGTACTATTGGTATTTGTGTTTGTAAAACTAAGTACTACTGGTATTTGGGTTTGTAAAACTAAGTACAACTAAGGCTATTGTTTTTCAAATGGTATTCGTTTGAATTGTGTTTCAAATGGGATTCGTTTGAATTGTGTTATGGTTATTCTAGTGTATTTGGTGTGAATTATATGTGGGTTTGAAAGTGTTTTGAAATTGTTGTAAAAATGTAAAAAATAAAATTAAAATACAAATAATTCAATTTAGTTTCAAACTTAAGAACAATTATAATCTTCCCAAATATAAGAACAATTATAATTTAGTCCCAAATATAAGTAAATTAAACGAATTGTGAAATTTTCACAATCTTCCATGTATTACATTACACTTTTAAGTATAGTTTGATAGTGGTGTTCACCGTACGATGCAAAAACTGACATGAAATGTGAAATTCAGCATATTTTTTTATGATGACTAAAGAAATGTGTTTTTATTTCCAAAAAACTGTTGTACAACTGAAAATTTGTTCTCCAAAGTATAGTAAAACTAAAAAATAGCTAAATCACCAAAAGTACAACTATTAAGAAAACTGCACAACTAAACAACTAGGGTAAAACTAAGAGCAAAAAAACTATTAAATAGAAGACAATTTTTGTCTGGTTTTTCCTTTCAAATGTCAAAACTCATTTTCCCCAAATTCTAGGGTTTGAAATTGAACTCCAATTCCGGCGACGACAGCGAAGCCGATTCCGATTCCGGTGACAGCGAACCTATTACGGCGAAGGCGATTCTGATTACGGTAATCTCCCATTTATCAATTCCAATCCATTTCGCGTTTGATTAGGGTTTTAGTTTTATGATTTAGATCCTCTTCGATTCTAGAAACATGGGTCGTTGGAATCATGAGAGCCTCATATACGGCGAGTTCGATATTGGGTCCAACAATAGCAACTTATCAGATTCGGATGACGAACTCATCCTCCCCAAATACGATAATTGGGCAGAGATATCATCTCCGACTCGAGTTCCTCCGACTCCGGCGACATGGGAGCCCTTACCATATGGCATTCCGACCATATGTTACTGTGGACAACCAGCTGTGCTTAAGACTCAAACAATTGGGTTATTGACTGGGACCAAATTCTACTCTTGTGCCGGTGATATTCGTGTAAGGACCAATTCTACTCTTGAGTTTGCTAAGCTTAAGGAGATGGAAACCAAAGTTTTAAGAAGTGACAAAGAAGTCAATGACCTAAGGGAGATGGGTTTGCAACTTCAAGCAAAGCTGACGAAATTGGAAATGGATTTGAAGAGCTGAAAGAGTTCTTGTTTCGTTAGGTGTTTGGATTGGGTTGTTTGTTGACCGACTACTTGTTTCGTTTGGTGTCCTTTGTTGACCGAGTACTTGTTTCGTTTGGTGTTTGGATTGTTTTCTTAAACTTGTTTGTTTTTATACATTTTGAATCAATTGTGCTTGTTTTTATTGGATTAAAACATTGCGAATCAATTGTGCTTGTTTTTATTGGATTAAATCCATTTCGAATCAAACATGCGTTCACAGTTTTACTCTAGTTATACCAGTAGTACAAATATACTTTCATAGTTTTACTCTAGTTGTACCAGTAGTACAAACACAGGTTCACATTACTCTAGTTGGATTAATCTATTTCGAATCAAACATGCGTTGTTTACAGTTTTACACTAGTTGTGCCAGTAGTACAACCAAACGTTCATAGTTTTACTCTAGTTGTACTAGTAGTACAAACATACTTTCATAGTTTTACTCTAGTTGTACTAGTAGTACAAACATACTTTCATAGTTTTACTCTAATTGTACTAGTAGTACAAACACCGGTTCACAGTTTTAAATAAAAGTACTAGTAGATTAAATACTAAATCCAGTTTGGAAACAAACAAACAAATCCAGTTTTAAATAAAAGTACCAGTTTGCCATAAAAACATAAAAAAATGGATAATCCTAATTGCGTGGTGCTGGGTTCTTCTTTCTCCTCTTTCTTCGGTTCCCGGCCTGGTAGGGAGTTCTTAGTGCTGCTGCTGGCCTCTTAATCCTCTTCTCAGCAACTTCATTCTCTTCTGCAGCCGGATCCTCTGCAGCTTCTAGCTCCTTCTCCTCTGCCTCTTTCTCCTTTCCCTCTTCAGCCCCTGTCTCCTCTGCAGCCGGATCCTCTGCCTCTATCTCCTTCTCCTCTGCCTCCTCCTCCTCTGTCTCCTTCTCCTTCTCCCCTCCCTCTGTCACCTTTTCCTTCTCCTCTGCCTCCTTCTCCTTCTCTGTCTCCATCTCTGTCTCCTTCTCCTTCTCCTTCTCTTTCTCCCCTCCCTCTGTCTCCTTCTCCTCTGCCTTCTTCTCATTCTCTGTCTCCATCTCTGTCTCCTTCTCCTTCTCCTCTGCCTCCTTCTCCTTCTCTGTCTCCATCTCCATCTCTGTCTCCTTCTCCTTCTCCCCTCCATCTGTCTCCTTCTCCTTCTCCTCTGCCTCCTTCTCCTTCTCCCCTGCCTCATTCTCCTCTGCCTCCTTCTCTGCCTCATTCTCTGTCATCTCTGCCTCCTTCTGAACCTCCTTCTCTGCCTCCTTCTCTGTCTCCTCTGGCTCCTTCTCTGTCTCCTTTGCCTCTGTTGTCTTCTCACCACGAGAGGTATCACCCACATCAAAAAACCTAGATGGAGGATTATAATTGTTATAATCATCACCAGCAAAATCAAAGCCTTGAGCTTCCACAAATGCTTCCACAGCTTTCAACCTCGTTTCATACCCAGAAAACGTACTTTGCACCATTTCAAAACCCTTTTCCATGGTTTGATTCATCTTGATCATTCCTTCTTGTATGGAAAGCAACACTTTCTTGATTTCATCTTGACCTACACCCTCAACTTCAGTCTTTTTTGGTTTTAAAGGTTGGGATCGACCTGCACAATCAAGTTCCAACAGTTCTTTCCAGAAAACAGGCTTTTCGTCTTTCAAAAGCCGTTTCATCCAACTATCAACCATGGGACAATCAGTATCACGACGGTCCTCCTCGGCATCGAAGATTGCATCCAAAAGACGACGTTCACGATGAGTCATTACCAAGATACTATCTATGTCCTCTGGATGTTAAAAAACAATACAATTAGTGGAAGATTACATCTAAAAAAATTTCTTGCTACCCAATAACAGAAAAGTAACACTAACCTCAGTTTTACCAAGTTTTTCGTAAATTTCGTCAAGCGGAATCCCTTTCATCGGACTATATTTGAATTGCGACTTGCACATCCTAGGACAAGAAGGGTTTGCTGGTTGCTTAGGATCTTTGAGGAACTCCACCTTCAGAGCCGGAATTGTCTCAAACGCAAGAAGCTACACAATAAGAGAAGAGAAAGACATGAACAATTTGAATAGATATTAAAACTAAAATTTAGTAAAGTAATAATGAAAGTTTGATTTAAAATATGAATCAATTACCTCTAGAGGAATAAGGAAAGAGGGAAAGCACCACTGTTCTTTATCGACGATGCCACCGAATTTCGCTCGTATCTCATTGATGTGGCACAAATTGTCATAAAAAGACAATCTTCCCCAGGGAAATGTCTTGCACAACTCCAAATCGTTAACAGCTCTCAAAAAGAAACTCTCCACGGACGGTGCTTCTGCTCCGGTCTTCTTCTTTCCAACTATAACACTCGATAAGAAGTAGAGGACCGCCATATTCAACCTATCTTTGCAATTTCTCATCCCCTTAAACTTCCTCTCCACATCCGCCAACCTAATTGTTGATCCCATTTGGAAGTGCCTCTCAATAAACGCAGTTCCTCCCATCATCCCCCAATTCAGTGGATAGTTGTGACAGAACAATCCAGAGATGATTCCATGTTCTCTGATGGAATAACGGATGGGAGTTCCATTGACCAAAAACCAAGCCTCCCGGATCTTCGATGTGCACACAGCCCGAAGAAGAAGCATCCACATGCCCATGGACTTGTGGTTTTTAAGCTCTGGCATGTGGAAAAAATGCTTGAACTGATGATGGTCATGAAACCATCCTAGCTCCTTCTCCGTAAGAACCCTTTTCAACGTCTCGATTGTCTTCAACAGAGAACACCTTGTCTCAATCCTTATGGACTTATTATACTGAGTTGTTGGAAAGAAAAAATTTGTCGGCTTCAATGCTTCAGTTTCCTCCTCAGCTACTCCCTGCAATCAAAAACAAATTTAAATCATAGTAGTTCTCCAGTTGTACCACGCATTATATCCAGTAGTTCTCTAATTGTACCAATTCTTATAACATACTAGTTCTCCAGTGTTACCTAGTGTTACGTTTCTTTTTAGCAACAAATTTTGACTCTCGATTCCTTTACATACCTTTCCCTTTCTGTTTGGATTCTGATTCATCCTTATAGTGTCTTCCTGAGCCCCAGCGTCGGACTCAGTTTCCGTCTCTTCCTCTGAACTCGACGATTCCGTTGCAAATACAGTTGGAACTCTTCGGTTTATAGGAGTTCCATCTTCCGAAACAGAGGCTTTTTTTGTACGGGCCGGCATGACCTAACAAATCGACAAAGAGAAGAATTAGGTTTGGTCGGATTATCTTTAATCGAAATCGAAAAGAAATAGGTTTCAAATTGGGATTGATTCATACCTTAGAGAAGAGGAATTGGGTTGAGTTGAGTTGCAAGGATATATCCTGCGAATTGCAAGCGGATGCTTAGTTTTACTCGGTTGTGCGAAGAAGGAAACCGATTTTTAGAGGGAATTTCAAGTTTTGAAACGAAGAAGAAGACAACCCAGAAGTCGCGATTTCAAGTTTTATTTCTCGGATTCGGAATTGTCACAGAATGGGTCGGATTCGGGTCGGGTCGGTCTGGTTGGGTTCGTAATTAAGTGAAACTTCCATGGTTTTTTTGGGTTTTCACCCAGTTTTCGGTTAAAAAAAAAAAAGAAAAAAAATTGTTTTTTTGTCGGGTCATTTGAAAATTGGGGTCAAACTTTGGGGTTATTTGAGGTTTTGATCTTGATTGTGAATTCTTGAGGGGAATGTGATTTTGAGTTAGATCGGATTGTGTTATTTTTTCGGTGAGATCTCTTTTTGTTTCTGTTTTTTTTTTTTTTTTTTGGCCTTTTGGAGCAATTTAATTAGTAAAAAAGTTAGTTCCTTTGGGATTTATGAACTGTTCGTTCTCAAGAGTTCTTGTTTGTTTCTTTGTAAGTAAAGTATTACCTTGACCGTTGTTTAAAGACTATTTTCTGTAATCGAGTGGAAGTTTTTATGTTGGTACCATTCCATCACCTAGCTTCTAATCGCTAGTTGATTTACACCCGTTTTCTGAGTCTCGTGGTTAGTATTGTGTAATGGTTGCGCACTTTTGTACCTTTATGCATCTTGGTATGCACAAACCAGTTTGTTTGTTGTATGATTATCTTGTAAAATCTGCAATTATGAAACTTTATGACAGCAAAGTGTTAACATCTCACCCGACACTATCAGGTTGTTATCTGTTAGTTTGGCAAGTGCTGTTCTTTGGGTTATATTATTTTCTCCATTTGGTGAGACATGAGAACTTCTTGATGTTCCAATGATGGGTTTGCTCTGCTCCAGGTTGGCAAACTGGGGTCTGACATGATGTGCACGTTTTGCTCTGCTCAAGAGGAAATAAGAGACCACTTATTTGTTAACTGCACCTTCTCTAATCTAATTTTGAAAAAGATCCTCCCATCGGTTAGGATTGCCTCTTCATACTTTCCACTCTTGGAGAACTATGATTTCTTGGTTATTGATTAGGTCAGGCAATGGGAAATCAACTATGTTGAACAGAATCGTAGCTCAAGCGGGTTATGGAAAGAACGGAACAGTCGGATCCGTAATCATCTCTCTTACCTCGGAGTCCATTTTTATGCAGATTGATAGATCCATAAGAGAGATACTTTACTTGCCAGGCGATTTCGCAAAGGATGATGTGGCCTCCTTTCTCAATGGTCTCGTTATAGCTAATCTCTTGAAACATGTTCTGTTGCTCTACTAAACTTCTTGGTTTTTTGCTCTTTTTTTTTTGGCCAATGAAGTTCTCTGCTAATTAGCTCCTTTTGGTAATAATATTCACATTTTTCCCCATTTTTTTTTGATGGGTTTGCTTCCTCTCAGCTTATTACAGTGACATAATTAAGCGTTGGAGATGTCGCTTGTCGGCTGGAGAAGAAAGAAGGCGGGGCCATGCGACTGTATATTATGACACTTGGTGTTCTTGCACCATACCGCAGGATTGGCATTGGTGAGTTAAAAAAAATCTGCGATGCTAAACCTGACTTCCGACAACCGACAAAACAGCAAATAATAAGAAAACTCTAGCATGTTGCTCTAATTTCATAATTCACCTTTTTGATAGTATCCATAGTTTTGTCTATTTTACCAAAACATTACCTTACATAACAAGATTTAAGGTAATCTAAATCCCATTCTTTTCTAAAGCAAAACACTGTGACAATAACTTCTGCAGGTTCAAAGCAAAGCATGTGTGAGATATCAAACAACGATGATGCTATCAAGTTCTACAAGAAGTTTGGGTAACTTCTTGCTATATCAAACAATTGGAATGAAAGTTGACATCTAAGTTGGAAAGCATGACTCATTTGAATGAATCTTGTCTTCATTGTTTTATCATGGTTGCTTTGGCTGAATGAGTTTGCTGGAAATTAACCGTTGTGGTTTACATATACAAAAGGGTTGCCTATTTGGACTACACCTGGTTTTGTTTCTCGCACAGTTGTCGATAAATCAATTCTAGGTGCCTCATATGACAATTCTTGTTGTTTACATTTCCATAACCTTGTTATATTATTGTTGATTCGAGCAATTTTTCATGGAGCCGGTAGCACCGAATCTTTGGTTTAAGATTTAGGCCATTTTTTTCTTTTATTTGATGATGCAAATGTTTTTTTCAAAGGCACATTTGAGATATGTATATACCTTGTTCGATTACTTGCGTGTTCGATTCCACATTATGTCCAAAACCCCAAACTAATTCTGGATTTTTGTTTATTGCTATTTCCACTTTTACCCCTATGGCTTTCCGAGTTCGAATGCTCGATTACAGGATCGATATCGCCCATGGATTTGTAACTGAAGATTTGATGTTCATCAGGGCTAAATCGGACAAAGAGAGTTGATTTTGAGATTCCAGTAAGTATTCCGACACGTTTACGTTCCTTTATTGAAATCCAACGAAACTCAGGTTTTTGATTGGGACACTGATCACTGCTTCTTTGCAATTGCTTGTGTGTTTCGTTGCTGCTTTCTTTCTTACAATCGGAATTGCCACTACCGATTTCATGGAAATATTCGTATGGTTCTAGATTCTTCTTCTTATGTCCTTGTGCTTGTGTCTTCTTGTTTATTCTCTTTGTTTTCATATTTTAGATATCATTTTTTTGTAAGGAAACATCCTTGAACGAAGCTTCCTCTCTTGCTTGTTGCTCTTGTATCATTTTTTTAGATATCATTATTGTCCTTGTTTGTTTTTTTCTGTGAGGAAATAATATCCAGGAATTGTGCCTTGGTACTTCACTCACCGAGCTACTAGTGGTAGTAGGGGGTTCATTGAGATTCAAGTTGAACGAGAGGCCTCTTCCTACATCCATGAGATTTAAGGCTTGTTCCAAGTCGGACTAATGTAATTATATAAACAAAATTTGATAAGATAATAACTTTTAGTTACAGTTAATTCTAAAATTTTACGTTGTGCATCGATTAAAAACAAAACATAATCGGTTGATTGTGGTTGTGTGTGTGGTGTGCAACGTATTGACCACAATTTGATTGTAGAGATTGATATGCGATTGATTTTGGTTGTTATCTAATTCTAGACTTGCTATAGGTATATATATATAGTGGTTCGTTTGTGTGTTTTGTGAGGAATGGCCCTTTCTTACTAAGTAACTTGTTACTCACCTCTTCATTTTCTCGCCTTAGGTAATAGAATGGAATAGGAGCTTAGAGCGGGCTAGTGGGGGTGCTTATTTGGGAAATGTCTGAATTTTGTTTTTGTTATTAAGGACTTCGGTATTGTTTCACTGTTTCAGAGTCAAGTTTTGTTGTAATCTTGTGTGATTGAAAATGGAGAGTGGTAATGTTGGTAGTACAAATGATCATATGTAGAGACAAGATCTCAAAAGGACACTCTCATCAAAACAAAAGCTGTTATACCCGTCTTTAATCTTCATACCCACTTTTAATGATAAGTATGTGAAGTGACGAAAATAGCCTTGGTTCAATTTCGGTCTGATTTAATAAAAACTGAAACCATCGAGCAAAACCATCAAACCATTCTACCTCAAACCCTCTTCTCAAAAGAGAAGGTCTCGATTTATTGATCTGATTTAATAAAAACTGGAAAAAAAAATCAGTTTCTTCTTCCTTCTTTATCGGGGACGAGACGAGCTGAGAATTCTCGTCGCCGTCGAGCTGTCGCCGGAAAAACGCGGTTTCCATCGCCGTCGAGGTCTATCGCCGCGTTTTGTTTGCCTCTGCGGATCTGCATTGAGCTCTCCTTGAAGATCCAGGTCCGTCGAGCTCTCTCAACTCAACTGCAGCCTTTCGTCTCGCCGGAAAACAGGTTTTTCGGCGCCGTCGAGGTCTCTCAACTCAATAGCCGCCGTTCTTTGCCTCCGTGGATCTGGTAGGTCCGTTCTTCAATTGATTTAGTTTTAGAATTGCAAATCTCTTGCAAATTGAGGAATTGAATTGGATATGATTATCCACATTATTTTGGTACGCACATTGGGTGTTTGAGCATGGTTTTTGGGTCGGTTAGGAGTGGTAAGAAATGGATATCAGTGGTAGAATCGTAATGAATTGTAGATTAAAACCCGATAGGAGGATGAGTAGAGAACTGGGTATAACTAGTAAAACTGGTACAACTGATTGTAGTGAATGAGTTTTGTGTATTGTTTTGGCAGGAAACAATGAGCAACAATGTCAGCATACATTTTAAATGCAAAGGTCGCATGTATAGCATATTGTTGAAGAATTCAGTGGAGGAGATAACTTTGTCCATGGTAGAAGCTAGGATATACAAGAAGCTTGCGTTAGATGAAAGTGAGGTTAAATTGAAATTTAGTTACATTCCACTACTGGTTCGATGTGAGGAAGAGCAGGCTATTTGTGATGATGAGGATATGTATATTTATCTAACGTCCATTGATAACGAGAACCGTAGATGCATTTTGTTTGTGGAGGTCATCACTACTTCGGGACTGCCCGAGCAACTGTCGAGAGCGGGCAAAAGTTCTGTTGGAGATAATGAGAAGGCAACTGAGGATGAAATCGGAGATAATGCCATTATTGTCCACGTAGAAAAAGAACAAGGAAAACAAGTAGAGATTGATGATGGTGATGACGGTGATGATGGTGATGATGGTGATGATGATGATGTCTCTAATACTAAAGAGGGTGGAAATGTAACAAGTGATGAAGTTATGAGTGATGGAGGTATGTGTAGCTCGGATAGAGATATGGGTGATCAATATTTTGAGCCTCCACCTGTTGCAGAAGCTAGTCAGTCGTTTGTAGAGCCATGGGGAGACGGTTTGGGTTTGAGTGTACTTCAAGAATTTCCAAATAAGAAGGCATTGCAAGCTGTTGTGGGTAAAGCCTCTTTTCTGAACAGTTTTAGTTATGTTATTAAAAAGTCGGATCGGAGGCGTTTAGTGCTACAATGTACTAAAGAAATGTGTGAATGGAGTTTACGAGCGTCGAGGATTGCAAATACTAATATTTTCGCGGTTAGAAAGTACAAGAACATGCATACATGCTCTCGGGCTACTCAGAGTATAAGCACAGCAACATGAAGAGGCATGGCAGCCCAGAATTAGTTGCAGCTCTTTTGCATGAAGATTATCCAGGACAAATAGAAACTCCATCTCCTAAAATTATCATGGATCTTGTGAAGACAAAATTAGGTGTCACAATATCATACTCCACCGCTCGGAGAGGGAAAAACCTAGCTATCAGTGAGTTGCGTGGTAACCCGGAAGAAAGCTACAAGATGTTGTATTGCTATTTGCACATGTTAGAGAAGGTAAATGATGGTACTAAAACATATGTGCAATTGGATAAGGACAGCTCCAAATTCATGTACCTATTCATAGCTTTGGGAGCTAGCATTGAAGGGTTTAAATTCATGCGGAAAGTGATAGTTGTGGATGCAACGTTTCTGAAGAACGGATATGGTGGTGTTCTAATATTTGCCTCAGCTCAAGATCCTAATCGTCACCATTATCCCATAGCGTTTGGTGTACTCGATGGTGAGAATGATGCAAGTTGGACTTGGTTTATGGAGAAACTTAAAACTGTTGTACCGGACTCTTCTGAATTGGTGTTTATGAGTGATAGAAATGCAAGGCTCATCGGCGCCATAGGTAATGTGTTTCCGAAGGCTCATCATGGGTTTTGTATATGGCATTTGTCTCAAAATATGAAAGGTCATGCTTCTAACGTGAACAAGGATGTAGTCGCATGGAGATTCATGGAGGTTAGTAGGTAGTACGCAGTGGCTGATTTCAACGCTGCTTATTATTCTTTTAAGATGAGATACCATCTGCTGCAAAGTATCTAGAGGAGACTACCGAGAAAGAAAAATGGGCAAGATGTTGGTTTCCAGGAGAAAGATATAACTTAGACACAAGCAACTGTGTGGAATCGCTGAATAGCGTTTTTAAGGAGGCAAGGAAGTACTCCTTAATACCCATGCTTGATGCGATCGTGAAAACATTTTCTAGGTGGTTTAATGAACACCGGAAGGAGGTGGTGGCTGGATCGATTGGACATAAATTGGTGCCGTTTGTGGAGAATTGCATGCATGATTTATGGGTTGTTGCTGAGAAATTGAATGTGACGGAGCTAAACACTTTTGAGCTTGAATACCATGTCATTGGTAGTGATGGAAAGCCTTATTTGGTGAACTTGCTCTCGAAAAGTTGTAGTTGCAAGGTGTTCGATATTGAAAGGTATCCTTGTGTGCACGGACTAGGCGCTTACATAATATTCCGAATGCGTGAATACAGAGATCGTGATATTGAATTACATGAGTTGTGTTCAGAATATTATGGGACCGATTGGTGGGCAAAGGCGTATAACAAGACAATCTATTTAGTGCCGGATAGATCTCAATGGGATGTCTCGGATGACGTGAAAAGCAAACAAATCATACCTCCGGATCGCAAAAAGAAGAAAGGAAGAAACAAAGTGAAAAGGTTGCCATCAGCTGGGGAAAGGCGTCCGAGGACGAAAAACAAAAGGCGTCCGAGACAAAAACTCTAATGGTTGCTATTTGGAACTCGTTTTGATGTTTCTTGATTATTATGGCTTGATGTATGAATGTTTCTTATTTGGTTGTTATTTGGAACTCCAATGTATTATTGTGTATTCTTTGTTTCTGCGGTAATACTGGTAGATCTGGTATAACTACAAAGAATGTATTTGTGGTTTTTCTTTTTTCCAATGAGGATATTTTTAAACAGAACTTAGTAATATTTTTAAACAGAACTTAGTAATATTTTTAAATTATACTTGGTAATATTTTTAAATTATATTACTAGTTTAAAAATTATTAAATTTACAATTTTCTTTATTCGTTATAGTTTCATAAATACTTATTATTTTATAAAGTAATTAAATATTTTATAAAGTAATTGAATTACATAGATCGTGATATTGAATTACATGAGTTATGTTCAGAATGGGATGTCTCGGATGACGTGAAAAGCAAACAAATCATACTAATTTTTCAGAATTAGTACCATATAATACTAATAATACTGGTAAAACTATAATATATTATTATTAATATATTCATTTTTGTTAATAATAAGCAAGGATGATAAAACAAATGGAAATGAAAAGCACTTATAAATGATATAAGGATAAATTAACTATAAAATAAGAAATTTAAAAATTATATCAAAGTATGAAAGACTCTACACAATATATCACCAAGTAGTAAGGAACACTTATACTTTTAAGCTCACTTATACTAATATGATGAAAATTTTCCAAATTATTGTTTTTTTAACATATGAATACACAAAACACTCAGAACCACATTTTTATCGACTTCAGTAATTTGTAAAACTAAAAAACCGAATTAAAAGATAAAGTAATACTGATTAAAGTGAAAAATTGCAAAAGTAATACTATGTTGAACTTTGGTAAAACTAGTATCTTGGTATAACTATGTACACACGTGACGGCGCACAGGTGATAAATTGACGGCGCACACGTGACAAATGACGGCCCACACATGACAAATGACGGCGCACACGTGACAATTGTTTCCCTCCCAAAATGAAAATTCCCTCCAAAATCTATTATTTTCCCCCCAACATCACAATTGCCTCCAAAATATATTTCCCCCCAAAATGAAAATTCCCCCCCAAAATGAAAATTCTCCCCAAAACCAAATTCCCTCCTAAATCAAAATTCTCCCCAACTCCAATTATTAAAAACACAAAACAGATCTACTCCTTGTATCTTCTTTCTTATTTCTTTCCAAATCGAAGTGAATTTCATTTCTCTTCTTTGCAAATTGATCGTCATGGTGAGTAATGAGAAGAACCCTTACTACGAAGAGATGAAGGAGGATAAGAGGGCTTTCGCCCAATTATCCGCTGTGGCGGATGGGGGATATGGGATCCCCAAGTGCTGTCCATGTGGTGCCCCCATGAAACTCGAGTTTTCCCAACCCAAAGGGAAGAGATGCTTCTTTACTTGCCAAAAGTTTCAGGTGATTTTTAGGATCCAATTTGTTATTTGAAGATGTAGAATGATGTGTTATTTGAAGATGTAGAATGATGTGTTAGGATCCCATTTATTCACGGCATTTGTATATGTGTGTAGAATGATGGCTTCCACCTTAGGAAAGCCTGGGATCGTTCTATGGAAGAAGAGGTAGAAATATTAAGGCGTGAGGTTGACGAGAACACGAAGAGGTGGAGAGAGATAGCAAACCATGAGTTTCTAATTGGGCAAATCCGTTTGGAGCTGAAAACCAAGGATGAAGAGATTGCTATGCTTAAAGAAGATATGGCTCGTTTTATGGCGGCATTCAACAAGTTTTTTAATGACATCTAGTACTTCTATATCTATGTTTGCGTTGTAACTTGTCTTCTCGTTTTGGATATGTAAGGTTGTGTTAGACTTGGCTACTCCTATCTATGTTTGGTTGTCTATGAGTTTTGTTGTTCGGGTAATACTAGTTTTACCAGTATTACTAGTATTACCCGTATATAGTGAACATTTATGGTTTAATTTAAGAATTATTATGATATTAATTATTTTCTACTTTTATAATTGATCAATTCTATTTTTTAATTTCAGAATTAGTATGATATCATCATCTACTTTTTATTTTCTATTACAAAGTATTTTATAAATTATATCAATTCTATGATATAATTTATTTTCTACTTTTTTTTTAATTGATCGATTCTATTTATAACTTAATAATAAAGACCAATTTTACCAAAAGACTTAGTAAATTACATGTCCACAAGTTCACCGAAAAGACTAAGAAAAGTTCAAGTTCACCGAAAACACTTAGTAAAGTCTATAATATCATATGTTCAAAGCAGCAGCACGTGACCGTGTCATACGCCTCGGTATTGTTTGAGGAGCAGCTGGTTCAGCTCGTACTTGCGGTTCACGTTCAGTATCCATCGCTTGAGGAGCAGCATTAACCTACAATCAAATAACCAAGTAATTACTAACCGACTGTTCTGCCTAGTATTACTAGTCTTACTAGTATTACAACTATTACAAGTATTACTAGTATTACCTGTGGTTCACCCGCCGCGGTAATGGATGTCGCTTGTTGATGAGCATTGTCAGCTTCTGTCTCGATATTACCTTCACTATCCATCGCTTCTGGCTCAGCATTAACCTGCAATCAAATAACCAACTAATTACTAACCGACTGTTCTGCCTAGTATTACTAGTCTTACTAGTATTACAACTATTAGTAGTATTACTAGTATTACCTGTGTCTTCATAAACTCTTCCAATGGTTTGATTCTTTCTTCCAACACATCAACCCTCCCATCAATCCTCCCAGCAAGCGTATTCATCTTTTCCTCCATCTCAGCTTTGAAGGTCTTAAAGATATCCATCAATTTCGGATTTCCCTCATCCACCACATTCTCAAGGTTCTCCGCATTCTTAGGTTCTCCTCGGGACTCCACATCTTCGTTGTACATCTCTTCAAACCTCACAGTATAGCCGTGGCGAAGACGCTCCATCCAACTTGCAATAACAGGATCATGTACATCATCTTCATCTTCTTCTTCAGTGATTCCAGCAAGGAGAGACTCTTCTTCATCGCCTTGAGGTGCTAAGAAGCTAGCAATATCCTGTGAACATAACAAAGCAGATATATTATATACATAGCAACCAAAAATAATTCTTATCATAAGTAGATAACTAAGAAACACTAACCTCAGTTTTACCAAGTTCATGATATAGCGATTCGAGAGGATATCCTTTCGAATCGCACTCCTTGAACTTTCTCTTGTACATCCTAGGACAAGAGACGCCCGGAGAAGGATTAGCTGAGATGAACTTATCCTTCAAAGCTTGAATGGCCTCAAATGGTAAAAGCTGCACAACAAACATATGGTTAGAGTTAGGTTCAATTAGGACAAAGCAACGCGTCCAATAACTCATTTACATTTTACTTACCTCCATAGGCAAACAGAAGCCCGAGATCGGCCATACTGCATTCTCTTTTTTCACAAACCCGTCAAAATGCCTCATCGTTTTTGCAATCGATCCCAGCATGCAATCAAAGGAATATCTTCCCCAAGGAAACGTCTCACAAAGGCTAAGATCACTCACAATACGTAGAAATAAGTCATCAACGCCTGTAGCTTTCTCTCCAGCCTTTTTCGGTGCTACAACTACGCTGGATAAGAAATAGAGAACACCCATCTTCAGCCTATCATGAGACCGTCCCCTTGGTACCATTTCCTTCAACTTTTCTCTCACATCATCCTGTCTAATCACCTTTTCATCTTTAAAATATTTATTCACAAAACTCTTACTTCCAAGTTTGTCAAAACCAAGTGGATAGTTTCGATAATCAAATCCCGATATCAACGCATACTCCCTAATGCTGTACCGGATGGGAACCCCATTCACAACAAACCAACCTCATTTTTCTTTTCAATCTTAGCGGTTCGAAGAAAAAGCAATCACATGCCCGCAGCCTTGTGGTTTTTCTCCTTTGGCATGTGGAAAACGTGTTTGAACTGTGGATGGTTCCTAAACCAATCCCACTCACCATCGGTCAAAGGATGCTCCAAGTCATTAAACGTTGTCAAAACTTCGTCTATATGACACTTCGCCGATATCTTTATCTTTTTGTTATACTCCGACGATGGGAAGTACATACCCTGAGGTTTTTCTGCTGTTGGTTCATCATCGGCATCCTGCAACAAACATTTTTACCAAATATCACCAATCTCATCACCAACACAAGCTGTTTTACAAACAGGTTAAGACATAGTTCTACCTAATTCTACCAGTTTTACCAAGACACATAGTTCAACTAGTTATACCAGTTTTACCAAGACAATACTCCTATCTCTACAAATATTCAAATCTATTCAATTTCCCTCCAAAAACTTCTACCAGTTCTACCTAATTCTACCAGTTTTACCAAGACACATTTACTTACCATTGGCCACTCGTAATCATCTTCAATATGAGGAGGCGGAGATCCATTAGCCGGCGGAGACTCCCTCTCAGTAGCCGGAGACTCCCTCTCATCTCCATTATCTTCTTCTTCTTCTTCATTCTCCACAACCGGAGGAGGAGGAGCCGAAGACTCCACTGTATCATCTCCATTATCTTCTTCTTCTTCTTCATTCTCCACAACCGGAGGAGGAGGAGCCGAAGACTCCACTCTATCATATCCCATTCTCTTCTTCTTCTTCTTTTCTGCATCCTTCTTCTTCTTCTTCTCACTCTTCTTCTTCTTCTTCGGCACCTCCTCGACCGGAGTAGGAGCGGGAGACTCCCTCTCATCTCCCGTTATCTTCTTCTTCTTCTTCTTCGGATTCATGTCGCTTTTGCGAGATACTCCTCCCTTCCTCTTCTTTTTCTTCAGATTGTCTCTAATATTCTCCAAAGGAGTCTCGTCGTCGTCTTCTTTTTCTTCTTCACTCTCAACTCACGGATGATGAGAGTGACCCCTTGCTTCTTCATTCGTGTTTTCAACCCTTTCTTCTCCTTCCCTGTTTTCAGCTTCCCAAACAACAGCTTCCAATGCATCTTCCTCTCCTTCTTGATTCGTCTTTTCAACCTCCATCTCCTTCTCAACATCCGGAACACCTGTTTCCCGAACAACACCCTCTCCTTCTTGATTACTTCTCTGAGAACCCTCACCAATTTCCGGAACTACTTCTTCAATCGTATTTTCTACTACGGGAACATCAACTTCTTCCTCTCCTTCTACATTCTTCGTGTCTCTTTCTACTACCGGAAGCCCAACTTGCGCCCTTGTCACAAAGGATTTCTTTCGGTGTCGACTTCGAGGAGGCATTGCGAGAGAGAGAATGAAAAGAGAATCGAAATTGAGAGAGAGAACTAAATGAGTTTTGATTTTGAGAGGATTGGCGGTTTTAATTTGTGAGAGGAGTAACGGTTTTTGATTCTAGATTTTTCCCAATGAATTCGCCGGAGACAGAGGGGAAGAGGAATAGTTAGGGATTCAGGGAGTCGGCTTCGGTTTGGGGATGGTTTGGGTCTCGGTTTGGGAACACGGTTTGGCGGATAAAACCGAGGTATTTTGTGTAATTTTTAAGTTTTCTTTAGGGTAAGATGGTAACTAACCTATTTTTCGGATTAAAAATAAATCAAAATTAAAAATTTAAATCCTTTTCAGCTTATATATTGGTCAAAGTGGTTTTTTTAGACAATTTCTCTCATATGTATTGCAAGGAATTGTAAGAGCCAAGCTTGATATGTGTACTTGTGGCCCTACTTTGTTTAATAGAATATTCGATTGATATTGATTTTACGGATTACTAAATTTAGTAATCTCCTATGGATTATATCTTTAGTGGGAATAATGTGCTTTTTTGCTACGAATTGGAGGATTAAGTGGGTCCTAAAGACGAGGATCCCATTTGTGCCTTTAGCTTCACACAAGAAGACTTGTGCTGGAACTTATATGCCTGCAAGTAACCATTTCCCTAACCTAGTTATTGACTAAACTAATTATTTAAGTCTATGTTTCATTACATTTTGCGTACGTCAACTTCTCTAGTACCAATAATTTATAACTTATCTCAATAACTCAGATAGAATTCTAAGAAGAAGAAAAAAAAAGGAGAAATTAGTTGTCTTCGCTTTATAGGTGTTTTGTTATACACCGGAATCGAATTATAAGAGTTCTTGAAAACGAGAGCTACTAAATTACTAGCTAGACTAATAAGTTGTTTGAAAACATTATCAAACATTGATGATGTAGATTTTGGTTTTTGCAAACGTAAACTTTATTCTCCGTTAGAATATGTGTTAACATTACAAAATAAAAGCTTATTTTTATGTTTAGCATTTTCTAGAACTTCTATACGTAAATACAAAACAAAAACAAAGTTTGTTTTGTCCAAATATCTTTCTTTCTAACTACGAACAATCAAGGCTTTGCTTTTCTTAACATAACGACGGCATATAAATCGTCCAATTATTGATGTAAGGACTAAGGACAATAATATATTAACTGATATTAGATATTTACTTAACATTAAATCGAAAAAGAAAGAGACTTTTTAAGGTATAATTATAAACTATAAATAAGATTGTTGTCACATGTCATAAAACTATAAATTGGTTTTTCTTTTTGCACCTAAAAGGTGGGATTTGTTGTTGTTGTTGTTGTTTGTTAAATACAAATTTGGTCATAAAATTGCTTGGTGAAACTTAGAACAATAAACTTGAAGTTTAACTCTCTTGCTTGCACATTTCCTCTTGCGTTATTTAGCTTATTTGCAACCTTTCTCGCCACTCTTTTGCCTATTGCTTCTCTCTCTCTCCTCTCTTTCTACCTCTCTCTCTCTCTCTCTATATATATATATATATACACACACACACATAGATATATGAACAAAGTAATATCACGCCTTCCACATTTCATTGCATCATCCTATCAACAACTCCTCAAGTCACTACTATTCAAAAACGACAAAGAAAGAAAAAAATAGAGAACAAATTTTGATTGGGCGATTTAGGTGGGAAATTAACGAGTAAAACAACAACGAAAGGTTTGTAAATGGATTCAAGGAAGTTCGAAGAAGAAGAAGATCGAAGCATTCGTTTGCAGGTTTTTTCTTTCACCCATTAATTTCTACTTTTTCTTTAAACTGTTTGTATTCTCTTGAAAAAGTTTTTCATTAATGCCCTCTAAGTATGGTTAAAAAGGTACATTTTCACGTACATTCATGATCATCTAATATTATATATTCTTTTCTTAAAACAATGTTTAGTTACTAGTACTATTTTAGTTTTATCAATGTTTAATTACTATTTTTTCAAAAAAAAATCTTTTGTATGTTCTAATTACTAAAGTTATCTGATCCTTTTCATTTTTGAATAGGTATCGGAGCTTCAGAAACTGGAGGAAGCGAGAGGCTCAAACGACACCGTTTTCGATCTAAGAAGCAGCCTTGAGAAAGGCGATAGCGGCGAAACCGCAGACGCAGGTTCTGTCTCCTCCGCGTTTGCGTTTCGGAGAAAATCGACGGTCCCGGCTCCGGAGAAGAAGCTAACGCTCTTCGCTCTACAACTCGCGATTCTCGAGAAAACCGCCACTGGTATCGGAACCCTAGGGTTTATCTGGGCTACGGTGGTTCTTCTCGGCGGCTTCGCCATCACCCTCGAGGGTTCCGATTTCTGGTTCATCACCATCATTCTCTTAATCGAAGGTGCTAGAATCTTCAGCAGAAGCCACGAGCTCGAATGGCAACACCAAGCAACATGGACCGTCGCCGGCGTCGGAATCAGTAGCTTTCGCGCTCTCCGGTCTGGCTCCGCCTCGCTTCTCAGAAATCTAAAACGAATCAGGTTTTTTTCCCCTTTTTTCAATTCTGCATATTCGAACTGAGCTAGATCCGATTCAGGATTTTGATGAACAATCATGTGTTCTCTGTAGTGAATCGATCTTTGTAAGCCGATCGAGGGAAGTGACGACGACGACTAGAGACTGCGTGGTTCGAGAATCGACGTTGGATACGTGGAACAACTCAGAGGTACCTCTCCTTCCATACGCGAGATGGTTCTTCATCTCCAGTACTGTGAGTCGTCTACTCTACTGGCTTCAGCTTCTGTCTGCAACGGCCTGTGTGGGATTGTCGTCTTACAAGCTTGTCAAACACAACTACGGAGATGTTCACAAAGGAGACACGGACAAGAGGAACAGACAGTCTGCTCTCAACATATTCTACTCGCTCGCCCTTGCCGAGGCGCTGCTGTTTCTTGCGGAGAAAGCTTACTGGGAATGGCAAGTCAGTGTTTGTAATTTGCTTGAGAATGTGACTAAAGAGTGTGAGTTTGGGATTACTGGTTTGGTCTCCATCAAGAGGTTCTTCTATGATTCGTACTCAAAGTGTATCAATGGGAGTATCTTTGATGGTCTAAAGATGGATATAGTAAGCTTTGGTATGGAGCTTTTGGGATCTAACTCTTCTGATGAACAGCTCATTGGAGCAAGGATTCTCAGGCAGTTTGCAATGACTGAACGGTACTCGGAGGATACACTTGAGAAGATCGGTATTAACTTTCCCGTCATCGAAAGGTTAGCTCTTTATATATCATATTTGCCAGAATATATAGAGAAATGAATAGAGTAAGTATTAAAATTGTTACTAAATTTTATCTCACTAGGTTGGTGGAGATGTTGAACTGGAAAGATCTGCAAGAGGAAGAGATTAGGAGATCAGCTGCTGAGATATTATCGAAACTCGCTGGCAAAAAACAGAACTCCTTAAGAGTCGCTGGGATTTCTGGTGCAATGGAATCGATTTCATCGTTATTAGAAAACACAAGATCATCAGGTGAAGCTCCCGATGAGATTGGAGAGAAGAAAGTGTTCCACGACCATAATCTTCACTATGATTTTTGGAGATTCAACAATTTGGGCCTTTTGATTCTGAAGAAATTAGCCAAAGATCATGACAACTGTGGAAAACTCGGCAACACGAGAGGTCTTCTCCCGAAGATAATCGATTTCACACACGCTGATGAAATTCTGCTGAGGGATGAGAACGCGGATGTTGCTAGATCGCAGGTTCTGACATTGAAACGGTCGCTACAGCTGGTGAAAATGTTAGCCAGCACAACCGGGAACACTGGGAAGTCGCTCCGGCGAGAGATCTCTGAGATTGTATTCACAGTTAGCAACGTGAGGGATGTACTGAGACATGGAGCAAGATATCCAAAGCTACAGAAGCTTGGGATCGGGATCTTGACCAACCTTGCGCTTGAGACAGAAGCACGAGAGAGAATTGGCGGAACGGGTGGTGTTTTGAAAGAGTTGTTCAACATTTTCTTTAAACATGAAACACAAGGGGGCGACGGGAGTGAGGGATGTGTGAGGATCGCTGCAGGAGAAGCGATAGCGATGCTTGTATTGGAGAGCAAGAGCAATTGTATCCATGTTCTTAGGCTTGGGGTTATAGGAAGACTTGTGGAAGCACTTGAAGTTCCTTCGATCCGTGTGAACGCTGCGAGAGTTCTGAGAAATTTGTGCTTATACTCTGGGGATGCATGCTTTCATGACCTGAAGTTCGTTAAAGCAGCAGCACCAACGGTTAGTATTCTGTTATACAATTTTGATTGAAAGAATTTGATGTACAACTCGAATTATTGAGTTACAAATCCGAAAATTTTCTTTCATTTCAGGTTTTGAAGGCGATAACATCAGAAGACAACAAAGTACAGGAAGTGATGGTGGGATTAGCAGCACAAGTGTTTAGATTCATGAGTTCAGAAGAAGCAAGTTATATTTTCATTGATTCAGGGATCAAGAGGCACGAACTGGCGAACTCATTGGTTTCGATTCTGCAAAAGCACGACAAGCCTGCGATTAAGGTTCCAAGAATCAGGAGATTTGTGATCGAGCTGGCGGTTTGGATGATGGAAGATGACGTGGAGGATAATGTAGTGGTGTTTAGAGCGTTGGGTCTGGAGACAGAGCTTGAGAAGGTTCTAGAAACTACGGCTGAGCTCGAAAACTTTGATGTTTTCTCCGGTACTGTTGGACTGAGCCGTCATGGCATAACGGTCCATTCGCTAGCCGAGCTGGCTTTGAAAATGCTTGTGGATTTATGAACAGTAAAACAATCATCCTTCTAAAATCTCAGAGCTCCGCATTGGAGCTTCAAAATATGATTCATTGTTTTGCAAGAAGAATGAATAACAATGTACAAATGTGATAGTTATGCAAAATACATATATTCTTCTTTAATTTATTGGCTTTAACTTGCAAAAAAAAGTCTCTCCGTTTTTTTTTTTTTTGAGTAAAGTCTCTGTTTACCGGGAAAAGTTTCAGACATGACAGATTTTCCCGGGAAAAGTGTTTATGTTCTTTTCTTCTGCTTGTGCGCAAATAAGCAAAACGGTCTCGCAAGAAAATTGTAGCTAGGGATTTGATTCTTTGCCCAAAGTTAAGGACAAAGCAAGGAACTAAAAACATTGCTTTCCGCTGAAGAAACTTTCTATTCCTATGAACTGGATTAAATATATAAATACAGACAAATACAAAGATCTTGTGATCATCCCAAGACAACAAAACCCAGAGAAAAAAAGACCTGTCTGGTTTTTCCGACAAGTCTTTATAAGTCAGAGAATCTTAAAGGCATGGCTTCAGGAGGATCAAAGTCGGCAGCTTTCATGCTTCTGATGCTGAATCTCGGTCTCTATTTCGTCGTCACCGTCATTGCTTCATGGGCTGTTAATCACGGCATCGAGAGAGCTCGCGATTCCGGTAACTAAACCTCAAAATTTAGAATTTATTTTTGAAGAATTGAAAGTCATCAATCTTGTTGCGGTGTTTTTGCAGCTTCGGTTTTGTCTCTTCCGGCGAAAATCTTCCCGATATATTTCCCGGTGGGGAACATGGCGACTGGTTTTTTCGTGATATTCTCTTTGATCGCCGGAGTAGTCGGGATGGCGACATCACTCACCGGAATCATGAACGTTCTTCAATGGGACTCTCCGAATCTCCACTCAGCCGCCGCTTCCTCTCTCATCTCCTGGTCGCTCACTCTCCTCGCCATGGGGTAAAAGTTCGGTTTATAATTTAATCAAACCGGGTTTTAATCCGGTTCCAAAGTTAATTAACCAAATATAAACCGATTTTGTATTCTTGCAGATTGGCTTGCAAGGAGATTAACATTGGCTGGACCGAAGCAAATTTAGTGAGCTTTTTACTTTACAAACAAAAAATATAAATTCCACGAATGTGCAAATTAGCATTTTACGTATAATTAATACTAATGTTTTTGTTGGTAATTTAATTTTGCAGAGAACTCTTGAAGTTATGACAATAATTGTGAGTGGTACTCAGTTATTGTGCACCGGAGCTATTCATGTCGGAGTTGGAGAAACAGTCGCCGTAGAAAGGCCTCATGTCGGAAGAGTTTGAGTTTCTATATTTATATTTATATTGGTTTGGTTTTTCTTCTTAAAAGCGGTTTACACAAAACCGAGAGCTTGAGATCGTGTAATTGTGTGCTGTGTGTTTATATATATTCTATTGTTTTTGTATCGTCTTTTTTTTTCTTGTCTTATTTTTATGTTATATATAGTACCATGATTTTATACATTGATTGCTATAATTTAAATACCAGGAATCTGCATTTTTTTTATTTAATCACCTAATTGCAGTTTTAAAACCGAAAAATTTTATTTAGTATGTACCACAAATCGGTTGTCCTACACTGACACCGAAAATTAAAACATATCTTCCGAATCTAAGTCATGTGAAAGGAAGACAAAGATAGTACCAAAATTAGGATTATGTATTTACCTCCAAATTTATTATCTTGAAAGCAGAAATTTTTTTAAATAATCGTCCATTAATCAAGATAGAAGACTTTTTCATTGTAAAATCATCGACATAATTTATTATAAAATAATAATAAAAATATAGTATTAAAAAAGAAAATAAGAAATTTATGTCACTTACCGCCGGTTTAATTCAATTTTATGGTAAACTATCACCTTCCAATACTCCATAAACTATCCAACACTCCATGAATTTATGGATGGACATTTCCTTAATAAGAGGACGTGAGATCAATCTTTCTTGCAAGACAGATATTTATTTGGCACTAAACAAAATCTGATAGATACACAATATAAATTGGGATATTGGTTCTACGACTATGGAAATGGAACCGGAAGACAAGCTCGTAGGAGAGCCAAACATTACTGTTTTGAAAAATAATGTCCAGAATTTTATATATTACTTATTATTTGGAATTCAAGAATGAAAAATAAAATCTTGAGTTGATAATATAACATATTTTATATATATATACTAAGATAAGATATCAGGATAGCACATATACAATTAATTATGATAGACCAATTTATGTAAGAACACTATCATAAGAGTTGTCAATTAATTACAATGGGAGAAGAACACTTGAATAATTAGAGTTGAGATTCAAGAGGATAACTTTTATTTTTACAAGTGGTTCTCGTTTATATTAACACATTTTTTTTTAAACTAGAACGGGATAGAGATGAAATAGCTGCGTAAAAAGAGTGAGAAAATCTAATTATATACTCCCTCCGTTTCTGAAAGAGTGTCATTCTACCACTTTAATTTTGTTTCAAAAAGAGTGTCGTTTTGTATTTTCAATGCAGATTTTTAAATAAAATTCCAGTTTTGTCCCTATTGTTTTAATGTATTAATTGCAGAGATAAATTTATTTAGTGTATTTACAAAGGGTAAAATTGAAATTTTATTATTTTTCTTAATTGGCGTGAATATGGTTAAAATGACACTCTTTCAGAAACAGAGGGAGTATATATATATAGATTTTTTACCATTGACAAAATTTACACATGCATGGAGAGGCAGAGGCTTATGATATGCCACATAATTGCTCACATCTGACATCTCTCTATCAACCATATAATAACTTTTAGTGTATGAGATTCCATATTTGGAGAACCACAGTCACCAAACTACTATCAAACGCAATTTCATAATTGTTCAACCGAAATCACCTAACGCTCTGTCTCATACCTATATATACATATATATATATATATATACTAGGATCGATGTGACTTAAACACACTAAATCTCTTTTCTTACGTTAGTCTTATACATGATGTCGGAACAAACGTACATGTACGGGTATGTAACGCTGCCTCGCCATGACCAGAGCGAATTGTACTCTCGGAAATGTTATCGCGACGGAAGACGGGTGGTGTTAGCAAGCTACGACTTGATGGGATCAGAAAGTTTTAGTTTCAAAGACAAGTTTAGGCAGTCGCTGAAAGGAATGAACGAGGCGGCCGAGCGGTGTGTTTCGGAAATACGACAAGGTACGACCAAAAGACGTTTTGCGATTAGAGTTGTAAGGACAAAACTTGGCTTCTATTCTTGCTTCCTTCGTAGTGTCGGATGTTTTACTTCTTGTTTGGGCCATAGAGATAATTTCATCAAGTAAAAAATTACTCAACCCGAAAGTATCTATCGATGTATATATGCATGTTGCTCTACATACATGTAAATATTTAATTATATATATATATAGTTTGTGTATTTCCATGAGAGAGGGTCCTGTGCATACTTCAATATAATTAATATCCCACATTGAGGTTCAACCTGGAGGCTTTATCGAGTGATTTAACGTTTGGATTGTGTGTCTTCAACTCTTGTATGTAATAGATATATATATAGCTCGAAATTTAGAATCATGAATGGAGTTGAAAATTTTAACTAAATTTTGGTATTTCATTGATTTCACTATTTATATACCATCGGATATTTCGTAATTAGTTTGATATTTGGCCAAAAATACTCAAAATCCAAGAACATGTACTCTTATTTCTTTTAATAAGTTGAGAATCCAATAAATATAAAAACCGAATTTTGTTTTTTATTAACTTTACAAATAACTATTACCTTTCATATTTCATAAACTGTAAAAGTTAAGACAATCTATACAAATGTATGTGTGGACAGATTATCCATCCACAACTATATATAGTTTATTACATCAATGTTACCTAAGAAAAATAGCACATTTGCTAATCAATATTATGTTTAATGATCTACTTATTTAACATAATCAAATCCTCTTCAGAGAAAAGAAAATGATCAAAAGGAATTAGGAGGTAATTAATATATAATTAAAAAGTAATTAAGTTAATCGATCATGGTTAGGAAAACAACAAGTATGCATGAACACGTTGCAACAACCTGTACCAAAATTAGCTAAGCTCCGTCGGACAATAGTCCGGCCATCAACTTCGGTCGCAGTCATTGTTAGTACTATCATTAAAAATAAGGCGATTGACACAATCGCAATTTTCCTTTCAAATACCATTTTTTTTTTTTTTTTTTTAACTTTCTGGCTGGTGATTATGGGTTTAACTATCAATGTATTTATATGTTAAGTCAAGCTTCCAAACATAGTAAATTACTAATTTAGAGACAACTTGTTGAATGAGTCTTGTGGATTGTGTTTGATCGAATTTATTCTTAATTCTATGCGTGTAGAAATAGAATACTTGATGAACATGCTATTACTATTAGTCCACGACAAAACGTTGGTATAATATAAAAATCAAAGAGTTCTAAACTTTCTCCGTTAGAAATTTTCTAAACTTTCTCCGTTAGGAAATTTCTTTCTTCAACCTTTCTACGAAATAATATATTTGGCTAATTCGGTAACAATGTTTTAACTCTATTTATGTTGAATCATCTTGGTTTGCATCGGAACACATCCATGGTCGAGACTCGAGAGTTAAGTGTTTCACCCATTTAAATTTTAACCGGATAAACTTGGGATATAAACCGGTTTTAGAAAACCGGAATTAGACTTGAATTTTGTATTACCGGGTGGGTTCGAGGCAGAGAATACGCAGAGAGCCTGTAGTACTCGTATCCATCACTTCACTCGTGTGGTTAGACTAGTTTTTGTTTCAGTATAATATTTTGTTATAAACTTAGAAGTCCCTAAAAAATATGAAATGATAAGTTAGTGCGAAGAAAAAATAGGAGATTTTGATTATATGATATTACATTACTTTCTATGCTTTCTACTAGCATCAAACGATTTGATTTCTCTAAACATGATCTCTCTCTCTCCCCCAAAATAATAAAAAAAAACCTAATTCTGATCTGATCTTTCACTAACTCAGATCCTTTGGAACAACAGAAACAACAAACACACTCACAAAGAGAACAAACATGTCACCGGTCCATCACTGGAAGCGTCACTACAATGACAAGAAGTCCAACTCCACCTCCACCACTTCTTGAAGCTACCGAAGTTATCAGAGAAGGGTTAAGATTAGATCCGCGAACAAGACTTCATCTTCTTCAAGGCTAAATCTAAAAAAGGATGTCTTAAATCTTTAGTTCTAACAGAGGAAAGTTTGGGACCTTAGCTTTGAGTGAAAGTTACTAAAGTAAATATATCTATGTAGGACCTAAGCCTAACCGAAACCCAACTTAGTGCAACCTCAGTGAACGAGATAAAACCAAATTCATTAAAAATTCACATTTTCTAGGCAAAATGATTCAAGAGACTTTCAGACATAAATGCAGTAAGACATGACGACACAATGATTTTACTTTCAGACATGAATGAAGAAGATTAGATCATACATAATTCAGGAGATTGATCTTACATTTTTCAAGTCGAGCTCCATCATCTCTGCCAACAAAGTTTCTTCCCACCCTCACGCATAATTTCATACGCAAGCTTATACTTCTCCAGAGACGATGTCCCAAACTCTATGTACTTGGAAGCAGCTTCTCTCAGACTCCAAACCATCAAGGCCTTAAGATCTTGAGAACTCACACCTGATTCCATATCACGAACAAACCCAAACTCTGCATTCTTCGTCCATCGGTGCAGTATATACCGAGACGGGAGCTCTCTTATGTCCAAGAGATTAAACACTTTCAAGATATGTCTGCAGAGTAATCCTTCGTGTTCAAACATTTGACAGCTGCAACTCGAATTGAGATTCGTCGCACTGAACGTCACAGCGTGTTTCTCATTCTCGTTCCCGCATTTTCTCACCAGGAATCTACTGATTGCTCCTTCTTCGTAAGTCTTTAAACAAAGGTAATTGTAAGACTGGACAAGCTCGTTCTGGAAAATTCTGAACACGGTTAGCGTGTAGAGTCTTCTGCACTGTTCTTCCACAGGTTCTTTTGTCTGAAGAAACGGTTGCAAGTTGTAAGAATTGAAATCCTCTTTTCTTTCCTCTTCACGTCTCTGCTCAAGTCCTTGTTCGTATCGGGAAATGAATTCCCTGAGAGGCGTTAAAGCGTCGAGTGAAGCCCCGAAGAAGGGCTCGATAATTCCATTTATTGGGATTCCGGCGAAGAAACTTGCTCTTAGATAAGCGGGAACCCAATTCTCGCGCCGCTCGTAGATTTCTCTGAGCCAAATGTTGTCTCTAAGACCATATTTGTTGATGAGAGCGTTCCAAACTGAGTCAAACTCGACGGTTGTTTGAGTCTGGTATATACATTTCTCGTACTCATACTTGAATTCACTCGGAAACAGTCTGAGATTTTCCTGCTCTTTTTCCCTAATTTGCCAAGCTGAGTACCGATGATGCACCCTGGGAAAGACTTGGGCCAAAGCATGCTGGATAGGCAAATCTTGATCAGCTACAACGGATCTTAGACGACGACCCGACATGGCACGAAGCCATGTCTGAAACAACCATAAGAAGGCCTCTTTAGAATCGTCAGCAACCATGGCACAACCAAGAAGTACAGGTTGCCTGTGATGGTTAAAACCGATGAAAGTAGCGAATGGAACAGAGTGGTCTCCTTTTCTGTATGAAGTATCGAAAACAACAGAATCACCAAACTGACTGCAAGCGAATCTTGCTCGGCTATCCGCCCAGAAAATGCTCATACAGCTTCCATTATTAACATCCAATTCGACAGCATAAAAGAATCCCATGTCTTCGGTTTGTTTAGACTGAAAATAGTCGAGAAGCAGAGGATACCATTCTTTTCCGATTCTGTTTTCTCGGGTCTTCTTGATGTGATTGTTGCTGAAATCATTTAGCTCTATAAGATCAACAGAATCCAATCCTCCCGCCACATCGTCCGTTATCTTTTTCATACCAGCGTCGTTCTTCTTTCCTGGTTCGAGCTCGTGATTATGATCTTTATTGAGACGGTCCACGATCCAACCACCAGAGTCTTGTCTCTTGATCCTCATGTAAGCTCCACAACCCATTCTCGAAGGATGCTGAAACCCTTCTCTCGAACAAACAAACCGTCTCGATGTGATCGATCCATCGACTTTCGAACGGAACAACTGACCGATCCTAACTCTAAACCCAACAACTTCCGCGTATCCCTGATAAAACTGGCACGCTTCATTAGCGGAACCAAACTCCAAGCCTGCATACGGCTCAGTACCAGTAACTGCCTTAGGCTGCTGCGTTTGATGATGCTCGTCGCTCTCTTCTCCTTCCCCACTGCCTTTGAAGCGTTTGAAAGAAGACGGGCAGGACCGCTGTTCTCTGTCAGACTCATCAACAACTTTCATCTTGGGTCTATGTGGATTAACCGTTGCAGCTAGCTTCGTAGGAGCTGGAGTTCTCGAAGGACGCGGAGTCGTCTCCTCAGCCTGAACTTCACCTCCAAGCTCATGGTTATGCTCTTTCTGGATCTGGTCAAGAATCCATTTCCCGGTTTCCCGTCTCTGCACGCGAATGAACGCAGTGCATCCGGTTCTCGAATTCAACTGAAAACCTTCCTTTGAACAAACAAACCTTCTCGACGAAACCGTACCATCTGTTCTTGATCTATACAATTGACCAGTCCTAACCTTAAAACCAGTACGCGTAGCGTAACCGTTGTAGAACTCACGAGCTTCCTCTGCAGTGTCGAATTCAAGACCCACGTAAGGTTCAACTCCTGAGACTCCTTCTTCGTCTTCGTTTATGCCGTTGTTATGGTTGATTATCCGTATCGGATACGCTTTCGCAACCATGTTGTAACTGGTAAGCTCAGTATCTGCACTGCAATTGATCCAACGAAGGAGACAACACACACAAAGAGTTAATTCAAAAATCCGACCAATTCACTCAAACTTGTAGCTACAGAGCATCTATGAATTCCCAATTATTACAACACTAGAGACCAGAGAAGATTCGAAATCTAACCACACTCATTACAACACAGAAACGAAACTAAGAAATTCGGGGATTAAAGAAAACCCAAATCAGCAACATTTTTTTCATCGAAAATTACCTCTCCATTCCCGTCGAAGCGACCGGAGACCACCAAATCGGCGGCGAAGCACAAATCAGACACAACAAATCCTTCACAGTAATGGACGGAGATTACGAGAGAGCTCCTATATCATTCGGCGATTGGAATTCACTACTGAATCTTCATTTCTCGAACATCCTCATTCTCTCTGGCGGGAAATTGATGGTGGTCGGAACAAAATGAATTAGGGATTTCTCCGAAGCCGATAGAAGAAGGTACACAGAGAGAATAAGAAGATGAAGATGAAGATGAAGAAGAAGAAGAAGAAGAAGCAGACCCTCTTTTCTTTTTTTATCCGTCAAGTCACCTTTTTTTATTTTTAACTAAACGACCAAATTAAATTTGATGTCATAAATGACACAATTGACAAAATTTGATTTGATTATGTGTTAATTTTTTTTATTTAGGGAAGTAATTCAACACTATCATCATCTCCTGAAAGATCCAAATCAATTTAGGGATCAAACAAACTCTAGGGTTCCGGTGAAGTCTCCGACTTTTTCTCTCTCCCGGAATTAAAAAAAAAAGCCACCTTTGTACGGTTTCCTTCTGGCTATACGCAATGAGTAGAGGTCAGTCGTATTTCATCACTCTCATTAGAAACCGAACTCGACAGAACAACCCTAATACCCAGATACGGAGTCTAACCGTCGAGTCTCGAGATAATGAATCCAAGTCCGAGGATCAGAAATCAACCGGAGATGGAACATCGTCGGCTTTAAGTTATAAGGAAATGGCTAAAACGGTCTCTGCGATGATGATAGAGAGAGAGAGAGAGCCAGAGATGGCAGCAAACTCTGGTATCTGATTTCCCTTGGGTTTGATTTCTCAGATCCTTTGTTTTTCCATGAATTGTTGAAATCTCAGAACAATGTTCTGTTTTCTATGTGGTTTTTCCGATGGCTTTGTTCCAACTATGATGGTTACACACCTGATCCTGTATCTTTAAACCTTCTCTTTGGTGCTCTTTTGGATGCAAACGCCGTGAAAGCTGCGACAAGTTTTCTAGACACCACTCGTTTTAACCCAGAGCCGGAGTTATTGGAGCCATACGTGAAGTGTCTTTGTAAAGAAGGGCTGGTAGGGGAAGGTATTAGAGTGTACACTGTACTGAAACAGAAGGGAATTGTACCTTCAGTTGTGACCTGCAATTCGGTTTTGTTAGGCTGTTTAAAAGCAAGGAAACTTCACCAAGGAATGGTAGAGTCTGAAGGTTGATCTCGAGAGGATTCGGTGTTTGATTCTAGCTTTGTGCGATGGCGGGCAGGTTAAAGAAGTCTATGAGCTTCTGAAGCAGGTTTTGAGACAAGGGCTTGATCCTGGACATGTTGCGTATGCCAAATTGGTTTCTGGTTTCTGTCAGATTGAGAATTACGCTTGTATGTCGGAAATTCTTCTTATGATGATGATAGAGCGTAACCATTTGCCGAATATTTATACGTACAATGAGATTATAAGGGGGCTGTTTAAGAATAACAAGCAGCTCGAGGCTTATCGTATATTCAATAATCTCAAAGAGAGAGGCTATGCACCAGACAGAGTTGTGTATACCATAATGATCCATGGATTCTGTGAGATTGGTTGATTTGGGAGCGCTAGGAAGCTGTGGTTTGAGATGATAATAAACAAAGGAATGCGACCAAACGAGTTCACTTACAATGTGATGATAAATGGTTCGCGTGACGTTTATCTAATAAGAGTAATAACTATGATTGATATACTATATATATACGGTTCCTATATAGTTATACCAATAAAATCACATTACTAATTTTATATATAATTGAAAATTCACCATATTCCCGCCAATCATCTAATTAACGTAATCAAAGCTAGATTGAAGGCTTAACATCATATTTCAGATAATCTTCATTAAATGTAAAAATGTGTACAAGAGATGGTTTATGTACAAGAAACTAAACCAGTATGAGATAACCGAACTATACAATAGAGTAAACCAACACTAACCATGTATATATATATAATCTCTAAAATGTGATTCTCTTTGTATTTTTTCTTACGAACTCATTCATCATGCTTTCAGTCATACTCTTTTTAAATGTGATGGAATGTTTGATAGTCATGTCCAAGTACTTATAGAGCTTGATCTCCTCTCGAAGTCCAAAATCTTCCCTCAACGTTTTTCTTGTATCGGTAATATAGACCAATATGTAAGCGTGATCAAGTTCAGCAACAAGCATTATACTGATGTTTATCAAACTGTCAAAAAGACGACTGTATCTTCCATGGAAAACAATTTTGTAATTGATATCATAAATACAGTTGTATACGATAATGTTGTTGCAATTTCATCTAAATAATTTTCTCTACCTAAAAAATCAATAATTTAAGCATTCCCACAATTTCTACACCCTTAACAAGTTCAACATAGTATGCCTCGCTGGGCTTTGTTTGTATTTGTGAACAACAAAATCAAAGACGCCATTTTTATGCAACTTAGAGAGAAGAGAAAAGAAAGATAATTGAAACAAAATGCATTATTTAATTTGTTGTGAACAACAAATTCTTTTTTATTTTTCTTCTATTAGCATTTAGGGTATGCATCTTGTGAAGTGCAACATAAGTTCATTTGATTGTTTAGATAGTTCACTACTACTCTCCCTTTTTGAATCCTTTCATTTTTATATGTTTTTTCAAACATTTTAATGGCTTCTATGATTGTATACAAATGTAGGTTTACCGTATATTTTCAAAAAAAATCTAGAATTTATTTTGGAACATTGTGTCTTATTTCCATAACTTATTGATATCTTTTCATTTATAACCAATTTTAATCCTCTCAAAATGATTTGTTAAAATTTTTCATGTTTTATCTTCTCACTTTTAACCATAAAAATTATACAAATGTGTTCGAGGTTCACTCTCTATATCATCACTTTTCGTTTTCATACATTTTCAATGATAATCATTTTAATACATTCTCACTTCCAATGATTTTGCGGGGTCCGAGTCTTAGTTAATAAAAAATTAGATTAAAAAAACTAGATAAACATTAAACAAATATTTGATGAAAAAGAAATAAAACATTGCTTGGTGGTGGAGGATTTTGACCGGAATCTGGCGGTGGGATATAATTTGTTTATTTAATAATAAAGATTAAACTGGTGGACCCTGTAAAATGGAATACAAGCCCATTGCTTGATGGTGGAGGATTTTGACCGGGTGGTGGGGGAGGATTTGGACCGGGACGGTGTGGAGGAGGATGTCCGGAACCAGGTGGTGGTGGGGGAGGATGTCCGGTATCATTCTGACCTTGCGAACTAGGTAAACCCCAAGTTAGTGTGCCATTGACATCGTATGCGTAGTTGACACAACAACACAAGCTGCATTCCTTAAGCACAACCTTCGATACCGACTTTCGCGGGTAGAGTAAAAGGATTTCACATCATTTCTCTCGAAGAGCACCAAGTACTTTCGCATACTTGGAATCCCTACCAATAAGCAAAATATACGTGGGATTATCTTAATGTTTAACAATTACCCAAAGTTGTTCGATGATATCATGAAACTATTCAAAGAGTTTAAGAGTATCCATAAGAGCATCCTTAATGGTAAAAAATCCATTGAGGATCTAAAACATATATTATTCTAATAGTAGTTTCTATTTGATTTAACTATTTATTTAAAAATTAAATTATTAAAAAAATACTGAACCAATGAGAAATCAACATGTGGTGGGAGTTCTAAAATCATAAACATGAGTTTCTAAGTTATATAATATTAATATCTTAATATAATTTAGTTATTCAATTAAATTTTAATATTTGAAGAGAAATTAACCACTAATAAACATACATGTGGCAAGAGAATTTCTAATGGGTTTCTAGTTAGAGAACCTCAAGGCATTTTCAATAGTGAGAACCCCAATTGGGTTTCTTAAATATAAAATATTATTATTTTTATATAATTTTATTAAATAATTAAATTTTAATTTAAAATGTAAATTCTAAACCAATTGTAAAGTGACACATATTAAAAAAGTTTCTTATGAGAATCTTGAAGAATAACTCATTCTCTCCCTCTCTTCATTTTTTATTTTTTTCTTTTATTTTAATAGTGGATTTACGGTAAGACACCCCTATTGGAGATAGCCGCATAACACTCTTTCTCCTACTTTTTTGACTTTTCTTTTTATGGTTATTTATTTTTAATGTGTTGAAACCCATAGGATATCTACCATTGGAGTGCTCTAAAGCCTTAGGTTTGAAGCCTTCTCTTTCGACTTATGCTCCACTCAATCAGATGAAAAAATCATTCAAGGAGCTTTAAAAAAGTGGAAACAATATAGGTCTGAAGCCTTCGCATTCTGGTGCGACTTATGCTGCACTCAAACAGATTAAAAAATTTGGAGATGTCTGATTCTGTTGCAACTTCTTTATATGAGATTCCAGAGATTGCCTAAAAAAATCTAATTATAATCTAATTATGCTGGGAGTTTTGTGCAACTCTAGAACTGTAAAAAGAAGCAAAAAGGTCGATTCCTTTTATTTTTGGCAGATCTGTATTTTTGTAGTTCCCTCTTGGGAAATAAACAACAAGGGTTTCTCTCTTTGAATGAACTGTAAGTTGACGAGTCTATCCATTTCAAATATTACATACAAAAGCACAATCTTCTTATAAAGTTATATAAAGGCAACGAAGTGATATGGTCTTTACATTAGAGACAAATCAGGGATTCAGCGATAAGGTCTTTCGCCTGCCACAGAGAATCAAAAGTTACATTACTACACTCACTCGAAAAAGCTGCAGTTTCAGGTTTAGACAAAATAGTTATGAAACTTTGACACAGAGTTCATTCGAAACCTATTTTGCAGGACTTGGAAGCACCGCGTGGGAGATTAGTAGGCAAAATAGAATGTTTAATGTTCGAGGTTTTTCAGACCAGACATTTTCTGAATCTCCTCGATGATCAGCTCTTTTTCCTCTTCGAATTGATCATCTTCGGAACCTAAATAAGATTTCAAGTAATGGTCAGTCTAGTTTAGAGGCTACATTTAATAGTGGAATAGATTGAATCAATACCTTTACCAGGGGACAAGTTGTGAAGGAGTTCGAGTAATTTCTCATGGTTTCTTGCCAAAATGATCTTCACTTCTTGCGGCTTATTAGGATTCGCAACAAAGATCTGTACATGCACAAATAAATGCGGTTGTTAAGGCTTCAAAATCTGATAATAACTCATCCTCAAAGACCTATATGACAATTGTTACCAACTTTATTGCGGTTGTAACAAAGAGAAGATATGTTACCTTGAATATATGGAAGGCCGATATTTGAATATTCTTGCTCGAGTCCTGTTCATATGAACATGAACCATAACATGAAATAACTGATAAATTAGTGGCAAATCTACCGCAAAATAAAAAACCGCAGAAATTCATTGCACCTTCAAAAGCATCATTATGACTTTCAAGTAACGAACTTCTAAGATGAATTTCTTCATTATGTGTGAATTTGGGGGCTCCAATAGGAAATCCGAGAGAAGCTAAATCAACCATGAATAGTTTCAGTGTTAACAACACTATTTAAGAGATGAATATAGCACCCCAAAAAAAGTTTGTAGCAAACAGAACCTTCAGCGATTGCCTTCTCGTCACATAATTTGAAGATGTCAAAAGTCTTTCATATACATCAAAGAACTGAAATAACCACGAATATTCCATCAACAAAAGGAGGAGAAGTGTTCATAATGTATATTTAATTTCGTCATAGGATTTATCACCGAGAAATGCTTCTCATGTTTTCATCTAAACTTGTAAGAGATGCGGAAGCAAACCTCACTGTAATGAGAGGTGAGAAAGTCGGAGACGACTGAGTCATGTTTTGTGAGAAGATCCTGCAAGAGAGGTAAGCAAGTGATGAATAAATTAGCAAAAACCGACACAAGCCCAAGTCAATGTATGTAGTGAAAAAATCACCTTGAATGTTGAAAATGCATCAGAAGCAACATCAAAGTTTGGCAATTCCACAAACTTGAAGAATAACTCAAAACAGGCAGACTCTAAAACATACCTGAAAAGGCACTACAAAAATTTAACCGTGTGAAAAACAAAAACAAAAATTCTCGACCATTGCGCAACAGCGAACTCAGTAAAACTCCTTTGCAATCACATTGGAAACCTTGAAAAGAAAAAGCAAGATATCAAGTTTGTCTTACTTAGCAAGACTTGGGAATTTTATGCATTCCCTAAGCATACTTCCAGAGTGCAGAGCAATCTCCTTGTTGTCATAGCTGCTCATAAACAGTGAATTCTCGGTACGTCTCAAGAGGTAAGAGACAAACCAACTACAGAAAAATTCAGCCAGACAAAAGAAAGAAAAAAAATAAATTCTGTACAATATTTACCACACAACCAAAGAGTCGAGCAACTCGAAATGTTCTTCAAAGTATTGCACGCAGCAATAGGTCTCGCTGACTTGTTGTTTCAACAAGATAGACCAGCAATGCAGTAAATCTTTTCTTGCCTGCAACATTACACAGCGAGTTCATAATAGTTTTCTTTCTACTAAAACACACAAAGGGAACCAAACTGAAGCCTCTCACTTACTTCCCATCCCAAAATATGTAGCTTATGAATAACAAGAGAGATAACATCTTCTTTGCAAAATTCTAATGCTAACTGTACAGCTTGATCAGCATTTGGTTCAGCCTCACCATCTCCAGAAAGCATTCCTCTCAGAGAAGAAAAATTCTTCTCAACTTCTTCCAGAGCCTAACAAATCACAGAACAACAGATTAGTTTTGCCCAAATTTCAGCTGAAAAACAGACAATCTTCAGCATTTCAGGTGAACCAAAGTAAACAATCGATCTTTCGAGTGAATGAAACCAAATCAGTAAAACCCATGTAAGAAAATTCAGCAGTCAGGCGTAAAGGTACACACTTTTATACAAGGAAATTGTTATAAAGAAAAGGCCTTTAAGAGGAACCTTCTCGAGGGCTTTAACTTCGACGACGGTTTTGGTGTCGAGAGCCATGAGACTGTCTCTGATCGCCTTAACGACCTCTTGAGGCGTTTTAGGCCTCGATGGTTTGAAGAAGGAGAAGGACATGAGATCAGATTTGGATTCTCTCTTCGGATTCTGAGCTCACCAACGGAATCGTGGATCGGAGACTCATTCAAGGAAGAAAGGGCGACACTTTTGCTTTCTTCTATCCCCCCTCTCGCCTCGATTCGCTACCCAAAGCAGATCGTTAAATCATATGCACATTTTCTGATAAAGATGTGAGAGCATTTTGATTTGACCAAACGAAAAATGAATAAGTGCCATTAAAGTCTATAGTGGCAAACAATTTCACTTCTAATCTTGTCTTTAATCATTTTATTCTTTTATGTAATAGTAATACTATGGGTGTGGGGAAAACGTACTAATTGCCTCCCATAACTTTCATATAATTTCAGACAGACCCATAATTTTGACCCCGTACAATTTTTCCATGTATAAAAGTTACATTCCACTTTCCCCACAAAATGGAAGATCGAAGGATTATATACCCCAATTGTTGGTTTTATCGGTTTATAACATAACCAGACCATAAATCAAACAAATCCGTGAATATACTGAATTAGAAACCCGAATGGAATTTAAATATGACCCGTGTAAAACCGAAGACCCATAATTTAAAATCCATTTTTATGCTTAAAAAGGTAAATTTCTCATTTTTTTTGACACGAAAAACACGAAAAACCCTAACTCAAAATTTCTTAAATCAAATTTTTTTCAAGGCAGTGTAAGCTCATAATTGAGGGCATAAAGTGATTTTATTCTTCATTTTCATGTATTGTTGATGAGAATTTCTTTAGCATGCAAACTTATCAAATGAAATTCTAGCAAGCTAAGCAATCTAACTCATGATTCAATTGTAACAAGTGTAGGGTTCGAACACAAGGAATACTAAGATTTAGAGTACCAAACCATGGAGTATTTATGTTAAGCTAAAGCATAAGAAGAGGTTGGATTGTGTGTACTAATCTAAATCAAAACATAATAGCAAGACAAATAAACAAGGGCTGGATTTAAATGCAATGATATGGAGAGAATTGAGCAACGGGTTAGCAACTGATAAAGGGGGAATAAATCGTGGCTAATAAAGCTAAGGACTTTGAGTTGAAGGTTCAATTTACAAGCATGGAGCACAGACTCAAATTAGTCCACTTTCGTGGCACTAATTACTTTGTTGAGTACTTAGATCTAACTAATTTTCGCTGCTAGATTTAGATACTCTCCAAACATAACCGATCAAGTCCAATAATCTCACTTAGCGCCTTGATATCAACTTTCGTGGACAGGAAAACGTCTATCAACAAGGTTCGAGAAACGAGTCAAGAACCAAGCTTTAAGCTCAGCCTAAGCCTGAGAACACTTCATGGATAAGCCGAAGCGATGTTAGCCACTTTCTAAAGCTCCTAAATCTACTAACTCGTAGCTCAACAAGCATAACCGATTAAATCCAATCAGCTCACTTAGCGCATTGACATCAACTTTTGTGGTCAAGGATTACTAAGCCAAGGAAAAGACCGTTCGGGCATTCCCACAAACACCTTTCAGGCAGGGGAACGCCTATCAACAAGGTTCGAGAATCGAGTCAATAACCAAGCTTTAAGCTCAGCCTAAGCCTGAGAACACTTCATGGATAAGCCGAAGCGATGTTAGCCACTTTCTAAAGCCCCTAAATCGACTATCCCGTAGCTCAACAAGGAGACTACTCGCTCATGGCTACGGAACAAGCCATGACCAAGCTAGGGTGATGCGTGAAACGTAAATGCATAAACGAAAATGAATTAAGCACAAAGATTGAAAATTTAAGGAAATTAAAACTTTATAAAGACAAGTACCTAGAACATCAAGAGATTAATGCTCTAAGGAGTGATTACAACTAAAAACGTAAAAAGAAAGCTTCTAAAAACGTGGCGAGCTGAGAACTTAGGTTTTTCAGGGGCTCAAAACATATTTATAGCCTGTAAAAATAGTACCCGGATCGACCCAAAGGAAACCGGATCATCCGGCGAGAATCAACGGGTGACCCAAAAAAAGTCAACAAAATGCGACAAGAATCAGTCACTCTTACATTGGGGAAATGACCGGTATCCAGTATCCTTCTAGTATTTTATCCAGCAGTCGTGTCGCGACATTGTTCCTCGTTAGGTGCAGGCTATCGGTCTTCTTCATCGGCTTGTGTCAATATCAGGGGATATCGATGTCTTCAATATAAGGTTCATCCGATATACCACGCATGATCCAACGGTTGGAGAGTCTTGATGCTCCATCGTGACAAGGGGATAACCTGGAATATCGGTGTACTAGATTTCACTGGCAACCGATAACCTGATTCTCGACCCGAGTCACGAATTTCAGTACGTCTGATGAGGCTTCATCTTCCCGCTGTTCCAGGTGTGGTATATCAGTCATGTCTGGTATGCGACGACGGATATCTGCTTCTCTGCTTCCATCTTCAAGCTTTCAAACCCAAATTTGTCTCTGCTTCCATACCTATGCACTCCTCTTGAATCTTCTAGGCTCTTGATAGGTAGATAACTCCATTTTGGCACATCTACCACCTGAAAAAGGTAAAAAAAGAATAATATGTACAAACACTAACCTAGAACCCTAAGATGCAAATGTTAGCTAAGACTAAACGAATCCTAAATGATGCAGAATGATGCTGAATGAGGGATAATGGTATGCAAATATGTACAAAAAGGTGTAAAGATATGGATATATCAACTGTAGATGTTGATTGAAAGCATAGAAGGTTTAAGATTATTGATTTCGATTTCAAAGTTGTTGTGATGGATTGTGTTTTTGTATCTGCTGGATCCGAGTGTGTTAACGCTGCAATTTTAATCCTTGGTGATGCCTCCCTTAACGCTACAATCTCACTGTTGCCTTTGATTTACCAGTTTGATGTACATAAATGCATTTGGGGGATCAAATCAATCAATGCTAAACGCATTGCTTTGCAGCTTCCTGAAGGTCTTCTTATATATGCTCTAACTCTCTCTGACATATTCACATTTTTGCTGGAACTTCTCATTTTTTTGTCCTTGGTGAAGTTACTTATTGAGCTTGTTGTATCGATGATTTCTCGGCTTGTGCGCTTGGTGCTGACTTGCTTTTTCATTATGGACATAGTTGTCTTGTTCCTTTTGACTCTACAAAAATCCCTTGCCTTTATGTCTTTGTCGAGATCTAGATCAATGTGAAATGTTTGTTGAACACCATCCATCTTAATCTCTAAGTGATGTCAAGAACATAATTCTTATGGGTATGATTCAGTTTACTTCGGCGATTAGAGCCGTGAAACCGGATTTAGAGAAGCAAGGGTTTAGTGTTTTGATCCCTCTGTCAAAACCTTTGTCGGCTAGTGAAGTCCTCGGGTGCACAACACCTAAGATTCCAACAGTTGAGGATCGTAAAGACGCATTCATGATAACTAATTTGAAGATAAAGGCATTTAGGTATTATGGTCACAAGGGAATGAGGGAGACGAGAAGGAGAGCAATTGCAAGGGACATGGTTGCAAAAACTTGGGGGATCATGTTGGGGACATTTAGAAGGAAAGGAAATCCCAAGATTCTCAAGAGGTTAGAGAAGAAAATGATGGAGAAAGGGTTAAATAGAACCGTTGTTATAATGTTGGAACTTAGCCCTATAAGAGTGGCATTGTTTGTTCTTGTATTGTTAAGATAATACATGGTTTCTTAATGAAATTTTGTGTTTGTTTCCAGATTGTTAACTAGTCCCGTGTGTTAAAATCAGAAATCAAGCATATATAAAAATCAGACATAAGACACGAATAAAACTGAGAAAACAGAGGTTAATCAAGTTGAGAAACCAAAAGTTCATGCAATTACATAAGGTCATGTCAAAGTCATACAAAGCCACCATAGCCAATGTTTCATAAAATGCACTAAAAACAGTCCAAAAATGCATCTAACGCAGTCCAAAAACTCCTAATAGAAGTCCTAATTGCATCAACTAGCTTTGAGTGAGAGTGCCTTGAAATGCTTTAATTTAAGTAACTTGAGAAGATTAACCAAGAGAAACTGAGTGAGAATGTCTTCAAAAGGTTTAATTTAAGTAGCTTGAGAAGATTGACCAAATGGAGTTTTGAGTAAGAGTGCCTTGAGTTTGAGAAGACCAAGAGAAGGTTATACCAAGAACAAAAGGAATGAGTTGTTAGCTACACAAAGCATTAACAGAATCTATACAATCAACATCAAACCACACCAAGCATAAATAGAACCTATACAATCAACATCAAACCTACATAAAACATAAATAATAAACGGTTTGTCTCGATCTTCTCCATTCGAATCCACGTCGATGTCGACATTTCCAAAAAACAATACAAGCAACTTTAGATTTTCGCAATTTAGTGTTTAGATTCTGGAAATTTTCGATTGGGAGAATTTTAGGGTTCTTCAGGATTAAAATATTTTCTGATTTGGAGATTTCTGGTTTTGGCTACAAAATTGGGTGGGAATTAATTTTAATCGGGTCATAGTCGGGTTAATTTGGTGTAATCGAGTTTTTTATTCGGTTTAAACTTAGTTTTGTTTCATGTTTAGGTGGTTAAGTTGGTATTGGTCAACAGTAAACCGATATTAATCGGATCTGTGTGGAAAGTGGAATTTAACTTCTATTATGTGTAGAATTGCAACTCATCTTTCATTATGCGGAAAAACTGAAATGTAAATTCCATATGATGGAGAAATTGTACAAGATTAAAATTTTCGGACTATCTAGAGTTATATGAAAATTATGGGGGGGGGGGGGGGAGGAATTAGTACGTTTTCCATGGGTGTGAATGACTTTTTTCTTTAATATCAATCATAGATGAAATGATTTTTTTTTAATATATAGTAAAAAAAAATGAAAATAATTGAGAGTAATAAAACTCTTTGTATTACGTCATATAATAAAAAGAAAAAAAATTGTGATAGTAAACATAATTTCATAATACAACCTAATGACAATGGCAAGATCCACGTCGATTTTCTGACCATATTTGCTTAACTTACTAAAATTTTAATAAATTCGTACTCTCGACACATCATTTATTTACATTGTCCATGATCACCTCATTCCGCTTCGATCTTAGTTTCCACAAAATTTCTGTGTAGCTCCACCTTTCTAAGTTTGATTCAAACGTCGTGTAAATCTCTAAGACCTCCACAATTGCTACTAGTGCAATTCCACTCTTCTTTTTCTTCTTGATGACTTGCTTTGGAAACCCCAAACACTTGCCAATACGAATCACACAGACTAAGGGTAGCTTCGAAATTGAACAAAGTGTTAGACACACTCTTTCAAAGGAACCCTTAGCCAAAAAAACCCCACAAGATTATCAAAGCATTTAATCATTCAATCTAAAAAGACTTTTAAATAGACAAATCAAATTTAGCGCGAGACGGAATATGCTCAAATGACTTTTCTTTTTCCCCAAAAACATTTTTTCAAACTCTTTGAAACGTTCCCAAAACTTTTTTTGTTTTTAAACATTTTCCTATCCTCTTAAGACCAGTTTTCTGGGTCTGCTTGGCTAACCGATCGGGGATGATTTGATATCATTAATTGTAACATCCGTTCCTGATCACTCTAAGATTTAAGTCTCGCGCTCCTAACTAATTGAGCAAGCAACACACTTGCACACACTAAAAGGGGAAAAAGAGTGATGAGTAATAAATTACTCAGTGAGGAAAGCAATCACACCAACCTACAATGATTCACAATACGATAATAGTTTATAACATTAAACGCATATACTAAAATAGGACATGACACAAGCAACATACAACCTATAATGCATAAACACAAGCAACATAGTCATTGTAACACGTCACAACTTAACTTAATACTTCACGTCCATCATACTTTTCACTTCACATTACACATAACTTCACATAACTAGGCTAGCCAGTCTCCCGTTATGTGTGGGTCGTATTGCTACCTCGATTCATCGAGCGGTTTAGGAGCTACACTGGGCTCTTCATGTCCACACTCACAGATCTGCAATTAAATTTGCAATGGGCTCACCATGTCCACATCCGCAAATAACTCACACACGTTGTCGTGTCAATAACATAAAACCTTTTGTTGGGCTACAATGAGCTAGCCATGTCCACATTCACAGTCCAAACTTTCATAACATTTTAATACATCATTACTTTCTCAAGACAACATCAAACTGTACTTAGATACTCATGTTTACTAATACTTCTTATCTCATTCTCAACAAACTTATCACTAGTAAACCATACTTAACTCAACATATAATAGTTAAGGAGACAAATTACTATGCATTGTGAATATACAAGTCCAAACTCCTCCCGTTAGCCATAAGCTTTCAGAGACTCCAAATCTTCAGTCTGAAACTGTCCTTGTTCGGCTTGGTTCTGATCTCCCACTTCAATTAATTCTCTTTTTACACCAACTATTTCCATGAGTCCAAAAAATGGATGCAAAGCTCCACCTCATTTCGAATATATTTGCCAAATCAAACAATGCAATTCAATAAATTTGTCGTTGAGCATCCTCCAAAAATTCTAACTTGAAACTCGAACATATTACTTATATAAAGAAAATTTTGGGTTCCGAAAATAATACTTTTTGATCAATTTTGAAATCAATTTTCGGGTAGAGATTACCTTAGATTCTAGATCAGAAAACTATTCCAGAAACCAGGGAACGAGCTCTTTCCAAAGACACTAAAATTATACCTAGTTCTTTCTGATCGCAACATAAACTGCACGTCATAACTTATTCCTCTTTTTTCCTCTTCTTCACTAATTCATTCATCCTCTGCCTTGGCGGATCTAGACTTCCGGTCTACTGTTGTGGTGGCTCTTTTATCCTTCTCACCCAACCCAAACACTCTTTCTTTCTCTCCCTTTTCTTTTACGACATCTCCGTCGCAGATGTCTTTGAAGCTACTCCTCTTCTCTTTCTTTTTTCTTTTTTCTTTTCTTTTTTTCTCTTAGCCTCACGAGAACCCTCTGCGTCCTCCTTTTTTTTTTTTTTTTTACGACAAAAGGTCACCTTTCCTAAGGTTTTGATTAGTTTAGGTGTTTAAGAAGAGATAACATTTTAATAGACGTAAACATTTTTAACCATTTTAAATGGGATTTTCCTTTGACCAATTTTACATTCTTAGTCAAACAGAGATTTCCGCACAAAATTTTAAATTTTCGGAACATGGTCATGTTTCTTCCTTTGTTTCCATATCTCATATATAAGTAGCGGTTTGGAAGAGGTAACTTTACAGATGTCAGACGGGTTAGTCCGCGTCCAAGTAGTCCAACCCGTAACTGACACAATTGTTTTCTAACCCATATGGGCTGGCCCATCGCGGGTTGTGGATTCGAAATGTATGTCCAGACCCGTATTATTTGGGCAAACGGGCCAGCTCGCGGGTTATGATAGTCTTGATACAACGTACAAAAAAAAGTATAACATTGAAACACAAGACATGAATTAAACAAAACTAATGTGTATTAGAAGTAAGCTCTCGTCTAAAGCTTTGTTGTGTACACATGTCAAATGTGAATACATTAACCAAGACTAAAGAAATGGGTTTTAACTACCTCAAAGATCTAGTATACAAAGTTTATGTGAATCAAAAAGAAAATCTCGTCTAAGATCTTTTTCAATCCAAATCAAATTAGAAACATCAATGGCACATCAAAATATTAAATTTTAAAAATCCAATTTGAGTCATAATTTTTAACTCAAAATTAAAACTCAAACACCTCAATCTCTGCTTGAAATTCAAAATAAAGTTTAAACTAATATCCAAGAAGACAATAAACAATTAAAACAAACCAAGCATGATTTTCTATGATTTGTCATAGTACCATATCAATTTGTATTGTATATGTGTTCTGGTTTAGTATGTACGTAAACTTTTATGTTTCACTTTTATGGTTATGCTCACATTCACATCTATTATATACGTTGTATAATTAATATAACTTGATGATATTTTTGCTCTGTTTGCGATTGATAAATGGAAAACAATTTGTTGTCTAATTTTGGTTAGTGATATAAGTTATATTGTAACGACCGCGAACCAAAAATTTGTGAATAACTGGCGGGTCGGTTGGAAACCCGAGTTGTTATTTTATTTTTTTTTAAAAGTCAAAAGCTTTGTTTTGGGGAGCCTTGTTTTGTGGAAGTGGCTGAATTTTTTATTGAGAGAGGGAGCAGTTTTGAGAAAGAGTTAGTGAGTAAAGAGAGGAGAAGAGAGAGAGAGGTGAAAGAATCCGCCGGGTTTTGGAGGAGACAAACGGTCGTGAAGATCAAGTTGGATCGGAGTGAAAATTTCAGACATCGCTTCTGCAATCAGTCCACTTCAAAAGACGAATCCCGTCGTTTTGTAAGGACCCAGCGGACGAGTTAGATATCATTGGGAAGCTCTGAGTCTTAGCTTTCCACAGACACCGATTTCGGTTTATTCAGAGTTCGTGCAGTTTTTCTGCAATTTCCTGCGGTTTCGTCCGGAGTTGCTGTTTTCAGGGATGATTTCCCGGCGAACCGTTTGGAGTTAGGAGTCTTGCGATACGGTGTTGGAAAGCTGTTGGTGTCTAGTTTCCAGAGAAGTTTTCCGATCGTGATTTGGTGTAGTAAGTCGCGAGTTATTCTCTTCCGAAACAAGGTGAGTGCGTGACCATGGTTTTGCGGGTATTGGTGTGTTTGATTGCGAATTGAGTTGATTTGTTGTTCGATCAATGCTTGTTTGAGGCGTTTTTAGTGTTTAGATCAACGTAAGTATCGTGGTTTGTGGTTGACTTTACGTTGACTTTGCGTTGACTTTTCGGGGTTGACTTTTTGCTTAATTGTGTTGTGTGGTGTTTTGATTGTTCCCTATACCCGTGCATCTAGCCAAGTAGATGGAATGACCGCTCCACTGGGTATTTATGATAATACTCAAGCATCTCTTATAACCATGTGATGCAGGTAAAGAGAAAATGTGATCGTGGAATCAGGGCGAGGAAGAGGAGATGATCTAGTGTCTCGTTTGTATTTATATCTATTCCGTTTTTGCTATTGTGTTGAATTATTGTGTGCTTTAATATTTATGGGGATATTCTTTCGGGGGTTTTAAAAAAAAAACAAAAGAACAAAAAAAAAAATTGGTTGTTTCATATATGTTTTGTATTTATAATATAAACGTAAAAATATTGGTCGATAGAAATGATGTATTAATGGATTTTTCCGTTTGACTAACTTACTTAATTCATATTTTAAATAAACATAGATTGGAACCAAACATGTATTCATGATTAAAGAAAAATCTTTTATTAAATTTTGTAACAAAAACTCAAATCATTAACAAGAAGAGCTCATAAAAACACTAAGTTTAAAGTCATTCAGACAAAACTAAAAATTTAAACGGGTCAAATGGGACAGCCCGCGTCCAAATGGGCCAACCTGTTACAAACCAAAAAAAATTTCAACCCATACGGGTTGGCCCGTCACGGGTTGCGGATTCTAAATGTGTGTCCAACCCCGCCCCGTTGCGGTCTTACTTGGACCTAGCTCGCGGGCCGCAACCCATGTTGACATATCTAGGTAACTTCATGATGCGTTTGAATATAGCATATACTTGTAACGAGCGTGTTTAATTTGATCCAAACGAGTATGGAGAGATCATACCAATTTGGACATGACGTACGTAATTACAGGTCCAAGTTTCGCTATTCACAAATAATTGAGCAGTAATATGAATTCAACCTCCCGCATATGAAAGCAAGAAGGAGGTCAATGCTTAACACATGAAACTCAAACGGAAACTGGTGTTTCCAGTGGCGGATGGGTGAGTAACGCGTAAGACCTGTCTTTGGGAGGGGAACAACAGCTGAAAACGGCTGCTAATACCTCGTAGGCTGAGAAGCAAAAAGAGGACTCTGCCTGAGGAGGAGTTCGTGTCTGATTACCATAAACTTTGCGTTTGTGGATGGAATCCCCCAACAAGGGTTAGAATGCTAGGTCGTGATCCTTGGGAGGTACCAAATAAATGACTAATTGAATCGGGGTTTGAGCAAAAAAATTCCACTAACCCGTAAAAAGTGGGCCAACCCTTGGAATGCATTAATACATTTAAGAAATTATTCCATTGAATATATTCTCCTTGCATGCAGGAATAACGACATGTGCTAAATGACACATACAAGCCAATTAAGGAGCTTACCCCCGAGTAGTCCAGACAAATGATGATCTAGACGAGATTCATCATTTTTGAACCCCGAAACTCTTGGTTTCCATTTGGTTGTACGCAGACACATGTGGTGCATGACTGTCGTCAGCTCGTGCTGTAAGGTGTTCGATTAAGTCCCGCAACGAGCACAACCCTCCTGTTTAGTTACAACAGTTGAGTTTGGAACCTCAAACAGACTGTCGGTGATAAGCCGGAGGAAGGTGAAGATGACGTCAAGTCATCATGTCCTTTATGCCATGGACGACACACGTACTACAATGGCCAATGGCCGGGACAAAGGGTCGCGATCCCACGTAACTCCAAAAGCCCGTCCTCAGTTTGGATTATTGGCCACAACTCGCCTACATAAAGCCGAAATCGCTAGTAATTGCCGGTTAGCTATACGGCGGTGAATTTTTTCGTAGCCCGTGTACACACGGTCCGTCATACTATGAGAGTTCGCCATGCCCGAAGTGGTTACCTTATTCGCAAGGAAGGGGTGCTGAAGGCAGGGCTAGTGACTAGAGTAAAAGTCGTAACAAAGTAGCCTTATTAGAAGGTGCAGCTGCAAAATTGCATCTTAAATCTGAGTGATTTAATCTTACAATTGTTTGACATAAACAAATTTTGGCCGATCTAACACAAAATTTATCATATATTAGTATATAATGGTAAGACATATTATTATTTTAATGGAATCTGTAAAAAATAATTCAAATCAAAAATAAAACTAGACCATGAACAATAGAGAATGTAGTCCATTCCACTCATTATTAATTGTTTTGAAATTTGGTTTTCATAAAACTAATTAGCACATTATCAAATTATGTTCATTAAACCCTAATAAAGGGATTGGTTGTGGATAAAAATAAGTCGAGACCTTGGGTGATCCATAAAGAATATAGACAAATTTATGCATTGTTAGTTGATTTTGAATTAGATATACATAAAATTTAACATCTTGTCAAATTATTTTTCTTTTAACATGTCCAAAATACAAATCATCTATTTTATCACTTTTGCAGTTTATACATGAAATCACGAAGCCTTGCGTATACGTAAAGTAATTTCATAGTCCAATAACTTTGTCTTCTATAACTACTAATACACTTAAGATATTTCCAAAGAAAAAAACCAGTCTTTAGTTCGTCCTAACTTTTCTCTCAAGAATTTAGCTGCTACAATAGTTTTTCCGACGATCTACGTATTTGGGTCCGACGTCAGCTGCTTCCTCAACGTCGACACCAGAGCCTGTGTATTTGGGTTCCATGTTTCTGTCACATTTGTTGAAGCCACGAAATTGATTATTGTAATATAAAAATTTCTAGAACATTTTCATTAATATATATTCTTTATGAAATTAATGATAAAGACTTACCAAAATTTTAAAAGAAATTTTGATATGTTTTATGAAAAAAAATTCCCAAATTTATAACAACAAATATAAGATTTTTTTGAAATAATAAAAACATTATTTAATTCAGAACATGTTTAATCCCTGTTTCATTTATAAAATTCTACTTAAGATATTCGGACAAACCAAATTTTACATAATTTATCCTTATGATACAATTTAAATAAATATGAGTTGTACATATTTATTTAACAAATAAATAGTCTTTAAACTATTGTTCTAAATCATTTCTATTTCTATAGTAAAATTTATATTTGATATATAAAGTTATAAGCATATAATAAAATACAATATGAATAGTTTTAAATTTTACATAAAATTTAAAAAAATGTCAAATCTAAATATCCAAATTCACAATTAAATCTAACAAACAAAATATTATCCATAGCAGATATTTTCATTTTAGATATTGTTATTCACAAATAAAATAATTCACGGGGTAATTGCAAAAATACCACTTTTGGTCTATACATTTGCAAGAATGCCACTTAAGGGTGTCCATTTGCAAAAATACCACTAATTATGGATTTTTAAAGTCTAAATCTTAAAATTATAAATTTTAAAAAATGTTTTGACCTCTAAAACCCCTAAAACCCTCAAAATTAAACCATAAAACAAAATAGTTAACCCAAATATAAATGATATAATGAAGTTTTTTTTTTGAAAATGTGGCATTTTTAAAAAGTGGCATTTTAAAAAATTTCGCATAATTCACACCGGTTTAACCAAATGGATATTGAACACAATTGATCACAATATGTCAGTGTTTTGTTTTGTCAATTTTTAAAAGTTTAAAATAATTTACACACACAGTAGTAGTAATTTGGTGTAATGTATTAACAATAAGGTCGACACTACAACATCAACAGAAATGGAGAAACTTTTAGAAACGATAAAATTTTATTTGGTTATTACGATATAAAATTGGATCCAGTGACCAACTCAATTTTTTCTGTTAATTGAAATGTAAATAAACTTATTTTTAATATTATTAATGAAAATAGAATTAGTGCTAACAAACAGAAAAGAAAGAAATGTATTACTTTATATTAAAAAAGTTAAACTTAAATCCAAATTCAACATCATTACCAATTTTTATCCACGAGATAATAGTTTTTAATTTATTTAATTTTTTAAAAATATTTCACCTCGTATAACGTGAGAATCATTTAGTTAATATATATATAGTTCACATGGAAAATGAAAAAAAAAAAAACTACTAATTCACTTTGGTTTGATCGGGCACACTAGAATATATTTCATAATGGATTCATTGTCGGCCCAACAAGGCCGTGTTCAACACTATATATGCGATTAAGAATTCTGTTAAGATTTTTTCTCCTCGCAAACAGTTTGACAGTTCTTTCTTTTCACAAAACATTTACGTGGTGATGTGAGCCAGCAGAGGTAGAGTTAGAGAGTTTTTCTTCTTGAAAAAAAAAGTGAAATAAGTAGAGTTAGAGAGTTCTATCAAGTGGTTGACAAAAAAAAAAAAAAATTCTATCAAGTCATATGTTTTTTTTCTTTCAAGTGAAATAAGTAGAGTTAGAGAGTTTTATATGTGTTGGTTCACTTTTTGGAATTTGACTTGATGTTATACTCAATAGTTTTTAGATAATTTTTTAAAAATGCTATTTTAAAAAAAATATCATAATTTTAATTTTTAAAAAAATACAATTAAAGTTATATCATTTAAATTTGAATTAACTATTTTGTATCAGGATTTAATTTTTAAAGTTTATGATTTGTTAGGGGTCAAAATCTTTTCTAGAGTTATTTAAAATTAATAGTTTTAAAAATCAGTATTTATAAAAATAGATAATCCATAATGTTATTTTTTAAAATTGTTTTAATTTATGTTGTAATTGCAAAAATGCCACTTTTAGTGTGTCCATTTTCAAAAATTTCATTATAGGTTGTCCATTTGAAAAAATATCACTAATTAAGTATTTTTAAACTTTAAATATTAAAATTCTAAATCCTAAAAAATATTTTTGACCCCAAACAATCCATAAACTCTAATACCATATAGTTAATCCAAACATAAATGATATATTGAATAAATGAATTTGAAAAAATGATATTTCTGCAAAAAAATTTTAAAAATGACATTTTTTTGAAAAGTGGATTTCGTAAAAATTCTCTTAGTTTTTTATTGTTCATAAGTAAAGTCTCTAATCATTTTGATTTTTTTTCAAAACAGTTTTTAGTCTCTAAGTTCCCTTCTTTTATTCCACCCCTTTTGGCTTTTGTCTGGTGTTAAAATAAGACAAAATTTCAAAAAATGCCATTTTTCAAGTGTCACTTTACAAAAATGCCACATTTTTGAATTTTTTACAAAAATACCACTTTTTCAAAATTATTTTTTCTTTAAATTATTTATATTTGGGTTAATTATGTTCTATTAGGGTTTAGTTTGGAGTGTTTAGGGGGTTTTAGGTGTCAAAACATTTTTTAGGATTTAGAATTTTAAGATATAGGTTTTATAAATGTATAATTAGTGGTATTTTTATAAATGGACACCCCTAAGTGGCATTCTTGCAAATGTGCACTTAAAAAGTGGTATTTTTGTAATTGCCCCAAAATAATGAGATTAAAAATGAAATATATTTGATCTAAAAGTTGTTTCGTTATACTAATATATTCCATGCCAAATTTTTATCTTCTTATTTTCGTCAAAATTACATTCCATATTTTCCCGTTCTCTATATGTTTATCCACTAATGTGGCTTTGTATATTGTGGCTTTGTATAATGTAATTCACTATCTAGTTGTAATAATACAAACAGATGAAAAAAAAAACACATTGAATTGTCGTGCAATATAAACAATGATTTGGGCTAGACGTCAGATAGTCAATACAAGTAGTATATACATGCATGGCGCCTGATGTCTCAAAAAATAAAATATATATACATGCATAAGCTTCTTCTTATATTTTTTCTCTTGGATCTATACACTTATAAGCCTGATTAGTTTAATCCTGAGAACGGAAAAATACAATATAGAGTGGATAAAGTCCCCTATATTGCTTAGACCATATGCTTATGATTTGTCTACCTTAGAGAGCTAAACAAATGAAACCTAAATCCCAAACATGTGTTTTTATAGGCCTTTTGAATTGGAGACACTGTCATATCAATGTGCCCCTTACAATCAAACTCCATTCCCCAGCAACATCATCATATCTTCCTCCTTCCAAAAACTCCTCATTGCTCTCAAATATATATATATTTTTTCGAGTATATAAAGTCTTCAGAGATTTTGATGAAATCTAGTACGTAGATCAAAATGAAGATTTCCTAAAATGGATCTTAAGAATTTAAATATGTTTTTCAGTAACGAATTTGACTCATTTTGTTTGCGTTACTTTGCCTATAAACTAAAAAAAGCTCATTAACTAATAAACCACTAAATAAATGATATAAACTGATTCAGCGATTGTACAGTAGTTCTTAACTCAAAATCTCAAGTGTTAGTCGATAATATTGTTATTGTCATTACTAGAGGATTAGATAGATAATCCTGGGCTAAATAATATATAAATATTTTTATATTATGTGACAAAACATTTAAAGGAGTCGGAGACAGGGTTTATAAGCAGATGAATGAGCCCACAAGCCAAAGCTAAGATGAATATTCCATAACATTGCATAAAAATATGTAATTATGCTGGATACATGCATAGGTTTTTTTTTAAAAGACACATGCATATATATAGGTTTATCATCTAATTATACGCATCAACGAACCAAGATTTTTGTAAAGATATATAATAATAAACTCCTTTAAGTAACTTATTAGTATTACTATTATAATAGTTTAAGAGTTCCAAGATGTTCATAATCCTCCCATTAGGACTTAGGAGCACTCCTCACTGCGAAATTCAAAGTGGATTTTCTTGCTTTTTGTTTGGAGGAAAACCCAAGATTAACATTTCAAATAATAAAAATTATAAACAACGATTTCGAATAAGTCAAGAAGCAATAGTGCACTTAGGAAAAATGAAATCTAATGTACTATACTGTACACAAAAATAATTATAAAAAAGAGAATCAGATAGCTTTTAAAGTGGACAGAGGGTTTGGGGAAGAGGGAACATGATGGCCTCCATGCTTCACCCTTCTCTCATCATCAGCTATCTTATTAAAATAAAATAAAAAGACTGAACCAAATCTCTTGGAAGTCGAAAGTCTCTCCGTTACAAAAGTGTCACATATAAAATAATGTCTTGTTGGATTTGTCCAATATGACAAAGAGATGACGCATGCTTACGCCAGCACGTCTCATGATTGTTGTGTTTCAACTTCAAAATAAAAATAAATAAAAACCATGTACAAGAGATGACAATGTACTTGTGTTATGTGACTCCTCGTCTGTGAATGTACCAAACCTTAATTTGCCACTGAAAATGTTACACTTTCGTTTTACGTAGTTGACCTACCATATCCTTCATCTTTATATCTCTAAGCAAGTCTTTGTCATATCTGCTAGTCAGTTGATTTTGTGATATGTATTAGTCGGGTTTGTTGGAATGTGGTGAATTCAAAGTCCCTACAGCATATCTAAAATTTACTGCTAGTTATTATAAATCTTTAACTTATAAATTAACCTTGGTCACTGCGTTTGTCCTTTTCTGGTTGTCGAAGAGCGTAACGAAGTCTAAGGTTGATGTATGCTTTCAAGCTGCAAAAAAATGATATTGTTCCGAATTGTAATATTTGTGTAATTCCGTAATGGCGGAAACTTTCTTCCGTGGAATAAAATAAGTTACGGTATAAAAAGAACTGTGGACTGAAAATATTTGTGTGATTGGATAAATTTGCCAAACGGCATAATATTGTAAAAATAAAACTATATACATATATTTATTATATTATTAAATTTGCTATAATTAGTAAGTAAATAATCTTTTTAAAATAGTTCCCAACATATCTTAAATATTTTTTAATAAAATAGAAAAAACATTAAAAATATATATAAAAAATGTTAGAAATTGTGTCACATTTTAGATATCAATGATAATTAGAAAAAAAATTCTAATTTGTTAAGAACGTATACACTGATATATACATTCCATAATTAATAATAAAAATTAATTCTTTTCCACAAAAAAGTTTATAGAAAGTTAGAAATTCACTTATTTGCTTAATGAAATTATATATATATATATATATATATATTTTTCAGTTTAAAATTTTTGATTGCCAAAAAACTTGCGGAATCCCGTTTTTAAACGCCATCCGCGGTTCTGCATGTTACCAATCAAATCTATTTATCTTACATTTGTTAACTGGTTGCGATCAAATCAATTTCTATACGAAACACAAATTTAATCACTACAAACATATATAGTTGTAGATATAAAATTTTGGTCTTACAAACTTCATTTGCAGAAAAAGGTTAAATCATTTAAGTGGATTAAAATAATGAAGAAAGTATTGGTGCAGGAGTCGAAAGTATAATGCATGCATGTATTAGCCTTTGAGTGGAATGATTTTTGCGTGGAGGTCCATAAGTTTTTGTTTTTGTTTTTTGGTGAGATAACCATAGGGTGATTTAGGGTTTTATCATCCGACTAATCCTTTCAAAGTGAGTATAGCTATAAAGTACCCCACTCATCCGATTTTTTAATGAGTTTAAAGGGTGACACCATTTCAACTGGCCAAATAGAAAAGATTAGAGAATCTCGCGCTTGAGGAGAATTAAACTTTAGTCTAGATCCACAAAGCAATTCTTCTTCGGATGAAAACCATTAGTCCACCACGGTTTCATAAGATTCTTTTCTCTTCTTCTTATAATCATTTTTTTAACTCTTAATATAATAAAGTTTTAAAATAATTAGTCTGATATTTACAATAAAGAAAAGCATAGCGCAAGAGGCACGGGGAATGATTTTCATCGAATAATAAATTGCTCCATATGTACCAAAAAACCTCTATTAAGAAAATTTATACTGTATCATTTTAAATGATTTTTAAAAATATTATACATAGATTAAAAAATATTTAATTTTTTTAGTTTTTTACATTAAAACATTATTTATCATTCAATTAATACAATTCAACCAATAGTAAATCAAAATACAAAATACAGATAATCAAAATAAATAAAAATGCATTTAATTTTGTCTTGAAAATTCAAAAAATCATCTAATTTAATATAAAAAAATCTTTAAAAAATCATCTAATTTGATATAGAAAGTAAAAAATACTATTATTATTATTAGATATACTGATATAGCAATAACACTGACGTCAAAAAAAAAAAAAAGCAATAACACTATCGAGAATCAAGATTGATTCTAGATTTGGTTTTTGGGCTCGAGGCACATCTTAATCTTTTAGGCATCGCCTCCTTTCTCCACATGCGCTTCTCCTTTTCATCTTCTTTTAAGATCAGTATGTTTTTGCTGTTTCAATATAAATATGGTTTTAAGATTTTTCATGCATATTTAATTTTAAAATAAAATTTCTACTTTTTTTAGTGATGTACAATAGAAATTTATTTTCCTAACTAATAACCTAAACTGATATGATTAAAAATGATTTTTTTTTTTTATTCTATATTGAAAATAGTAAAACGATGTTTTTTGTGGAACGAACATCAAAACGCAAAAGCAAAATCTAATGGTCTAATCTTACGTCAGAAGTTAAATGAAGATTTTGTAATTAAAAAGCAGTAAAAGATTAGAGACTAATTTAGCTTCAATCGACGTTGAAATCATTATCATTTGATATGTACTAAGTACTAAGTGATATTAGTCGATTGAAACTATATTTATCAGAGTCTGGTTGAAGATATATTATTGTTTGGAGAATTTCAAAAGACTGGTCCAAGCTGGTCATGGTTACCGACTGAGGAGAACTAAGATATGTGGGAGCGGTATCTTAAATATTTTAGATATAAATAAACACCCAAAAAGGATTATTTGGAGCACAACATGAGATTTTGATAATTTAACATATGGTGTGTCAAGGAGTGGGCCTCTTTGGTTAATAATTTTTTGGATATAAACTTATGTGCGCTTGAAAAAAAAAAACTTATGTGCGCATGATACAGTAGCACTCAATTTATCCTTATCAGTCTCGTTTTCTCCTACTGCCGTTTTTTCTTTATTTTAAGATACATCAATATTGTTGTAGCAAAAATCTTTGACCAAAAAAAAAAAAAATTATTGTTATAGCAAACATTGCACATATTTTTCCATTCATATATATAATTAGTTTGAAATTATATGATTTGATGTGTGAAAAATAATCACACATCCAACGTGTGATGAGATTTCAGTGATACATGAGAAACGTGGTTTCTAATTTAAAATATGTCGGTAATGTACAAATAGGTTTATGTTGCTTGTATATCATTAAATGTTTCATCACAATTTTGTATGTGGTATTATTCTTTTCTTTACGCGCTTTTTCGAAGCATGTTTTTTAAATTTTTTTACTAAATTGACTCATATTAAAATTGATTTTACAAAATAACCTTTGCTTTTTTTGTACCAATTTTTTTCTATATTATCCTTTGATTAATATTGAAAAATACAAAAAAATAGTTTTTATAATTTTATAAAATTAAGAAAATAGAAAATAGTAATGTACAATGCATATAGATTCATGTTTATATTTTTTTTCAAAAATAACTATGACAGATAATTATTTATTTTTCTTTCTACCATGGTCGAATTTACTAGTAGATTAGATATTCTGCGAATTTATATTATTCTACGAGTGGAAGAAATAAGTATTCTACTAATTGCATAAGTTCTACATATCGCAGATTGCACATTCCACTATTTTGCTTCAATACTACCAGTCGCAGAATGCTATTTCTACCAATGTCTTTGTCGTCTACGCCATGCAGAATGCATATTCTACCACTTCTATCTACCTCTTTATCTATCTTCTACCAACTGGTAGAAAGTCTATTCTACCAAAAGTAGTTTAAATCCCCTAAATCTAGGACTATTAGTTATTTACTTTCCAAAAAATATTTTATTCGGTATTTACTTTCCAAAAAACGTAGATTTTTTCGGAAAAAATATTTTTGATTTTTTTTGTCAAATGTTTTTGTAGTGTTTTTGGAAAACACCTTTTAAAACACATTTTCATTTTTCGAGAGTTTTATCTGTTTTTAATTTTTTAATTTTTATCTGTTTTTAATTGTTTGTTGTTATCTGTTTTTCATTTTTAATTTTTAATTTTATGCATGTTAAAAAGAAAATTTCCAAAAGTGAATATTTTTTTTCTTTTAATTTCGTAAAAACAAATATATATTCCAAAATTATTGTAAAAAAATTATTTTTATTCAATTTGAAGGTTAAAATTGGGATATGAAAATAGCAAAAGTTATTAGGACAAAACTCATAGGTAGAAGGTTAATTTACAAAACACTAATTTAATGTGAGTCAATTTAACAAATTTCTCTGTTTTTTATACTATTTCACGTATAAAATTAATTCAGATCAAACTAGTTGTGGATCGATTTGAGTTGAATCGATTGAGCTATTATCAAATCGATTCAAGTTGAATAGATTGAACTATTTTTGGATCGGATCAATTTTAATTCGGACTGGTCAGCATGTGTTTGAATTATAATATCATATTAAATTTTATATGTTTTCAATTTAAAAACAACTACAATAAATATATTTTCTATCTCTTATATACCGTTTAAAATCTCATCATATTTTCGATGTTAGATTTTTTTTGTTTATAATATTATATATTTGATGGTTAGAATTATATATTATATATCTACGTAAGCTAAGCTATGTTATATAAACCAATCCATGTTGGTTCAATTGGTGAAAGAATGTCTATGTGGGTTTCCGCCACTTGGGTTCGAGTCAGGTTGGCCAAGACATTCAAATAGTTTTTCCGAACCCCAGAATTAGTCGGTAAAAGTGGAATGATGCGTTGACTCTTAACGTTGGAGCTTCCAATCCTTTGGAGAGGATGAAGCGGAGGCTCCACTGGTCGAAATCAACGGTCCCTCGGAATATGAATCACATGAATTATCAACAAAAAAAGCTATGTTATATTGCATATATATATATATATATGATTAAAGAGTACGTATTTTTTATACTATACTTTAATTTAGTATTAACAATCATGCTAAACTCAAATCAACCGAAGTTACATCTGCAAATATATAGTACACTTTTAAACAATCCTCTGAATTCAATTGAAGACCCACCACAAAATGTTTTTATCCTCTTTTTCCGTTATTTTTGTTGGGTGGTAAAGTATCTTACAAAAGGGTTAAAAGAAGTAATAAGAAGAAAAAAACAAACAAACAAACAAAAGGTGAGAACAAAAAAAAAGTGCACATTGCTTAGCTTATGATTGGGTGTATCCACTTTAAACGGTGTTCGAACTGATATTTTGGTCTGATGGTTAAGTTTTATTGTTAGACTAGATATGGACCCGTGCGATGCACGGGTTTTTTTCTTTTTAATTAGAGACTCTATTTAAAAAAAACAATATACGACACATATTCATCAATGTTGGATTCATTTTGATTTACATAGTGGGTTTACATAGTGGGCTGATGGATGACCATATTAGTGGGCTGATGTTTTTTTAATTTATGATTAAACCAAAGTTGTATGATTAAACCAAAGCTTCCTTTATCGATTCATCATCACCTCTTCATCTTCCCAGATTCTCATCGATTCTGGTTAGTTTTTCATTATTACTTCAATTTTAGATTCACGTTTCTGGGTTCCTGTATATTTTAGATCGGCTTTTGGATTTTTCGAAATTGTGTCTGATTTGTTACTTTTGTTTGTAGCTATGGAAGAGATTTTGCTTTGAGATCACGACGGAGATCGGTCTTTCCGCTGAGAACTGGATATATCTTCTAGCTGGACTTATCTGTCAGGTTCAATTTCATAACTGAGAAATTTTGGTATGTGAGATTCATTCATTTTTTGTAACTCTTGATTTGAAATCTGAGAGCGTTTTGATGTTGTTGTTAGCTTGAAATGAATCCTATCAGATTCAGATTAAAACTTGGATCGTTATTTTTTATGCTGAGTGTTAATGATGAAGTTTGAAATGTTAAAACTTAACCAAAAGAGATGGCTTGAGTTGAGTGTGTTAGCTTTTGTTTTGGTTTTAAAAATGTAGTTTACCGTCTCTTGGGACAATTGCAGTTAGACAATAGGTGAAAATTGTTTTCTTGAACTGCTGTTGAATGTGTTCTCATGGAATTGGTATGGTTTTGGTCTTTATTTCAACACTTTGATGTCTAAATCAATAGTTCAAATTCTTATGTTTCGGGTTCTTTGAACTGATCTCAGATGTTTTGGAATAAAAGAGGTACATTAGGACACCCTCCAGAGACAAAAACAAAATTTGTTAAAGCTGGTACGCGATCCTGTTGCTGATCTCTTTGTATGTTTTGATAATTAGACAATATAAAAATATGATAGTAAATTTGTTAGATTTAGTATATGAAACTTATTTTGATCTCATAAAATATGTTTTACAAATCATATGCTATTGAAAACTTCTGGGTATACAATGTTTTCCAAAACATCGTTGTCGGAATTTTTGGTTCCAACGTTAAGAATCTTAAGACCTGCAGTTGTTGTCACTCTTGATAACGCAACATATAATTGCCCGTGAGAGAAGACTGGACTTGGCAAATATAAACCAACTTTGTTCAAGCTTTGACCTTGGCTCTTGTTGATAGTCATTGCATAACAAAGTCTGACAGGAAATTGCCGTCTTCTTAGTTTGAAAGGCCATCTTGCATCAGTTGGTGTAAGAATTATTCTAGGAATAAGAACCTTGTTCCCAGCTTTAGTTCCACTAAGTATCTCCCCTTCGATAACCCTCGTGCCTAAGCGAGTTACTATTAATCTTGTACCATTGCAGAGCCCCTCTCTTTGATTTAGATTCCTTAGTAACATGATTGGCGCATTTATCTTCAGAGTTAGTTCGTGATTAGGAATACCTGAAAATTTCAAAGTATTTAAATACTCTGTGGGGTAAAGAATATGTTGGTTCGCCACTTCTTCTTTGTCATCACCGATACTATCAGAACTCAAATATTCCTTTGCTTCTCCTTCTAGGCAAGATAACATGTAGTTATTAACTTGATCTACCGTCTCATTTCTCGGAGTAAGAATTGCACGTTCATTTAGATAGTCCTTGTCTTTAAATAAAGCATGGAAATCGTGATATGTAGACTTTGCAATGTTTTCTTCGAAATCTCCATCGTTTTGCAAGAGCAAGTCCTCGTCTATTTGTACCTTGGATGTTTCATCATTTGAGGTTCTATGTTTAGAAGGTTTAGGTGTTGTGCCATCACCAATACGTAGTAGCCATCTTGCAAAATCTTTTTCCGTTTGTTGCAACCTCATATTTCTCTCAAGAGTGAATACAAAGCAATAATTCCATAAATATGAACGATTGATTGTTGCCATAACAGTTTCTTGCCTGCTGCCTTGCGGTATGACTGGAAGAATTTGTCTAAAATCACCTCCAAGAAGCACTGTTTTTCCACCAAAGGGTTTGGCTACTGCATCTGGATCAGTCATTGAGAGTACATCACGCAGACTTCTATCAAGAGCTTCAAAAGCAAATCGATGACACATTGGTGCTTCATCCCAAATGATAAGATCAGTGTCTTTAAGTAATTCAGCGAGCATGGAATTGCGGCTGATGTTACACATACTCTCTTGATGAAGATCTATCGGAATCTTAAACCGGGAATGTGCAGTTCGGCCATTAGGTAATAGTGTAGCTGCAATTCCTGATGAAGCCACTGGTAGCACTATTTTTCGTTGGGATCTTAACCTTGAGATGATTGTCTTGTATACATATGTCTTTCCTGTTCCACCGGGTCCATTTAGAAAAAACAATTTACCTTTCTTGTGGTCAACTGAGTCGATAACACCGTCGTAGACTATCTTCTGTTCAGCATTTAGTGTTTTTATCAGCCTGCAATGTTCATCTTCTTGTTCAGCAATATTGTAAGATTTCTCATCATTGAGCATTGAGTTTGCCATTTGCTTCAACAATTCCTTGTCTAGTTTCGGTATATCGTCAAACTCAGTTAGTGATCTATCATTTTTTGCCATGATTTTCTCTATCTCTATAAGTGTATAACTTTGTAAAACTTTATCTGGGAATTGCATATCATCGAAAGATAGTGTCTTCCTTTGTTGATGTGGTATATCTTGTGCTAGGTGACGCCAGCAATGCTCCCAGAGAGAAAGAGGGCTACTTAATTCGCAGAAAAGTAACAATGTCACAAAGAGATCGCGAAGTTGGAAAGGAAATGCATATTGTGCTGCTTCATCCATAGCCTCTTTCCATTCTAAATCACCGTTCAACAATCCTCTTGCACAACATGCTGCTTTGAATGACGCATGTTTTACACCTTCCACGGTAAGTATATCATCAAAGCTTGTTGGACCTTTAATTATATTAATCAACATTCGCAAAAAATATAGTTCTCCTGCTCTGGGATGAATGTTCACTAATCTTCCAATGCTGAATCCTTTTATCCTTTCTGTCCAGATTTTTGCATCTGAATTCCAAACATATTTTGTAGGAAACTGGCTGTATAAAAGTTTTCTTGCTTCAGGACATCGTTTGCACATTTCCATGTACTCTGTAAACATGGTTTTTTCAATTCCATCCTTTGAAATGATGTTCTCTAAATTGATCCCTTCAGGGTAAACGATTCTCTGTTGGTCTGGTAAGTGTAATGGTAGCCTTGTTACTGCAGGTTTCCGTTCATGTATATCGAATGCGAAAATGCGCCATGTAGCTTCACATGCTGAGAGATAACGACATTCCAAGTATTTTTTTATCTCATCAATCTCTTCTGGTGCTTTGTTTTCTTCTGTATTCTGCTGAGCTGCTTTTACTTTCTCGATCAACATTGTAGCCATGTCTACGCCTTTCGTGATATATTTGAATAAATACTTGATGGCAGATGACCTATTGCACCATTCGACATTGATGTGAGCTTTGTATTTCTTCAAGAGTAAGAGATTGTGAGGTACAACGTAGCGGTTATCAAGTTTCGTGTCGCCTTTCATGACAAATTTTGTTTCGTCATATCTCCGACGGTATGTAATGTAGCCATTTTCACTAATACTTGTGGTGTCGTTGTAGGGTCTTGGAAACTTTTTGGTGCATTTATTATCTTCCATACACTTTCTTCCGCATGGTCCATGCATCATAAGTTGCTCAACCAATAGAAATCCTTCTGGATCAGTCTCTTTATCTGGTAACTCAGAGGAAATAAAACGGTCAATATCTTCGGCCGAAGGATTTTGTTTAGACTCTTGTAGCCACAAAAGTATATGTGCATGAGGAAGGCCACGTTTTTGAAACTCGATTGTGTGAACAACTGCTTAGAAAATGAAAATACATTTGTAAATAACTCTTAAGATAGTTAATAGATGGGAATTATAGATAATAGATGAAATTAACTAATAAGAGTACCTGCTGAAATAGGTCCAAAGAATACGCCATCTTGAAGATCTGTTAGAAGTTCTTCGAGCTTCATTTTAAATACACGGGATATAATATCTGGTCTATCATTTGCATTCTCGTTTCTTGCTTTCTCTATATGATCAGTCACTTCTTCCCACTTTGGATTTGCAGTTATAGTAATGAAAAGGTCCGGATTTCCATACCATCTGCAAATTGCCATTGCATCTCGATAATTCTCTGCCATGTACCGCGGTCCGCCTGTGAATGAAGATGGAAGAACTATTCTATGACCAAGTTTTCTGGAATCTGAGTCGCCTTGTACAACTGCATCACATACATTGTTGTAGAGGTCTGCTCTTAGCTTTTTCTGGTTGTTGTGGTAATAGTTCATACGTTCTTGTTCGATAGTAGTATATGCATCAACGACGTATTGTTGGAAAAGACGGCCTGAGCGAACTAATGTTCCTTGTGATGATAACCTTGTTTGTATTTGATATGCATAATACTCTCGCATTGTAACATATGATCTCTTGATTGCAGATGCTTCAGAATTGTATGGAATGCTTCTCTCAGTGTAGCCTTGTTCACCATATGGAAATAATAGAGGATATTGCAGTGGCATGTATGATGGATGCAAAATACTTATCCATTGAGGTTTCTCCATTTTAGGATGTATTATTATATCTCTGTCACAATTTGGGATTGACATATCACCCACAATAAGGCCAGCAATCTCATCTCCTTGAGGTAAGTCAAACTGTCTTCCACGTTCTTTATTCTTTATTAGTCTGATTGAGAATTCTTCACCTGCTCCAGACTCATATTTATCTCTAGCGTTTCTGAACAATTTAGCTAGCTCGTTGTACATGTCCACCATTTCAACCAATCCTCTTAGGATATCTTCATCCAGTTCATTTTTTTCCCCCTTGGTTAGCGCATTCAGACGGTTTTGAATTTCATGAGCAGTATCATATATGTATAACTGCGCAAAACGTGGTATATCGTCTTCTGCCGGTAGTAGAGATCCAAGTTTATGGTAGTTCTGGCCATGCATACGAAAAGTGTATGGACCATTCCCCGAATTGATATCAGAGTCGATCTTGCCTCCCATTGATGTAAATGCAAGCATTGAATTGTATGCTCGTATATTGTTACGAAATGATGATGACTCTGACAACAATCTGTCTAGGAAAGTTGGAGGTTCTCGAAATGGTGGCAGTACGACTCGACCTTGTTGACAGCAAAGTGTGAATTTTAAATCTGTTGCCGATTGTTTCGAACTTTCAGACTTCCACATTAGTGCGTCACAGAAGCGGCAATTTACCAAGGTATTAGGTTGCCTTTTTCTCTTTCTATTAGTTCCTGCATATAAGAAGTTTTTGATAAAAGCAATTGAATAAGTTAAAGTATAGTCTGTTTGAGAAATCAATAGAATAATATATTTTTATTGTTAACGAAATGGTGACACTAAACGTACTTTTTAATTGTAGATTTTTATCTTGATTGGAAGCTTCTGTAGATGTGCTACCTACACATTGCATTGAAGATATTAATTAGTTCCGTAAGGAAATAATGGATGGATGAGATATTACAATTATTCGTACCAAAAATTGATTTTTTTCTCTCTTTGAGTTGTCGTTTTTTGTATCTTCGCTGATTTTCACGGATTTCTTCGTTGTTGTGTAAACTATTTTCTAATTGGTGGTTGGATTCAACTATTTTTGATTGATTTTCTTCCAGATCTTTTACGCTTAATTGAGTTAGACTTGTTTTTTTGCTAGCTCGAACATGCTTCCCTCTTCTATTGTAAAGCCTGGAAAAAAAATGTTAGATAAGAAGTAGAGTTGTAATTTCTTTAGTAGATCAGCAAAAAATTTCTAACCAATTTTTGAACTGTGTAATTGTAGGTTGAGATCCCTATGGAAAAAAGGAAAATAAAAATAAATTGTTAGGTGTTGATGAAATTAGCGATACATATCCAATATAACAACCATAAGCACATAAAACTTACAAATTGACCAAGTTTGCTTGCCCATGTTTGTACTGAAGATGAATTTAATCGCATATCAGGTTCATCTATAAGAGCTTTCTCAATAATAGCAAGTTGATCATCATTCATAAGACAACGTTTTCTTTTATTGTTTGTTTTTTCAACTTTGTCATCAATTTTGAGAGCTTTTTCAACTTGACTTGTCTCTATATTGACCATGGCTGAATGGAACCGCTTTTTTCTTCTATTTTAAAACCCTCATTCATCAACTAATGCTATATATGCACTATATATAGATCTTATTATGCAAATTTTAAAAAGTTTAAGGAAATTTAGCTTTTTTGTTATTTATATGTTTTGAAAACAGTGTTACACTGGTTTCTTTTTTATTTTTGGTAAAGTTAAATTTCTATATTTCTCATTTTACATAAATAACATGTTGCCATATTTTGTGAATTTTTTTTTTTTTTAATTTTACTATCTTTTCCATGACGTCGCTTTCATCCTAATTATTCTTTTTGATATTAAGTACATAATTTTGTATAATTTTATTCTTTTTGATATTTGTCTTCTTTTCTCCGATGTGTTTGCTCTTTCTGTGTTTTTTTTCCTTTTACATATGTTCATCCTATTTGTAAAGTTTATAAGACTTTTCAATTTTAAGTTACAAAAAGTGCATATTGTTTGTTTTGTGTTTTTTTTATCTCAGTCTCTAGAATACTACTGATATGACTTTAATAAGTTAGTTCTATCTTATATAATAAGATTTTCAGAAATCACGTTATAATTTCAATCGCATATGTGACCCCAAAACAAAAAAGCAATCGCATCTTCTTGTTTCATATAGAAATAAAATATGTAAATAATTAAATTATCCATGATTTATAAATAAATTCACACCAGCACGAATAAATATTATAATTAAAAAAATATATATTATTAAGCATATAAAAAATTATATTAGTTCAATTACTCAATTCTTGGTTTCTTTTGAAGATCAGTAGCAATATGTTCTTCACTTTCTTGACGTTTTCTTCTGCATTCATTATCTTCCAAACTTGTCTGAAAAAAAAAAGTAAAACATCACAATCAAGATTTGGAACATGTGTAATGCATCATATATATATATATTTTTAAATACCTTTAACTGTGTGTCGATGACTTTTAAAATTGAGAAGCTTTGATAGGATGCATCAAATTTGGTTTTGGCAACTTTAATTCGGAATAAATAAGTCTTTCCAACAATTGATTTCACACATGTGGGAACGCTGTCCAGTCCTTTGACGCTTGAAGTTTCTTCAATCTATGTCAGCCATATTTATTTGTTTAATAATGATATATAGATAAAGTTTTATATGTAAGATATAGATAATATTTGCGGTTAAAAAAAAAAATATATATATATATATATAGATAATACTTACATCTTCTTTAGCTATTTCTGATGCGGTTGTTCTAATGATTCTTGAAGCTTCTGGATCCCATAGGATCAAAGTTGCACAATCACTTCCATCGTCAACAATCATCTCAATTTTAAAACTGCAAACATGATTAATTAATGATATAAATATCCATCCATAGTTATATATAAAATTAAATAATTTAAAATAAGAAAAAGTACCTCAACATTCCAATGGCCTGTGATTTATCACATATTTTGCAAAAAAAAGAGGTCTCTAATTTTGTTAATTTTTTCTGGCATGATGAACATGATATGTAGTTCCACCCATTACGTGGAACAATTTCTATGATAGTTGCTTCACATAGAAATTCTTTTATCTGCAATAAATTAAATTACAAATTTGTTAGAAATAATATATTAACAATATAAACAAACGAATTGCATTACTAATCATGTTGGGGTCCGAAAAGAAGTAAAAATAACTGCATTACCATAGGATTATCCGATGAAACATATTCCCAAATATCATTAATGGAGTGTTGCTCTTCATCAGTTTTTTCCTGTTGGACCATAGTGCGTAGAGTAACTGAGCAGCTACCATCATACTTCAACCTAATAACAAAAACAGAGAAAAAATATTTTATAGATATATTTTAGTTATTTATAGCGGTGAAAATATTAGGAACATGAATAATATAGACTACATTTTTCTAAATTCAGTGACGGAATCAGAATCGTGATTGAAGTAAAACTTAGTTGAAGAAGATGGTGACAATTGTAATGCTCCTTGATACGACTTAACCAAAACGCTTGTCATAATGAGGACGATGTTATTATCCTCTATAACACGGTATTTGTCTTCAAATATTTCAGCTTGTTCTGCCCATATGGTGACAGGTACTTCAATTCCACTACAAAAATATATAAATAACAACAAAGTATAAAAATACATAATGAAGGTATGTTATCTTTATAAAATAAATCAATGGCGTTAGTGATAGGAAAACTTACTTCTCCAATAAGAGGATCAAGTCTACCTTCCTAAGTGTTGCTGTTGGGTTGTTTTTACTACGAACATCACCTTTGTCTACTTTAACGATGTATCCAATTGTATCTATATTGGAGAAAAATACATTATTGGTACATAAACCAAATAAATTGAAAACATTATAAAATAGGGTACGTAAATTATTGGGGAAAAATATACCATATAAGTCATCTGTCTTATCTTTTAGCTTGACCAATTCGTCATAAGTGCATAGACGAAATTTCTCGGGAGAAATCTTGTAAAATTCTTGTTCAACACTTGCAACCCTTGCTCTTTCTGTTAATCTTATAAAAAACTCGTGGCTAGAAACCTTATATTTCTTGTTGCTAGCCGATTGAACATTAAAATTGCATATCTCAATGATGTTCCCTTCGCATAGTTGATTTCCAAATTTTTGAAGCATGGAATGATGCGCAAAGCATTGAATTGTGTTTTCCTTAAAAAAAAAAAAAATAGCATGAATTTATGTAGTCTTATTATATATACACAATTTAATTAGATACTTACTTTTTCATCAATTAATAGAAGTTCTATACCCATGAGAACATTGTTTGCGTTAAGATTTCTAGCTTCCCACTTTCGAAGAACACGTGCGATAATACGACGATAAACCCGATTTCGATCTAACTGATTTAAAGTTAAATAGTTTTGATCGATTTGTTTATCTCTCGTATTCATCATGGTTCGGTTGCTTGGAATTTGATTTAGAGAATAAAAGAACTGTAAGGTGTGGTCGTATCAATCATAAAAGGTTTTGAGGTATTTTATAGTTAGTCGTGTGTGACTACATTTAGGAAATATAGAAGTGTTTTTCTTTTTTTTCTCAATTAATGGAAACTTCATTTAGGAAATATGAAAGTGTCGGCCTTTTTTTTTCTTTAACTTAATGGAAACTATTGTTTTTATGTTCTGTCATTTTTTGGTTAATAAATATTTTTTTTAAACCATTTAACATTTGTTTCTATTTCTTGTTTTTTAATTACTTACTTTTCCTATTCTTGAATGGTTTATGTTTTGTTATTTTTCTTGTTTTTGTTAATCAATGGTAAACACATGTCACGATCCGGTTATGAGATTTATATTGACATGTGTCACAATCTAATCAATGGTAAACACATGTCACGATCCGGTGAGTTACAATTTTGACACGTGTCAAGCTCTCATCGCGCGCATTCTACTTTATATAATAAGATTATAGGTTTGCTAACTTAAAAGCTACAGTAAAATCACTATAAATTAATAATATTGGATTTTGAAAATTTATTAATTTAAAGAGATATTAATTAATCGATAAATTAATATTTTATAGAAAGAAATCTATTTTAGGAAATAATTTTTTTAATTTTTTTCGTCGAATGATGTTTTATCAAGGAATTTAGTTGAATTTTTTACAAAAATAACATGCATTAATTTAAGATTATGATTAAAATCTTTGATTATCGAAATAGAATGAATGTTAACATCATAATATACTATTCAATTAAAATGATATATGCTTTTATGTATAAAATTTAGAAAAATCATTGTTATTGTCATGATGAATACATTTATAAAGAATTATGTGTAAAGAATCAATTATTTTGTCTATAATTTTTTTGCAAATTTTTGATACATACCTACAAAACAATTCTAAAAACAAAAAGTAAATATAAAGATAAGTTCTAACAAGATACAACTTTATGTCAACAAAAATCATTAAAATCATGTTTTAGTACATTATCATAGTTATATATGATTATTAATTTATACTATTATTGGGACCATATTTTACATAGAAGTTTCAAAAAAATTATTATCTTATCATCTTCTCGAATTTCGTAAATTTTTACATTGGCCCGATTTGGGACCGGAAAATTTTATTATTTTATAAAGATTATTAATTTAAAGGTATTAATTTATAGAGGTTCTACTGTAATTGATAATGAATACATTGTTCTATATTTTTTATTTATTAATATATATATTTTCTAACTTCTGATGTGAAATATTATTTCCTTATACGCTCTCTTGAAATGATGATTTTCGGGTCATTGATCTCGATGTATTTGAGTATCGATCGGTGGGACTAATCTTCGGTCAAATCGATTATGGATCGGGTTGGACAGCGTATATTGGACTTTGATACCATATTAAACTATGGATTTTTAACTCAAAACCAATTGGTAATATCTATTATATATTACTTAAAATCTCTTACAACTTCTAATTTGGCATATTATTCTTTTAAATGTCAAAATCCCATATCTTTACTCTAGAATCAATTCCTCAAAGCAATATTTTCCTTTAACAATGTTACGTAGACGACGAGGCATAAAGCATTTTCATCAAATGTTTGCAAAACGTCGCAAGTGATGGCGAAGGCCAACTTTTTTTAAACACACTTTTATCGATCAAATGATTACATGGAGAAACATCCAATTCATACATAAACCATGAATTCGGTTACCATGGGTACATGAACTGTATAATTATCACTACAAGAAATCAGTCTGTATTCCGACGGCCAATATTTCCGTCGGAATTTTACGACGGAATACCGACGGATTTCCGATTAAAATCTAGTCCGTCGGTATTCCGTCGCAAAATTCCGACGGAATACCGACGATCTTCTCTGCTGTCGGTATTCCGTCGGAAATCCGTCGGTACAAACGACGGATTTCCGACGGAAAATAATCTGTCGTAATATTCTGACTACTTTCCGACGGATTACCGACGGAAATCCGATATTTTCGATGTCGGCAAATTGAGTGGTTACCAGTCGTTAGCGGTGGCCGATGGGATTGGTGGGGTGTTATGTCGGAGTTTTGTGACGGATTTCCGACGGAATACCGACGGAAATCCGTTCTATATAACAAACTTCGTGTCTTCGTTCATTCATAACACAATTTTACAATTCAAAAAAATTTGTTAGCGATGAGTTCATATTTTCGGTCTTGGATGGACGAGCCAATGATGGATATGGGCTCGAACTTATTAACATCCGCTTACGCTGCAGGTATATGCGAGTTCATGAATTTACCCAGAAACCAAGATGCAGCAAAAAAAGGTCAGGATATCAAATGTCCATGTTCTAATTGCTGTAACAGAATTAGTGTTGCGGTTCATACTGTTTGGAATCACTTATATAGATATGGATTTAGGCCGGGATATAAGGTTTGGTTTTTACATGGAGAAAGCAATTACGAATATGGTAGTACTAGTAGTAATGCACCTTATTTTCCGGATAGCGTAGAAGAACGTACAACGGAAGTAGATGTTGGGGTAAGTACGGTTGCGATGGTTAACGACGCGTTTAGAGAGAATTTGCAGTCGGGTGGTTATGAGGGTGATAGGGTTGAAGAACCTAATTTAGAAGCTCGAAGGTTTTTTGATATGTTAGACGCGTCAAAGCAACCACTGTACAGCGGTTGTAGGGAAGGGCATTCACCGTTATCTTCTGCTAGTAGGATGATGAACATGAAGACCGATTACAATTTGTCCGAAGAATGTGTTGATGCATTCGCCGAGTTTGTGAAAGATGTTTTGCCAGAGGATAATCTTTCTCCAGCATCATACTACGAGGTCCAGAAACTTGTTGCCGGTCTTGGTTTGTCCTACCAGATAATAGATGTGTGCATCGACAACTGCATGCTATACTGGAGGGAAGATGAGAACAGGAAAAAATGTAAATTTTGCCGTAAACCACGGTTCCAAGACACAAGTGGCAGAGTGAAGATTCCTTTCAAACGGATGTGGTATTTACCATTAACAGAGAGGTTGAAGAGGCTGTATCAATCAGAACGCACTGCTAAGGCTATGAGATGGCATGCAGAGCATAATCAAGATGGAGATATTACGCATCCTTCTGACGCAGAAGCGTGGAAACACTTTCAATCGGTATATCCAGATTTCGCATACGAACGCTGAAATGTATACCTCGGCTTATCCACTGATGGTTTCAACCCATTTGGAAAGCATGGAAGAAAATATTCATTGTGGCCGGTCATCGTAACACCTTACAATTTGCCTCCTTCTATGTGCATGCGGCGAGAGTTCCTGTTTCTCTCAGTTCTAGTTCCTGGGCCAGATCATCCAAGACGATCACTCGATATATTCCTCCAACCATTGATCTATGAGTTGCAGATGTTGTGGGAGCATGGTGTTGAGGCATTTGATGTTTCAATCCAGCAGAATTTCAACTTGCGTTCGGTTCTTATGTGGACCATTAGCGATTTTCCGGCGTACGGTATGTTATCTGGATGGACAACGCATGGAAGATTGGCATGTCCTTATTGCCAAGACAATACTTCAGCATTCCAATTGCAGAACGGAAGGAAGACTTCATGGTTTGATTGCCATAGGTGTTTTTTGCCGGCAAATCATCCATATCGTCGGTCTAGAAGACATTTTAGAAAGAATTTTCCAGTGTTTACTGGTCCACCTCCGGAGATAGATGGTCGCAGCATATTGGAACAGTTACGAGATTTTGGTGCAGAGCGAACTCCTGAATGTGGGGGTAATGGCCATCACCCCGTCGACGGCTGTGGGGAATATCACAATTGGCATAAGAAAAGTATTTTTTGGGATTTGCCTTATTGGAAAGATCATCTACTGCGGCATAATCTAGATGTCATGCATGTTGAAAAGAATTTCTTTGACAACATCATGAACACCATTTTAAATGTACCAGGAAAGACAAAAGATAACTGGAAATCTAGATTAGACTTGCCATTGATTTGTTCAAGGGCATCCCTTCATGTTTTGCCTAATGGTAGATTGCCGATGCCTGCGTACCGGTTAGACGCGGGTAAGAAGGAAGTTTTCTTTGAATGGATTAAAAATTTTGTTAAATTTCCTGACGGCTATGCATCTAATCTGCGTAATTGCGTGGATTCGATGGAAGGGAAGTTTATTGGAATGAAGAGTCATGATTGTCATGTTGTGATGCAACGTCTTTTGCCATTTGCATTTTCTAATCTTCTTCCTCAAGACATCCATCAAGCAATTGGAGGTATATTTCATAATTTTCTTTAGTTTATTACTAATATAATGTTACTATATATGTACTAACTTGATTACTTTTCTTTTGTAGGAGTTGGGGCTTTCTTTCGAGATTTATGTTCACGGACACTAACAGCGGACGGAATCCGGTCTTTAGAGGCCAACATCCCGGTGCTCCTTTGTAATCTTGAGAAGATATTTCCACCGTCTTTTTTTGATGTTATGGAACATCTTCCTATTCACCTCCCACGAGAAGCAGCATTAGGAGGCCCTGTTCAATACCGATGGATGTACCCGTTCGAGCGTTACATGTTCCACCTGAAGAAAAAGATAAAAAATTTGAGCAAAGTTGAGGGATCTATTGTCGCACAAAGTCTAAACGAAGAAGTATCACACTTTGCCGAATATTACTTTCCTTCGGATGTCCGGACTAAAGGTAGACGGCCGGCGCGACATGATGATAGAGGTGAGAAAGCAGTGTATCCGGTGGTTGTACCTGAGTTGTTTGCTCAAGTGGGCCGCGTAAGTGGAAAAGGGAAGAAACGCATACTATCACCACAAGAGGTCACACATTTGCATACATATATCCTCAGAAATTGTGACGAACTTGGAGAGTATGAAAGGTACACCATTTCTCATACTAAATTTGTGCAATTATTTGTCTTCATCTAATAAAGATTGTTATGTTACAGGATATACATGTCCCTAGCACAAACTTACCATGCTGATAAGACAGATTCCGAACTTGCTGTATTAAAAGATGAAGAATTCCCGGAGTGGTTGAAATTTTTTGTACGTTAAATATAACTCCTCACTCTTATTTTATAAGTTTTTCACGTTCATATATATGTTATTGATTGCTTACTTATATTGTTTTTAGGTTTCCGAAGGTTTAGCAAGTGGTCAAACCCTCCCGACATGGTTAGTGGAGTTTTCTCATGGTTTACGCAGTACCGCGACTTCATATCCGAGATTTTGCACTAGGGGATATTCGTTCAGAATTCGTGACGAAGGACGTCAAAGGCCAACTTCGGACAATGGTATTTCGGCGCAATCAGGTGATACCATGTACTATGGCCATTTAAAAGAAATCTTGGAAATCCACTATCCAGGAATGTTGGACTTGAGGTGCATTGTGTTTATGTGCGATTGGTATGATCCATCCAATGGTAGTGGGGTTCGAATTGACCGTCTTGGTGTTATTTCGATAAATTCAAGCCGGAAATTACATCATTACGATCCATTTATCCTTGCATCTCAAGCAGACCAGGTATCAATATATTGATAGGTTTTCCGTTATATTTATACGTTAGGTTTTGTTATTCTTGTATATAAACAACATCCACCGTTTATGAATAGGTTTGCTACATTCCATATCCTCGAGTTGGGCGGAGGACAGATCCTTGGATGACGGTAACTCCAATTAATCCGCGAGGAAAAATATATGGAGTTCCGGAACATGATGCTCTACAAGTATCGCGAACCAACCAAATGTCACATGTTGAGGAGACGGATAACATTGACTTTGTCACTGATGTCACACATATCGGCGATGATCTAGTGCATTCGGATGAAGATGAACTACGTGAAGAATTTGACGACGATTCCGACTCCATCCCTAGTGAAGGTTCATCAGAAGAGTCAGATTAAACATTTATGAATAAATGTTTGTTTGGAGCTGTTTTGTACGATAACCCCTATGCGTTCCCTCTAATATAATGTACTTTATGGTAATATTCGCCAGAATCATTTATTAAATTTGCCGCCGGATTTCCGCGCGAGGGATAAAAGCTGTCCTAATTTTCGGACGACATAACGACGGAATTAGTTCCGTCGGAAATCCGTCGGAATTCCGATGTCGGCAAAGTTTGAGTGGTTACCATTGCGTTATCTGCGGCCGATGGGACTGGCGGGGTATTATGTCGGATGTTGCAGACGGATTTCCGACGGATTTCTGACGGTTTTCCGTTCTATATAAGGTTCCTCATACGTTCATTCCTGTCAACAACACAAACAATGTCTTCTAACTCTCCTAATGAAGACTCAAAAATCGTCGCAAACCACTTTCTACTTCCAAAATACTCGTGGGAAACCGAAACCCAATGCGACACACACACTGAAGAGATACCCACTTACTCGTGGGAATTTGATACGGTCTCACCAATCTCAATCGGAGATTCTTCATCGACAATAGTGCCGGACAGCCAGTGCTTGCCAAACGTCTCGTGGGAAACGCAATCGCAGTGCGACAAATATCCAGACAAGAAGAGTCTTCTCGAAGACGTACAACCATCTCGCTTGATTGAAACGTCAGATACTTACGGTGGAAGTACTTCAAATGAATGTAAGGATAACTACTATGATTGTGAATTTGCCCAGAGACCAGAAAGTCCGAACTTAAATATAGATGTTGATGCAATCAAAAGAGATGTTTGCGGCGGATATTTAGAAGGTACACCGAAGAATAAAAAGGATCAGTACAATGATGATGAATTTGCCCAACGACCTGAAAGTCCGAACTTAAATATAGATGTTGATGCAATCGAAAGGGAATTTTGCAAAGGATATGTAGATTCTCCGCCAAAGAAAAAAAAGGGAAAAAAAAATTTAAGGTTCTAAAAAAGGTAAGTTTGGAGCGGATACAGAGACATATGTGTTTCAAACGGTAAAATAAATAAATTTCCTTTCGCCTTTTGTTTTTTCTCTGTTATAAAATTTCGTTATGTAAATCTTTTATTCAATTCTCGGATATATTTAAAATCATTTATGAAAAAATGTTTGGACATTTTTTTAATTAACTCTGCAATCGGGTCAACACCCGGACTTTTAAGCGATAGATTTTTCACAGTTTTCCGACGGATCGTAATTTATATTTTTAAAACAGATATCTGTGATATAAAAAAATTAAACATTTGACGGATTTCCGACGGGTCTAATATTTTTATAATATAAAAAATTTCAGAGATAAAAAAAATTAAATTAAATTAATAAAATCCGTCGGAAATCCGTCAAAAATACCGACGGATTTCCGACGGATCTAATATTTTTTTTAATTAAAACCCGTTTGAAAAAATTTTAATTTAAAAAAAAAATTATTAAATCCGTCGGAAATCCGTCGGTATTTTTGACGGATTTCCGACGGATTTTATTAATTTAATTTAATAAAAAAATTTAATTTAATTTAATATTTAATATTTAATATAACAAAAAAAACCGTTTTAAAAAATATATAATTAAAAAAAAAAATTAAACATCCGTCGGAAATCCGTCGGTATGTTTGACGGATTTCAAACGGATTTTATTAATTTAATTTAATAAAAAAATTTAATTTAATTTAATATTTAATATTTAATATAACAAAAAAAACCGTTTTAAAAAATATATAATTAAAAAAAAAAAAAAAATATCCGTCGGAAATCCGTCGGTATTTCCGACGGATTTCCGACGGAACCCCTAATTTTTGCCGCCTAAGAGCCTCGATCTCATCGAAAAAAGCGGGAAAATCCGTCGGTGTCCGTCGGAAATCCGTCGGTAACCTGCAATAAAACCACCGTCTTCTTCCTCGCGATGACAGAACGAAAAGTCGAAAAAAAAACATAAAATCGCCGGAATTCGATCGATCCTCTCGGAAACACGCCGGAATCAACATATCCATCCACAATCTCAATCTCTATCACATTATCATCAATCCAATGTAAGTTTTTCGAAGTTTTTTTTTGGAAAAATATGAATTTAGAGAATTTTGTGAATTTGTTAGATTTAGGTTGTTAAAAATCAATAGAAATGTAGAAATGTACGGGTTTAGGATGTAAATTTTATTTTGTAATTTTGTAGAAATGTTAGATTTTGTGAATTTGTTAGATTTAGTAAATTTTGTGATTTAGGGAATTTTCGGGTTTATAAAATTTAGAAAAGTATGTATAAAATTATTTATTTTTGTAAAATTATAAATATTTATAATATAAAAATATTAGTAAAATTCTAAATTGTTGAAATTTTACTAAATTTTTTATTTGTTTAAATTACAAAATCCCAAATTAGGGAAAAATCGTAAATATCTAAAAATTCGTAAATGTTAAAAATCTGAAATTCCAAAAATTTTCTAAATCTGTAAATTCGTAAATGTTAATATCTGAAATCCATAATCCAAATATCCCTAAATACCTATTTAGAGAAACCTCAATTTCCCAAAATCCCTAACTCCCTAAAACTTAATTTATGAAATCCTGAAATTCCAAAAATTAATCTCGAAATTCCAAAATCCCTACTTCTCAAAATATCAATTTACATTTATTTATATTTAATATCAGAATTTATATTTATATATGTAAGTAAATGTCAACGGTATGTTAACATTTTGGAAATCGTAGGGACTATGTCCGATTTCATCACTCTACTGGATCCGGTACTTCCAGTAGGGGAGGGAGTCAGTCGCAAATCCCAGATACTAGCTTCCCGGATCCCCAAGACCCGTCTCCTCCACTGGGTACACAGCCTTCAGCTCCCACGGCCATGTCCGTTGAGGAGTTTGTTTCGCAACCTGGACGGGATAGGTTGCCTCGCCTAGATCCCGACTTGGTACCTAACACGACATGGTAAGTTTTATACTAAAAATGTATTTGATTATATTAACTTAAAAAAATATTTAACTAAATATTGTTTAGGTTTCAATTTTCGGGAAACGGGATTACGAGTTCGATCAACGCAATGACTAATTCGTTGATCACTTCCCCGTATCCCACATTTACTTCGATGCCGGTGGCAGACCAGGAGATCTGGTTTCGGCAATTTGCGGTATGTTTTCTTTTCCTATTTTGTAATTTAGATTTTTATTTTCATTAAAATTGTCAATACTAATATGGGTACGTTTTTTTTTGCAGCAAGAATTTACTTGGGACCCACAGTTGACTTCCCGGGTCCGACGGGAGTTCTACAAAAAAGCTTCCCGGAAATATTCGTTGAAGATAAACGAATGGAAGGACTTGTGGTACAAAGAGGGAAAAGTGCCGCGCAGATTGCAAGATAACCCCACATTATGGGGTGGACTACTTGCCCATTGGGAGCGGGAGGAGACAAAAGCAAGCTCCGGAAAGAACTCGTCTAACCGGAAGAGCGACCGGAAGGGGAAGGGACCGGCGACCCATAACCTCGGTGCGACGAGCAAAGCGTCACGTGTTCAGAAGCTGGTACGTAATTTTATAATTTTTACAAAAATTTATATTTCTAACACTTCTCATATTTCTTTCATTATCTATGCCAACAGATGGAGAGGACCGGTGTGCGTCCGTCACATCTTGACTTGGTCAAAGATGCGCACACCAACAGAAAGACGGGGGAAATTCAAGATCCCATTGCTCGTGAAATCGTGGAGAGCGTGGAGAGGCTGGGTGAGGAGTACCTCCAATCCCAACCGATCGTCGAAGGAACTCCCCCGGCCACGGAAGTTCCTCTGGAGATGATCAACGAGTTTACCTATCAGGTTAGTAACACTGTCAATTTTAATTAAATTTTAAATAAATTTAAATATAAACAACTTACAACATTTATTGATTGATTTTTTTTCGTAGGTTGCGCCTAAGCACAGAGGTCGTGTGTTTGGCCTCCCGGAAGACAGTTCTGCCACGTCCGTCAACTCTTACCGCATTCATGCAGATAGTGCGTTGAGGGCACAGAATGCCGAGCTTCTCGAGCGGGTGACCGGGTTGGAGTCCCAACGCGCACAAGATGAAGCTCGCTACGCGGAACAGCATACGCTCTTGCAGGAACAAGTGGAACGCGTTCGGGCAATGGAAGATCAGGTGGGACGAATCCGGGATATGGAACAGCAGATGGCACGAATGCGGGAGATGGAAGAACGGATGAACGAGTTCTTCCGTAACCGATAGATAATATGTAATATTTTAATTTTCTTAAAAATATTAAAACTTAATTTTAAATGTTGTTTTTTTATTTTTATTTTTATTTTAATCTAATTTTTAATTATATTTAATTTTATTTTAATTTAATTTCTTTAAATTTAATTAAATTAAATTTTTTTTTCTAATAAATTAATTATCCGTCGGAAATCCGTCGGTATTTGTGCCGTCGGAAATCCGTCGGTATGTGCACCGTCGGAAATCCGTCGGTATTTGTTCTGTCGGAAATCCGTCGGTATTTTTTTCTGTCGGAAATCCGTCGGTATTTGACATACTGACGGATTTCCGACGGAATTCTGACGAATTACGGTTATTTCTTTTTCGTCGGAAATCCGTCACTATTTCCGACGGTTTTCCGACGGAATTTTTTTTTCCGACGAGATAGAACCGACCGGTTAAAACCGTCGGAAATCCGTCGGAATAAGCAATATTCCGACGGATTTCCGACGGATTTGACCGTCGGAAAGCCGCATGTTTTCTTGTAGTGTATGCAAATCCATATACCAGCTACAAAACAAAACAAAAAGATAATTTGCCTAAAACATACGTCATCCGTTGCTAAAAGATAAAAATTTTACAAAAAAAAATTGTTTCAAAAAGATGTATTTTTTTATGTTTCCTATGCATTTTTATCATTTATTGATAAAAAATTATAAGTTTCAAAAAAAATATTCAAATACTATTGGTTAAAAGTTTTTGAAAATCGTTTATTGTAGATATCAATACATTTATTATTCAATATTAACTATTTTTCTTAATATTTGCGCATAACATTAAACATACATATTTTTGGAACGGAACGAGTAGAATGTTTTTAGTTTAAAAAAAATTATTGCAGTGATTGTCAGGTCATAAAAACTTATGAGATATGTTATAAAAAGATGAACTACATAGAAAACTCTATCCCGTTCGGAACAGTTAAAACCCATAGATAATATTGTAACAAAAAAAAAAAGTCAAATATCCATTACCATATAGGTTATAAAAGATGAACTACAGAGAAAACTATATACCATACATACCATATATTTGGAACAATTAGATATACATGGAAAATATCTTAGCGAACGATTAAATATCCATTATATGTGAAACGAAACGTAATACAAAAAATTATGGTATTGGAGACCAATCTCCCGACGAAGTAATTTCATGACGGAATCTATAGCACCGAATGCTAGACTCTACCTTCTTAATATCTTTTTTTTTTTTTTAACACATAAAAGCTTTCATTCCATTGATGATATGAAACCTTCTTAATATTTTTTATGTGAGTTTTGTTCTACCCGTTTGAATTTCTAAATCGTTTTAAATTTATAAATCACGAAAAAAAAAAACCAATCAACAATATACTGTTTTATCAGCCTATTAAATAAGAGCCTTCAAAAACTGGAAGTTATCATTCTTTTGGTTATCAATCACTAGATCAATTTTCACGTTCTGTTTATTTTAATAAGAAGTTCAAAAGAAACAAACGTACCAAACATAAGCGTAGTTGTCACCCAGAGGAGTGACTTATGTAGGGCCACCATGTTCACATGTCACTATCTTAAGAAATCAGTTTTGGTAATTGTGGGGGCTTACTTTCCTCTTTTGTCATCTACTAGGGCACACTTTCAATGATGCTGTAGGATTCTTACTCTTCTGTGTGAGGCACTTTCTCCACGTCGAAATTGTAGGCCCCACAACATATCCTGAGAACTGAGAAGAGGACTCGTATCTCTAATGTGCATATGTCATGCCTCAACATTCGAATCTTTATGTTGAGAGTATACTTTTCTTTTTCTTTTTGTGTGTTGAGAATATATTTACTACCTTTGAAACTAGATATGGGCAACAAAGGTTCGAATGTGGTGATTAGAAGAGTACGTAAAACTATGCTGTTTTTACTAAACATTTTACCATGTTCTTTTTATTTTAAATAACAAATTTCAGAAGAACTATGCTTTTCCAATTGTATACTTGATGTCATTGAACTTAAAATTTTGATTGCAATAGAAGAGGGAATCAAAAACTCTTTGATTACTACAATAAAGCATAAACATAATAGATAATACAACAAATAGATCGTAAATTGACAGCATTTTTTCACAATGTTCGAATGCTTTAAAAAAATCTTCAAGGCAAAGCGAAAATGTTGAGACTTTGTCACTCTAAGTTTTGACATTGAAACCAATCTACTTTCGGATTTCATCGAAACGAACATGATTGCTTTTCTGGCTTTGTAAAACTTCTATGCAAGATGACATGCCGGTGAGTATTTGAATTTTTTTTACATCATTAAATCCGAAAATAAACCATCTTTTATGAAATAGAGACATGATGGAACAACTCTCTTTCCTCAAAGGGAGAAAAGTAAAAACGATTTTTTTCGAGAGTAAAAAAAGGTTGAGTGATCTTTCTATGAAAACGAACAAAATTGTTAGATTAGTGATACCCAAAACAGAAGCAGCCAAGGCATCCTCGGTAAAGGAACACCGAAAATCAACAAGAAACACGGGTCGTGATGGTTTATGCAAGTCCACCGGCTACCTCTTAGATTTTACCTCCACACATATCAAATCTCGGGCAACTAAAGTGTCCAACTGACACATTTAGAATTCCCTTACACCACACATATTTCTAGTACAAAGATGTCCACCTGACACATTTAGAGTATCTTTAACACACATGGTAACTAAGGTGTCCACCTGCTACATTCAAAGTTACCTATTCACAAAAATAGTAGTCAGCCCGTCGGCCAATTTTCACTCCACACTTAGCTCCACGAGCTCTCCCAGTCAGTCACTCTGTGCTGCTAGGTTTTCGTCCCACTATTTCAGGCCGAACACATACAATTTAGCGACATGTGCCCATACACATGCTCCTATGCAATAACTTAAGGTGGCATTGTGAACCTACTATCCTACCAACTTTTATGCTTCTCTATCCTAGACTCTCCTAAGGTTCACAATATTTCTACTCCATATTAACCTAGTCCGTTCTACTATGTTCTCAATCAATAGCTGAAACATATTACCTTTGCTCTGTATGGTTGATCCAGGTAAACATTTTACCATACAGTAGCCATTCCTGTAGAAATACAAACATGATAGAATATCCATTAAATGTGGGTAGGTCATGATCCAATTTGAACTATGGAAAGCACAATCTTCACATGGCTATCTTCTAGCCCCGAAGTCAGATGTGGCCTAGGCCGAGTTCGTCAAGCCTCTTTGACTCTTCTCGTACTAACACTCACCTGTAGAACTTATGTCGGGTTAACTAAGGAAATATAGAACAACAATCACATTTGCTCGGACCAGTTCTTGTCTAGGTCACAGCAGCTCCCTACCAAGTTGTCGGATACTACCAATGATGATTAGTCAAGCTACATTCCCGTTAATTTGACTAACTTCTCATTCGCTCTATGGTAGTTTCCTTGGAAAGGTATAGCTAAGCCCATGCAAGACTCATTCGGATTCCTGAGTAACCTCATTTATCCATACTTTTAAAAAATCTAGCAAGATGCAATGTGAGCCAGGCCATCAATCCTCGACGGAGCTCTTTTCCAGTCTAACCAAATAACGAATCACCCTTGATCCTGCCTTGGCCGGTCAAGTTTCCTTGAGGCTTCAGTCGAATCTCACGCATGGATTATACATGGCACGTGTATCCTAACCAATAACCCAACATGACGCCAAATGGGTCACCTGCCAATACCTACCAGTCTTGCCAAGATTTCCACCAACTTCACCTATGAGTCCTTAGCCAGGTCCTCTACGATCCAACTGGATGCTTTGCCAATGCACTGTAGGTCAAGTTTTCACTTGCCGGATCGGTCATATGTTTGTTCCAAATCGAGGTTGTATTGATCTTACTATCGAGGCTTATTGATATGCGGCACAACTTCTATCGGGTATGTATCGAGGCCTATTAGCGCGGCATGAGGCTCTACCGATGCGCCCTTATTGCCTGTAACCATATTCTATCGATGCACCTATTAATACACTACCAAGGCGCCAGTGGTATTCACACTAAGGCTCCACCGTGGCTCTGTCGAGGGGCCATTAATCTCTGTATCCATGTGGTGAATGCATTAGTTTTACCCTGGTTGCCTTGATTGATGAAACAAGATGGTCAAGTGAGTCCAGAACCCATGGATAAACCCATAGCTTCCTAATGTCCATCCCCAATTTGATGTAGGAGTGTGGTATAGCAACCTTCTCATCATTCACAACTAACAAACTATTAATAACACACAAGCACACCAAGCGCACTCTGTCCACACGCGTCCAGTTGTGACATTCCAGCAGGTGTTTCGTCTTTATCGATTGTAACCAAATAGTCTTCCTACTCCTTGGTAACCTACTCGAGAAACCATCATCATCTATCCATTCCTCAATGTTCAAGTTGTCCGGCTTCACGTAATTGAGCACAGTCACAGCGTAAAACTCTTGAAGAGAAAACCGAAGAGGCCTCCTAGCAAACACAAACCATAGCTCATGCAATTTCGTAATATCCAACTGCTTACACATGAAGCTGTGTAACAGTTTTCCTGAGTATCCTAGAGAATGTTCATAGATTGTCAAAATATGCGCAAACACCGGATCTTGCTTCACTTCCTCATACTCATTTGGCATAAGATCCTTCAATTTCTTCATAAGAGACGTTTTGCAGCTGTTGTTGATCTTCACAACTTACGGTTCTTCATTTTCCCTTAAAAATCTCTTTCGCATATCCAAAGCCATACCTACAAAGAATAAAGAGCAACTCCAAACAATAAAATATCAGAACTTGGATAACTGTTTAGCTCAACCATAACACATGATGAATACAAGTTTATATCGACACAAAGTAAAACAAGGAACATCCAAATCAAGTAGGTAAACAATACATCAAATATAATCACATAATCCAAGTGACATAAGAAGTTCATTAGCATTATAAATCTGGTGCGTTTTACTTAATTTTGGTTCTTCACTTTTCATAATCCAAGTGAATTCAACTCAAGTAATAAAGAGAAAATGATTTATTTACACTAAACTCACATACGAGTTTTTGTACCAGATATGATTTTGTGTGAAACCTCACTAAAATTGAAATCAAATTGAGGTGAACACAAATTATATTAACATGTAATCAGTTTCTCTATGAAAAAAGAACATATCTAATGAATCGATTGCAGAGGAGAACACGATTGAGAAGAAGACTTCGTTCTCTTTCACGGCAGAGAACGACTACGAAGACGACGGACACAGTCAACGATTAAAGTGGATGAAGACGATGGTTAGGGCTTCTCATTCGCCGGCGGCTTAAAAGGAGAACACGAAGTCGAAAGAGAGAGAGCGAGAGAGAGAAAGAGAGAGAGAGAGAGAGCGCGCGAGAGAGAGAGATAGATTCTACGGATCCCACAAAGTAGAGAGGGAAAGGCCACAACGGCTAGTCTTCTTCGCCGGAAAAGTTAACTGCGGCTTCACTATTCAGAGACCACGACATAATCTTTAGCCGAGTTGACGAAGTCGAGAGAGAGAAACTGTTTTCTCTTTTAATGTTTTAATTAGTTATATTTTTTAAAAATATTTTAACTAAATGGTAAAAAGAAAAGGCAATAAAATCTAAATATTCTCTTATTTACCTTTAATTTTTTAACCAATTTTATATATTCGGAAAATTAGTAAAAAAAATTTTTTTTTTTAATTTTAAGGTTACAATTGGGTTTTAGAAATATCAAAAGTTATTGGGATAAAGAGATATATGTATATAAGTTATTTTACAAAATCCAATTTCAAACTGAGTCAATTTAGCAAATTCTCCTATTTAGAAACGGTTGGTCTTTGATCCGAAAACACTTTTGGATAATCCTAGAATTTATTAATGAAACATGCCAAATAAAAGTTATCATAAAGATTAAACGGGCACGCTTGTAGTGATCCACTATGTCTATGGTTCCATGTTACATAACTAATTGGGGTAAGTGGTGAAAGTGATATATCTAATCTAACGGAGTTCAAATTTTGTTTATTGTGTAACTAAGATATGAGTGGAACATTCTTTTCTTTTTATATATAAAATTGAAAAGTAAACAATTAATTGATTCATTAATTAATAAGCATGTGTGGGTGTGTAGGAGTGATGTAGGAGACAAGTGAGAGAGAATATTTTGGTGGGTGCGCGTGCAGCTCTCTATTTGTGGGATTGTGGTCAATATGCTTACTGCTCTCCTACCCCCTAAACATTTCCTCTCTTTTTTTTTGTCATTTTTTTATCCATTTTGATCAACTCTTAATTATATGATGTATCTTAGTATGAAAATAGCATGTATTTTATGTTCACTTTTCCTTTTCCTCCGAAGTTAAGTAGTTCACTTGTAACGACAAAAAAAAAAAAAAGTAGTTCACTTATCTTTAGGTGTGAGCAATTGAGTTGAGTTACTGTTGATTGTGAATTTGTATAACCAAAACAAACCGGTTAGAATTGAGTTGGTTGTGATTTGATTCAAAATTAAAACCATGTAAGAGTTTGGAGAGACACAGAGTTTGGTTAAACATATTCGGTGAAAACTAGACTGACAACGGTAGCTCTGATTTTTTTTGTGTGTGTTGCTTTCGAGCAAGATCTATGTGGTCATTGGTTTTCTTTCATATGGAGAGGATCCCTCCATGTATATCACCATGTTAGAGAGCTTTCGAGCTTTCCAAGCGGAAGTTGAATACGGAGTTTATCACACTTTCAATTCTAAACAAAATTGAAAACACATGCTCACCTTTTGGTTCGATCTTTATTGACTTAGAATACAACATGCAAAATATTGACACACAAAATTATGCACGAATAATTAGTTATGAAAATTTTACTAAATGATTATATATAAATGATTTGATATACAACTATTAATATTTCCGCAAATATTTAATTTCAATTCAACAAAATAGACTTAGGTGAAAAATATTTCAATTTGTTTGATTAAAATCATTTAGCGAAAATTATAGTATTTCTGGTTTTTAGATATGACTGTAATGTATGATTGTGGTAAAAACAATCTTAAATTAAAAGCTAAGTATACTATCTATAGTAATGGGGAAGAAATTGCAAGCATTAGATCAATCAATTACTTTTCTTCTTTAGTATATAAAGTTATAGACAGACAATCTGGTCCCAAACCCTTACCTATGAACTTGTTCATTGGTGACGATGTAATAGTCATCATAAGTTAGTCTAAAAAATTAAATAAAAGCATACAACAAAAGGTTATCGTCTGCTCAAGTCAATGAATTCAGGCCTCTTTTATGAGACAATTGCACATTATATTTTAACTAGCCAACCGAAAATATCTCCCATCGAGAGAAGTTATCTATGAATTTGGCTAAACCGATTTCAAATATATCAATTTGCATATATCTAAGTATCTAACACGTGGATTATGAACTTTCACAATTTAGTGATTTACAAATGCTGCGAATAGTACCTCAAAACATACGAAATTAATATATTCGTGCCCAAAAAAACAAGGTAGTGGATAGAACCAACGCAACAGAAAATAAATGTGAATGGTTAGGTTACCACGGAACAAACGCATTTAACAAAAGAAAAAAATTTGTCGGGTTGATTTGGCCCTAAAGACATTTTACTTCGATGTACGTGTTACGTATAATGCTTTTTTTTTTAATTCATAAATTAGAAAAAACATCAATTTGTAAATGATGACTTAGACTCCGATTAGTAACATTAATGGTGACAGTAGGATGCGGGGCATGATAGATGTAGTGCGAGACAAATAGTATGATTCTGAATGGTAACCATCCGTACTATTCTGCCCTGCAATAAACAATAACAAAAATATATACTTATATATGTTTATCTAATAAAAATCTATATTTATACATATATATATATATATATATTTTTGTTACTATTTGAAACGCCTCGCATCTATTATGTCCTGCACCGCAGTCTCTTCATTCGGATATTATATATACACATATATAAATATAAATTTTTATTAGATACACATATATAAATATAGATTTTTGCAATTGTTCAGTACAGGGCGAGACATCTTATTATATAAAGGAAGATGCGCATGGTGAGAACGCGACACATAAGCAAAACTGTAACTCACCATATCGTGACATGTGTCTAATGTTAATCAGATGATGACATGTGTTAACACTTAAAACTAATGAAAAAATATAAAAACAAAAATGGAAAACGAACAGAGTAATTTTCAAATAACTAACCAAATAGTAAAAAAGAATTTTTTATTTTTATTTTTTATTTTTCAGATTAATTATGAGAAAAGAAAAGTTTCTAATAGTCTTCGCTAGCTGATGGAGTCATCCAAGAAAAAGTTACAACTCTGCCAGCTACAAGTTTGCAATCCTCTATCATTCCCAATCGAGTCATGAGACGGTCCATTTCCATTCGATACTCTTCGACACTGCGACTTCCTTGCATTAGTTGTTGCAGATGTCTATGGAGTTGCTGGGTGTGATAAGGCGGTACAAATCGACTTCTCATGATGTTCTTCATCTCTGCCCAAGAACGAATATGTGGCAAATTCGTTCGGATTCGGGTTGTGACAGTTTGATCCCACCATGTCAAAGTGAATCCTTATAATTGTGCCACCGCAATAAGCTATCTCCTTTGGCCATCATAGCCATAACATGAGAAAATAGAATCCATCTGGGTCTCCCAATCCAGATAGCTCTCCGGATCTGGTTTTCCGAGAAATGTTGGAAACTGAAGTTTTGGGTTTCCACCTCCTTGATTTCGTTGCTCACCACCATCTTCAAGGATCTAGTTTAAAGGTTGAGGTGCTTGTATCCGATTAGCCTCACGTTCACCCTCAAGTAGGGCTAAACGCTGCACCAAACCTTTAACCATCCCTCGCATCTCCTGTATTTGATCATTCGCCATGAGGTTTCCTGCAAAAAAATGTAAGAATAAAGGCACAATAAGATTAATACTCCCAGCTTACGTGTTTCTCTCGAGTGTTTTCGCTCCCTCACGTATTTTCTCTCTTTTGTGAGTTCTTAGAGATGCTCATCGTGAGGTTCTCCACTGAACTTTTCCCCAGCCGAGATAAGTACCGAATTGCTCAAAAACCCAGTAATTAAGCTAGCAAGTGGCCGAAGCTAGGTTTGTGTCCGTAAGAATTTTTTTTATTTGTGGGGTTCGGGTTTGAATTGAAAAAAATTGGGTTATAGAAACAGGATGATGTGAACAAACAAATTCCGCAAGATGTATGGGTAGGCTCAACGGAGTTAAACAAAGGGACCACTTACTTGAAAGAAAGGTTTTTTTTTTTTGGTTGTCGTTCGATCTAGATCAAAAGCCAAATCTCCCAAATGGGCGCAATCAGAATCTTCCGTATAGTCTTCCGCAGAGAGAGTAGATGATTAATCTTCAATCTTAACCTCTACGGGTACCTCCAAATACGTGTAATAGGAAGAAGTACCAATCTCTCCAGAATCGAACTGGGGTTGAATTCGTTGGGGGAAACGCCGGACACAATGACGAGAGCGAAAACTCGCTGATACTATCCAATAAACTTTTGAGAATCCAATTCTAACCTAGCCAAAGGTAGTTCGAAGTGAACCAAACGAGATGAACAATCTCAAATTTTTATTAATCAATTTATCTTTCTCAGATCTCTACAACTCCATATATAAGTTGAGAGTTATTCTAGAAAATAGAGAAGAAATAACTAAAACACTTATTAAGAGTTTGACTTATGAAAATAACTCTTAGACTTTAGTCTAATAACCCTTCGTCTTCAACATACTCCATTTATTTCTACTGAACCAAGAGAACAATCTTTGACTCATCTTCAGTTTGCGTTGCGGCAGAGTAGACTTCGTGAAACGTTCTCGAGATGAACAAATCGATAAGTCTCTTGTACTTTTGTCCCCTAGCTCTTGTCACCGGTCCAAGCGGTAATACGGGAGGCTCCACTAAGCCGCACGTCTCCGGCTGTGTTACGTCGTCGATCTCGTCTTCAACAAGTGCGGATGGCAAACTTGTAGCTGGCAGAGTTGTAACTTCTTCTTGGATGACTGCACCACTTGCCATCCTCAAACTGACGGTCAAACCGAAGTGGTAAACAGAACTTTGGGAGTCATGCTCAGGGCCATAGTTGGAAAGAATCTAAAAACTTGAGAAGAATGCTTACCTCATGTTGACTTTGTTTATAATCGTTCTAAGCATTCCGCTACAAAGTTTTCTCCATTTGAGGTTGTTTATGGTTTTAATCCGCTAACGCCTCTAGACTTGTCTCCTTTGCCTACTGTCGAAACTTTAAGCACAGACAGGAAGGAGAAGGCAGATTTCGTAAAGAAACTTCACGAGAAGGCACGAGCAAACATAGAAAGGCAAACAGATCAATATGCAAAGAAAGCTAACAAAGACAATGCAAAGTTGTGTTTCAGCCTGGAGACTGGGTTTGGCTTCATTTGAGATCTGAGCGTTTCCCTCAACTTCGTAAACACAAACTCAATTCAAGATGAGATGGACCATTCCAAGTGATTGAACGCATAGGAGACAACGCATATAAGTTGGATTTGCGCGGTAAGTTTTCTGTTTCAAACACTTTCAATGTTAGTGATTTATCTTCTTTTAATGCAGGAGATCAAGATTTGAGGGCAAATCCTTCTCAAGGGGTAGGAAATGATGCAGTCATCCAAGAAGAAGTTACAACTTTGCCACCTACAAGTTTGCCATCCGCATTTGTTGAAGACGAGATCGACGATGTAACGGAGCCGGAGACGCGCGTCTTAGTGGAACCTCCTGTTTTACCACTTGGACCGGTGACAAGAGCTAGGGGACAAAAGTACAAGAGACTTATCGATTTGTTCATCTCGGGAACGTTTCACGAAGTCTACTCAGCCGCAACGCAAACCGAAGATGAGTCAAAGATTGTTCTCTTCGTTCAGTTGAAATAAATGGAGTATGTTTTGAAGACGAAGGGTTGGTAGACTAAAGTCTAAGAGTTAGTTTCATAATTCAAACTCTTAATAAGTGTTTTAGTTATTTCTTCTCTATTTTCTAGAATAACTCTCAACTTATATATGGAGTTGTAGAGATCTGAGAAAGATAAGTTTGATTAATAAAATTTCTGAGATTGTTCATCTTGTTTGGTTCACTTCGAACTACCTTTGGCTAGGTGAGAATTGAATTCTCAAAAGCTTCTTGGATAGTCTCGGCGAGTTTTCGCTCCTGTCGTGGTGTCTGGCGTTTCCTCCCAATAAATTCAACCCTAGTTCAATTCTGGAGAGATTCTACTTCTTCCTCTCACGCGTATTTGGAGGTACCCGTAGAGGCTTGTATCACTAGTTAGATTAAAAAAATCTAAAAAAATGAAAAACGAACGAAGTAATTTTTAAGTAACTAACCACATAGTAAAACGGAAAAATTTCTTATTTTTCAAATTAAATATGAGAAAAATAAAATTTCTAATAGTAGACTAAAAAAATCTAATAAAATGGATAACGAACGAAGTAATTTTTAAGTAACTAACCAAATAGTAAAACGGAAAAATTTCTTATTTTTCAAATTAAAGATGAGAAAAGAAAAATTTTTAATAATTAAGAAAATCGAATACTTTAAACTAACTATAAAAATAAATTAAGAAAAAAATAGAGTGAATTTAAACCATACTGTATCTAATTTTTTTTTTCAATTTTTAAAATTTCTTTAGTTCTATCATTCATATTTAATTAACATATCTATTTTCTCTCTAATTTTTCTAGCAGAAATTGTAAAAATGCCACTTTTTATGTGTACATTTGCAAAAATGCTACTAATTATAGATTTTTGATATATGATGGTTTTTACCGGTTTTTAACCATGATATAAGTCAATTTTATCTTTTTGGTGTTTTCGAGTCTCAATACTTAATAGTCCATGTACGTTTTGAGCATAATTGGAGACTTTGGAGCATTTTTGAGCATCGTGGAAAGAGCAGCCAAAGTTACGAGTTCGGAGTCGATATTTCTAAGAGGGTTGCGTCGATCGACGGACATATCTGACAAAAAGAAAAAGTGCAGAAATGTCAGATGTTTGGCACTCGTTGATACCTTTTCCACCGACGGATCGAGCTGAAAATTTGATACAAGCTAGAGCATCGACTTATCTTTCATCTAGAAGAAATGTGAGGTCTTTCCAACAGTTGGATCGAAAGTTATACAAGTTTTAATGACGACATGTCAGTCTGCCCTTAACCGATCGGTTCGTCAGAGAAAAAGAAAATTGCAGTTTTTCCTATTTTGACTTGGTTTTGTCATAGAGATGGAACCAAAAACGTGATTAGACCTATTTATTCTAGTTTTTAACCATTGTTTAGGCTACATCTTAATTTCTATTGAGACAAAGAGAGAGAGATTTTGTTAGTTAGGTTTAGGGTTATTCAAAGGATAATGAGAATTCATTAGAGTTAATTACTGTTGGGATCATTCATACATGTTCTTCATCTAGATTTGCTTTAACTCTTATTTTAGGATTGATCAACTGAAATCGAAAACCCTAGGTTGATTTAATAGATGCGGAAGTATTATTAACAACCTGAACTAAATCTTAGATGACAAAATAACTATTCGCAAAGGAATTTGGCTTAGTGATTTTGTGAACAATCAGACTTAAACTTTAATGCTTGCCTTTATTCGATAAATTCGCAAAGGAATTTGGGATTTAGGGATTTAGTCATAGATAATCTCTACAACGAAAGTTGATTGGTTTTACAACTGTGTTTGAGTTCTAGAACTGCACTTCATACATATCCCGATAATATTTAGTTCTATGAATTTGAATCATTCCTGCGATTTCCCGAAAGCCTAGCTTTTGTCTCATATAGTCTAAAAACACAAATCAGTTGCTTGCTTTACTTTAATCGTTTTTGCATTCATACATATTTCATTCACTTAGCTTAATTCGAATTCAAAATTCTTTTGTGTGATTGCGATTCCCTATGGATTCGATCCCTAAGTACTACTACAATCTCTTAATTTGAGAGAGTAGCTTTAGGTAAATTTGAGCATATCAATTTTTAAACCCTATACCTTAAAATTCTAAACACTAAAAAATGTTTTGATCCCTAAACCCCCCCTAAATCTTCATAACTGAGGCCTAATAAAACATAATTAACCCAAATATAAATAATATAAAGAAAAAATAATTTTGAAAAAGTGGCATTTTTGTAAAGATTTCAAACGTGTGACATTTTTGTAAATTGGTATTTTTTGAAATTTCTCATTTCTTTTTCTATTGTTTCTATTCTCTATGTTTTCTTTCCTAATTTAATTTTTATAACTTGTTTAAACTATTATAAATATTTTTTCCTAGCTATTTGAGATTATTATTATTATTTCTTACTATTTGGTTAGTTGCTTGAAAATTATTTTGTTCGTTTTCTATTTTTTTATATTATTTTTTATTAGTTAATTTTATGTTTTAACACGTGTCATCATTTGATTAATATTAGACACATGTCACCATCTGGTGAGTTATAATTTTTCTTACGTGTCAAATCTGTCGATAATATTTTTCTTACTTATGTTTTTTTTCCTCTCTAACTTTTTTTTTATGGTTTACACTCTCCCTATTTTGTTTCTTAATTTAATTTTATAATTAGTTTAAATTATTGTATATTTTTAAAGCTATTATAATTAGTCGATAATATTAGAAACTTTTCTTTTCTCATAATTAGTTTGAACAATACGAAAATTTTCTACTTAGAGACTTGACAATTATTTGTTTGTTTTCCATTTTTATTTTTATTTTATTTTTCTTTGAACCACAACTATTAATTAAAAATTCCACCAGAATTGGTTACCCAAACAGGCGGATTGTTACTTACATAAGAACATTCAAAAGCTCTTGTACGTACAGAACGAGACAAACTGTCCACCTTTAAATTAATAAATCGTGAAATTAAAGCTAGAGAGAAATTGGGAAGACGTTCGTCACCGAAACTTGTCCGAAAGAACCGTGAACGCTGGCCACTCTTGGATTTGGGACGATATCCACCAGGTCCGAGCAATCTGTTTCAAAGGCATGACACTCTATTCTTCTCTGCAGCATACAAGACATTGCCCAAATCAGACATTCCATTTCCGAATGCAACGGTGACCTCCTGCGAATTTGATCTTTTGCCCCTAAAAGTACAGGAAGATCTCCTTGAAAGTACTCGTCTCGAACTTGTGGTTGTGTCAGTATCCTTTCAAGACCCATCAACTTGACACCGATGGTTATTTAATACTCGAATCGCTTGCTGTGTTTCCTCACCAATCCTTGTACTCACGTCCATTTTTATTTATATATATATACATTAATTAATTTTAAGTGTTAACACATGACATCATCTGATCAACACTAGACAAATGTCACGATCTGGTACATTAAAATTTTAATTACATGTCGCGTTCTCATCGTGCGCATCCTCCTTTATATAATAAGATGATATGTTTTGGAAGAAAAGTAAGTGGGAAAATTTCAAAAATGCTATTTTTGAAATACAATTTTGCAAAAATGTCAATTTGAGTTGTCAATTTTTAAAAATGCCACATATTATCTAATTTTTAAGCTTTAAACCATAAAATTTAACTTTTAACTTTTTTTTTTAACTCTAACAAACCCTAAACCCCAAAAACAAAACCCGAATATAAGTTAACCTAAAGATAAATGATATTTTGAGTAATTGATATATTATTGGTAACATTTTTGAAAAAAAAATAAAATGACTGTATTTTTGAAAAGTGTCATCTCAAAAGTGACAATTCTCAAAAATTCTCAAAGTAATTCCTTAATCTCTATTTTTTTTTTGGCTTAATCTCCGTGTTTTGAACCAAAACAATTTATATTTTGAAACGAAGAAAATTTATATGAGACCATTTCCGATGTATTTCCCTATTTTCTACTTTAAAATAAAGTAAAAAAAAATAGTATTATTCCATTTGTTTTTTCCAATATATCTCTCAATTTTAGAGAAATGCTATTTCTTCTCCTATTTTAGATTAATTTAGAATCACACAAAAAAATTTCTTCCTCCAAATATAGAACAAAAATAGCATTCTCCATTTTAGGGGTTTAAAGTTGAAAATAGAAATAAGCCTTTAGCATATAGTGGCCGTTTTAGTTAAGTTTGGGTGGTGCTATGCTACCCATTATTCATCTTCTCTCTCACATCTAATTCTCATTTGTTTCGAAAATAGAACAGTTTTTGAGGCAGATAAAATCTATTATAGTTCTGCAAGTTCTAACCAGTTAGAGATTTTTTTGCAAAATTTTTTTTTTATTATCTGCAAGTAAATATCATAATATTTTTGTTTTCAATTATCTACCACGTACCCGCGCTATTACATGACCTATACTCATTTTCAAGGATATATAACATTATTAATTACTATATAATTAGGTATTATTAATTTATATATTTTAGTAAAATATAACTTTAATTTTTTTTAAACATGGATGAATATTTTTATTTTGGCTAATTTTTAAAAAATATGATTATATAGGTATTTAAATGTTTTGACAATGTGGATACCAACTAAAGTATAACTGTTTAGATTTTGAATTCAGAAAACAAATCAGATTGGATAATGTTAAGAGATTTTTAGTCCTCTTAAACAATTATCGAAGGGATCCGCTCTTGCGCATTTAACAAACATGTGAAGGTTTCTGAAAACACGATTAGAGATGTTTTCCAAAGGCTCACCGATTCTCAAATTAAAAATAGTAAACAAAAGAGAAGAGAAAAAACCACATGGAAATCGTGAAGAGCAAGAAAAGAAGAGCAGATAACGAAAAAAGTAATGGAATATTGACATCGAACCGAACAAGAGATGATATGCGGTGTATATTAACGTTTAGAGAGAAACAATTTATTTGGTGAGTTTATGGTCAAAGAACGACTGGAAAAAGAGAAATCTGGGAAGATTAACATTAAACAATCAAAATGAGACTAAAACTCAAAAGAATAAGTTTTAGTTTCAAGTGAAGTGGGCTCAACGTAAGTAATTTTTTAGCCGAAAGTTTCAATCAAATTTATGAAGGAAATGGAGTAGTATCTAGGTTCCATGTCCTAGGCTGGGTCGGGATGGTATTCTGGGTTTGACCTAGTTTGATGCACTTGAGTATTTTTCACCTACTTTTCATACCTTTATGCGCGACTTGGCCAACCATACGGCTCCGTAATGATGCACTTGTCTTCTCGTGTCGTAGGCAGCATCTGATACGGCGGGTCTGACACTAGGGTGTTTCCTCGAAATCAGCTCTTTTGCGCTTTAATCGATCTTTAAGTATGAATTACATGCTTTTAACCCTAGTATGGATAAGGTGAAAGAGCTTTACCCTTCAACTCATAATAGAAACGTTAATATTTAAAACCCTTCAACTCATAATAGAAACGTTAATATTTAAAATAAACTGAAATTATCGCCTAAAAAAATATTTAATACGTAGCCCCTTTTTTATGCGGGAACTCGGGCGCCGTGCTATGTATTTGGATGCTGAATGCTGATAGGAGATACATGTGCGTCAGATCACTTAGCTCCAAATCAATATCACTCCGGATAAGATTACTTAACATAAATTTGTATTTCTTGTAACAGAAAATTTTAAGTTTTGATTATGTATATATAATGAATAATTCAAAATTTATTTTGTATAATTTCCAATGTTATTATCTTATGAAATTTTTTTTTTAAATCACATTATCAAAATATATTAGACATTTAGAATTTTTTTTTTTTTTTTTGAGAAAGACATTTTGAATGTTGTATCATTGTATGAAAACCTCTAATTTTAAGAAAGGGAGCAAAAACCAGTGAATTTTTTTTAGTTAATGACGAGTCGGTTATAATTTTTGGTTTGTACATACATATTTAATTTCTTTTTCCGTCACATAAATAATGATTTTTACATATTATATAGTATATAGTTCAATTCATTTAATTAAAAAAATGGATAATGATAATGCCGGAATATCGAGTTAGACATAAAATTGCATGGAAATGATGTTGAAAGGGCACTTTTGGTATCGCGTTACAAAGCATTCATTTCATTCCACCCTAATTAAAATTGAAAAGGAAATTATATAATTATCAAGTTGCCACGCCTAAGCGTTTTTATTATTTGGATATTAATTTATAGCATTTTTCACTATTTATCTTTTAGTATATATGATGTATGGATATGACCAAACTAGTTGTGGTAAAATGAATTGAAGTTGTAAATGGTAAAAGATTATTGTTTATTGTTAATGGAACAAATGGAGTCTACTTATGATTCAAACTTTAATATGGTATTTCAAAAGTTAGCCCCCAACAAAATCATCTTCAAATTAGCACACGATTTATCATTTCTCTTTCCAACAAGAAAGAGCTTCCTACTACAACCAATTATTCATTCTTTTTGCTAAGTATTAAACTATTAAAATCAAAAATTAATTTCTCTCTTTTTCTGAAAAAATCTCATATGTTCTTATTAGTTTAATTGGTATGAAAATATGCCGTATGAACATATGTATTTTGTATAAAGTTCTGGCGTTTATAAATTATAAATTTTACTTCTAACATATAAAACAAATATATATTTTATTTATTTCTATTAAACATAGTAATTTTATAACATCATAAAAGTATGCATTTTCTTTTAATGTCAGATACATTAACCCCAGGGCGTTAACCTACAAGCACAAAAAATTAAGCTGAATTATGTGTCTTTTCCAAAAATATAAACAAAAAACAGATAACGTTTACGTGAATCGAAGGATATCTTGAAGTTTGGTTGTCTTTTTTGTAAATATTTATTTTATTTTTTTAACATCTGTTGTATTAATCAAATTGTGAATAGGTGATACAACTTATGAATTGTGAATGGGTAATACAACTTATCCAAAAACCATTTCAGTGGAATTGTAAAACAAGAATACAATAATTCACTATCATATGCTTTCTTGGATAAGAGATACGTAACCAAAGAAGCTTGTCAATCCACCAACGAATATCATGAAGAATGTTTTCTAAAATTTGAGCTTTGCTCACCATTGTTAATTAATCGAGTCAGCTCTGAACAATTTATTTGTAAATATATATCTTTACGGAAACATTTATGTGTAAATATTTATATTCCACAAAATTGATCTAATTGCACAAAAAATTTGTTCCACAATTTTTCATTCCGCAAAAAAAAAATTTATTTCACAGATTAATTTTATTTCCTGCAGTTACGCAGATCGAAGCCTATGTGTATTAGCGATTGTTTGACACACAAGCAACATAAATTAGTATTTCTTGCAGACACTTGTTTGCCCCTGCCTTTCAAGATCTATTGTGTTTTATCCACGACATATAGCGTGTGTCTGTGTATATATATAATAAGTAGATAGGGGGTCCTTTGGCATGATTAAGGGATACGTAATAACAGGTGATTGAAACCAACGTAACGTAGTGTTACGACTGATCACCAAATTTTAGACGTTGTGCTAAATATACTTGTAATAACTGTTATTATTCGTTTGTGTTTGTATTTTTGTTAATGTAGATCTCTACTGTATATCTTTTTCAAAAATAAAAAATAATTCGCAAATTTTAATTATTTTAAGAGTATTTGCACTCTATGACAAGAAATTATAAGGAAACTGTTCAGATGACAATGACACTGTGGAACATTTACCGTGACATTAAAGCCCCTAATTCTAGTTTCTTAGGCAAAGTAGTGATGAGTATAGTATAGGCAGTCGTGTGTCAGGAAGCAATCTTCCGAAATCTTTTACGAGATAATGTTGATAGATACATAAAAACGAGTATAGTATATGTATAGGTTTGTATTATAATTTGATAAAATATATATATATTTATTTCCAAAACCTTTCGTGTTCTACTTTTAGGTGAGATAGAAAGTTGTGAAGTTTTTCTTTATCGTAGAGGCGCATTGTTGTGGTTGACGATTATCGGAGAAAGCTGTTATAAAATTTAAAACGGGTAATATTCTGAGTAACAGGCTATTTTTAAAGTTACTCGAGCAAATATTATGTAGCTATTTATTTATTTCCGAGCTGATAATTTAGTTTACAAAATAATAACCGGCTAATAATTTATGTATCAATCTAATTATATAGTTGGCTGATATTAAACAATTTACCACCATTTGCTGCCAGTTACATGTTTCGCTGATCTGTGGTTTCATCCGTTCTATTAGTAGGCAAGCCCATATCATCATCACCGTCACGATCATTATCGTGATGGGGAGATGTAGGCTCCCTCTCCATCGGATTAGCTCCGGCTTGGTTAAGTAGACTTGAGTACAGAATCTCAAAATGAACTCTGTGCAGGCATTAGCATCTCTGCTTTAGTGAAGATCTGCTCTAATGCACGTCGAGCACCTTCAATCCTCCTTCCTGTTATCAGATCTGTATATAAAGTTCGGAAAATTAGCAATATACAATGCTAAATTACTGTTCCCTATATGGAATAACATTCTTTCCGTGGTACTCAGCATTTGAACAGGCAATCTCATCAGGATTTGTTGATTCATGCAGTCTGCAGATATGTTCTCCTACCAACGGTGAACGGTTGTCTTCTCTAAAATTGATACATAGCTACCGACTGAGCCCCGACGGTGACACAGACTGTGAGCTCTGGAAAGCAAAATCTGATAGCCATGAACAGACCGACATCACCGTCGGTTAAGATATCCGAAGGTAGCTGATCGGTTGAATTAGGTTCCGGCATCAGAGGTAGAATCCTGTAGGATAAAGCCAGCGGAGTTGTTCCATTAAGCAAGAACCTTCTTCGGACATTCCCCAGCAAAGCTTCATAGCTTTCATCTCCCCGAAAGTTTGCGCCGTAACCTATATCGGATCTTTCACTCTGAAATTCCCATCGGCCGCATGGGCCAATAATCCAGACGTAGAAAAAGGGCCATCGAACCTGGATTGTAAACACAAACCCATAAGGATCACTGTAAAAGCAAAAGAAAATTATTTGCAACTGATTTACACATTTATTTCAGGTTTTTAGACTGCAAAAAATGTGGGTTTCAAACAGAACAATAATTAAAGACGAAAGTAGAGGTTTCAAACGAGTTTGTTAGCCGTCTTCAATATATTCCTTTTATTGGTTGATAAGAAATATGTTTTTGATTTTTGTTTGGCTGGTTCTGGAGATTATTTACTCGGCAGATATGTGTTTTTGTAGAGGACAATCTATATGTTACTGTAAAATATATCAATGGCATATAGATGTATGGACTGCTCTTCACATATCGAGATCACGGCAGTTTATGGCGCCGCCTGACACCTATAAGTAAAACAGTAAGCTATAATATATTTCGTGCAGGTTAAAAGATTTCATCACGATTTTCAATTGCAAAGTTTATCTCAGATAAGGGTTATATATGTCTTTGTCCGTTAAGAAACTACTGTGCACATGAGTTTCGATATTCTCGTTGTCATTCTCTTAATATCGTAACAATCTGTTGTTTTGTACCTAGTTAATTTTAATATATATACATAAACGTTAATTGTAGTGGAGAAATGATTTATATCTCAATTTTTTCACTTTTATTTTTGTTGAAAACATGTAAACGCAAAGATTGTGTTGGAGAATATAGAGACCAGATGATGTAGAAACGAAAAGATCTCTGATAGTAAAACATACATATATTAATACTTTTTTGTCATCAAAATGATACATATTTAATTAAAAGGGAAATTGCAAAACTAAGTATGAGAAAGAAAAAAAAAAGGAGGGACTGTTTTTTTTTTCTGATAAACAAATATTTCACCAATAATTTCTTTTAGAATTTTTGGAGTGGAAAAATACATGTATTTTGTAACAAGTTGTGGCGTTTAACTAAGTGGTAGTGGACTAGTGGTTCCCACTTGATGAAGTAGTTACTCTGTGGATCTAGGTCAAAGTTTAATTCTTCTCAAACGTGGAATTATCTAACCACTCTCATTTGGTCAGTCGAAGTGGTACCTCGCTTTAGGTTCATTAGAAAATCTGGTGAATGGACTATTCGATGGTTACACTCAATCTGAAAATATTAGTTGGATGGTAAAAATCTGGATCACTTCTGATCTTTTAAAAAATAAGGGTTGTGGCTTTTATAAATTATAAATTTTACTTCTAAGATATAAAACAAATATATAAAAGGAGAGACTGTTGAAATTTTGGATGGTATTAATCCACTAAGAAACTGTTGATGTCAAATATATTAGTGTCGCCAATCTTTGAAACATGATTGGTAGCTTTTGAAACAATATAGTTTTGTGTTATTTCTAACATTTGGAATGTCTTTGCGATTATACACAGTTATATACCAAAACCAAAATTTTGCAGAATCCGCCGTTAACATTAATTCATTTCACATTTCTTTTAATATAATAATGCATTTCATAATTCTGTAAGTTTAATCACCCAAAAGAATTATTTACACAATTTTACAATATCATGCTCAGATATGGATTCAGATTTGATCATTCATTCCAAACAATAAAACTCTTCCCAAATCTTTTATATTTTCGTTTTTGTTAAATTATGGGTTTCCAACTCAAAATCAATTGACAATAAATAAAGTGACTCATATAGTCATATGTTATTGATGACGTAGGAGTTTAAAGAGCTAATTTTTTTTTTTCTTTAACTCTATTATATTACCTCTTTTTTTTGGATTTTGGATATAGTTAAGAGTTTTTTTTTTTTTACTATTTAAACACCTATTATTGTAGTTTCCAAGCATATACTATTATTTTTAATTGAAACGTTGAGATATTTTCTCTTTTTGGTGAATTCCAAAACTTTTTTCTAGTGGATTCCAGAGTTTTATCCTTCAAATTTATCGCTTGTAAATTTGATTTTAAGCTACGTTTAACGCTTTTTATTCCTAGTAATTTTTTACTGCGTTAGGTGGTATTAGAGTATGCTTTCTCCTATCTATTTTTGAAGGTTAATCATGGGAGATCAACCGGTGACCAGATCAGACTTTCAGGGTTTTACCGCGGCTATTACCACTGCCCTAACTGCTTTGAATAATCATATGACGACTTTAAGAACTAAGATTAGAAACACCAACAACAACAACAAACAACAAAGAGGCATAGAAAGAAAACCAATTAGTGTTCTAAAGGGTGAAAACAATCAGGATGTAGCTTATTTTATCAATTATATGAAAGCGGTAGTAAATAAGATTGGGATTCCACTAAGAGACAGAGGAGAAGACTTAATTAGGATTCATAAATGAAGACGATAATGTTGTCACTGTTGAAAGCTCTAATTCCACTGAAGAAGAACCAATGAAGAATGAGATTGATCAAAAGAATCAATAGAGTGAAGATTTGACGACTGATATTCTATTATTGGACACAACTTCATAAATAGAGGAGACAATAATTCTAGAAGGGATACTATTAATCCAAAAGGGTTTCAATGAGTTGGTTCTAGATGAAGAAGAGAGAAATAAGGTTGTTGCTCACAAGCGTAAGAGAGCCAACGAGTATGATAATGTGACAATTATCTTTACTAAGAAGATTCAAGTTGAGAAGTACAACAAGCTGCAGCCTACCAACTATGATCCATTCAAGATACATATGGTTCTTTATGCAGAAAAGAACTTGAGATACAACATTAAGCTACACCTTAGCAACTATAGTTGTCCATTCAAGGCATATGTGATTCGTTATCCAAAAAAACAACTTGAGGTCGAGTTCTTTGGAGGTGGAGCATACTGCTACAGGAGATTAATGAACTAATTTTTGTTTTCTTTAATTTTATTATATTATTTTTTTTCTTTTGGGTTTTGCGTATTTTTATGGTTTTACTTTAGTATTTAAACTTCTATTATTGTAGCCTCCAAGCATATCTTATTATTCTTAATTGAAACTTTGAGAGCTTTTCTCTTTTTGGTGCATTCCAAAAGCCTTTTCTAGCGGATTCCAAAGATTGATTCTTCAAATTCGCTTGTGAACTTGATTTTGATCTAGGTTTAGCGCTTGCTATTCCTAAGATTTTCCGACTACGTCAGTTATATATATTAGTTATAAATTGGCTCCAATTTTTACGTGGAACATTCTAATAGCCTCTTGAGATGATGGTTGCTTTGCCTCATTCAACTTGATCCGAATCTTATTTTTCTGTATGGATCAGTTAGTATTTGTTTGGGCTTACTAGGATCGGATATCATGTTAGGTTAAGTACTTCCAAGTAAAAATCAATTGGCAATAAGTGAACTTGCTCATATGTTATATATATTTGAATTGTCTCCACTTTCGATGTTAAATATTCTAATAGTTTCCACTCTCTGGTTTTGCAAGTGTGGAGAAGGACAAATCCACTCTTTCATTTTTATTTAGCGTTATATCTATTCAGCACAAGCTCAAGCTTCTAAAGTCTGGTATGGCTGTTTGAACAAAGATATGCACGTGATCTACCGGGAAAATCAAGGCTACGTGGAAGATCTTTGTTTTAAACAAACATTAGCATCGAATAACCCCTCAGCTCAGGCTTTTAACGATATAGCTACATTTTCTAAATGATGGCACGAGCTTGCTGGAATTAAGGAACAATTCTTCATATAGAAATCTCGACTCAAATGGTTTAAAGTGGGTGACCACAACAAAATTTTATTTCATAAAGTGGCACATGGTTGAGCTAAGAAAAAAGACATAAAGAAGCTGCAAGCAAAATCAATTTTGAAGGTCATATGATTCTGGAAAGCAGCAAGACAATGAAGAAGAATGGGATGTCACTTAGTTAATTTTGGCCCAGCCTAGTTACTAAAAACGTGGACAACAATCTATTGGGATGGATTTGATGAAGAGAAGTTTATTCAAAAGTTTTCAGGCCCAAACAAGCAAAGAAAGAATCAGATTTCGTTCAAAGCAAAAAACAACATTTATTTAAGTGTTGTTCTCTCTCTTACATGCAATAGAGTTTGAATTTTATTTCCCTAGATGATCTGCATATTCAGATATTCTTATGGACGCTTTTTTATGTATTTCCTCTTTCTAATGAGGCTCATTTCATGAATAAAAAGATAAGTCTTTGATTATAATTTTTGGAACCTTTAAGAGTGATTGCCATTTCTGTCAATGGTGTGTAATATCCATTGATTGATTCGGTTAATGGAGTGTAATATCCACTAATCAAATATCAGTTACAATCAAAACCTGATCCGTCTTGGTGCGTCATATCAGAGGGATCAACCGGTAAATCAAGAGACTTTCGCAACTCTTATGCGACCATTCGTTCCACATCCTTTGGTTTTTGAGACTTTACAGTTTTTTTGATGCAAAAATTATCTCTGTACTGACTCTAGAGTGTCGTTTCTTGGGAGGATCGCATCAGAAGGTCTCGTAACCATGTAATATAAAAACAAAGGTAATTTGGGTATTCTAAATATATTTTTTAAGAAATCCGAAGAGTATGAGGAGATCACGGCTGATTTTACTCTGATGCAAAAACCAATTACCAAAGAAAAAATCAAGCATATAGTGTTTAACATGCATAATAGAAAGGCTCTTGGGCCTGACGGTTATGTAGTCGATAACTAGAAGGCGGCTTGGTTGATTAGTAAAAAAGGTTTTTTCACTGCGGTACAATTTGTTTCTTAAAAGGTTACATGTCGAAGAGTATAAGTGCATCAATTCTTACTTTAGTGTCAAAGCACACTAATGCAAACAAAATATAAGAGATTGTCGACTTATTGCGTGATGCAATATGCTATACAAAGTTTTTTCGAATATCATAGCCAACCGTCTGATATAAATTATGTGACAATCATTGACGCAAATCAGAGTGCGTTTGTGACGGGGAGACTATTGCTAGAAAATGTGTTATTAGTTACAAAGTTGGTTCGACCAGAAAAAAAGTTACAAAGTTGGTTCACGACTACGACGGGCCCAATATCTCTTATTTGTGTGCCCTTAAATTTGATATTTCCAAAGTTTTTGACATAGTGCAATGAAAGTTTATGGTAGCTCCTCTTCGGAAAATTGGTAGCCCCTCTTCGGAAAATTAACTATCCGGATAAGTTCATCCTTTGGATCTTCTTGTGTGTCTCTACGCATATTTCTTGGTCTTGGTAAATGTGAATTAGAGGGGGTTTTAGTGACGACAAGGTGTATTAGACAAAGGTGCTCTCCGTCTCCATCTCTATGTAATAATTCCTCTATCAGGACAATTCTCTAAAATACCACACTTTGAAATTTAGTTTTCAAAAATACTATCAAAAGTTTATATTCCAAAAATAACACCAAAATATTTGGTTTTTCAAAAATTCCACAAAAATAAAATTTAAATTTAAACCTTTAACACTAAACCTAAAACTCTAGACCCAAAGCTATACCATAAATGTAAAATAGTTAACCCAAACCCAAAAATTTAAATTCTAAACCCCAAATTTTTTTTTTGTGTTTGTGGTATTTTTTGAAAACCAAAATTTTTTGGTGATATTTTGGAAATATAAAACTTTTGATACTATTTTTGAAAACAAAACTTTCAAGTGTGGTATTTTAGAAGATTCCTCTATTCAATATAAAATGTTGAATAAGACAGTGATAGAAGGCCATATTAGGTATCATTGGCGGTGTAAGGAGGTTAATCTTACACATTTGAGTCGCGAAGATGACATTTTACTTTTCAGGGACGGGTTGCCTAAGCCTCTTCATGGCACTTTGGATGTAACTGACAAATTCTCTCAGATCTCGGGCTTTTGTATCATTTTTTTTTAAGTCCACACTATATGCGCAGCACGGCAAGGCAAGAATACATTGGAACAAAAGGCAGCTAACTATGGCCTCAAGGGATCTACTTTATCTACCACTCACTTCTAATTAAGCCTATGACAAGAGTTGATTATGAGGTAGTCATCGCCACAATCAAGGCATTGCTTTTTAGTTGCACAACTTGTCATTAATCTTTTGTGGGTAGTTTATAGCTTATAAACTCAATAATCTCTAATATCACAAACTTTTGGTGCTTAGTTTTGGGTTTCCTAATAGGTGTTTCAATAAAATAGGGAAAATGTGTGGTGCGTTCTCGTTGAGTGAGTCTCTAAATGCACACAACAAGGCAAATCATGTGAAGAGGTTTGTTTGTCTAAGAGTTGAAGGAGGATTGGGCATACGAAGGATGCATAAAGTCATTCGGGGTATCACGCTCTTCACCTTATCAGAGAGTCATTGTGGGTTGCATGGGTTCAAAGATGTGTAATTCGAAAAGATTCATTTTGGGATGCTCGCGATAGCACCATTGGCTCTTGGATTTGGAGAAACTTGCTTAAATATTGGTCTTTTGTCACAAATTTATCCATATGAAAGTTTGTAATGGTAACTTAATTTATTTATAGCCTGGTCTATGGATGCCACAAGTTCAACTTGTAAATGTGAAAGTGAGACTCGACAATTGGTATAAGTAGATTTCCACAATTATTGGAGTTTGTGGTGGCTGGTGCATGGTTTATTAGGTCATATCCATTAGGGGGTTTGAGGGAGGTTTAAAACCTCAAAAAGTCTCCCTCAAACCCCCTAAAAATAATTCAAAATTGATATAATAACCCAAAACCACATCTCAATTCAGAGTTTTGAGAACTCTCCAGAGCCCTTACGTGGCACAATATGATTTGTTCGAGTTAAAAAAAAAAAACTCAGACGACGAAGAGAATTGTTTTCTTTCTTTCTACTCGCGATTATCTCTCTTTCTCTCTCTAAAGGCGATTCCGGCGACCCACCTTCACTCTGTGTCGATCAGAATCTCTTTATCTATGTTTATCGCCTTTGTTGTGTCTCGATCTCTGTTTGTCCTCGCGGCTCTCTCTCTCTCTGTCTCTCCTCGCGTCTGTCTGTCTCTCTCTCTGTGAAGCCGATTCCGGCGATATCATCGGAATCGTGCTTTGCATGAGTCGATATCGCCTTTACTCTGTCTCCATCTCTCTCTGTTGTCGATTTTGAGAGACAAATCGGTGCATGAACCGAAATCAGAGGACAAAGCGAAACGATGCGTGAGCAGATAATTTTTCTTCGATTCTTTGTAGATCTAGGTGTTGTTAGATTCAATTAGCTTGATTGTTAGATTTAATTAGATATTCGTTTCCTCAAATCATTGTATATGTTTGTGTTGTGTCAATTTCTTCTAGTAGGTTCCTCAAACGGATTATGAACAAAAAACGTGTTCTTAGATTAAAGTAGGTATTCTCATATTCGATTGGATATGTAGACTTTCTGAATATGTGTGTACATAAATCTATATACTCTGTAAACCTGTAATATGTGTGTGTTTGTGAATGTGTTTGTGTGTGCGTTTTCTTTGTAAATCTGTAATCTGTATGTTTGATAAGTTAACACTATTAGATTTAAGTTTCTGTTTTGGTCTTTTGAGAGTATATTTGCTTTTAATTACACTTGTTAGCTCATTGCTCAAACTTATCTGTTAGAAGTAAAAATGGTTTTAATTCCTTTGTTTTGTTTTCTTTTGCAGGTTTCAAGGAACATTGATGTACTCTATGATTTGGAAGTTGAGTGGTGAAGTAGTAGGAGAAGTAAAAGCAAATGCAGATATGCATCAAACAAAGAAGTGATGGGTAGACAATCTGATGCTTTGAAGGTTAGTATTTTAATTCTGTCTTAAATGTGATTCTGTAGTAGTTCAGTTCTTTGAGAAGTTATGGGCTCAGTTTTTTGAGAAGTTAAATACGATTTTCTTGTCAATTTGCACTGTTATAAATGGTTGATGGTTATAGATTGAAACAAAGATTGTATTCATCTGTCTAAATGGTTGTTAGTTATATGTTTGTTAGTTATAGATAAATGATGGATGGTTGTCGAAATACAGCAAACACATACATGATAAATGCTTGGTATCATATGTCTAAATATCACTTAGTATCATTGATCGCGTTTGCTTTGTGTTAGTTTTAGGTTTTAGGTTAGGTTTGATAAATCTTTTGTCTAAATCTTACAAGTATGTACTTGAAGTGGTTGACAAATGGTTGTTAGTTTCGTTGTGGTGAAGACTGGTATATGTATTCTGTGTGCAGCTCATCTTTAATGACTTGTACTTTTATAGATGGTTGTCAGTTATAGATTAAAATACAACCCATAATGACTTGTTCTGTTCTGTAGTAGTTAAGTATGTCACTTCTGTTTCTTAAAACTAATTGAATGCTTCAAAATAAACTACAACTACGACCACTTTCCTGTTCTAGTTAATAGAAAACTAGTGCCTTAAAACTTTGTCTATAAATTAAAACAAAACTCTACAATTACTTAACACAAAAACACGCTTAAAATTATTTCTCTTTCATTCCTCTCTAAACACATACCAGAACACTAGTCTTTTGTCATGAATTCTATGAATCCATGTGATTACTCTTCTGGTTTCATGAATCTTCTAAATAGTCAACAAGAAATACACATTTCTGATACTTTTTCTCCTACAATACCTCTTCGGTCATCATAAATCCCAGAGTTTAGCACCCAACGCAGTGATGATCCAAGTCCCCTAGTTGAGAAGACACATGAGGGGCGTAAAGAAACTAGATCCAAATGGAAAATTAATGAAGATAAAGCCCTCATCAGTGCATGGTTAAACACCAGCAAGGATGCTGTTGTCGGGAATGGCCAAAAAGCAGGTGCTTTTTAGTCACGCATTACTGATTATTACGCCTCATGTCACATAGTTGCTAGTCTTCCAAAAAGAGAGGCGAGCCATTGTAAGCAGAGGTGGGGCAAGATAAATGACATCGTGTGCAAGTTTGTGGGAAGCTATGATTCTGCTAAACGTCTAAAAAAGAGTGGCCAAAATGAGGATAATGTTCTGAAACTAGCTTACGAAATCTTTGAGACCGACTACAACTCCAAATTCAATCTTGAGTATGCATGGCTAGAGCTGCGTAATGATCAGAAATGGTGTCCCAACACTAGAACGAAAGGAAATAAAAGCTCAAACAGAAGCAAGATAAATGATGGTTCCACAGAATCTTCAAGCAATGTAGCAGATGAAGCAATGGCTCGTCCTCCCGGTGTAAAGGCGTCAAAAGGCAAAGGTAAAAAGAGTGTGAGTAAGACAAGTTCTCTGCAAGAATAAGGCAGTTATGTCTTGGAGTTTCAAAGCATTTGGGAGATAAAGAAGAAGGACTTAGCTTTGAAAAAAAAAATTAGGCAGATGGGAGTTCTAGAGTATCTCCTTGCTAAAGGAGACCAACTTTCAGAAATAGAAGAAGTTTTGAAAAACAAGCTCATTGGAGAACAACTTCTTGACTCAACTGTTTAAGAGTGAAGAAGCTAATATGAACTTTCTGTTTTAAATGTTCGATGTTCTGATTAATGTATGAATGAAGTTTCTGTTTTAGAATGAATGAAAGAACTTTGTTTGTGAATTTGCTTATTTGTATTGTCAACGAATTACTTGTTTCTGAATTTGCTTATCAATGTCTTGCTTGTTTGTGATTTTGCTTATTTAAAATAAATGAATGAATGCGAATTGTCTTTACTTTATAATATAGAGATACACATCTGTATATTGTCATGTAGTTCTGGTTTTTGATTTTGATGATTGTCATATTGTCATGTGTGAGTTCTCTTTCAGGTTCCATTTTGAGGCTACTGGTTTTGAAATGTTTTCAGGTTCTATTTTGAGCTCATAGTTTGAAATGCTTTCTGGTTTTCAGGTTCCATTTGAGGCTACTAGTTTTGCTGCCATCAACTTGTGGATTATTCAAATCCATAGTCTTCTGGTAAAGGTAACCAAACAAAGTGAATCATAGGTCTATGTTTGTAGTTGGACGCTTTGCTAATTTTATGTGTTTTGATCTTCTCAAGTCTCGAAAGGTCAGTAAGAGGACAGAAGACTCAATTGATGTGCACTCAAGTTGGCACTTGCAAATAAACACATATCATAAAAGGAGACAAGACAAGAAGATGACAGAAGAAGAAGACAAGAAGAGGACAATACAAAACTGTGATTACTTGTTGTATTTGGACACTTTACGAATCACATGTGTATGTTTGTATTTGGGGACAACACAAAACATGTGTATGTGTATGTGTATGTTTCTTCTCTATAATCGCATCTCTATATATAAAGAACACTAACAATTATCCAAATATCAAGCAAGTTTCTCTTCCTTTTCAAGCAATTCTCTCTATCTCTATCTTTTCTCAAGCAATCTCTCTATATTTTCTCCATCTCGCCAAAACTCTTGTTTTTCATATATATGGCACCTTCTTCTTATAATCTTTTTGAGGAAACAAACGATAACGAATTAGATAAAAAATTCTATCAAAAATTCATTGAAGCATTCTAGAAGGTTTTGAATGATTATGGTGATCATGAAAATGCAACCGCGTCAAAGAAAAAACGAGCATATATTGAAAGACAACGCGAACAAGGACACATCCGCTTATGGAATGATTATTTCAGTGAAGATGCAACTTACCCAGCATCTACATTCCGACGTCGTTTTAGAATGAACAAGCCATTGTTCATTCTTATTGTGAATCGACTCTCCAATGAAGTACCGTACTTTCAACAAAAAAAATATGCTACCGGAAGATTCGGTCTTTCAAGACTACAAAAGTGTACAGCAGCAATTCGTATGATGGCATATGGTTATTCGGCGGATGCGGTTGACGAATACCTCCGCCTCGGTGTCAGTACTGCGCTCCTATGCTTGGGAAATTTCGTGGAGGGAATAATATCTTTGTTCGGATGGGTATCTAAGAAGACCCACACCATCTGATCTTCAACGCCCACCCGATGTTGGAGAGGTACGCAGATTTCCCTGGATGATAAGAAGCATCGATTGTATGCATTGGAAGTGGAAGAACTGCCCCACCGCTTGGAAAGGGCAATATACACGTGGATCTGGAAAGCCAACAATCGTTTTAGAGGTTGTAACTTTACATGATCTATGGATTTGACATGCATTTTTTGGACCTCCAGATACCTTAAACGATATCAATGTTCTTGATCGCTCACCAGTTTTTGATGATGTATTAGAAGGTCGAGCTCCAAAAGTGAATTACTTTATCAATGGACGCGAGTATCATTTTGCTTACTACCTCACTGATGGTATTTATCCAAAATGGGCTACTTTTATCCAATCAATTCTACTTCCACAAGGTCCGAAAGCATCGTTATTTGCTACATACCAAGAATCCGTCCGAAAAGATGTCGAGCGTGCTTTTGGAGTCTTGCAAACTCGATTTGCCATTGTCAAAAACCCTGCTCTTATTTGGGATAAGGTAATAGGAAAGATTATGAGAGCGTATATCATACTACACAATATGATAGTAGAAGATGAACGAGATGGATACACTCAGTTTGATGTTTCAGGATTCGAACAAAGAGAAAGAAATAGAACTTCCCAAGTGGATTTGACGTATTCTACAGATATGCCTACAAATCTCGGAAATATGATGGGCATTTGAAATCGAGTTCGTGATAGAACGATACATCAACAATTAAAAACTGATTTTGTTGAACATATATGGCAAAAATTTGGCCCAAGAGGAGATTACAACAATTGAAAGTTTATAATTTGTAAATTTATGTTATAATTTTTTATGTAATATATCTTTAAAATTAGACTTTATAAAATGTTGTATGTTTTAAAATGTTATAAAAATAATATTTTTTTTCTTGAGAATCCCAAACCAATGGAAAACAAAAAATTATAAAAATAATTAGAGAGTTCTTAACTAAACTTTATTATTAGTTTAGTATTATAAAATTGTTGAGAACCCTATTACGTCTCTAACCAATATACATGCTCTTAGGCGTTATAGACATTATGATCTTACGAATTTGATTGCACGTATCAGCGAATTCAGTTGTGATTTCTTAGATGTGTGGCTTGGTAAGACGGCATGACCATATCACTAAACGAATTCGTTTTCTTATGTCTCTTTTAGGGATGGAAATAATGAGTCTATCCGTGAAAGGGGTCCAAGAAACCGAGTCGACTGCGCGAGACAAAAGAAAATGAAATGAAGGATGATTGGATCGAGTAATTGGGTCTAGTGTAAACCATTTAATATCTTATTAGCAAAGTTAACACTGTAGTTGAACCTTTCATCTAATCTAATTTAGACCTTTATGCATGAAATTGACTTGACTTATCGAATCAAACGCAAAAACTTTTAAGTAAGATGCGCATTTTTTACTAAAGTGTTGAACCGAGTAAGGCTTAACGATCAAAGTTTCTGCGATAAATATATTTAGTTGGGTCGTTACTGGTTTCTTTTTTTGTTGTTGCAAAAGTTATGTGATTCCTATCCAATTTCAGAACTTTGTTTTTTTGTATATAACTATTTTCTTATGACTTAATAAATTTAACATTTCATTAATTACATATATATATATGACGCCAATATTATAACTAGTGAAAATGTAGTTGTGTACAGAAAGTCTTCGGAGGTTTCGAGTTCGAACACCACAATGGAGAAGAAACTACATTAACCTTATTACCTTACTCTAGTGAACTACCGACTTGCCTTGTTCGACAAAAAAAAAATTAAGGAATACGATAATAAAACAAACAAAAAAAAAAAACAACTGAAAAATCAAACAACAATATCTGCATGCGCGCAATCCATAAATCTCCCCCTCATTACAGAACACAAGAAAACAGAACAGAATCAGAAACTCAATTCCCACACTTCGATCTCTCACATTCGCAACAGATTCGCAGACGCATACACGCATACATACATACATACATACATACATACATACATAACATACATACATAACATACAAAAAAAAAACACAAACTCTCATCATCTTTCTGGTTTCATTATGCCTGCAATCATGATTCTTGGTCTCATAACCCCCGCATGCTCTTTCTCTCTATCCTCCAAAATCTCATCTATAAATACAACTTCTCTCCCACTAATCACCACTACCTCTTCTCTCTCTACACACATTTCCTCTGCTCTCTTCTTGCAACTTCCTCTGTTCCTACACTTTCATATTTTATATGCAATGGCAGTGTCTGGTTTCGAGGGATTCGAGAAAAGACTCGAGCTTCGATTCTTCGACGACACCCAAATCACCAACAATAACCCCATGGGACTCCGTCTAATCGACTTCGAATCACTAGACCAAGTCTTGAACCAAGTGCAGTGCACGGTGGTCTCCGCCGTAGCTAACCGTAGCTTCGACGCTTACGTGCTCTCCGAGTCAAGCCTATTCGTCTATCCAACCAAAATCATCATCAAAACATGCGGCACCACGCAACTCCTCAAATCAATCCGACCCTTGATCCATCTCGCGCGTAATCTCAACCTCACGTTACGCGCGTGTCGCTACTCGCGAGGCAGCTTCATCTTCCCAAACTCTCAGCCTTTCCCTTACACGAGCTTCAAAGACGAAGTAGTCGTCGTCGAAGATTCCCTCCCGAAATCTCTCCGTTACCGTAAAGCCTCCGTCATAACGCCTTCTTCCTCCTCCTCACGTGATTGGCACGTGTTCACCGCGAGCGCTGACGTGGAGTCCGACGAGCCGGTCGTAGTAGTCGAAGTATGCATGACGGAGCTTGACCGAGTCAACGCTCGGAGCTTCTACAGACGGAAAGGCGACGACAAAAACAGTGATTCCGCCGGGAAAGAGATGACGAGGCTGAGCGGTATCGATATGATAAACGCAAACGCGTTTATATGCGATTTCGCGTTTGATCCTTGCGGTTACTCGATGAACGGCGTCGACGGAGAACGTTACTCGACCATCCACGTCACGCCTGAAGACGGTTTCAGCTACGCTAGCTTCGAGTGCGGTTTGTCTCTCTACGACGACGGTCACTTAGACGTCTCCGAGGTTTTAAGCCGAGCAATCGATGTTTTCCGACCAGGTTCTGTCTCGATCGCCACCACTTACGGCGGCGAGGATTATAACCACGAGGTTACGAAGCGCGTGGAGCGCGTGTTGGCTAAGAAGCTCGGTCTTAAGTGTAGGAGCCGACTTATGGATGAGTTTCCAGGCTCCGGAACCGTCGTTTATCAGTCTTTCACGCCTCGCCGGAAATAGTCATTCGCCGGAGGAGGAGGGAAATAAAGGGTCTTAGGTTTTAAGTTAGTTGAGAGGAGTGGAAAAGGGAGGTGATGACGTGGAGGGATATGATTGGTTGATTTGGCTAAGAATATATAAGTGGAAACATATGATCATGCACCCCACTTTGCACTTGTGGCAATGTCACGCCTAAGCATTTTTGAGGTTCAGTATCGTAGAATTTTAGTGGGGGAGGGTAAAAAAATGTTTGCTCTTTTTTCTTTTTTCTTTTTTTTTTTTGTTTCTTATGCTTGTTTTTTTTTTTTGTTTCATTTCAATTTAAATTATGTTAACTCTCTATATCAGACTTTTGATATACGGTTTAATCGTTCTTACTTTATTATATAGATTACAAATTCATTCACAAGCGTACGAAATTTTTCTATTTCAAATAAAATAGCAACCATGTAAAAATATCTCTATTGGATCCGATTAGGCTAATTTTTTGGCCTACGCGTTCAAAGAGAATGAGATCGATCATGCACGCGCAAAGCTGGTAGTACTTGAAGGAAAGATGGCCATAGCTCTAATGTATGTTTTGCTCATTGCTTATGAGCTTATAAATATATATATATATAGGAGGAGGCGTACACCATTGTCTCTCACAATGGTTAACTTCTAGAGATGCACAAAGGATTGTACGTGATAAACAGAGAAGAAAATCGTGCTAGTAGAGCTTTACGTACAGTTTGACAACAAACTATTTTCAAAAGTTGACCAGCTTTAGCAACGGTTTAGTCACACAAAAATCAAGGCTAAAGAGCCCAAGGCCGAAGAATTAGCTAATAAAATATTGAATTTAAGAAACTATAAAGGTTTTTATTAGTGATGTTTCAAACTAAAGAAATCTTTAATTAATCTTTCTAAATTTCAATATAAATGTCACACGTAGAAACTATAAAGTTTTACACGGCTCGAATTCTTGTGTTAATAATCGCGCGTGTAAAATTCTTATCCATCCCTCCCAACATCCAGAAACCCAATTTGTTTGTGACAATAATTAGCTAAAAGTAAACCCCATTTTTTTTTATTAGAATAATAGTCCAGTAGCAAAACGTAACTCGTTTTGTCACTATGAAGTTTCAAAAAAAAAAAAGGTAGTGCACTAATAATATCTTCTCTAAATCTTTACTTTTGTACCGATTGATAATTGACATGATAAAATCAAATTTTCCATTAAACCCACTAATTAATCAAAATCAAAATTCCAAACTCACTAAGAAAACCATGTACCAATCCTTTTAATAAGCTTCTCTCTGCTCTCCTCTACTGTCCATTAACCGTGATCCCTAACCATCATAAGATTCATGCTAATGAACGTGTCACGAGTTTAAACTGAAGACTTATACACTTGACCACACAAAAAAGTCTTGTCAATAAGTTTCAGTAAATGGGACGTTTTCAGCTCCTCTTTCTTCCTGTCCCATACATGGTCATTGGTAAAAAAAACCGATATTGCTGCAAAAGAAGCATCTAGTTGTTGATGCGGCTAACCAAGAGGTTGAGAAGCAAGGTCTGCTTCCCCTTCCCCATAGTGATGAGCTTCCCTAGCGATGTGGTCTCATACTGGTAACCATGACTAAATTACTAGTCCTTTGAGTCAATGACCAATTGAATTTTTCAAACAAAAAATGACCAGTTGATTACTTTTTTATGTTATCTCATATTTGTAATTAATGTTGTTGCTAGGTAGTACGACAAAGAAGCTCCGAACAAAATTTTCCGTATGGTTAGTGTTATTTCCACCTTCCCATATATGTCACAACTTTGCACTTTTTTTCAACCTCATGAGTCATGATCACATTTTTCAATTTCCAGTTGATAAAAAGAAGATACCAACTACCTGATTGTTATAATCCTGATTGGATTGTAAATTCCCGAATGAAAAAACTATACAGAATCAAATTAGAATTCAGAATCCTAAAGAAGTAGGATTATAATTTTCTTATCTTTGTCAAACTAAACAAATCGTTTCCCTAATAAATAAACATACACACATGACACATACGAATATTTATTCCAAAGAGAAGAAAAACAAAATCTAGATCAAGGCGATGACTGAGAGCAAATCCGAGTGGAATCAATACTTTATCGATATAACGAACCGCATCGGAGCAAGACTAAGTTCACCGAAACTCAGACTATACATGGACTTGATGAAATTATTTAGGTCCGGGGGTATAGAAGCAGACAAGCTCTTAAAGTCTCTTCTGAATTTGTTTGAAGAAGACGAGTATCTCTCTCAGATGTTCAACAAACTTATGAAAGAAGAGATCCGAGAGTTGAAAAGGAGTGATGAATTAGGGGAACAACTTGAAGAAGAAGAAGCAAAGAGAGAAAGGAAGAGAAAATCAAAGAATGATGATGAGGTTGAAGAAGGTGAAATCCAGGAGGAGAATCGTCGTGTTGTTCATTGCAAGATTGGTCGAGAGGAAGCAGATTTACCCATTAAGAAGAGAAGCAAGTATAGACTTGAGCCGACTGGACCAAAATTTGTATCAGAAATAAACCAAAATTGCGCAAAATTAAAAATTCAAAGACTGTTTGTATTACATATTGATGTGGAGAAATATGTTAAATAGGGTAATTCTTTCTACTCTCAAAAACTCTAGAATGTGTTTCTTTGTTATTGTGTCCCATGTTTATTCGTATTTTGATTCCAATTAGAATCTCAGACTTTTGTTTTATATTTCTGAAGAACTGTCTTCTACCGACTTTTGAGTATTCGAAAGAGGAACATAAAAGAAGCAGTAGCATTCTATCAAAAAGGATTCAAATGAAGGCAAAAACAGAGATATTCTCTTCATGAAAACAAACCAGCTTTCTACTCTGAGCACTAACACAAATGGCAGGTAAAAATATAATTACTATACTTCTTCTGCTAAATAACCAATAGTTCACAACATCTCAGAAAGAAAAACTCAACTAATCAAAGAGACACCAAAAAGGAAGATTACATGCAATGAACCACCAAGAAGAGAAAAACCAAGATTCAGATTGCTCCAAAGTTTATATTATTGTCGGAAAGCTTGTGCATTTTACAAGAACAATCGTTATAAAACCGTTTTGTAAACTAATCAAAATCCTTCCTAATCAGGTGTGGCTTTTCCTCATCACTATCATTTCTTCATTTTCCTTTCATGGCATTCCTTCAAAGCTTGAACATCTTTTGAACAAAACAAGAAAAAAATACTATCAACATTTTGTCTGAATCTATGGAGTGGAGGAATAAATTTCCATCTTTATCAACCCCATCAATTCTTTGTTCAATCACACAGTTCCTCAAACCAATCAACTACAAGTAATCAAAAAAGCCCCAATTTGGCTCTAAAACCCTTAAATTGTTTCAGATTTAGAACAGAGTGAGAGAGTGACGTACGTTTCTGGCAAGATTTCCAGTCCCTATTGCTATCAACAAGACAATCCTGCGAAATCGGAGAACGAACAATAAATGGCCAAAATCAAAGGAGGAATTAAAAGAGTGAAGAATACATGATGATTTTGGGAGACGAAACCTGCAAAGACAAGTAGAGAGAAGAACACTCCTTGAGCTGTTTCACATTCTCGTCTTCTTCGTCTGCATCCATTTGATGATTCGGAGGTTGTTGCTTCTCGGATTCTGCTTTCTCCGTCGCTTTCTCCATTTTCACTGAGAAGAAGAAGAAGAAAATTACAACTCTCCGTTTAAATTAGGGCATTTTTATTATGGGCTTTAATTTGTCTTCTTGGATCTAAAGCCTAGGCCCATTTAGTTCTGGTATACTATATAGTATGTTGTAGTGGTCAACATGTAGATAAGTCAAAGGATACATATAAGATTGTTTTGTTTTTGTTTTGTTGTCTGTCTCTAATGACTTCGGGTCCACTAACTTCTGTTGGATTGTCGGATATGCCACGTGGCGTTAACCCAACAACGTGGGAGCTGTCACATCCACAGAAACAATTTTCTCCTTTTCTGAAAATTTCGGATAAATGGTCAATGCTTGTAGTATTTCTTGCATATATAGATCAATAGAAAATTAACCTACAATAATTTCAAAATGACGTTGGCATTTGAAAAAAAAAAACATTAGTCTGTCACTCTAAATTTAGGATTTAAAAAATATTTTCATCATTTAGCCATAAAATTATGGAGAATATGCTCTGGCGATTTTCTATTTCGGAACGATAAAAGAAAGAATTATAATGTCATCTAAAATTAAGAGAAAGAAGAAGGGGCAAGAGAAGAGGCGGAATTTCAGTTAAAACAAAAGAGGAAGATGAGGTGTGTGTGTGTGTGTAAGAGAAAACCTGCAATGATCATGTCTTCCGTTACTTTCTCTCTCTTTCCTTAGTCTCTCTTTCTCTTTCCCTTTTTTTGTCTCATTTTCTCTCTTGGATCCATGGAACAAGACCTTCGAGACTCCTCACAAGCTCCAGCTTCCACGACCACGTCTTCTTCGTCGTCTCCCTCCTGGTAATTCTGACTTCTTGATTGTTCTGTCTGTATATGTTGCGTACGGAAGAAGATTTGCAAATGATTATGTACCGTGTGTCACAAGTCATTTCATTTCATCGGTTTCTGATACAAACCCTCGTGATCTTCTCAGCGATGTAAACGTTGAGAATCGTGGAAAACAATTAACTCCTCTCTCAGCAAGAAGATCTCGAGCCGGCTTCTCTGATTCTTTCTCTTCTCATGGTAATAATCATTATTGCATCAATAGGTTTAATTCAAGATTGATATTTCCTGGAGGTTACATAGAAAAAAATGCATGAAATCCGTCATATATGCACCAGATTTATCAGCATTCTGTCAAGATGAAGAAACGGTAACCTTCTCCTCCGACAAAGCCGAAGCCGAAGAATCAGACGATGACTTTCTTAGGAGTATAGAATCTGAAACATCATCATCCGTGGTTAGCACGTCAGACTCAGAAGGTCATCATAACCATCATCATCACCATCATCATCATTCGTCTGGAGGTCCAACCAACGGTCACTGGCGGCGAGGTTTCTTCCGTTTACTCAAGAAAGGATCATCCGCGATGCCATTCAACACGTTCACACCTCTCAAAGGAGTTCCCAAACTGACCAGACGGAAGAGCAAACGCATAAGAGACAACATGGTCCCTGTTCTACCTGCTGCTGCTCTTGACACTGATGACTTGTTCTACTTCAAACCCTCCTGGAGAAACTTCTCTCTCCAAGATATCCAAACCGCCACAAATGGCTACAGCCGTGGTTCGAAACCCTTGTTTCTATATAAGCAATTATTTCAATCCGTTTATCATATGTGAAGTGATCGAAATTGTGGATCTTATGGCAGAGAATCTGATCGGAGAAGGAGGATATGCGGAGGTGTACAAGGGACAAATGGCGGATGGGAAAATAGTGGCGATAAAGAAACTGACTAGAGGCTCCGCGGAGGAGATGACAATGGATTATCTGTCCGAACTAGGGATCATAGTTCACGTAGATCATCCAAACATTGCTAGGCTAATTGGATATTGTGTTGAAGGTGGAATGCATCTTGTTCTTGAGCTATCTCCTAATGGAAGCCTCGCTTCTTTGCTCTACGGTGAAAACAATCTCTTCTATTTGATGTCTCAAGAGCAATCTACAAACTATTTTTGTTTAATCAAAAGAGAAAAGAGACAAACTTTCGGAGATGCTCTAGTTGTGCATGCTAAAAATATGAAAAATCCTAACATAGATCCTTATAACATTTTGTAGAGGCAAAGGAGAAACTGAGTTGGAGCATAAGATACAAAGTGGCGATGGGTACAGCAGAGGGACTGTTCTATCTCCACGAAGGTTGTCAAAGAAGGATCATTCATAAAGACATTAAAGCTTCTAACATCCTTCTCACTGAGAACTTTGAGGCTCAGGTAATGATTATACCCTAATTAATAGTCTTTTGAAATTATTATTATGAAACAAGAATGAACTCGTAATGAGATTCTTTTTTTCCTTTCCAAATGATTACTGTAGATATCTGATTTCGGGCTAGCGAAATGGCTACCAGACCAATGGACTCACCATACCGTATCAAAAGTAGAAGGGACATTCGGGTTTGGAATCTCTCATTAATATAGATCATATATATACGTGAATTCACAAACCTATTTACTTTTAATGATATATCTACCTCTCTTTATGTGTTCTTGGATCAGTTACCTTCCACCAGAGTTCTTTATGCATGGGATTGTAGACGAGAAAACAGACGTATATGCTTACGGTGTCCTTCTTCTTGAGCTCATCACCGGTAGACAAGCCCTTGACAGCTCACAACATAGCCTTGTCATGTGGGTATGTTATGTGACCATTTCTTATTGCCTAGCCCTTGATCTCTATTTTCTTCATAAGATTTCAAAATCAAAATGAGATATAAAAAGATTGTAATATATTGTTTTTCTTTCATTATAAAATTACTAACTAATTAAGTTCTTGCAGGCCAAGCCATTGATCAAAGAGAACAAGATCAAACAACTTGTTGATCCGATTCTGGGAGATGATTACGACGTAGAAGATTTGGACCGTCTTGTCTTCATAGCGTCCTTGTGTATACACCAAACCTCCATGAACCGTCCCCACATGAGCCAGGCATGCATTAAAAACATTTCCATATCAAAACATAAAACCACTAATGTTAATAGCTTTTCTTTTGGACATATACATAATGGACTGTGTGCGTGCGTGTGTATATATATGCGTACAGGTTGTGCAGATTCTGAGGGGAGACAAGTGCAGCTTAGATCAGCTAAGAGAACGAGAAAGCTCGAAACTGCAGAGGACTTACTCTGAAGAGCTATTGGATAACGAAGAATACAACTCCACAAGATATTTGAACGATATTCACCGACACATGGAGACCGTTCTCGGAACATCTAACGACCCTACTTGCTAAAATGCAACAGAATTCATTAATGCATATGTTCACTATAGATTACTCCGATCCGGATTGGATATTAATTTGTTAGAAGAGAGGACTGAGAAAAAGTTTCAATATTGTTCCAAATATGTTGTACCATGGTTGTATGTATCATGATGTTGTGATCTTTTTTTGTTTCTTTTCCATCTTTGAATTGAACTATTGTTTGTTAATGTTATCCCTTTTTGTATGAATTTTCCTTCCTCGTTTTTAATATTTACGTACGTACTATATATTCATTTTGATAATTATTATTATTATTATTTTTAAAATTTTGAACGAACCAAATATTTATTCAGTTTAACACATTTACATGTTGTGTCAAAATATTTTTTTAAACAAGAGTACACATACTGCTAAGCAAAAGTTACAAGAATTAATTTAGAAAGTAATCGAGTCTTCCACTTTTAAACTAGCCACGGTCACCTTTGTTTTTACGACAACAATTGTCACGGCCATTCATAACTAGTTTCCATTGCATTTATTTTATTTTAGTTGACAAACAAATATTTTCCAAAGGTGTCAGAAATTCCAAATGTTCAAGATCAACAACATTAATGTTCGTAGTTTCTTTTTCATCTTTTGGAAGATCAAAAGATGAAAACATGTTATTACTCAGTGAAATACTAGCAAATTTCTGTGAGTACTATGATCATTTCATCATCAATACAATCTATTTAATCATCAATGCAAACTGAAGCTAAAACACTTTGGATTATTGCTATTAGCCAAGTAACATTTTTGTGGTGATTTGCAGGTTCTTTACAAACCTCTCCAGTCTAACTGAATTAAATGGATGCCCTGCAAATGGAAACACATACCCATAGATGTTCATTGGCTAGAGTCTAGACATTTACCGGTTCTCTAATAGATGTGGCTTCTCTTTTAGGCACGTTAATAGGCTTGCCAATCTCTATGCTATGCTGATCAATTAGGTAGGCACTTATTAATAATACTAACTTCGAAAATAAAATTAACGTTGTTATAATAGTCAATAAAAGTGTGTAATTTATTATTTGTGTAGAGCCCACTGTCACTATGCATACACAGTAACTTACTTTTATTCGCCTATAAATAGAGAGGTTTCGATCGATTGTAAAACACAACATTCAGAACAACAAAACATAATCTCTCTTTGTTCTCATCTTTTCTCAGTATACTATTCCCACCGGGTATAAATTTTTCGTCTTTATTTATATTTATCGAAATAATAAATATTTCTACTCTTTTTATAACACGTTATCAGCACGATCACTCTAAAATTTCAACTTTCATATGTATACTTATTATACCTTTTGGTGTGCGGACTATTGTCTCCATAATAATTTATTTATTTATGTGGTTGTTTTACGCACTATAATTTATTTATTTACTGTTTTAATTATTTATGGTCGGTTAAACCGCCTGCTATTTTATTTATTTCTATGGCTGCTTATGCACCATAATTTATTTATTTACTGTTTTAATTATTTATGGACGGTTGAACCGTCTGGTTATTCATTTATCTATGTGGTTGTTTCATACACCATAATTTATTTATTTACTGTTTATGGTCGGTTTAACCGCCTGAAATTTTATCTGTTATGTTGATAATTTATTTATTTATTAACTAACGTGGATGACTCTGTCACCATAAATCTGTTATTAAATTCATGTTTATATATTTCCTGTTATATATATTTTATGATTATTATATAAAATATTTACCACCTATTTATAAATTTGATATTTTATCTAAAACTGGTATATATAATAGATTGCTCATGACAGATTTTCAGATTGATTTTTTCTTAAATATTTGACCCCCAACGGTCACAAAGAAAATATTTCAAAATAATTTTTAAAAATTTTTCACTTTAAAAACGGCTATATAACGGCTAGTGAACAGTATTTTCAATCTATAAATACACCCATATTTCACTCTTCCAAAATCATTCAATCATTTCATCTCCTTTCAAACACCCCTTCAAACAAATTTTTTTCCGATTTTTGTAAGAAAATGTTTCGATGGTTTTTAATTTTTATTATCGGTATAATTTTTAGTGCTATTTATGGTCTCTTCGTCGGGGACTTTACCCGCGAATAATATATCATAAATTTTTGTTTACTTTTTTATGCTTTAATATTTACTGTAATTGCTGTTGTTATTAATGTAAAAGGATTCTAAAATCATATTTCTAATAAAATTATTTTCTCTTTTGTGTTTAGAAATCAAATGGCAAATATTGAGAAATTACAGTTTCCAGCTCTCCAAGTCACTGGAGAAAATTATATATCATGGTCCACGAATGCTGAACTTCATCTAAGTTCTCAGAACTTATTGGATACAATAAATGAAGAAAATGAATCGCCTATCACTGAAAAGGCAAAGGCGATAATTTTTCTGAGAAAACACTTAGATGAAAATCTAACGCATGATTATGCGAAATACAAAAGACCCAGTAGAGCTATGGAAAGCTCTTAAAGAAAGGTTTGACAACCAAAGGGCAATAACTCTCCCACATGCTCTTGATGAGTGGGCAAATTTAAGGTTCCTGGATTTTGACAAGGTGGATAAGTATAATTCCGCCATGTTAAGAATTGTGTCCCGATTGGAATATTGTGGTAAGAATGTGAGCGAAGAGGAAATGCTCGAGAAAACTTACCTAACTTTCCATAAGGAACATTTTGTTCTTGCTGAACAATACAGGAACTGTAAACACAAGAGGTTTTCCGAGTTGATTGTGGCTCTAATGTTGGCTGAGAAGAATAATGAGCTCCTCATCAAAAACCACAACGCTCGACCTGTAGGAACAATTGCTGTCCCTGAAGTGAACGCAATGGATGGGAAAAATCTTGGACAAACGGATGTGAGGTATCCGGGGAGAGGAAATCAAACCAACCGGGGTCGTGGTGGTCGATTTAATCGTGGCCGTGGGAGAAATTATAATCCAAAAGGACGGTCATTTAAATGGGTCCGGTCTGAACAAAATCCCAAAGGGAAAGAAAAGGAAGACAATTTCACCCAGAAGCGTGAAGGTGTTTGTTACAGATGCGGATGTAAAGGCCATTGGTCCAAAGTGTGTCGTACTCCTTTACACCTTTGCAAATTGTACCAAGAGTCAGTTAAAGGCAAAGGAAAGGAAGTTAATCTTATGGAACACCCTGAAGGTGATACATACCTTAACGCTTCGGACTTTGATGATGATGCCGAAATGACCGACCTTGCGGATAAATAAGATGTCTGTAATGAGACTACTAAATAGTTTCTGATTATGCCATGTATAATATTGTGTTATTCTGTATTTTTGAAAAATAATATTGTGTGTAATAAACAAGTCTATATATAACTATTATGTGTTTTATACATGAAATTTACTTTCTTTTTATTGATGTTTATCTTGATTACAGAAATGAACAGCAAAACAAGTGGAACGGTATCCACAGGAAATATTAGAGAAATTTGCATTCCAGATAGTGGAACAACGCACACTATTCTGAGACATAGAAAATATTTCTCTAATTTAAACCCAACGAAAATTATTGTGAATACAATATCGGGTCCTGCAGACCTGATTGAAGGAACTGGTAAAGCCAACTTTATGTTGCCAAATGGAACAAAGTTTTCCATAAATAATGCCTTATATTCTCCGAATTCTAAAAGGAATTTGTTGAGTTTCAAAGACATATACCTTCAAGGATATGATACTCAGTCTGCGACTGAGAATGGAAAAAAGTATATGTATGTAACTTCCGATAAATCCGGAAAAAGGCTTATATTGGAAAAATTTCCAAAACTTCATTCAGGACTGCATTATACTCATATAAATGCAATCGAATCGCATTTAGTAATTAAAAGAAATCCAGAAGATTTCACATTATGGCATGATCGCCTAGGTCATCCAGGCACTTCGATGATGCGGAAGATCATAGAGAACTCACATGGTCACCCACTGAAAATCCAAGAGATAAATCAGAGGAATAGAAAGACATGTGTTGCATGTTCTCTTGGAAAATTGATCGTAAGGCCATCCCCAACTAAAATTGATAAAGAATCACCAAAGTTTCTTGAAAGAATTCAAGGCGATATATGTGGACCAATACATCCATCATGTGGACCATTCCACTATTTTATGGTGTTAATTGATGCATCTAGCAGATGGTCACACGTTTGTCTATTATCATCTCGAAATATGGCATTTGCGAGATTTCTAACTCAGATAATCAAACTAAGGGCTCAGTTTTCTGATTATCCAATTAAAAGAGTTAGACTAGACAATGCTGGTGAATTCACATCTCAAGCCTTTAATGATTACTGTATGGTTACGGGAATAGAAGTTGAACATCCTGTAGCCCATGTTCATACACAAAATGGTTTGGCTGAATCATTAATTAAACGTCTGCAATTAATTGCAAGACCGTTGATCATGAGATCAAAACTCCCACCTAGTGTATGGGGGCATGCAATTTTACATGCTGCAGCACTTATCCGAGTAAGACCAAGTGCATATCATAAGTACTCCCCATTACAACTAGTATTTGGTCATGAACCAAATATTTCTCATCTAAGGGTTTTTGGTTGTGCGGTGTATGTGCCTGTAGCACCCCCACAACGTACAAAGATGGGACCACAAAGAAGGTTAGGGATATATGTTGGTTATGATTCACCATCCATTATAAGGTATTTGGAACCTCAAACTGGTGATGTCTTTACGGCACGGTTTGCCGATTGTCATTTTGATGAAAAAGAATTCCCAGTTCTAGGGGGAGAAAACAAACAAGTAGGCAAGGATATAAAGTGGAGTGTACCGTCTTTATTACATCTCGATCCTCCTACGAAACAGTCCGAACTGGAAGTTCGGCGAATTATGCATTTGCAGAGTATAGCAAATCAGTTACCAGATGCTTTTGCAGATACTAAGACAGTAACTAAGTCGCACATTCCAGCTGCAAATGTTCCTGCTCGGATTAAGATTCCTGAAGAATCTGGGAGAGCAGAAGATACACGTGGGTCTAGAACACGCTTGAAGCGTGGAAGACCTGTTGGATTTAAGGATAAAAACCCTAGGAAGAAAAGGGAAATTGAAAAGGTTGATGTTCCCAAAGTAGCTGAAAATACTTTGGAAGAATCACATCAAGGAAGGAATGATGATGTGGAACATCATGAACCTAAAGAAAACCATGAGGTCTCTATCAATTATATTCATAACGGAAAAGTTTGGAATCGAAATGAGATGGTTATTGTGGATGACGTTTTCTCATATCTTGTGTCAAAAGAAATAAATGAAGAAAACGAAGATCCCGAACCTCAGTCCGTATATGAATGTAAAAAGAGGGATGACTGGAGAAAATGGAAAGAAGCCATTCAAACCGAACTTGATTCGTTAAATAAACGAAGTGTATTCGGACCAATTGTACTTACACCTGTAGATGTAAGACCAGTTGGATATAAATGGGTTTTTGTTCAGAAACGAAATGAGGATAATGAGATTACGAGATACAAGGCTCGTCTTGTGGCTCAAGGTTTTTCTCAACGACCTGGAATAGATTATGAGAAAACCTATTCTCCAGTCATGGATGCAATAACGTTTAGATTCTTGATGAGTCTAGCGGCTTGTGAAAATCTAGAGATGCGTCTCATGGATGTTGTTACCGCTTATCTGTATGGATCATTAGATACGGATATCTATATGAGAATTCCTGATGGATTTAAAATGCCAGAAGCATTAAGTTCCAAACCCAAAGAGTTATGTGCAATCAAATTGCAAAGATCATTATATGGACTAAAGCAATCTGGACGTATGTGGTATAATCGTCTCAGTGAGCATTTAACAAAAGAAGGATATGTGAACAATCCAATATGCCCATGTGTTTTCATCAAGAAAACAACATCGGGATTTGTGATAATTGCGGTCTATGTTGATGATCTAAATATAATTGGAACTCAGGAAGAAATGCAGAAAGCCTCAGAATATTTAAAAGGGGAATTTGAAATGAAAGATCTCGGACAGACAAAGTTTTGTCTTGGTTTACAAATTGAGCATTCTCAAAAAGGTATATTTGTACACCAATCTACATATACCAAAAGAGTGCTAAAACGATTCAATATGGATAAGGCAAATCCATTAAGTACCCATATGGTCGTTAGATCACTCCAAGTCGATAATGATCCATTTCGACCACATGAGGAAAATGAGGAGATACTTGGTCCTGAAATACCGTATCTAAGTGCAATCGGAGCACTCATGTATCTTGCGAATTGCACTCGGCCTGATATATCATTTGCTGTTAATCTTTTGGCAAGATTTAGCTCGTCCCCTACACGAAGACATTGGAATGGGATTAAACATATTTTCCGATATCTTCAAGGGACGATTGATTTAGGATTGTTTTATCCTAAGAATACAAATGGCCAAATGGTTGGTTTTGCAGATGCAGGATATTTATCAGATCCACATAAAGCCCGATCACAAACTGGATACATTTTCACGATCGGAGGTACTGCTATATCTTGGCGTTCTCAGAAACAGACACTTGTGGCAACTTCTTCAAACCATGCTGAAATCATTGCACTCCATGAGGCAAGTAGAGAATGTGTATGGTTGAGATCAATAAGCCAACACATCAAATCAAGCAGTGGGATCCACGAAAATACGGAGCCAACCGTTTTATATGAAGATAATGCTGCATGTGTCGCTCAAACAAAGGAAGGATATATTAAAAGTGATAGAACCAAACATATCCCTCCAAAGTTCTTCTCATACACCCAAGAGCTTGAGAAGAATAAAGACATTGAAGTAAGATATGTCCGATCATGCGACAATGCTGCAGATCTCTTCACGAAATCACTACCTACCTCGGTGTTCAAGAAGCATGTCTATGCTATTGGAATGCGCCATCAGTGAAATCTATAAACTTGATCACTCGAGGGGGAGTTTGCGTAGTTGCACTCTTTTTGTCCTTCTACGGTTTTTCTCAATGGGTTTTCCTAGACAGGTTTTTAACGAGGCAACAGAAGACGCGACACAACAAACATAGTAACACTGGTCTCCAAGGGGGAGTGTTATAATAGTCAATAAAAGTGGGCTTCGAGAATGATTATGCAACGCAGAGTCAAAAGATGCGTGTAATTTATTATTTGTGTGGAGCCCACTGTCACTATGCATACACAGTAACTTACTTTTATTCGCCTATAAATAGAGAGGTTTCGATCGATTGTAAAACACAATATTCAGAACAACAAAACATAATCTCTCTTTGCTCTCATCTTTTCTCAGTATACTATTCCCACCGGGTATAAATTTTTCGTCTTTATTTATATTTATCGAAATAATAAATATTTCTACTCTTTTCAAACGTAAGTTACATTGTTTAGTTTTATTTTTCAAAGGTTGGTTTTTTTTTCGATTTTACGGACCAATAAAATTAGCCAAGGAGTAACCAAAAAAAAAACGCAAAGCGAGGTGCGCGTTTTGTCGTTATCTCGTTAGGCAGAGCATTAAACCACCACCATTGACATTTTCCCAAGAAAAGCTTCTTCCTTCATCTTTTATTTTCCCGGAAAATCTTCCGATCAGTCTCCTTGTACCGACTATCGTGCATTTAGATCCAAGCGTCTACGATGTATTGCCGTGGATTGCTCTTGTTCTTGGCTATTTTCTTCGTCTTGCTTCAATCCTCCATTTCCCTGATCAGTTCCCCAAGCGCCATCGTCAATCCTTCCAAAGTCAAGCAGGTTTCATCGAAGCCCAGGTTTGCTCGAGTGATTTTGGGTCAATCCTCAAATGTCAAAACTTTGTGGGAAAAATTCCCATATGTGTTTGTCTTGTGTTCAGGGCGTTTGTGTATGAAGGGTTTCTCACGGAATTGGAATGTGATCATGTTGTCTCCCTTGTGAGTTTCTCTTCTTCATTTCAGTTTCAGCTTCAATTTGGAAACTTTCTTTTGTTAAAGTTTTTGATTTGTCGGAAAAGGCAAAAGCGGACCTGAAGAGATCTGCGGTTGCTGATAACGATAGTGGAGAGAGCAAATTCAGCGAAGTTCGGACCAGCTCTGGCACCTTTATCTCCAAAGGAAAGGTTCGAACTTTCTCTTTGTTTTGATTCCGTTTCTTCTTCCTTTGCTGATTAACTTAGAACCCTAATGTTCGATTTGGTATAGATCTCGTTACTTAGGTCTAAACTCCACTGTCTGATGGATTTTTGGTTACCTTTGATCATATTTATGAAATCTCCTTAAGCAATCTGTCACATTTATTCTTTGAATGATGGATCTTGGAAGTTGGGAGGTTGAACTCATGATTATGTTGAATCTATGATTGTTGCTTAGCTACCAATCTTTTTCAGACTAGGTAAAGTTAAGTTCTTGGGTATAAATGGTAATCAATTATGAAATTTGCTGTGATTGCATCGACGTGACTCAGATCTGTAACTGTTGTGAGTACCGGGATCTGCTACTCCATCATCTGCAGTTTTCTTTGGTGAATTACAGGATCCCATTGTTTCCGGTATAGAAGACAAGATCTCCACTTGGACATTTCTTCCTAAAGGTACAATAATACACTCTGAATTTGCTTTAAACTTCTTTGCTTGTGAGCACTTAAGATAATAGCAAAATCATGAAAAGTTCAATATCTTGAATTCTTGAAAGAGTTGAGAAGAAAAATTTCATAAGGTGCTATACTTTCTGTGGTGACAGAAAACGGGGAGGACATTCAGGTATTGAGATACGAGCACGGCCAAAAATATGATCCTCACTTTGACTACTTTCATGATAAAGTTAACATTGTCCGTGGTGGACACCGCATAGCAACAGTTCTCATGTATCTATCCAATGTGACAAAAGGTGGAGAAACCGTATTTCCAGATGCAGAGGTTTGTTCTATTGATGATTTTTGCTTAAAATTACTCCAAATGATCACTCTTGAGTCATTCTCTCTCATGAAGATCTGATTTCCATAGGTACCTTCCCGGCGAAAGCTGTCTGAAAACAATGAAGACCTTTCTGATTGTGCCAAGAAAGGAATTGCCGGTGAGAACCAAAACCGATTATAAATTTTTCCTTTTGTGTGAAAGATATGTTTGTGTCTTGATGGGTAGTTATTTATCAGTGAAACCAAAGAAAGGGGATGCTTTGTTGTTCTTCAACCTCCACCCAGACGCAATCCCGGACCCAATGAGCCTTCACGGTGGATGTCCCGTGATCGAAGGAGAGAAATGGTCTGCGACCAAGTGGATCCACGTTGACTCGTTCGATAGGATTGTGACACCGGGGGCAAACTGCACGGATATGAACGAGAGCTGTGAGAGATGGGCAGTGCTTGGGGAATGCACAAAGAACCCAGAGTACATGGTTGGAACTGCTGAGCTTCCTGGCTATTGCAGGCGAAGCTGCAAGTCTTGTTAGTTACTTAGTTTTACTCTCTTCTTTCTGTGCCATAAAGTTCTTAAAGTTTTCGGTTTTCTCCGAGAGTTTCTTTTCTTCTTGCTTCTTTGTAGAGTTGTGAAAAACTATAACAGTTCCTGGCAAAAAATTCAGAATTAAGAAAAAAGAAACACGTAATTGTATTTCATAAATGTTTTTCTCTACTATAATGAGATTAGTAACAAATATGGAAAAAACTAGGAAAGAAAATGAAAAATGGAATATTAACTTTAACTATAGAGGAAATTTGTAAAAATATTCTCAAAATTTTATATATTTTGAAAAGTAACCCATGTTCTAAATCTTTTAAAAATTAATCTTTCTACACTAAAAATTACCAAAATACCATAATCAATCTGATAACTTGTTTTTACTTATCAAAATTAAAAACGAAAATAGTCATCATTTTATTTTAATGTGCGATTTAGAATAAAACTAACATAATTTTTTAAAATAATTAAAAAAGAAATGTCATATGAACTTAAATTTTTGAAACTTGATATGATGCTATTATTAACCTTCTTGAAAGATGCTATTTTTTTTATTATCAATTGTGTTACTAAACTCCATGATATATAAATCAAAGTACTCTTTTATCATCATGATTTCTTGAAAAAATCTTACAAGTGATAAGAAAAAGTATAGCGCAAAAAACTTCAATTGAAATTGCCATGAATAGAATATGTAAAACCAAATGATTTAGCAAAAAACAAAAAGAATATGTATAACCAAATGAAAAGCCAAATATAACAAAGTTTATTTTTCTAATATAGCCATGCCTACATTTATTAATTAGTTGATGAAGTTAAGAATAGATTTCGGTAAATAAGTGTATATCTTTTTTTTTAATAATATATTTATTTTTCTAAATATAAATTAGTATTATAAATTTAGTAAGTTTCTTTAAAAGATATATCACAATATATATATTTACTAAACTCAGGTTAATTTCGAAGCTTATTTTTTATTTTCAAAATTTGAAAAACCAATATGGTTTTAGTAATTGTAAATTGTTAAACTTATCAGGCTATTATTGTCTTTTTATTCCAAAATAAAGTTATATTTCAAAAGATTTAAAACAAGGGTTAGCTTTCAAAATTTATAAAATAATTGGAATATTAAACCAAATCTCCCTTAAATATATACAAAAAAGGCTCGAGAATAATATAAATAAATTTTGAACCCTAAAACATATTGGTGCAGCTTCATTGAGAAAATGATGTTTGGACGGTGTTTGCTTATTACATTCGGCTTAGTGTATGTCGCATCTGAGATACTGACATTGCTATACAGTGATCGATTCGTGAAGAGAACCGAAGACAGGATTAGTGCATTACATGACGATTTGCACGTAAATATATTGTTTCGTCTCCCTACCAAAGAAGCAGTGGCTACCATAATTTTGTCGAAACAATGGCAGTCTGATTGGACCTTGCTACCACGACTCTCATACCAAGAGAGTGGCTATCAAGAACGCCCTGGAATCAAAGAAAGCATCCTTAACATGTTTACAACCAAAAAAAAAAATATTTGATGGTTTCTTGACGAGTCATGCACTGAAACTCTACAAAGCCCATGTATTAATCTCTTTGGGAATAGAACTGGGTCCAGCATGTCCGGCTAATGTTGATATCTGAAAGTGGATTGCAGATGTCGTTAATCGCAAGGTGCACCTTCTATGGTTCCAACTCAGCTGGTTGTTAGAGCCTATACCAGCTTGCTACCTAAGAGCCAATACATATGCGATACGCTTGTTTCTCTTACTATTTCCGACAAGATTCTCGTGGATGCTCCTTCTCCGGCTTGCCTCCCATACCTAAAAATGCTTTGCCTTCGTTATGTGGTGTACAAAGATGACGATTCTCTTGCTAGGCTTTTATTAGGTTGTCATGTTCAGAATATGCAAGTAAAGCGACAGACAACCTGATAAATTTTGAGGGTGAAAGTGCCTTGTCATAGATCATCTTCTTCGAGCTTTCAAAGAGATTCCAAAGTAAGTGTTATGTGATTTTGTGAATTTCTAGTATTAGTTTCTGCTTTTGGATAGTAAGAGAGATGACTAGGAGTACTAGAGGTTGTGGCCATGGTGGTCGTGGACGTGGTCGGAGACGAGTGAGTAAGACCGACGTGGGTATGGCAACTATGAGCGCTAGTGTGAGGACTGGTGGGATCGGTGTTGGTCCCGGTGTGGCTGGTGGTGCGGGTGCGGCCGCATGTGTAGCCTAGGACCGAGATGATCGTTTGGTGAATCTGTTACAGTTGTTGTGGAGTAGTTACCGGGAACGGTACCAGTTTAGGCTCCAGGGGTGCCACAAGTGGCAGAGGTATAGCCGAGGGTTGCGGTTGCGGAGGAACTCCCATCTTATCTTAAGATAATGGAGTAGATGCAGATGATTGGCACGAGATTTTTTTCGGGAGGTGCCAAGCCTGAGGAGGCTGATGAGATTTATAAGATGATTATTTCTTATGGTTTGGGATTTATAAGATGTGAATTTCTTAAAGTTTGAGATTTATAGGATGAGGATTTCCTATAGTTGGACTTGTATTATCACGTGTTAGGTGTTTTGAAGATTGGAAATAGAGGTTTTATGAGGATTTAAAACTTGTCTATTTCTCTACGAATATAAGTTTTATGAGGATTTAGAACTTGTCTATTATGAGAGACTTTAGTGAAACACTCTGGGTGATTGGGTTGTTAGAGTTTACCTGAGGATTGGTCATGGATGAGATGTTATTCCGGGATAATGGAATGTCATATTGGGACCACGGGAGGTAGTTCTGGTCAGAGATGCTTATTAATGTTTAAGAATTTGATTGCTCTAGGGGATGAGGGTTTCCTCGAATAACTCACTAGGAGATAAAGATTTCTCTAGGAGAGATAAAGATTTCCCTTTGTGTTACTGAGGGATGAGAATTTCCCTTAGTAGTACTGAGAGATGAGGACTTCTCTCGAGGGGATGAGGATTTTCCCTGTATACCGCTAGCTCGACGGACTGTGTCCTGAGGGTGTGAGTGGTAAGGTACATTGATAGCTCAAAGGATATTTAAAAAATGGTAAGAGATTTAGAGTGTATTAAGTTTGAAACAGAAATGAAACAATTGGACTGCCGAAGCAAACCCTAAAAAACAAACAGAAATGAAACAATTGGGCCCATTCATTGGGCCGCCGAAGCAAACCCTAAGAAACGAACGATGAATCTTATTATATAAAGGAGAATGCGTGCGATGAGAGCTTGACATGTAGGCAAAATTCTTAAGCACTAGATCGTGACATGTGTAATTGTTAATTTAAATTGTGAAATGTGTCAATATTAACAAATTTGATATATATATGAAAATATTATTATTAGGACTAACTTGTCTACTAAAATATGTGCTTTAGCATCATGGAATATTAATAATATTGTATAGAGTACAATACAAGAGTTTATTATAATAAAACATCATTAATTTATAACTTTAAAATCATTAACTTGTCTACTGTTCTAACATTGTAATTCTATAAAGGAGAATGCGCGCGATGAGAGCTTGACACCTAAGCAAAATTTTTAAGCATTAGATCGTGACATGTGTAATTGTTAATTTAGATTTTGAGATGTGTCAATATTAACAAAAATATTTAAAAAGAAAATAAGGAGTATATTCTAAACAAGGATTATTGACTAATTAAGAAAAAAAAAACAAAAATCGTTCTACTAAACTATGTAATATTTTCAATATTAATAAAAATAATTAAAATAAAATAATGAATATATTCTAAACAAAGATTACAGACTAATTAAGAAAAAGAAAAAAACCGTTCTACTAAAATAGGTGAGATTTCTATATTTTTATATAATAAAATACATTTTTTCCATTATAAATTTTATCTAAATAGCTAAAGACAAAAAAATGTCATATTGATAAGTGTGATTTTGCTAATATAAACATTACATAAGCCATAAAATAAATAAATAATACATATAGAATAAAAATTTCAATCAAAATTAAAATGATATTTAAATTGAAAAAAAAAACAAAAGTTTATAGACGATTGATAAAAAAAAGAAGGTATATAAATTGGAAAAATAAAAGTTAGGAAGATTATAGAAACCTCATTTTAAAAGTTTAAAAATATACACAACCATGCAAAAATAAAATAAAAATAAAATCTATAAGAATACTTATTTTATCAATATAAATTAGAACATATTGTATATATTGAAAATTTATATAAGTTAAAAACAATTATATTATATTTACTATAATATATTAGAACATGAAAGTTATGATATAATTTTAGGATCCACGTTAAATAGTATTTTAAAATTTAACGGATTACTTATTAAAACTTAAATATTTATTTTATTAATTTTTATAGTATTTACCTGCGTATTAATGCGGGTTCTATTCTAGTCTTTTATAAAAAGATTAATAATAAATGACTTTCTTTTCATACTCAGCATAGAAAAAAAAATAGAAAAAAACAAAACTCATTAAACTCAACTCAACTCGGTACGAAACATACTCTCGTTCGGATAAGAGATCTCCGGCGACGAATGTGACCGTCGAATCTGATAGAGGCTCAAATCTACCGTCTTTCGGTCAGATTCGGTGTTATCCGTAGCCTCCATGATTCCCGACCCGGTTTTGGCATCAAAGTCGACGTCCCAGCTGGATGGGAGATTCCGGTGGCCGTGGTCGCAGTTGGTTTGACGGTGTACTTTGTTTACCGCTGCAACCGCGGATGAGGAGGAAGGAAGGAGGAGTCTTTATGTTTAACAGAAAAAAGATCGAGTCTTTAAGTAAGTTAAGTTCAAATTTCTTGTTTTAAGAGTCGAATAAGTCTAGTAGTGAAGGTCAGTTTTCAATTTAATCTGTCTTTTTCCCATTTTTTGGTCATGAAAATGGAAGGACAAACAAGTTTATGAGTGAAAGTTAAGTCTATGAGAGCCTTAGAGTGAAAGTTCGAGTCTTTGGATTGAAAGTTGAGTTATGTTTATGTAAGTTTTATGCGAAAAAATAAGAAGTGGATTGTAAAAAAAAAATCTTTTTTTCAGTTTCATGTCTCTAGTTACACTCAGTTTATATTTTTGATACTTTGTTTTCATCTGTTTTTATGTTTCACAAACAAAGAATGATCCAAGTTTAGGCAAAAAAAAAAATGATCGAACTAAGAGAAAACGGTCATTTTAATATCGAATTATTTATTTAAAACCAAAATAAATACTAATTTTTTAATGAGTAAAAAAAAAATACCGAACTTTGGTATATGATTAATCAATTTTAGCGGCCGTTAAAAAACTGTTAATTACCGTTTATATTAACCGTTGTTGCAAATTTTATTTTATTTCAACCCCAAAACGACAAATGTGGTCACCATGATTATCTGAAACAGAAGCGGCTGCAAGTAGAACAACTTTATTTTGTGTAGAAAAACTTCTATAATCACAAAAAGGAATATTGTGTGTGTACAAAAGGGAAATTTTTTTCTCAGATCCATCTTACAAATTCCTTTGCTTTAAATCAAAATGACATTTGCTTCGATTGCCTTGAGCAACGGATCACTCAGATTTCTTCTCTGATCAGATCGTCTTCTCTTACGGCCTCTCCGATTCGCCTCCACCTTTTGGATCCGCCGCCGTCGTCAAGGTCTCCCTCTAGTTCCCTTCTCCTCTGGTTCTGCTATACGAGTAGTCATAATATGAATTGTAAGTTGCAATGGTGGAAGTTTTGGAATTAGAGCTGCTCTTTGTGCAGGTTTCTGATTCTAGCGGAGATGTTTCTGCTTCTTCTTGTGATTCTACTTCGTCGGAGTTCGTGTTGGAGTATCTCCGGAAGGAAGAACAGGTACTATTTCTAGATTCTTTGACTTATGTTTTTTGTTTGTCTCTTAAAACTAGGACCCATCAGTTCTGGACCGTGGAAGCAAGAGGTTTATTTGATGAAGCCGCTACCTAACTCGGTGTCATTGGCGGCTTATTTAGAAAGTGGTGACTTACCTGAATTGATCATTGAGGAAATTACGACGTGTTTACTATGATCATTCATCTCGAGCTTGTTTGCTAACTCTGACCCTTCTCCATGTCCTAAATTGGTCCCTTGTTTGCTGATCATGTTAAGTAAGATTCTTTGGAGCTTTGTTGAATCCTTGACAATGAGATTTTAGGTAATTTAGGGGTCAAAGTTTCATGCCATGGGAGATCTTGATTTCGTGTTTTACATCGAGTGAGATGATTCTAGTTGACCACTTATAGGAGTAGTGATCAAAGTGCACAAAGATGTTTTTGAGATGATTCTAGTTGACCACTTGTAGGATCAGTGATCAAAGTGCACAAAGACGGTCCATTTCTGAATATTCAGCATGAATCTTGCATAAACCTTGTTACGTGAATCTACTGGTTGTCTAGGCTAGATTTCTGGTAGTAACAGCTTGCTTGTCTGTATAAACAGGTGGCTTTCAAGACCGGAGAGTATAAACAACAAGTCATATTTATAGGTTGATTAACCCATGGACTTTTAGCTACTGAGTACGTGGCTTCTCCCTTTGCCCTTAATCTTTATCTTTTGGCTTAAATTATGCAGTGTTATCTTCTTCCTCCCAGTTGTTTCTGCTTTGGATAAAGAGAAATGGTCACTTGTTCAACTACTGATGTCTTCTTCATATTCTGGATTTGGCACTTCCAGCTTGAAACAAGTAAAGACTGCTTGATTATTAATTGAGATTGTTATGCTCTGCTCTTTTAATATTGGTCCAGTCTGGGGAAAACTAAAGCATTTCTCCGTTCAGCAATTTACTTAACAAGATATCCTTGTTCCTTTTGATGAAGGATGCACAAGAGATCGACAAACTAATAAGCTATCTCATCAACAAAGAGAAGTCTGAGGGCGTTGTTCTGCTTGGTCATAGCACTGGCTGCCAGGTGATTGGTTATGCCCCCAAACACTTTTTTTCATGGTTCCGAAAAAAAAACTATAAAAGAAACTCATTCTTCTCGCGCATTGAAACAGGAACATTGTGTATTATATGGGAACAAATGCCGCGTGCTCCCGAACTGCAATTTTGCATCTACTATTTCTAGATTCTTTGACTTGTGTTTTTTGTTTGTCTCTTGAAGCTACATTTTATCTTAAGTGAAAGGTCTTGAGTTGGATCTTGTGTAGTGTGTAGGTTTGATATAGGTTTGATCATATTGCCGATTGCAATGTTAACATTTGTGACTCTCTGTGCAATGTTATATCATGTATGTTCTTTGATAATTCACTGTGTTTATGACTCTCTGTTCTATTTGCTGATAAAAAAAATGTGCAGTAAGACATTTTGTTTTTCTTACGTGTAATCTCTTCCTATTGAAACATGCAGGAGGCCCTCAGCAAAGAGTCTCTCCGTATCTCTCAGCTACTGTGAACTCAGCTTACTTGTTTGCTGCTCCACTTCACCTTTTGGCCAAGGGTGGAACACGCTTGTATTATGCCGCAAGTTTTGCCAAACAGGGAGCCTTAAAAGCAATGGGAACATTTGTGGCAGAGATGTGTGCTGCGTATTGTGTGCCACGTATTGTGTGCCACTGGTCACAAAACCTTTATCTGACGAAGAGTTTGAATTGGCCTATGTACTTCTCAAGGATTTTGCAAAATCTTTTGACACCAATGGCTGTGCAGAGACTCGTATTGCCTTCTATCCAGAAGATCTTACTGGTACGCATATTTTGTTGGTTCCCGAGGGAATTTTTGAATATAATTTTCTGTGTGCTTAGAGTACCAGCTTCTTGTTAAGCTCAATTATTCTCTTCTGACAGAGCATCATATGCTCAGACCACAGGTTACTCGCATTTGAAAGTTTCTCTTCTTCAAGATTCTTTTGTGAGGGAACTATGGAATTGTATTGGAAAGAGAGTATATCTTGAAATGATTCATCCTCTAGTCATATCAAACTTGTACAATTCTCCGGACGAGATTTCGGCTTCTGCAGCTTCTGTGCTGCTGTTTGGTTCCTGCGAGGAGCTTGGTGTCCATGTTACAGTCCATCAGGTCAGATAAGATCTCCTGCTCTGGTCCTCCAATCATTTTTTCTTTTATATATACAACTTTCATCTGGTATGTTATGTGTTTCTGAATTTCTGAAATGGATGCTGACTTTTCCCTTAATGCAGACTATACTGCCTCTGATTAATTACTTCGGAAAAGGGATATGTACTGATGGGATTGATGTGCTGGTTAGAATTTGTACACCCTATCTGTTGGTTCCTGCAACTTAGCTCTATTAGGATGTTTCATATCTAGCTAAGTGGTTGTTGTGTTGTAACTTTTCAGGGAGATTGTTGGGCTTGAACTTCATTGTTAAAGATGCTGCCATTGCTTAAACATGTTGTTTGCTTCTCTATCGATCTCGATCTTTCTTCTACGAAAAAACCAGAGCCTGTTCATAGCTGGTGTTCTTTAGCACTGACTGATTGCCTAATCACTCGATGGTCCAGTTGCTCTTATATCAGACGAGTTGCTTATATATGAGCTGACCAAAGTATGTTTTAAAATTTTGCACTGTCCATTTTTACTGTAAGTTTTATTTTAAGCACTTGATGTTTACAATCCTATACAACATTATAATTTTGGTTTAGTAGTTGTATTATAATTTTGGTTTATTAGTTGTAATCGGGTTAAATTTTGGTTTAGTTTCATGTTTATGTGGTTAGTAGTAACACTAAAGCAAAACTAAATGTGATTTGTGTGTAATTTGGTTTTGAATTTTCATTTTGTGTATTTTTGAATTTTGATCTTTATACCAGATACTTGCCTATTTTCTGAGAAAAGTAGTCCGGAGTGATTCTTCAAAAACACTTAAATGTCTTTTTCATATTCACTCTCACAAAAAGTTTTGTGACATGATAACTTTCAAATGTGAAATGGCAAAATCTTTCAAACATTTGGGCCAATAATGATTTATTTTTATTTTTTCATTTTTAGCCCACTAATTATATTCATGAAAATATAGAGAATCCAGTAATGATGTTTAAATTTTTAAACTCTATAACCCACTAATTAGCTTACTAATCAAAACTAAAAATTACCCACGAAATATCTAGACTCAACTATATATATATATATTTTTTGTGATGATTAAGACAACCAATTTTATTTTTTCACATCTCATTTTTTCAATTTTGAAAGTTGAAACAAACAATTGATTCATACTGGTTTTAACCAAACCATATACGTCTGTCATTAAAATGAAAGCCAAAACTAGCCAGCTTAGCGAGATCCTGAATCTCCATCGCTAAACCATACATATTTTTTTAATATAGCTAACATTCGCTAGTGTCGGATGCATCGCACGAATGTAAGAAGTCTTGTTCCATTGTGATTATAATTCATATCACGTTTTAATATAATTAATATTTAGAATTTACTTAAAAAATGATATGGAGAGAGAGATGGAGATGGTGATGTTTTGATTAAAGATTGAGAAATTTTGAAAAATGCTATTTTTAAAGTGTCATTTTTCAAAAATACCACTATTTCAAAATCTTTGCAAAAAGACCACATTTTCAAATTTATTTATTCATTATATCATTTATGTTTGAGTTAATTATGTTGTATTAAGGTTTAATTTTCCGGGTTTAGGGTTTGTTAGTGATCAAAACATTTTTAGGGTTGAAAATTTTGAGATTTAGGCTTTAAAATTTTTGCAAATTGACAACTCATGATAATTGTACAGTGGCACACCAGAATAAATAATTTTTGCAGTTATTTTGGAGCGGAGGGCTTTCAACATGTGTAGTCCTTTGCAAATATATTTAGAATCATTCTCTCTCCCCCCTCTTCACTTTCGTTAAAAATAAATTACACCCATTATTATGGATTTGATAGAGTCCTAAGATTCTCCGATGCTCTATTATTTAATGAGTTTTACTAAGATTGAGAATATGAAATGTTCAAATACATGAAGGACGCCAAGAGTTGTCGACAATGAGTTAGGGTTATAATTAATATTCAATCTTACTGAAGTTATTTTAAGGAAAATGATTATATAGAGAACTTATGGATCTCTCTCTCTATAATGGGGGAGTAAGAAAGTATCTATAAAAGATTACTTGATTATTCGTCCACATGTCACTTCTTTATTTGTCTATTTTGTAACATAAATATGTTTCACGTTATCCAAATTTTTAAGACAAATATTTTAAAGAAAATTAACAAAAATAACCAACAAAAACTAATAATTAGGTATATAACTATAATTTTCTATGACTAGAATATTCTGTATATTTTCGATAATAATGACAAAATTAACCTTACGAAAGAGAAGACACTTTTTTTTTTTACACTTCTAGTTTTTTTTTTTTGAACTTTTTATTTCTCCTCTCATCTTACTTACTTTCTATCTTTTTAAAATAATTATAATTCAAGATTGTGATCATACTAAGAAAACATATATCTTGTTTCATATGTGTTTAGTTTAAAGTTTTGAAAACGGAAACAAATTTTAATTGATTTTACGCAATTCCTTCCATTATATGTTTTTACTCAACCGTCTATTCTATGTCTTTTTATATGTGATAACACATAACTAGTTTTTTAAAGTTTCGTATTCATTATTTTAAATTTTAACTTATGACATATATAAATATGATCATATAATCTCTCAATGAAACAGATCCCTATATTTTCATATATTTCTCTTATTTCTCTCTAGAATTTAGTTATAAAGAAGTTTATAAAGAAGTTAAGGTGAATAAAATAGTATATACAGCATATTACATAGAATGAAGCATTCTTACTAAAAACCACCAATCTATTTTTTGATTAATTTGTGACAGATTAAAAGAAAAATCAAAACATATTATATTTAAGAAAAAGTATTTTGTTTCAATACGAACTTCATTGGATGAGATTTTTTTTTTAAAAAAAACCTATTGCAAAAATTAATTGAGAAAAATAGTAAGAGAACAACTCCACGTTTTGCTTCTATTTTCCATGCCAAGTGTCAAGTGATATTTCTCTTCCATAATTTTGTCTTTTTCTAGTTTATGATGGTTACTGCTATATTTTGAAATCCATATGGCTATATTCTTAATTGTCATAACCATTATAGTCAGTAGATAAATTAACCCATATTTTAAACATGTTGTTCTTATAAACCACACACTCGGATGCAAGATTTCCGGTATTCATAGTCTTATCCCTCTCCACAAATATAATTCACCTTTGTAGGTCTAAAAAACAAACTAAACAATTAGGTATCAATTAGGTATATATACATTTTGTTGTTCAGTTTAACTTGGTTTTAAGGCATTTTGATTTTGATTTTTATACAACGTTTATGTAATTTTATGTCATAAGATGAATATATTTAATGATTATGAATTTAGTTCGAGTTAATAAAGTAAAATGTTAAAGAAAAGCAGGGCAGTTTGGTATGAAAATTAACTCAGATATTTCTCACATTTATTTTTCCACCGCTAATGTATACCATACTGATGCAATAGTTCTATTTTTATTATTTTTACTATTGCTTCTTAAAATTATTTCTCGTAAATCTGTTTATCATGATTTGTATCCCTATATGACAATATAAAGTAGGGTAAATGGGCAAAGGAGCCTCTTCTTCGTTTATAATAATAGAACGACCATATCAAACATTCTTCTTTGAGGAACAACAGATTATTCAAAAACATCTCATCAACCCCTCCAGTAATCTTCAAAAAGATCGATCGTCTTGTCCGCGATGCAATCCTGGGCAAAAGGAAAAGGAAAGCGTTTAGTGACCTAATGCAAACTTAGCTCACGTATGAGTAGCAATCTCCCCATCATCTGTTAGCAACTTTAATTAGGATCTTCTTTGTTTTTATATTTTTTTGCCAAAGATGCTCCTATCTGGTCTAGCTCCTTTGTAATATTCTTACAAACCTTCTCAATTCTTTTAAATGAAATTCACATGCTTAGCAAAAAAACATTTTTCTTTGTATCAATATTTTATAGTTCAACCCGATGCACCATTCGACGACTACCTAAAATAAAACTTTAGAAATGTTTCGAATTCGAGGACCATCAACGGAGAAAATACTAATTCAACACCTTGGTTTTCGTTATAAGTAGACTATGAATCTACATGTGTAGGTCCAAATTTTTGGTAACGAAAAAATAATGTATGTATTTTTTTTTCTTTTTTTTTTGGACAACTAAAATAAATATATGTAACAATCATAATATTTCATATGCCAATAACTATCTAGGAAAAACTGGGAATGTTTCGAGGAGAAAAGACTAATTTAGCACGTTAGTCCTCGATCCAAATAGATTTATGTTTAACATATATATATATACAATATAACAATATTTCGTGTGCCAATAACTATTAGGTTAAGCAAAACTAAAAACTATATAATTCCACTAGTAAGATTTAATAAAAGGTCAATTCGGTAGATAGCAAAAAAATAATATTATAATTCAAAAACTAACAAAAAATTCTAAAATTAATGGATGAGATTTGACTATATAAAAGCTATTTGGTTAGATTTTAAAATACAATTTTTTTTTAGGTTATCTAGTCAATTAACCATTTTTTAACAAAATGTTGATGTGATGCGAGTTTCTATTTTTTTTTTCCAAATATTTTACTTCATTCATTTATCTGATCAAAGTACAAAATGAGGGAATTGAGCATCCTCCAACATTACTACTACATAATTGAAATGCAATAACACGTAAAGCAGATAGATCATCGTAGAAGATGGACAGCGGATCAAAGGCATGCCTCAGGAACGTCAAGAGGGTCTTCGCGCCAGAGCCGAAGAGTCTCAGGTTAGTCACTTTCCAGTGTGACTTTGAAGATCCCGACAAAGAGCTCGGGAATTCGACCACTCTCCAAAATAGGGAAGAAAATACGACCAGCCTCAAAGAGATGGAAGAAGGTGGAATTGAACTATTCCACCGGGAGTAACTTACAGAATTTGAGAATCCAGAAAACTTTGATCTTCTCTCAATAAAGAAGATATCGAGGTCGCAATTTATAGGATTTATGAATCCAGAAAACTCTGACCCTCTCATACGTGGAGATATAGATCTCGACGAGTGATGGAATGAAGCGCAGTGAAGGCAAGTTGGTCTCTCCAAGCTCGATTTGGAGGACAAAAATTTTAACGAGCTCTGTAACATGTCTAAATCGACAAGAAAGGCGGTACAACTTTGCCGGGATAAATCATAGGTGGTCTTATACCAAATTTGCAGAGGCAATCCTCGATATGATGTTTGGCTCTTTTCCCAAACCATGTTTGAAGATCTTGAAACTGGTTGGACTATCTTCAAAAATCTGGGCTAGGCCCACCAATTAATTTCAACCCCAATATTTTTTCATCAAATTGGGCCAAGCCCATCTTTGAATAGTACCAACAGGGAGATGGCCATTGTCGAGCCTCATGCCGGAGACGTTTTGACCGGTGAGAGGAGATTCGGCTGAGGCGGAGGAGTGACCATCGGATTTCAGCAAGGGAGATCTTGCAGTTGACGGGGCAGTAGTTGGAACCGCAGACTGAGGTAGGGGGAAGATCTTCACTCTTGTAGATCTATTAAGGAGGAGGGAGTTATTGGGTATGTCGATAAATTCGTCTATGGTGATTATCTTACGGCGGCAAAGGCACAGAAGCAGAACGTGAGGAGTATCTATGCCATGACGCGAAGGTAAGGGTGAGTCCGGCGGATCTGGTGGTAGAGAAGGATTGTTCAACCCCGAGACTGGCATTAACTGACGGAGAGATTGAGCGGAACTCCGATCTACACGTGGATTACCGTCCAGTGAGAATCGAGAGAACAATCGCCATCTCAAAGGATGAAGGGGAGGAGTCGTACTGAAACAACCCGACCCATTTTTTTTTATATATAAATTAGCACCGAATTAGCATCCCCATAAATGTTAACCCTCAACATGCTAAAATTCTCAATACAGCAAACATTCAGCGGAAATCAATTATGCAAATAAACCATTAAATAATACTTCATAAACCAATAACCAATCATTCAACATCCTAGACCGTTCTATATCGAATCACTAACAACCTAGCAATCCAATAATCCACGCAAACGAGACCACTAGATCATCCATCTCGTCCTCGCCCTGATTCCACGATCATACTTTGTCTTTACCTGCATCACATAGCAAAAAGAGATGCGTGAGTATTATCACAAATACTCAGTGAGACGGTCCTCCCATCAACAGACCATGTACTCAGTCATAGCATAGATACAATACCAGGGTTATCAAACAACACGCAAAACAAAACGATCAATACGTCAAACTGACGGTAATCAGAAATGCGTGTCGATCGACACAAACACTCTGTGTCGATCGACACAGTCTGTGTCGCTCAACACAAACACCGTGTGTCGCTCGACACAGAGCCCAGAAAACGCAGAAAACCAGAATCGATCATATCCTCTCATGGATCGATTCCAGACGCGTTTTCATCGATCTCCTGCACAAAATTCAACATCCAAACACGAATACAACCAGGAACAACAGCAATCAATCATATTCCATCAAATCCTAATCCGAGGGTCTATGGTCGCGCACTCACCTTGATTTCGGAATCGATTATCTCATCAACCACAGCACCGAAACAGAATCGGAAAACTGTTCTGAAAACTAGACAGAGAGATCTACACAACGGTATGTAGATTGTCCTCTGTGTACCTAATACTCTACGGGAAAATAGCCCGCAATCTCGCTGATCGAAACTGGAAAAACAGAGATTTCAGAAACGATACCCTGAAATCGAAAGAACACAGAGAACGGAGATTACCTCCGAATCAGGATCAGAAACCTGATCTAGAAACTAGACAGCGAGGTATTTCCAACGGCATATGGATTGTCTCCTGAGTCTCTCTGGTTCGACGAGAATCCTCCCTCGAAGCGGACTGATCGCAGACACGAAACTGCAGAAACCTCTCTCGGGAAAAGAACGATAACTCTTAGAATACACATCCGATTTACAAACCGTTTTCTCCTGAATCAAGATTAGAGAGTGGAAAACTTACCCTCAAAGTTTCACTATGATCCGATTCCATCTTCCCAGCCGATTGTCTCTTCCAAAAACCCGAGCAGAATTGATTTTCTCTCAAGGAAATCACTTCTCTCACAATCCTCACATAAATACTCTCTTTCCTCTCTCAACCTCTTCTGATTTCGGCCAAAAGAAAAGAGAAAACGCGTTCCCCACGCTTTTATAATGAAACCCTAGGGTTTCCTAAACCGGCCCAAATCGAAACGATCAGAAATCAAACTTCTCGGTTTGATTTTAACCCGTGGATCGACACACATGCCCAAAAAAAATCTCCTTTTTGGTTCACGGGCGTTACACGTATGCAGCTCATCGGTTCTTCTAGGAACCGGAGACAGATCCACTGGAAACTAGAGGAACTCCCAAGTACACGGTGGCAAGCGAGTTTAAGTTGCTGCGAGAATGGAGAAGAACCGGCGGAGCTCTTCCATTCTGAGCTGTTGTGACATTGCAACGGGTCCTCGAAAACCGTGTCTGGTAGAGAAGGAAATTAGGGCGAACCCGACAATTACTCGAGTTTCTGTTTTCTCATAACTTTTATAATGAAATCTGAATCAAACATTTCGATTTGTCGGATCGACTCGACTTGATTATTTGTTTACAGTGTAATACAAATATTTTTACAATAATAGTAACGATTGTCGCTTGGAAAATAAAACTCAAGTTTTATTTTTTGTCTAAATCTCTATTCGATATATAGCCAGTATGATTTTTGTGACGTGATTCAAGGGACAACAATATAAATAATTCAAAAAATTCAAAAAAAAAAGTTTGGACACCTCCAATAGACGATATCCTTTTTTTTTCTTTTTACGAGAAGACAATGTTCCTATTAATGACCTCCAGTTTCATCATTTTACGATTACGACATGTGTAATTTACACATACGTTTGAATGCCAGACTAGTCTTGCTTTGAACATAAAATGAATCGAATTCGAATCTGATACGATAGGTAAACTATATGTAATATCCACATTTTTTACATTAGACGATTATATATGATTAAAAAAAAATCGATTTTATACAAAGAATAAAGCTAAACACATTTATTGTCAACAAACCAAATCATGAATACTAAATATTAAATATTTTACTTTTCTAAACGTAAACGAAAAATACAAATGGGTAAAAAAACCATGATACAATGTGAAGGTTTTGACACATATTGTGTGGAGTTGTCAAGATATCGCGACTAACAATCTTCTAACAAATGGCTTGATTTCTCTAATTAGAAGAGTTTGATTTTATCATGAGATAGATTTTACAATTTTTTGCTTTTTTTTTGTTATATATTTTTTTTTTTCAAAGATTGATTTTATTATAATGGTAACTCAAGAAACAGAGTACTAAGGATCTCAATGCTCCCTTTGCCAAACAATCTGCCAAAACTGTTTTCTTTGTTATTTAATAATTTAAAATTTTGAACAAAACTGTTTAGCTGTTCAACGAGGATCATATTCGTTTTATCATTTCTATTAAATTCATTCTTCCGAAATAACTAATAAATTAGACTTTTTAACAAATTAAATGTATGGTGGAAAAGAAAAAAAATACAATGGACACAGAGCAGAGCATGTTGGACCCTGGAGGATGGGCCTAGTTTGCTTTTGATGGCTTTAAAACTTGGCAAGTCGTTTAATGGGCTTTACAAAAGGAGATTTGTAAAAATTGAGTGCGAGAGAGAGAGAGAGAGTCTAAAACAACATTAGTGACTGTAATAAGAAGAAAGAAAGTATGGAACTAGTCTTCTTGTTCTCTCTCTACTCATCATCATCGTCTTGGTCATCTTCAGTGTCGTCAAACTCAGAATCGTTAGCAGAGTCAGACTCGGAATCACTCGAGACATATCTCATTTGCTTCCTGTTTGCTCTTTGAGGCCTCTGTTTCTCCACAATCTTCTCACTACTACTACTCTCTTCTTCCTTATTAGCCATCACTGAACCACTCTTCTTGTTAAACGGCGACGATCTCATCTTCCTCACTTTCTTCTCCGGCGACTCTATCGTCACTACCTCCGTCTGCTTCTCCTTGCTCCCCACTGCCCCTCTTTTTGCCGGTGCTTTTGCAGCCGCCGGTTTCCTTCCCTTTTTGGCGGGAGCAACCACTTCGTCTTCGTCTTCTTCATCATCATCCACAGCAATTGCAGAAACATATTAGTTCTATTTCCACTAAATCATTTGTCTCTTTTCTATAGATAATTCTTACTGCTTGGATTCTCAGACGCAGAGCCGAAATTGTATTGAGCAAGCCTTGAAGCCAGATCCATCATTTCATCTTCATCAACCTCCTGCTTTTTCAATGGTTTGATTTGGTTTTTCATCACAAAGAAAGAAAGAAACAATCTGATACGAGTTTTTAAATGGATTTTCCTATCAGTTAATACTCTCACCTTTGCAGCTGGAGGAGGAGGAGCCTTCTTTTTCCCTCCTTGTCTACCTTTCGGTTTCGCCACTTCCACTACATTGTTATCTTTAAGAATCACAAGAACAGATTTTCAATCTCATTTTAGATCCATACAAGAAGAAACACACAAAAAACGCAATGGCGGTATTAACCTGTGTCCATTGCTGAATTAGTGGATGCTGGTTTCTTCTTTGTTGCTGCTTGTTTCTTTGGGGCTTGTTTTCGACCATTTGCTGGGTTTCCGGCAGCAGCCCTGAGTTTCTTCACTGCTTTCTTTCTCGCTTCTTCGGCTTGAGCATCAGCCAAATCTAGATTCTGCAACACAACAAGGACAGAGATGACAAATTGGTTATTTGCGTAAGTCAACTAATGGAAAAAGGTTATGAATCCGTACGTCAAGTTCAACTTCAAGTGACTCGAGATCTTTGAGCCAGAGAGACCTAGGCGTAGCTTTCTTCAGGTCTTCAACTTCTTCCTTCATTTTATCTCTGTCTGCAAGTAACTGATTGACTTTCTCCAGAGTCAACGTTGCAATAGCCAGTGACAGTAGATAGTCATACTCTGAGCCAGGTATAAACGTGGAGCTTGGAGCAGGAGCATCTGAGCTTTCTTCAGCTTCTTCAGTTGCGTCGATTGCTCCAGCGACTGCCGCTTCTACGGGCTTGGACTTCTTCGGGAATGGGGTAAACCCTCTCTGTTTCAACTCTTCAACAAGATCAGCTTTCTTCCTATTGTTTACTATGATCTCTCCACTCACAACTCCAAGAATAAACTTCACTTTGTTTTCTAGTTTCAGCAGCTCCAGTTCCAGATTCTCCAACATAATTTTCTGTATACATCAGACAGTTATCATTGTTATAAATCTCTAAAATCTCTAAAAGACGAAGTATAAAAGATTTTTTTCTAACCTTTCGCTTCTCGTAGTATTGAAGCCTGAGGTTGAAGAACTCCTCCAGGACTGCAAGGTGATGTGATGGGATGTAAAGTTTAGTATAACTTGTGGAGAAGGCAAAAAGCAGAATGAGAAATATATGTGATCTCTGCTTACTTTGTTCTGGAGTCTCATATTTCTTTATCACACCATGCTCATCAAAGAGATGCATATTGGTTGTACCGATAGTTGTGGTGAGTTTGAATGTTTTCAGAAAGCCCTCTTGTCGAGCCACCATCATGTTCTCTTCACTCAGTGTAATCTCCATATTCACTGATGTGTCGTCATTGTACTCCTTAAGAAGCTACAGAATGAAGAAGAATGAATCAGAAAGAAAGATAGAAAGAATACTACCACAGTTTCTGATTAAAGCAGACATTCTACCTCAATAAAGGGTCCATTATTATCTGTCTTCATTGCAACCAAGAATTCCTTATAATCACCAGTCCACCTTCTGATTGGTAGCTCCGTAATATGAATAATGTTGTCATCGAGTTCCTCATATACACCACTGATTGTGTAGGTAGACCCAGCTTCCTTGGTCGCAGTTTTCTCAATAGTTCCTTTAAAACCTCTGTACCAAGGATCCATAGGCACCATACTTTCACCATTAAGTAGACGCCTTACATTGGCAACAATCTCTCTCGGGTTATAGTTTGGTATGAAAGAACTCCACCCCGTTCCAATGCCTTCACAGCCATTGACAAGTACTGTTGGAATGATGGGCATGTACCTAACAAACATTAACATATTAAGTTAACTTGTCTTAATAAAATAAAATAAAACAAATGTACGTGAGTTGAGCATAATGATTACCAAGTTGGCTCTATCTTTTGCCCGTCTTCATTCAAGTAATTAAGGAGGACATCATCATCCTTGGGAAACAAGACCCTTGTTGCTGGAGAGAGCATAGTGAAAATGTATCTTGCACTGGCTGCATCTTTACCACCCTGTGAGTACGAGTAGAGATAAACGTATGAGTATGAGCAGAGATAAACAACAACAGTAGCTCTATCAGCTATACTTACCGAAGTTCGTGTACCAAATTGACCTATTGGCTGAAGCAGGTTGATATTGTTGCTGCCTACGTAATCCTGCGCCATACCAATGATGGTACTGGCAAGACTCTGCTCTCCATGGTGATAAGCTGAGTGCTCTGACACATAACCAGAGAATTGGGCAACCTTGGCTTCCTTTGTGAAGTTTCTCTTGAATGAACAGAAAAGTATCTTCCTCTGGCCCGGTTTAAGCCCGTCAACCATTGAAGGAATTGACCTTTGCAGATCCGCCATGGAGAACAAGATAAGTTCTTTGTTGACGAAGTCACTGTACGTAATCTTCTGTTCCTTCTGGTCAAGATGATTGGCAGGCTAATTGAAAACAGAAACATTAGAACAGGCACAAATAATAAGCAAAAACCAGATGTCTTTAAAGATATATCAGTTATCATCCATACGTCAAAGTTCAAAAGCCAGCTCTTCCGGGCTTCAATCTTCTTCTTACTAAATGCAAGTTCAATAGCTTCTCCATCTTGTTCATCCTCCCACACAAAATCCTTCTTGTGAAGACCAAGATTACCAAAGTACTCTTTGCCCTCATTAGACGTACTTGTACCCAGCCCCTGGATGGAATGATACAAGGACAATTAGTATGCACAGAGAACATGCGCAGTTTCCAAATGTGCTCTCTTATTACTTTCAAACAGAAAGCAAACCTTATAGTACTTGATCCTCCACCCTGTTGCATTACCATTCAGACTTTCTTTCCAGCCTTCGTACTCAGGCATCGAATAAAATGACAGTACTTTCCCACTCCTGTGCGTAGCCTGAATTCGATATTTTCAGGTCAGTTGTTGACATTCTTTTATCTACTATGTTCACATAATATAAGATATTATGCAAGGATGACGGTACCTTGATAATGGGTGTTATAAACTCAACTAGGAATGAGGGAACCTTGAGTAATGTAGGCCAGAAAGAGTGGATAAAATTGATTAAGAGCCCCTTTATATGGGAACCATCATGATCCTGAACAAAGAGAAGATTTTGTCAAGGACATATATATATAGAGACACATATATATTATACTTGCACAGCCACAAATATTTTATATATGATAGGAAGAAGACTGTAAACTTACTTGATCAGTCATGATCATCATATGGCCATATCTCAATGTGTTAACATTCTCGTACTTCATATGTTGCTTCAGTCCAAGAATCTTCTTAATGTTCTCAATTTCCTTATTGTTAGTAATCTGAGTGGTGCTGGCTTCCCTTACATTCAATAACTTTCCTCGAAGGGGAAACACACCATAGTAGTCACGACCCACAACAGACAGTCCCGCCATCTGTATACAATGATTATTAGGAGTGTTAAGGTAAAACTTGAGAGGTGGCTGAATTAAAATCACATTGAGGATAGATCAAACGACTTACAGCAAGGGCTTTAGCTGAATCTCCTTCGGTCAAAATCAACGTACACCTTTGGGAGTCCTTCCCTCCAGCCTCGTTTGCATCTTCCAACTTTTCAACTTGAACCCTCTGAGTTTTGGCTCCATCACTTTTCTTTAATTCTTTGCTCTGCTTAAAGGTCGCCCATGAAAGCAAATTCTCCACTACTCCAGATTTCGCCACTGGAACAAAGATGAAATACACAAACGAATTTAAGCGTTCTTCTAGAAACCAGTTGCATTGCATCACTGACCCAACAAGAGAGATTATCGAACACACAGACATACCTTTCTTTAGAATGTCTTCTGAGAGTTCGCATTTTGAGCCGAAGCTGCTCTGTCTAAGAGTCAGTGTTTCTTTTGTTTGAGAATCGAAAGCAGGATTGTCAATCAGAGCATTGACAAATACCCACAGATGGTTCTTCACATTATGAGTCTTCACATTGGCAGTTTTGTTCTTTTTGTTCACAATACCCACAATGTAGTTTGTGATCTGACTGGTGACATAATCGACATGTGTTCCACCTTTGATTGTGGCTATGGAGTTGACAAAGCTGACCTGTTTGCAGAAGAAAACATTGTTAAGAATTTACTCATTAAACTCTTCATGAGAAGAAGAAAATAAGAGCCAACCAATTATATACACCTGCTGAAACTGTCCCTCGCTTAAGCTCACACAAATCTCCCATCTGTCATTCACTTTCTCAGACATCCTAATCACACAAAACTCAACAGAATCAGAACCAATTCCAAGGCAGAATCATCATGATTCATTGGTGAAGCAAGAACAACAAACCTTGGGAGAGGATCCGTCCTTGATTTATTGGACGCACTTAGGTACAGATCAACGTAATCACTGAATGATTTGATTGGAACTCTTTTGCCATTCAGCTCAACCTTCACAGTCTTCCCCAAGCATCCAGCAATGTCAAATACACGTTTACTCATGAGAGCAACCACATCGTCTTCTAAGAGAGTCATGCTAAACTTGCTCAAATCAGGCTTGAAAGTAACCTTCGTCCAGTTCTCACTCTTGTTGCATTTGGTAATCACAGGTTCAGACTTCTTCCCCATATTGTTTTCAAACACCTAAGCAACACCAGAAAGAGAGGAGTCACAAACCAAACGAAAACAGTGTCAATTCATTGATCCTACAAGATATATATGTGTGTCAAATCATCCTTAATCTAGCAATTGATTGATACTAAATCATAAGCCAAAGGAATTTATGCAGCAGAAGCAATTGATGTACCTGCTTGTATTTCTTCTGTCGCTTGCCATCTGCAGTCTCGATGGTGAACTGAGTGGAGAAGATGTTGGTAAGCTTAGCACCATACCCGTTTCTTCCACCAGTAGTCTTCTTCACATTGTCATCGTAGTTACTACTTGTCAATAAATGCCCAAAGATCATCTCAGGCACATAAACGCCTTCCTCCTGGTGAATCTCGACGGGGACTCCATCTCCACTGTTACAAACGCTGATCAGATTCTGCTCAACATCGATCACAACTTTGAGAGAATCCATGGACGGATCCCTCTGCTTGTTATCAGCAGCGTTGACGAGGATCTCGTCGAATATCTTGTAGAGACCAGGAACATAGGTTACCGGACGGTGAACCATTTCTTCGTTCTCGTAAACCCAGAGCGTTTGGGTGTGTTTCTCAATCGATCCGATGTAAGTGTCAGGACGGAGTAAGATGTGCTCAAGCTGCGATTTCTTCTGATACATCTCTTCGATAGTCTTCCCGGCTCGCGACGACGGAGCTTTCGCCGGGGCCTTGGCCTTGGCCACATTGACGTTGTTGCTGCTTTGTAGCGGGAGATTGGAAGCCATGGATGGGGATCGAGCGAGTTTCTGAGAGAGAAACTGAGAGAAGATCGAGTATCTAGAGAGGCGATTATCGACGAGAGAAATTAGGGTTCTGTGGAGGAAGAAGGTAGAGAGAGTAAAAGTATCCTTTGAAAAAATGAATTTGGGAGAGAGAGAGAGAAAGAATAAATGAAATATTGAGATGCAACGGTTAGCTCTTCGCCGAATCAAATTTCGAAATTTGAATTTGAGATAGGAGCGGGACTACGGATTCATTCTTTCATATTTTTTTTTCTGATAACTAGGTGAGTACCCGCGCATACGCGCGAGTTTTTTTAACATAAGTTTTAAGTATATAACAGAACTAATTAATTTTTAGTTCTGAAAAACTAAAATTAGGTAAATCGCATTTTTTAGTCGAAGTGATTTTATTTAAAAGTACATATTGGTGAAGAATAGTTAAAAAAAAAGAAGTGAGATTTAGGGAGCACAAAACCTTGAATTGAGCACTGAAATCGATCGGAGTAGTAATCACACATGCAAAGAAGGAATCCCATATCGCGGAAGAGAGATCTGAATCACGGCTGTCGAGGAAGGATGAGTTTAAAAACCTTGATCGTGGAAGGGAAGGAGTCAGGAAGACGGGTTCTTTTATATCATTAATGTTGAGATTAATGAGTGACACGTTTGAGATTAACAAGTAAGGACATGTGTCATTTTCAAAAACTTTCAACCACTAGATTTTCAATTTTTTTGAAATTTACAGTCTATTACCATTAAATCTGATAACATTTCTGGATGAACAAGGAATATGATTTTCAAAAAGGATCCCTCAACTTAAACAATTTTGCAAAACAAGTCCCAAACTTTTAATTGGTCTAATAAATCTCATTATTAGGTTATCATGATATCCTCATCTAAATCATGTGTCCCAATCGTATTTGACTCTAAATGCAACACCTACCGTAAGAAAATTATTATCATTTTTTTATTTGTGAATTTAGTTTCTATTGAAATTTATGTGATTACTACAACCTTTTATGTATTGAAATTAATTTGATTACTACAACATTTTATGTCATTGCAGTTATCGTAGTTTCTTTATGATAGTTGGAATAATATTGAATAATTTTATCAAGACTCAAGAGTAACAAGAATATCAACATTAGTTTGAGAGGTAACAACTTATATGGTAGTTGTAATTGTGTTGGTAGTTTCGTCAGACTATATAGTAATAACATATTTATCAGTTGATGAAGCAATGGTTCCACAATAGTAACTTTAACAAATTATCTCTACTTGATGTTAATTTACAAATCTGATTCAAAACAAAACAAAAATTGAAAATTGAATTGAAAAAGAATTTAGATCCAAAATCCGGTTTTTCTGCTCTAAAATCATAATCACGAATTGGCCCAAAAATCACCATTAATCTTCTCTTAACGATATCGATTCTCTGTTTGGTTGATACGAATGCAATTTGGAATCCAAAACTGATGCATAACTTGTATACACCTGTAAAATTGAAACGGATCAGAGCCATCCCGATACGAAATACGAATGATTGTCTCACCTGGCTCTTTACAAAGAATGGCTAATACTTAGTCAAAACTGGACACTAGTTCATTTCATTCCATCCTTTGGTACCTAACACCCCCCCCCCCCCAACAGGTTAAGAACAAACCCACACAAAGATTAAAAAGAGAATTTGGAAGTGCAAGACATTGCCGAAGATCCAAATGATTTTATAAAGAGCTATTCAGAAGTCTTGGTGGTTGCATATCAATTACAGTCGAGAGATTTAAATGTGGATTCTAGATGCAAGTTGTGTCAACAAGCAAGATAAACTATAAGTCATGTAATGCTCTAATGTTACTCAGCTCAACAGTTGGTTCTTTTAACGAATATCGATGTTGTGACAACTAGGTTCGAAAAATCGATTGAAAAAAAAATGCCACATGCATGTTGGACTTGATAGCGAATGAAACAATATAAAAAACTATTCGAAGTTCAATTCCTTTGCAATTGTGGACAACATGGAAAAGCCGCTACTCGGTTCTATACGCCGGAACTCATGAAGCTTTTGCAATTCTTTCACAGCAAACCTGTTAGGAAGCCAAATTGCGGCATACAATGAACTGTGCGAATGAAAATACCAACCGGAATATCTTTTCGACGGTCCCTCTCTTCAGATCAATGGTAACTTCCTTTTTTCAAGGCTCGATCAATGCAATGTGAATGCAAATTGGAGAAATGTTAGATTACTCAATGGAGGTGCATGGATTGTGAGGGAACCCTCTAGTCATGTGCTATTTCAAGCAAGGGAAGCTTTCACTCCATCACATAATAGAAACATAGCGGAGTTTTGAAGCATAATATGGGCTATGCAGAGCATCCATGATCTCCGGCTACATGATGTCATCATCAGCTTTGACTGTCAAGCGGTTGGAGAAGTTTTATCTTCGGCGGAATGGCCGTGATACATGTTTTTCTTGGATAAGATTTTTCGACTCCATGTTGCATTCCAACACTGTGTTTTTGAATTGATAACGCAACGAGCGAATGGAATTGCTCGAGATAGTGCAGAAAGTGTATTGCGTGATGGAAGATTTCAATCCTACTTAGCGATGGGAGGCGCGACATAGCTCCATGATCGATTATCCCGAAAGACTTTGTAGTTAACAACTATTAGTCCTTATCATTAGGCTTGTAACGCTATTTTATTTTATTTGTTTGAACTTTGAAGTCTCCTTAGTTGTGGTTTGGTCTATGTTTTGAGACAAAATTAACCTCATTTTTACCGTATTAATTTTTGTTAATGTCATTCGCATAACAATATATAATTACTCTATTATCGTGACCGCGAGACATCAACATCGTTACAAAATTACATACCAAATAAAATAGGGACAATTACAAAAATGCCACTTTTTGTGTGCACATTTGCAATAATACCACTTAGGGGTGTCCATTTACAAAAATGCCACTAATTATAGATTTATAAAGCCTATATTTTAAAATTCTAAATCCTAAACAATGTTTTGACACCTAAAACCTCCTAAACACTCAAAACTAAACCCTAATAGAACATAATTAACCCAAACATAAATAATATAAAGAAAAAATAATTTTGAAAAAATAGCATTTTTGTAAAGATTTTAAAAATGTGGCATTTTTGTAAAGTGGCATTTTTTGAAATTTCGCAATTATAATTCTACTTGCCAAGAGATGATTCAACCCAATATTCTAATCATATATTATGAGCCATCATCAGAGACCCTAAACTAATGTATTAGACCATAACGAAAAAAAGAATTTCAAAACATAAAATTTGGAACGCAATAAAAAAAGTCAGACATGTTTGCCAACGACTTCCTCCAGCCACGCGTGTGACGGCGCGTGCATTTCACTTCCTTAAATTGCCTTTCATTTGTCTTTAATCCAATCTGAAACCGCCACACACAGTCGCCAAAATCCTTCCTCTCAAATGTCTCTCTCGCTTCCCTCTTCTTCCTCCGCTGCTGCGGCGGCTGCCGCGTCGACGTCGGGTTCGTCGTCTTCTCCGGCGGCCAATTCGTCTTCCTCCACGACCACGTCCTGGTTCTCCGGGATCGTTCGTGGCCGCGGTGATAAATCCGGCACCGCGAAGCTATCTAAAAGCGCTTCCATGGCTTCAGGTGGAAGCGGAGATTACGGTGGACCCATCAAAGGGAAGAACCAATTTCGCGGAGTATTATTCAAATACGGTCCCAAATCCATTCAGGTTCTTTTCGATTTCCGATTTGTTAATTGCATTGCTTTTGAGTTACTTCGAAGTAAAAGGGGGAAATTCTATTTTATGTTGATCATGTTAAGTAAGATTCGTTGGAGCTTTGTTGAATCGTTGACAATCAGATTTTAGATAATTTAGGATCAAAGTTTCATGCCATGGGAGATCTCGATTTCGTGTTTTACATCAAGTGAGATGATTCTAGTTGACCACTTATAGGAGCAGTGATCAAAGTGCACAAAGACGGTCCATTTCTGAATATTCAGCATGAATCTTGCATAAACCTTGTTATGTGAATCTACTGGTTTTCTAGGCTAGATTTCTGGTAGTAACAGCTTCCTTGTCTGTATAAACAGGTGGCTTTCAAGACCGGAGAGTATAAACAACAAGTCATATTCATAGGTGGATTAACCGATGGACTTTTAGCTACTGAGTACGTGGCCATAAGTTTGCAGTTTCCCTGTCGAATCTCATATTTTCCATGTATGTTGATTGATAGAACATTCATAAATTGGCTGTTTCAGTTACTTGGAACCTCTTGCAATTGCTTTGGATAAAGAGAAATGGTCACTTGTTCAGCTACTGATGTCTTCTTCATATTCTGGATTTGGCACTTCCAGCTTGAAACAAGTAAAGACTCTGCTTGATTTTCAATTGATATTGCTATATCATCTGCTCTTTTAATGTTGGTCGAATCTGTGGAAAGCTAAAGAACTGCTCCGTTCAGCAGTTTACTTAACAAGATACCCTTGTTCCTTTTGATAAAGGATGCACAAGAGATCGACCAACTAATAAGCTATCTCATCAACAAAGAGAACTCTGAGGGCGTCGTTCTGCTTGGCCACAGTACTGGCTGCCAGGTGATTGGTTATGCTCCCAAACACTTCTTTTTTCATGGTTCCAAAAGAAAAAAACTATGAAAGAAACTCATTCTTCTCGCACATTGAAACAGGACATTGTGTATTATATGGGAACAAATGCCGCGTGCTCCCGAGCTGTCCGAGCCGCAATTTTGCAGGTAATATATCTAGATTATTTGACTTGTAGTTTTTTCTTCGTCTCTTAAAGCTACATTTTATCTTGTGTGAAAGGCCTTGCGTTGGATCTTGTGTAGTCAGTGTGCTATATCTTCTGGATTTTAGTATAGGTTTTGATCATATTGCCTATTGCAATGTTAACTTAGGCACCGGTCAGCGATAGAGAGTACAAAGCAACACTTCCTGAAACACCAGCTATGATAGACTTGGCTGCAAACATGATTAAAGAAGGTCGAGCAGAGGAGCTTATGCCTAGAGAAGCTGACCCTTGTGCTCCAATCTCTGCTTATAGGTAAGTATATATTTCCTTGCGCCGTAATCGCAGGCTTGAAAAATGGAAAAGTTGTGTTTCGAACATGTCTGAATACGAAAACCAATCTTTTGCTTGGTTCCTGCAGATACCACTCCCTCTGCGCTTACATGGGGGATGACGATATGTTTAGTTCTGACCTTAGTGATGATCAGTTGAAAACTAGACTTGGGCATATGGCTAATACACCTTGTCAGGTAAAAACAAAACTAACCATCACCAACGTTTCCAGTCCTGGTGAACATAAATGCTTCTCTACTTGTGGCCATTTGGGCAGTGATTAGCTTCTTATATCTTCTATGTCCTTTGTTCTACACAGGTGATTTTCTCCATGGGTGATGAGTATGTACCAGATTACGTCGACAAAAAAGCACTGGTTAATAGGTGAGGCCTTTAAACTAAAGTAACAATAAGAATCTAAAAACTTCTTACGTGTACAAGGATATCGCCTTTGTGTGTTCATTTGTTAGGACCGAAGTTAAAATAGGTATATATAGAGAAATATCGGTGCAAAGATGCAAACATTGGATCGAAATGATTGCACATGAACAGATAAATCAAAAAGATTTGATTTGATTTATGTGATTACAGATTAAGTAAAGCAATGGGAGGGGCAGAGAGAGTGGAGATAGAGCATGGGAATCACTCTCTCTCCAATAGAGTTCATGAAGCTGTTCAAGCCATTATTGGTTTTGTCAAAAGAGAAGGACCCAGTGGTTGGGATGATCCTTGGAGCTAAATCTGCTTTTCTCCATTTAAATGGATGAACATTATCCGAATCTCAGTCTCATGAATTAACTTTACTTCTTCGCTGATTCATAACCATTTCTCCTTCTGATATATATACTTGGATCATGAAAAAAAAGAAGTCATTCTTGTTATATAATCCTCAAATTATTTTGTTGCTTTGTTTTCTTGTCTTTAATCAAAATTGTTTTCTTGTTATACAATCTCAATCTGTCTCGTTTCATAATTTTACAATTCATATGAACTTCTAGTAGATTTTATCGGAGAATTAACATCACAAGTCCCATATATGTGGTGAGATTTGTAATACACAAATAAAATGAAATCAAACTTGTCACCTCACTGATTGAAGTTGGACACAGACATTCATGTGTCTTACAAGCAAATTAAAGAAGATGAAACAGTGAATCTACCAATATTATTAACTTGAAAAATCTGAATTAGTAGACAACAAAATGTAAAACGTAGATGATATAACAGAAAAAAAAAACAATTACCAACCTTTCACCAATAATCATGGAAACTCCCCAACTGTCACTAAAGAGTTGTTTGATATATCCATTTCCGAAAATAAAAGTTCAAGGTACAATCAATAACCGGTGGCATTATGACCTATATTTCATCTTCAACTTCGATATGACGTATCCGTGGCATTATGATAACCGGTGTAACGACGGAGTTCATTATGGAAGAGATCCGGCAAAGATGCCGTGGAGAAACGACGAGATTGAGCATCAAGTACTCTGTGGATTTGATGCATCGTGTGTGAGATAAAGAGTAGACAGATGTTTAGTTTGGTTAGCGATTCTTTTGTTTGTTCTTGTGTAGACGTTTGAGATGGTACTAGTGATTTTTTCACTACATACATTGACTTGGGCTTGTGTCTGGTTTCGCTAATTTATTCATCACTTGCTCACCTCTCTTGCAGGATCTTCTCACAAAACAGGACTCAGTCGTCTCCGACTTTCTCACCTCTCATTACAGTGAGGTTTGCTTCTCTGTAATGAGAGGTGAGAAAGTCGGTGATAAGCATATCTCAGTGATAAATCCTATGACGAAATTAAATATACACTTCTCCTCCTTTTGTTGATGTATATGAAAGACTTTTGACATCTTCAAATTATGTGACAAGAAGGCAATCGCTAAAGGTTCTGTGTGCTACAAACTTTTTTGGGGTGCTATATTCATCTCTTAAATAGTGTTGTTAACACTGAAACTATTCGTGGTTGATTTAGCTTCTCTCGGAATCTGCCAAAAATAAACGGAATCGACCTTTTTGCTTCTTATTATTATTATCAACCTAATGTTACAATTCTGGAGTTACACAAAACTCCCAACATGATTAAGGGTGTGCTTGGTTGAAGAGTTTTAAGGCTGTAAATATTTGTAGAGCCTCTTTTTATTTTTTCTTCTTGTTTTTCAATTTTTTTCTAAAGCTTTCGTGAAGAGACTTTAACAATAAAAATAAATAAATCTCATAACATTTTTCTCTTTCTTCTTCCCCAAATTTATTAAAAAGAAATTTCAGAAAATGCCACTTTACAAGTGCCACTTTACAAAAATACCACACTTTTGAAATTTTTACAAAAATGCCACTTTTTCAAAATTATTTTTTCTTTATATTATTTATGTTTGAGTTAATTATGTTCTATTAGGATTTAGTTTTGAGTGTTTAAGAGGTTTTAGGTGTCAAAACATTTTTTAGGGTTTAGAATTTTAAGATATATGCTTTATAAATCTATAATTAGTGGCATTTTTGTAAATAGATACCCCTAAGTGGCATTCTTGCAAATATACACACAAAAAATGGTATTTTTGTAATTTTTCCTTTATTAAAAACCTTTTATAAACATATGTATAAATTATTACAAATAGATTTTGATATATTAATTACTATTATTTTTTTCCTTTTGTTTTGAGATCCATTTTTCATATATATTTTTACGAGAATTGTATTTTATAATTTTGCCAAAATTTTATCTATAATTATTAAAATAACTAGATTTTGACCCAAGCCAAGTATGGAATTAAATATTAAAATATATTTTCTAATTGATCTTAATATTTAGATGTGTATTCTAATATTTAGAAACATACAAAATTATATGTATTGTGCATAAATGTAATAAAATTAAATTTTTATTAAACATATTTCAATGTCATATGTTTTGATCAATTTTGCATAAAATATAAAAACTAGTGCAAATGTTATTTTTTTCAATTTATTTGTAGTGTCAAATTGAGTTTTATTATTTGTGTAAATAGTAGAGTATGCGATAAATCAAACGAATTTTAGATTTATATAAATTTGTCGGACGTAACAAACAAAAAATATATGTTTTCTAATAATAAAATGTAAAAATATTTTTAAGTGTAGTTATCATCTACAAATAAATAATATTGTTAAAAATATAATAATAAATTTTTTTTAATATATCAGTTTAAAAAAATAAATAGATGTTATAGTAAGTCTAAGTATTACATTTAGTTAAACTTAACTCTGTAAAATATATATTAATCGATTTATATTATAAAATTAATAAAAAAATATAGAGATTTCCACCATAGCATATAGTTTTAATTAAAATATTTTCTTTAGTTAATTTAATTGACATATTCCTTAAAACCTTCATTGAATAATACATATGATTTTTTCACCAAATGTCTATTCAGTTATTATATAGAGGATTAGTGGCATTTAAAAAAAAAATTCAAAATGATGACATTTTTGAAAAATGGCATTTCTAAAAAATTATCTGTATTTAGTCTAAATATCATACAAATTAAATTTTGTAAGATAAAATATACTTATCAATATATATATATATATCTATACTGGAGATATATCTTTGTTATTTTTAATTTCTCCCATATATAAAAAATCATGAATTTTTTTTTTAATATTCTTTTTTTAACCCCGTATATCAAAAAAATCTAATAGTCATTGGAAAAAAATATTCTCACATATACTTTATATTTATTAAATAAAATCTTCCATATTAACTACCACATATTATTTGCTTCCATATTTGTTTAATAGTTATATATTGTATATGTGATATAAATTTAGTCTAATTACTTACACAACAATGTTATTAAGAAAATTTAATAGCTTTCCTTAAAAGTTTCTTAAAACCCTCTTTGGATGACATCTAGGATTTTTACTTAGTGTCACCTCTATTAATATATAGAGGATATTTACAGTTTCTACAGTTTTTTTATCAATCAGACTTTTATTCGTATTTTTAGTAAACATTTACAGCTAAAATCTCTGCAACCAAAAGTCTAAAGTAAAAGTTTACAGTAACAGTCGTTACCAAGCGGCCCCTAGATTTCTTTCAGGCAATCTCTAGAATCTCATTTAAAGAAGTTTCAACCGAATCAGATATCTCCAAAAAATTTCATCTGTTTGAGTGCAGCATAAGTCGCACCATAAGGCGCTTCAGACCTGAATTGTTTCCATTTCTTTAAAATTCTTTGAATGATTTTTTCCATCGGTTTGAGTGCAGCATAAATCGAAAGAGAAGGCTTTGTACCTAAAGCCTTAAACTCCTTAAATAGTTTATGATATCATCGAACAACTTTAGGTAATTGCTAAACATCAAAACAATCGCGCATATACAGGCCCGACCTTGGACATATTTTGATGAAACAAGTGTATTGGGTCCATAATTTTTGTACAAAAATATATTATATAGATTATGTTAGTTTAACGTGGGGAAGAAGAATTGTATGGAGAAACTTATGGCTATGTGGGCCAAATTATAAAAGAAAAGGTAAAAAGACAAATATTTTTTTATTATCTTAATCGTTGGAGGACAAAAAAATAGAAAACTAAAGGCCATATAGTGAATTAAGTAATAAAATAATTTTTTTAATCATTTAGGTCAAATATTGAAATTTTAAACTATGTTTTCAATTGAAAATAAATTATCGTGACCGATAAAGTTTTAAGATATGTTTCGATGTTTTTTTTTATTATTTGATTTTCGTTCATTTGAATGGTAAAATTTTATCAACGGTTAAATATGTCAAGAAAGGGTTAACGAATAGTTTTATTATCGATTGAAAGATGATATGGTTAAAAATAAAAACATTGACTAATTTGATTGATGATTTTGCACCAAAAGGTGTAAAAACAATTATCTTTTAAAATCGATAAGACTTTTATTAGCTCTTAGGATTTTATTTTTTTTTGAACCTTAAAGACTCGAACTTTCACTCTAAGACTCACATAAACTTAACTTTCACTCACATAAACTTCAAATTTGACTCGCAATCTGTTTGTCCTTCCATTTTCATAATGAAAAATGAAAAAAAAACAAAATAAATGAAAACCCGACCTTCACTAGTCCTTATTCGACTCTAAAAGAAGAAACTTTAACTTCCTAAAAACTCAATCTTCCTCTTTCCCCAGCCGTTTCCTCCTCATCCACGGTGGTACCGGTAGAAACAGTACACCATCAAACCAACTGCTACAACAGCCATTGGAACCTCCCATCCTGGTGCAACGTCTGCTTGGATACCCACAAACATCGCGGATCAGGGTGGCTACGGAGGAGCCCAAATCTCATCCAAGGACGGTGGATCGAGCAGTTATCCAAGCCTTAAATATCGCATGACCGGTTCTGCGCGTATATTTTTCAGTTCTTTCAATATTATTTTTTATTAACTAGAACTCGGACCCCCGCAAAATCATTGAAACTGAGAATGTATTAAAATGATTATAATTGAAAATGTATGAAAACGAAAAGTCATAATATAGAGAGTGAACATCTTTTACCAAAAAAAAAAAAAGAGTGAACATCTAACACATCTGTATAATTGTTATGGTTAAAAGTGAGAAAATAAAAAAATGAAAAACACGATTTAATAAAGCATTTTCAGAGGATTAAAATTGGTTATAAATGAAAAGATATCAATAAGTTATAAAAATAAGACACAATGTTCCAAAATAAATTCTAGAATTTTTTTTTTTAAAATATACAGTAAACCTACCTTTGTATACAATCACAAAAGCCATTAAAATGTTTGCAAAATCATATAAAAAATGAAAGAAGGTAAAAAGGGAGAGTAGTAGTGAACTATCTAAACAATGAAATGACCATCTTTTGCACTTGACAATATGCATACCGTTGATGATAATAGAAGAAAAAGAAAAAAGAAGCAAAACCTAGGTGAAAAGACTTCTCGGAGAAATAATGCATTTTGTTTCAACCATTTCTCTTTTCTCTTCTCTCTTAGCTGTCTAAAAATGGCGTCTTTGATTTTTTTTTCATTACTACGTTGAACTTGTTAAGGGTGTAGAAATTGTTGGAATCCTCAAATTATTGGTTTTTTATGTAGAGAAAATTATTTAGATAAAATTGCAACAACATTATCGTATACAACTATATTCATATATATTTAATTTTAATGTATTTTTGTTAACAAGTATTAATTATGTAGTGTAGCTTTATAACATTGTATTATATTTCTAAATTACGAAAAGTTTTATAGTTCAAAAAAATAAACCTAAGTAAAGGAGGTACATACACTAGTATATATCATAGATTAAAAATTATAGTTAAGTAAGAAAAGTTTTCATTAGTCATATTAAAAACAAATGTTTTTTTTTTTTTGAGAAACAGATTCAAAACAAATGTTAATTGTTGGTTTTCTTGTCATCTGTTGCCCTGTCTGTCTGAAGTTCCCATGTTCATGTTATATCAAAAGAAGCTACTAATGAGAGGCACAAGATAATATAGGAAGAGGAAGAGAACAAAAGGAAACAAATAGCAGAGAGCGTTCCAAAGCTAGAAGAGAGACGCATAGAACATGATAAAGGAACTTAAATATGATATTTAGATTGGGCTCGGGCACAATTTTCGTTAGGATTTGATGGAGAATCCCGAATTCCTGAAATATGAAATATTTTGGTGTGAATTGCTTTAAGTTTATGTATTTAGTTTATGTTTGGTATATAATTCCATTCGGTTTAGCTTAATTTGGAGCCTAAATTACATACTAAAACAAAAATTAGCTACCATCCGGTTAGGTTATGTTAGCTTTGTTTTATTTGCAGTTAGTTATTATAACCAAAAAAAAAAAAACTCATACGACATACTACAATAACAGAGTAATTTGGAAAATTTAGTACTAGTTGATTTACTCGAAAGTTAAAAATGAATCCAATACTATTTGCATAATCGTTTGAAAAAAAATACAAATAACTAAAACAAGAAATAATTAAAACACGCTCTTAATTAAACCCTATTACACTTGATCTGCGAAAGAATCTTGCTGTTCAAGAACTTAGACATGAATCTATAAGCCTTTTGTGTCAAGTGGACTCCGTCCCAACTTATGAACTTGTCTGGATTCGAACACACCGGTACTCCTACTGCTCCACATGGTCTCTTACCATCGTAGTTATAAGAACCACCACCGATCCCACAACAAGATTTCAAGGCTACACTCTCGTCAAATCTCCACCACGTAGAACGTATTGAAACGCATTGTAGTAATCTCCATAAACTATAACCCCATTAGGAAACTCTTTCCTTAAAGAAGCTATAGCTTCTTGGAGTTGGTTATTGTGATCCATAGCGAATTCGTTGAGATGTTTCAAGCAACCTTTATCGTCGTAAGCTTTTGGATCTTTCACAGGGAAAGACGTTAAGTAAATAGGAAAACAACCAACCGGAAAGTTTCCCGGTACGACTAAGTTAACCGCACCGGCTCGTATCACTTCTCTAGCTGTGGCTGTGATGGCTCCAACAACGTGAGGTATGTAGCTTCTGATTTCTTCCATTGGTTTACCTTGGAAGAAACCGTAGTTGTAGTCGTTGCCTCCGATCTCACCGACCATGAAAAGAGATTGCTTCAAGTTCAAGCAATCCGAAGAAGAAGAGGTTTGACACCTGGAACGTAGGTAGATGGGACTTGAACCAAGCTAGTTGAGTTGAGAGAGGAGTGTTTGTTGCCGGAACGTGGAGGTTTCTTGCGGTGAAGAAAGAGCTGTTTAAGGCGGTGCTTCCGGAGACGGCGAAGTTAAATCCGTTCTTGAAAGAAGACAACTTTGTGTTACCGTTTAGGTAAGGGTTTAAAAGTGGTAGATGAAGTTGCGTGCCAAGTAATCGATCATGAGTTGACCGTTTGAGCAACGACCGGTGGCTCGGTGGAAATATGTTTGACCGTATGGGAAATTAGCGGAGTGAGATTTGGCTCCGCAGGACCGTTACGGATTAGGTTTCCGGTGTCGGATATTGAGGCTCCGAATTGGTAGATGGAGTTGATCGGACATGGTTCCGTGGCATGAACAAGAGACACGAAGAGTAGAAAAATAAGAAGCGATAATGCTTTGGTCGTTGACATTGTTTAATTTAGACTTTAGAGAAAGATGAGAGACTTGGTGTTTATGTGTATTGTATTTATAGAGAGACTATAATGTAGAGAGAGAGGCACACGTTTTTGTTTCCTTTGTTAAATTGACTTTAGTTTTTCTTTTTCTGTTGAGTCAAAAATCTCATAATCTTTTTGTACGTGAAGATATATCCAACAAAGTAAAAAAAAATGTAGAAAATCTAAAAATAACACTTTTATGTAATGTAACACACATAGTGTGTGCGCGCGCGCGCGCGCGTGTGCGTGTGTGATGCATCGTGTGTGTGAGATAAAAAGTAAACAGACGTTTAGTTTGGTAGCGAGTCTTTTGTTTGTTCTTGTATAGACGTTTGATATGTTATTAGGCCACAGCTGAACAATCTTAGATTGTTATCTAAATTTAAAAATAAAACAGTTTTGTAATTAAACGGTTTTGTAATTAAACAGTTTTCCAATTTCTAGTTGCATCGAATTAAATTTATATGTTTTAACTTCATAAATACCTAAAGCCAACATATGTTGTTTAATGTAAATTGACTTGATTTGATTGTTACATTTATATTGAGTTTTAATATGATCAATATAAGATACTACTGCTCACACACAAAAAATGATTAGAAAAATAATTTATTTTTGTATTTTTAAATGGATGTTTTTGTCTAATTCTTGACATTTTTAAAATAAAAGATTGAACAAGAGAGATTTTTTTAAAATAACCTAATGAATTAGAATATACTTCAAAAATTTAATAATTGAGCTTTCAAATATAAAAATCAAACAAATATTTTTTGTAAAATCGTGCTGAGATTATACCCATATGAATGTGAAAAGTGCTCCACCAAATCACTTTAAGATGGGACTTCAAAAGAAAATAAAAATATATGTTAGATATGAATGATACTAAGTATATAAGCATCGGTGACATCGTGTTATGGATAAGAAAAAGAGAGAAAGAATTGTGTTGTCTTATTTCATGAATAATACAGAGTATATATAGGGTTACAAAGCTTGGGGAAGAAGTATAACTTGGAGAAGAGGTAAGTCTAGAAGGTTCTAGAATATGGGCCTATAATGGACATCCATACAAATGGGTTTATAACACTCCCCCTTGGATGTCATTATAGTAAAAATAATCCTAATGCGCATAAGATGTTGCCTCATTAAAAACCTTACCAGGAAAATCCAATTGGGACAAAACCATGGCTAAGGGGAAAAGAGTGCAACGCGCTATTTCTCCCCTTGATGAGTGCATAACTTGATATCTTTGTGACGACGTACCCAAATGTTGATCTTGCATCTTGAAAGTACTAACTGGAAGTGTCTTGGAAAATAAGTCTGCCAAAGCTTCACTTGAACGAATCTGTTAAACATGTACATCACTTTTCTTCTGCAACTCATGGGTCTTTCAGATGATTTATCTTAATCATTCTCTTTGTTTCTCTCAATATCATCAATGTATGATATACATTTGAGAGATTGATAGACTTTCATATATCATTGTAATGATAATATTTTCTCTTTAAGTGTCTATCATTTACGTGTTCTTTGATGTCTCGTTAAAAACCTTTCATAGAAAATCCTATGGGATAAAAACTATGATAAGGGAAAAAGAGTACATCCACGCTCATCATTATATTTCTCCCCCTCGGAAACATCTTCTTCTAGAGATGAATTCCGATCTTTCGAAATTACTATAAACATAGCTTTAAAACTCATATAATTGTTATATGATATCTCAGATTATTGGACTTCTGGTCCATACCATTTTTTCCTTTATCATACATAATCTCATTGCATTTTATGTATGGTACTTCAGGACCAAACATATATGAGCATTTTCTGTAAAATTCTCTAAGGATTTATTGAGATAATATCTTTTGCGCTACATGTTTAACTTGAGATATCTGAAGATACATTTAACTTTCCAAGGTATATTCTCAAATATTTTCTTCAGATATTAATCTCATAAGGAGTTCTAGTAGTGTTCAAATCATCACATACATTGCTATTATAGCAAATCATTTACAAAATCTCCTTACATTGAATCTTTTGGACTTTCATAAATATCATTATCTAGTGATCTTTTATCATATATTATTATCATCGTACTACTTGTGATAACTCTGCCGGAGTTTCGATGATCTTCAATTAAGAATCACTTTATCAAAATCTTTTGATAAATACATGATTATACCCCATGTTACATATTTTTTATTCATTCGATTGAATAGAGTTCCCGGGAACATAATTTTGATACCGTTAATCCTTCGGGGATTGTATCTTTTACATCCTTCAAGGATTGCAATCATATGTAATTATCCAGTGTTCAATAACATATTGCCAGACTTATAAGGATTGCTTCCACCACAAGAGAACATATCCCTTCATAAAATATTCATTGTCTTTGTGACAATTTCACTATTGTTTCACACAAAGACTCATTTATCTTCCACTGGTTTTACATTTCACGTGCATAGACTACTAATCTAATTCTCTGCAAGAGATTATACGTCTATTTTTTTTTTATATTCCATTTGGCCAATCATTATTTTGTGTACACTTTTCAATAGACTTTCATGATCCTCTTCTTATTCATAAAATCAACTGCTTATAGCATGCAAAATATTACGACGTCGATTTGCTTTTTGGTTCCATTCTATTTCAAACATGACATAGCTAGCTAGCTCTCTTCATTGTCAAGTACTTGAATATTTTCATTCGTCATGTTTATGTCTCTTCTAGAGATCATTCGGTCTCTTCTGGAGATCATTCGAAATCTTTTTTTCCTCGATCTGGTCATTCTAATTATCTGCTCATTTTCTTTTACGAGGATTCTTATATTTGAAACAAAATAGGTCTATCACGCTTCATGCGATCTTTAGACTCACTAGCAGTTTGATATTGTCCTTCTATGACATTATTTCTAATTAGAGCATATACAGCTGGATAGGTGATTTCATCACTCTATTTGGGTCAGTAAATGCGTCTGGCAATCAATACGCTAAATTTGGAATCATCTTTTGGACTTCTAATTCTCATCATTTAGTCCGAGGATCATTGATAATTCATAGATACTTATATCTTTTTCCAGCTATTTTACTTTCTCCCCCTAATGTTGGAAAAACTGACTCATTTAAATGAGAGTCTTCAAACAAAGCCTTAAATAAATCCTTCTGGGATGGCTCTAGATACTTAGTATCATTAATATCCAACATATATTTTTATCTTCTTTTGATATCCCATCTTAAAGTGATTTGGCGGAGCATTTTTCACATTCAAACCATCTTAAAGATTCACGTTATCAGCACGATCTTAGCCACTGAGTAAACCCTAGCCGATGTCGCCGACTCGTCTCCGTTTCTCTATATACACTTCTAATTCGATCCGATCAATCGAGATAAGTATTCATGCTTTAATCTTAATTTGACGCCGTCTCTCCGTATGTCGTCTTCGACTTTGATTCGTTTCACCGAATAATATTAATATTAGTGATTGACTTATATTTGGTTATGGTGATACCGTTCGTGTTATTAATATTATATAATCATGGCATAATTACATAGTTCTTAATTACTGGCATCATTAGTAGACTATATCGATTGCCTAATATATTAAGTTGTAATTGATTATTATTCTATTTATTAAGAAACATGCAATCGTTGATATGCTATTGTGCTAGTTACCCCTCATGTTTTATTGATTTTCTTCGATAATTTTGGTTAATACTCAACCACCATCTTTATTATTTATTGCTTCACTAATTGTTGGTTCACTTGGTTTAGCATTCATTAGTTTGGTCATGATTTATCACTTGTAATCTCATGCTTGATGCTTCAATATAAAATATAGCATATTGATTCATGCTTCATAAGTGTAAAACTATTAAGGATTGACTTTTGCATGATTCATAACAAAATTGATTTAGTATTCAATATCAATGATCTAGTATTCATACATCTGTCAACCCATGCTTTATCGATTATTAATCCACTATTATTAGAATTCAATCTAGTATAATGATCAGTTTTTGACTTATGTTTGTTGATCTAGAATTTTCTAGTGAGATACCAATTAATCTCCATATTAGAAGTTCCACTTAATTTTGTTGTTAGAACTTTATTAACTTACTACAATCGATCATGTTTTATTGACAGATTCAATATATTTTCTTTGTTCGAATATAAAAGTCTAGCCGATGGAGACGTTCGGACCGTTTGAGCAAAGACGTTGTCTCAGTCATAACTCAATGCGTTATCGAAAGTTTGGAGAGATCCGTTCTCAATCGAGGTCTCCGTTACGGTCGAGGTAAGTGCCGCATGTGCTTTATAAATTATGGTCATCGCATCATGATCATAGGTATACATTAGATAATAAAATTATCCATGCTTTAAGAGTTGGCCATGCTTCTATCACGTTTTAATCATAACATGACATGTATAATTCTATGCATCAATTATGTTTCGATAAGTACTAATAGAATCCATCCAGTCTTTAATATTCACATGTTTTATGACAACTATACCCACTAGATTCTATATTGAAACAGATTGATTTAGAATTTGATTAAGCAAACTTTGTGAGATTGACACATGTTTAATTATGGCTTTGTTGAGCTCCCGAAATTAAGAATCACTTTTAAATGATTGGTATGTGTTGGTCTGATTGGTTTAATATTCTGATATCATAGTGTTTTAAACAAATCCATTCATGCTTTAAATAAATATGGTAGTAAATTATAATAATCGATATATGTTTTCGTTATTGGTTCATGTTTAATACGTTAATTCATGGCACATAGTACTCAATTATTGGGATCATGAATATGTTTACAATATTGTATATATGATCGACTCATGCTTATTAATTTGGTTGATTTATAATTTATTAAGTGGATCCTCTGTTTTGAAAAAGTATTAATCGATCATGTAGTATCATATGTTATTAGAGTAAATTTTGAATTAAGTTATGATGCTTAATGTTGCATGTTTATATTCTCTACTATTGGATTTTTATTATAAAATCACATCGAGATGATTATGATCCATTCCCTGAGTGAATGTGATAAGAGAATTTGAAAAATTATATAGAAAAGAAAAGACCACACTAAGCTAAGGAAGTGGCTATAAAAGTTGTCTTGAGTGTCGAGACCAAAATGTTTCTTGGTAGAAATTAAATTCTCACTAGAAGTGTGAAAAGAAAATAGAAACAAGTTGATTATGGTCTATTCCCTAAAATGAAAATGTGATGTCTTATAAATAAGATCACACTAATAGCACTAAGCCAAAGAATGTGGCTATAAATATTGTCTTGAATGGTCAAGATCAAGATCAAAAGTTTCTTTCAAGAACTTAGATTCTCACCAGAAGTGAGAAAAGAAAAGATGGTAATAAGAAAGAGATATTCCAATAATTTGGACTTGAAAGAAAATAATGAATGCTCCAGAAGAGCACATAAAAGCTATTGCTTATGACCTAAGTAGGGTATGTTACTCTAAATGAGTAAATTCGAGATTTATAACCCTGATTTATAACACAATTCCTTCTCTCTTTCTCTTATTCAATATGAATGATACTAAGTATCTAGAGCCATATGAATGATACTAAGTATCTAGGATAAAAATATATGTTGGATATGAATGATACTAAGTATCCTCTAGGGATTTATTCAGATAACATCTTTTGCGCTAGATGTTCAACTTGAGATATCTGAAGATAAATTTATCTTTCCGAGGTATATTCTCAAATCCTTTCTTCATATGTTAATCTCTTAAGGAGTTCTAGTGGTGTTCAAATCATCACACACATTGCTATTATAGCAAATCATTTACGAAATCTCCTTACATTGAATTATTCTGGGACTTTCATAAATATCATTATCCAGTGATCTTTTATCATATATTATTATCATCATACTACTTGTGATAACTTTTCTGGAGTTTCGATGATCTTCAATTAAGAATCAATTTATCAAAATCTTTTGATAAATACATGGGTATAATTTACATGATTATACCCCATGTTACATATTTTCTATTCATTCGATTAAGTATAGTTCCTGGGAAAATATCTTTAATCCTTCAGAGATTACAACTCTGATATCACTAATCCTTCAGGGATTATATCCTTCAAGGATTGTATCATCCAGTGTTTCTTCTTTTATTGCCAGACTTATAAAAGTATTGCATCCACCACAAGAGAACACATCTCTTCATAATACATTATATGTCTTTGTGACAATTTCCCTATCTTTACACACAAAGACTCATTTATTTCCACTGGTTTTACACTTCAGGTGCATAGATTACTGGTCTAATTCTCTGCAAGAGATAATACGTCTATTTCTTCTTTTCACTTTGGCCAATCATTGTTTTGTGTACACTTCTCAATAGACTTTCCTTATGATCCTCTTATTCATAAAATCAACTGCTCATAGCATGCAAAATATTACGACGTCGATTTGCTTTTTAGTTCCATTTTATTTCAAACATGACATAGCTAGCTAGCTCTCTTCATCATCAAGTACTTAAATATTTTTATTCGTCATGTTTATGTCTCTTCTAGAGCTCATTCGGTCTCCTCTAGAGATCATTCGAAATCTTTCTTTCCTCGATCTGGTCAATCTCATTATGCTCCTTTTCTTATCTGAGGATTTATATATTAGGAACCAAATATTTCTATCACGCTTCATGCGATCTTTAGACTCACTAGCAGATTGATATTGTTTTTCCGGAACATCAATTCTAATTGGAGCATATACAGCTGGATAGGTGATTTCATCACTCTATTTGGGTCAGTAAATGCGTCTGACAATCAATACGCTAAATTTGGAATTATCTTTTGGACTTCTAATTCTCATCATTTAGTCCGAGGATCATTGATAATTCATAAATACTTATATCTTTTTCCAACTATTTTACTTTCTCCCCCTAATGTTGGAATAACTGACTCATTTAAATGAGAGTCTTCAAACAAAGCCTTAAATAAATCTTTCTGGGATGGCTCTAGATACTTAGTATCATTCATATCCGACATATATTTTTATCCTCTTTTGAGGTCCCATCTTAAAGTGATTTGGTGGAGCACTTTTCACATTCAAAGATTCATATGGGAACTTTTGGTTTCTGCCCTAAACCAATATTGATGGGGAGAACTATTATTTATTCATTGGCTTGATGCGAATCAATGGGACTATACCATTTTGTGTATAAACATTTTGTGTATGAACATGAACTTAGGATGTTCAACACTTATTCCAATGGACTATTGGTATGAACTCACCAGCATTATCATATCAAAATTTTTTGAAACGAATATATATCAAATAACTTCACAAACTTCAGGTTGCGGTTTGATGACAAAGATAAATGTGAATATCTAGTCGATGTATCCATTGACTTTATGCGTCAATCGAGTCAATGCGTCCACTGAATCGATGCGTCTATTAGAACCATAAGGAATCAAAAATTTCACATGGTGGATGATCAGCCCATAACCATTTCCTTGTATATATTTCACATTACCTTTAGATTCTAAAATATTTTTATCTGGTAAAAACCACATTATCATATTGCTTTCTCAGCAAGCAACCTATGATAAATCATTAAGAAGAAACTTCTAGTTCTTCATGGAATGTCCACATAAATTTTTTCGCATCATCATTAAACCAGGATGACCAATCCGGTTAAGCCAAATATTTAATCTCTTAGTAAACATCTGGTTTACTTTTCATTCTTAGTAAACTTCTGGTTTACTTTGTTTCGCTTATCACTTACTCCTTTCAGGGGATATCATAATCAAAATTGCTTTCAGAAAATCAAAAGTGAGGCTATCACTTAGTAGCCATTTTCTCGGTGAATTTTATTTGGTCTTTTCTTTTATATGTAAGATATCATATTCACTTTAGGAAATTGACCAAAAATAGTCATACATGAATCATGAATTCTCATCAATAACTCATTAAAAATGTTCTCTCAACATAACTGAGTTAAATTCACTTACAGACTTCAAATCTTGTAGTCTTAACTATCACATTCTGGTGATCACACTTTTTCTTTGAGAATTGTTCGAAGAACCTAGTGAACATAATTCTTTAATTCTCCCCCTCGAGATGGTGAAACTTCAGGTTCATCAATCTCTAATTGCCACTCTAGAATCAACAACATTCTTTAATACTTGAGATTTGAGAGAGTATAACGCATTAATGATTTTAAATCGCGTTCTCATAGGCAAATTTTATATATGCTCTTCAGGAGCTTTCACTAAGTTTTACACTTCTTAATATTGTATTCACAATAGATTCTTTCATCTAAAGAAACCTCATAGGCAATACTATCTTTGTGCTCTTTTGGAGCATACATATGCTATTCTTTAGAATTCAATATGTTTCTCGTACTATCTTGTATAGTACCATCTTTATTTTCTCACTTCTATTGAAAATATGAGTTCTTGATAGATACTCTTTGATCTCGATATTGACCATTCAGGACAATCTTTATAGCCACATCTTTTGGCTTAATGTTATTAGTATGATCTTATGTATAAGACGTCACATTCACTTTAAGGAATGGACCATAATCAATTTCTTACTATTTTCTTTTCACACTTCTGGTGAGAATTTAAGTTCTTGAAAGAAACCTCAAGACAACTTTTATAACCATTTCTTAGGCTAGTGATATTTTTCTTTTCTTACATACAATTTCACATTCACTTCAGGGAATATATAATAATCAATTAGATTTGACTCATGAACTATGAAAACATATCGATTTCTACTAATCATCAAATCAAAGAAACATATCATATATCACCATTAATTTTGATTCTATAGACATCGTCTAGGCTTTCACACATAAGTCTAAACTAACATGTTTACTCAGAAGATGATCAGCTGGCATGCTACTTAAATCAATATCATAGAGACGATCACGAAACATAAATTTTAAACTAAAATATTTCACGATAAGATAATTGAGATCGAATCTAATAATGCCAGACTTATAGTTTTAAATCATAAAGCATGGTGAGATATCGATAAAAACCAGAGTAACTAAAAGCATGTAAAAATCAGATCTACGATCAAAACATGTTGATTTCGGTAAATCAATAATACATTAGATTCAGCTTGTCAAAGCATGTGTCGATTATTATATAAAAGTATGGTTCGATTGTAATGTAACTATGCCATTAATTCTTTGATAAAATAATACTTATCTCGATGGTTGGGGACAGATACGACGGATACGACATCGGAGTATAGAGATGATGTCAAAGTATGTTGGATTAAGCAAGAGTCAACTCATCTGTCATCAATCGATAAATAGCATGAATCGATAAGGCATATACCAATTTTTTTTTAATAATGAAAGAGTAGATAATGCATTCGGTTTGAGAGAACTAAAACGAACCAGACAACTAAACCACAAGAAATCCAATTAAAATAAATTGATAATTCTAGTTTCCCACAACCTTCTATGGCTTTGAACTTAGTGACCTATTTGTTCTCATAACCAAATTTAAAGACTAGACCGAATAGAAAACCAAACTAAATCTAAATAAACATATCTTTCACATCGAACAATAATTTTAAATCAAAGTTTTCATAATACTTCATCTAAGCTTTTATTAACTTAATCCAATCTCAAAAATATGAAATAAGTTCCAAAGTCAATTACGATATGTGTGAACTTAGCATCTTAGTAATTAAGAAACAATAAGAAATAAAACATAATTGAACAATTCCGATTTTCTTCATGGCAATGAGCTAGATAATAAGCAATACCAAATTAACATGGAATTATGATAAGCATAACAGACATGCAATAATAATCAAGTTACATATTCGATCAATGTAAAAGCTCATGCGATTACCTAGGATGTATTATACAATACAATTTAATTCCAGAACTAGATCTACACTGTAAATTCAATTCTAACAAATTATTAAACAATAGTCAGACAATAAACAAACAGATCTCAACATAAGCAGATATGTGTATGCTAATATTCTTATTTATAGAATAATTAAATATATGTGTATTATCATATATCAGTTACTATGAATCATATTCTGATTATAAGCGTGCTAAAATAAAAGCATAACGTGCTACTTATCTTGATGGATAATGAATGAGATCGGAGATGTCGTCGATCATGGATTTCGGTAGAGATCTCGCTTTTCTCATATGGCTAGGGTTTTACTTAGTGGTTAGGGGTTCGTGCTCAGATGGCTAGACTATCGTGCTGATAACGTGTTATGAATAAGAGAAAGAGAGAATGAATTGTGTTGTTTTATTCCATGAATAATACAGAGTATATATAGGATTACAATGACTTGGAGAACAAGTAGAACTTGGAGAACAAGCAACTCTAAAACCTTCTAGAATATGGACCTATAATGGATATCCACGTAATGAGTTTATAACAAGAATTAGGATAAATTCGAGATATTATTATTATTATGATCAAAATCTATTAAGGACCGGCCTAGAAGTCGGTACGCGGTTAATTGTGTAACCAGCCACACACAGTTCACAATGCTTACGCTAAAGATGGAGTCTGCAAACCAAATCAACAATTGAATCTCCCTCTTCACGAAACCTCCCCAATTCCCAATTTTTTTTTGTCTTTTTCGGTTTCGGATTACATCATCTCAATCTGCTCCTTTAAGATTTCCTTTGCGGTTTCTTTTTGTCGGGATTGGTTCTGGTTTCTTCAATAAGCTCGTCGCTTTATCCGATAGATCCGGCAAAGAGTTACCGGAGACGAATTTTAGAGTCGTTGTTGGTTCGCCGTTCATGGCGTTATCATGGGGATCTGTTCTCCGGATTTCCGTTCTCTTAATCCTCGTAGCTGCAATTGTCTTAGCTTGCTATTTTCTCCCCGTTGAGAAGGTCCGTTTTCGGGTTTATTGCCGCTAATTTGCGGAATTAGGGTTTCAATTGTGCCTATCTTTTGATGGGTTTTTGTTGGTGTTGGATGATTTCTGAAAATTCGTATCCTTTTCTTTTGAATTTATGGTGAATGTGGGTCGATTCGTTTTGTGTTCTTCTTATTGGATGTTTTCATACCAATGAAAGATTGAGATTTTACAATCATTGTTTTACTTCTATTGCATTTGATTTTCTGGGAAAGATATAAGCAAATCCCCAAAAGCAAATGCTGCGTGTAAAACTTGTAGATTGATCTCTGGATAATTTCTTCCCTTTTTGAATTTGTTTCATTTGAAAGTTACAAGAAATCTCTTAACATTTTTTCTTCTTGTTTCAGCTTTTAAAGGATTTTTTGTTATGGGTTGAACAAGATTTAGGGCCTTGGGGACCTTTTGCCCTGTAAGTGTCTCTTCTTCTTGTAAGTGGTAGCTTTATCTCTGTTTGTTTAATCCATGAATTGGGAAGTCTTTGCACACAAATATTGTAGATAGTGATGAAGATAGTTAGGAACAGAAGAGTTAGGAGGCCTTTTTTCGTTTACCTTGGTACTGAAATTCTTTTTCTTTTGTAATATGCGTAGAGCTGTTGCGTACATTCCTCTCACAGTGTTGGCTGTTCCTGCCTCGGTTCTCACGGTACATACATCAGTTCCTATTTCTTTTTCGTGAGATATATATTATGGATATCATACCTTCTTCGTTAGAGTGATATGTGCATCTATAAAATTGAGTAATCTTATTTGGTTGAAGCTGTGATATTCAGCTCGGTGGTGGCTACCTTTTTGGGCTGCCAATTGGTTTTGTGGCGGACTCAGTTGGTGCTACACTTGGCTCAGGAGCAGCATTTCTTCTAGGCCGTACGGTAAGTGTCTCAAACTTCTTTTGTTTTGAGCAGTTAGAAGATTTGCAGACATAACCAATTTAATTTGTGAATTGACCTACTTAGCGGCATGGATAAACCATTGATGCTAGTACTTACATGATAATGCTCTTATGCAGATTGGAAAACCTTTTGTTGTTGCAAAATTGAAGGATTATCCTCAGTTTCAGTCAGTGGCACTCGCGATTGAGAAATCCGGTTTCAAGGTTTGCACCAAGAACAATACAAGTTTTAATATTTTTGAGACTTGATTTATTTATTTGAAACTTATGGATATGCAAAACCGAATATAGATATGCTTGCTGCTCCGGCTTGCTCCTCTTCTCCCCTTCAGCATGTTGAACTACCTTTTATCTGTAACGCCAATTCGGCTAGGCCCATACTTGCTTTCTTCTTGGTTAGGGATGATGGTAATATAATCTAATCCACCTCTCCATAACCACTGTAACATGTTTAATTGTAAGAGAAAAAGAATACAGCTTGAAATACATTGTTTATTGCAGCCGATAACGCTTGTGTTGGTATACGTTGGAACAACTCTGAAAGACCTTTCTGATGTGACTCACAAGTGGAGCGAATTCTCGACAGGCCGCTGGGTAAGATCTGGACAAATTTATCTACAGTATCAGCTTCTTGTTTCAATCACTTTTCTGAACCCGTGTTCCGCATTATGCAGGCGTTCTTGATTTCGAGCCTTGTAATATCCGGTTAGTTCGACTCTTCCTGCAACTCATTTTCACCATACGGTAGTAGAATCTTTATGAAACCCAGAACCACTAATGTTTCTTCTTTTATGTGTTTCTTCGCAGTGATATTAATGGTATGTGTTACAAAGGTTGCGAAAGACGCTCTAAGGAAAGCTTTAGCAGAGCACGGAGGAGACATGAACGGAGCGGTTGCAGACTCGCCGGAGCTGCCGGTTACGAGTGATGATTCTCCGACGGATTTAAATCAGTCTCTCTTAATAAAGATCGATGGTGAAGCAGCTCAGGACCATAGTCATTAAATTTACTTTGTACTTTAAATAATCATATTATCTTTTAACTTACAAACCATAGGATCTTTGGGCAACAAAAGAGTCAGCGGTTCATGCACAGATTATATACTAAATCGCTGTAGTTTTCGTTTTCTTTGGCTTGTATAATAATAATAATTCTGTTATGAATATAGAAGTGTTATGAATATAGAAGAGATGGAAGTAAAACTTGTATTTGTTATATTGTTGTTGTGTTATATTTAAAATAAATAATGATTTCCTTTTATAAGGAGAATACAAATATAGTCACATACATGAATTTATTACAGGATTATGTTACTTGTATGAGATGTTACTTCTGGTAGATGTTACATGATTGACATCCATCAATGGTTTCATAACATTCTCCTTTGGATGTCTATCATAACAAAATTGTCTATAGTGCGCTTAAAATGCTGTCTCATTAAAAACCTTACCAGGAAAACCAGATTGGAAAACTATGGTTAAGGGAAAAAGAGTGCAACGCGCATTTACTCCCCCTGTTGAGTACATGACTCGAGATTTTTGAGAAAAGGCAATCTTGTGTGGTGAACTAAGTTCTTGAAGGTAGCACTTAAGCGCCTTGATAAAAAATAAGTCTATCAAATCTTCACTTGAATGAATCTATAGAATACAAACATCGCCATGCTTATATTGTAGTTCATGGATCTTTCAAATGATTCATCTTGATCATTCTCTTTGCTTCTCTTGATCTTATTAATGTATGACATTGCTCTTATGTGTCTATCATTTGCGTGTTCCGTGATGTCTCATTAAAAACCTTGTCAAGGAAAAACCCAATGGGATAAAAACATATGATAATGGAAAAAGAGTACATCCACGCACATTATCAAATTTCTCCCTCTAGAAGCATCACTTCAAGCAATGCATTCCAATCATATATATCATCTTTTAGGAAGAATTGTTATAATCATAGCCTTAGTCAATAAACTCGTATGATTGTCATATAATCTCTTGGGTCGTTAGACTTCTGGTCTATAACTTGTATTTCTCATAGAAAATCAATTATTGGTCTATTGGAACTTCAGGCCCAAATTTCCTTTACATACAATGTTCTAAACATTTATCTTGGTATGCTCTTCTTATAAAAGATACTAATTTGTGTATACCACAATACTAATTTCCTTCTTATCATAAGAAAACATATCGTATACCACAATACTTTCTGTAAATGTGAGTTATACGATAATTTATTTCTCATATAATATTTTAAGTATGGTACTTCAAGACCAAATACATGTGAGCATTTTTATGTAAAATCTTGCAGGATAACATCTTTTCACTAGATGTTCAATTTGGAAAGATGTTATCCTTGCAAGGATAACTTCATTATTTTCTCAAATCATTTCTTCAATTAGTCCACTATATATAAATCTCTTCAAGAGTTTTAGTAATGTTCAAATCATCAAATCACTGCAATTATAAGAAATTCTTCAAAAATTTCCTTATAAATATTGACATAGACTAATATGATATTCTTATAGCTTTCTCTCAGCAAATACTCATTGAGAATATCCCCGCAGCTTAAATCCTTCTAAGACGATATAAATATCATTATCCAGTGGTCCTCTATAGTATATTATTGTCAACATACTACATATAATAACTCTGCCGGAGATTCGATGATGTTCAAATTAAGAATCTTTTTGATCAAATATCATTTGTTAAATCTACATGGGAAAATATTTACACGATTATACCCTATGCTACATATTTTATTTTCATTCGATCGAGTAGAGTTCCCAGGAACATAGTTCTTATATCATTTATCTTTCATGGATTATAACTTTGATATCATTAATCCTCCAGGGACTATATCCTTCAGGGATTATATTCTTCAGGGATTTTCATAGAAATATCATTGTTTAATGGGTCATATAAATAACTTTCATCCATTAAACATAAATAAAGTCTTTCTTTTATTGCCAGATTGAAAAGCAACCCGAAAATTGTTGCATCCACCACATGAGAGTATATCTCTTCATAACAAATCTCATATTCATCCTTCTTTCGTACAAAGACTTTATATCCCATTGTTTTTTTACACATTTAAGTGTAAGGATTACTGGTCCCAATATTTCTTTCTTAGAGATTTTCATTATGCCTCTATTGCTTCTTTCCATTTTGGCCAATAATTTATTTGTGTACACTTTGCAATAGGCTTTCATTCATGATCCTCTTTCTCATTCATAATATCAACTGCTTTCTCATTGCATGCAAAAATATAATCGACGTCGATTTGCTTTTCTGGTTCCATTTTATGACATAACTATTTCTCGAGATCTCTTTATTCTTAGGTACCTGAATTTCTTTCTTTGTCATGTTTACTTTCTCTATTGGAGATGTTTTAGTCTCTTCTAGAAATCTTTTAGTCTCTTCTGGAGATCCTTCAGTCTCTTCTGGAGATCTTTCAAAAATATTTGTTTCCTCAGCCTAACCATTGTTATTTATACTCCCTTTTCTGAGGATTCTTATCTATGGAACCAAATAAGTCTATGACGCTTCATGCGATCTTTAGACTCACTAGCAGTTTGATATTTTCCTTCTGGGACATCAATTTTAATTGGAGCATTTACAACTGGTATGTGACTTTGTCACTCTATATGGGTCAATAAAAGCATTTGGCAATTAATACGCAAAGCTATACAAATGAATTATCCTTTGGACTTCTAATTCACATTCTTAAGTCTGAGGATCAATGATAATTCATTGCAACTTATTTTCTTCTCCAGTTGTTTAGTCTCTCCTCTTAATGTTGTATTAACTAACTCATTAAGATGAGAGTTTGGAAAAACTGACTCATAAGATGAGAGTTTACCAGTCAAGCCTTGAATGAATCTCGTGTGGATGAATCTAGATACTTAAGTATCAATGGAGATTCTTATTCAACATATGTTCATATCCTCATATGAGGACCCATCTTATAACATTGTGGTGGACCAACTTGGATATATACAATATAATGCATATCCAATGATTCTCTGATGGATTATATTTTGGTTTATGACCTAGAACTAATTTTGATAGAGAGAACTTTGATTACTCATTGGGCTGATGCGAATTAGTGCTATTATATTTTGTATATGAACATGTTGTACCGGATGTTCAACACTTGTCCCAAAGAACATGCAATAATCATCAAAGACTTAGACATGAATTCACCAGCATTATCAAGACAAATTTCCTTTATAGGAAAATCTACATCTAGAAATTGTGCTCATAATTTAGATAATTGAGCATCTTGCAATCTTTAGGTTGCATATTACTAACAAGGATATATGCGACCATCTAGCCCATGCATTAATTTTTATACGGTGGGTGATCAGCCCATACATATCTCTTTGTATACATTTCAGAAAATTACTAGATTCCAAATTCATCTAGCTAGTGAGGACCGTACAATCACCTTGCCTTCTGGACAAGCAGCACATAAGAAATCATTAAGAAGAATCTTCTGATTTTTTAATGAAAGTCCAGATAAATTATCAATTATTTTTCTCATTCCAATCAATGATATATTTAGTAAACATCTAGTTTACTATTAGCATTTACCTCTATATGCTACTATTTGTGTAATACAATCTAGTAGAGAAAACATGTAATTTTTCCGAATGCATGTAATTTCTCCAAAGTACTTTTACTGCTTTTGGGTAATACTCATGATTTGAAGGTATACATTATTTTCTTCACTTATTGTCTCAACATATTGATTCTAAAATCTCTCAGATTTACTATATAAATGATTCACCCAAATCCATATTAGCGTGAACATAATCTTATGTATGTTCATCCTAATGTGGGATTCTTTAACTATCCCCCTCGAGATGGTGAAACTTCAGGTAAATCCATCTCGAGTTGAATTTCATCTCAGAATCAACAACATACCCAACTTAGTATGTATTATATTTTAGATCCTTCTGGGACATCAAATCATTTTTGAGACTTGGGAGAATATATTAGATCCTTAGATCTAATGATTTCAAATTGCATTCTTATATGACAATCATATATATGCTCTTCATGAGCCTTCAATAAGCTTTATAGTTTATACTACTAGATATTGTACTTACACTATATTTTTTCATCATCATATGAGATACATTTTTCTTATTTGTTCCCATATTTATTTTCTCACTTCAGGTGAGCGTATGAATTTCTCAAGAAAATTTATCGACCTTGACATTTACCATATATGTATTATATCCACATTCACGACCAATTCTATATATAACCACTTGCTAAACTAGTTATTAGTGTGGTCTTTTTCTTTTCTATATAAATGTCACATTCACTCCAGGGAATGGACTAAGACAGTTGGACATTATTTTTTAATATTCATCTATAGCTCATTATTTTGCTCAGCCACAAAGAAACAAGATTAAGCACATTAAATATCTTACTCCAATTATGTGTCTTCAGGACAACATAATGTGCATAAAAGATATAGTATTTCTGCTATACCATATATATGTATCAGTGATATAATATCATCATAGCTGAGATTCACTTACAGACTTCAAATCTTGTATTCTTTGATTAACCAATCATAAGAAACTTTCAGTAATATCACATTATGGTGGTCATACCTTTCTTTTAAATTGTTCTCAAGACCATGTAGATTTTTATAGTCAAATACTCGGTCTTAAGACTCTCATAGTGGTGATGGTAAGAAAATTGATCAATTTATAAATGTTATAAATAAAGATAATAGTCACATAAAATAATTTAATCAATTACCATCATTCACTAGTTCGTTGCTATCATGCCGTTAAACTAATTCTCAATGAATAAACCAATTCACCAAACGAGCATCAGTGTCATGATCATCCTATCAACCTAATACTCAATATATTTTTCATGATAACAATAAATCATCGAGGATTTAACAAGATAGCTTTCAAATCAATATGCTTACTAGGTAAACAACCATTGATTTTCAATTAACATATAAGAATAATATTCTTTCTACCTCAACAATTCCTATAAGAGTGTTTTCTTCTTTAACTAAGTTTTACTTTTCATATAAGAAAAAATTTATATCTTTCTCATACATTAATAAAACATGCGCCGATCTAAAGCATTATAATTAATGCAAAGTTGTAGTTTATGTCAGCAATGCATGTTTCATTTGATTTGATAACATAATTATGCAATTAATCTATTGGTCAAATTTAAATAATATAACGAGTAAATTGCACTTACGGTTATATCTTACGAAAAATGTTGATACGACAAATTCGAGGCTTCATTGTTGTAATCCTTACGAGAATGCAACAATACCAAATATCAATCAGTGTGTCATCACATTTTCCGTGAGACATACATATCATCAGTTATTTTCCTATGATTATGTTTCAAGAATATCGATAGATCTACATTATCTAAATTGTGTCACAGTTTCTTATGAGTATATCTTCCTTTCAAGGTAATCTAAAGATCTGCCAGATCTATAATGTGAAATCTTCACTTTTTAGCTCATCAAAAAGATGAGGACTATGTTGGATGGTTTTTTCAACTTATAAATCTCATATTTTGGTCTTTTATAGTCAAATAGACATCGACATCTAATAACCATGATAAGTAATTCTTTCATATAGATTTATTTTATTTTATGATTTAAACGAAGAATTTGAATTTGAACATGTAATCTTGTGCAATAAACTTGTCATGAGTTAACATTAAAATGTTAGATTACAAATACATTTGCCATACAAGCAATCTAAATCATTTTAACAAAATTATCATCAAACTAATTATATTCAATTATATATTTTTTTTTAGTCACAACAGAAGATTTCATTCAATATCAAATAGCATTTACAACGGTTTCAAGAACCGCTAAAGCATTTTTGGCCAGAGCATCGGCAATAACATTGTCCGTGCGTGGGATAAACTCAAACATAATTGAGTGAAAGGAAGATGATAATTCTCTAATATCATCTAAAATAGTTTGGACTTGATTATGGGGCTCGTTGTCTTTGATGAGCTTTATCAAGTTGAAGGAATCAGAGCATAATTTGATCTCCCAAATCCCTAGCTCCAAAGCTGAGAAAAGGCCTGCTCGTAGGGCCCAAGCTTCCGCCGCCAGAGCAGAGATCACCGCCGTTTTGGAGTCGGAGAATTGGGAATCTGAGGCATTATCTCCGGAGGAAATCGTCCATCCCATTCCACAGTTTGAGGAAGCTTGATGCCAATCGCCATCTACACCCATGGTATGATTGAAAATAGAGATTTGAGGCAGTTCCCGTGGAGTATTTGTCCGTCTCCGGACCGCTGTTGGTTCGTTTGCCTCCTGCCAAGCCCGAGCATCATTTTCAATTATATTCTTATAAATGCAAGTATATAATATCTATATGCAAACCATGTGTATTACTTGTAAACAACATGAAAGATGTTTTTATCTTTTGACAAGTAAATTTTAACTTCTTATGATCATTTAGTTTCAAGCCAAATATTGATAAAGTATAGAGACTACTTTGCATAAATGAGGTTTTCAAGGCATATGAAAACATATGGATCTCGTGTTATCTACATATTTATTTCTCAGAAATACCCACAAAAATATAGGTTAAGAAGGAAGTGATTAGATATTGTATCGTTTAGATTTTCAGAAAATCATTTGACCAACTATAACTTTTCTGATACACAAGATCCAAATCAATGGCGAGTGTAGAGCATACTTGGTTAAACGAATATATTTATTTAAGAAATACTAACATACTTTGTAAAGCTCAAATAGTAGAGACTCATGCTGATAACGTGTTATCAATATAGAAGAGATGGAAGTAAAACTTGTATTTGTTATATTGTTATTGTGTTATATTTACAAGAAATAATGATCTCCTTTTATAAGGAGAATATAAAGATAGTAACATACATGAATTTACTACAAGATTATGTTACTTGTATGAGATGTTACTTTTAATAGATATTACATAATTGACATCCATCAATGGTTTCATAACAAATTCTAATAATATAGATTAAAATTATTTTTAAAAATGTTTTTTTTCTAACAATACTCCTTTCTTGTAAATTTGAAATGTAATTAGTAGTTTAAAGGAATTTACAACATTTTATGACTATAGCCATATAATTTAGAGATAGGATTCCTTAGAGATATCTTTAATTATCACATTTGGGAGGATTCTATATACCAGTATAACAAGTAGTTGACTGCGCCATGTCGTTGACTACTAGATCATAAAAAGAAATTCCCTTCTCTCTAGAAACCATTTGTTGCGTCTAATCTCCTTTGTCGATCTTTGTTCTTTTTGGCCGTGGTGTTTGTTGTCTTTCCGGCGACGACACCATGTTTGTATATATGTAAATAAACTCGATTTTCCTTGCATTTTGCATCGACTAATGGTTGTAGTTTATTGGAGATGTCAAGAATCTAGATCTCATCTCAGTGGAGGATCTAGTAGAGATGTTGATGATAGCTTCGATCCGTTTGGGTGGTGCACAAGTAGGATGAAACGAAGGCTTCGGTTCGGTGGTTTCGAAAGGTTTTTTGGTGTGTTGAGGAGGAATCTGAATAATCTCTCACAAGCAATCTTGAATAACGACGGAGGAAGCTTTCCAGAGGCCGATCGGAAAATCGTTGCCGGCATAGATTCAATCACCGATGATGTTGTTTTCCGTGTGGAGGAGACTTGCCCACGTGGCGTAGTTATGTCCACATATTGCAATACGGAAGTTTCTAGCAAATCAAAATTGGGCTTGGACCAAGACTTAATTGGGAGAGATTAATTTGGCTTTCGTTCTTTTGTAATAATATTAGTGTAATGGTTCTGTATGATAATCTATAATATATAAGTATGTATGCTCTTGTTGTATTAGTCGGAGATTACTCACTAGGATACATCTCCCATGGTAACGTCTCGATTCGGTTTTTACCGAATTCATGGGATGTAGTGGGTTTCTCCGAGTCTGGTTGTTGGGACGGCGCCAGACTATGTAATCCCGTTAGTTGTGATCTCGCTTTGCGGAATCAATTACATTTTTCCTATATGAGATGTCATCTACCCTAATGTGTTTTGTATTTCTCCATGTGGGATGCGTGTACCTTTAATTGGGTTATTTCTCTGATTTAATATAACAAGTTGGCCGATAAAAAAAACAAAAAAAATATATATATATATATATATATCAGTATTATTCCTTTTTAATAGATTTTCGATCCCACGGAGAAAGATGGATTTTCGAAAACGTGATAGTTGTAAATTTTTTGAGATTTTAACAAGAAGAAAAATTGGCATGTCTCTTTCATATTATTTGAATAAATAAACGGTCAAGTCTCTTCGGGAACATTATTAATATATATATAAAAAAAAAAGATGAAATTGTATGCCAAATTGAGCTAGAAAAATAATTAAAATGAAGAAACTAGTCAAAAATGACATTACACGCGTTGACTTTTTTTAATCTTGATGAAGAAAATGGCAGTAAATCTGGCGGTAGATATCAAAACTGTGTTAAGTTAATGTTCCAAATCTTTTTGATCTGACTGACTTTTTCTCTCTCCAAATCTCTCTTCTTCTCCCTTGGTCTTAGCTATGGGGATCTCCTTCAGCAACCGTCGACGAGACAACAACCACCGTCGCCACCACAATCAACCTCCTCCTCCTTCGCCGTACTATTACTCCGATCCTCCCCCACAACCGCTGCCTCAACCACCGCACAACGATAACAGCTACACTCAAAACCACCTTTTTGCAACTCCACAGCGGTTTCTCCCTCCTCCACCGCCACCTTCTCAGCCTCAGCCTCAGCCTCCGCCGCAGATTAATTACGGACAGTACGGCGGTCATCAAAACCATTATTACCCACAACAATCTCTTCCGTATTTCTCCGGTTATCATCACAATTCGTGGAATCCGATGATGAGACCGGTTATCTTCGGTCCGCCTCCGGTTCAACAAACGCCTCCGGTGTACGTCGATCATCAGAACGCGAAGAAGGTGAGGAATGATGTCAATGTGCATAAAGATACGGTGAGGCTCGAAGTAGATGATCTTAACCCTGATCATCATCTTGTTTCCTTCCTCTTCGATGCTGTATTCGATGGCAGGTATTCACTCCACAAAACCCTTTGTTTTGTTTTGCTTCCTGAAATTTTGGGGATTTTGTTCCAATTTTAGGTTTGATCAATCGAAATTGAGTGCATTTTCTGAGTGTTAGAACCGAATTTGGGAAGCGATTTGGCTAATTAGGGTAGGTGGGGAACTTGTAAATTACATTGGAACCATAATTTTGGATTTAAAAGGTTAGAAATTTACATGATCATAGTATCGGTTAAGAAACCAAACAAGCTTTTTGCATATGGGACATTAGTTCATTTAATGAATCTCTCTATAGGAGTGATGAAACACAGTTCCTTCACATATTACATTGTAGATTTGTTCTTCTTAAAATACATATCGAGATTTGCAGTTGCCGTTGTCAAGAAATTGTTTGCATCGAACACGGAGTTAAACAATAGGCTAATAGTTACTGTAATGAACTTATTACTCTTTCTGTGTCACATAGCGAGCCTAAAGCTTTCATTAAACCCCAAGCTCCACTTTTCTGATCAAGAACATTGAGACCCTGCAACCAAAATCCTAATACTATCTGTAAAGTTTTTTTCATTATGCCCTTGTCTTCTATTCAGTTTCTCCATCATCTTTTTCGCAAAGGAGGAACCAAACTGCACAATGGTCCCGAATTTACCAGAAGCTTACCCACCAACCAAAGTCCCTTTCCAAAAAGGTACTGCGCAGAAGTTTCTACAACCTTCAGGGACAGGAACCGACTTGGGCTTCTTTGCGCTGGATGATCTATCGAAGCCTTCACCAGAAGAGGTGTACCCACTTGTTATATCAGCCGAGACAGTGATCTTACCAAGCTCGGTCTCAGAGGATCCATTAGTTCATAAGCAAGTCACACTAGCGGGTTTGGAGAAGACTAACGATGGATCTTTCAAAGTGAAAGTCATGAAGCAGATCTTATGGATTGAAGGAAATCGATATGAAGTACATGAGCTGTATGGAATCGAAAACTTGACCACACAAGGTAATCCTGTGTCGGGCTTAGAGGACAGCGGTGGCAAGGAATGTGTTATTTGCTTGACTGAACCTAAGGACACAGCCGTCATGCCTTGTAGACATTTGGTAAAATCTTCTCGCAATTCTCTTTGATTTGTTCTAAACACAAGTTTTCATTTAGTCTTAAACTTATAAATCTTTTGTAGAGTTTCAAATATAAACAGCAAATTCTGTCACTAATTGTCTCTAAAAGCCTATACCAAATCTTTCCCAAGAACATAAATTTTTGGTTGAATTGTTCTCAAGACTAAATCATGTTGTGTTGTCTCTTGCAGTGCTTGTGCAGCGACTGCGCAAAAGAGCTGAGGTTTCAGTCAAACAAATGTCCCATTTGTCGGGAACCTATCGGCCAGCTTATGGAGATTAAAGTGGTAAGTACTGATGAACAACACTGAAAAAAGAGGTTATACTCTTCACTTAAACACCAAGTTTGATTCTTTCTTCCTTTTTTCGAAACCCTCAAAGTGAATTCTTTTGCCCTTTTTCTTATACAAACCCGGTCTGTGTTTTCTTAATTCATACTCTGCACAGATTTGTTGGTCTTAGTTTCGGAAATGTGAAACATAAGTAATGTATATAGCTCTAATGGTTCTAGAGAAGCTCTCTCTTTGTATCTTTCTTGTTGGAACACTCATCAGTCTCTTTTATCTGTTATTGAATATTTTTTTGTTTGCTTATTGCTTCCGACCATATGCTGTTTATCAGGTAAGAGATTGATTTGTAACCTCGTAGTAACCACGATACTTAATTCAGACAGACAGGAAACATCTGCAAGAGTTTCAGTCTAGCTCTCTGTGTTCCTCATTTTGGTTTTCTTTTCAAATCTTTTATGCTTTCTTCTAGAAAGTAAACTTGTGTGTGGAAGGCATAAATGGGGACCTTGATAATTACAGAGATTCAAAAGAACATAAAGAGAGATATGGAACTGAAGTTGATGAAGAACATTCAAAAGAAGTAACCTCTTTTTTCTCTCTTTTTTTTTGTTTTGTTTTTTGTCTATAAAAAAGGCTAAAAAGAAAAGTAAAAGCTGGTTAGAGATGGAGAATGTTTCCTATTGAAGTTAAGCCTCGAAGAAAGGAAAAAAAGTTTTAACTAAAAAAAAAAAAAAAGTGAATCTCTGTGGTCATTCTTTTGACAGAATGTTCAAACTTTTGAATTGAGGAAGATACGTAAGAAAAGTCTTCATTTGATTATAGTGAAGTGACCCTCTTTACAAGCAAAACTATTTTTCATATACATATATTAATTCCAGGTGGTATAAATGTTATCAATCTAGATATGCATATATATAATAATGAAATTGTTGCTCAATATCATTATAATATTTGTAAACATAATTGAAGTTTGAACAATGAAACACCTAGGTGTCTATGAGTGTGTCTATGTCTTTTGTGATGTATATTGAATTTTTATGCAATATGGTTCCCTTTTTTCCCTATGACAAATGTTTACTAGTCATACCATGATGTTTAATCAAAATTCCTTACCAAACCTCATTTATTCACCTGTCCATGTATATCCCCTGTATCAACATTTTTTCAGTTTCCTATATTCTGCTTTTCTCAGATTTGACTTTAAGGTCCATCAATGAGTTATGAGCCTATGGGTCTAAACGAAGTTTTAAGTTTTAACTAACTTCCACTCCACAATTGTATTCCAATCCATTAGCCACTAGGAAAATGAATATATATGAAATATATTGCAATGGAAATATCCAAAGCAGGGCTAGTTTTCGGATTAGTAAATAATCATTTCATTTATTTCGGATTCCTTGTATTTGGGTATTGAAATATTTTGTTAGTACATATAATAAATTTGAGTGATTCAAATTTGTTTTAAAAAAAAAAATGATTACTAGTACCACCGTCAAAGATATTACTATCATTTGCGTCAAGTTTACACTGTCGACCATAATTACCCAGAAAAATCTATTATCATTCACACTGTCAACATTAAACTAATTAAACATGGATTAATAGCCAACAAGTATAACATTTTCAACGCAAAAGTATAACAATTGTGATCAGCTTTGTATAGGAAAAAGAGAAAGAAAACGAATCTGAAGGAAAAGATGGAAACAAGAGGAGAGAATAGAGACAAAACACCAATTAATGTCATTTGTCAATAAGAAGAAGATGACCCCATGTGAACATTGGAGACTCATGTGACTCGATTCTATCATTTTAGGCAAAAATTCAGCTACAGGTTCTATCTCAATAATTTTCCCGTTTAACAAACAAACAAATGAAGAAGATTTATCTCAGTAAATAAACCCACAAGTTATTCAATTCGATGTGAAAAAAGTTGTTTTATATTTCTAGATTCGAGTTTGAGATTTTCTTTAGATCGAAATCTTTCTAATTTTCAGTATGATCGAAATGTACAACCCGAAATATCAGCATTTCAAGTTATAAAAATGACAGTTTAGGCAAATGACTTGATTTTTTAGAAGAAGCTAAGTTAGTTATATGGAGCAGCTTTTGTTATCAAATGACTTTACTAGAAGTTTTGATTTTTGATGAAAGATCCGGTGATTCGATTTTTTAAAATTATTTTTAGAATATCATGTGAAATATTCTACATTGATCGTGTAGAATCAATTTATAGCTTTGAGTGGCTACATTAAATCGTTTAATCCTTCTGCAAGTATATAAGTACCCAATAAAACTTCAAATATTTCAATAATGCATCACGTTTCAATTAAATATTACCCCCAACTATGTAAAACTTTATCATAAATGTCAAAATTGTACTATGTCCTTTCGGTATAAAAGACTTGGACAATATTATACAATAGATATACGAGTTAACGTTACTTTTGTCCTGTCCAATTATATGGTACAAAAAACTACAAATTAAGTTTCACTGATAGTGTTTTTTCCAAAAAAAAAAAAAAAATCTCACTGATATGGCGATGATTGTGAAATATCTAAAAGATTCTGTTACGAGTAACGATTATTATTGTATGTTATTAATATGCAATTACGACCTATATATATTAGACTTTTATATCGTCCATTGTTTGTTGATTTCGGAACTTTTCTATATATACACATAAACCATAGCCTACGTGTAAGAAAATCGTCGGATATAATTAGAACGCGTGAACGAACAACGTTGATGCACCACCTAAAAAAATTATGGTTTATAATCAGTTTTCATGTTCACTGAATTGATTTAATTTCATCAGATAGTGGTACGATCGTATCAATTGCTAACAACTAATTAACATCTTAAAGTTTTCTCTCTTTTTTTTCTTTCCCCGACAAGTTCGTAATTATAGTCTTATCCTTAAAATTTATTCCAAGGCTCGGATTCGAGATTTTATTATGTACATAACATGCATGATGTGATTCTTTCTTTATCTTTTGACGTAAAAAAATTAGGATCAACGTAATACTTTTAGGGAAACATTAATACTATCAACGAGGAAAGAAATACAGTATACACAAACCAACGTTCAATAATTTTTTCTACAAAACACAATGTAGTATGTAGTTGCAGAAAAGGTCCATTAATGATTTTAAACACGATAGAATCAAACCGTGAGATTTGTATATTTTCCTATGCATGTGTGTGCGTAATCTTTGTTTTCTCCCTTTACTAATTTGACAGGTACTACAACAATGTTTATTTATTCGTTAAACAGTGAAATCTTTAAAAGAAGAAAAGAGTTTATTTATAGTACTATTTTAATTAAAAGCCAAAACTAAAATAAGTGGAGAGAGTGTTTCATGTCATGTTTACATTATTTAGGCTTTTGAGACAAAGGGCAATAATGATAAATGCGTAGAAGAAAAGTGTCTAAACTTAGAGCAAATAAATGTTTAATAACTTAAAACTATAAATTAACAAAACCTGATGCGGCCGAAAACGTGATTATGTTTACTCGTAAGACCATCATTATTGATGATCTGGTATCATTAGATATAAAATTATTAAAACACACATTTTCTTTTCTTTTTACTTAACTTTATACCTTTTCTTTCATATTTTTATTCAATTTTTATTAATTTTATATTTAAACACACTCCAACTAAAGTTTAAACTCTTTCCAAAAGTATCAACCCATTGATACAAAGACACCCTCTCTCCAAAAGTATCAACTCATCTCCTCTTTTTACTCAAATTTTATTAATTTTATATTTCAATACACTCCATTATTTCAACCAAAAACACTCTCTTTCTTCCTTTTATTCAAATTTTAATAATTTTATATCTAATGATACCTACCAAAAGATCATCAATAATGATGCTCTAAGAGTGAGACTTTCATCATTTAATCCAACCGCACTTTTTTTTCTCTCTATCTTTTTGTTTTTCCTACTATTTTATTTTGTTTTTTCAGTTATAATTATTTTTAACAACATTCATTATTTTAGACTTTGGTGGTGGTTCTCTAGTAAGTGTAGTCTTCCGCTTTTTAGGAATTTGGGTTACTCTCCTTGATCTTAAGTTGATGTGCGTAGTCGTTTCTATGGTGTGGGTATTTCTTCGATTAGCATTTCTCTGATTCGGTGAATCTTTTTCAGCCTCTTCTCATCGTCATTTAGTTTAGTTGAATAATCAATTTTCGCTTATAGTCTTCTTTAATCAGTTCTTGTAAGGCTAATTTTTTGTCGAGATGCAAAATTCTAGATTTAGACTAATTAGGTTGAAAACTAGGTGAGTAGTAGTTTAGATTCTCGATCGTGTTACTTTGTTCTTGCTAATCGTTGTATTGGATCTATTCTTCGCGGTTTCCTTTTCCCTAGCGACAACTTGTGAGTTTTGTAGTTCCGCGACTTCTGCTCTTTCCGTGTTCTCTAAGAATTTCGAGTGTTTCTCTCTTATTCTTGTATTTAGTGGTAGGTATGTCTTCTGATCTTTTAACTTTGCTTCTCGGTAAATTTATAGTCGTTGATTTTCAGTAGCCTTTTGGCGTTGTTTTCCGGTAATCTTTCGGGTTGTGCTCCCCGTAAAACTCTCGGGCTTTGTTTGTAGTTCATCCAAAGTTGTAATCTTCTGTAATGATCTTCCAGTGAAAAAAACAACAACATTCGTTTAGCTTTTGAACCAAAAAACAAAATTCATTTAATATTTTTATTTTAAGTTGAATCTCCTTTTTTCCATTGAGACGAACAAATAATAATTTTAAAACAATATTCTTATGCCCAAATTTCTCTTTAACAGTTTCTTTTTTCTAAGGGTCTGAGTTGCGGTTGCGGGATTTTGCGAAAGCCGGCAATTGGTGCGTTTGCGGGATATGTATGACTGGTTGACTAGCGGATGCAGTACAGGTTAAACATTAAATTAACAATATAAATACATTATATAGTTATAAAAACATCAAAACTATACTATTACAATAAAAGATAAAAATCATTAATTCAATAAAATTAGTAATAGAATACCATGAATATATTTATTATGTTTATTTTTTTAATTTTTAAGTTAAGCTGAAAGTTATGATTTTAGTGGAGAATTTTATTTTATTTTTGAGAGGTTAATGTTATATTTTGAACATTTTAGTTTGTTAGATTTATTAATCAATGATCAAGAAAACATTTAAAGAATTATGATTTGAAGATTTTACAGATATAAAATTGTGATAAGTTAATGAATATTTAATCGAAAGATTTAAATTGTTGATATATTTTGTAATTATAGTATCCAAATATTAATTTTTAATTTATTATATTATTTTAATTTTTAAATAAACTTTCTTTTCTTTAAAAAAAAAAATAAATCAATTTTTATTTTTTTATTTATCCAACCGCAAACGTCCGCAACTGTAAACGTTCGAAGGAAGCAGCTTTTGATTTTGAGAAGTTTAAAGCGACATGGAACGGTATAAAATATCTCCCATGATTGTTGTCAAAATCCAACAACCGCTACTAACCGCAAACGCTACATTTGCAGGTGATAGCGGGAGAACCAATCAAGCTCTAAATTGTAACCAATTTTGTCATTTTTTCATCTAGTTGGTCCCACTGATTCAACTTTAACTTTTACTAAATATATCTATATCTTCAATTATTTAAGAAATTTCCGACAACAAGGTGAGAAAACATGGATAGTTGGATACATTTAAACTTCTGATCTTTAAAAATTTTAAGTTGGTTGATTTTACAATCATGCACTAATATATGTAGATAAATCATAAACCAAACGTCTTGTATACAATCAATTCCTAATGTTTATGTCGTTAGTCCCTTAAAAACTTTTTAGTTGTGTTTTGTTTTAAAAAAAGATGAACAGCCTAATATGGATAACTTGATGTAAAAACGTTATTTGTCTACTAATAGACCACAAAATTGAGATTTTCACAATATAATTCAAAACTATCATATGTTGTAATTATCGGTTGTTGTAGGTTTGTATGTTACTAGTTAGATCATTATTTGTACGTTTGTTCGTGAATTAATGGAATCGTTGTCAAAATATTAGCTCATGTTAGACAAAATAAATAAAAAACTGGATAAGCATTATTTAGCAAAAAAAAAAAAAACTGGATAAGCATCAGAGTGCCCTCCAATTATGCATGTGAATTGCAATTCTGCATGTTAATTGGATAAGAGTAATTGAGTAAATGCATTAGTTAGTTGTTATTATTTTTAAACCCCGATCCGTGGTGATTTTTTTGATGTGAAATGGAATATATACATAAATAGAGTATAGTTGTTAATGATTGTAAAAACGAGCCATGCGTGGAATGATATAATTGTGACAAATTATTAAGAGTATATGTGAATCGATATGGTCAAGAGTTCTTTGAATCGTAAAAATAAATTAATCATGATTGGGTATACAATCATATAAATCAAACCAGAAAGGTTAAAAACTCAATAGTTTTTTTTTTTTAATTTACTTTATTAACACTCCATGTTTTGAGTCTGTCTGAAAAGATCATGTGATATTTAATATTACCCTCGATATATAAATTTACTGTTTGCAATTTCTGGACCATAAAATAAAAAGTAAATAAACTAATCAAGTATCAAGCATAAGTTAACCGAACTCTAAACCGGATCGAAACCAAATAAATAAACAAAATGTTATAAAAAAATTCATGACTCTTCCCCGATAAAGATTATATTTTACAGCCACTATTGATTCTTATATTTCCTAAACCGCGAAAAATATCTACCAAAGAACTGTTTCAGTTGATCAGTTCAGTGTTGACGAACAGTTTTGTTTTTTTAACAAGATTTCATAAACCATGTAAAAATTATATCGATAGAATTTACGATTAGAAGCAAGATATAATACTATACTATAACAAAATTACAAAACTAAGATTATTTTTTATAATCGTTGCTTTTTCTTTTCCAAAATTCATCCTACCCGTCTAAAATAAGATGATATCTTGCTTCTTTGGTGTCCAACGCTTATCGTTGGTACCGTGGGAGGGCTTTAGATCAGTTATGGCGTTTCATTTTTTATGTGTCTACGAATTGGATAAGGAGTCTCGTCTTTCCTTCCTTTTGCGATGATAAAATGTGGAGGAGACCGGACGGCGAGGCGGACCGGTGGGTAGAGATGATTGCAACGAAGGAGATCTTGATTGTTCAACATTGGCTTAGGCACTCAAGTATTAATCAAGATTTGGGTTAGGTAGTTCGTGTTTTTGAATTTTCGGGTTTAGGGATATAAATCTATTCGGATTATTTTTTTTTTTAAGTTCAGGTTCAGTTCATATTTTTTTGGATGCAGATCGAGTTCGGATACCCGCTCATACCCAAAATTTTTACTCATTTCCAGCTATTTTCAGTTTTTTTTTTAATCCGAAATACTTGGATTTTTTACCTGAAATAGTAAAAGAGCTTAATTTTCTGATATTTTCGAGTAATTATGAATATTTAGAGTAAAAAATCTAAAAATTTATGAAATACTCATAATTACATGAAATATCTGATATTATCAAGTCAAAGGAGGTTCAAAATTTTAAGTTTTCGGGTATGTTCGGATACTCAATCAGGTTTCAGATATTCCGAACCGAACCCAAAATACCAACCATATTAAATCCGATCGGATATTTAGATAGACGCACACCCGAATCGAACTCTATTTTTGGTCGGTTTGGATCTGAATTTTTTTCCCGTTCAAGATCTGGTTTTGGATTCGAATGAGGATATGGGATCTAGTAGAGGAAGAGTCGGGGTGCCGCCAAAGTAGTTTTCTAGATGCGGATATGTTGCAAGAATCATATGGTCTCTCAGAAGATGGTGTTGCGTGTTTAGAGAGGATCGCGGTGGTTTTCTCAAGAGAATTAAATCTAGAACTTTGTATCCCCACAAGAGGTTAGCCTTACAAGAAACGACCACGAAAGACCACATGCAAAAACTGATTATTCACTAAACTAACGGCGGAGGGAGGAGACTGAAAAAGAACCACAAAATTAAGAAGAATGTTAATCGAACCAGCCCATACTAACGACTACGCACACTCAAACCAACAATCAATAAGAGAACCTCAGGCTCCTAAAATAGTAATAGAATACGAGACCTAGCATCACAAGCGGCAAAGCAGAAAACACAACAAGGATCCTAGGAATACTACGCTTGATCTGAACGATAACTTTGGATGAAGAACACTACCCACACGTACACAAATCAAATCAAATCAAACACAACGAAACACCCACACCTAACTAAGACCATTTATCTTTTTTCAACAGAAGAAAACTGGATATGAGAACGTGAACACTAGAACAACCAATCAAACGATATAGAGATGGGATACCGATGACCATCCGATGGAGCTGGCCCAACTTCACCGGCGAGATCTGACCTCCGGAGATGGCATAGACGGCAAAGCTTCCTCCACCCGAACCTAACTGAAAGCAAAGCACCAACCAAATGAGAGACCTATGAACATACCAAAGCATAAAGGAAACAAAGACGGGCTGACGTTGGAGGAGCCGCCGAGCGCTAGCCAAGCAAGGCTAAGCGGGATGGAAGGGAGACGGCTAGGGTTCTTTGGGAGAGAAAAAGATTTTTTAGTTTTTGGAGAGTATTTATGCATTTTAAGAAGATAATATTTATGCACTTTAAGAAGTAGCACAAAATCACATGTAAATTTTTATGAGATGAAATAATAAGAACAAATTAGTAACTTGTAGCCATTAAAAACAGAAGTATAAAGCATACATGTACAAACTCTGCAAATAACCGTTTTAATCCTTGCGTATGGGAAATTATTTATCGATTAGCTTGCAGAAACGACAAAAACAAAAGGTGGCGATACTCAACTGCTTTGTACAAATGTTTTCTATAAAAGTCAGATTTATTTTATAAAATTTGATCCAGTCTCTCAATTATAATTTTTGGTAGTTCTCTCTCGTTTTATTGAAAACATATCTTGTATCTACTAAAAATGCAAATTCGAAGACAATCCTAAATTCAATTTTACAAAGGTCTCAAAATTTCCTTAACTTTTTTTTTCTCTAAATTAGTGAAACATTTATGAAATTTTTTTTTAAAAAAATATGTTTCGTTAGTTCTTTATTAGTATAAACTATTTAATATAATTTCGACAAAAAGAAAACTATTAAGAAAATAATTATTTTTGGTCACATTTAATAAAATAAACCATTCTAGTGTTTTGGGTAATGTTCCGCCCCCTCTATTATTCTGTATTTAAGGTGGAAGTTTCTTAGTCAAGTGGTTTGATCAAACGTTTCCTTAATTTTTTTTACATCTACATGTACGGAATTCGAATTCCGAAGAATACAAATTAATTGAGGCAAAATTTATAAGAGATTTACAGCGTGGTGCAAATAGAGTCGTTTGGAATAGTACCGCATATCAAGGCTAAATTTGTCGATTGTATCGTCTGTGTAATTATTCTCATAATTTGTAATAATTCATAAATCAAAACGATTAAACAAAATAAAATTAGAGATTTAATTATAAATTTTAGATTGATTGGGTTTTTTAGTTTCGAATTTTATTTTATTGAGGTAAGAAAGAATGAAAAGATCATTCCTAAATTTTTGTAGCAAAATTCCTAGGACCGGTTTATACGGAAGGAATAAAGAGAAAACAACTTCACGTTTTTTATCACATTGTAACGTTAAATTAACCAGTTCGTTGTCGTAACTCGTAATTAAGAGACAAAATTAGTCTAAATATACTTTAACTAATTCCCATAAAACAATTGTTTGTTTAGTCGAGTCTAAGCTGAACCACACAAGCCGAGCCGATAAACCTCACAAGGAGCACATTTTTATTTATAAATATATAGTGGATTTTATGAATATTCACATAATACTAGTGTTCTTTTTAGTTCCCATTTCCAACGTTTCCTTTTTATGCGTTAGTTTATTACTAGTTTATAGTTATACTACTTCACACTGAATTATTTCAATATTCAGCTACTAATTTTTTTAAAATGAGCGTATTCAAATCTAACAAAGTTTCTGAAACTAAATGATACTATATTTTCGAAAAATCAATGTATTTTTGTGTGTTAAAAAAAATTCTAGATATTTATATGGATTTTGGACATTAAAAACGGTGATACCATTAATACTCCTAATCTAGTATTTTTTTATTGACACATACTCCTAATCTAGTTTGACAATTACTTCTCATATCTTACCATTAAATAATATTTAAGGCAAAATAATATAATACTTATATATATTAGACCAAAATAAGAGTACTTGCACTCACTCCATTTTCTCCTAATAAATTAAACCCCTTCTTAAAAAAGATAACGAAGTAGCAACTTTGCATCATCATCATCTCTCTCTCTTTCTCTCTCCCTCTCATTCTGAAATAGATGAAGTAGAGAAGTTAATGTTCACCAAACTTACTGTAAAGTCTGAAACTCTCTTCCTTGTTCTTTCTTTGCTTCATTCAAGTAAGTCTCTGATTTGCCTTCTCTGTTTTTCTAACTCTTCTCTCTGCATATTTGTCTTCCATGGAAAATACCCAATAAGAAACAAGACTTCTTTCTCTCTGATAATGTGTGTTTACGCAGTTATGTTTGCTTCTGTCTTCTGAATCAACATCTTCTATAACATTTTTATGGGTTTTTGGTTGTGCAGATTAACCTTTCAAGAACCAGAGAACTTGTCTCAGATCTAGTGACAAAAGTGAAATAATTTTGAATTTCGTCACCAATTCAAGAAAAAAATGAGTAAAGAAGAGTTTATGAAGATCCAGGTTTGCTCACTACTCTGTTTTTTTTTCTTTCCCGTTTATATTCTTAACAGTAATATGAAAACTAACTCTGTTTTTTGTTGTGTGTAGACTTGTGTTCTCAAAGTGAACATTCATTGTGATGGTTGTAAGCAGAAAGTGAAGAAAATATTGCATAAAATTGAAGGTAAAAAAAAAAAAAAAAAACCAAAATCTCACCTTGTATATTTTGAATTTTGTGTACCAAAATTTCATTTTCATTCAGATAGTGACTAACATTGGTTTATTTATTGATTGACTTATAAGCGTTTTTGTTGTTGTGAAACAGGTGTTTTCACGACCAAGATAGACGCAGAGCAAGGGAAAGTGACTGTATCTGGAAACGTAGACCCTTCTGTTCTTATCAAGAAGCTCTTGAAATCTGGTAAACATGCCGAAATCTGGGGAGCTCCAAAGGCTAATAACTCCAATCAGAACCAACCCAACTTGGCCAATCAGTTCAAAGCCATGCAAATCGACCACGGCGGCAAAGGTGGTGGAAACAATAACAAAGCCCCAAAGAACGGTGGTGGAGGTGGAGGCGGTGGCGGTGGTGGGCCACCGAAGATGGGTCTTCCACAGTTAACTCCACAACAGATGCAGCAGCTGAATCCTCAGCAGCTTCAGCAACTTCAACAGCTTCAACAACAGATGAAAGGGTTTCAAGATCTGAAGCTTCCTCCACAATTGAAGGGTCCAGGAGCAGGGCCTGGCTCTGTTCCTATGAACAAAAATCCTCAGAATCCTAATCAGAAGGCTGTGAAGTTCGATGTTCCTGATGACGATGATGAGGATTTCAGTGATGACGAATTCGATGATGAGTTTGATGAGGACGACGAGTTTGATGATGATTTGGAAGATGATGAGTTTGATGACCACCCTCCTCCGCCTAACAAGATGAAACCTCCTATGATGGGTGGTAATGGTGGTGGTGGTGGTGGTGGTGGGAACATGATGATGCCTAATAACATGATGCCTAACATGATGATGCCTAACGCTCAACAGATCTTAAACGCTCACAAAAACGGCGGTGGTGGTGGTGGTCCTGGACCTGCCGGTGCTAAAATTATGGGTAAAGGAGGTCCCGGCGGTGGCGGTGTACCTTTTCCTGTTCAAATGGCTGGTGGCGGTGGTCAGAAGGGAGGTCCCGGTGGAGGTAATGTGGGGAATCCTAACCAAGGCGGTGGCAAGAACGGTGGTAAAAACGGTGGTGGACATCCGCTAGATGGAAAAAATGGCGGAGGTGGAGGCGGTCCTAACGGTAATAAAGGAGGTGGTGGAGGTCAAATGATTGGAGGTCCCAACGGAGGTAAAAAAGGTGGTGGTGGTGGCGGCGGTGGAGGAGGAGGAGGAGGACCCATGAGTGGAGGACTCCCGCCAGGTTTCCGTCCAATGGGAGGCGGTGGGCCTCCGACCATGAGTATGCCAATGGGTGGGCCTATGGGAGGTGGTCCTGGTCCAATGGGTAATCTACCATCAATGGGTGGTGGTCCTGGTCCGATGGGTAATAATAACAATATGCAGGCCGTTCAGGGATTACCGGCAATGGGTCCAGGCGGCGGCGGTGGTGGCCCGTCTGCAGGAGCACCATCGGGATATTTCCAAGGCCCTGGCGGACAAGACTCAATGCCGGGAAATTCCTACTTACAACAACAGCAACAACAACAACAACAACAACAATACTTAGCGGCTGTTATGAACCAGCAACGAGCCATGGGCAATGAGCGGTTCCAGCCAATGATGTACGCTCGACCACCACCAGCTGTGAACTACATGCCACCTCAACCGCTCCCGCACCAACAACAGCCGTACCCGTATCCATATCCATACCCGTATCCGCCTCACGGTGGTGGTGACCAATATTCTGATTACTTCAATGATGAGAACACATCAAGCTGCAATATTATGTGAGCCTACCCAAAATCAAAACAACAGCACCAACTTTCCAATCCATAGTTTGTTTATCCTTCTGTGATTATACATGGAAATGGGGTTTTTTATCTTCTTAATTATTGGGGGGGTTCTTAGAATCCTTCTTTTTTTTTCCTCCAACGGATCAAATCCTAAGTTATATTAGGGTTTTTTTTTTACTTTGTGATAGTTCTTAAGTAATTTTATAGAATCATAATATAAAATCAAACGAATATTTTATATGCAGTTATTGCTTTTTTTTTTTTTTTTTTCTTCTCTGGGTTCTTAGTTTCTCAATGAGATCCTAGTGTTCATATGTTGTTTATATGTTTTAGAAAATATATAAAAATAAAGCCATAATGGAATGATTTTTCTTCATATAAAGTTGTGTGATTCATGATGTTTGTTTATTTCTTACAAAAGAATGATATACGCAATTGCGATGAACAAGTTTGGTAGATACTAAAACCCTTGAGAAAATAAAATCTGACTGCAATTAGTGATATTGACACTTTTGATTCAATAAACTCCTTCTGAAGAAAATTTAAACATCAAATTAATTGTTTATCTGCTTTTTCAAACTGAGCAAAAATAATGGACTAATGGTATTGGACTTGTGTCCCACCCACTATTATTTTAGATCATTTTGTCCATTTGGTTTGGCTTTAATTAGTTACTTTTATTATTAGGTTTGAATAAATTTCTAAAAGGAAAAAGGATTACAAAGACAAAGTAAACAGATCAGTTTTCTATTTTAAATAACATAAAAATAAAGGAGACAATATGAAACGCTGAATGTGAAGATGGCAACATTTACTTTTCAAGATTAGTTGTTAAATGGAAATGTTTAAGTAAATTATAATAATTTGTTTTTTAAAAGTAATACATTTTGGCCCTCCTCACCAGTGATTTGCGATCAATATATATATATCTCGATGATCCATCGATATAATAAATTGATCCTTCACCGCAAATGGGACCCATTTAATTTTTGTCGCGGAACAGCAGTTAAAGAGGCGGTCTCAGCGTTTGGAAACCGCTAATGTGTGATTAGGCCGGTTTAATCTCTTAACAAGTCAAAACCTACATAAGTTATAACTTGCGAATAACAAATATCTATGATTATCATTATGATGATAGATCAATATTATGATGATGATGATGATGATGATGATGATGATGATGGAAGGAGTGGGACCCATAAAATTAAATGAATGCTTGCGGCAGCTATTAGCGTTTCGCGTCACAGACTCAGCACACGTTTCTTCTCCTTCTTCTTATTCTTCTTATGCTTTTTGATGCTTTTTATGTTTTTATTTACACATAACAACACACAAACTTGTTAAAGAAGCTCTTTCGATTCGTCTCATTTTGCTTCTTTCATACGTATCCTTCCTTTTTTTAATATTTTAAGAAGTTATTTTATTATTTTTTCCAAAAATTCTTGCATACGGCAATTACATTTTTCAAATTGTTAAATAAATCAGATTATTATGTAATACTTGGACATGGAAAAAAGTGTTGAAATTGACGAGTTTAAAAGAGCGAAAAGAGGCTGCTCGAGATCCGACACTTGTTCATGCTTCGTTTGTTTGCAGTTCCAATGCTATCCTCACGCTGAATTACTCACTACTTCGTAAAACTGCGTTATGGCTATTGCCTATTGACAAAACCAAACCATAATCTTTTTCCCTTGTTTTCCTTTTGGGCCACAAGTTTTTTTAAAAAGTTTTTGACATAACCAAACTGTTTAGCAAAAAAAAAGTTTCTTATTAGTAGTTTATTCAAAAAAAAAATTATATTTGCTCGTGTTGGATTCGTCACCGAATCCGCCATGAAAAACCCAAATAAAATAATATAAAATAGTAAAAGATTTGGGCTTTCAGCCCAAAGCCGAAATAAATCTGAATGATACGTTAAGATATATGGATTCAAAAAACGGGTCCGAGTCAACTAAAAACACGCAGAGTTAAAAGAGATTAATTAATCCACAGCAAAAAGCACGCAGAGTCAAAAGAGATTAATTAACCCAAAATAAAAATGATTACGGAATTAAAAATATAATGAAATCTTTACTGAAAAATTTTGATACCAACCATAGAAAATGAAACCAAAATGGTTCAGTACCTTCTGCTAGGGATGGGATTATTATTCGGATTCGAGAACCGATCCGTTATCCGTTCGAAATCGCTCCGAAAATTAGGATATCCGGGGACCCCGGATCCAGATAACAAAAATTTTTAAGTTCCGGATATCCGGATCCGGACGCATTAAATATATTAAAAACATATATTATATATCTATTAAGCTAATTTTATATGAATAAATATATATAAAAATTGATTTTAGTTTTTTTTATAATAAATTATATTAATAATGAAAAATATCATTTAAAATATTAATTAATAATTTTTAAAAAATATATTTTTATTATTTATTAATTATTTTAATATTAATTTCGGATCCGGATCCAGATATCCGTGGATATCTATTTTTTTAGCCGGATATCCAGAGTTCGAATATCCGAAGGTCCCAATTCTGGATTCGGATAGTCTTTTTCACAGATCCAACGATTTTAGATCCGGATCCGAATACCTTAAAATTGCAGGATATCCGAATCCGTTCTACCCCTACCTTCTGCTGCAAGTAGTCAGATAAGCTCCGGTTCATGAAACTATCTAATGTCATAGCTCCACGTCAACATTATTAGTGTATTATTTGAGCGTTTTAACGTCCGAATCAGAGCCGTCCGATAGGAGAGAACCCTCTCAGATCGCGCCAGATGGGAGAAGCTCGGCTTACGAGGACACTGCGTGGGACCCACATTCGGCTCAGCTTTTTATTTACCACTCGCTCGCCGGTTACGAAACCGCGGGAACGACGGAGTGATGATGACGTGATGTTTTTGGTTAACGCCGTTAAATTGCCATAATTGTCTTGTCACATTTATTTACAGGACACTAATAAATAAAGAAAAATTTACGATGATTAAAAAATTTGTAAATGTAGAGAAAACTGTACTACTATATTTATATTACTATTAAAAAGAATAATGGTGCCACGTAATTATTAAGTTGTATGGTTCATAATTACAATCAAAGAAAGAAAAAGCAAAAAAAGGAGCTTTATGAATTAACGCAAATGTTCCCTATCCGTACCATGAAAACCTGCAGACCAATCGAATTGCGGGCAATAGCCGATTCCACCTATTCGTTAATTTTGTTTTTCTTCAATTAATTATAGACCCTAGTTTTTTTTCCCATGTTACATAGTAGATCATAATTTATTTAACCATTTTTTTAAAGAATTTTTTAAGATATCATATTTTGAAATTTTATTTCTTAAAATACCATCATTTTTCAAATATTCCACAAATATCATATCAACTTTGACAGAAAAACTGTCTATTTCTCCACGAAAACTATGCTATATGTATATATGGAGTCCAAACTTTACCTTCTCTAAAGATTTCTCTCAGACAAAATTTGAATGCGTATAACTCTCTCACTTGAAAGTTAAATATATATATCTCCACTGAATCAAAGTTTCATGTTTATTTACCGCACCATTTAAATTCATCACTTAACCATTGAAAGTCTTCTTAATCGGGTTAATACCCGTATAACCAAATTAAAAACCCGATGGACTAAAGAAGAAGAAATCAAGCTTCTTCTTCCTTTTGATACTTTTTCAATTTTGACTTTCAAAACTTCGTCGAGCCCAAATCAATTTAGTTTCCTCTATAAGAAAGGTACTTGGAGATCAAGAATTTCATAGAGATGGAGAAGCTCCGGCTAGTTTATCCGAGTGTCGACGGTGAAGCATTGAGCCGGTATTACTTCAGGAAGCTTCGTTAGCTTTTTGTAGATTAGAATGATTTTAAATCTTTATTGTTAGATCGATTTGTGGATAATTTGAAATCTGGGTTTGCAATGGAACGTATACTGCATCACAATCTGGTTGGATCTGTTACGTCGATCTTAGCCAATTCGAAGAACTCCCATCCCAGTTAAAATCATATTCTTTCTCGAAGCTGTCTTCGTCAATGGGCTCAAGGAAGAGATTCAGAATATAGTTCGCTTGTTTCAAGTAAAGGGATTGAACGATATGCTCACAGTGGCTCTTGGATTGCAGAAATAGTCCATTAGAGTAACTCAGTTCTAGCAATCAAACAATTTTCTGTTCTGGATTTGGTTTTGCGGTTCGGCGATAGTTTTCATGACTTCCATAACAAAGGGTTTCAGCAGTTTCAGCCTCACTGTTCCTCCAATTTTGCTTACTCAGAGATCCGGCGACGATGGAAACACGACCTAACCTATGCCGTCTCGCTGGAGACATCGAGACAATCTACCTATGTCGTCTCGTCGGAGGAGACAAAGAAGAAGATATCCAGAGCTCGTATTTCGCTATGAAAGTGGCTGATAAAGAAGCAATTGCAATGAAGAAGAAGATGCATTGAGCTAAGATGAAGAAAAGGATTTTGAGATGCTTGAATCGACCATCTGCTTTTGCTGATGAATCGATGAGTGAATTGGTGAGACCTTGGAGACGAAGAACATCGGCTTCAGAACATAGAAAGGAGTTGGTTTTGGTATTGGTTTAATTTAGTGTTTTAAATATGGGTTAATGTCTTAAGTGATTGGATATTGGTTTAATTTAGTTTTAACTCGTTTAATATTGGTTTGGATCATAAACCAATAAAACCGAATTGAATTCGATTTAGTGGAGATATAGACATTTAACTTTGAATTAGGGGAGTTATACACATTTAACTTTGGTCTCAATGAGATCTTTACAGAGGGTAAAGTTTGGGCTTCATATATACATATAGCATAATTCTCGTGGGGAAATAGACAGTTTTTCCCAACTTGACTTACTTGATATTAGTATATGTACGATTATCGGCTTGATATTGAACTCGATTTGAGCTCAAACTTGAATCGAATCGAATCTAAACTAAGCAGAAAAGTAAAACCACATAGACTCGAGCCTCGGGGCTTAGTGCTGACCCCTTAACCCAACGGTGAAAGATTTACCAGAGAACTCACAAACTCCGACGGAAACTCGCCGGAACAGTTACAACTCTCTCTCTCTCTCTCACACACACTTTTTCGTTACAACAAAGATTGAACAAGATAAGAGAGAAAAAGATAGCCAACAAGATTTAATGCTATCAACAGTCTTCCACACGTGTGAGTGAGTCCTTTTGTTTGAGACCTTCTGCTTCACCCAGTATCTCTCAAACACGGCCAAATCTTCAGTTATATAAGATCGAACGGCTATATCTACAGTATACCTAACTTACTTGAGGATGCACCAGTTCATATCATATCAATCGAATTTGTAATTCATAACATAGTTTTCTCTTGATATCTCGTTTAAAAATGCACTTAGAGTCAATCATGAATATCGCAAGTTTTCCAGAGATAACAGTCATCAAAGTACGCTTTGCTGAAGCAAAAAATGCACAACTGTTTATGAAGCAATTGCCAAAGGTAGAAGATCCTGGGAAGTTTGTTGTTGCATGCTCCATTTATGGAGTTGAATTCGAAGAATATCTCTATGATTTTGAGTCTTCCATTAATTTGATATTTAAGGCTATTGCAGAGAAGCTTGGGATTGATGATATAAGAATTGCTCAAATATCTCTCAAGTTTGCAGATTCTTGCCCCAAGATTCCACATGACACCATTCAAAAATAAATTGGTTGTTTTTATCTGAACTATTCGAAAGTACCTAAAATTAACCGAGAATAACAAAAAAAAGTAAAATTTACCCAAGCTACCTGAACATACCCAACATTGAGCACAATATCTATGTGTTAATTTCTATTTCAAGTATTCGTTCGGTTTCCGATTCGGGAAGTTCATTTTCGGTTCTTCGATTCCAACCACATAAGATCAATCATATATTTTTCAAAAATCGTTTCAGATTCGGTTAAGATAATTTTGGGTCGGTTCCGGTTTGGTTCCATAATTCCATGTCTTTTTTCTAGCCCTATTGGGGAGTATAGTGAGAATGTTCTAATCGAGTTTTTTTTTAATGTGGTATGCACATGGTAGTTTAAAGCATTGGTTGCTGAGGATTTGAATGTTTCCGTTGTTTTCAAATTAACCCCTTGTTCTTTGTATTATGTTTGCTTGAGGCAAGCAAATTATTAAGTCCGGAAAAGTTGATGTAATGCGTTTTCACCATTTTCCAACACTTTTTCAGTCTTTATTGAGTTAAAGTGTGCATTTTAGAGTCTTTAGTCATTTATTGAGTCATTTCAGGTATTCTGATGCTTTTGAAAGAAAAAAAGACATTATGGGTACAAAAAGAGGCAGGTAAGAGATGGTTGAAGTTTGCCATTCGTTGGAAATTTTTTCATTGTTGGAACAAGCTTAAATTTGAATAGAAGATGGCCAGTTGAGTTAGCTTTCATTTGGCAGTGGTTTGTAGTCAATCAGATAAGTGGAGTAAAAGTTATACTTATTCTCGTGAATACATATTTTGTTGGAAGCTGTTATCGGGCACTCCCATTAGGCAAACTCACCAATGGCATAAACAATACTTAGCCCTAAATTCTCAGTCTTGAAATCTGCAGTAAACTGCCGTCGAACACCTCCATCAGACAGAACAGACCGATGGCAGAAACCAAAATTTCTATTTCCCTATAGTTTTTCAGATTCGACCTGACTTTACCTATATCGACCCAGATATGATTCTAGAGTCATAAAACCCTATTTTCAACCAATTTTCAGAACACACTTTATTTTTTCTCAGACTTTGATTATTTTTCTCTGTAAACTTTAAAAGACTAATCTGTGACTTTGCATCCCTAGAGAAGATTTTTTAGCTCCAGTTTTTATTTTTTAATCTAATTATGCAATTTTTTTTTTATCTCTTTGTGTTTTTTTTCTGCAATCATGTTCCCCTAGGGATCTCATGAATCGCTAGGGTTTGAATTGTTAGAATAGAGATTTATCCAAAAATTTTCATCTATTGTTGGTCTTATTACTTAAACTAGATTGATCACCTAGTTTTTGGTATTATGTCTTTAACACACTATAAGTGTTTGTTAAATGCATGAGCAAAATATCCTTAACCAACGAAAGTTAATGCTAAGGTGTTTTGTAAACATATCGAACTTGGTATTTAATGCATGTCTAACTTTCTGAACTCAAGCGATGATTTCAAAATTTAATTTGTTAGACATAGTAATTGATTCTACGAGAGTAGGTTGATTATAAAATTGTGATTTGAATTCTAGAACAGTGTTTAATTACTTCTCTGTTTAATGTTTATCTTTGCATTTCTTGATCCCTGCGAGTTTTCCTCGCTTTTAATTCATAAGTGTACATCGTTTATTTGTTTTCCCACTCTCATTATTTCTTTGAAATATAGACAAAACTCATGATGTGTCTTCCCTTCACTTTATTCGCATAGGTTTACTGAATATCACTTAGTCTCTGTGGATTCGATCCCCAAATACTATTTCGTTTGTTGTGCACTAGGAGTGATATTTTAAGGGTTAAAAATTTATGTATCAGAAGACCCACTAAACACATGATCCAAGCCCCAAAACTTTACACATGAGATAGTTTGGTGATCTTACGGAATCATGGTTTTTCTATACATGGCTTTCCCTAAAAAATCATCAACCGATTACAGGTTTACCACTCCACTATAAAAGGATTGTTGCCTGATTGAACAATTTCGCCGAAAATCAACCCAAATGGTTTTACTAAACACACCACCATAACTAGTCATCTAATATCTTAGTCACAGATTCACGGTCTTGTTTGCTTTCTATAGATCCAATAGACATTCATAAAACAAAAAAAAAAACATCTATAACCTCTCCAAAAGTAGTAAGTTAGAACTACAAGCATCATGAATCAATTACTCAAATGTATGAAGTCTGGATTTTTTTAAAATGTATTGTTAAGTTGGATTTTTCTTAAATGTATTGTTAATTTGGATTTTAAAGGATTATTGTGTAAAATTAGTATAGTTTTAATTAACAAAATAACTGACCATAGATATTGCATGTTTTATTATACAGAGAACTGCTTGTATATATATGAATTTATGATTATCTTACATAGAAATGTATTTCACCTGAGGATAAACTAAATAGCTAAACTAAATTGAACCAAATTAAATTCACAGTTTGGAATCCGACCTGCATTATATAATAATCCAAATAGATATAAAAATTTATATACTAATTAAATTATCCAAACTGAACTCGAATAATATAAAATTAGATGCCTAAATCTTAACCGGTTGATTGGGTGTCTAACCGATTAATAGATTACATATCATCTAGTAGTAACCGGTTAATCATTTGCCTAACGAATTATCAGCTGCTTAACTATATTTAATAATTAATCATCTATTTGACAACACCTGGTACTAATCTATACAACAAATTTGCAAAACAGAATATTTCTAACATGCCTGCTCAAACTTACGTCTTTCAATTCATCATCATATTTTATAGAGAAAATTATTCAACTAACCAATTTTTCTAATTTTTTTTTGTAAAATCTTCCACAATTTTTTTAATTTTGTGATATCTACCACAAATTTGATTTTTTTTCTCTCTCTTAACTAAAAAAATATTTTACCCTCTTAATAAATCTCTCTTTTTTCTCTCCCTCACTCACGCTAATCTCTCTCTCATTCACTCACAAAATAGAGACGGCGGTAGACAATGATGAGAACGGAGACGACGTGGTGGATAGAGACGGAGACGACAGTTGTGGACAGAAATAAAGACGACAGTTGTGGACGAAAACGGAGACGGTGGTAAATGGTAGAAAAAAACGGAGACAATGGTGGATGGTGGACATAGACCGAGACGAACACTGTGGTTGTCGATAGAGACGGTGGTTGACAAACTCGGAGCCGGTTATTGTGCACGAAGACGATGGTTGTGGACGAAGACGGTGGTTATGGTCGGAGACGGTGGTGGACAAAAACGGTAATAGTAGACGAAAACAAAGCAAAGCTGATGCATGGCATAATTATTTTTTTGTCAATGTAAACAATGTAATTGTGGTAGATTTCATAAGAAATTTTTAATAATGGTAGATTTCAAAAGAAATTTAGAAAGAAATGATAGTTTTGAGAAAAAAATTTATTTTATATATATGTTGGGTCTTTTCGCATACATATAGATCATTTTTTTGCTATATGCATTTTTTAAGAACATCTCTAATCCACCTCTATTTCTTTTTTTATAATAGAATAAAATATAGCATTGTTTTTTTTTTCTAACCCACCTTTATTTTTATTTGTAAAATAGAGATTGCTATTTTTATCTCCAAATATGAGGAAGAAATAGAAATTTTTTTTATCTTATTCATATTTTTTCTAAAATAGAAAAAAAAATAGCATTCTATAATAGAAAAATATATTGGAAAGAAATTTGAACATTTCTATATTTTATTTTATTTTATAATAGAAAATAAAAAATACATTTGAGATGGTTTAATGCGCATATATATATATATATATATAGTAATATAAAAAGACATGCAATAAGTTTGACATTAAAATATAGAGAAGGATGTGACAGACGCAGAAAGAGCGTGTGTGATATTGAGAGTCCCGAAAAGAGATAATTGGAGAAGGAAGTGAGCACATGGAGAGGCTTGTTTGTGTTTCCGACGATGAAAGAAGGAATATTACAAACCAACAAAAGTCAAATCTGTCTTATTTGGAACTCAATTATCCATCTCTCAGTCGTTTTGAAAACAAATCAATCGGGACACTCACAAATATATGAGAAATTTCACTTTAGAAAAAAGAAATATCAGGATTCTGGATATTCTAAAGTGATTTTCAATAGAATGATTGATGGTACAATTACAAAAATACCACTTTTTCTGTTCATATTTGCAAAAATGTTATTTAAGGGTGTTCATTTACAAAATGCCACTAATTATAGATTTATAAAACCTATATCTTAAAATTCTAAATCCTAAAAAATGTTTTGACACCTAAAAGCTCCTAAACACTCAAAACTAAACTCTAATAGAACATAATTAACCCAAACATAAATAATATAAAGAAAAAAATAATTTTGAAAAAGTGGTATTTTTGTAAAGATTTCAAAAGTGTGGTATTTTTGTAAAGTGGCATTTAGAAAGTGGCATTTTTTTAAATTTTTCATGATGGATTCAAATCATATTTTCATATATATATATATATATATCGATTTAACGTAAAGGAATGATAGATACATATTGAACAATAATATATATATTTTCGTAAAAACATTATTCTAAAAATTAGCTTGAATTTGATCCAAAATTTTTCTAATTATAATCTGGTTAACATAAAATTAAGAGCATTGATGTGAATAAAACTCCCATAAGTTGGATTTGGCCATTTTCGCTTTATCTTAATTTCTACTATAAATTTCAAGAACGTTGAAACATTCCTTTAATCTCATATCTAACTTATTCTCCTTGACATTTACTCGCATTCGTCAATATTCTCTAACCATCCCCAAAATGATCAATGCATACTTTTGTTTTCCTAAACGCATTATCACATATATTTTCATATGCGAGACCTACAAAAATATAATCAATTATTCACTGAAATAGAAACTAAATTCAGTGCACTCTCTCCACTTTCTACTTTTTGTTTTGTTACTCATATTTGGACAGCTTACTAACTTGCTTACACTCCCACTATGAAAGTTATTAATCTGTTGACTTTCTTTCGGAAAGAGAAAAAAAATAGAAGGAAAACAAATTAAATGGGTCACGTGAAACTGATATAAGAAGCAAAGCAAAGACCACTTTGACAAACAATTAAGCAAGTATGCTAAAAAGTCTTTGACTATCAATAATTGAACCACACGCTTTCTTACAGTTTTATATTAATCTCAATTAGTTTTTTTTTTAATAGTAGTATCGACTGGTGTTCAATTACCAGTTTTAGTTTCTCTATTGTTTTCTCTTTATTCTCTGCTATATCCTCAAATAAAAAATTGCTTTGAAAGTATCGTTCAGTTATGCAAATGCACGCTGACACTAAAAGCCGAGTAGAATTTGCATTTACGAGTTTTCGCTTAACATGGACTCTCACAATTCATTTTGTGCAAATCAATAGCGGGAAAACGAATGAATTTCAACTGCAAAAGAAACCATACACAAAGTAACGGCTAGTATTCAATTCCTTAAAAAGGAAAAATAATAAAATTCATATTATTAAAAAAAATTCCATCTAGATAGAGAAAAATCTATAATCGTGACGTACATCACGTCACATGTGCGATATTGAACATAGACAAAAAAGAACATGGTTCCGTATCTAAGATACATATATTTCGTCAAAATTTGGGATTTTTTATTAAACTTTTTCTTTGGATTAACAAAATACATATGAAAAGTGTCACATTTTTTTTTTTCATTTAAAGTAGGATATCATGAACTTTGGACCATCCATGTCATGTAATATCCCAAAAAAATGTCTAGCAAAAATAGCTGTTTGATGGCTACTGTTTTTGTTTAAACAATTCACATAGAAGTTAACTTAAAACTCTTTAAAAACTTAGAAGATTTTTAAATCATTTTCGGGTTTATATATTCAAGATTCTTATTCCGTTATTCAAGTTTCTTATTCCGTTTGTAGGTTTTATTCGTCCTTTCAATTAGGTTAGGTTTTCGAATTTTTCAACCGAACTGATATAGAAACCACAAAAGAGCAGAAATGTGTGAACTAGTTAATTAAATTACAATATATACAAAATTGTATTATAGTCTGTTCCGCTCGATCTATGTCGGTCTCATCGATCCACACAAAAATATTCGATATCTCAGTCGGCTTCCTAATCTACTATATACGTATTACTAACACAACAATTTGTTCGTATTATATTAATTATATTACTGTGAACATAGATAGATCATATGTGTATTTCAATTTCTGCACGCATGTACTACATTATTACGCATTAACGTGCATTCGTGATCGTCGACTATAAGTATGCATAAGTAGTGTGTGAAATACGATCAAACATATACGAGAACCGAAGGAATCAAAGCAGTAGGACACGAACGGGTCACGGACTTAAGGAAAATTCAAAAACACTAGAAAACAATTTACATTTACAAAAATGCATGAAACATAATAATGAAAGGCTGTAAGATATTTTTTGGTGGGTCAATATGGAGATATATAGATAATGCCCTTATTTGACAACCCAGAATGTTGCAACAGCCTTTTTCTCTTAAAAATAATAATCTGATCTTTATGTGTAAGATGCATTATTTATGTATATTTGTATGTAATTAATGTATACCCACGTTATCAATTATCATATGATCCAAAAAAGAAAAGCTCATCGGAAAAGACTTGTCCTTGTAATGCATATGATTGATTCAACTTAGTGAGTGGGCTTCAATGGGTCGATACAAATCCTTTCATTTCCTTTATTTGTTTCTGTTTTTTTTTCTCATATATAAATATATATTAGTGTGGAGTGTGGACATATCATATTTTTCATATATTTGGTTACATGTATATGAATTGAAATTTGTCATAATCGAGCCCCAGACATGTTTCTGATAGCACCACGTGAAAGAGAGGATAACATTTATTCAACTAAACAAAACAGGTCAGAAGTTCACTTCACCCAATTCCCATCAAATATCTTGTATTTTTAATAGTTACTCACTCCTCCCTGCCTTTTTAGCCATTCATTATGAGATATAAGATATAACTCATTTCTTAATGTGTAGTTCTATACCAAGATAAAATAACAATTATTATGTCTAAAAAATAAAATTAACAATTATTCTTTGCCTGCACGTAATATTGGGGAGGGGGCGGGGCGGGGCGGGGGAGTAAATATCTTGAAAATATTATATTCTTTTTAATGTGTTATATAGAGATTTATTTGCTGTTATACTAATATAAAAATTGTTTTCTACTTTTCATACTATGAGTAATGATGATTTAATTAAAATACAATTCCATTTAGGATAGTATGATTCTAAGTCTCCGTAACATGGACGAAAAACCTACTAAAATAGTAGTATTATATTTTTTCGTAGTAATTTTTTAATGTGATAGATGACATACACTAGTATCTTTAATAACACCATAAAGAAATGGCCAAAAATCACAGAAAATGGTCAACTAAAGTTGCGGTCAAGTCTCTAATTTAAATATTCTCTTTTATGTGAATTTACAAAGACCAAACTAAAAATCACATGTTGTTGATTTCAATTGCAAGAATATAGTAAAACCGCACGACAAGGATTATAAAATATAGAAACGGAATACTAATATAATCAGATTAATTACTAGTACCGTTTAGAAGTGGTAAGAAAAACGATACTTTCTCCGTTTTAATATATATGATATTTTAGAAAAAAATTTGTTTTAAAATGTATGATATTTTCAATTTTTAATGCAGTTTTTAAAAATTAATAATGATGAATTGTAAATTTCAAAAAATATTAATTGATTTTATTGAATTACTATTGAGTTAAATTTATGAAAAATTGTTTAGTACAAAAAATAATGTATTAATAAATTAAAATTAATATATTTTTTTAATATGTGTAAAATTTCTAAAATATCGTATATATTGAAACGGAAGGAGTATAAAAACAGAAAGAAAAAGAAGAAGAAATTAGTGAAGGTGTTTAAATTAATAAAATGAAAAAGTGAGTTAAGACTTGTAAGAGTCAAAGTGAGGAGTTCGAAGTAGTAGAGATGCTCAAGACCCAATACGGTTTAGTGTCAGTGATGTTCACATGGCAATGTCCATTCCCCGGCTGCTTCCGGTTAACCTTTAACGGCTAACATTTTTCCTCTTCCCATAGAATGACCGGCAAAAGCTAAACAAAATTACGCAATTTAATGTCATGTGTTTGGACATAACTGTGATTGTTTATTTTCCGAGGTCGTTTGTGTTTTTTTCATCGTCAAAATTTCATGGCTAGCCTAGAAGAAGACATCCAGTATTTTTTTAAGTGAAAAACATTGTATCTATTTGGGTTATCCGATTTGAAGGGTATTTTTGTTGAATCGCTATGTTTCGATCATAAGTACGGTACGATATTTTAATCATTTAATTTTAATTAACCATTCTCAACATTTTGAAGTATAGAAAATATATATTTTTAACAATAAATGTGTAAATTGACAAAAAAAAAAAGTAGAACATACTAAAAGTATCTCCAATGGTTTACACCATTTTTTAACCAAAATGGTGTTGGATTTTGTTCCAATGGTTTACACCAATTTTTACACAAAATAGAATATTTTTAATAGATTCTCTTTTTCATTTCTTTAAAATTTACAAATCAACCCCACTTATTTTTTTAAGTTTAAAAAATTATGAAATAAATTAATTTAACATTTATTATATAAAAGAAATACATTGTAACACATAAAATAACAAAATATATTAAGTTTTTGTTTAATTATTATCAAATATATTAGACTTTGGGTTTAAATATCACAATTTGTATATATTTTTATTAATTTTAAAGTTGATTAAAATTTGAAAGACTTTTTTATAAATAAAAAAGTTCAACACCAAAATGGTGTAAACCCATTTTCTATACCAAATTAGTGTTGGGTTGGAGAGAGTTTTACACCAAAAATAGGTTTGATATATGATTTGGTGTACCATTGGAGATGCTCTAACCATACCTTATTTGGATATTTTTCTTGGTAGATGCGTTCCAAATACAGTAGAAACTTTATAAATTAATAATGTTAAGATTATGATATTTTATTAATTTATAGAGTTATTAGTTTATCGAAAAATAAACTTTCTATAATTTTCTAAATTTTCTTTCACTTGAATTTTTTATATTTTATTTGCTTGTGGCTTTTTCTTATCGCAGCCGGTGCATTTCGATCTTACCTCATATTGAGATTCTTACTAGCGTGTGTCTAGTTTATATGGTTTCTTTCGCCTTTGTGTGACCCCTTACTGCTATATGCATGCTATGTTCTATGGCTTTTGGTACTATGAAGTTCTTTTCTTCTCCTTTGTGGCAGGATAAGAAGAATGTTCTTGATATTTCTATTTTTCCAGTGAATCTGGATCGTTTGGGCGTATATTGCCTTGATTTCTCCATTATGGAGTATGTTTTCCTTTCAATGTTTCATTTTCTTTTGAAATGTCTTGATGCAAAGAGTATTATGGCAAAGTTTACAAAAGCTTCGATTACCACTATGTATAAAGTCATCAACCTTTGCGTTTGTAGCAAAAATCATGATTGTTAATGTTGTACCAGTTGCAGTGTCAATCCTGGGCTTTAGAACATCTAGTGTGTTCTTTGAATCCAATGGCGTCGTCTCTTCTCTTAGCAACAATAGCATCGAACCCCTCCACGGTTTTAGTTGTTTAAGTGTTAGACTTGCATCTATCTATGATTTATGCTTTGCCTTTGTAGTTGTGGTCTTGTTGCCCTTTGTGGATCTGTTGGTAATCATTTTCTTCTTTGATGGAGAGTAGTAATCTATGAAATCTTTGTGACAAAAAAAAACTATAAAGCATGTTTTCTTCTTTCAATAACTTGCGATAGTTGAGTCTATTCGAAAGTTAAAATACAGTGGTTGGAACCACGACAGTGGAAAGATCATTAATACATGTTTTATGTTCTAGACGGTTTATATATCCAAAATCCCTAAAATTGATAAATCATTATAGTAGCATGATTCTCTACGAATTGCGTAAGTCCTAACGCTTTTCTCCCATTGATTTTCGTTGTTAATAAATTTATTCGCTACCTTTATTTAGTTTTTTGTCGCCTCCTTTATTTAGTTGATTTGATTCATCACAATCCAAAGTGTGATTACCAATTTTATGTGGATTCGATCTATTGATGAGGTCATCGTACTAGTAGCCGAACTGGAGTACCATCAAACGTGCCACACAAACCGCATAGAACTCTACAAGGACACATATGCCTTTTTTGGAGCATACAAAACCAACCACGAATATTCAGAGCATGAAACCACTTGGGAACCATTCTCAGCTCACCTACAACTTGCCAACACTTTAAATCAACACAATCGGAGTTATGACGAAGGAGATATTCAGTTGGCAAAGCGAGTGTTTATGAATTTACCCGATTTAGACATATGCTGCTTAATAAGAGATTTACGCCCTAATCAGGAGGAACTAAGCTGTTGATATATCTATATATTTGCATTATATGTGTACATATTCACATGCCTTTACCCTCTGTTTAGCATCATTCTGCATCATATATGCACCCTTTAGCTCTAGTTTAGTTTATATTTGCATTTTAGAGTCATAAGATAGAGTTGTACATATTTCTCTTCTTTTACCTTTTTTCAAGTGGTACTTGTGCTTAAATGGAGCTGTCTGGCTTACTAGAGCCTAGAGGATTGGAGTGGAGTGCAGAGGAGTGGATTCGTTGAGGAGTTGCAGAGTTCTGGAGCGAACAGGGAGCAGAGGAGCATGAATCATCAGGAATCACCGGTGAAAAACACCTGGAATAGTGGAAGGATGGAGTCTTAACAAACCTACTGAAGTTCGTAACTTGGGTGAGAATCAGGATGTTAGTGCCCCTAAATCTGTGCACAAATGTCCTAGGTTATCCTCTTGTTATGATGGGGCATCAAGACTCTCCAACCGTTGGACTAGGCGCATCAAATCGGCTGAAGAATAAGCTAAAAAAACCGATATCCCATGATATCGGCACCTACCGATGAGGAAGACCGATATACTGCGCCCATCGAGGGACTGGTGTCGCGACACAAGAGCTGCTGGATGCGCTGGATGAGCACCCAAAATCGGTTACTTCCCTGATATGGAGTGACCGATATTTTATGCATTTTGTTGATTTTTTCCTGGTCGACTATTGACTTGAGCTGGGCGATCCGCTTTTCTCTCGGGCCGACCCGGGTACTGTTTTAAGGGGGTATATATATGTTCTTAACCCCGAAGAAAACCTAAGTCTGATTTTCTTTCCTTTTTACGCTTTGGAAGCTTTCCTTTTACGTTGTAACTTGAATCGATCCTTAGGGCATTAATCCTTTGATGTTCTAAGTTCTTATCTTTATAAAGTTTCCATCTTTAGCTTAAAGTTTTAATCTTTGTGCTTGTTTTGTCTCTGTTTTGCATTTTCTCTTACGTTCTTCACTCGAGCTCAATCATGGCTTTTTCCGTAGCCATGAGTGAGTAGTCCGCTTGTCGAGTGTCGGGTTAGTAGATGTAGAAGCTTTAGAGAAACGGCTAACCTAGCTTCGGTCTGCATATTACGTTTTTCGAGCTTAGGTTGAGGTTAAAGCTTGGTTCTTGGCTCCGGCCTTGAATCTCATCTTGAGGCATTCCGCTGCCCGAAAGATGTTTGTTGGAATACCGGACTGACCTTTTGCTCGGCTTAGTGATCCTTTGTCCACGAAAGTGTGTTAAGGAGGTAAGTGAGCTTATTGGGACTTGATCTTTAAGCTTGGAGAGTATTTATATCTAGCAGCGAAAGTTCTTAAGATGTTTGTACTCAACAAAGTGGTTAGTAGCGTCACGAAAGTGGGATGATCTATATTCGTGTTACATGCTTAAGAGTTGAGCTTTAAAGTGAAAGGCCCTAGCTTTGTTAGCTGCAATCTATTGATTCGCATCGGTTGCTAATCCAACACTTCATGTTTTCTATTATCATTGCATTCACCTTCACATCTCTGTTTTGTGCATTTTCAGTATTATTGCATTTCTGTTTAGTTTAGAGCAACCACTCCAAACACTTATCGATGCTTTAGATTAACTGAAATACTCTATGGTCTAGTACTCAGAGTCCTTGTCTTCCCTGAGTTCGAACCCCTTTCACTTGCTGCAATTGAATCATGAGTTAAATTGTTAGCATTGTTAGGTTTTTATTTGATAGGTTCATTACTCATAACCGATAAAAACAACTCTCATCAGCTGTGAACCGACTTGTTCTAGAATCTGGATTTATCAGAGATTTCGGGAGAATTGGAATCATACCAAGACCGGTTTTGTTTTGAAAGTTATTCAATTTCTAAACCAATGGTTTCTCGACTTGCCTTATTTGGAGTTTCACGAGTTTGGTCAAGATCAAACGTATTTGTGGTGACCAGGAGACCTTTATGATGATCTAGAAGTTTCCCCCAAGGCCCTACACTGCTCCAACACTCAGAGGATTAGGTGAATCTTCTTGCATCTCAACTTACCTTATTTTGACGCATTCACACTAGGAGCAATAAAGGAGTTCACACAACAGCTCCTTCCTTTTAAATTTGTCCACGAAATTGAGACCCTCCAAAGCATCCAAAGACTTCCAAAGGCGCACCTATACCTCTCCAAATTATCTAAATGCAAGGAGCCTTCAAACTTTCTTTTTTGGCCTGATTTTGTCATCAAAACTCCAACAGACATATTTTTAAAATTTTTCGATTTTTTTCTTATATTAGCTCTATTATACCGTTGCTTATGAGCCTATTATAGCTGATCTCTTAGTTCATTGTAAATCACCTTTGATCATTGAATCAATAAATATTATATTTTTTTCTACAAAGTGTGTCATTGTGTTCGTGTTCTTGTCTTTAGAATATAAGTGTGGAATAACTTGTTTTCTATTGCTTTTGCGGATTATATTGCTTGTGGAATCATGCCTTCTTGTTCGTGTGTGATTGTGGAATCAATCGCAAAATCCATCTCCATCTCTATCAACATCCATCTTCCGCAACAAAACTTGTCAACTCTTGACATCTTGTGATCAATAAGATTTGGTGGATTCCAATCCTATATCACTTATCTATACTTATTTCGATTGTTGTGCACTTGCAGGAAATTGGTTTAAAGGTTAAAACTAGATACCACATCAGACGCCGACTTCAAACTTCCACGAACCAAAGGGAGCCAGATCTACCACCGAAAGCTACAAAAAATCAAATAAAGATGAGTCGTAGAAGCGAGATAGTAAAGAATGGTCCCTCTCGCTGTGGCCGTGAGAAGACCAATCATCAAAGAGGGAGATCGGAGGAGGTTGACGCCGTGGATTTAGGGCTTCTGGTTGGGAGAAAGTATCGTCTCTCAAATTTTTTTTTTTACTTCACATTGTTTTTCATTGTATCTAAAATATTTTTCTTTTCTTTCTCATTGATATGTATTATTTTTTAGTGCAAGTAAGTAAGTAAATATTTCCTTTTCCCCTTCTTTTATTTTACTGTTATTTTCTTCTGTTCATTAATAATATTCATTTTTGTGACATTTACTTTGTTTAATAATGATGTGTTTTATTAGTGTTATTCAGAACCATCAGAGAATAAAATTTTGGCGTGGAAGAATACTCATTTATGTGTACCTGGATCATACGAAGATCAACAATCACATACACATTAAGACCCAAGATATGATGCAACGTAGACGGTTCATGAAGGAGTCAGATCCAACTTCAGAAGTGGGTTGGATTTACTGCTTGGGGACTATACTTTATTTATCGGTATGAGAGGCCAATAACGGTGTTTATCACCCTTTCATTTGTAGATAGAATTCTTAGTGTGCGGTTATCCATTTTGCATAAGGGCATACCATATCAATTTTTTGAGATGGATTGCTCGAAATTGATTAATATTATTTATCTTTTCAGAAGAGTAGCCTGCATCACAAATAAATTTGGTGAGTTTCACTCTAAGTTTTCTATCTTCTCATTGTCATCAATTTCTCGTTCTTTTAATAATAGGACCTACTGTTTATCCCGATCAACCTGTTCATGGTTGATTGATTTTCTTGTTTTAGTGAATATACTCCAAATTGGGTAACCAATAGAAGATATTTTATTTAACGAAATATTTGGTTGCTAGTTTTTTTATAAGTTGCTTAATATTTAATGGCCAATGGTATTATGTAGATTTTTTCATGATTGATTGAACTAATTTAAATTAAATATGTTTTGATCTATCCATTTTTTAGTTAAAATATCATATATTTTGAAAGAGAAGAAATATGTATTTTTTGTGTGAATTATATGTTAAATTAGTTCAAGAATTGTTTTTACATCAGATGAATTTTTTTTTTTTTTTTAATTTTGAAATTTGCTAAAACCTATCTATAAATACATGAAGTTTAGTTTCAGATGGCAAACCACCGTTGGAGGTTGTTGTCTCCCATTGTTTTGATCGAAGTAATCCTATTTCGTATTTGTTTATCGATGAAACGGGTAAGGCAAGATAGGATAATATGGACTTCACCATGCATCTTCGCGTTTCGCTCTTTCCAAATGTTGTGAACCGTGATCAGGAAGATGTATGTGGCTAAGAAACTATAAATTCAATCCAACTCTTTATCAGAGATGTAGGTGATGATTGCTTTCCAATCATTGGTGAACCTTGCCTTGAAAAGTTCGTTCATAAGATCATATTACTTATGATGAGAAAGTGCAAGTGACGAAAATGTGATTACGAGTCTCCAAAGGTTCTAAACAAAGAACCCTAGCTGGATTTAATCCAACATTCTAATTGAGCATACGATCTCATGTTGATAACAGGTTGTGCATCGCTATCTATGTACAAAAGGAGTATTTCGGTGATAAAAGTTATTGCCATAAAGATTTTGGATTTGGTTAGCGGGATATCGTTGGGATATCACCGTTATCTGCTTTAACCAAGACCACTAAAAACAAAATCATATTACTGCAAACCTGCAACCACTTATTACATTTTGTTGTTCTTAAAGAGAGATGAAGCTGGTTTTGAAATCATCGCATTTTTCAAGGTAACTAAATTCGTGTATGGTCCCACATTCTTGGTGAAGAGTTGTTTAACTCCTACCATCGAGATTAGAGACACTGTCAAAAGAGCTAAGATGATCAAGCGAATTATCGAGCAATTTGAAAACTATTTGGTTACAATCCTTTCCATCAATATTGTTATGTTGCAATGAGGTTGAAGAATCTTCAGCTATTAATCGGTTGGACAGTCGTTAAAGAAAATTGAAGTCAACCAATAAAAGTTCTTTCCATCTTTGTGGACTAGGATGCTCTCAACATTGGAGTTTATGACAGGAATCAGAATCATCAATCATTCGATCTTCTTAATTTCTCTTGTTTTATTTTATTTGTTTTAGTTTAACTATTTCAATTTTGAAAACTAGTGTAATGTTTTAAACCGATAATTGTCGCAATATTGATATTTGTAGGCTCTTGGTCATTTTCATGAAATCAAACTAAGAAACAACTTTCTCAAATCTCTCTCTCGTTATAAAATTTTGTATACAGTAAAATTTTATAATACATGATATCGGCAATATGATATTTTATTAGTTTATTGATAAATCAATAATTGTTAATTTAAAAAGAAAATTTGACTGTATTCAAAATTTCTTTAAAAGATTTCTTTAAATTAAGAGACAATATCAAATTACTTTGACACTGAAAAATTCGTTTGAAATTCCATATCAAAAAATTTAGAAGATGAATCCACCTATGTACATAATACTTATGAACTTGTCAATAGTTTACTCGACTGTATTGGTGAAATTGTACATGTTTAAAGTAAGAAGTTATGCGCAATCTTTAATGTTGAAGATGAACTTTAAAAAATGATATTATGATGTATTCGGAAGTAGTTAGAATTGATTTTTGTAGTATGGAAGTCGAGAAAATAACACCATTATTTTTCTAAGCAATATAAAAAGGAATTTTTTTTTTAAAATGCTACTTGTAAAATGTCACTTTTCTAATTATGTTTTTCGAAATGTCACTAAAATTATATCATCTAGTCAACATATATTTTATGTTTGGATAAACTATTTAATGTTAGGGTTTGATTTTAGGTTTGTTAGGGTTTAAAACTCTTTTAAAGGTTTAGAATTTAAAAATCCTTAATAAGTGACATTTTTAAAAATAGACAACTCATTATGGGAACTAAATTTCAATATTTAAACATAAAAAATATTAAATTATTATTATTTATATCTAAAGTGTAAACACTTTATTTTAAACTTTAACATGCATAGCAGTTTATTGTAGCAAAAAATTAGAATATATGTTTGGGTTATTGGTGGAAATGTATTTTTCCACTAGATATTTTGCGTTTTTTTTATGTCAAGACCTTGTTAACTAATGGCCACTGGTTTCAAACAAATTCCTTAGCACACATGTTGATCTTTCGATGAAAAACCTAATTCATAGGCTTAATGAACCAATTTTTCTGCTACTCGATTACAATCTTGTGGCATGGATTGGAGGAAGAAAGAGTCGAAAATAGTAATCAAACGTTGCATTCTTGCCAAAAAGGTTAGAGGCGGGACGGAGTAAAAAACAATAATTGAGTTTATACTCTTTTTAGAATTTTTTCCTTTGGTAAAACGTGTTAGAGTTTTTTTATTTATTTAATGATTTAAATAAATAAATTACAGGAGTGGCTGAACTTTTACATTTCTGTACCAAATTAATTTTAGTTAATATACATTTACTTTAAAAATATGATATTGTGTATCGCGCACTTTGAACTCCAGAGCTAACCGGCTAGCGAATTCTGCATATAGAGTTATTTATGATGTTCTTTTTGTAAGCTCGTGGTAACGTAGTCTTATTATAATGTTGACAAAAAAAAATCATATTGTGTACATTCATCGTTTTATTTTGTAACTTTTTACTGTAAATGTTTTTTTTTCTAAGAACCTGAGTTGCAAAATATGGTGTGCATAAAAAAATTCTCACATGAGACAACAATACAATGTTTTTGTGTAAATCAATTGCTTTTCACAATGAAAAATGTTTTGTATGTATGTGATTTTTAATGTGTTAGAAAAAGAGGCTTTAGTTGTAAAATATTTATAATTTGAAGAATAACGTCATATATTCATATAGTGTATGATCTTTATCTAAAAAGGTACTTTTTAATAACACATAATTCTATAACTTTGCATTTGTTATTACAAAAAGATATATTTACATCATTTTTTCCGAATAAGATTGTAATTTGCCTAAAAGTATCATTGTTTCATTTTAGTATTTTTGTGGTCAATATTTCTGGGACAATTACAAAAATGCCATTTTTGATGGTTATATTTTGCAAGAATATCACTTAGAAGTGTCCATTTGCAAAAATGCCACTAATTATGAATTTTTAAAACATAAATCTTAAAATTATAAACCCTAAAAAATATATTGACTCCTAAACCCCTTAAACCCTCAAAACTAAACCGTAATACAACATAGTTAACCCAAACATAAATGATATAATGATTTTTTTTTGTTGAAAAAATGACATTCTTACAAAGATTTTAAAAATGTGGCATTTTGGAAAGTGGCATTTGAAAAATGGTATTTTTTGAAATTTCTCAATATTTTTCTATATACTCGTGGTCATTTAAATTTTAGTAAAAACCTTATTCCGTAATACTTATAAGAGTTTTAAGTTATATGTTTTGCTTTTTCTTCATTTTAAAATATTAATTAATAATTTATAATTTCGTATTTATTAAATTAGAAATGTAAAATTTACTTTAGTTTTGAATGTGTATATATTGCAAAAATAATCAAACAATATTAAAACAAACATTGAAATTATTAATTGTAAAATGTTAATTTTAGTGATGATGTGGAGACCCGAAATAGAAAGAAAATTTTGCTATTATAGATATAAATTTTGAAAATTGACACCAAAAATTAAAAACAATCAACATTAGAACTATATTTTAATATGTTGTCTTAGTTATATTGTATAAATATTTATACACTAATTATTAGTTTATGATATAAACGGAACTATATATTACATACCAATTTTCTAAAATTTAGTGTTTTGAAAACCGGACCGGACGGTCGAACCCGTCCGACTGCGAACCAGAGACCTATCCGGTTTGGTTTGTCTAAAAACCGGAACTGAGAAAAACCGTTAAATCCGGCTAAAAACCGGTTAAAACCGGTGAACCGGTTCGAACCAGCAAACCACCAAAACTCGGTTCTGATTTTTTTTCCTTCTCTTTTGATTGATTTTGGTCTAATAAACATATAAAATGAAGAAACAAATAAACGAAAGAGTGATTTTGAAAAACAAATAAACATAAACTTAGCATTTGATGAAGAAAAATGTTGATGGAGAAGAGAACAGAAGAGATGAGATGAGGGCAGCAATTATGCACAGAGAAGAAAAAATATAGTTAATATTTAATATGAGGTGAATTTTTTTAGATTTTTGTCTACCGTTTAATTAATAGGAAAGATACGAAGTAAATTCAGTCAATATACATTTATAATAATATATACACATGCCATATATGTGTATTATACGAATCCGGTTGAACCGGTTAGACCGGGTTAAACCGTGATCCAGAAAACTTTCCGGTTTATCATCCGGACACCTTCTACTGTTAAAAAAAAATGATATAGTAACTACAATTTAAAAAAAAAAGAAAAGAAAAATCTGATCAATAAATCAGCAGATTCTTGATTTGCTTGTTACGTCTGTCAAAAAAGAGCGAATAAAAAAAAACTTCCTATCTGCAAATGAGCGGTCAAAAAGGGAAGGTAAAGGCTACAAATAAGAGAGAAATAAACCTACAAGGTCCAAAGTACAAATTTTTGTTTTTTTTTTAAAATATTTTTTCCCGGAAATTCCGAACGCTCAGTGAGCCGAGCCGTGTGGAGCCGATGAGTAGTGATTCGGTGAAATGCAGATACAGAAAAACTCGATATGAAAGAAAAATAATCAACGGTGAGGATTGTCGGTTACGAGTAAGGTCATGGGACCCACGTATCTAATATTGGGAATCTTTCTGATATACGGTGGATTTTCAAGCATGTAGGCCCCACTCTTTTCCATACCTCACTACACCCCACGCCTCATTATTACTCTCTCTCTCTCTCTATTAACGAATTCGTAATTTAATTTTATTTCCCGGGTAATTAAAGAGAAAGTACGTTACAAACCAAAACATTCAACAAATCAGAAGAAATGTAATGATTATTAGTATTACTATAATCTTGGATAATAATTAGGGATATTAAGTGATATATTACTTATTAGTCATATAACTTATCATCTAAGATCATATAAAATAAAATAAAGAAACTAACATCTTAATAATATGAGATTCCGATTTTGCCTATACTATACCTATGTTTAGTGATTCCATAACAAAAATTATCTTCTCTGTAATAAATAGTCATATATTTCATTTTCATAATTATTTTTTTAATACATTCTCTCTCATTTTTTTTATATCTATAAAAATTGATCAAATATAGTATAATACAAACACATATAACTAAATGTGATCGTTAGATAGTAACCTATGTTATCATAATAATTAATTATGATATTAAATAGTTAACTATATGATTTTGTATAAACAGTTTTTTTGAATGTATAGTTAACTATTAAAAAAATAGTTTTTAGATAAATAGTTACCTATACAATTTAACTAGTTAACTATTTATTTGAAAACTGTTGTTTAATAGTAAACTATACATCCGAAAATACTGTTTATATAAATAGTTAACTATGCAACTTAAGTAGTTAACTAGTTTTGAATGTATAGGTAACTATTAAGAATATTACAATTTAGTCTACTATTTCCAGAATAATATGAACGTACAATAATTCATTTATTTTTAAACAATTGACTAAATTACAATAATTTAGAAATAATATATTGTGTGTATGTTTGAATTATATCTCTCTGTTTTCATAATGTCAATTTTTTTTAAAGCATATTTATGGAAAAAAGAACAATTAATAATTAAAAGGAT